>CM035836.1:225686361-227044361 GCA_020510985.1 Pholidichthys leucotaenia
AATTGGAAAATCTTACCAACACCGAACGTGGGGGCGCTTCCGCCGCCGGCCTAGCGGCTAATGAATGATGTGCCTTTTCTATCTTCAAGTCGGTGGTTTGTGGAATATCCAATTTCTCTCTTAGTAAGGATTCCACGCATTCTGCCATTGAGTTAAAACCATTTTCGGTTCCTTCTATCAGACCATGAATTCTTATGTTGTCTCTTCTTTGTTTTCCTTCTTGGTCGGTTAGCTTAGCCTCTATAGCTGCTTGTCTTTTGCGTAGGTCCAGCACAGAATCTTCGAGCACTTTTATTCGATCCTCTGTTTCCAAGATTCGGTTCTCGGCCTGGTCCACTCTGCTGTTTGTCCTTTTCAATTCTTCTCTGAATTCCCGAAATTCGGCCGTAACATCTCGGCGAAATCGTCGTAGTTCCTCAAATAGTGATTTCAGGCTAACCCTTTTGTTAGCTATCACCAGCTCCTCGTCTTCTGAACGGGGATCTTCCAGTTCAGATTCTCCGGCCGATACGTGTCCTAGCCTGGAGAATTTCAGTTTCTTCTGTTTTCCTTTAGACATGATGATTTTGTCTTTTGATTTTCACTCCTCCAAAAATCCGTTAAGTTTGATTTTCAAGGTGTTATCCTGGATTGAGTCTGAGAGCTTCAGTGTTAAGCTGCAGTCGCCATGGCGTCCAGACCGGAAGTCGACCACATTTCTTTTGGTTAAGTTGTTATAATTTGTTGTGCTGTTTCTGACCAGCACTAACTGCACCGCTTCTGGGGACACATCTTAAAGGGGTAGTACATGAAAAGCTCTCGATACACATACATACAACAGGGAGACGGGGAAAAATAGGAAAAAAAAACAAAACACAAGCAAGATTATGTTGGTTTTATGCCCCAAACATCTGTTTTGGTTTTATTTTGGTTAATTGTCCAGCCCCACCAGAGGGTGTGTTCAAACTTTAGAGGGATCACACTCCTCAGCATCCCTGGGAAGATGCTGGAAACTCCTTCATGAATGCTTTTCTCCAAATACTCGCGAGCTGTCGCAGCCCAGTGAGATACTACCCTTACTGTTTCCATGTCAAAACCTTAGCAATATTAAAGGGTGTTTTGCCACTCAGTCTGGCTGGGAGGTGCCTGTCCTGGAATGGAAGTTCGATCAATGTATGCCCCCAGTTGCCACTGTTGAGCCTATTGTTGTATGCTTGATTATTATTATAATGCTGCATTATAATTCTGACTGTTATACCCCTCTGATATAATTGAATGGTTGATAAAACTGTATTTGGATAAAACCGGTACCTCTTACATTATATCTGAAAATTGCTCAGACTAGTAATTCTGTCAGCACAAAGCTGTGAGATATAAAGAACTGCTTTGTGGATTTTTTTTATCCATCTCTGTCTTGGCAGAAACTTGAAGACTAGTCCCATTGCTGTGGCCTCATTACAATTATTCTGCCTGTTAGTGAAATGAGAAAATGAAAAGCAGCATTGACCATTACAGAGCACTGCAATAATTAAAATAGTAGTTCCTTTGGGTTTCACACTGTAGAAACTTTGTTACACTGCGCAGGTGTCAATTTCATTAGGGAAACATGAAGACAACTGACTTAGTGAGGTCTTGGTCTTACAAATTTGGGGGTCTCTAGCCACTTCTACTTAAGCTTGAACACCTCAGGCCAACCTGATTAGGCCACCTCTGCCTTGTTTTCATCCACTTTCTCTTTATTAGCTAATAGGCTTAGCTTTCTCAGGGGGCCACAGACCTGCTGGATCAGCAACCTAACCTGTGCTCTGTCTGTCTCTGCCTCATTTTCTATTTCCACCATGTTCTTTCTTTCTGTGCCTCACTAGCTGTCTTGTCTCATTTTTTTTGTTTCTACATCTTTTTTCTGCTCTTTTATATAATCTATAATATATTGTATGTTTTTTCAGTGTTTCCCATTCACTAACTAAACCAGTGACTTTCAGCCACTATGCTGAGGCGATCATTGGGTGTATCATGGGAACGTGTCTTTTTCGCTTAATTGGTTTTGATGCATGTGCATAACCATCATTTGCAGTTTGACCTCACCTTGATGGGTAGGAAAAATCTGTTCACCGGCTGTACAAAACAGAAGAAACGCAAGCGCTATTTGAATTTTAGCAACAATAGCGACTGTACATAGGCGAGAAGGGGAACTCCTGTGTTTACCACTTTTGGTGAAAGAAGCTAAAAAAAAGAATAGAAAGTATGCAATCACGGAATGAGAGCATCGTCTTCATCTTTTTACTCTGTGTTGATAGCACCATCTTTTGATCGGGAGTTTGCAGCACACAGAATCAAAGCGGTCACAAAATACACACTAACAGCCGCGGATGACAAAATTTATGTCACATGAACCTCGCTCTTGAGCAGATGCACAGTGCATGAAGCCAGCTTTATAGCTGCAAGAGGTGGCAGTGACATGGTGCATGAGTGAGTATAAACAAATTACAGGACGACGTAAATTGCATGTGCTGTAATAGGCTACAATGTGTCATTCTGTATAGTTTTTGGTTGGTGGTGTGCCATGGTATCTGTTCAGTGTCGTGGCACAGAAAAGGTTGAAAACACTGGAATACACCATCACTTCCTGTCATAGCTTAATTTGACAGGATTAAATTCATTTTCAAAATGAAATAACCTACCTAATTTTGTCTGAAATATTATTGAACTCCTCATTATAGCAGAAACAGCTGTTGTACTTCTGTTTCTTCAGCAAAGTGCCTCATATTACCTGTTAGCGCCTGCCGCTCATCTTCCCTGAGGTGTGCGCTAGTGTGCTCGCATACCTCAGTGTGGGGCATCATGTGTGTCTGTTCATTGCATACCTCGAGGTGACGTACCACTTGTGTCTGGTCAGTACAGCAGCTGACTCCCAGATAATGGTGTGAATCAACTGCTATTTAGTCAGCTGTGAACCAGCAAGCAACTGAGGATAGTCCTCTAATACTGTTTTAGTTGGAGATACACTACTCACAAAAGGTTAGAGATATTTGACTTTTGGGTGAAATTGCAGGATGCACCTAAAATGCACTATAACCTTTACAGGTGAACTTGATTTGACCTTCTCTAACCTTCTGAATGCACATGTCCAACTGTTCAATGTTTCTGTGCTTTCTGGATAACTTACTGTTCTCTAACAAGATGCTTAACGGCAAAATTCACAATAGGTGTTTTATCCATGAATCGACCAATAAATTTTCTGGTTCAGTTAGAATTGGTATTTAAACAGTCCTCTTCATCATGCTGTTAATATTTTGACATCATGAGACCAAGACGATGCCTAACAATTGATCAACAGTACCTCACCACTGCGAGGCTTCAAACAGAATGTTCTCAGAGGAAAGTGGCCACTGAGCTTAGCCTGTCAGTGTCATCAGCAGGTTGCAACAGAGATACAGAGAGACTGGAAGAGTCACAGAAAGGCATAGAAGTGGACGTCCTTTGGCCACATCCCACCCTGATGACT
This sequence comes from Pholidichthys leucotaenia, assembly GCA_020510985.1. NCBI lineage: Eukaryota > Metazoa > Chordata > Actinopteri > Cichliformes > Pholidichthyidae > Pholidichthys > Pholidichthys leucotaenia. Next base: position 225,689,846 of record CM035836.1, read on the forward strand.
GCTTCATTGTGAACAATGCCCTACGGAACCGGATGATGAATAACATTCAACTCCAGGTACATTAAAGGGAGGTGAGAGGCACCCAAGTGTCATGTCAGACCATTTGAAACAGTTTACATCAGTGTGGTCTGCATGCTAGACAACTTGCAAGGGTACCTGACCACACCACCAGGCACAGGCATCATTTGCCAGGGAGCATTTATGCTGGACAAGGGACCAGTGGGCCTCAGTGCTGTTCTCTGATGAAAGTCAATTCACGATGAGCAGAAATGATGTCCGCCAACGATGTTGGAGACATCAAGGAGAGCACTACGCATCAGCCGCTGTTGTCACCACATGAACCTATGGGTGGTGGTGGTGGTGTTACAGTCTGGGCAGGTGTGTCTAGTCAATACAGAACTGCCCTACACCTTGTGAATGGTACAGTGACAAGCCGATACTACCAGAATAATCATTAATCCAGTCATTGCGCCACTGCATGAACAACACAGGCCTAATTTCATCTTCATGGACAACAATGCTCCAGGTCATCCAGGTCACATCATTAGGGAATGGTTTCTGGAGGCTGGGGTACCTCAAATGGAGTGGGCTGCACTTTCTCCAGACCTGAATCTCATAGAAAACCTATGGGATCAGCGGAGTCACTGTGTAGAGGCTCGTAACCCTGCACCCCACAACCTCAATGACCTGAGGGCCGCCCTTCAAAAACAGGGGAATGCCATGCCTCAGCAGACAATAAGTTGACTTGTGAACAGCATGAGACGTCGTTGTCAAGCTGTAATTGATGCTCAAGGGCACATGACAAGTTAGTGAGACATTGGCATTTTTTGTTGTGGTATACCCACCACTGTTGTAGGCTTTTGTTTCAGTGAATTGTTTGAGATAAGGAAATCACTATTGCATGCTTCTACTCAAATGTCCTACTTTCGTGGTATTATATCACTGTAGAGTGACCTTTTTGCATTTTCTATAAATTTCACCCGAAAGACAAATATCCCTAACTTTGTGTGAGTAGTGTAAGTAAGCATTATCTTACTTCTGTCATTATAATGTTTAATGACAATGCATATTTGCTGCTAATACATTATTGTATCAGATTGTTGTTCTGTTCTGTTCTTGTACTTTAAATACTGCCGAGTTGTACAGTTTTGTCAGAAAATTTTATCTATGCTGCCAAAATGCCTGTTGGTGAGAGAGAGGAAAAAAGCCCAATGTATTTATTGTATTAATGCCTTTTTTAAATTGATATTTATGCACGGAAGATGCAGAATAAAGGTAATTGCACCAAAGTAAACTAATTTGCATCTATAAATGACAGTGGTGGGTAACTATGTTTAATCAAGGACTTTTTAACGAATTGTGCTTTTTAGTATCTTCAGTGGAGATGCATTTACTCCTGCATGACATTTATGATGAAAAAAATTACTTTCTCTCTTTTTTCAGCCAGTTGAACAGATAGAACAGATACCTGCTTACCTTATTGTGCCAAACAGATTTACTTTGCCAAGAGCTCTGCTTTTATTTCATATATGCTGTATATGAGTAGTATTTATAGATTCCTCCTGCTGTATAATAACTTTAATACTTTATTTAAATTGTCTTACTTATGCTGGACCTGACAAGGGGAAATGGAGGAGGGAATTGAAGGGATATCAAGTGGTTGGAAGGGGTGGGATTGAGGGAGTAGGGAGGGGAAGAGAGAGAAGAAAAACAGAGAAAATGCAAGTAACAGTTGCTGCTTCTGAGAAGATCTCAACACGAGCCTGGTATCTTGATATCAGGCTCGTGCTGAGATATTAAATATTGGATATCCTGATATCTAAGAGAACAGATGGAGGTAGGTGTGTGTGTGTGTGTTCTGCCAGAAAACATACAAAAAAAGGGTAGCAGGCCGTGGAACATTTTACTAATGTTCTGTCCAGTCGGAGTTCCAGTGATGTCAGTCAGATGCTTTTTTTTTTTTCATGTTTCTTATCGGCCAATAAAGGCCAGCGCCTTCTGTACTTGTGATTTTCTTGAAAAATAGGAGAAAAATAAATGAGAATTTGTACGTATGCCACAGTTGTTTTGTCTATTCTGATAATTTGAACTATTAACCTCCTTTCATATTATTTGAGGATGACTTTATTTCCACCCATAAGGAGGATGACATCATTTCCACCCATAAAGCCAGTACTCATTAAATCACAAACGCCAAAAGCACAAAGTTCTGAATAGTTTTAACTGCACAATCTTCCTCTTTATGCTCACTAATTACAAATCACAATTCCAATAAAGTTGGGATGTTGTGTAAAATGTAAATAAAAACAGAATACAGTGATGTGCAAATCCCTTTCAACCTTTATTCAATTGAATACGCTACAAAGACAACAGTCTGGGTTCTCTCTTGGCATATTGTGTGCTTCATAATGCAACATCCATTTTCAATAGACAGGTCTGGACTGCAGGCAGGTCAATCTAGTACCCACACTCTTTTACTACGAAGCCAATATGTTGTAACATGTGCAGAATGTGGCTTGCTGAAATAAGCAGGGACCTCCCTGAAAAACACATTACTTGGATGACATCTGTTGCCCAAAACCTGTGTGTACTGTTCAGCTTTAATGGTGCCTTCACAAATACCCATGCCATAGGCACTAACACACCCCGATACCATCTTTGGAACTTTGTGCTGATAACAAGCTGGATGGTCCTTTTCCTCTTTGGACTCGAGGGCATGATATCCGTGATTTTCAAAAACAATTGGGAAAGTGGACTTGTCAGACCACAGCACACTTTCCACTGTGTGTCAGTCCACCTCAGATGAGCTTTGAATTTGATGCCTGCAACACATTCCAAAAAACGGTGGGACATTGGCAAGAACAGACTGCAAAAGTTGAAGAATGCTAAAAAACACCTTTTTGGAACAGTGCACAGGTGAACAGTTGAGTGTCATGATTATGCATATAAGAGCATCCCCAAAGGCTCAGTCATTAACAAGCAATGATGGGGTGAGGTTCAGCACTTTGTGAACAACTGCATGGGCATATAGTCCAACAGTTTAAGAACATTTGTCAACATACACTTGCAAGGAATGGAATTTCATCATCTATAGTCCATCTATGGGTTAGCACTGTGGCAGCACAGTAAGAAGGTCACGGGTTCGATTCTACCCCTGACCATTGTGGGTTTGATCCCACAGCCTGACCATCAGTGACCCTTCTGTGTGCAGTTTGCATGTTCTCCCCATGTCTGCGTGGGTTTACCCCGGGTACTCCGGTTTCCTCCCACAGGCCAAAACATGCAAGTTAGGGTAATTGGAGACTTTAAAGTGGCCCTAGGTGTGAATGTGAATGGTGAAGGGATTGGTGCTGCACCGTGGCTTCCTCATCCATCCAGGTGGATGCCATGTAATTTCCTTCTGGGATAAATAAAGTATACAAAAAATATCGTCAAGATTCACAGAGTCTGGAGAAATTTCTGCAAGTAAGCAACAAGGCCGAAAACAAACACTGAATGCCCATGACCTTTGATCCCTCAGATGGGACTACATTAAAAACCAACATCATTCTGTAAAGGATAGTACTACGTGGGCTCAGCAGCACTTCAGAAAACTATTGTCAGTTAACACAGTTTATCACTACATCTACAAATGCAAGTTAAATTCTACCATGCAAAGCAAAAGGCATATCAACAACACCATAAACACTGCTGGTAGCTCTTCTCATAGAGTTCTTAGGATATTTGTTCTGTTACCTATTTCTAAATCATAATCAAAAGTATGTGGAAGCTTCACACTGGACCTCAAACAACTTGGATTCTGTGCCTCTACACTCTTCCTCCAGACTCTGGGACCTTGATTTCCAATTGACAGGACTTGGCACCTGATTTGGGGAGCCAAGTCATTTACTGGTGTTGGTCCACTGTGTCTTAGCAAGTCCAAGGTCAGCACAGCCGGATACCCCAAAATTTTGGAGCACTTCATTCTTCCCTCTGCTGATAAGCTTTATGGAGCTGCTGATTTAATTTTCCAGCAGGACTTGTCACCTGCCTACACTGCCAAAAGTACCAATACCTGGTTTAATGACCATGGTATCACTGTGCTTGAATGGCCAGCAAACTGGTCTGACCTAAACACAATCGAGAATCTATGGAATGTTGTCAGGAGGAAGATGAGAGACACCAGACTCAACAATGCAGACTAGCTGAGGGCTGCTACCAAAGCAACTTGGGCTTCCATGACACCTCAGCAGTACCACAGGCAGATTGCCTTCATGCCACATCTCATTGATACAGTAATTCATGCAAATGGAGCCCTGACCAAGTATTGAGTATATACATGGACATACTTTTCAGTCAGCCAACATTTCTTTTAAAATTCCACTTTTTTAAATTGATCTGATGTAATATTCTAGCTTTCAGAGAAACTGAATTTTGGGTTTCCATTAACTATAAGACATAATCATCAATATTAAAAGAAAGAAAAGCTTGAGATATATCACTCTGCGTGTAATGAATCTATGTATTTTACGAGTTTCACTTTTTGAATTGAATTACTGAAATAAATTTACTTTTCAGTGATATTTTAATTTATTGAGATGCACCTGTATTCCTTTTCCTTTACCGCTCTCTTTACCATACACCTAGACTCCAAGTACTCTTGTCTACTTTCTTCATCTTCCTGACTCCCACTTTTTCTTTGCCAACCTCTTCCTTACTTTCCTGTACCTCCTCATTCCACCACCAAGTCTCCTTATCGTCTTTCCTCTGCCCAGAACATACATCACATACCTTTCTAGCCGTTTCTCTCAATACTTGTGCTGTACTTGCCCAATCCTCTGATAATTCTACCCTACCACCCAGAGCCTGTATCATCTCCGTCTTGAACTCTATATGACCTTCTTCTTTCTTTGACTTCTCGCATTTAATCCTTGGCTCTGCATTCACTCACTTCCTCCTCTTGCTTTTTAAAGTCATCATACAGACTCGTCATCCGATGCTGCCAAGCTACATTCTTCCCTGACATCACTTGCAGCCTCCTATCTTTTTCAGATTTCTCCTTCTGCAGAAGATACAGTGGTACTTGAAAGTTTTTAAACCCTAAAACATAATCAGATTTTCACACAAGTCCTAAAAGTAGGTAAAGGGAACCCAGTTAAATAAATGAGACAGAAATATTTTATTTTTTTCATTTACTTATTGAGGAAAATGATCCATTATTACATATCTGTGAGTGGCAAAAGTTTGTGAACCACCAGCATGAGCAGGTAATTCGAAGGTGAAATTAGAATCAGATGTTTTCAATCAATGGTGTGAGTGGGCGACCTGTTATATTTAAAAAATGCGAGGAAACCCACCAGCATCCCAGAGTTGAAGCTGTTCTATACGGAGGAATGGGCTAAAATTCCTCCAAGCCGATGTGAAGGACTTAACAGTTACTGCAAATGTCTAGTTGCAGTTACTGCTGCAAAAGGGGGGTCACACCAGATACTGAAATCAAAGGTTCATAAACCTTTGCCACTCACCGATATGCAATATTGGATCATTTGTGACCAGCCATGGAAAAACCAGCAACAACCAGCTCGGTGGCGCAATGGTTAGCACTTTGGCAGCGCAGTAAGAAGGTATATAAATATGCTAGTTGAAATCATGAAGAGGCTACTCCATGAATAACAAATAACAGTGTGGGAAATTTTAAAACCGTAAACTTTGTATTCGAAATAGAGGAGTTTCAGAGGGAAATATCAGTCCTAGTTTCAGGGGCATGGATACCACAGCTGATTTACATATCCGGTTTGTTTGGCTATTCACACGTCTTTATTATTCATTTCGGCCAATCAGCAGCAGGTTCAGGTAGAAGCACATGGCTACTTAAGCAGAGCTCCTTTTGATAAGTACTGTAAGGGGGCTGGGTTCATGCCAAGCCATGCAAATGACCAGCTTTGTTACCGCTCCCCACCTGGCTCCCCTGCAAGGTGACAATCCTTGGAAACTTTGAACCTGATTTTCTGAGAAGTAGTTTGAGAGGTGCTAGCATTCAAATGGACACATCTTCTTCAAATCTTTTTGGTTTCCATTTGTTAGACATCATTGGAAAGCTTACAGTAGATTCCACACTTTTAGAATCTGTGAATCACTCAAAATACCCTTCAGGAGACTTGTTCCTGGTTTTTCCATGGCTGGTCACATTTTCTCATTTTTTTGTCTCATTTATTTAACTGGGTTCTGTTTATCTACTTTTAGGACTTGTGTGAAAATCTGATGTTTTAGGTCATATTTATGCAGAAATATAGGAAATTCTATAGGGTTCACAAACTTTGAAGCACCACTGTATAATCCACCTGTGTGCACCTTACACCACTCCTGTCACCCTGTGTTCCTCTCTCCTCTTGAAATATGTAAGAGCTATTTCCATCTTTTTTTGCAAAATCCACAACCATCTGTCCTTCCACATTTCTCTCCTTAACACCATACTTACCCAGAACCTCCTTATCCCCTTTGTTCCTCCACCTACATGCCCATTAAAATCTGCTCCAATCACCACTTTCTTCCCCCACTTCATCCAACTTACTCCAGAATTCCTCTCTCTCTTCTACCTGACATCCAACTTGTAGGGCATACGCACTAACAACATTCAAGACCAGTACTGGCAATCCAATTCAATATATTGACTCTTTTACTCCTCAGACTCTTCTTGGTAAACCTTGTCCACTATCATACCTAAAGAATAAACCACAAGCATTAATATAAACCCTGCCCATAGACAATTGTGTTGAAAAAAAAGGTCAACCACAAACTGCGTCCGAGAAAGATGCATGTTTTTATATATGAGTATTGAGTATGTATAAATAATTCATTTAAGAGGACTGAAGGGGAAAAAAAAAAGGCCTGGTGGTGGCAAGAAGTCACATTGACAGGTAATAAAGGAGCCTTGGTTATGTTGCCAGTCATCTAAGCAGACATGCCTAGATGTGCAGCTTTTTGTGTTTGTTTTCTATCTGTATTTCTGCAGGATTAAGCAAAAGCTACCAGTATAATTTCAGGTAAATTGGAAAGTTGGATATAGGGACACAAAAAAAACCCATTGGATTCTAGAGCAGATAGAAATCAAGAAGTGGGTCCATTCTGTAATATTGCAAAGAAGAAAGCTTTTCTTTTAAACATTGTTATTAATTTCTCTGAGACTTTTGCATTGCGCTTTAAAAAATCGAGTCTGTATCAGAGGAGAGTATCAATGATTGTATAAAATAATGTGTGGATTCAAAGAAAAATCTGGATCTGGAGTGTTGGCAGAGCTGTCTCCTCTGTAAGCAGTTTTTAGTTCAGTGCACAATGATATGCTTTGTATAATATATACGGGGGGGGGGCTGAAAAGTTCATAGGCTGAAAAGTTCATAGTGGTCAAATTTGACCAAATGTGGTTTATTTTTCAACATAGTCTCCCCTTCGGTCGACACACTTCTTCCATTGGTGTTGCAGTGCCTGGATCCCTGCGGTACCTTTTCAGCCCCCCCCCCCCCCCCCCCCGTACATTGCATAAGCTGGTCTAGGCATCTCTTTAGTTTTTTGCTGCATCAGAGTCCTACAAACACATGTACAGTGTTCAAATAAAGACAGATGGAGTGAAAGAGCTTGATGGAAGGAGAAGGATGGAAAGGACCCATTGGGAGAAAATGTCAAGAGAGCTCTGGTCTTGCCTCCTTCTGAGAGACGTTGCTCATAGAGTGCGTGGCTGTTGTGGGATCAAAGTCTTTGTCAGTCAAAGCCCCTTGACACACTCTCTGCACAGCCAACTACAGGTAGTCGGGGCATAGCCATGGAATATTCCATGACAAGAGTGACTAACTTTCAGATGCTCTCCTTTCCCGGAATGAGAGTGCACATTTGGGGTCACAGGTCTTGGCACCTCCGGTTATCAGCCCCTAGGCATTGAGATGAGAACTACTGCTTTGCTTGACACCTGTTCGTCCTCTGTATTATGTTATAACACACATCAGAATACAGTTTGACACAAACAATCATGCTCTGAAGTGTTTGAGGTGCAAATGGCATTATTTTGGATGTATATGGGGGAGCAGATAGGTGGAAATTTGGCATGGTATGCTTTGTTTTGTGCATTTGAGAGAGATTAAATAAAGTATCAGTGTTTAGAAATGGGCAACACCAGAGCCCTGTATGTGACAGCATAATAAAGAGTTTGGTGTGAAAGAGAGCACTGGATCATGAGTAGAAAAGCCAAGGAGACAATCGGTACAGGGTATTAATGTTTATCCCACACTATGTGATGATTCACGGTGATATTTCAGTGCTGCTGTTGTAGTTGAAATTTGAACTACAAATAAGATGAATAAGATGACAAAGGATGGAATACATTAACATAAATATAAAACACATAACTAAAGCAGCAATTAATAGCACTCATCCACCCACTCACCCCTTATCCTCCAGCTCTTCAGGGATGACACCAAGGCATCCCCACGCCAGCTGGGAGACAGTCTGTCCAGCACGTCCTGGGTCTGCCCTGGGTTCTCCTCCCAGTGGGACATGCCCAAAACACCTCACATGTGGAGGCTTCCAGGAGGCATCCTGATCAGATGCCCATACCATCTCAACTGACTCCTTTCAATGTGAAGAAGCATTGGCTCTACTCTGAGCCTACAGTAGATATAAAAAGTCTACACACCCCCCATTCAAATGTCAGGTTTTGTGATGTAAAAAAATGAGACCAAGATAAATCATGTCAAAACTTTTCACGCCATTAATGTGACCTATAACCTGTACAACCCAATTGAAAAACAAACTGAAATCTTCTAAGGGGAAAAACAAAAAATAAAAAACTTACAATCACTTGCCTGCATAAATATACACACCCTTAAACTAATTCTTTGTAGCAGCACCTTTGACTTTTATTACAGCACTCAATCTTTTTGGGTAGGAGTCTATCAACGTGGCACATCTTGATGTGGCAATATTTGCCCACTCTCCTTTGCAAAAATGCTCCAAATCTGTCAGATTGCAAGGGCATCTCCTGTGCACAGCCCTCTTCCGATCACCCCACAGATGTTCGATCAGATTCAGGTCTGGACTGTGGCTGGGCCATTCCAAAACCTTAATCTTCTTCTGGTGAAGCCATTCTTTTGTTTATTTGGATGTGTGCTTTGGATCATTGTCGTGCTGAAAGATGAAGCTCCTCTTCATCTTCACATGCTTTTGGGAGATTTCAAATGTGTTTTTGCAAAATGTAGCCAGGTTTGGATATTCTTTGTGAGATAAGGCTTCCATCTTGCCACCCTACCCCATAGCTCAGACATATGAAGAAGACGGGAGATTGTTATTACATGTACTAAACAGCCAATACTTGCCAGAAATTCCTGCAACTTCTTCAGTGTTGCTGTTGGCCTCTTGGCAGCCTCCATGACCAGTTTTCTTCTTATCTTTTCATCAATTTTGGAGGGATGTCCACTTCTTGGTAATGTCACTGTTGTGCCATATTTTCTCCACTTGATGACTGTCTTTACTGTGCTCCATGGTATATGTAATGCCTTGGAAATTCTTTGATACCCTTCTCCTGACTGACACCTTTGAGCAATGAGATCCCTCTGATGCTTTCGAAGCTGTCTGCGGACCATGGCTTGTGCTGTAAGATGTGACTACAGAAATGTCAGGAAAAGCCTACTAGAACAGTTGAACTTTATTTGGGGTTAATCAGAGGCACTTTAAATGGTAGCAGGTGTGTGCTGACTCCCATTTAACATAAGTTTGAATGTGATTGGTTAATTCTGAACACAGCCACATCCCCGGTTATAACAGGGTGTGCATATTTATGCAACCAGGTTATTGTAAGTTTTTTTTTTTTTTTTTAATTTTCCCTTTAAAGATTTCAGTTTGTTTTTCAATTGGGTTGTACAGGTTATAGGCCACACTAATGGGGGAAAGGGTTTTGAAATGATTTATCTTGGTCTAAATTTTTTACATCACAAAAACCTGGCATTTGAACAGGGGTGTGTAGACTTTTTATATCAACTTTAAGGGTGAGTCCAGCCACCCTACGGAGAAAGCTCAGTCCTGCTGCTTGTATCCGTGATCTCATACTGTTGCTCATAACCCAGAGTTTATGACCATAGGTGAGGGTAGGAATGTAGATTAGTAGTAGGTATATCGAAAGCTTTCCTTTGGAGCTCAGCTCCCTCTTCACCACGATAGACTGGTACAACATCCGCATCACTGCAAATACTGCTCCAGTCTCTGTCAATCTCCCGCTACATTCTCCCCTCTATCCTGAATAAGACCTCAAGATATTTGAACTCCGCTTGGGGCAGGACCTTGTCCTCAACCCAGAGAGGACAGTGCACCCTTTTCCAGTTGAGGACCATGGACTCAGACTTGGAGGTGTTGATTCTCAACCGGGCTGTTTGACACTCAGTTGTAAACCACCCTAGCAAGACCTGTATATCATTGCTCAATGAAACTAACAGGAACACATCATCTGCAAAAAGCAGAGATGAGACCTTGTGACCACTGAACATGACACACTCCATTCCTTGGATGCACCTAGAAATCTTTTCCTTAAAAATTGTTTTGTGTGCACCATTATTGCTTTTGTCCCCTGTAAATATAAGTACTATGGCAGCAATATACCCCTCCCAAAAAAGGGGCTAAAAACCTGTTAAATAAAAGAGAAGGCCTGTTTGTCTGTATAATTTTTTTTGGTAATTATTATTACTACAAAATTTCATGATCTACACATGTTGGAATAAATTTCAGCGGCTTCCTTATGCTTACTGTCAGAGAGAGAAAGAGCACTTTTATTTTTTTCCTCTCATATTGACCAATCACAGCTCTCCAAAGGACGGTGTCATACCTAGCAGTGGGGTCAAAAACACCTCCTCACTACGATAAAAGTTTTTGGATCTTCCTTGCTCAGAGTTGCTCTGAGTGTTCCTGAATCACTTTTAAGCTAGGACTTCTTGTTAAGAATTTTTAAGCTAAGATAGGAGCTCTCCTCGAGGCTTCTCAGAAAAACAATTAGCATGAGGTGTAGAGCTTCTTTAACTCAAAAAACACTCAAACTTTTTGAGTTTGCTATTCATAAGAAGCATCTACTGATGTGAACCATGCCTTGCAAAAATAGAGATCTCTGAAGACCTACAATCACATATTGCTGACTTGCATAAAACTGAAAGGATTGCAATGTAATCTCCAAGACTTTATGTATTCACCAGTCCACAGTTATACAAATTGTCTACAAATGGAGATGATTTAGTACTGTGCCTACTCTCCCTAGAAGTGAGGCACCCAGCCAAGTTGACTTGAAAGGCACAACACAGAATTTGCAATGAAGGAAAAAAAGAACCCTAGAGCAACAGCTAAAGGCTTGAAGCAATCATTCGAACTGGTTAACTTTTGTGTTCATGAGTCTACCATATGGAAATCATTGAACAGGCATGGTGTCTGTGGCAGACAACACAGAGGAAAACGCTGTTTTCCAAAAAAGCACAGTTGGGCTGCTATTAACGATTATTTTTGTAGTTGATTTATCTAACAACTATTTTTTCTGTTAATTGACTAATCACGATTATTTCTGTCATGTTCACCATCTCTGCTTCCTGTTGACATGGCTCTATTTTTTTTACTTTTTATTTTTTATTTTTTGGCACGGCTCATCTTTGGGGCTCCAGTGCACGTTTAGCCTCACCTGTTTAATCCTGCTCACCTGTGAAAATCGCTTTGTCAGTCTCTGTATTAATATAATGTAGCCTATTATAAAAAAGGTTCCATTACTAAATAAAATAATGACCTATGAAACAAGTTGGAAGCTTGAACTTGACAGCTTAATGAAGTGTTTGGAGTGACACAATTAAATAAACTGAAATGCAGTCTTTCAACCCAAAAATAAAGTGCACAAACTCAAATAAGCAGTTTCTGCTGCAGCATGGAAACATGTTGTAACTCTGCGTGTTCAAAATAAACTAGAATAATATTCAAATCCATAAAAGTACAAAAGAAAACAAACTAGTTCATCTTATTAAAACCTTTCTGGGTCCGGAAGTTTATAAGTTCAGTTAGGTTTCAGATGAAAACAAAAAAGAACTAACAATTTGCAAATGCTTTAAGTTACAGTGCAGGGATATCAGCCTTCACTACACATAGAGTGAAATATTTAAGCCATTTTCATTTATTTTTGATGATTGTCATTGCAGTTTGTATAAATTCCATTACAAATCATGGTGTAATTTACTCAGATGCACTAATATTCAGAATGAGGGCTTGCAAACTCTCCATGGTCAGATTAGAATGCGCATGTGTTGGCGTCTGTAAACGTCACGTCGCTGTCAAAGCATTATCTTGTCTGCTTTTGTTTGTTTTATTAACTCTGTTTTTAATTTTTTATCTCTCTTTTACTGACTGATATTAACTTTTTACTTAGTGTTAGCTTAGTAAATACAAAAGCCCGAATATGCACACAAGTGAATCAGACCCCGGGCAGGGCTGTTCACCAGGTTAGGCTAACTTGTTTTAGCTAGCTACCTAGCCACTTCTCGCCTGGAAAGCCATGGCTCCATCCCCGACGTGTGTCAGCTGTTTGTCCCTCTTTAAGAAGATTTCTGAGTTGGAATTGAGACTCTTCAACCTCTATAAGATTAGGGAGGCTGAAGACCACCTAGATACTATAATTTTTGGGCGGACATCGGCCCTGGCGACTGACTCACAGCTAGCAGAGACGGCTGCTTACCTGGGTGAAATTAGCACATCGCCATCCACTTCCACCCCTGTGCCGGTCACCTCAGCTGTCGAGGACCCCAGCAATAAACACTGGCTTCATCCCGGAGCTAAACCCAAAGCCCCGGGAGGTTCTTCACAGCCTCAGTGCACGCCCTGGACCTTGGTTGGGCCAACTAGCAAACGTCTAGCAACTAACAAATGTCGGGGATTGACCAGACATGGCCGCGCCTCCTCCCTTCCCCTTTTGCTGGAAAATAGATTCAATATCCTTTCCCTGGAAGATTTCCCCCACCTGGACATCGATCATCGTCCCATGGTACCCCCTCCTCCTTCAGCAGCGGCCCAAACCCGCAAGCCCCGGATTAAAACTATTTTAGGTGTGCCAAACTATACACCAGCTCCAAAAAGAAGAGAGTGCATCACCCCGCCATCACTGCAGCAACAACGGCAAAACTATCCACCATTTCAGAAGCCACCGACAAAGCACCCCCACCCCCCCAGATGACGCTGGTAATTGGTGATTCAATAATGAGGAATGTCAGAAGCAGGTACTGTGTCACTAAATTTTTTACTGGGGCTAAAGTGTCTGACATTGAGGCTCTTACTCCAGACCTATTAAATGAATACCCCCCAGACTAAAACTGTCATTGTGCATGTTGGATGAAACAACATCCCAGATGAAGCATCGGAGATCTTAAAGAGTGACTTCAGGAGACTTCTGTCCAGTCTTATGAACTGTGGCAGACGTGTGTTTATTTCTGGGCCAATGGCTCCTTTTAGAAGAGGTTGCCATTATTTTAGCAGAGCTCTCAGCCTTAATACCTGGTTGTGTTCTACATGTCCTACTTTTAACATTGGTTTTATAGACAATTTCAACCTGTTTTGGAGCCGCCCATCATTTATGAGGCCAGATGGCATCCATCCAAATAGACTTGGTGCACGTGTTTTAAGGGACAATCTGTTTTATTCCATTCAGCGTTTTTTAGTACAGTGACTGAAATCTGGTGCGTTAACTCACCCCGAAGTTCCTGGTTCAGCCAACCAGCCCTTCTTTGCATCCACTTCTAATATTAATCCTATTAATCCAAATAATCCTCACTGTTTAGATCAGTCTTCAGTTCATAACCCCATAGAGATTGTGTCTGTCTCCCATTACCCAAAACATTATAACCCAAGACAAATACACCATAACTTGATAAATACATGCCTCTCTGCAGCTCCTCCTCATCCTCCACCCGTCAACTTAGCCCCTATCTTCCCCATCACAGAACCTTTGTCTGCTCCCCCCAAAGTTAATAAAAATATAATGTATAAACATCCCAAAGTGATTAAACAAAAAGTTGGCAAAACTCAAATTAAACATCAAGTCTCTAAAATTTAATGATTTTGGCCTCTCTTCCTCCTCATAATTTAAAAATTAAATTCGGTTTGTTAAATATTAGGTCTCTAACTCCCAAGTCTCTACTAGTCCATGATGTGTTAATTGATCATCAGATTGATTTAATATCCTTTACAGAGACTTGGCTAGGGCAAGATGATTATGTTGGTTTAAATGAATCAGCTCCCTCTGGTTATCTAAACTATCAAAATCCTAGAAGTTCTGGTCTTGGAGGTGGAGTAGCGGCAATTTACCATTCTAAATTACTAGTTAATGTAAAGCAAAAAACATGTTTTAATTCCTTTGAGGGCCTGGTCCTCAGTATTGGGCATGTTAGCAATCTTAGCTTAAACCCAATTTTCTTTGCCATAGTTTACAGTCCTCCATCAACCTACTCAGAGTTTTTATCCAAATTTGCCAAATTCTTAGCTGATTTAGTGCTGAAATCAGATAGAATAATTATAGTAGGGGATTTTAATGTACATGTTGATGTAGATAGTAACTGTCTTAATAAGGCATTTAATTCAATATTAGACTCGATGGGGTTTTCCCAGAAAGTAGAAAATTCTACCCATTATCTCCATCACACATTGGACCTTGTTCTGACATATGGCATAGAAATAGAAAATCTGGTAGTGTCTCCTCATAATCCTGTACAGTCAGACCATCGTCTGTTAACCTTTGATTTCACTATTCCTGACTATTTGATTCCTAAAGAAAAAACATTACTACAACAGATGTCTTTCAGACGATGTTGTTACCAAATTTATGCAGATTGTCTCCTCTATGCCATGTGTCAACACAATGGAAATAAGCGATGGAGAGCTTGCTCCTTCCGTAATTGATAGCATGGTAGATAGTTACAGCTTCTCTGCATCAGACTCTAGACTTGGTGGCCCCTTTAAAAAGGTCCAATCAGAGATTTCTAACCCCTTGGTTTAACACAGAAACTTGTAGCTTAAAACAGAAGACTCGTCAATTAGAAAGAAAATGGCGTTCCTCTAATTTAGATGAAATCTATTTAGCTTGGAGAAATCATCTTTTAATTTATAAAAAATCTCTTAGAAAAGCTTGAACAAGTTATTACTCTGCATTAATCGAAGAGAACAAGAATAATCCCAGGTTTCTTTTCAGCACTGTAGCCAGGCTGACAAAGAGTCAGGACTCTGAAAAAGTTCATAAAGTCCTGACTAGTAAGCTCTAGGGGGGATGCAAGGATTGACAATGATAAAATTTCATCTATTAGAGATAAAATCAGTCAGATTCTTCCCACTGTAAACTTAAGTACAATAACTACTACAACTCCTTCAATTGATATCTGTTTGGATAAGTTTACTCCAATTGATCTTTTAGAGTTAGATAACATAATTTCCTCATCCAAGCCTTCAACTTGTCTTTTAGACCCTATTCCTACCAGGTTATTTAAAAAAAGTCTTCCCATTTATTGGTAGCCGTATTCTTCAAATAATTAATTCTAGACCATGTACCACAGGCTTTTAAAACTGCTGTAATTAAACCATTACTCAAAAAGCCAATGCTCGATCCAGGAGTTTTAGCAAACTATCGACCAATCTCTAATCTGCCTTTCATTTCAAAAATCTTAGAGTTGTTGCTACGCAATTATTTGACCACTTGCAGGGAAATGGTTTATTTGAAGAGTTTCAATCTGGGTTCAGAATCCATCATAGTACTGAAACAGCCTTAGTGAAGGTCATTGATGACCTCCTTATCACATCTGATAATGGACTTGTTTCTGTACTTGTCTTTTTAGATCTTAGTGCTGCCTTTGATACTATTGACCATGATATTCTACTTGATAGATTAGAACACTATGTTGGACTTAATGGAACTTCGCTGCAGTGGTTTAGAGTTTATTTGTCTGATAGATTACAGTTTGTTCATGTCAGTAATGAGATTTCTTCCAACTCTAAGCTCAGTCATGGAGTTCCACAAGGATCTGTGCTAGGCCCTACTCTTTTTAGTTTATATATGCTTCCGTTAGGCAACATCATTAGAAAGCATTGTATACATTTTCATTGTTATGCAGATGACACACAATTATATCTGTCAGTGAAGCCAGATGATAGTAATCAGTTAGCCAAGTTAGACGCCTGTCTTAAGGAAATCGAAGCTTGAATGACTTGTAATTTTCTGCTATTAAACTCAGATAAGACTGAAGTCGTTCTTGTTGGTCCAAAAAACCTTGGAAATACCTTTCCAAATCAAATTCTTAGTTTGGATGCAGTTACTCTTTCTCCGAATAGTTCAGTGAGGACCCTTGGAGTTATTTTTGATCAAGATCTGTTTTTCAATGCACATATTAAATTTGTTTCTAAGACTACCTTCTATCATTTGCATAATATTGCCAAGATTAGGAGTATCTTGTCTCAGATTGATGCTAAGAAACTGATCTACGCTTTTGTTAGCTCTAGATTAGATTATTGTAACTCTTTATTATCAGGTTGTCCTAAAATATCTTTAAAAAGTCTTCAGTTGATCCAAAATGCTGCTGCAAGAGTTTTAACAGGTACTAGAAAGAGAGATCATATCTCTCTGGTTCTGGCCTCCCTTCATTGGCTTCCCATAGAGTTTAGAATTAAGTTTAAAATCCTTCTTCTCACTTACAAAGCTATTAACAATCAGGCACCTTTTTATTTAAAAGATCTGATATTACACTATCATCCTAACAGAGCACTATGCTCCCAAAATGGTAAATGGTGTTCACTTATATAGCACTTTTTTATTCTCATCTCTTGATAACCAAAGCGCTTTACAGCTCCTGCTATCCACCCATTCACACACACATTCACACACACTGATGGCGGCATGCTGCCTAACATGGCGCTTCCAGACCCACCAGGAGCAATTGGGGGTAAAGTGTCTTGCCCAGGGACACAACAGCAGGATATCTGGGGAGAGCGGGATTCGAACCGCCAACCATGCAGTTATTGGATGACCTGCTCTACCTGCTCTACATCCTGAGCCACTGCCGTCCCCCTTTTATTCCAAGTAATGCTGGATTACTTGTAATACCTAGAATCTCCAAAAGTTACAATGGGAGGCAGAGCCTTCAGCTATCAAGCTCCTTTCCTGTGGAACCAGTTACCAATCTGGATTTGGGAGTCAGACTCAATCTCTGTTTTTAAGAATAGGGTAAAAACATTCCTTTTCGATATAGCCTACAATTAGGGAGGGATCATTTGTCTCTAAACCCTCCCTTAGTTCTGCTGCTAATAGATTTAGACTGCCGGGGGACCTCCAATAATGTACTTGGCTTCACTCCTTTAATGTTTGCTCTCTATATGTCTGTTGTTTTTTTCTTTTTTTTTCTTTTTTTTTTTTTTTTTTATTACTTACTTTGTACCCATAGGTAGATTTGTTTTGCAGTCTGGTGACAAGCCACCAGCTGCCGGTCGCTGCGTGCACAAGCGCCCCGTATCCCTAACCTGCATGTTTTTCTTTTCATGTTTTTTTTTTTTCATCTTCTCTATCCCCTCACCCCGCAGCCAGTTGCAGCAGACAACTGCCCTTCCCTGAGCCTGGTTCTGCTAGAGGTTTCTTCCTGTTAAAAGGGAGTTTTTCCTCTCCACCGTCACCAAGCGCTTGCTCACAGGAGATTGCCTTATTGCTGGGGTCTTTCTGCAGTTGTGAGGGTTTCCCCTACATTTGAAAGTGCTATGAGATGACCATTGTTGTGAAATGGCACTATATAAATAAAGTTGATTTGAATTGATATTACCACGACAAAAAGAGGGAAGATAAGAGAGTAAGGAACTCCTGCAATTCACTAATTTAGTGCACTTAACACATTAGCCAGCAGAACTGAAACAGCTCAGCCGTCAGCAGCCATCATCGAAGAGACATTATTGTTCGACAGGTAAGCTAACATAAACAGCATGTGCTAACAGGTTAATCAGTTTTCTAAAGCTGAGACATTGAAAATAAGAAGCGCTAAATCTACTCGCTAACCTTAACAATGCAGTGTTTAAAAGTGGCCCAACTTCAACCATTCATCACTGGGGCGGAGTACAGCAGAAGCATGCTGACAGGCAGCTGAGCGGAGGGAGGAGGGGGGAGGTGCATGGACGCGTTGCCGTAGAGCTGATGTGATTGGACAGCTCTGCTTTATAGAGTTTACATTTAACTTGTTTCATTTGTTTATTTTTGGTAAAATGGTCCCATACTTTGGAAAGTTTTCGCCTCTTTGTGATTTTTTTTTTTCTTGTATGTCGCCATGATGTGCTCCTCTCCTTGGCTGGAACAGTTAAACTGAACATTTCCGTGGCATGCATATAATCTTTAAAATTAAATGATTCGTCGACAATAAAAATCTGTGTCGACAAATTTTTATGATCGATGTCGTCAGTGACGTTGACTAATCATGAAGTTTGCCAAAGAGCACTTTGACACACAACGCTACTGGGAAAATGTTTTGTGGCCTGTTCAGGAAGAATGTTAGTGCTATGTATGGTGTAAAAAGGGCAATGCATGCCAACATGCCAACATCATCCCAACGGTGAAGTACAGTGGAGGAAGCATCATTATTTGGAGCTGCTTTGCTTCCTCTGGGCCTGGACTACTTGCCATCATCAAGGGGAAAGTGGATCCTGAAGTTTATCAAGGAATCCTAAAGAAGATCAGGGTGGCTGTCTTCCAACCGAGGCTCAGTAGAAGCTGGGTGACGCAGCAGGACAATGACCTTAAATATTCAAGGAAATCTACTACAGAACAGCTTCAAAAAAGAAAATCTGCCTTTTGGAGTGGCCCAGTCAGAATCAACACCTAAATTCAATAGAGATGCTATGGAATGACCTCAAGAGAGCCATTCACAAAAGACATCTAAGAATATGGCTGAACTGAAGTAGTCCTGTGAGGAACAATAGTCCAATATTCCTCCTGAACATTGTGCAAGTCTGATCAGCAGCTACCGGAAGTTCTTGTTGGTTATTTCTGCCAAAGGACGTTTGACCACTTATTAAATCCAAGGGTTCACTTACTTTTACCACCAGCACTGTGAATGTTTAATGGATGTGTCCTATTAAGACATGAAATATTATAATTGTTTGTGTGGTATTAGACTAAGCATGTTGTGTTCGTCTGTGCTTGAGACTTAGATGTGGATCAGACCACATTTTATGATCAATTAATACAGAAAACCAGGTAATTCCAAAGGGTTCACATACTTTTTCTTGTCACTGTGTAATTTAGAACTTACTTATCCCAATTGTGATGATGTGTGTGTCTTTGTGGTAGCAAACAGCATGTTATAACATCTTTGGGCTTCCATCCATCCATCCATCTTCTACCGCTTTTCCGGAGGTCCGGGTCGCGGAGGCAGCAGTTCAAGCAGAGAAGCCCAGACTTCCCTCTCCCCAGCCACCTGCTCCAGCTCTTCAGAGGGGATACCAAGGCGTTCCCAGACCAGCTGGGAGACATAGTCTCTCCACCGAATCCTGGGTCTGCCCCGGGGTCTCCTCCCAGTGGGACGTACCTGAAACACCTCAAGTGGGAGGCGTCCAGGAGGCATCCTAATCAGATGCCCATACCACCTCAACTGACTCCTTTCAATGTGGAGGAGCAGCGGTTCTACTCTGAGCCTCTCCCGGATGACTGAGCTCCTCACCCTATCTCTGAGGGTGAGTCCAGCAATCCTACGTAGAAAGCTCATTTCAGCCGCTTGTATCCGCGATCTCGTTCTTTCGGTCATTACCCAAAGCTCGTGACCATAGGTGAGAGTAGGAACGTAGATTGACTGGTAAATCGACAGCTTTGCCTTAGAACTAAGCTCCCTCTTCACCGCAACAGACCGGTACAACGTCCGCATCACTGCAGATGCTGCTCCAATCCGTCTGTCGATCTCTCGCTCCATTTTCCCCTCACTCGTGAACAAGACCCCAAGGTACTTAAACTCCTCCACTTGGGGTAGGAGCCTGTCCCCAACCCGGAGAGGACAATCCACCTTTTTCCGGCTGAGGACCATGGACTCGGACTTGGAGGTGCTGATTCTCATCCCAGCCGCTTCACACTCAGTGGCAAACCGTCCCAGCAAGAGCTGTAGGTCATTGCTGGATGAAGCCAACAGGACAACATCATCTGCAAACAACAGAGATGAGATCCTGTGGTCACCAAGCGTGACACCCTCCATTCCCTGGCTGCGCCTAGAAATCCTGTCCATAAAAATTATGAACAGGATCGGTGACAAAGGGCAGCCCTGGCGGAGTCCAACTCTCACTGGGAATGACTCCGACCGAGTGTTGGCAATACGAACCAAACTCTCACAACGGTCGTACAGAGACCGAATAGCTCGTAACAACAAGCCCGATACCCCATACTCCCGAAGCACCCCCCACAAAAATCCACGAGGGACGCGGTCAAATGCCTTCTCCAAGTCCACAAAACACATGTAAACTGGTTGGGCAAACTCCCACGAACCTTTGGGCTTGTGCAAGAAAATTATGTTGGAACTTGTGCCACACTACACCTGTGGTACAGGTGTAGTCGTAGTGTCAGTGTCCTTGAGCAAGACACTGAACCCCCAGTTGCTCCTGGTGGGACAGACCAGTGCCTGTGCATGGCAGCTCCACTGCCATCAGTGTGTGAATGTGTGGATAGCAGGATCTGTAAAGCACTTTGGCCATCTGGAGATGAGTAAAAAGAGCTACATAAGTTAACTCCATTTACCATATAATTTTGTCAATTTAGCTTCACTTAATCATGCCTAAGTTATATTGGATAATAATGATGACAACGTCTGGGGATTAAGAATAATATCAAAGTAGGTGTGAACAGGACAACTGATCACAGCTTGTAAGAAATTACTTAAATTACAAGGTGTTAGAATGACCTTGTGGTAGGAGGCAAGCAGGAGTCTGGAGACTGAGATGACTTGCAGACCGCTTACACGTTTGTTTGAATAAGTCACGAAAATGGTAGCAGCCACTATAAAAAAAAGAGTCTCCCCTCTGTCAGCAGCATGGTCCAGCAATCAGCTTCAGGTAGTGATGGCAAAGTCAAAAAAGTGTTTTAGTACGTACCGAAACCTAGGTGGAACTTCTGTTTCGAACCACTGTTCCGAGGGTCTGTATCAAATAGAGGATGTCACGTGACTGTTCCATGTTGCGTTCCATTATGTCACCGACTGTTTTGAAACGTCACCGTTGTTTTATGCGGTGATTTTGTTATCCTGTTTCTAAAATGGAATAATAAGTAAAAATACTACATTACACAATATGAAAACACCAACTCTATGCACAATATATGTATTATATAAATACTTTATATGTAAAATACTAATTTCTCATGTCCTTGCCTGACTGGCTGCTGATTCATCACCCCACATGCCTGAAGCATTTAAAAACTCCTCTAACGTGAAGTTTGTTTGCGAAGTCTTGCCTCTCTGAATGTCTTGTACTGAGCGTGCTTTTGGATTTACACTATCTGGAAATGGATGGGGGTAGAAAGCGTCCCAGGTCAGATGTCTGGGATCACTTTGACCTTCTTGAGGGGGAAAAAAGTTAAATGTATGCATTGTATGCAGCATCTTGCATTTTGTAACAATACAACTACAGTCATGTGAAAAAATTAGGATACCCCATTAAATATTCAGTTCTCTATTAAGAAATGCTCACATATCTATGCCTAACCTTGTTTTTGTTTTTATTTGCATTTTTTTAACGTTTATTTTAGCCATTTTAAGTCGGAATGAATGTGGGGGGTGTCCTAAAAAGATGGGGGTATCCTCACTATATTTTACAGAAAAATTTAAAAAAAAAGTCTTTAATTCATTTTTAATTGTTTAGTCATATTACATGAATCTCCCATTATTTTAAACACTGATATTAAATATCCATATATCCAAATATGTTTAAAAAAAAACCACATAGGCTTATACAGGGTGTCCTAATTTTTTCACATGACTGTATGTGGAGACACCTATGGACAAAACATCCTGACGCCTAAATGCCTAGCACAACACAACCGAGTGCTGAATCAAGCCATGGCCAGCATAGTGTTTGTGGTATGTATTCATGATCTTTTAATACACATACGAGTATACATTTATTATTTATACACCTTTATTATTATTTACAATAAATATAATTATGCATTTGATCAGTAAAAGAAGCCATATTGTTCATTAACATATAGTTACATATATTTACATATATTTACATATAGTTACATGTATTTACAATATTTACCATACAATACATCAAGTTGCATGACAGCATTCCTCCTGAATCAGTCTTTTTGTTGTTCCTTGACAGGATGGCAAAAAGAATTAGACGAGGCACTAGTTGACCTTATTGTGAAGGACTCACAACCTTTTTCAATTGTGGAAGATGAGGGTTTCAGGCACTTTGTCAATAAACTTGACCCCAATTACATCCTTCCATCCAGAAACACACAGACACTCGACTGTTGGAGTGTAGTATTATAACATTTGGCCACCAAATGTCGCTGTGGGGAGATGTTTCAAATGTTCCAAAAGATCAATTCTTTTTCTGAATCAATTGCTCCAAATGATTCGATCTCTCGAACGTTCCATTTCTGCCATCAGTAGCTTCAGGTATTAATTGCCCCCTTTTAAAGCCTGCCACTGATTGCCTTTTCGAATTCTCCATCCTGAAGGGAAGATATCTAACAAACATTCTTAAAAAACATACCTAACAAAATATATTCCATTATTCATATACACAGCTATATTAAAAATTCCAACCCTTTATTCTAATCACAACACAAATTAAACCATTTAATTTCACAAGTAATTTAAAAGCTAAATATATATCAAACTCCCCTCCCTTATCAGTAACATGATATGAACTGGAACCAATATAAGTGTGTTCATGAACCAGCGGACTCTTTTGTCATGAACACCTGGGACACAGGAGAAACACATGGTGAGTAACATGCAGCTGTACTTTCTACAGTGCCATATTTTATCTACATATGTCCTTTTGACTAGCTCACTTTTTCATTTCTTCCAGACCAACCTTCTCAGGACCAGTGAGCAAGTCTACAACAAATTGCACTGCTTCATCAAAATACAATTGAATAAAGGTTATTAAGTCTTATAGAGTCATTATTTAACATACTGAGAATTATTGTCCATTCTGTATATATTTACTATAAATAATGAAGTTACCTTCATTACACAAGCCCCCCCTCCCTTGCCCAACCATGTCAGCTTTTGCTGTAGGATTATCGGATTATGCAGTGATTTGTTCCACAGCACCTGACACCTTCCTCTGTTTGCTTCCATTTTTGTCTCAACTGGATGAAATTCCCATGTTATCCCATTAGAATAACTCTTTATTGCTCTTCTGTTATTTTAAAGAAAGAACTCAGAGGAATGGTGAAAGTCAAGTTAGTTAATTTCCTTCCACAGCATATGGGACACCATGTGTTTCTGACCCTAGGCCACACAGTACTGTAAGTAGTGAAAGCTACAGTGGAAGATCAGTCCTCTGGTAGCTTTGAGCATTAACTTTCCTTTCCCTGTTCTCTTATGCTGAGCACCAAGCTAGAAGGCAGAAAGTACCATTTTTATATGGTCTTTGGTATGACCCGGTCTTGAACCCACAGCCTCCTGGTTGTGGGGCGGATGCTCTACCTCTGCCTCTAAGCCACCACTCAAGTGGGTCAATAAAAATATACAGTGTCGGCCAAGAGGAGGAAAGAAACCAAGGGTGAGCAATGGGGTAATGGAGAGGGCAATATAGGCATGGGCTGAGTGGCCTCAAGGGTACATGTGAATCAGCACTTTACATTTCAATGCAATATGAGATAGCACGGAAACCACTTTATTAATGAATATATTTATGTACAGGTGGATGGCATTTGGCCTGACTCTGCGACCCAATTAGCCAGAATCTTCCTTATACATGCAAATTGCTAGCAGGGGGCATACAAAGGTGATCCAGGGTCATTTCAGTGTATTACATACTATAGAGACCAACAATGTGATGTTTGAGTTTTTACATTATGTGCCATTAAGTAAACTAATCCTGTGAATCTGTACAGGTCTTTTTTCAGTGTTGTATACTTCTCCAGCAAAGGTTATCTATGTATTTTAAGTGTTATATGTCATCTTCTCCTTTAAAGTTCATGGTTTGGCTTCTTACAGTCAATGTTGTGTGTGTGATGCTTCAGCAAGTGTGCATAGCGAACTGCAGTTGTAGAAAGTTTATGAACAGCAGTGATAAAGATTTAGCATGGAGTTTTTAAGGCTCCTTGCAACATAAGCACATGTGTTGAATTGAATGAGGGGGATTACCGAGTGCTTTATCAATATGGCTTGTTCGTGATGGCGTTCCTAACTTTGTCTGTCTTGCCCTTTTCTTTTTTTGTCATTCTGCCAAGCATGTTGCTCACATAACCACATGTTCACTTATTGCAGTCATTAGGGCTGGGTGATAAAACGATAATTATCACAAAATAACTTTTCCTCCATAGAGACCTAATACATGGTCGATAGAACTTCGATAGAACTCATTCGTTCCATGTTAAACACCGCACCAAACCAATCATGTGGCTGGAAGTCACATTTGATTGACGCACACGACAGCATGCATACGTGTGTAGGAACAGCACGCAGCCAGGGCTTAGCAGTTAGCACACCTACTAATTTTTGGGCTAGCGCAGCCGTGCAAGAGACGACAGGAAACATTGATGAAATGTCCAGTGACAGCATTACCAAAAAAGACACAGAAACAGATGCCGTCCAATGCTCAATAGACGAGGAGATTGTTGAAAAGAGTGGTCGGAGGAATTCAGTAATGTGGAGATATCTGGGCTATTTAAAGTCTAACAAGAAACAGCTTAGTGTGCACTGCAAACTGTGTCGCAGGCATGTTCCCACAAAATCAGGTAACACTACGAATCTTTTTTACCATCTGAAGCAGTGCCATCCTGTTGAAAGCAACTGACCCTCGTTACCAACTCCCTGGCTGTAAATATTTCTCCCAGCACTTTCCCAGCTGTACACGGAATGTAGAGAAACGGTTGAAAAGGAGCTGCAAAATCTGCCATACTTCGCTACTATGTCAGGTTTGTGTTCAAGTCGCACATCTGAACCATATGAGCCTCACTGCCCACTTCATTGATCAAGATTTGAATTTGAAGACCAAATGTCTTCAAACTTTCCTGAAGACCATACAGGTGAAGTCAGGCAAAGAAGTTTACATCATGACAGACAGTGGGACAAATTTAGTGAAGACCACATCACTAAACAAGTGGACATAGCTGCAGTTCTTTGGGGATGTACTTCACTCAGCTATGGGCAAGTTGGTGAGCAGAATATTATAAAATATTTATATTTTATGTTTTACAATTATTTGAAATACAGTTGTATAATGTTCTACAGTACATTTGTCAGGTTCAACTTCTGACAGAAAATAAATATTTAAAATAAATCTTGTTATAGCTTCACATCTCACTTAGGAGAAAAAAAGGAACCTTTAAGCTTGACAGAAATAGTGATTTTGATTTATATCGCAATACATATCTATTGATCAATATGGAAAAAAAATATCGTGACTGGAATTTTTTCATATCGACCAGCCCTAGCAGTCAAAAAAGAAAAATGATGGTAGTGAAGAAATACATGATGCTGTAGTTGACACGAGAAGTTTGCTTTTGTTCTAAGGCCAAAAATACCCACTGGCACAAACCAGTTACTGTGTCACCTTTGATATATGAAAATCAGAAGGAGTTGAAGGGTGTAATATAACAGGATGTGAGACGTTTCACGTGATATTTAGTATCTTATTGGCTTGTGGCTAAGCAACCGCCTGTCTCACGATGAATATTCATGGACCTAATCTCTCCTGACAACATACACAACCAAACAAACAGGAAGTCATTGGGGAACCTGGGTGGTGATGGGGAAAGGTCAGGAGCAAGTGCAGTGTGATGTATTCAGTTCTTTTTGTTGTCTCAGTAAGGATGTTTCCCCATTTTAAAAAGCAAATTTTGTAATTCTTACTGTGGCTGCTTGGCAGGTGAGTTGTGCAAAACAATATGCCTATGTCCTTGAGGTATTGAGCCAATAGACAGTGTTTAGGTCTGCCTACTAATAAAATGCCTTTTAAAAGCGAATATCTAGATATCTGCATAGATAAAGGTTAACCCCTTGCACTCTGGTCAAGTTCCCTAAAAACGCCAAAAAATAACATACCCAAAGTAAATCAAAAGCTGTTCTTCAACCCTTTGCAGCATCTTCATGGGGTTGGTCTCATTTAAAAGAAAACACTTTGAATTTTTTGGCAAAACAGTCATAATCTCTCTAAGTGCTCCTGCCACTGAGTAACAGTCATCTAAACATACTGAACTTGAAGAAAATATATTTCGCCTGGGTGTTTTTTTGGATACAAATGCTTGCAAATAACACACCTGTCAGATCCGGGCTGGAAAATGCAACAGAAATGTAGAACCAAGTGTTATCCAGCTGAGGTCAAAATTTTGTAACAATACCACAAAAAATGAATATATTACACAGCTTTTTTCGTAGGTTGTTCCCAGGCGTTTTTGAACTGTGCCAAATGGCACAGTTTGGAAAAACGTCTGTAACTTTTGAATGATTCAGTATAGAAGCTTCATCTTGGGCTCTAATGAAAGGTGACACTCAGGGCTGTGTGTGTGTGTGTGGGGGGGGGTTGTTTATTCATTCATTCATGAATGAATGAACAAACAAGCCCCCACACACAAAGAAGCATGCCACGTAAAAAATGTGTGGCTTTTTTTTACAAGAAAAAATAACCTACAGTGCACTAAAAATTATACTAAAATATCTGTAATGTAGAAGATAACAACTCCCACCCCCCACCCCTTCGCTACAGAGGACGGACATCGTCCATCGCCACATGACGGACCGCGGCGCATGCCGCGGTCTACTACACACAGTTGTACTAAAATATCTGCAATAATATCTGCAATCCGCTACAAAAGAGTGGGGGGGGGGGCGTTCACGGTCCGGACGCGGTGCACGAACCGTGTCCAGTCCGTGCGCCGCGGTACACGGTCTGTGCGCCGCGGTCTACTACGCACAGTTGTACTAAAATATCTGCAATAATATCTGCAATCCGCTACAAAAGAGTGGGGGGGGGGCGTTCACGGTCCGGACGCGGTGCACGAACCGTGTCCAGTCCGTGCGCCGCGGTACACGGTCTGTGCGCCGCGGTCTACTACGCACAGTTGTACTAAAATATCTGCAATAATATCTGCAATCCGCTACAGAAGAGTAGCGGTGGGGGGGGGGGGTGGCGTTCACGGTCCGGACGCGGCGCACGAACTGGACCCGTGTGCCGCGGTCTTCATGTTGCGATGACGCACAGTTGTAATTTACCGATCGGTCAAAAGTCATTTTGATTACAATTTTCAGAGATAAAGAATAATTTAGCTTATAACACTTACCTGTCCACAACAGCAGTGTCGCTGGCGAACTTCTCTTCCTCATTGTCAGATGAACATGACGCTGGTCCGCTTGTTACGGACTCGTGGTTCTGGCCACGCGACCCGGTCAAACCATAATTCCATTATTGCGGTTTTGCGCTTCCATGATTGCGGTTTTGGCGAACGATTTTTCAAAACAAATAAGAACAGTAGTAAGAAAAAAAGACTGACGAACGCGTGTGTGTCACCCAGCAGCTTACACAAAACAGATTTTAGGCAAGGGACTCACGCTTTCGAACTTTCTGTGCTTCAATTGGCTTGCTGTATTCGCAGCCGTTGGTAGGCGGGTCCTTCTTGCTAGGTTTTCAGTCATTGGTTCTTCAAGGTTTCAGAAACCCAATTCAAGGCTCTTATTAGTCGAATGAGAGGTCAATCACATCTAAACCAATCAAAGCACTCCTTTGGCTTTCTGTTCGCGGCTGTGTCTGTAGTGGAAGAACGGAAATGCAGCTTTTTTTCTTTTTCAGTGCGCACTAGGACGCACAGTGTGCGTTCTAGGGCGCCCTCATGCGCCCTAGGACGCCCTCATGCGCCCTCGGACGCAGAGACGTGACCGTCCACTGGAGTGCAAGAGGTTAAGTTTCTGGATTGTTTTAGCAAAGCATATGAAAAACTGAGGAAAAGTCGATGCATTTTTAATTGCCATTTAACTTTTTAGAAGCAAACATCCCATCGTTTGTCTAGATATACTGTACTCAGGGGTGCCTCCAGAAACTGTTCATGGGGGGGCCACTGAAAATCTTGGGGTGGCACATCAAAATCAATTTAAAATGTAGTCACGCTGCGCGCTCATTTGCGTTTGGTTTGAACGCACCTTGACAGTGTGATCTGTCCTACTTTGCTGTATTTTGTTAATATTTGTTAATAAAATACAGTGGTGTGAAAAAGTGTTTGCCCCCTTCCTGATTTCTCATTTTTTTGTATGTTTGTCACACTTAAATGTTTCAGATCATCAAACAAGTTTAAATATTAGACAAAGATAACACAAGTAACCACAAAATGCATTTTTTAAATGAAGGTGTTTATTATTAAGGGAAAAAAAATCCAAACCTACATGGCCCTGTGTGGAAAAAGCGATTGCCCCTTAAACCTAATAACTGGTTGGGCCACCCTTAGCAGCAACAACTGCAATCAAGCATTTGAGATAATGGGCAATGAGTCTTTTACAGCGCTGTGGAGGAATTTTGGCCCACTCATCTTTCCAGAATTGTTGTAATTGAGCCACATTGGAGGGTTTTTGAGCATGAACCGCCTTTTTATGGTCACGCCACAACATCTCAATGGGAGTCAGGTCAGGACTTTGACTAGGCCACTCCAAAGTCTTCATTTTGTTTTTCTTAAGCCATTCAGACGTGGATTTGCAGGTGTGTTTTTGATCATTGTCCTGCTGCGGAACCCAAGTGCCCTTCAGCTTGAGGTCACGAACAGATGGCCGGACATTCTCCTTCAGGATTTTTTGGTAGACGGCAGAATTCATGGTTCCATTTACCACAGCAAGTCTTCCAGGTCCTGAAGCAGCAAAACAGCCCCAGACCATCACACTACCACCACCATATTTTACTGTTGGTATGATGGTCCTTTTCTGAAATGCTCTGTTACTTTTTCGCCAGATGTAATGGGACACACACCTTCCAAAAAGTTCAACTTTTGTCTTGTCAGTCTACAGACTATTTTCCCAAAAGTCTTGGGGATCATCAAGATGTTTTCTGGGAAAACTGAGACGAGCCTTTATGTTTTTTTGCTCTTGTAACTCTAACCTTTATGTTCTTTTTGTCTTGGAACTCTGCCATGAAGGCCATTTTTGCCCAGTCTCTTTCTTATGGTGGAGTCATGAACACTGACCTTAACTGAGGCAAGTGAGTCGTGCAGTTGTTTGGATGTTGTTGTGGGGTCTTTTGTGACCTCTTGGTTGAGTTGTCGCTGCGCTCTTGGGGTAATTTTGGTCGACCAGCCACTCCTGGGAAGGTTCACCATTGTTTCGTGTTTTCGCCATTTGTGGATAATGGCTCTCACTGTGGTTCGCCAAGCTTTAGAAATGGCTTCATAACCTTTTCCAGACTGATAGATCTCAATTACTTTGTTTCTCATTTGTTCCTGAATTTCTTTGGATTGCAGCATGATGTCTAGCTTTTGAGGATCTTATGGTCTACTTCACTTTGTCAAATAGGTCCTATTTAAGTGATTTCTTGATTGAGAACAGGTGTGGCAGTAATCAGGCCTGGGTCTGGCTAGAGAAACTGAACTCAGCTTTCCAAAGATGTGATAAACCACAATTAATTTATCTTTTTACGGGGGAAAATCACTTTTTCACACAGGGCCATGTAGATTTGGATTTTTTTTTTTACCCTTAATAATAAACACCTTCATTTAAAAACTGTATTTTATGTTTACTGGTGTCATCTTTGTCTAATATTTAAATTTGTGTGATTATCTGAAACATTTAAGTGTGACAAACATACAAAAAAAATGAGAAATCAGGAAGGGGCAAACACTTTTTCACACTACTGTACAGCACACCTCAATTATTGTTAAACATCTACCACATGTAAAGTATGACATAGATAATCAAGTTATAAAATTGCGTTAGACTGTCTAGTGGCAGGTACCGGGGTGGCCGCTGGGGGTGGGCCAAGTCATGCCCCCGACTCCCCCCCGGTGCCCCTGTCTGTACTAATTAAGTTGTTTAGAAGTCAAGAAGTGAATTTTCATTGAGTGTCTTTTCAGCCTAGGAAATGTTATGTTACAGCTCATAGACGAGGAAGTTTAACATCTTTTGCTGTGTGCCAGGTGTTTTTATTTCCTCTAGGATGTCAGTATCTTGCCTTGTAGGACTCCAATGACTCATATTTTGATCATAGAGAACATGTGAATTCGCAGTTTGCTGTTCAGTTATCTGCGACCTGACTTTGATCCCCATCTGGCTTGGGGACTCAGTTATAAGCCTGTGTTTCAGTGGCTCAAGGTTTTGGTAAGCTCTCCCTACTGCCTACTACCATAGTAGATTTTTTTATTTACACTTCACAAACCATCGGATGGAAAATTCCTGGAGTTATTGTTTCCTACACACAGTGGTTGCGCAATTTGAGTTGATGTCACAGGACAAGTGTTTGATGTTACCACATTTCAAGTGTTTCATTTGTTTGTGGTGAGCTGAGAGGAAACATTAATTTTCTAGTTCTCAACAATTTAACAAGGGTAGAAATGTTTTATTGTAATGCTGCACTGGGAGCATTAATTTTCTACAGCACTTCTTGAATCTCATTTTGCTGCATGCACAAATGAAATGGGAACGCAGTCTTAAAAAATCCTTCCTTCTGTGCACATTATCTTAAGTTTTTCTCCCCAAAACAGAACAGCTGGCTTCATTTTCAAACTCATCTGAGGAAATTAATCCAAAACATGTCCATTTGAAGTGCTCTTGTTAAGCTACTGTTGCTTCAGTGATAATCTTAACGCTAGTAAGAAGCTAGGTGAAAATGTCATCCTAACTGTTTTTCTGGAGATGAACGGCTCTCTGACAGTAATTACAGTGATTAGCAAAGTGACCCTTCTTGATTTTTGGTTGGTTAGTTGTATAAAAAATGGTAGTATAAAAATTGTACTTCCTGCCTTCTAGCTTGGTGCTCAGCATAATAGAATGATGGAAGAAGAAGTTGTTTGTGATGGCGTGCATGGCAGCGACCCATCTGATTCTACATGCGATTAACATTGTAGATAGGAGAAACGTAATTTCGTTCTTCTGTACATGATTGGCTGTATGGACTGAATGACAACAGAGATGGCTTCTTCTTCTTTTTTTGTGATATATTAGCTACAAACTAGAAAGTAGTCTGTAGCTGTTTGACATGAAAGGCATTTCAACAAGTTATACCATTTGAAGATCAATTTAATTAATAATTTAGGTTAATTTAGATTAATTAGTAATTTAGGTTGGAAAAATTTGGTAATGGCAGATCGATTATAATCCATCATAAAGGGTTTGTCATGGTTTAGTAAGTTTCCGTCTGGTGATGGTGGGTAGCTCAACAGAGGGATTTGAGGGCCCTGAGATTCCATAATTTAGGTGTTAGTATCCTTTTGTTTTTGAGAAAAATTGATGAAACCCTGAGCAGTGGAAACTGCTGAGGCCTATCCACTGGAGGACACCAAATCATCTGATTCCCCCATTCACTTTGACACCAGAAAAGACCCTGAACACACTATCAACACTTTCAAAGTAGCTGTAGTGTTAGAAATAGGAGTATGCTCCCCCACACAGAACCATTGAACTGAATTTTTGGGGGGTTCCTTCATCAAAGGAATTTGCACACAGCTAAGGAGAAACACAAACTCGTTTTGCTGTCTGAAATGTGGATGCTGAATTTTGTTAATGAATGTTGTTGGAATAAAAGTGTTACCCGTTCAACCTAGAGCTAACCCTCCATGAGTTGCTAAGAGCACAATGCTATCGAACCGAGGTAGACGTCTAGCACTTTGAGAGGTCGGACCAGCTAGGAGCTACAGTTGTGCTATATTGAATTGGAATTTTTAGGCTGTTCTGTTTTGCTAAAGTCTTGTCATTTAGAAATGCCAGTAATTAAAATATTAAATGCAACAGTTTATTGCTGTTTTTACAATAACCACATAACTGAGTTGTCAAAAGCATGAGGTTAAATTGCTGTCTTTATGTTCTGATGGGCCATACACATCCCACTTCTGTCTAAAGTATTGTTCATTTTACTCGTCTACCAAATGATAAACTGCATTTATCGGCCAATGGCCTTCAGGTGTCTGCTGTAAGTCTTGGATTTAATTAAAATGGCAATTTAGTAGACAGACTCTTTGCTTATTAAACCTTAATCTTTCTCCTTTAACATATGCACTGTCCTGTTTTTAATTAACTGGACTGACTGTTCTGAAGTGGTGTTTGATGAAGCCCTGAAAACTTATATTTGGGCAGTTGTTAATAAACCTGATCTCCATGCCCCTTTCTTGTCTTTGTGTGTGTGGGAAACACTGGATCTTATGCCCTCTCTGTTTAGGATGAAGACGGGAGTAACAAATAAGCAGATGGAATTGGTTGCAAAGCAAAATTACTGTATAGTCTTGAATGAGTTAAAGAAGGTAACTGTCAAATTAATTCATACATAACATGATTGGAGAACAAAGCCTAAGTTGTACTACTTAAATTAAAGTATTAAATATAACCAAAAGGATTTCAGCTTGATTTGGACGTCATCATGTGACCCTTCTGAGGAAGGCTGCAAGAAGTTGCCGAAACACGTTAAGGTAAAAACAGCCTTATTCAGAAAAGAAATTATTTCTCTAATTAATTTAAAAGACAGTATGAACCCTTCTGGATTAGGACATCTTCCTGTCTAAGCCAGGTCAGATTGAAATAAACTAAAAGAAACTAACTTGCCTGCTCTGACTAACCAAACTGAAAATACAAGAGGAAGTAATATCGCTAAACCTAAATGTGACTAAACAGCCAATTTACCCAAGTGGCTGGTGTGTGGGAATGGAAAAAAAACTGAAGCCTGGCCCAGTCTCTCAACCTAGAAAATATTAACACTGTTTGAATAATTGGAATAAACAAAAGATGAGTCATAAAAAGTCCTATTTGTGCATGTGTGCTTTTCTAAAACCACACCGAGTGTCACTTGGGTCTTTTGAGAAAATTACCACTAAAACAAGCAACAAAAGACCAAGTAAATCAAGACACTTTAACAAAGTGAGCATATACGAGTGTCCACAGGCAACAGGAAATGACAGAATTTATCTGGTGGAAAGGCTTGATTGGTGGAGAGTTGAGAGCACCAGTCCAATCAGGCACAGGATTCAGTCAGGGGTGGGATGAAGAACGAGTTGACAGCCGAACCAGAGAGACGCCAAACCAGGGAGAGCTGCACAGCTGCTGATTGGCATATACTAGGAGGAAAAAGACAAGCAACTTCTTCACAAGGAAAAGACAAAAGGCCGGGGGTCGTAACACTGGGACAAAACACCAGTGCTTATTCTTGAGTCTGCCTTGATTTTGTTGTATGAAACAGTTCTGTAAAGCAACTGCTTCAGTTTGTAGCATAAGATCAGTGTATATGTTCTCTAAGTTGTGAGTTTTCTTTTGTATTCCCCATTTTGTTTTTTTTTTCTTTATAATACAATTTTTATCAGGCACTCAACTAAAATTAGTTGGTACACAAGATGCAAAAAGCTGCAATTTTCTAGATGTCCACTGACAGACAATACAAGTCTGACTGTGATGAAAGTGAAATCAGGAGGACTACATTTATGACACAAATCCTCCTTTCATATTATTTGTATTGTCTTAAAGATTAGCTTCTTGGATGAATTATTGAGAGGTATAGGTCTAAGGACGAGTGAAAATAGAGTTAAATTGATACTGAAGGATAACACTGAGGTCTGAACGTTGGACCATATCTCCATATGGACGGTCTTAAAGACGCACTGCAATGGATATAAATCCTCTTAAAACAGATCTGCGTTGTCTAAAACGGTATCTTGTGCCCTTTTTTCCAGAAAAAAACAAGCAAAAAGCCTTTCATTGTCTTGCAGTTGCTTGTAAAAAATCTTTTCCCTTCTCCTTCAAATGCCAGGGTCTAATTAGACCCACCCACATCCCACCCACCACAACTCAGAAGTCTGCAAACTAGCAAATTTGAACAGTCAGTGCTTAGCTCTGACTGGTTCACCTGCTATACTGACATCACAAAAATGCTCTAAGCTTGCCTCTTTCCAAGGGGAGGAACTTAACTGAACTTTCATCACAAAAGAAAAAAACACAGACATGACACACAATTGATTTCGCTCTTGTTATGTCTTGTAAGTCATAAAAAAAAACAAGAAAAATAAATTGATTTTGACGGGCATATCACTTTAAGAGTTGTGCATGGCTGTTCAAGATGAAAAAAAAAGATTAACCCTACATTACCAAAAGATGGACTGGAAAGTGAAATACTGATAATTATTCATAATTATAACTCTGGGACTTTTGCCTGAATGGGATGAGTCAGACTAAGATATAGACATCTGTGTTTGAATTTGAAAATTCAAATGATACTATGACTTCATCCAAACTCTTTTTTTTTTTTTTTTTTTTTGGCTAGGTGAAATGAGTACTTCAAGACCACTACTTTATTTTTGCAGCACCACAACATAAGTGAAAGCCTCAGTAAATTTACTGTAAATAACAATGGAAAAACAATTTGTTTGGTAATGAAACTACAGCCCAGATTTGTTATACCTAGCATAAAGAACTGCTCAGGTATCTCTTTCACTTGTTTTTGCTGTCAGATGGTGGGCCATTCTGTTGCTATTTTGTGCTAAATAGAGGATGAAAATGTCTTAATTATGTTCCTTAGATACCCATGCACAATTAAAGCCAGCCATAATTCCTCACTTCCCCACCGCTTAGCTGTGGTCAGTTACAAGGCTTCTTTACTTATGCTCCTTTGTCTATTTTCTGAAATGGCCTGCATCCGAGGAGCTATGTTGGCCCTGGTAGGGTCTCCAGAGACAAATTGGCCCTGGGTGAAGGGCCAGACTAAGAGTGGTCCAGCAGATCCCCATGAAAAGTTACAAGAACCCAGTGTACTCAAAGGAGCCACACAAGTCACATGAGGGCAGGAGGAATCTTGGAGCTATGTGAACCAGGCGGCAGTCTGGGCATCTTTACTTGACTGCTGCCCTCGCGGCCGGACCCCCGGATAAGTGGTAGTGGATGGATAGATGGATGGATGGCCTCCATCCATGTATTTTAGAAGTTATTCAGAATATAGAGTTAAACAGAGGAAACGAGACAAGTGAGAGCAGCATTTTGAAAAGTGTCAAGCAAAGCAATGGAGGAAAGGATTATTGAATATTGTTGAATTGTTATTCAGGGACGTCAGAGTGTATAATCCAGTTGGGGAAGGAAAGGACATTCAAAGCCATTCTGTTAGTCACAACAGTCCTTGTGATTGTTGTTGCGCTTATTCACCCTGATTATTACCCACTTACTGCTCTGGCATGGGGGGGTGGAGGGTGTACATATCAAATGTTGCACTAGACTTTTTTCTTATCTGTTGTTTTGACAGACAGGCTTGTAAAAATTCTGTCTTAACAGGGTTTCTGCTGGTAACATTTCTGCATGGCGGCATGCTAAGAAAAAAAAAAAGAAAAAAAATATATATATAGATATACGTATATATATATATATATATACTGTATATATATATATACTCACCGGCCACTTTATTAGGTACACTATGCTAGTAACGGGTTGGACCCCCTTTTGCCTTCAGAACTGCCTCAATTCTTCGTGGCATAGATTCAGCAAGGTGCTGGAAGCATTCCTCAGAGAGTTTGGTCCATATTGACATGATGGCATCACACAGTTGGCGCAGATTTGTCGGCTGCACATCCATGATGCGAATCTCCCGTTCCACCACATCCCAAAGATGCTCTATTGGATTGAGATCTGGTGACTGTGGAGGCCATTTGAGTACAGTGAACTCATTGTCATGTTCAAGAAACCAGTCTGAGATGATTCCAGCTTTATGACATGGCGCATTATCCTGCTGAAAGTAGCCATCAGAAGTTGGGTACATTGTGGTCATAAAGGGATGGACATGGTCAGCAACAATACTCAGGTAGGCTGTAGCGTTGCAACGATGCTCAATTGGTACCAAGGGGCCCAAAGAGTGCCAAGAAAATATTCCCCACACCATTACACCACCACCACCAGCCTGAACCATTGATACAAGGCAGGATGGATCCATGCTTTCATGTTGTTGACGCCAAATTCTGACCCTACCATCCGAATGTCGCAGCAGAAATCGAGACTCATCAGACCAGGCAACGTTTTTCCAATCTTCTATTGTCCAATTTCGATGAGCTTGTGCAAATTGTAGCCTCAGTTTCCTGTTCTTAGCTGAAAGGAGTGGCACCCGGCGTGGTCTTCTGCTGCTGTAGCCCATCTGCCTCAAAGTTCGACGTACTGTGCGTTCAGAGATGCTCTTCTGCCTACCTTGGTTGTAACGGGTGGTTATTTGAGTCACTGTTGCCTTTCTATCAGCTCGAACCAGTCTGGCCATTCTCCTCTGACCTCTGGCATCAACAAGGCATTTCCGCCCACAGAACTGCCGCTCACTGGATATTTTTTCTTTTTCGGACCATTCTCTGTAAACCCTAGAGATGGTTGTGCGTGAAAATCCCAGTAGATCAGCAGTTTCTGAAATACTCAGACCAGCCCTTCTGGCACCAACAACCATGCCACGTTCAAAGTCACTCAAATCACCTTTCTTCCCCATACTAATGCTCGGTTTGAACTGCAGGAGATTGTCTTGACCATGTCTACATGCCTAAATGCACTGAGTTGCCGCCATGTGATTGGCTGATTAGAAATGAAGTGTTAACGAGCAGTTGGACAGGTGTACCTAATAAAGTGGCCGGTGAGTGTATATATATATTGTATACAGTGGTGTAAAAAAGTGTTTGCCCCTTCCTGATTTCTCATTCTTTTGTATGTTTGTCACACTTAAATGTTTCAGATCATCAAACAAATTTAAATATTAAACAAAAATAACACAAGTAAACACAAAATGCAGTTTTTAAATGGTGTTTATTATTAAGGAAAAAAAATATCCAAACCTACATGGCCCTGTGTGAAAAACTGATTGCACCCTAAACCTAATAACTGGTTGGGCCACCCTTAGCAGCAACAACTGCAATTAAATGTTTGTGATAACTGGCAGTGAGTCTTTTATAGTGCTGTGGAGGAATTTTGGCCCACTCATCTTTGCAGAATTGTTGTAATTCACCCATATTGGAGGGTTTTTGAGCATGAACCACCTTTTTAAGGTCATGCCACAGCATCTCAATCGGATTGAGGTCAGGACTTTGACTAGGCCACTCCAAAGTTTTAATTTTGTTTTTCTTAAGCCATTCAGAGGTGGACGTGCTGGTGTGTTTTGGATCATTGTCCTGCTGCAGAACCCAAGTGCGCTTCAGCTTGAGGTCACAAACAGATGGCCGGACTTAATCCTTCATGATTTCTTGTAGACAGCAGAATACATGCTTCCATTTACCACAGCAAGTCTTCCAGGTCCTGAAGCAGCAAAACAGCCCCAGACCATCACACTACCACCCCCACACACAAATGTACTATTGGTGTGATGTTGATATGATGTTCCTTTTCTGAAATGCTGTTACTTTTACGCCAGATGTAATGGGACACACACCTTCCAAAAAGTTGAACTTTTCTCGTCAGTCCACAGAGTATTTTCCCAAAAGTCTTGGGATCATCAAGATGTTTTCTGGCAAAACTGAGACGAGCCTTTGTGTTCTTTTTGACCAGCAGTGGTTTTCATCTTGGAACTCTGCCATGCAGGCCATTTTTGTCCAGTCTCTTTCTTATGTTTGATCCATGAACACTGACCTTAACTGAGGCAAGTGAGGCCTGCAGTTCTTTGGATGTTGTTGTGGGGTCTTTTGTGACCTCTTGGACGAGTCGTCGCTGCGCTCTTGGGATAATTTTGATTGGCCGGCCGCTCCTGGAAAGGTTCACCACTCTTCCATGTTTTCGCCATTTGTGGATAATGGCTCTCACTGTAGTTCACTGGAGTCCCAAAGCTTTAGAAACAGCTTTATAAACTTTTCCAGACTGATAGATCTCAATTACTTTGCTTCTCATTTGTTGCTGAATTTTTGATCGCAGCATGATGCCTAGCTTTTGAGGATCTTTTGGTCTACTTCACTTTGTCAGGCAGGTCCTATTTAAGTGATTTCTTGATTGAGAACAGGTGTGGCAGTAATCAGGCCTAGGCGTGGCTAGAGAAATTGAACTCAGCTTTCCAAAGTTTATTTATGTTTTAACGGGAGGGGGGGGGTCACTTTTTCACACAGAGCCATGCAAGTTTGGATCTTTTTACCATTTTGTGTTTACTTGTGTTGTCTTGTTCTAATATTTAAATTTGTTTGATGATCTGAAACATTTACTGTAAGTGTGACAAACATGCAAAAAAAAAAAAAAAAGAAATCAGGAAGGGGGCAAACACTTTCTCACACCACTGTACATCTTGACAGTTTATGACCCAGCAAGAATTAAACTAGCCGTTTACCAGATATATCATTACAGACTGAAGATGTGCTATTAACAGTCACTTTTTCACTTTTTCACACCACTGTATACGTATATAATTTTTAAAAAAGAGCCGCACAGGAGCCAATTTAAAAAAAAAAAAAAAAAGAGCCACAAAGGAGACAACAAAGAGCTGCATGTGGGAGTTGCAGGCTTGCCACCCTTAACATATACACTACTCACAAAAAGTTAGGGATATAAGGCTTTTGGATGAAATTTCAGGTTTTCACCTAAAATGCACTATAACTTTTACAGGTGAACTTAATTTGACCTTCTCTAACCTTTTGAATTCACATGTCCAACTGTTCAATGTTTCTGTACTTTTACATAACTCACTCTTTTTTAACAAGATGCTTAATGGCAAAATTCACAACAGTTGTTTGAACCAGAAAATTTATTGGTCGATTCATGGATCAATTAGAATTGGCATTTAAACAGTCCTCTTCATCATACTGTTCACATTTTGACATCATGAGACCAAGACGACACCCAACAATTGATTAACAGTACCTCACCATTGTGAGGCTTCAAACAGGATGTTCTTAGAGCGAAGTGGCCACTGAGCTTAGTGCCACAGAGTGCATCAACAGGTTGCGACAGAGATAGAGAGAGTGGAAGAGTCAAAGAAAGACATAAAAGTGGACGTCCTTTGGCCACATCCCACGCTGATGACCGCTTCATTGTGAACAGTGCTCTGCGGAACCGGATGATGAATGCCACTCAACTCCAGGCACATTTAAGGGAGGTGAGTGGCATAAAGGTGTCACGTCAGACCATTCGAAATGGTTTACATCAGTGTGGTCTGGGTGCTAGACAACTTGCAAGGGTACGTGACCACACCACCAGGCACATGCATCATCATTTTGCATTTACACTGGGCAAGGGACCAGAGAGCCTCAGTGCTGTTCTCTGATGTAAGTCGATTCATGCTGAGCAGAAATGATGGCCGCTAACGATGTTGGAGACGTCAAGGAGAGCAGTGTGCATCAGCCACTGTTGTCACCACATGAACCTTTGGTGGTGGTGGTGGTGGTGGTGGTGTTACAGTCTGGACAGGTGTTTCTAGTCAATACAGAACTGCCTTCACCTTGTGAATGGTACAGTGACAAGCTGATACTACCAGAATAACATTATTAATCCAGTCATTGCGCCCCTGCATGACCAACACAGGCCTAATTTCATCTGCATGGACTACAATGCTCCAGCTCATCGAGGTCGCTTTAGGGAATGGCTGCTGGAGGCTGGGGTACGTCAAATGGAGTGGGCTGTACTTTCTCCAGACCTGAATCTCATAGAAAACCTATGGGATCAGCTGAGTCACCATGTAGAGGCTAGTAGCCCTGCACCCCACAACCTCAATGACCTGAGGGCCGCCTTTCAAGAGTGGAATGCCATGCCATAGCAGACAATAAGTTGACTTGTGAACAGCATGAGACGTCGTTGTCAAGCTGTAATTGATGCTCAAGGGCACATGAGAAGTTATTGAGACTGACATTTTTTGTTGTGGTATACCCACCACTGTTGAATTTTGCTTCTATAAATTGTTTGGGATGAGGAAATCACCATTGCATGCTTCTGCTTACAGCAGGGAAAAGAAGTATTGAACATGTCAACATTTTTCTCATTAAATATATTTCTGATGGAGCCTCTGACCTGAGATTTTCACCAGATATTTGTAACAACCCAGGTAATCCATACATACAAAGAAATCAAGGCAACTGTGTTCACAAAACAAGTTATATTTAATAACTTGGAAGGACACAGGGAATAAGTATTGAACACGCTTGGTGAACTTTATTTAATATTAAGTAGAAAAGCCTTTGTCGGTAATAACAGCTTCCAGATACCTCCTGTATGGAGAAACTAGGCACAGGCATTGCTCAGGAGTGATTTTAGCTCATTCTTCCCCACAAACTGTCTTCAAATCTTGAAGGTTCCGTGGGTGTCTTCTATGAACTCTGATCTTCAGCTCGTTCCATAGATTTTCAATTGGATTCAGGTCAGGTGACCGACTGGGACATTCTAGCGGCTTTATTTTCCTTCTCTGGAGTTGAAATGTCCACCCTCATTTCATCTTCGGCATCTTGGCAGATAACTGTCATGGTCTGAGCACTGATTCTGTCCGCGCTTGGGCTGTCCGGTATTTTCTCCGTTCTGTGTTGTCATATAGCCTTCCAGGGCTTTTATTGTGACAGCATCACGACGAGACTTCCGGCTGTCAGAGCCGAGCTGCGTCGTGACAGCTGGATCACATGCCATTGATTACATTCTTATTTCTGATTAGCCAGATGGCATTATTTAAGGGAGCAGCTGAGGTTGCTCCGGGCTGCAACCTCACACAACGTTGGATCCACACAACGTTTGGCTGGAGTCCCTAACCTTGACTCCAGTCTCCCTTTGTTTCTTCAGTCTCAGTAAGTGTTTCTGCTCAGAGTCTGTTATCTTGTGTCTTAGCTTTAGCCTCAGTCAAAGTTTGTGTTTTTGCCCCACGTGGCTGTTTATTTTGTCATTTGTATCTCTTGTTAATAAGTATGCAAACTTATCGGCTGGCCTATAGCGTCTCATTAATGGCCCGCGAGGGCCATCCATGACAGTAACAGGTTCTTAACATGGATGTCTCTGTACATTTGCCCATTCATTTTTCCTTCAATTATGTGAAGTCTGCCTGTACCATGTGCAGATAAACACCCCCACATCATGATGCTCCCACCTTCCAACTTCACTTTTGGTATGATGTTTTTGGGCTGATGTGCAGTACCATTTCTTCCCCAAACAGGCTGTGTCTTGTGGCATCCAAGTAGTCAATTTTGAATAATTTTGGTCTCATCTGACCAGACTATATTCTCCCAGTAATTTACTGGCTTGCCCAAATGTTGTGCAGCAAACTTTAAACAAGCTTCAACATACTTTTTCTTCAGCAGTGGAGTCTTGCAAGGTGAGTGGGCATAGAGCCCATGTCACTTGACTGCATTACTTATTTTCTTTGAAACAGCAGTACCTGCTAACTCCAGGTCTTTCTGGAGCTTTTCATGAGTGGTCTTTGGCTTGTGGATTACTCGCATGATAATTCTTTTGACTCCTGTGTTAGAAATCTTGCAAGGAGCTCCTGTTTGTGGCTGGTTTATTGTAAAATGATGTTCTTTCCACTTCCAAATGTTGGCTCCAACAGTGCTCACTAGAACATTCAGCAGTTTTAGAAATGCACCTGTAACTAGTAACATCATTATATTTTGCAAAAATAAGGCTGCGAAGGGCTAGAGAGAGCTCTTTGCTCCCATCATGAGTTTTGTGGTGTGACAATCTGATACTCAGACTTTTTTCAAGACTATCAATCAGGACTGAACCAGTTGAAATTAATTTGCACTGATGGGGGATGGGAGGACTTTCTAAATTCTGAAGAATTTCAGCTGGTTTCTTTGCTTTCTATGCCTTTTTGCACCTCTTTTTTCTTTGTTTAATACTTATACTCTGTCATTTCACTTCATTAAATATAACTTGTTTTGTGAACACAATTGCCTTGATTTCTTTGAATGAATAAATCTTTATTTATTTTGGGTAGATTAGATTAAAAGATTAAAAGAAAGGAACAGAATAATATAACAAAGAGGGGAAAAATCCAGCAAGGTTAAATTAAACAATAACTCCTCGGATTATACAATTCAACATAAGTTATCCGAAATGGGTGATGGCTGAAGCCGCAGCTTTTATTGCCCACCCATGTTCCATCTAAAAATTCAAAAGGAAAATAAAATAAGTGATTACAAATTAGAACAAAGCCAAGACAAAACATGACAAAAAAACTAAGCAACAGCACAACACAGACTAGATATGATCATTCTTGTGTGATTTTATATGTTGTTTTGTGTATATGTTTGGAGTATTTCTTCCTTTAGTTTTTGTTTCAAAGTCCAAAAGTGTTCCACAATCTGACTCCTTGCACTGAAACACAGTGTTGCTTGGTGGTAGTTCTCACTGAAGGTTTTTGAAATATACTGCACAAGTTCCTCTGAAATTATATTGTTTCTCCCTTATTTGGAACAACTTTTGGATATTTGCGGACAGTGATAGATTCTTCGCTTTAAACATTATTACTGCAGTTTTAAAATCAACCAGATCTTTGAACTTGAGAGCTTTTAATTTAAGAAAAAGTGGGTTTGTTGATTCCCTGTAAGCAGCTTTGTTTATTATTCTAATAGCTCTCTTCTGAAGCATAAAGACTGGATATATGTTTGTTTTATATGTATTTCCCCATACTCCAGTACAATATGTCATGTATGGGAGTATTACTGAATGATACAAAGTATATAGTGTGGGTTGATTCAGCAAATATTTCACTCTGTGTAGTATTGCAATTGATTTGGATATTTTACCTTTAATATAATTAATATGTGACTTCCAACACAGTTTATTATCAATTATTATTCCAAGGAATTTAATTTCGGATACCCTTTCAATCTCTACACCATTTACACTGAGTTTAGATACTGAGTTGTTGTGATGGTTGTTAAAAATTATAAATTTTGTCTTAAATTGAGCGTTAATTTGTTTGAATCAAACCACAGTTTGAGCTTTCCTAATTCCTTTCCGAGTGTATCCAAAAGTTGTTCCAAATTGCTTCCACTGCATAATAAGTTAGTGTCATCTGCAAACAATATTAAATCCATTTTTTCTGAAACTTTACATGTATCATTTATATACATATTGAATAACAATAGCCCCAAAACTGAACCCTGTGGAACTCCACAAGTAACCTTCAGTAACTGTGAGTTTTTGCTACCAACACATACATACTGATATCTGCTCTTTAAGTAACTACATAACCAGGACAGTGCTTCCCCCCAATACCATAATTTTGTAGTTTCTTTAACAATAATTTATGATCCACTATATCAAATGCTTTTTTTAAGATCCAGGAATACCCCAACTGAATACTCTTTATTTTCTTCAGAAGTTGATATTTTTTTTTATAAATTCCATTAGAGCAAATGCAGTTGTCTTCTTGTGTCTGAACCCATATTGTTGCTCACACAATAAATTATTCTTCATTATGAAGTTGTCAATTCTCTCACAAAATATTTTTTTGAGTATCTTAGAAAATTGTGGCAATAGTGAAATAGGCCTATAGTTTGAAAATTCCCCTCTGTATTTCTTTGTATGTATGGATTACTTAATTAAATCACCCTTTATTATCATTCAACTATACATGTACAGTAGAAAGAAATTGTGCTTTATCCTATCTACAGTGTCAATCACACACACCCCATGTGTAGAATCAGAAGGGCCGCTGCCATGCAAGGCGCCGCCATAGATTTCCCTCCTCCATTCCATTATTGCTGAGCACCAAGCTGGACGGCAGGAAGTTCCGCTTTTATATGGTCTTCGGCATGACCCAGCCGGGATTTAAACCCCTGCCTCCCGGGTGTGGGGCGGATACTCTACCAGCTGAGCCACCACTCTGGTACTTGGGTTGTTACTGATATCTGGTGAAATCCTCAGGCCAATAGCTCCATCAGAAATATGTCT
Organism: Pholidichthys leucotaenia; assembly: GCA_020510985.1. Classification (NCBI taxonomy): domain Eukaryota; kingdom Metazoa; phylum Chordata; class Actinopteri; order Cichliformes; family Pholidichthyidae; genus Pholidichthys; species Pholidichthys leucotaenia. The sequence continues at coordinate 225,734,020 of CM035836.1, forward strand.
GAGAAAATGTTGACGTGTTCAATACTTATTTTCCTTGCTGTAAATGCCTTACTTTCATGATATAATATCACTGTTGCATGAACTTTTTACATTTTCCATAAATTTCACCTGAAAGCCAAATATCCCTAACTTTTTGCAAGTAGTGTATATATATATTTTTGCTAAGAAAATAATGAAGGACTGTCAGCATGCACAAATCAAAACAGTCACTTGTGGCATCACGGCAGTCAGAGTTCAGGAGCATGCCACCCTTGTGACAGTTCCAGCCAGTGGCCAAGTGTATCTGGCGTCGCTGTCGGAGAGACAAAACTGAAAATCTGTGTACTCACTGCCCTGAGTAAAGCATCAGCATACTTTCAACAGAGAAAAAAGCAGAAGAGGTATGTAAACAGTGGAGGGAGTGATGGTCAGAAGATACAGATGCTTGTGCACTTGTCTCACTCTTCCTGAAGCGGAGTGATTCGAAACATGTCGGAGCTTGTATCAAAACACCACTGTCACATGCTTCACTTCACGCTTTATTGGTTCAATATGTTTTGAAGCTTTCATCGGCTCAGAGTGTTATGCTGTCGATATTGCCTAAACTTAGTCCAGTCTTTAAAGGTTTCTAAAAAAACCTGAACCAACATTTTACCATTCTTTTTCTGTCATTTATAGCAGTGACAGAAAAAAAAACTGAAAGGTGTCAATCATTTTGACAGATTAGATTGCCGTTATTAAATAGCGATTATGAAGCCTATTGTCTCCTTTTATTTACTTCCGCCAAGAGAGGAGGTAATGTTTTTAATGGCGTTTGCTGATTTGTTAGTCTGTTGGTTTGTCTGACTGTTAGCAACATACTGTAACTCAAAACGTGAACGGATTTTGATGACATTTTCAGGAAAGGTGTGTACTGGCATGGGGAACAGAAAACTAGATTTTGGTGATGATCTGAGAGTGCATGCCTCCTCCAAGGGCTTTGTTTGTATTTGTGCAGCAGGATTACACAAAAACAGGTTCAGGTTACTTTATTTATACCGGTAGGTAGATTTGTTTTGAAGTCAGGTGACATCCTTGTAGGCACATTTACAAAACACAGTTACATGCAACATGAACACAACACAAGCACCCATAAAGCTGAGTATAAACACAAACGTACTCAAGCCTCCACCAGTCAGGACATAAGAAAAAGATAAGTGTCACAGTAAAAAAGAAACTAAATCAAAGAGATTAAAAACCCAATAAAAAGTCTAAAACCCAATAAAAATTGAAAACCCAATGAAAAAAACTAAATAAATCAATAAATATAGAGTAAAATTCATAAATAAATAAATTATGTGCAATATATTGCTACATCTTGTTCAACTCTGACAGAAGCAGGAACAAAGCTGTTTTTGTAGCACTGAGTTTTACATTTTGGGACAACACTACTGGATGGATTTGGATGAAATTTTCACCAGAGGTGGTTCTTGGGCTACAGAGGAAGCCAGTACATTTTGGTGATGATCTGAGAATGCATACCTCCGCCAAGGCTCTTATCTTCTCACAGTGTGTTAGCAACCATACTCCAAAACTAATGGACAAACTTAGATGCAATTTTCACCAGAAGTGACTCTAGGGCCTAGAGTCACTAGAGTCACTAGGGGCCTAGGGTTTGTGTGTAGGCCTAGAGTCTAGGCCTACACACAAACCCATTACATTTTGGAGGTGATCCATGACAGACGGAAGGAGCCTTGGTGGAGGTTTGCGCTGTCTGAGTTCTTTGCTAGTTTACTATTTTTTCATAACATCTTGTACATCATAACGGTGCTCTCCATTTGCGCACAGTCTCAGCAGTTGGCCAACCGGTCTGGTGCTACCCTGCATGTGTGCGCATGCACAGACCCATTTTCTGAGCTTTGTTTCCATGTCTGTCATTTCATGCTCCCTTGCTGGAGAAAATATCTTTCCTTTGTGTCTTCTGACTTGTACACATATAGATATATAAGATAAGATAAGCCTTTGTTATTTCAATAATGCAATTCCCCCCCCCCCAAAAAAAAAACAAAAAATATTCCCATCATGCCAAAGTCTTTAAGCCAAAAGAAACACTGCATAATCTGCCATTTAATTGACTTTAATCAGATCACCCTCAGTTTAATCTGTCAAATGACAGACAGCTTTAAGAATTTTCAGTCATTGCTGAAAAAATATCTGTTAATGAAGGACAATGAAGGACAACTTTCAGTTAATGTAACCTCTGAGAATGTTAGAGGAGAAAATATATAAAGTACAGTGAGCCAGGTGGATAAGTCTGTATTGCCTTAAACTTATATTTTGTTCAATAGGTTTCAATTTAATTACAGCATTTTGGGTATGAGTCCATTGGCATGTCAGATCTTGGCAATATTAATCCACTCCTTCGTGCAAAAGCACTTTATTAAAGTAGAACTGAACCCACCTTTTGGCGCAAAAAGTAGAATAGCGGATTAATTCCTTATTACCTATTGTATTTTTCAACACATAAAAGAAATTTTTAGGCCGTGCGATGGCCAGGCTATAAGCCGATAAACTTTTGCCTCTGGCTGGCAGTGCCAAACAAACCGGAAGTAGTGCAGACGACGCTGCGCGACTTCACGAGTGTGATCCCTAAACAAAACAACAATGGCAGATGATAGCAGTTCCAGCAGTTCCAGCAGTCAAGAAAACCAGAGTTTTCAGAGTGAAGAGGCATTCAGGATCAGTGACGAGACAGAGGAGGATGCAGGAGTGTGGCAGGTGGCAGGCGTGCACAAGGGCGAGCCCGGGAGACAGAGACCTGATGCACCTGTGACAGCAGCTGGCAGACGGCGATGCAGAGGCGAGGTCCGCCGCCGGGGAATACACCTGTGCACAGGGGAGAGACTGGAAAGGCAAAGGTAGGTATGCTTACGCTGTAGATCTTGCTGGGAGATGAGGGGGTTCCTCTGCAGCAAGAGGGCTGAAGGAATCAGACGGCTTCATGCCGAAGCCCAGGGCAGAGTGGCTTATATCCTATGCTGCTGACGAGGCGCAAGTGTGCGCGCAGCTGGCGCCGCTAATGAGCGGCGAGTTGTAACATATCCAGCCTGTGTTGTGTTGTAGCTTAGTTTTCTTTTTTCTCTGTCACATTTTGTCTTAGTTTTGTTTTGAATTGTAATCGCTCTTGCCTGTTTTCTCTTTTGAATTCTTGGATGGAATATGGGTGGGCAATATAAGCTGCGGCTTCAGCCATCACCCATTTCGGATAACTTACGTTGAATTGTATAATCAGATGAGTCATTGTTCAATTTGACCTTGTTGTTATATCATTCAGTTTCTTTCAACCTGTACTGTACTATCCGAAATACATAAATTCATTCATTCATTCAAAAAATTGGGCTATGTATTACAATACTTCTACAGACTATAGTGGCAATACACATGAACAGAACTGGCCTCTGCATTTGACTGTGCTATTTATAAATACAGTGATCCCTCACTTATCGCATTTAATGGGGACCAGAACCGACCACGAAAAGTGAAAAACCGCGAAGTAGCGTCACCCCCCCCCCCCCCCAGGGCGTCACAAGCACTATTTTGCACAAAAAGGCACAAGAGAACAGCGAAAAGTGCCACTAAGCAACACGAGCGATAAAGAACAATGAATGCGGTCTTCCTTCGCTGGGTATAGGCGCTCGGCAGGGAATGAAGCTGGGTAAAACGTCTCGGCCAATCAGCTTGCAAGGTAAAACGTCTCGGCCAATCAGCTTGCGAGATTCCCGAGCGGTGAAGAGGTGGGCGGAGAGGAGTGGAGCGGTGGTCAGAGAGGTGGATTTTGAGTTGTGCGGGCTCTCCGTGTTGATACCTGATGTTCTAATGTAGTCTCCCTGCCTTCTGCTAGCGCCCGGGCAACTTTTGTGCCATTTTTTCTCAATTTTGAATTTTTGATGAATATTTTTGAAAAATCCGCGATGCACTGAGGGCGCGAAAGGTGAAACGTGAAGTAGCGAATACAGTAATATCTATATCTAGAAACGCATCGCTTCCCGGTCGCTTTTCCTCCCCCTTTCTTTTCTTTTGTCGCCATGACAGCTTTCCTTGGCCACTGAACAGATCTTCCCAGGTGTTGGAAGTGTTTTGTAGTCGACTATCACGACAAAATGCACCAAAAACAACCAGTGTCGACGTGCTCGCAATGGTAAACATGGAGGACTGTGTCACACTCATGACGTCACGCAGAACTCCAGCTGCACTTCCGGTTAATCGGCGGATTTGTCTGATTTTTCAGGGCGGGAAATTCAAAATCGCGATTTTCTCCAAGATTCCGGGATTTGTGGAGGGGGTGCCAATGATAAATTATCTTTATAATTGTATGTACTATCACCCAGTGCCGTTCAATGCCGTTCAGTTCAGTTCTACTTTAAATCAGTCAGATTATAAGTGCATCTCTTGTGCACAGACTCCTTCAGGTCACATCTGGCCTGGGCCAGTCCATAACTTTAATTTTCTTATGGTGAATCCATTCTTTTGTTCACTTGAATGTATCCTTGGGGTCATTGTACTAAAAGGTAAAATTCCACTTCATCTTCAGCTCTCTGGCAGATGCTTGAAGGTTTGGGGGTAAATTTTACTGGTGTTTGACACCCCTCCCTCCCCCCAAGTTCCAGATGAAGAAAAGCAATGCCAAAGAATGATGCTGCCACCACTATGCTTTGGCTTGGTTATGGTGTTCTTTTGGTTATGACTTTTTTGTGTTGAGCACACATTTTGGAAATTTGGCCAAAATGTTAAACACATTTTTCCTCATGTTTTTGGGGGACTTTTTTTTAAACTTTAGCAGGGCCTGGATGTTTTTTCTTTGTAAGAAAAGGCTTCCAGATAAATGGATAATACGGGAGATTCTTGTCACACGTGGTACACAACAAGTACATACCAGAAATTTCTGCAGCTCCTTTAGTGTTTCTGAATTCCTCCTGGCAGCATTTTTTCCCTGTTTTTATTTAGGCAGGTCCTTTAGTTCTCCGTTATGTCACTGTTGTTTGATTTATTTTTTTTTTTCAAATTCTTTACTGTCTTTAAGATGTCATATGGTATATATAATGCCATGAAAAAAATGTGCGTACCCTTTTCTTGATTTAATACTCTTTAACCATGGGATCCATTTGATTCTCTGTAAGGTCTCTGCAAACTGTGGCTTTTGCTGTAGAATGTAAGTGAGTAAATGTCAGGAAAATCCTACTGAGACATCTGGATTTAATTTTGAGTTAATCAGAGTCACTTTAATTGAATGCAAGTATATACCCCAAAAGACTGAATGCTGTAATTAAATCAAAAGGACAAAGTTGTAGTTTAAGGGTGTGCAGACTTATGAAATGTACTTATTGTATGTGGTTATGGTATCATTTTTAGTTCAGTTCACAAAGAAGCTTACACAATGGCACAGCATCCATCATGGATCTGTCTGTGTTTCACAGGAATTGCTATTCCTCCTAGGTGATTGACCCAATGGTCACCAAACTAGCACACGCAACATTCCACAGGTGGGTCTGCATCAAGGCTGTTCTCAAGTCAAAGGCCAGTTGATCTGGTATCTGTGACTGTAAAAAGAAATGACACTCCTCCTGGGTGAATTCCCTGATGCTCGCCACGCTCTCACACAATGATCCTCAGGTGGTTCTGCATCAAGGTCAGGGTCAAAGGTCAGGAGAGTGGAGCACTCATGGGGTGAGTCCATCAGTCTGGAATGAGCCACTGCTTCATTGAAGGATGCATCTGCATCACAAAATCATAGCATTTTAGTAGTGGTGTGTGCACTTTTTATATCCACTGTAATTCATACAGATATGCATTTTATTACGTTAACACCAATACTACAACATTCAGTTTGGGAAGAAGCACGTATTACTGTGTGAAAGATACACCATGCCCACATTTCATGTCCATAAGGTGATTAAGATTAGCATTGCCCTTAGCTAATGTGTTTGCTGCAAAACTGGCACATGGAGAGGTCAAAGGTTAATGAAACATTTGCAGGTATAAGCACTGACCTTGGTGTTCAGTGGTGCTGTTCAGTGCAGTCAAAATGCATATTGTTACCTTCAGTGTGCATTATTCTTCTGGGGAGATGGGCTATACATAGCTTTATGGCCCAGCTTGACAGCCTCCAGTCAAGGCACTTTACCTTGTTAAAAGATCCTGTTTAATAATTGATCAAGTCCTTCAGCTTCAAAGGCAGTAATCAGTCGATTGAGCAACTCCCTTACCCCCAATGCAGAGGAAGCTACAGCTTAGATGAAATGGTGTTTCCCTCTTTCCCAAATGATTTGTTCTCAGTGCTCCCGACTAAACATGCTAAGACTAAGAAGTCAAACAGCAATTACGCTGAAATGTGATGTGTGTCTTCATATTCTCCATGATCATCCCATTTCAAAAGAATCAAGGTTGTACTGTGGTTTCCATGAAAGGTGATTTGCATACATCTGTTGAAGACAAATGAAGGCAGGTTTGTGATGACTTCTGCTGTTCTTGAAAGGTCATCTGTGAGTTTCTTCTGTCACAAGGAAGAGAAATGAAAGCGAATGGCTAAGGAGGGGGCCCCAACAGACTCTTGCTTTGCTGTCAGCTCTCACCCTAAGCCTTGAGGTTAATTTCAGCGATGTATGTGCTTGCCTTTGTGTCCCTCAACAGTGCAACCCTGACAGCAGCCATATTTTTCCATCCAGTTGAAGGTGAGATTGTTAATCATCTGCATCTTTTCCTCTTAATGGCCGATTTTTCTCTTATTTTTATTTTCTTGTCCTGCTTCTCCTTCCTGGATGTCCTTTGTTTTGTCTTCTAAGAAGCACTTTTTTACATAACCTTTTTTTTATGGAATATACAGTCAGCATGTGCTGAGAAAATCAAATTCTCTGTAGCATGTGAAACATCTCTAAGGAACCAGATGTTGATTAGGAACCAGGTTTATCCAACACTAGCTAGACTAGCATTTGAATGAGAAGTCCAACTAAAGGCTTATATTATCAGTCTGTTAGGATTATAATTGGTGCACCATGACACAAAACAGAATAAATTACTTATATTTTGTGAATTTTCATGGAATTGTAAAATATTTGCAATTACAATTTTTTCTGACTTGCCAAATATATTTCTCTTCAGATAACGTCCTTGTTTTCCATAATTAATCAGCCATGAATCCCATGACAATATAAAAAACATTTGGGAAAAAAAAGCTGAATTTGTGTGCTGTGTTATGGAAAGGACAAGAATTATTTCTGCAGACATGCATTTAAATCTTGTTGGGCTTTTGTTGGCTTGCCTTTGAGATTTCTTTGTCTGCACGCTGACTCTCCCAAGACTAAGGTCTCTTGGTGAGTATTCCAGCTTACTACTACAACCCCTGGCAAGAATTAAGGACTCGACACTCTTGGAGGCAGTTCACTCAATTGTTAAATTTTGTTAAAAAATCAAAACAGAAAACTAATCAGACATTTTTATTCAGAATGCCACCCTGTGTGTCTTCTGTTCATGAATTCGCTAAACATTATTGTAACTTGATTATTCGTGTGTGCGTGGTGTCTGCAACTGGGTCAAGTTTAAATTCATGTCAGAAGCTAAATCACTGGGGAATGATTACCAGTCAGCTATGTCTAAAATCTGGAACGAGTACAAACTAAATGGGAAGGATGTAAAAGTGAAGCATACTGGTAGACTGAAGAAGATAGAAATAAGCAATGTCTTGAAAACAGAAAACTACACAGCAAAACAAATGAACGAATGGGCTGAAACTGGAGTATATGACTGTGACCGAACTGTAAGAAATCTGTAAGAAAGGAAATGAGAGTTACATACAGAAAAGCCAAACAAAAGCCATCATTAACACAAAAAAAAACAAACCAAAAAAACCACAAGATTACAGTGGGCTAAAGAAAATCAATCACGGACTGTAGACATCTGGATGAAAGGGCTATTCAGTGACTAATCACAAATCTGCAATGGGCAAGGTGATGATGCTGAAACCTTTGTATGGTGCTGTTCCTGTGAAATTTATGAAAATGACTGCCTGAAGAAAACATGCACATTTCCACAATCACTGATGATATGGGGCTGTATGTCAGGTAAAGGTATGGGGGAGATGGCAGTCATTACATCTTCAATAAATGCACAAGTTTACACTGAAATTTTGGACACTTAGTTGTCCACAGAGGGAAAAAAACATGCTCTGTGGACATGCAGCCTATTCTGTTCTTTTTCTATATAGTCCATCATTTAATGCGCCCTGCGTCCAGTGGTCAGCACACTTTGTTGCAGTGCCTATGGCACTGAAAGTTGAAAAAGTTCAACTTTTGGAGTGCCACAGCACTCATCAGCTGCACACCAGTCTCGCCAGCCAGTCAGAATCGGATACCATGATCAATATTTAACAGCAGAATCTTGGAGGGACGCGCATTTTCTTACCATTTCGATGTGTTTTAGTTCAGTGAGTGGAGCGTTTCAGAGCAAGATGTGTGACGCGCCCAGTATGCTTTGAGTGACAGTTTGGTTGCAAAGGTACCAGGCAGAGAGCATTTTTTTTTTTTTTTTTTTTTTTTATGAGCGCATGTAAAGCGATCAGGAAAACAGGTTGAGAGCATTTTTATGTACTCTGTGGACACGCAGCCTTATTCCGTCAATTGAAAGGATGTTTGGTGATGATGACATAATTTTACAAGATGATGATGCATCTTGCCATAGGGCAAAAGCCATGAAAACTTTCAATTCAATTCAACTTTGTTTATATAGCGCCATTTCACAACAGTCATCTCATAGCTGTCATAGTATTGTCTTCCAGGCAGTACAGGGTGAGTGGAAGGAGGACCCAGAGCACAGACTGAACGCCAGAGTAGCATTTTATTAAATAAACAGAAAACTGAAGGAACAAAACATTGACAGCTTTGCTGTAGATTTTTTTTAATATATTTATGTTAATAATGTTTGTAAGGTTCTTCGTTACTCGTAGGGGTTCAAGGGATTAGGCTAATTCCCGGTTTTTGTCTTGTACCTTGGTTGGTATTTTGGAGCTGGAGTGGGCAAGCAGTAAAGGCATGGTTTTTCTGTTATTTCCTGTGATTGCCAGGTATGTTATGTTAAGTTACTTATATTGCATGTATGAGTTTACTGTGTTTGCCATCCATCCATCCATCTTCTTCCGCTTAATCCTTTTCGGGTCGCGAGGGGGCTGGAGCCTATCCCAGCATCTTTGGGCGATAGGCAGGGTCCACCCTGGACAGATCGCCAGTCCATTGCAGGGCCAACACAGAGAGACAGACAACCATTCACTCTCACAGTCAGACCTAAGGACAATTTAGAATCCCCAGTTGATGCCAGTTAACCTAATCCCATCAGCAATGTGTACATATCTAGTCTGAATTATTATGTTTGTTGTGATCATGGATCTCTTGCTCTATTTATAATTTGTAATGTATTTGTAATTTTAATTAGCTTATAAATTTTGTATGTATAAGCTAATTTATGACCTATACAAGCCACCTATGGACTGGTGTTGAGAATTAGCACTTGTGCTATATACACCTATGCAAAACATCTGGTCTCTCCTTGTGATTGTACTAATGTAATTTGTTATGTCCATATTAAATAAAGAGTAAAAAAAAAACAAAAAAAACTTGCATGTTTTTGGCATGTGGGAAGAAACCGGAGAAATCCCGGAGTAAACCTACGCAGACACGGGGAGAACATGCAAACTCCACACAGATCACTGTTGGTCGGAGGCTGGGATCGAACCCAGGATCCCACGGCCAAGACTGTGTTTGCCCCTTTTGCACAGTTCTCCAAAGGAAGAGATGCTGGAGTGGGCAAGCAGTAAAGGCGTGGTTTTTCTGTTATTTCCTGTGATTGCCAGAATAAACAGAAAGCATCTCCAAAGTTGACAGGCTGACCTTCATTATTCCACACAATGCAGAAAACAACCAGTTACATTGATTACAATATGCCTTATTTACCGGTCAGTCTACATTCCTACCCTCACCTATGGTCATGAGCTTTGGGTAATGACCGAAAGAATGAGATTGCGGATACAAGCGGCTGAAATGAGCTTTCTCCGTAGGATTGCTGGACTCACCCTTAGAGATAGGGTGAGGAGCTCAGTCATCCAGGAGAGGCTCAGAGTAGAACCGCTGCTCCTCCACATTGAAAGGAGCCAGTTGAGGTGATTTGGGCATGTGATCTGGATGCCTCCCACTTGAGGTGTTTCGGGCACATCCCGCTGGGAGGAGACCCCCGGAGCAGACCCAGGACTCACTGGAGAGACTGTCTCCCAGCTGGTCTGGGAACGCCTTGGTATTGTCTCTAAAGAGCTGGAGCAGGTGGCTGGGGAGAGGGAAGTCTTGGCTTCTCTGCTTGAATTGCTGCCTCCACGACCCGGACCTCCGGAAAAGCGGTAGAAGATGGATGGATGGATGGCCTCCAAATGGTCTGGACCTCAATCCCATTGAAAATCTACAGTGGAATTTGAAGAAAATGCTCCATGACAAGGCGGAAACCTACAAAACTGATCTGGCAACAACAATTAGAGAAAGTTGGAACTGGATTGATGAAGAATACTTTTTGTCAATAGTTAAATCCATACCTCAGTGAATTCAAACTGTGATAAAAGCCAGAGTTCGTTAATGTGGGTAATATTTCCAAAAGCCGCAAGTTTGGCATTTTGAATAAATAGTTTTGACATGTCTGTGATGAGAATCTTGGCATCTCCACCTCTTTTTTCGTCAGTGCGGATGTCTCCAAACCATACAGCTCTCATTACCAACTTGTAATTCTTCCTTTTTACTCTAGCTGCTTTTGTTCTGTCACTAATCACCCATGACACTCGTTTCCAACCATTCCACCCTGCCTGCATTCTCTTCTTCACCTCTATTGTGCATTTTCCATTGCTTTGGATGGTTGACCCTGGGTATTTTTTTTCTCTTTTGCTTGCTGTTTTGTCTCCTATGGATGAACCGCATAAACTGAACTGGATTTACTTCTTCTTCTTCTTCTGAATCTACTTCTGCTTCTTGCATCTGCATCGTTACATCTGCCTCGCTCTCGTTCACACACATGTATTCTGGCTTGTTTCTACTGACCTTCATTCCTCTTCTCTCCAGTGCATAGCTCCACCTCTACAGATTCCCTTCCACCTGCTCCCTACTCTTGCTGCTGATCACAATGTCATCTGCAAACATCATGGTCCATGGGGACTCTTGCCTGTCAACTTGTCCATGGCAAACAAGAAGGGGCTCAGAGATGTTCCCTGATGCAATCCCACCCCCACTTTGAATCCATCTGTCACTGCTACAGCCCACCTCAGCACGGTTTCACTGTTCTCATACATGTCCTGCACCACTTTTACATACTTCTCTGCTTCTTCTGATTTCCTCATACAGTACCACACTTCCTCTCTTGGCAGCATATCATAGGCTTTCTGTATCCACAAAGACACAATGCAACTCCTTCTGAACTTCTCTGTACTTCTCCATAAACATTCTCAAAGCAAAAAATTGCATTTGTGGTACTTTGTTGGCATGAAGTTGGAGTGCTGTTCGCTGATTGTCACCTCTTCTCTAAACCTGGCTTCAACAACTGTTTCCCATATTTTCATAGTGCTGCTGATCAACTTTATCCCTCCATAATTACTACAGCTCTGAGCATCACCCTTGTTCGTGGAAATCTGTACCACAACACTTCTCCACTCCTCAGGCATCCTCTCACTCTCCAAGATTGTGTTAAACAATCTTGTTAAAAAAGCCCACTGCCTTTTTTTCCTAAACATCTCTATACCTCCACAGGTATGTCATCTGGACCAAAAGCCTTCCCACTCTTCATCCTCTTCAAAGCTGCCCTCACTTCCGCCTTGCTAATCCTCAGGACTTACTTGTTCACCATCTTTCTTTCATCCATCCTCCTCACTTTCTCATTTTCTTCATTCATCAGCTCCTCAAAGCATTCCTTCCACCTTCAAAAGTACAAGAAGGCAGCACACACCAACCTTGACAAATACAATCCTTTTAAAGTAGAACTGAACTCACCTTTTTGCCAAAAAAGTAGAATAGCAGATTAATTCCTTATTACCTATTGTATTTTTCAACACATAAAAGAAATTTTTAGGCCGTGCGATGGCCAAGCTATAAGTCGATAAAGTTTTGCCTCTGGCTGGCAGCGCCAAACAAACCGGAAGTAGTGCAGACGACGCTGCGTGACGTCACGAGTGTGACCCTTAGCAAAACAACAATGGCAGATGATAGCAGTTCCAGCAGTCAAGAACACCAGAGTTTTCAGAGTGAAGAGGCATTCAGGATCGGTGACAAGACAGAGGAGGATGCAGGAGTGTCAAGTGAACAGGAAGAGAGCGAGGGAGGCATCGAACCGTACAGATTAGAGCCAGAATTTTCGGGGGATTCCGGCACCGACTCAGACCGCAGCAGTGATGGGGAGGAGAGTCGCTTATTGAATACAGAATGGTGAGTCTTTACTTTGGCATGTTTGGGGTGTCAGGATAAGGAAAATTAACAATAAAAAAGAAAGGGAAAAAAAAAACCATCAGCATTTTTCCAACTTATTACAGTGATCCCTCACTTATCGCGTTTAATGGGGACCAGAACCGACCGCGAAAAGTGAAAAAACGCGAAGTAGCGTCAACCCCCCCCCCCCAAGGGCGTCACAAGCACTATTTTGCTTAAAAAGGCACAAGAGAACAGCAAAAAGTGCCACTAAGCAACACGAGCGATAAAGAACAATGAATGCGGTCTTCCTTCGCTGGGTATAGGCGCTCGGCAGGGAGCGAAGCTGGGTAAAACGTCTCGGCCAATCAGCTTGCAAGGTAAAACGTCTCGGCCAATCAGCTTGCGAGGTAAAACGTCTCGGCCAATCAGCTTGCGAGATTCCCGAGCGGTGAAGAGGTGGGCGGAGAGGAGTGGAGCGGTGGTCAGAGAGGTAGATTTTGAGTTGTGCGGGCTCTCCGTGTTGATACCTGATGTTCTAATGTAGTCTCATCAGGTATCAACACGGAGAGCCCGTACAACTCAAAATCCACCTCTCTGACCACCGCTCCACTCCTCTCCGCCCACCTCTTCACCACTCGGGAATCTCGCAAGCTGATTGGCCGAGACGTTTTACCTCGCAAGCTGATTGGCCGAGACGTTTTACCCAGCGAAGGAAGACCGCATTCATTGTTCTTTATCGCTCGTGTTGCTTAGTGGCACTTTTCGCTGTTCTCTTGTGCCTTTTTGTGCAAAATAGTGCTTGTGACGCCCTTGGGGGGGGGGGGGTGACACTACTTCGCGGTTTTTCACTTTTCGCGGTCGGTTCTGGTCCCCATTAAACGCGATAAGTGAGGGATCACTGTATATCTAGAAACGCATCGCTTCCCGGTCGCTTTTCCTCCCTCTTTCTTTTCTTTCGTCGCCATGACAGCTTTCCTTGGCCACTGAACAGATCTTCCCAGGTGTTGGAAGTGTTTTGTAGTCTACTATCACGACAAAATGCACCAAAAACAACCAATGTCGACGTGCTCGCAATGGTAAACATGAGGACTGGGTCACACTCGTGACGTCACGCGGAACTCCGGCTGCACTTCCGGTTAATCGGCGGATTTGTCTGATTTTTCAGGGCGGGAAATTCAAAATCGCGATTTTCTCCAAGATTCCGGGATTTGTGGAGGGGGTGCCAATGATAAATTATCTTTATAATTGTATGTACTATCACCCAGTGCCGTTCAATGCCGTTCAGTTCAGTTCTACTTTAATGCACCATTCATGCTCTTGATGAAACTCGATGAAGGCTAACAGGCCGAAATGTTAGCATGATTTTTTGACTTTGACCATAAAAAATGGTGAATTAAAAGGATTTTAATTGCTAAGGTTGGTGTGTGCTGCCTTCTTCTGGTTTGGAACTGGACTATTTTTGGCTTTGCACCACAAATCTGTTTGGGGAAGCATCTCCTTACAAAGGAGCTAAGTACTCCTTTCACCTTTTCAGCACACTCATGTCACTCGTTAGCACATTGACAGTTCTGTCCTTCATCAACCTAATCTGTTGTATATCCTTTCCAGCTTGATCTCTTTTTCTAGCCAGTTGATACAAGTCCTTTTCTTCTTCCTTAGTGTCCAACCTGTCATACAGCTCAGGTTCAGGTTCAGGTTCAGGTTACTTTATTTGTACCCGTAGGTAGATTTGTTTTGCAGTTGGTGACATCCATATTTACAAGCCACTAATTACATTCAACATAGACACAAACACAGGCACACATCTTACAAATAGGTAAATATAAAATATGTACAATATAATTTTATAGCTTGTTCAACTCTTTGACAGCAGCAGGGACAAAGCTGTTTTTGTAGCGCTGGGTTCTACTTTTTGGGACAGCAAACCTCCGTCTGGAGGGAAGAAGCTGAAAGTTGCAGTGCAAAGGGTGGGAGTCATCATTTAAAATCGAGTCGGCCATCCTCTGTACTTGTCTGGTGTACAGGGATGTCAGGCTCAGCTGTGACTCACCAAGCAAACGAATGGACCATCTGACTACCTGATCCAAGGATTTCCTCTGTTTCAGTTTTATCTGACCAAACCATGACATTAAAGAAAAGGATAAAACAGATTCAATAAAAGCCCGATAAAACATAGTCATTATGGTTCGGTCAATTTGGAAGCGTGCAAGTTTCCTCAAACAATGCAAATTTTGCTGACCCTTTTTGCACACCCTTTCACAGTTCACCTCAAAGTTCAATCCACTATCAATAATCGTCCCAAGATATTTGTACGATTGTACACATTCGGTGGTCTGGCCTTTTAGTATGGTGACTTTGTGCCTGGGAGTTTTCCTCCTAAAGTCAATAATCATATCTTTCGTTTTTGTTGTATTCAGCTGCAGGTAGGAATCCTCACACCAGTGAACAAAGTCATCAACTACTGGGCCGTGGCCACTCTCACCATCCTGGAGGAGACTGACAATGACTGAGTCATCAGCATACTTTATAATGTGTCTGTTGTCATGTCTGCTCCGACACATGTTTGTGTACAGGATGAAGAGTAGTGGTGACAACACACACCCCTGAGGAGAGCCAGTAGAAGAGCACTTTAGGTCAGACAATGTGCCATTGACCCTTACTCTCTGCGTCCTGTTGGTTAAGAAATCCAGAATCCAACCCACCAGATTATTGCTTAAATCAAATTGTTGCAGGAGCCTTTCAACTAAAATATGAGGTTGGATTGTATTAAAGGCAGAAGAAAAGTCCACAAATAAAAGCCTGGCGTGTGTCCCATTAAAATCCAGATGTTTAAAAAGCATGTCAAACAGAGTGACAGTGGCATCCTCCACTCCTCTGTGAGGCCTATAGGCAAACTGCAGAGGATCCAATGCATGTTCAGTCTGCCTTAGGACCTCACATCTGACCAGTTTTTCAAAAATTTTCATTAAAATTGAAGTCAAAGCAACTGGTCTAAAGTCATTTACCGTTTTAGGACAGCTGGATTTTGGAACGGGAACAACCACGGCATCTTTCCAGATCTTAGGCACATGTTGTGTCTGTAAGGACTTATTGAAAATATAATGAAATATAGGACTCAGTTCATGTGCACAGGACTTTACCAGGCATCCACATATATTATCAGGGCCCTGACTTTTGTTCACTTTTACAGCATGGAACTCCCTTTTAACATCCTGCATCTCAATATTAAAGTGCTGATTGTCTTTGAGTTTCTTGTTTCAAATCTTGGATTTCTGTGCTAAAATCAAAGGAGTCAAAACGACCATAAAAACAGTTAAGAGCATTAGCCAGCTCTGTGTCTGAACTAAAACCATCTAAAAACACACGATTACTGCGCTCTGTGCTCTGAAGGCCTGCAATAGTTTTCATACTGGCCCAGGCCGAACCAAGTTTATTTGCTGCCATCTTGCTTTCCAACTCTGATTTATAATTCTGTTTTGCTCTTAAAATTTCGGCCTTCAGCTCCTTGGTGGCAACCTGTAGCTCAGAAACAGACCCCTGTTTAAAGGCAAGAGCTTTCCTCTGTAAGCAGGATTTAACAGATTTAGTAACCCATGGTTTGTTGTTGGGGTATATTTTGACACGTTTACGTGGAACAATCTTATTTTGACAGTAAGCCATGTATGAGCATGTGAGCTCAGCCAGAGAGTCCAAATCATCCCCGCAGGCCATTATGAACATCTCCCAGTCTGTACAGTCAAAGCATTCCTGGAGGCTGTGCTCTGAATCTTCTGTCCACACATCAATGTCTCTCATCTCCACCTTGCCTCTTCTGAGAGCAGTTTTATATGTGGGCAGCAAATGAACGCAGTTGTGATCTGAGGATCCTAAGGGAGGAAGGGGGAGTGATTTATAGGCCCTCTCTATGGATCCATAGCACAGGTCCAATGTCTTTTTTCGCCTGGTTGGGCAGGAGACATACTGATGAAAGTTTTTAAGTGATGAAAGTTTTTAAGTGAAAGTTTTAAGGAGTTTTTAAGCTCGATGTATGTCTTTTCATTTGCCTTTGCCACCTTTCTTTGCCATACACCTGGACTCCAAGGACTCCTGTCTACTTTCTTCAGCTTCCTGACTATCCAACTCTTTCTTTGTCAACCACTTTGAATACATTCCTGTATATGAATGAATACATCCCACTGCCATGTCCTTGTTTTGTTTCCTCTGTGCAGAGGAATCACCATATACCTTTCTAGCAGTGACATGTGGTGAGTTTCATTTTTGGTGAGGCTGTGATGCTTTCAGCATCAGATTTTCAAATCAGATTTTATAAGAAGATCAGAGTAGAACTGCTGCTCCTCCATATTGAAAGGAGCCAGCTGAGGTGGTTTGGGCATCTGATCAGGATGCCTCCTGGACGCCTCCCACTTGAGGTGTTTTGGGCACGTCCCACTGGGAGGAGACCCTAGGGCAGATCCAGGACTCGCTGGAGAGACTATGTCTCCCAGCTGATCTGGGAACGCTTTGGTATCCTCTCTAAAGGGCTGGAACAGGTGGCTGGGGAGAGGGAAGTCTGGGTTTCTCTGCTTGAACTGCTGCTTCCGTGACCTGGACCTCTGGAAAAGTGGCAGAAGATGGATGGATGGATGGATTTTATAAATAATTTTAACAAAACAAGTGTAAGGCATTTTATTGAATTACCTCATAATCTGTAATGTCCCAGTTTGGGATCAATAAAGTACGTCTGTCTATCTAGCTAGCTAGCTATCAAAAGTCCATGCTTTCATTTTACAACCCTCCTGAGTATAGACAATGTGCAAAGACCCTTGATTACACAAGTATAATGTATTAAGTTATTTGGGCTACATTGACAATTGGAGCTCTTTTTGGGGAAAACCTGGTCTTATGAGACGAGACAGCATTCAGCCCACTTTGGATGGTGCTTCTCATTTATCTAACAATCTGGCATCTTTTTTATCCAAATTTCCAAAACCATGACTACTCAGAGTTGGGACCAGGAAGCAGAGTCGCAGTCTTACACGCCTCTCTGCAGCTCCTCTTCATCCGCCACCCCTCAGCTTAGCCCCTGTCTTCCCCATCAGAGAATCGTTGTCTGCTCCCTCCAAAGTAAATAAAAATATCATGCATAAGCATCCCAAAGTGATAAAGCAAAACATTGGTAAAACTCAAATTAAACATAAAGCCTCTAAATTGAATGATTTGGCCTCTGTTCCTCCTAATAATTTAAAAATTAAATGTGGTTTACTAAATATTAGGTCTCTAACTCCCAAGTCTCTGTTAGTCCATGATCTGTTAATTGATCATCAGATTGATTTAATTTCCCTTACAGAGACTTGGTTAGGGCAAGAGGATTATGTTGGTTTAAATGAATCAACTCCCTCTGGTTATTTAAACTGTCAAAATCCCAGAAGTTCTGGTCGTGGAGGAGGAGTAGCAACAATTTACCATTCCAAATTACTAGTTAATGTAAAGCAAAAAACATGTTATAATTCCTTTGAGGGCCTGGTCCTCAGTATTGGGCACTTTAGCAATTTTAGGTTAAACCCAATTTTATTTGCCATAGTTTATCGTCCCCCATCAACCTACTCAGAATTTTTATCCGAATTTGCTGATTTCTTAGCTGATTTAGTGCTGAAATCTGATAGAATAATTATAGTAGGGGACTTTAATATACATGTGGATGTAGATAGTGACTGCCTTAATGTGGCATTTAATTCAATATTAGACTCGATTGGGTTTTCTCAGAAAGTAGGAAATTCTACTCATTACCTCCACCATACATTGGACCTTGTTCTGACATATGGCATAGAAATAGAAAATCTTGTAGTGTCTCCTCATAACCCTGTACTGTCAGACCATTGTCTGTTAACCTTTGATTTTACCATTTCTGACTATTTGGCTCCTAAAGAAAAATATTATTACAGTAGATGCCTCTCAGATGATGCTGTTTCCAAATTTATGCAGATTGTTTCCTCTATGCCATGTGTCAACACAACGGAAATAAGCTATAGACAGCTTGCTCCCTCTGTAATTGATAACATGGTGGATAGTGTTTCAGCTTCTCTGCATCAGGCTCTAGACTTGGTGGCCCCCTTAAAAAAGAAAAAGTCTAATCAGAGATTTCTAACTCCTTGGTTCAACACAGAAACTCGTAGCTTAAAACAGAAGACTCATCAATTAGAAAGAAAATGGCGCTCTACTAATTTAGATGAAATCTATTTAGCTTGGAGAAATCATCTTTTAATTTATAAAAAATCTCTTAGAAAAGCTAGAACAAGTTATTACTCTGCATTAATAGAAGAGAACAAGAATAATCCCAGGTTTCTTTTCAGTACTGTAGCCAGGTTGACAAAGAGTCAGGACTCTGTCAATCCTAGCATTCCCTCAGAGCTTACTAGTCAGGACTTTATGAACTTTTTCAATAATAAAATTTCATCCATCAGAGATAAAATCAATCAGATTCTTCCCACAGTTAACTTAAATACTGTAACTACTACAACTCCTTCTTTTGATGTCTGTCTTGATGAGTTTACTCCAATCGACCTTTGTGAGTTAGACAAAATAGTTTCCTCATCCAAACCTTCAACTTGTCTTTTAGACCCTATTCCTACTAGGTTATTTAAAGAAGTCTTCCCACTTATTGGTAGCTTTATTCTTCATATAATCAATTCTTCATTAACTTTAGGCCATGTACCGCAGGCTTTTAAAACAGCTGTAATTAAACCCTTACTCAAAAAGCCAACGCTAGATCCAGGAGCTTTAGCTAACTATAGACCAATCTCTAATCTCCCTTTCATTTCAAAAATCTTAGAAAGAGTTGTTGCTACGCAATTATTCGACCACCTGCAGGGAAATGGTTTACTTGAAGAGTTTCAATCTGGGTTTAGAATCCATCATAGTACTGAAACAGCCTTAGCGAAGGTCACTAACGACCTCCTCATTGCATCTGATAATGGACTAGTTTCTGTACTTGTCCTTTTAGACCTTAGTGCAGCTTTTGATACTATCGATCATAATATTCTACTTGATAGATTAGAACACTATGTTGGACTTAATGGAACTTCGTTGCAGTGGTTTAGATCTTATTTATCTGATAGGTTCCAGTTTGTTCATGTAAATAATGAGTTTTCTTTCAACTCAAAGCTTAGTCATGGAGTTCCACAGGGATCTGTGCTAGGCCCTACTCTTTTTAGTTTATATATGCTTCTGTTAGGCAACATTATTAGAAAGCACTGTATACATTTTCATTGTTATGCAGATGACACACAATTATACCTGTCAAAGAAGCCAGATGATAGTAATCAATTAGCCAAGTTAGAAGCCTGTCTTAAGGAAATCAAAGCTTGGATGACTTGTAATTTCCTGCTATTAAATTCAGATAAGACTGAAGTCATTCTTGTTGGTCCAAAAAACCTTAGAAATTCCTTTCCAAATCAAACTTTCAGTTTGGATGCAGTTACTCTTTCTCTTAATAGCTCTGTGAGGAACCTTGGAGTTATTTTTGATCAGGATTTGTCCTTCAATTCACATATTAAATTTGTTTCTAAGACTGCCTTCTATCATTTGCGTAATATTGCCAAGATTAGGAGCATCTTGTCTCAGAGTGATGCTGAGAAACTGATCCACGCTTTTGTTAGCTCGAGATTAGATTATCTTAATTCTTTATTATCAGGTTGTCCTAAAACATCTTTAAAAAGTCTTCAGCTGATCCAAAATGCTGCAGCAAGAGTTTTAACAGGTACTAGAAAGAGAGATCATATCTCTCCGGTTCTGGCCTCCCTTCATTGGCTTCCCATAGAGTTTAGAATTAAGTTTAAAATCCTTCTTCTTACTTACAAAGCTCTAAACAATCAGGCTCCTTTTTATTTAAAAGATCTGATACTACCATATTATCCTAACAGAGCACTACGCTCCCAAAATGCAGGCCTACTTGTAATACCTAGAATCTCCAAAAGTACAATGGGAGGCAGAGCCTTCAGTTATCAAGCTCCTCTCCTGTGGAATCAGCTGCCAATCTGGATTCGGGAGTCAGACTCGATCTCTGTTTTTAAGATTAGGGTTAAAACCTACCTTTTT
Source organism: Pholidichthys leucotaenia (assembly GCA_020510985.1). Taxonomy (NCBI): domain Eukaryota; kingdom Metazoa; phylum Chordata; class Actinopteri; order Cichliformes; family Pholidichthyidae; genus Pholidichthys; species Pholidichthys leucotaenia. Next base: position 225,754,524 of record CM035836.1, read on the forward strand.
GATATAGCCTACAATTAGGGAGGGATCATGTGTTTCTGAACCCTCCCTTAGTTATGCTGCTAATAGGTTTAGTCAGCCGGGGGACCTCCAGTAATGCACTGGGCCTCACTCCTTTCCTCACTCTCGATGAAATATTTTTTTTTTTTGCTGGTCATTAACATTTGTTTGTTCTCTCCCATAGATTGAGTCCCCATCGTGCTGTTTGCTCTCTACATGTCTGTTCTTTTCATCTTCTCTGTCCCCTCACCCCCCAGCCAGTCGCAGCAGATGACTGCCCCTCCCTGAGCCTGGTTCTGCTGGAGGTTTCTTCCTGTTAAAAGGGAGTTTTTCCTCTCCACCGTCGCCAAGTGCTTGCTCACAGGGGATCACCTGATTGCTGGGGTCTTTCTGCAACTGTGGGGGTTCCCCCCTACAGTTGATAGTGCTATGAGATGACTGTTGTTGTGAAATGGCGCTATATAAATAAAGTTGAATTGAATTGAATTGAATTGAATTATTTTACAAACAACTTTTTTGGCCTCAAACTTCATTATACTTTGTGGCCTAGGAGTAATTAAATTATAGTGGTTCAGAGAGCTTCATCTCCCTCTGTTGCAGCTCCACAGTTTACACTCATTATTACAAATTAGTATTAGTATTTACAGCTACTATGCATGCATGGTTTTACCTTTACTTGTAAATTTGCCTGTCCTTCTGGACAAAAATTGCTCTGACTTTGTTAAAAAAAATATCCTTATCTTCCTTTATTTAAAAGAAAAACTTATGGTGCTCAAGCATGCCCCCTCTTGTTGGGGCAGCCGTACTGCGCAGTCTGTGACTGTGATTTTCAGCCTCACCTGCCCTCACCACCACCACCAACCGCACGTCACTGTTTTCTAGCCATTTCTGTCAATACTCTTGTTTTACTTTCCCAGTCCTCTGTTAATTCTTCCCTACCATCCAGAGCCTGTATCAACTCCTTCCTGAACTCTGTGCAACCTTCTTTTATCTGTAACTTCCCCCATTTAATCTTTCGCTCTGCCTTCACTCACTTCATCTTCTTGCTTTTCAAAGTCTTCCTACAGATTACCAGCTGATGATGCTAAACTACATTCTCCCCCATCACCACTGTGCACTCTCCCATCTCTTTCAGATTTCTCCTTGTAGTCCACCTGCATGCACCTTCTTCTTCCACCTTGTAAGTCACCCGATGCTCCTCTCTCTCCTTGAAATATATTTTCACTACAGCCATGTCCATCCTTTTAGCAAAATACACAACCATCTGTCCTTCTACATTTCTCTCCTTAAGACTGTATCTACCCATCGCCTCCTCATCACCTCTCTTCCCTTCACTTACACGCCCATTAAAATCTGCTAAAATCACCACTCTTTCCACCTTGGGAACACTCTCTACCATTTCATCCACCTTCCTCCAGAATTCTCTTCTACCTGACATCCACCTTGTGGGGCATACACACTGACTTCAGCATACCACATTCGATTTATAGCACAGGTGCTGGCCTGACCCACCAGGAGGAACTCTCCTGGTATTCGCACAGTATATCTACATTCCTTCTCTCCATCATATCAGCCAATTCTCCCCTACATTTAAAGTCCCTCCTCTCACCTCCACACTTCGGCCTTTCCCTTTCTCTCTCTGCCTTCAAACACACCTTCCCCTTCTCCTTTTCAGTCTTCGACCAACAGTAGCCAGATTTCCACCGGCATCCTGTCGGCTAACAGCACGGGCGACGTTGTTAACCAAGGCCTCAACCGATCCAGTATGGAAGTCTCAAAAGCCTTAAAATTTAAATTCTGCTGAAAAATATAATGAGCCATTTCAGCTAATTAGATGTTTTCAGCATATAAATAACACCCCTTTGTCTTAGAAATTCTTGTGTTAGGGTTGTAAATTTAGACTAATCATGTCACAGTCCCATCAACAACAGTACAAATTAGTCTTCCATTCTTTTTTTCCCTTGCATTTTAGACAGTAGACTAATTTCCAAGTATCCATTCGTCAGTCTGTCACTTGAATTTTTAGACCAGACAGATTTTATTTATTCACACTTGCTATGTGTTGCTTAGTACGTTAATCACTCTTGTTAGGTGCACAGAAAGACATTGACTGCATTAAGCTTGTTATCCTGTCTTAAACACCTTCACTGGCTTGTTACAATGACTTAATGCTTTGCAAGTGTTACTGGGCCCAAACACTGAAGATATAGTCCTTATAAAATGGATGTTTACCTCTTTTATAAACAAATTCGTGCTCAATATAATTTAGCTTTTTTGGCTAATATTTCATCATCATCATCGTCATCATCATCATCATAGCAGTCTGTCGGGGGCGACAATGACTGTTTCATTTAGGTCTGACCAGATTCCTCCACGGAGCTCTGTCCTTCGCCCTCCACTGCCAGGAACTCCTGGCCTTGTTAACCCAGGCGACGTCCGAGCTGGTATGAGTTGCTTTCTGACTGACCATTTCATGAAACTGCTTGCAAAGTAATTGAGTACCGCTAGCTTTTGCTGGACTAGCAGCACATTCTTGGCAGATAGAGGTATTATCAGTGGCAAGGACAAGCCAAGACAAACTGACTCCAGTATCTGTTGCAGTGACTGACCAGATGATAGGTTTGTTTATCTCTGCTCTTTGTGTAGCGCATGTCACGATACACCAACTGGCAAAAGTCCACCACAGACCTTGCGACAGATGTGCTTATCTGCCAGGATGTCCAGTCTCACCCCGTGTAACTGGAAGTGGTCCACCACAGACCTGTGACAGATACTGTTTTTAGTTCTGCCGGGATGCCTCCCCGTGTAACTGGAAGTGGTCCACCACAGACCTGTGACAGATATTGTTTTTAGTTCTGCCGGGATGCCCAGTTTCACCCTCCACACCCTCGGAAGGGCGGGGTTGCCAGTTGAGTCGCCGACAGCCTGACCCATGAGACAGTTAGTACCAGTTTTCATGGTTATCCGGTAGCAAGCAAACCAATGCCTGACCTGACATGAAATTAAATATGAATTTAAATATCATTAAATATGAATAAATAATGTAAAATAAGAAAATGGATACATAAATATTCCCCTTTTTGAAAGTGACTGATCTGGTTCGAGAGAGGCCCAGCCAATATAGTCACGATTATTGAAGTGGAGATCACCTGAATGCATTGAATATGTCTCAAGTGACTGTATCATGAAGATGCGTGTGTCTGGAAGGGCCAGCCTCTGGTTAACCAGGATTGAAGGTGGAAGAACCCTCCAAACAACTCAGAGAAAAAATCCAAGTCAGTGAAGATCCTATGGAGTATGGTTAAATCTCTCATTAAGAAACTGAAGGAATATAGTACATGCTTAGATGTGCTCAGAGCAGGCCATCCTCACAATGACCATGCAAGGAGACTCATGAAGAAGGGCTCCAAGACAATTACAGCTGTTTGTACAAAGGAGTTATATTCTTCAATAGCGGAGGTGGGAGAGACTGATGCCCCTGTTGTCTCGGTCCTGCAGTAGTCAAAGCTTTATGGGACACTGATGAAGACAACTCATAATAAACTTTTGCAAAGAGTTGGGCGAATGCTATATTTTTCAAATCTGTTGACATCTGTTGAAATGTGTGTGTTTGTGTGTGTGGGGGGGTAAATTTTTGTTAAAAAAAACATTTTTTTTCTTGTCATTTTTTTCTCTAATGTGCTGATCGCAGCAGCACCACATGAGCATTACAGCAGGTGGTATTTACTCTGCTGCCTTGCTGATCACATTCTGCCTGAGTGCAGTGTTTAGCCAAGTTGTTGTGAGAACGCAAGTGGTGATTTGCAAAGGCCGCGTTCCTTAATGGTGCCTTTCATGAGCCGTGTATCACATCCTGATGGCCTGGCTTCAATTGATCCACTTCACTTTCTGCCCTCTGCAGATAATAAAGTCTCACGGTAATCTCGCTCAACCCTTTTTGCACCCTGCTGTGAATCATGGTTTACCTCAGACTTTCATCTACGCCTCTCTGTAGGTCCCGGCTGCTGGCACACCCTTTTTTTTTTTTGCTTCAGTTTCCATCTCCCTCTCTGTCCCAGGAGTGCTCAGGGGTGACAGGCTACAAATGAAGGCGCTCTCTGTTACGTCAGCAAGTGCAAAGCCCTGAATTTTTAATCTGCTCTGGCACTGTGTTTTTATCTGTCTTTCAGGCTTTCTGTAATTGTTCTATTTTCATGGGCATTGTATCCCCTGGCCACAGCTTCAGCTATACCCAGTGGACATGCATTATGCCTGGGACATACACTTCGCACCTTTTCACGCACTGTGCGTTGATGACAAGCAGCCTGCAAGTGTTCTAAGAAAGGGAAGAAGGGCCGGCATCAGGCACAACTTGTCATGAGCAAGAGGCAGTCCCGTGTTTGCGTTCACACATCTTGTCCATTGAAGTTGGATGCGTATTCATCAAACAAATAGCACTAGAAAGCCCTCTGGTTGCCAGCCGACAACAGTCCCTTGTGTGAATGGATCAAATGACTGACAGGTATTTCACATTGTTGCCTCCTCCAAGGGAGGAGGTAAAGTTTTTGATGGCGTTGGTTGGTCTGTTGGTTTGTCTGTCTGTTAGCAACATAACTCAAAACGTTAAGAACAGATTTTGATGAAATTTTCAGGAAATGTGTGTAATGGTACAAGGAACCGATGATTAGATTTTGATGATCTGAGCGTGCATACCTCCACCAAGGGCTTTGTTTGTATTTGTGCAGCAGGATTACACAAAAACTACGTGATAGATTTGGATGAAATTTTCGCCAGAGGTGGTTCTTGGCCTACAGAGGAACCCATTACATTTTGGTGATGATCTGAGAATGCATACCTCAGCCAAGGTTCTTATCTTCTCACGGTGTGTTAGCAACAATACTCCAAAACTATTGGACAGCATTGAATGTAATTCAATGCACTGAATGTAATTTGTGGCTTGTAAATATGGATGTCACCAGATTGCAAAACAAATCTACCTACGGGTACAAATAAAGGAACCTGAACCTGAACCCGAACAGACTTTGATGCAGTTTTCACCAGAAGTGGCTCTAGGCCTACACACAAACCCATTACATTTTGGAGATGATCCATGAGGGATGGAAGGAGCCTTGGCAGAGGTATGCACTCTCTGAGTGCTTTTATAGTTGTGGATGAATTCAGTTTGATGATATATACAAAAATGAAGCATTTTTATTCTGTAATTATGAGAACTTTTAGGTTGCACTGGGTTCTTGAGAATAATTAAACTTCTTTACTGGTCAGCTAGTGAGACATGCAACATCTTATATAATAAGGATACCACAATGTTCCATATAAAACCAAACTAGGGCTGCAACGAATAATTTGAGTAACTCGATTACAAAAATTCCTCCTGTTTAATGTAGCACTTGCAATCTGTATGACCTTCTTCTGGTATGACCTAGGGCTTTGTGTAATGGCGCCATGACAGAGCGACAGCAAAAAGAAAGTTAGAGAAAACGACAGTTTCTCAAGTCTGGTATCATTTCAAGCTCAAACTGAAGGTAAACACTGTGCAGTGTGTACACTGTAAAGCTGAGCGGTGAGCTAGCATGCCATAACGTCGATGCTACAGTGTCTCGGCAGATGGTATCCAGCCACATCATGCACGGCCAGTGCACCCGAGATAGGGTACATGATTGAGATTTTAAATTAAGATGAATATAATGTAGTCAGCTATGCTAATTATGCATATATGGACAAAGAACATACAGCAGCTACTGCTATTAGTGGTAGCTGCTATATGTTAGCTGTGTTTCGAGTTGAAGCTAACGTTACAAAACGGAACTTTATGGTGTAACGTAAAGTTTAACGTTACGTTCTATGCAATAAACATTGCAATAAGCATTGCAATAAATGCGTACCTGTGTTATTGAGTGTTTGGTACAATTACTACTGCTCTTTAGGAAGGGAAGTTCTGCCGTGTTGGTCAATGCAAGTTTCTTCAATACCAAAAAATAAATAAATATCTGATTACCATTAAAAATACAAGTAAAAGTGTCAAAAAAGGACTCAGTAGTGAGTAGCCCCACCATTCTTGTTGATCACTTCAAAAATTCATTTTGGCATGCTTGATGTGAGCGTTTCCAGGAGGCTTTTGGGAATGTTGCTCCATGTGGTGAATATGGCTTCACGAAGGGCATCCACGGTCTGGGATGGACAGCTATTTTTGTAAACTTACCTTGCCATCCATCCCCAAATGGATTTAGATAAAGGGAACATGCAGGATTGTCCAAAATTGCTGAACCGACAGGCTGTCTGTGAAGACACAGGCCGATCCTTGACCAAAATTAAGACCCTCACTGATGCTGGCTGCAGCCCAATAACCATCCGATGGCATCTACAAAAGAAAGGCTTAGAGAACAAAAAATGTCTTCAAAGGCCACGTCTCCTCCCACACCACAAACTTACCCGTTTGGACTTTACAAGGGAGCACCAAACATGGGACATTGAAAGGTGGAAGAACGTTTTATTCTCTGAGGAGAAAATTTTTTTTACCTGGATGGTCCTGCTGGTTTCTAACGTTACTGGCATGATAAAGAGATTGCAATGCAGATGTTTTCTCTACTGACGGTGGAGGTGGCTCCATCATGAGCTGGGGTTCTTTTTCCTTCACTGGAACAATGGTGCTGTAGGTTGTGCAGGGGTGTCAAATGGCGGCTGGCTATGTGGAGATGTTGCAGCGGGCATCCCTCTTGACTGAGGGCCCTCGTCTGCGCAGTGATGACTGGGTTCCAGACCGTAGATGCCCTTCATGAAGCCGCCTTCACCACATGGAGCAACATTCCCACCGGCCTCCTGGGGAACACTCGCATCAAGCATGCCTAAATGAATTTTTGAAGTGATCAGCAAGAACAGTTGGGCTACTCACTACTGAGTCCTTTTTTTGACACTTTGAATTCCATTTTGTTTTTTGCTTTTTTTGGCTACGGTCTTAAACTTTTGATCAGTTGATGAATGGCTTGTCTGAGTTTAAATGCAGTTTTAATTAAATTGCCTACTCTCTACTTTCCTTCCTCTTGCTTCTGTTACCAGCACAATAATGCAAATATGTGTAATTTTCCCCCCTGGTTTTACGATTGTATTAAGGAGTATATTGAAAGTGGGCAAAGAAGTCATTTTTGTTTTAATGTTTTTTGGTATATACCGTACATTAATTTGTTTTTATCATATAATACAGCTCCTTGTTCACTCAGAGCTCCTCAGCTGTTCCGACTCTACTGCTGATTGCCCAGCTGAGTGATGCCACACCTGGTTTCACTTGGCAATCAGCAGCAAGACCATAAATGCTGAGGAGGGAACATGCTCTCGGTTGGCATTTACCATCTTGCAGCTAGTCAGGCTGCATTTCTGAGTGTTCGTGGGGCTTTAGTTTATGGTGGGTAGGAGTTTTAGTTTTGCCATGGGTCCTCATGTGGAGGATTTTGTCCCTTTGTTTGTTTTCATTTGCCCATTTTACTCCATTTTTAGTTAAAATCCCCAATCTTGCCAGTTTCCCATTCAGTCACCTTTAGTCCAACTATAATTTCTATTGTTGCTTCTGCATATCCACCGGTGGGTGGGGGGATAATTCCAAAAAGCAGGAAACACAGCCTAACAAACTCTGAACTCAGAGTTAAGTGAACCTGCCGAAGGTTATTTAGATCCTGGTTATGAATTTGTCCAGTCAACTCAGTTGGTTAACGGAAAGATGTGCATATTCATGATAAACGTCTAAAGATGTGTGATGGGCCCAGAATTCAAGAGCAATTGGGGGGGGGGGGTATTTCTCAGAGGGGGAAGTACAAGGCCTTGTGGAGGCATATGAGGGGGCAAAAAAATCATATGGGAAAAAAAAATACAGTGACGTCAGCCAAAGATGCAGGAATTTTACCTGCAAAGAACTGCCAACCACATGGAGTTTATGAATGCTTCAGCAGGAAATTATATACTCACTCACTCACTCACTCACTCACTCACTCACTCACTCACTCTCTCTTGAGGACAGAATTATGAACCTCCTTATGAAAATTTCCTTTTCTAAAAAAGCATTTCCCAAGTTCTTTTAAGCAGTGCAAAGAATTTTTAACACAGCTTTTTCCAAACATCCTAGATTTATTTTGGGTGCTTGCATTGTTTTACTTTTCGTCTTCTTTTTTGTCTGTGCCCTTAGCGGTCGTCGCAGCTGATCATCTGCCTCCATCTCACCCTACCCCTTCAATCTTCCTCTGTAACACCAGCCCTCTCCATGTCCTTCTTCACTCCATCCATGAATCTTCTCTGTGGTCTTCCTCTTTTCCTTTGCCTGGCAGCTCCATCTTCGGTGTCCTTGGTCCAATATCTCCACTATCCCTCCTCTGCACATGTCCGAACCATCTCAGCCTTGCCTCTCTTACTTTGTCTCCAAACCGCTCAACCTGAGCTGTCCCTCTGATGTACTCATTTCTAATCTTGTCGCTCCGAGTCACTCAAAATAAGAATCTTAGCATCTTCAACTCTGCAACCTCCAGCGCTGCCTCCTGTTTTTTTGTCAGCGCCACTGTCTCCAAAACTTGCATCATAGAAGGTCTCACCGCCATCTTGTAAATCTTCCTTTTCATTCTAGCTGAAATCCTTCTGTCACAAATCACCCCTGACATTCGTCTCCACCCACTCCACCCTGTCTGCACTCTCTTCTTCACCCCTCTTGTGTATTTTCCATTGCTTTGGCTGGTCAACCCCAGGTATTTGAACTTGTCTACCTTCACTACCTCTACTCCTTGCATCTTCACCATTACACCTGCCTCCCTCTCATGCACACACGTATTCTGTCTTCTGCTGACTTTCATTCCTCTTCCTTCCAGAGCATACCTCCACCTCTCCAGTTTCTCTTCCACCTGCTCCCTACTGTCATTAGAGATCACAGTGCCATCTTCAAATGTCATGGTCAATGGAGACTCCTGCCTGACCTCTTCTGTCAGTCTGTCCATCACCATTAGTGTCCACAGTTCCTAAACACTTATTGAGTGTTGTTGAAAGGGCAGATGATGTAGCGGTAAACATGCCCCTTTCCTAGCTTTCTTGGAATGCAATGCAGGCATCAAATTCAAAGTGAGTGAATATTTGCAACCCCCCCCCCCCCCCCCCCCGCCCCCCCCAAAAAAGATTTTTATCATTGTGTTTTGTTTTTATTTATATTTTACACAACTTCTCAACTTCACCAGAATTGGGGTTGTCTATTAAGACTGAATTCCATAACACAATTTACCCCCCAGCACCACCCTCCACCAAAGTGTCTTATGTGCCTATCATTCATTCATTCATTCATTCATCTTCTTCTGCTTAATCCTTTTTGGGTTGCGGGAGGGCTGGAGCCTATCCCAGCATCTTTGGGCGAGAGGCAGGGTGCACCCTGGACAGATCGCCAGTCCATGCAGGGCCAACACAGAGAGACAGACAACCATTCACTCTCACAGTCATACCTAAGGACAATTTAGAATCCCCAGTCTGATGCCAATTAATCTAACTTGCATGTTTTTGGCATGTGGGAGGAAACCGGAGAAATCACAGAGTAAACCCACGCAGACACGGGGAGAACATGCAAACTCCACACAGATCACTGTTGGTCGGGGGCTGGGATTGAACCCAGGATCCCCCGGCCAAGGGTGAGTTGCTGTGCTGCCGCAGTGCTAACCACTCCGCCACCACGCTGCCCAATGGGAATCAAATTTTGACTCCATCCATGCCCTGAGAAGCCTGTAACTTATTTATAATGTTCATCACTTAACCAGATTTATGAATACAATAATGTGCCTCTTGTTCCTCACATGTGTAGGGACACGTAATGGAAATCATTACTCTTCTGCCCTGTGCTGCATTCTAATAAGGTATTAGTATGCTCTTAGCGACACTCTTGGTAGTGAACACTTTCTCCTTGAGAGCAGACTAGCTGAAGTTGTCTTTCTGTCATTACTTACCCCTTTTCTCATCTGATGTCACCATTTTTTTTAACTTATCCATCACCTTGTTCCCTTCATCCTGCCATCCCCCACCCACCATCCCGCCTTCTGTCTGTGACACCCCCCCTTCCCCCGGCATTTGAAGATGTTGAATTAGCTTCAGCCCTCAACAGGGAGCCTACTGTAATGAAGCCTTTGTGTTTGTACTCTGAGCCGGGACCGTTTCAGAATTGAATGGGATGTTCTTTCCCTGCTCCGTTCCTCTTGCCGTCTTGCTCCCAACACGGTTCGGGCTTTCTCCATTATCTCCCACATTCCCATCACAATTCTTACATTGTGCGTTTCAATGCACAGGCATGCTTCTGAATGCATACAAACATCGCCAGGCTCGCGTTCAACTCCACACAACTTTTAGCATAATACATGCACACACATACAGTAGCATGTCAAGTATGTAGAAGGAGACGCACTGTTGGTTACACATTTTCATAATGGCCATCCCTCTTTGCAAAGTATAAATCAAATTTTGGAGCCTATAGATTCCTGTATTTGGCACCATCTCCAGAGGGCTTCTCCCTAGTTTTCTCCTCACTGCCACTGTTATCAGTGCTTATCCTTCAAGCAGATTTACTCTTGCCCTTTGCAATATTTGTCATCCTGTGTTAAGTCCCTTTGACCTTGAGACATTCTTTACACTTGGCCTCCTGCCATCTGGGAAGCCATCAACCTACTGTAGATCCAGTATATGCTCAACAAATACTGTCTGTGTGTGATAAACGTTTCATTTATTTTCACTTCTTAACAACTGCTTTAGTGTTAATTTTATCTGTTCTGCCCACCCTCAACCCCTTAAAACATGCTTACTTTGACAATATCTGTTGTTGGGTTGGAGAACATGACAGAAGCGGGAGTTTGTTTGTAGCAACTGATTAAAAAGCTTGTGGTTGTAACTGGAGCGATAATGGTACAGCTTTTTTTAATGCCTGAGCCGATATTTTTAAAATGGGCTATCGGCTGATATAGATACAAAACTGATATGCAGCTTGTGGCCTGAATAAATTCACTGTACTCCTTACCATGGTATTTCTGCAAGTGTTTATGGTTGGAGATTTTAAAGTTATAAAACTATACTCATACAACTGCACTTTTAAGGGTTTTTTACGTCCTGTCATTTATCAACCATACAGGTGCATCCCAATAAATCAGAACGTCAACGAAAAGTTTTCACTGGTTCTTGGCGACTGAAAAGTATGTCCATGTATGCACTCAATACTTGGTCACGGCTCCTTTTGCATGAATTACTGCATCAATGCAGCGTGGCATGAAGGCGATCAGCCTGTGGCGCTGCTGAGGTGGATAACACACAGTGGACCAACACCAGCCGATGACATGGCTCCTCAGATCATCAGAGACCGTGGAAACTTCACACTGGACCTCAAGCAACTCAGATTCTGTGCCTCTCCACTCTTCCTGCAGATTGTGGCACCTTGATTTCCAAATGAAATGCAAAATTTACTTTCATCTGAAAAGACGTCATCTGCTGGAATTGGTCCACTGTGTGTTACCAAGTCCAAAAACGATACCCAATAGAGAATCTACGAGGTACTGTATCGTCAAGAGGAAGATGAGACACCAGACCCAACAATGCAGAAGAGCTGAAGGCCGCTATCAAAGCAGCCTGGACTTCCATAACACTTCAGCGGTACCATAGGCTGATCGCCTCCATGTCACGCTGCACTGATGCAGTAATTCATGCAAAAGGAGGCCCAACCAAGTATTGAGTGTTTGTGTGGACATAATTGTCAGTCGGACAACATTTCTATTGAAAATCCATTTATTAAAATTTATTTGATGTAATATAATTTTGAGAAACTGAATTGGGGTTTTCATGAGCTGTGAGCTATCATGTTAGAAAATTATTCTCACTTGAGGCAGAGATCTGAAGCAATAACAGGCTTATTAGCATGTGGACTGTCAGGACTGCCGCTGTAACAGAGTCACTTTTTTAAAACAAACTTTATTGAACGGTACAACAAGGTCACTTCCCCCCCCGACATCTTTGCTGTTACATTTCTAAGTTGTCAGCAGGTCAAAAAAATGAGAATAAAAACATAGAATAAAACAGGAGAAATTAAGTTGAGGGCCCTGTGGATAATTTATTGGCTGATATGTGGATAAATAAGCATGAAGGTGACACCCCCCACCCCCTCCACCCCCCGGCACAAGCCGTAATTTAAACGTTTTATATATTTTGGGCTAAATCAGGTCCCTCGGTCCAAGCCTTAATTTAGCCCACAAATAGACACTGAAAACTGGGCTGTGTTAAGTCCATCTACCACAGACCATATTTAATCAGGGAAAAAAGTTGTTGAAAAATGGACAAAAATAGTCCAGTAATTGGGCCGTTTAGTCCACAGGATTTGGCCCAAATTTATCCTCAAAATAGTTTTTGGCATTTGGTGATGGTGGTGGAGGTCTGTATCTCAAAAGTCAAATCCACTTTTACAGCCACTGGGAGTCCTTGCTAAAAGTGCTTTATAAAAATGTGTTTTTTTAAAAGCGCTTTTTTAGTTTGGAATTTGGTATACTGCTTGTTACATAATATCTGGAACAATCTGAGACCAGTGCTATTGTGCCGTCCACTTAAAAGCACTGGTTCCATTTAGGCATGTTTCTACTGTGTATGAGCCAGATGGTAGCTATATCATGGTGACATATTAATTCATATCGTGTTACACTTTTGAATGTATACAGTCCAGACTTTGATGACCCAAGTTTTTTCAGCGAGGTTTTTTAATTTATTGCCCATTCTTTCAAATACATATGTGATTACAGGGGGTGACTTTAATTGCGTGCTTGACAGTTTTTTGGACAGATCAGCGCTAACAAACCAGCCACCTTTGGCTGCATCTGCAACCTTAAACAGTTTGATGTTATCCACACATCTAGTCGATATATGGAGGCTTCGACACCCTGCAGATGGAGATTATTCCTTCTTTTCACAGACATAAATCTTTTCAGAAATTGATTTTTTTTTTTCCACAATATCTTTATTGAACCTTTTTTTTTTTAACAAACATGATACAAACAATCAAACACTAACACTAAAGTACTACAAAAAAAAAAAAAATGCACTAAAAACACCAACAACCACCAACAAAATCAAGTCTTCAACAATGCTCCTCTGTTTAGTCTAGACAATCCAATACATAAGTATACATATTATGTTCACCAGTTTGGAATTTACAAGGTCCACACACATCATTCACCTTCTTCTTCAAGAGTTATGTTTAAATTTTTTACATAATCAATAAAAGGTCTCCATATATTCTCAAACACAATTTCCTTTGATTTCAGTATATATGTTATTCTTTCTAATGGAAGGTTTGTTAACATCTGTCTTAACCACTGAGTCACATCTGGTCTATGAGTCTTTTTCCATAATAGTGCAATACATTTTTTGGCATTAAGCAAACTGAGGTCTATGAATGTTCTTTCACTTTTATTAAAATTATGCTTTTCTGGGTACAGACCCAACAAAAACAGTTTAGGATTCAATATGATTTGTTTTGAGATTATTTTTTCAATTGTTACCCTCACCTCTTCCCAAAACATTCTTATTAATCTACATTCCCATAAACAATGAAATAGGGTTCCTTTACTTTCCATGCATTTTGTGCATGTATCTGGTATATTTTTGTTATATCTATTTAACTCCTCCGGTGTAACATACATCCGCATTAACCATTTGAAATGTATCAATTTAAGGCGTGCATTTATTGATTTGGTTTGAGCTTCTGTACAAGCCAATTCCCATTGTTCCTCTGAAATTTCAATTTGCAGATCTTCTTTCCAGTAGTTTAATCTTTTCAGTGAATTTTCACTTGAAGATAGTGTCAATGAGTTATAAAACTCTGAAATAATACCCTTTCTTTTACTATCTTTCATCATCATTTTTTCCAAGGATGAATAAATAGGTCGAGTGAGAGCTTTATTTTGATTTGATCGAATAAAGTTTCTAAGTTGAAGATATTTAAAAAAAATGTGTTCTATTGAGATTAAATTTGATCCTCAGCTCTTCAAAAGACATTATGTTGTCTGCACATGGCAAATATAAATCCTGAATCTTTTGTATCCCTTTTAAATTCCATACTTTAAATACAGCATCCGCTCTCCCTGGTTTAAAATATTGATTACCCCATATTGGACTAAATTGTGACAATAACTGTGGTTCTTTTAAATAGTTTTTAGCTTCACACCATATTTTGATCATATGCTTTACAAATGGATTTTGAACTTGTTTTTGTAATTTTTTTGCCGAATCTGAGTATATGAATATGGGAAGAGGTAAAGGTAAATTGTATGATTCCATTTCAGTCCAGTGAGGGAGATCATTTGATGAAAAATAATATGTCATAGACCTCAGTTGTGCCGACCAATAATACAACATAAAATTTGGACATTTCAGACCTCCACGATCAAATGGTAAATATAATAAAGACAAACGTAATCTAGCCCTCCTGTTGTTCCATATAAATTCCACTAACTTTTTTTTTATTCTTGAGAATAGATCTAAAGGTGGTGATAAGGGAATGTATTGAAATAAATAAAGTATTTTAGGTAAAATATTACTTTTAAGTATATTGATTCTCCCGATCATCGACATTGGTAGTGACATCCATCTCTGAGTTAACTCATTGATATCTGACATTAAGGCTTCATAGTTGACACTGGCGACTGATTCTAGCTTAGGCATAATTTGGATTCCTAAATATTTAAACTGATTTACAACATTGAATTGATTTACCTCAGGGGCTGGGTAATTTCTCTGGGTCTCATTTAGCATTAATATTGAAGATTTAGTTTTATTTATTTTATATCCTGATATTTCCCCAAAATTCATTATTAAATTCAACAAGGTTGGAATTGATTTTTTTAGATTCGACATAAACAAAATTATATCATCGGCGTACAGGGAGATTTTATGTTCTGTTGGTCCAACTTTAATTCCATATATTTGTGAATGTAAACGTATCGCTATCGCTAAAGGTTCAATTGCCATAGTAAACAGTAAAGGTGAAAGTGGACAGCCTTGTCGACATCCTCTATTGATTTTTATTGGTTTTGAAATATTGTTATTTGTTAGGATTTCTGCTGTAGCATTATTGTATATTATTTGAACCCATTTTATGAAATTATTTCCAAGTCCAAACCTTTGTATGACTTCAAAAAGAAAGGGCCATTCAACTCTATCAAAGGCCTTTTCGGCGTCCAATGATAGGAGAGCTGTATCCGGTGCTTCTTTATTAAAATAAATAATATTAAATAGTCTTCTTACATTATGGAAGCCTTGTCTACCCTTTATAAAGCCATTCTGATCTCGATTAATAATATTTGGTAAAATTTCTTGTATTCGTCTTGCTAAAATTTTACAGATTATCTTAAGGTCGGCGTTTAATAGGCTTATTGGTCTCATATTTTCACATTTATTAGAGGGCTTACCTGGTTTTGGCAGCAGTATAATTAAGGCATTATTTATGTATGATGGTAAATTATTATTTTGAAATGCTTCTAAAACCATTTCCAAAAAAGGTTTTATTAATTTATTCTTAAATTTTTTATAAAGGTCAACTGGAAGACCATCTGGTCCTGCACTTTTTCCTGATTTCATATTATCAATGGCTAGCCCAACTTCTTCTTGACTAATTTTAGACTCCAATATCTCCCTGTTTTCATTTGGAATACACGGTATAGATAGTTCGTTCAAAAACCCATTTAGTTTTGTTAAATCAGGTTCATTTTTGGTATCATATAATTTTTCATAGTAATCTCTAAAGGCTCTATTAATTTCTAAAGGATCTATAACTACCTGTCCGTTACTTATAATACTGGTAATTGGTGTTTTAATTTCCAATTGTTTAATCTGCCATGCTAATAATTTTCCTGATTTTTCACCTTGTTCATAAAAAGATTGTTTCAATCTTAGAAGACTCGAGGCAGCTCTATTCACTGATTTTTTGTCATATTCAGCTCTCAAAATCAGTAATTCATTCTCCAACCTTGGGTCACTTCCTGCATACACTTTTTCCTGAAGACTTTTTATTTTATGTTCCAATTTAGCTCTCTCCTCTCGAGTCTTCTTAGATTTTGATCCTGTATAACTAATAATATGTCCCCTAATAAAAGCTTTGAAAGCCTCCCACTTTACACATGCTGATGTTTGTGTAGTATTGATGTCAAAGAACTCGTCTATCTGTTTTTCTATATACTTGACAAATTCCTCATCCTGAAGCCATTTATGCTGAAATTGCCATCTACCTGATTCCTTTGTCAATTTTTTATCTACATATATTAGACAACAGGGTGCATGATCAGAGATCACGATGTTATCATAAAAGCAGTTTTGAATCTTGGACCTTAATTCTGTGGAAATCAAAAAATAATCAATACGTGAGAATGTCTTGTAGGTACTGGAATAACAAGAATAGGCTTTAACTTGTGGTTTCATTTCTCTCCATATATCTAACAATCTCAATTCTTTCATAAAATGATTAATAGTCATCCTACATCCAATGTGCGTACAATCCAGTCCTGTTGATCTATCCACACCTGGATTCAATGTACAATTAAAATCCCCTGCTATTATATGTTGCCCTGTAAGTGATGATAAGATGAGAAATAAATTAGCAAAGAACTTCTGATCATCTATATTGGGACCATATAAGTTCACAAGATTTATATTTTCTAATAGCAAAGAACCTTGAATGATTACATATCTTCCAAATTTGTCTCCAATTACATTTTTCACTTGAAAAGGAACTGATATATGTATGAGAGTCATAACTCCCCTGGCTCGGGATGAAAATGAAGAGGTGAATACACTTCCCTGCCATCTACTCCTAATTCTTTTAACATCCTCCTCTATCAGATGAGTTTCTTGTAAAAACACAATTCTTGAACCCATGTCCTTTATTTTATTCATAACTTGTTTAAGTTTTTTTAAATTTTGTAGACCTCTGCAATTCCATGAAGTTAAATTAAGATTAACACTTTGGTCCATGATCAATAGAGAGTTTGGGATTACCTTGCAGTGTAAACATGCTCATACAGAGAAGCAAAAACATGAGTGGTTGAACATTCATCCTACAAACTACACACAAACAAATTTCCCCTTCCCACACTTGTGGCAAACCCCCCAAAATCAAAAGAAAAATTCTGTCTCCCGATATAGCCATCGACCGTTCCACACCCACGGGGAACAGCCTAAGCCACTCCTTCTTCATCCTCCCAATCACCCTAACTCTACTGCTTTTAATGACGTAACATTAACTCTCCTCTGTAGTTTTCCAACTTAACTCCAAAATTTTTAACAACTTTGTACATCATAGTTTTTTTTTTTTGTTTGTTTTGTTTTTGTTTTGTTTTTTTAATATATAATACAATCTATATTTTGTAAACTTACTATTTACTTCAAGTCAGTCAGATGCCTGTGCAAATGCTTAATTATTCTACCTTATATTTTGTTCATGCTTAGCTCCCACCAGTCTCTTCTTCTTCTTTGATCTTCTTGATGAACTCCTGCGCCTCCTCTGGGGTCTTGAAGATGTGGGTTCTGCCCTCATACGTGGTCAGCAGTCTCGCAGGATAGATTACACCATGACGAATCCCAAGGTTGCGCAGCTCCTTACGTACGGGATCAAACTGCTTCCTCAATTGCTGGATTCCTGTGGCCAAATCTGGGTAGAACCGCACCTGCTGGTCCTGGTGTTTAATCTCTCCTTTAGCACGTGCAGCGTTGAAGATCTTCATCCTGTCTCTGTTGCTAAGAAACTTCATAATTAAGGTCCTCGGCGGTCCCTTATCTCTCCGTGGGCCAATACGATGTGCTTTTTCCAGAACCACTGCTGATTGCAACTCCTCGCTGCCCAGCACCTCCGGAATCCACTTTTCCAGAAAGGAACATACGTCCCGACCTTCTGATTCCTCTGGAAGACCCACCAGCCTCAAATTATTCTGTCTCGACCAAGATTCCAAATCCAAAATATTATCTTCCAGAGATTTATTTTTTTTTTCCAAAGTGCGCACCTTTAATTGAAGACGGGTGACGTCATCTTCAGCACTAGCGAGACGGAGCTCCATCTGCGCCGTTCGTTCTACACAGTCACCCAATTCCTTTCTTATTCCTTCCAACGCTGTCATAATCCCATCAAATCTAGAGGAAAAGTCCGCTCTCATTGAACTCATGGCAGCCATCAGCGCATCTGCGCCATTCCCCGCAGATATCGCACCGTTGCCAGCCTCCTCCGCCATATATGGAGTTTTGTTTGCTGCGTCACGGACCTGAAAGTCCGTTAATTTGGACTGTTTCGGCGGCTCGCTTTTTCCTTTTCCTGGTTTTCCAGCCTTAGGCTTCGCCGACATATCCTCGCCCAAATGCTGGGATACGTTCTGTCCCAAATGAGAGAGTTATTTGCCGATTTTTTTTCTCCAGGAGCAGAGCAGAGCGAGACACGTCCGTCCTACGTGGCAGCCATAACCGGAAGTGAGAAATTGATTATTTTTACTTTATTCAGACTTAGTATCAAATGTGATCTCTGCATATCATAATATTTTAATTTCTGATCATTATCCCATATCACTGGTTCTGGACATTAACTATTAAAAAAAACCCAGCAGTATAGCTGGTGCTTTTGCCCGTTGCTGTTATCCGATTCTTCATTTTCCCAGTTCATCTCTACCAAGATTTCAGAATTTTTAGAAACCAATGATAGTTTAGAGGTCATGGATTCCACCTTGTGTGAAGCCTTTAAGGCTGTGATTGGAGGACATATTATTTCTTTTGAAACTTCGATGACAAAGGACAAGAGAAAACGTCTTTTAGAAACTGAAAAAGAACACAATTAGAAATTGCTTGTAAATCCTCTTTTGAGTGCGGGCTCAGATGGTTTTGGAATAGAATTCTATAAGATGTTTCCTGAAAAGATGGCTCCCCTCTTGCTGAGGATGTTTAACCATTCATTTGAATTAAAGGAATTCCTGAAGTGCTTGTATGAGGCTAATATTTCATTAATCCCAAAAGAGGGTAGAGATGAGACAGAACCCTCATCTTACCGTCCTATAGCATTCCTGAACTCTGATATGAAAATTTTTACAAAATTATTGGCAAATTGGTTAAACAAACATATTGCTTCTATGATCAACGCTGATCAAACTGACTTTATTCATGGAAGATTCTCATTTTTTAATCTTAGGAGACTAATGGACATATTATATTATAAATATGACGGAGATCAGAAGGGAGCTGTCCTCTACCTGGATGCAGAGAAAGCTTTTGATCAATTTAGAATAGGCATATATGTGGAGGGTATTGGAGGAGTTTGGGTTAGGAAGCCGGTTTGTCTCCTGGATTCAAACATTATATGCTCACCCATCCTCTCCTATTTTTACAAATCAAGAAAAATCAATTCCATTCTCATTACAACATGGAACATGGCAGGGTGTCCCCCTCAGCCCACTTCTCTTCGCCATTGTCATTTTAGTATTAGACAACATTGTTTTCTCAAACCTATTCAACTTGGAGATGTGGATCATTATCTTTCTTTGTGTGTGGACGATGTAGCAGTTTTTACATCTCAGCCTGAGCATTCCATTCCCATCCTGTTAGACCTCATAAAGTCATTTGGTGATGTTCCTGGATACACAATTAACTGGCAAAAAAATGAATTTATGTCTCTTGGGAATAATCTCAAAGCAGGATAACCTCCCTTTCACAGTTACTGATAAATTGAAGTATCTCGGAGTAATCCGAAGTGGTGGCTTAGAGGTAGAGCATCCGTCCCACAACCGGGAGGCCAGGGTTCAAGTCCCGGCTGGGTCATGCTAAAGACCATATAAAAATGGTCTTTAGCATAGCAGGGACCAGCACTCCCTGTGCCAGTCCCAAGCCTGACAAAATGGGCAGGGTTGCGTCAGGAAGGATCTCCGGCGTAAAAACCTTGCCAAATCTACATGTGGATCATCGCAATATCAGGTGAAGATACGCTGTGGTGACCCCGAATGGGAATAGCCAAAAGCCAAAAAAAATCTTGGCGTAATCCTACCTGAAGATCCCAAGTGAATCTTTAAATTAAACTTTAATGAGAAGGTGGAAAAGTTGAAAGGAGATATTAGTAAATGGCATGCTCTTGCTTTCCATGATGGGTCGTATTAATGCTGTCAAGATGGTTTCTCTTCCTAGGTTCCTTACCTTTTTCAAAATCTTCCTGTTTTCCTTACAAAGTCATTCTTTAAATCACTAGACTCAATAATCATGCCTTTTATCTGGGGTTTTAAAGTACACAGAAGAGTAAAAATTCATTTACAAAAACCAAGAGAGAAGGGCAGATTTGGGTTACCATGTTTTCAGCATTATTACTGGGCAGCAAATCTGAGGGCACATTCACACGGCCATTGTTTGGTCCGGCCCAAAGGAACTCTGGTCCGCTTCCATGGATAGTTCGGTTCATTTGGTGCAGTCTGAACGCACATTCGAACTCTGGTGCGCACCAAACAAACGAACTCTGGTCCGTCTGAAAACGGGGGTCTCAGTTCATTTGCAAATGAACCCTAGTGCGCTTCGCTTGCAGTGTGAATGCAAACGGACTATCCAGCAAACCAAAGGGTGGCGGTGCCCCTCGGCATTTGTGTAACCATAGCAACCATAGCAACACGTAGTCTTAGAAGAGGAAGTGGCGTTTGCCATAGTGCATTTTGGGTAGAAAATAACAATATAGACAACCGCATGAATCCGAGAAATCCTTTTACCAGAGAAAGCTTAGGAGAAAAGTTAAAAAATGTCTCGTTTACAGTGGACAAACAGTCTGGCTGAATGGAACGGATTTCCGTTTTTGGTCTTTGCCAGTCGATGAGCCATATTTTTCTTCTTCGCTGAGATTTTTTCTTCCTGGTCAGTGATGGTTTCAGCTACAACGTCCCAAACGAGCAGTTGTAACTGCATGACATTGTCCAGGCAGTTTGGTCCGCTGCAGTGTGAATGTAAACCAAACCAAACGAAGGTGTGAAAAATCTCAACATTCCTGCCCAATCAAACCAAGACCCCCGATCTATCCTGGTGTGAATGCTGTCTTAGAGCCCTTGCTTACTGGCAGGAAGCTTACAGTTTGGAGATCTCAACAAACACTCCTGCTTAGGTGGCTGTTGAAAAGAAAGATGTCCTAAACAGTTCCCTCCCAACAATTCTTTTTTCAGGACCTAAACTGCCTGTAAATATAAAGGTGAACAATTGATTATTTTTCAACTGTTTGAAAATATAGTGGCAAATTAAGAAGTGCTGTAAGCTGTCGGGCATCTGTTTTTAGTCCTCTGTATCGTAACCATGCATTTCCCCCTTCTCTCTCTGATCCAACTTTTTATCCCCTGCCGGTTTTTATCCAAAGGGGTCTTTGACCCTTCACCTCTGCACTGCACATGGAGAAAATTTGATATGACAGGATGAACAATCTTAAGAAGTTTTACCAGACCTGGCAGCCATTCGTAGACCATCTCACTAAATTCAATGGAGACCTAGGATAGTAATGAAATTTATAGCAGGCCATTCACCTCTTGTTTGAAAATTAGGAATTTGTGTTTAAACTTGGAATATTTCATACAGTACTATGTCTTATTGTTCTGAGTCGTATTTCCAGTTTTTTTTTTGGGGGGGGGGGTGGAAGGGAATTATTTTTACTGTTATTCTGAAAAATCTTTTGTGCATTTTGTATATGATTATAATGTTTTGGGAAAACTTAATAAAAGTAATGTTAACCAAAAAAAACAAAAAACAAAACACTATTTGAATACAAGTACTGTATGTTCTATAAATTTCTCTCGTTGACATCAGTACCTTGGGCTGTAGATGTTCCCAGACCCCCCTAGTCTTGTCTGATATTGAATGCGAAACAGCATCTACAGTACCTTGGTTAGTACTTGGGTGGGAGACTGCCTGGGAATACCGGGTGCTGTGATCTGTCCAGGATGTATTCTGCCTCTGGCCTAGAAATGCTAGACAAGGTGCCCTGCCACACACAACTGAAAAAAGTCTCAAGATGTTGGTTCTTCATTTTTTTAAACAACCTTACAAAGACGGCTTTTTATCTTTCACTTTTCAACCAAATCCGTACATTTTTTAGACAGTTGACAAAGTTGTCTTTTCAACGTTTTTTCAGCCATTTTGTGCTGAGAGAGAAGGACATTTTACTATTTTTGGGTTCTGGGTTTTACTATTTGGGGTATTTTTGGTGCATGGGCTCTGTAGATGCCCCTGCACCCATGCACAGTGGCAAATTATTTGCAATTTTTTGGAACAATTAAGAATTGAAATTAGAAAATTTCCCACAGAAACCTCAACATTCTAGGGGACCCTCGTTGAAAAACAATGGTGTAGTTAGTACCGAGTGCATGGAAAGCAAAAGCTTTAGTCGGTGTGAAACAAATGCACACAAGCCAACAATGATAGTGTTCCATTGCCAATACACTGCAGAAAACAAGTTGCAGTCTCTGTTATAAATGCCAGCATCTCAAATAGTGTGATCAGAAACATCATAAAATGAAAAGCAAACTTGCCAAATTACAAATTCATCCCCACTCTATACAGGTAGCCGGTTTTATATTGATCAGCTGAACCACCATCCTTTTTCACATGCTTTGGACAATAAATCTAGAGGTATGGAGTGATTTCAGTTGGCCTCAGAGGCACCCAGTGTAATATTACTTCATACAGTGATCATAATAAATTCATATTTTATCCTATAGATAATATCCCCACTGAGGTTTTTGGAAGGATTATGCAGTTTTTCACAAACTCAAGTTAGATGCTCAAGAAAATTTCCCACCCCACTGAATGTTTTTTTTTTCTTTCCAGAGAGGAAGGAGCATTATTCTTCTGCCCCCCCCCCATCCCGCCCACCCACCCCCGCCTGCCTTCTGTGATACTTGCAGATACATGCACATTCAGGACCCATTTTTCATATCTCTCCATGTGTATCCATACAAAATTCTGTGTTGCATCACATCTTTTCAAACCCATATTCTTGCCACCTTTTTTTTTCTAAGTGGCGCTGCATGTTGGTGCATGTTACCTTCACGTTTAGAGCTGAACCAAAGGGGACCTGAATCAACATTTTCACAGTGTCGTCAATTCCATTTTCCATCAGTTTTTCTTAGCTATTTCCTTCATTCCTCCTCAAAAGAGAAAACCGCACCAGATAGAGGCAGACTTAATACTTAGCTTGGTGAGAAGTACTTCTTTTTTCAACCACATCACCCAGATCAATATGCTGCCATAGGAAGTGTGCAGAGCGAATTGAGAGCCAGTAATGAGCTTAGCAAGGCTACAAGGTCTGTGAAATTAAACGCATTGCTCACCTGCTGTAGATATTGTTGGCTTTTGCCTCTCAGTAATCGTACCCCTGCACCAATATCAGTGGAAGTCTTTTAGCTGGAATATTGAGTAAACTATCCAGACACAAGTGTATCACTTTTGCCTGTCCTCAGGTCTACTTTGCCTCTGTGTCCGTTCTCTGATTTGCTAACAACAATCATTGTGAAGTGAGATATTAAAGCAGTCTAATTCATAAATGTATTTACAAATGATTTATAAATCAGCGGTTAAAAGTATGTACTTGGCATCTCACTGTTATGTTCTTTAAGTCTGTCCTCTTTATCCTCTCTATCCCCTCACCCCCAGCCAGTCGCAGCAGATGACTGCCCCTCCCTGAGACTGGTTCTGCTAGAGGTTTCTTCCTGTTAAATGGGAGTTTTTCCTCTCCACCATCGCTAAGTGCTTGCTCACAGGGGATCGTCTGATTGCTGGGTCTTTCTGAAATTGTGAGGTTTTCTCTGCATTTTGTAGCACTATGAGATGACTTCTGTTGTGATGTGGCGCTTTATAAATAAAGCTGAATTGAATTAAAAGTTGTTGTCTTTCACTGGTTATCAAGGTAAGAGGTGCAAAAGTTGATCAATAAAATTCTGCCACAAAAAAGGGAAGAAGGTGCTTGGTGGTGGAAATTCGACTTGGCCTAGATTGTTGTTTTTCAGCTTTCCATTGTCGTGTCACAAGGGGACACCATTAAATAAATGTAGTGTCACACGGTGGCACTTGGCTATAATTATATGAATATGATTATTAATACTCAATAACTGGAATTAATAATTATTGCATTACCTTGTGCTAACACTAGGGGAACCACTCACTGTTTTACGAGAAGTGAGAACTCTTGAGTGAGTGTGTGTGTGTGGGGGGGGGTGTATGTGGTTGCGTATGAGAGCATGAGGGTGTGAGTGCGTGGGAATGGGTGTGTGTTCTGGTTGGGAGGTGCTGGATTGAGGGGGTAGCACTTCCTGGCTGCGTGGGATCCCCTGGAGGGGGGGCTGGCCCCCTGTGGGGCCCCTGTGCCTTGCTGCCACCTTCTTTGGGCGTGGGGTGTGGGGGTCCCCGGGGTGTGTGGCGGTGGCACCAGGGTGGGGGCAGGTCCGCTGTGGGGGCTTCTGGGGGGGCTTGTGCCGGGGGCGGGGGCTGGTCTCTGGCCCAATGGGATGGAGGCACTAGCCTCCTGGGGCCCGGGGGCTGGCGTTGGTCCCGCTGGGGGGGTTGGGGTTGGCCAGTCCAGGGGCGTGTGTCCACCGTGCCGGCCGCTTGGGGACCCGTCCTCAGTCGGCTGTCCCTCCTGGGGCTGATGCCTGGCTGTCCTGGGGCTTGTTGGCCTCGGGACATTTGTGCTTTGTGGGTGTTGGTGGCTTTGTCCTGCTTGCTTGGGGTTTTCCAGGGGGAAGGGGGGGGTTGCTGTGACCGGCCACCCTCTTTGTATGTTTCCTGGCAAACCACTCACATGCACACACTTATTTTGTGCGTGCTGTCACACACACACACACACACACATGTATGCACACACACATATCTCTCTCCTTTAACAGGTGCAGATACCAGACTCGTGTTGAGACCTCTTCAGAGGAAGGAACAGTCTTTTTTCTGTTTGTTTCAGTTGTGTTAGTCTGTTTGTCTTTTTAGTCTGTTCCTCTCCCTTTTCTTTCCCCCTCCCCACCCCTCCTTTCCACATTCCCCTCGAAGGGTCCTTCTTGGGTAAAACCTTTTAAATAAAGTATTTAAAAGACTTAGAGTTTATAACAGTATACAGTGGTGTGAAAAAGTGTTTGCCCCCTTCCTGATTTCTCATTTTTTTGTATGTTTGTCACACTTAAATGTTTCAGATCATGAAACAAATTTAAATATTAGACAAAGATAACACAAGTAAACACAAAATGCAGTTTTTAAGTGCAGGTGTTTATTATTAATGGAAAAAAAAAATCCAAACCTACATGGCCCTGTGTGGAAAAAGCAATTGCCCCCTAAACCTAATAACTAGTTGGGCCACCCTTAGCAGCAACAACTGCAAACAGTTGCGATAACTGGTAATGAGTCTTTTACAGCGCTGTGGAGGAATTTTGGCACACTCATCTTTGAGTTGGCTGCCTTTTGCAACAGCGGCTCAGTTCTGAGTCTTTTTATCTTCCTTCTTCTTTCTGATCCGGTGATAACTTTCTGATCCGGCACACCTTTCACTCTATATATATCACGGACACACAGATCACCCCAGAGGTCTCCCGAGTCGGCGGACGGAGCCTCTGTTTACAGCAGGAGATGATACAGCAGGGAAGAGCTAGCTAGCACTCAACCGCCACCTGGTGCTAACGGAGAAACTCGACATACCGGGAGAACTGAAGCGAAAACGACACGGGTGCCAGGCTGGAGTTTAGGCGGTGTGCAAGAAATATAAGACAGAATAATAAAGAGCGATGGCAAGAACCAAGCAGACCGCCCGTAAATCTACTGGAGGAAAAGCCCCCAGGAAGCAGCTGGCCACCAAGGCTGCTCGAAAAAAGCGCTCCGGCCACCGGCGGAGTGAAGAAGCCTCACCGTTACAGGCCCGGTACCGTGGCTCTGAGAGAGATCCGTCGCTACCAGAAATCCACGGAGCTGCTCATCCGTAAGTTGCCCTTCCAGCGCCTGGTGAGGGAGATCGCTCAGGACTTCAAGACCGACCTGCGCTTCCAGAGCTCCGCCGTCATGGCTCTGCAGGAGACCAGCGAGGCCTACCTGGTGGGTCTCTTCGAGGACACCAAACTGTGTGCCATCCACGCCAAGAGGGTCACCATCATGCCCAAAGACAGCCAGCTGGCCCGCCGCATCCGCGGAGAGAGAGCTTAGACTTTCTGCTGCACATCCACCAACCACAATGCTCCGCACTGTGTGTCTCTCTCTCTCTCTCTCTCTCTCTATATATATATATATATATATATATATATATATATATATATATTAATATGTACATATGTATACTAGCTGCTCTTGTTTTTTCTTGCCTTCTGATTGTTGCTCTGAGTCTTGCTATCCCTGTGCTGTTGTAATCCTGGAATTTCCCCATTGTGGGACTAATAAAGACTTATCTTATCTTATCTTATCTTATCTTAATTCAGCCACATTGGAGGGTTTTCAAGCATGAACCACCTTTTTAAGGTCATGACACAGCATTTCAATTGGATTCAGGTCAGGACTTTGACTAGGCCACTGCAA
This sequence comes from Pholidichthys leucotaenia, assembly GCA_020510985.1. Classification (NCBI taxonomy): domain Eukaryota; kingdom Metazoa; phylum Chordata; class Actinopteri; order Cichliformes; family Pholidichthyidae; genus Pholidichthys; species Pholidichthys leucotaenia. Next base: position 225,781,065 of record CM035836.1, read on the forward strand.
AGTCTTCATTTTGTTTTTCTTAAGCCATTTAGAGGTGGACTTGCTGGTTTGTTTTCGATCCTGTCCTGCTGCAGAGCACAAATGCGCTTCAGCTTGAGGTCATGAACAGATGGCCGGGCATTCTCCTTCAGGATTTTTTTTTTGTAGACAGCAGAATTCATGGTTCCATTTACCACAGCAAGTCTTCCAGGTCCTGAAGCAGCAAAACAGCCCCTGACCATCACACTACCACCACCATATTTTACTGTTGGTATGGTGTTCCTTTTCTGAAATATTGCGTTACTTTTACGCCGGATGTAATGGGACACACACCTTCCAAAAAGTTGAACTTTTGTCTCGTCAGTCCATAGAGTATTTTCCCAAAAGTCTTGGGGATCATTAAGATGTTTTCTGGCAAAACTGAGACGAGCCTTTGTTCTTTTTGCTCAGCAGTGGTTTTCATTTTGGAGCTCTGCCATGCAGGCCATTTTTGCCCAGTCTCTTTTTTATGGTGGCGTCATGAACACTGACCTTCACTGAGGCAAATGAGGCCTGCAGTTCTTTGGATGTTGTTTTGGGGTCTTTTATGACCTCTTGGTTGAGTCATCGCTGCACTCTTGGGGTAACTTTGGTCAGCCGGCCACTCCTGGGAAGGTTCACCACTGTTCCATGTTTTCACCATTTGTGGGTAATGGCTCTTACTGTGGTTAGCTGGAGTCCCAAAGTTTTAGAAATGGCTAGAAAATTGAACTCAGCTTTCAAAGGTACGATAAACCACAGTTAATTTATGTTTTAACAGGGGGGCAATCACTTTTTCACACAGGGACATGTAGGTTTGGATTTTTTTTACCCTTAATATTAAACACTTTCAATTAAAAACTGCATTTTGTGTTTACTTGTGTTATCTTTGTCTAGTATTTAAATTTGTTTGATTATCTGAAACATTTAAGTGTGACAAACATACAAAAAAGTGAGAATTCAGAATCAGAATCAGAATCAGAATCAGAATCAGAATCAGGTTTATTGCCATTGTTCATGTAGTACACAAACTAGGAATTTGTCTCGGTACAATGCTGCAACATTAAACATGATAAGATAAGAGAAATAAACTATACATGTAATAAAGTGTAGGATAAGATTAAGTGATACTGGTCAACAGTTAAAATATATATTAGCCAGCAGCAGATACTGTGGAGAACTATATAGTGCAGTCGGTAATGCAGGAAGAAAACAGTGATGATTGACATGAGTCTGGTTGAGCTGCTGTACATGGTGCACGAGAGTCACTTAGTGTTCAGCAGTCTAATGGCAGAGGGGAAGAAGCTGTTCATGTGACGGGAGGTTTTAGTCTGGATGGACCGAAGTCTTCTACCAGAGGGGAGGGGGGCAAACAGTACGTGACCAGGGTGTGAGGGATCGGCTATGATCCGGCCAGCACGCCTCCGGGTCCTGGAGATGTACAGATCCTGGAGAGATGGGAGCTTGCAGCCGATCACCTTCTCAGCAGTGCGCACGACGCGCTGCAGCCTTAGTCTGTCCCTGGCAGTGGCTCCTGCGTACCACACGGTTATGGAGGTGGTGAGGATGGACTCGATGATGGCTGTGTAGAACTGCACTAACATCTTGGTGGGTAGCTTGAGCTTCCTCAGCTGCCGCAGGAAGAACATCCTCTGCTGGGCTTTTTTGATGAGGGAGCTGATGGTCAGCTCCCATTTGAGGTCCCTGGTGATGGTAGTGCCTAGGAAGCGGAAGGAATCAGCAGTGGTGATGGGAGAGCCTGAGAGGGTGAGGGGGGGCAGAGGAGTAGTGACTTTCCTGAAGTCTACAATCATCTCCACTGTCTTCAGAGCGTTCAGCTGCAGGTTGTTATTGCTGCACCAGGACGCCAGCTGGGCCACCTCTCTCCTGTAGGCGGACTCGTCGCCGTTGGAGATGAGCCCGATGAGGGTGGTGTCGTCCGCAAACTTGATCAACTTGACAGACTGGTGGCTGGAGGTGCAGGAGTTGGTGTAAAGGGAGAAGAGTAGGGGGGAAAGTACACAGCCCTGGGGTGATCCGGTGCTGATGCTAGTATAGTCTGAGACAGTCTTTCCCAGCCGCACATGCTGCCTCCGGTCCGTCAGGAAGTCGATGATCCACCTGCAGAGGGAGTCAGGCACGTTGAGCAGGGACAGCTTGTCCCGGAGCAGAGCGGGGCGGATGGTGTTGAATGCAGAGCTGAAGTCCACAAACAGGATCCTGGCGTAGGTTCCCGGGGAGTCCAGGTGCTGCAGGATGGAGTGGAGGGCCAGGTTGACTGCATCGTCTACAGACCTGTTGGCTCGGTAGGCAAACTGCAGCGGGTCCAGGAGAGGGGTGGTGATGGACTTGAGGTGGGACAGGACCAGGCGCTCAAAGGACTTCATGACTACAGAGGTGAGCGCTACAGGTCTGTAGTCATTAAGTCCAGTGATCCGTGGCTTCTTGGGGACAGGGATGATGGTGGAGGATTTGAGGCAGGATGGCACGTGGCATAACTTAAGGGAGGTGTTAAAAATGTCTGTGAATACAGGAGCCAGCTGTTTCGCACAGAGTCTCAGGGTGGAGGGAGACACGCCGTCTGGGCCGGGGGCCTTGCGCGGGTTCAGTCTGGAGAACTGTTTGAGCACATCCTGCTCACTGATGATAAGGGGAGGGGGGGAGGAGGGGGGGGGTGCCTTAAATGAAGTAGGGAATGTGAAGGCTGTGGAGCTGGAGGGAGGGGGGAAGTTGGACACAGATGACGAGGTGTCAAAACGGGCATAGTGTTGGGACAGTCTCTGACAAAGGGCTTTGTCATCCTGACCTTTAGGAGCCTGAGGTCGATAGTTGGTGATTTGCCTCAGTCCTCTCCACACGGAAGCCGAATCATTTGCAGTGAACTGCTGCTGGAGTCTCTCTGAGTACACAGATTTAGCCCTCTTCAGCTCTCTGTTAAACCGGTATTTAACCTCCCTGTAGCAGTCCCTGTCTCCACTTTTCAGCGCTGCTTCCTTCTCCTTCCTGATCTGTCTGAGCTTAGCTGTGAACCAGGGTTTGTCATTAGAGTAACTCACCCTGGTGCGTGATGGAAGAATGTTCTCTTCACAAAAGTGGATATATGAGTTCACAGTGTCTGTGTACTCATCCAGATCATGCGTGGCTCCTTTAAGCATGCCCCAGTCAGATATTTCCATGCACGTTTCCAGCTTCTCCTCAGCATCACTGGTCCGTATCTTCGTAGTGCTCACAACAGGTTTAGTGAGCTTCAATCTCTGTCTGTATGTGGGAATGAGGTGAACCATCACGTGATCAGATAATCCCAGCGCAGCTCGAGGGACAGCGCGATATGTGTCTTTCACTGTGGTGTAACAGTGATCCAGTGTGTTTAATCCTCTGGTGGGGCATTTAATAAACTGTTTGTAGCGGGGGAGATCGTGGCTCAGATTGCACTGATTAAAGTCGCCAGCCACAATAATCAGCGAGTCTGGAAAACTCCGCTCTGTGTGTTGAATGTGATCCGCGAGCACGCGCTGAGCTTCGCGCGTGTCCGCGTCGGGAGGGGCGTACACAGCGATCATTATGAAAGAAGCAAACTCCCGCGGGGAATAGAAGGGCTTGCAATTGATAACAAGAAATTCCAAGGCAGGAGAACAGTGTTTGGAAATTACCGTTACATCAGAGCACCAGATGCAGTTGATGTAGAAGCAGACTCCGCCTCCTGTGGTCTTGCCGGAAAGCTCTGTGTCACGATCAGCACGGAAGAGCTGGAAGCCGTCGAGGCGCAGCGCGCTGTCCGGTATATTTTCCCGGAGCCAGGTCTCAGTAAAGCAGAGGACAGCTGAGGAGGCGAGGTCCTTAAAACGCATCAGCAGTCTCAGTTCATCCACCTTGTTAGAGAGAGAGTTGGTATTGGACAGAAATATGCCAGGCAGCGCCGTTCGCGAGCCTCTCCTGCGAAGTCGCACGAGAGCGCCCGCTCGTCTTCCTCTCTTCCGCCGTCTCACTTTCCGAGCCAAACAATAAACCAGATCGGCGGCAGGGGCTAGAAAAACTGGGAGGAGGTCCGTGGGGGTGAAAGTCCTGATATTTAAAAGTTCTTCACGGGTATAAGTGCAAGCAGACACACAATTGACAAACAAAAACAAACAAAGAGCGCAGCGAAGCACCATGTCGACCGCTGTGGGCGCCATCTTGGATCGAACAGGGAGGGGCAAACACTTTTTCACACCATTGTATGTACTGTATAAAGCTCCTTTTGGCAAAGTAAATCTGTCACAATAAGGGAAGCAGATTGCTGTTCTGCTCATCTAGCTGTTTGACAGGACATGTGGGAAAAAAGAGAAGTGAGAACTCCATTATGAAACAATTTAGCTTAAGAATTTGGTAAATACTAAGCTAAGCATTAATTAATAATTTAATTGATGATTATTTGATCAGTCTCATAACCTGGGTGTCAGTTCTTGACACCGAGCAATTCTGAAGTCTGGACACACAAAGTCACACCTTAAACTTGGTTTAGTAGTTTTAATTAAAAAAAAAAACAAAGTGACAATAAACATATGTATAACTTGTAGAATGAAGCGATAACCAGATATGATAATGACAGTAGTAATTTTGCATATATGGCGGGCAGTGGCTCGGGAGGTAGAGCGGGTCATCCAATAACCGGATGGTTGGCTATCCGACTCCCACTCTCCCCAGCCTTCCTGCCATTGTGTCCTTGGGCAAGACACTTTACCCACCTTGCCTCCAGTGACACTGGGTATGAATGTGTATAAATGTTCGATAGTGGTTGGAGAGGCCGTTGGTGTGGATTGGCAGCCACATTTCGGTCAGTCTGCCCCAGAGCAGCTGTGGCTACGGTAGTAGCTTACCACTACCATTGTCTGTCTGTGCAGTGAATGAATAATGGACTCATTGTAAAGCACTTTGGGTATCATGAAAGGTGCTATATAAATGCAATCCATTGTTATTATTATTATTATTATTATTATTATTATATATGAGAAAGGAACAATATTTTGTACATATTTACAGGTTTTGCATATTTGAAATACAGCTGGAATAGGATTGTGTTTCTGAGTGGAGAATTAGTGGCACAACTGTAGAAAAACTGAGTATAACGCAAGGCTAATGAAAAAAATTTGGACAAGTGTTCTGAAAAAGAAAAACAGATTAACTTTACATTATGCTTAAAAAGGGAACAGCAGTTACAGAAAAGGTTATGGTTGAGGTGAATACATAAAACTTGGTCCCTGAAACTGATGCTGTTGACTGCCTTACTTTCTTGGAATGGCTGGGGTCCTCAAGGGACTCAGACCGAGATCAGAAAATAGTCAGGCCTCACTGGGCACTGGAGGATTGGACCTTCTGGCAGCTCGGCTGGTCCAACCTGGGGTGAAAATAGGGTCTTGACGACAGGGGCCCTCTCTGTGGTTCTGCACCCATGGTCTTGATGTGGAAACGATCTCAGAGGTGAAGGCCTGGCTTAGGGCCTTTGGCTTGGGTCTGTTTGTCTGCTTTGACCCCAGGGATTGGCCTCTTTAGGATGGCATTTTGATATTGAAGGACAGCCCAGAAGGAAACTGTAAACTTGGTTAACTAGGCACGCTCTAAGGTGTGTAGGTACACTTGAGTTTACAGAAAAATTAAAGTTAAAGAAAAAATAAATAAAAACTTGAGTTGCTTGAAAAAGGAGAATCATAATGATTGCTGAGATTGGTTCTGTGTTTCTAGGAAAAATGGCAAAACCTTAAGGAAAAATTTATGTCTAAAAGTATAGGTAAAGGATTCTAAGAAAGAAAAAGACTGTATTTACCTTGAGTAAAACAGGAGAGCTGTGTGAAGGGGCCCAAAGGCCTCAGAAGCCAGAGGGGAAAGAACCATAGGCTTCTGGCTTGGCTGAACACTGAGGGGAAAAAGCGCAAACTCTACTTTTCAGTGGGACAAATTGAGTTCTGTCACATGCACACAGGGGTGGCCTTGAGCCACCAATCAGGGACTGGCTGGATCCCTCTCTCTGTTTGCAAATCAGCCCTCTCAGATTTGAGGAGAGGGGGTGGCAGAGACACTGGTTTAGTTTAAATTCTCAGAAATGCTTAATTATCACGATTATTACACTGGGATAAATACATGTGGCTGACACAGGTTTGTCTACAACATTTCTACATTATTTTTGTTAACTATATGAGAATTCATAACGAGGAAAACATGTATAGATATTTATGACAAATAAGCAATGCAAACAAAACAATGTGGAGCTCAGGAGCTTCTCCCATAGCTGCAGTCACGAAACCCCCGAGGTCCAGGTAGGGAGTTGTTGTTCAGCTTCTGACACCTTTGTGTGAAGAGTCTGTGTTTCTGAGGGAAAAGCCATAAAATGGCCATAAAATCAGGAAGTGGCTTCAGATGCATTATAAAAAGTGACCTAAATATGATGCTTTCTTAAAAAATAGCTTTATTTACAAATAAGAGCACATCTGATTCATGCTGTCAGAACACATTGTTGAAAACAATTACCTTTTACCTTTTTCCTCCGCTCCACCAAGAGTGTAACTGGGCCCCGAAGCAAAAAAGGTTGTAGACCACTGCATTACAGGACTTTTCTTTTACCATAGGATATAGTCCCAGCTCAAATCACCACCCCTTTAACTTTAAATTGTCCTCTGTTAGTCAGGTAACTGAGAAGTACATATAAATTGAGGAAGGTTGGGAGGTTGACTTCTCAAAATATAAGGCAAACTTCCTAATGAGGGGCAAATATCAGCCCTGTGGCATGAGTACAGCAAATTGCTTTTTGATAGTATATTTAAGATGGTAATCGACTGTCATTTACCACAGCCAGTTCTCCCTGAACTGCTACGTGCGTCTGAGTGTCCCTCCCTCTCTGGTGCTATCCGCCGTCCCTCTCATATTTTTGTCTTATTCATCCATAATTCATTGGTGAGTTATGGAACCCCCACCCCCCACCCTGACACACACACACACACACACACACACACACACACACACACACACACACACACACACACACAGGGCACCAAATAATAAATGAAATTCAATATCATATTCATAAACCATGCACTTGCTTTGGGCTAAAGAAGAATATTATTTGTTGCAGTTCTGTTTTCTGTACACCAGTTATACAAAGCATTTAAAAAGGGTAGCAACAAGTGTAAATGTAAGAGTATATGCAGCAGGCTTTTGGGAAATATGAAAGCATACAATTTATACAAAATTATGACAAAACATATACTCTGACAGGTTTGCAAATTTGATTACCCCTTTTCACAAAATTCCATTTCATTTCCTGAATAACTTGTGGAAAAAACAAAACCTATGCATTATGTCATTTTAAAGCCCATGCCCCAAATGGCTGCTGCTGAAATGCGTCTTATCATAGAGCACTCAAGAAACAGAAATTACCCCTAATTATGCCTGCCATTGCCTCAATTAACATGTAAGAAAGATGGGATGTAACCACATAGTTGCTAATGGCTCCCTTTCTTGTTGATGCAAGTTTTTACTGTGTTCCATAAAAAAGCAAGTTGATCTGCAGTTCAGTAGAAGCCCACATTGATGGCAATTCTAAAAGACAAAGGAAGTGAGATTTATCATTCTAATACTTACAGCTTTTTATTGCTTAGGAAAATATTTTTTTTTGGATACGCATAACAAAATACCCACATGATGTCAATTTCACTGTCTGGACTAATTTCTGTTTTATTTATTTTGTATTTCACTTGATTGTCAACACATATTCACTTTGGTGTTTTGTAATCCTTGAGCTTTTAGCAAAAAAATATTATACAGTAAAATGGGGTGGCGGAAAGAATCAATACAGTATGATATCACAATACTTTGTTGTAGCAATACCATATCGATTCAGAGATGCTAGTATCGTGATACTTTATTCTAAATTATAAATATGTGTTGAAAATACAGTTATCTATTTAGGTACCAGAGTAATACAGTCCAATTGACTTTTCAGTCCATTAGAATGTGCTGAATGCTCATTGTCTGATGAGGTCTTTTGAGATGTAGCCGGGAATTGACCAAAACAAAGATTGGGATAGTACACAGCGTTCCAAGTTATTACACTGGTCAACACCAAATTTACTGTCTAAGTTTTTTTTAGCTGATTTAGGACAATTTTGATGTGCTGAATCCAAAAATCACATTGGTTTTGCTCAATCAGGTCAACTTTTGGAATTATGGCCACATGTTGTTTTATATGCTTTTGTTTACATGTACAGGTATTTTTCGCTTTATATGATGCAAAATTCTTTTTTATGTCTTGAAATTCTCTGAATTTTGAACAATGATGACATAACATTCAATTTACATGTACTCACCTTTGGTACATGCACAGTACTAAGTAAGTATGGGTTTTTACTCAGCACCTGATTGAAAGAAACGGATGTCATTTTCGGATTCAGCGGTGCAAAGTTGGCTTAAATCAGTTGAAAAAACACAGACAACTTACAAAAAAATTATTTTTGTAACCCTGTGTTATGCAAATGATATTTGTCTCTGATTTTCCTAAATAGCTGATGCAAATGACAGTTGGTATAATATTCAAGTCATCAGCCATTAGAGCATAATTCAAATTTTATTGACCAAACCTCCCAATGACAACTGTTTTTATTTTTTGCAAAAATAAAAAAAAAATCAAAATGCACTGTTCCAAATTATTATGCACAACAGCGTTTCAAAACATTTTATTGGTTGTAAAGAACTGAAACTGGTCATTTGATGACTTTGCAGCATTAGGAGGTCATATTTACTGAAATCAAAAGCTATTTCAATCAAAAACATCTTAACGGGCCAAGTTACATGTTAACATAGGACCCTTTCTTTGATATAACCTTCACAATTCTTGCATCCATTGAACTTGTGAGTTTTTGGAGAGTTTCTGCTTGAATTTCTTTGCAAGATGTCAGAATAGCCTCCCACAGCTGCTGTTTTGATGTGAACTGCCTCCCACCCTCATAGAACTTTTGCTTGAGGATGTGCCAAAGGTTCTCATTAGGGTTGAGGTCAGAGGAGGATGGGGGCCACACCATGAGTTTCTCTTCTTTTATGCCCATTGCAGCCAATGACACAGAGGTATTCTTTGCAGCATGAGATGGTGCACTGTCATGCATGAAAATAATTTTGCTACAGAAGGCACGGTTCCTCTTTTTGTACCATGGAAAAAAGTGGTCAGTCAGAAACTCTATATACTTTGCTGAGGTCATTTTCACACCTTCAGGGACCCTAAAGAGGCCTACCAGCTCTATCCCCATGATTCTGGTCCAAAACATGACACCGCCACCTCCTTGCTGACGTTGCAGCCTTGTTGGGACAAGGTGACCATCCACCAACCATCCACTACTCCATCCATCTGGATCGTCCAGGGTTGCACGGCACTCATCAGTAAACAAGACTGTTTGAAAATTAGTGTTCATGTATTTCTGGGACCACTGCAACTGTTTCTGTTTGTGAACATTGGCTAGGGGTAGCCGAATAGTAGGTTTATGCACAACTGCAAGCCTCTGGATGATCCTACACCTTGAAGTTCGTGGGACTCCAGAGGCACCAGCAGCTTCAAATACCTGTTTGCTGCTTTGTAATGGCATTTTAGCAGCTGCTCTCTTAATCTGATGAATTTGTCTGCCAGAAACTTTCCTCATTATGCCTTTATCTGCACAAACCCATCTGTGCTCTGAATCAGCCACAAATTTCTTCACAGTACGATGATCACGCTTAAGTTTTTGTGAAATATGTAATGTTTTCATACCTTGTCCAAGACATTGCACTATTTGATGCTTTTCAGCAGCAGAGAGATCCTTTTCTTTCCCATATTGCTTGACACCTGTGGCATGCGTAATAATGTGGAACATCCTTCTTAAGTAGTTTTCCTTTAATTGGGCTCACCTGGCAAACTAATTATGACAGGTGTCTGAGATTGATACCAGTGATCCAAAGAGCCCTGAGACACAATACCATCAATGAGTTTAAATGAAAAACAACAAAAAAAAATGAATGTTTATGACACTAAAATCCTATTTGCATAATAATTTGGAACACGGTGTAAATAGCAATACTCATCAAAGCCCAAGTATCATGATAATTTCATATCCTGCTGAGTCTGGTGATTCCCATCCATACACTAAAATTGATTTGAGATAGAATTCTTCTTTTACCAACATAAGGACATTTTTAAAGAGCCTATGGTATCTTTTCCATGTTTTCTGGTTTAGCAACAATGTTACAATGATACATTGCCATTTGACAGCTGCCCAAAGGCTAAAAAAAAATGTGCATCTTCTGTACAAATTCTATTAAAGATACGTAAGCTAATATGATGGAGAGAAGCAAGGTAGATGTACTGTGTGTACAAGAAACCAGATGGGAAGGAAGCAAGGCTCGGGACATTGGAGGTGGGTTGAAACTGTTCTATAGTGGTGTAGATAGGAAGAGAAATTGAGTAGGGGTAATATTGAAAGATGAGTATGTGAAGAGTGTCCAAGAGGTGAAGAAGAAGCAGACAAGTTCAAGAGCTTGAAGCTAGAAATTGAAAGTATGATGTTAAATGTGAGCACATATGCCCCACAAGTTTGATGTCAGGTAGAAGAGAGAGAGGAATTCTTGAGTAAGTTGGAAGAAGTTGTAGAGTCTTCCCAATGGGTGAAAGTGATGATTGGAGAATGTTGCTAGGCAGCATTGGATAGTAGTCCGTAGGATGACTTTGGAAAGCAAGAGAAAGTGAGTGAAGGCAAAGCTAAGGATTAAATGGGGGAAGTTATGGAAGGAACAAGGTTACTCAGAGTTCAGTAAGGAGCTGATACAGGCTCAGGGTGGTAGGGAAGAATTATCAGATGACTGGAAAAGTACAGCAAAAGTATTGAGGAAACAGCTAGAAAGGTGTTTGGTGTATACTCTGGACAGAGGAGACTTGGTGGTGGAATGAGGAGGTACAGGAATGTATTCAAAGGAAGAGGTTAGCAAAGAAAAAGTGGGATAGTCAGGGAAATGAAGAAAGTAAAGGGGAGTACTTGGAGTCAAGGCATATGGCAAAGAGAGAGGTAGCAAAGGAAAAGGCATCAAGTGAATTGTATGAGAGGCTGTACACTAAGGAAGGAGAAAAGGACTTGTATCGACTGGCTAGACGGAGAAATTGAGCTGGAAAGGATGTGCGGCAAGTTAGGCACATCCTAACTTCTAACTCTAACTCCTAACTCTCTCTCCTAAGGGAGAGAGAGGGAGAGGGAGAGGGAGAGGGAGGGAGAGGGAGAGGGAGAGAGAAGGGTGGATGAAGGAAACAGCAATCAGGAATTACAGAGGATTAACAAGGCAGAAGTGAGGGCAGCTATGAAGAGGATGAAGGGTGGAAAGGCTTTTGGCCCGGATGACTTACAGTACCTGTGTGTGGAGGTATGGAGATGTTGAGGAGAGAAGGAGGTTGACTTTTTAACCAGATTGTTTAAAAAGTCTTGGAGAGTGAAACATGGATGAGGACAGCGAGACAGTGGTGAGGTGTACTGTAGGAGTGACAGATGGATCTAAGGTGTGGGTGGGATCGTCCTGCCCCTTCTTGTTTGCCATGGTGATCGACAGGCTAACAGACAAGGTCAGGCAGGACTATGTTTGCAGATGATATTGTGATCTGTAGGGAGAGTAGGGAGCAGGTGGAAGAGAACCTGGGGCCTCATGTACAAATACTTGCATGGATTTCCTACTGAAAGATGACATACGTTTAAATCAAGAAAACACTGTAAGCAAAAAAAAATAAAAAAATAAAAATCCAGATGTTTGAAACAGTGCATATGCAGGAATCCAAGTACATTTCCTTTGTACATCCCGATCAACTTGAAATTGAACGCACTTGAGGAAATACCGGACTCCTCTCTTGACACGCCTCCATTTGAATATGCATTCCTTCCTTCATTCATTCATTCATTTATTCATCTTCTTCTGCTTAATCCTTTTCGGGTCGCGGGGGGACTGGAGCCTATTCCAGCATCTTAGGGCGAGAGGCAGGGTACACCCTGGACAGATCGCCAGTCCATTATAGGGCCAACACAGAGACAGACAACCATTCAGTCTCACAGTCATACCTAAGGACAATTTAGAATCCCCAGTTTGATGCCAATTAACCTAACTTGCATGTTTTTGGCATGTGGGAGGAAACCGGAGAAATCCCGGAGTAAACCCACGCAGACAAGGGGAGAACATGCAAACTCCACACAGATCACTGTTGGTCGGGGGCTGGGATCAAACCCAGGATCCCCCAGCCAAGGGTGAGTTGCTGTGCTGCCGCAGTGCTAATCACTCCGCCACCGCACCATATGCAATTAGATGCAAATAGATATGCAAATCGATATATACAAGCCCAGCACATTTGATTCTAATGTATTCAAGGATCAAAAATAATGGATTTAATGGAATTTCACAGACTGTGTGTTGGAGGTGGTCCTGAATGAGATGGAGGCACATAAAAAGGTTTTAGTTGGCACGCTGTCCTCCAGTATTAGGGCATTAGCGATACAGGTAATTCAGTAGCCTGCTCACAGCCCTATAAGATTATTTTGTTTTCATTTATTCAGACAGGGATAAGGAGATGCTTGTTTTACCTTGACACGTTTCGACTGATGTCTACGGTTGTCCTCAGAAGTGTCAGCTGATCGCTGTGATTTGTGACCAGCCGGGTGGATCAGCTGGTTGAATTAAAGGAAAACAGTCACGAAGAATAAGACAATATGAACCTGTTTAGGTTCATATTATCTTCGGCTGCCGGTGTGCAGCACGGACAGCACGGTGGTGCAGTGGTTAGCACTGTGTCAACACAGCAAGAAGATCACGGGATCGATTCCACCCCTGACCATTAGTGACCCTTCTGTGTGGAGTTTGCATGTTATCTGCGTGGGTTTCCTCCCACAGGCCAAAGACATGCAAGTTAGGTTAGTTGGTATTAACTGGGGATTCTAAATTGTCCTTAGGTATGAATGTGAGAGTGAATGGTTGTCTGTCTTTCTGTGTTGGCCCTGCGATGGACTGGCGATCTGTCCAGGGTGTACCCTGCCTCTTGCCCAAAGATGCTGGGATAGGCTCCAGCCCCCCTGCAACCTGAAAAGGATTAAGCGATAGAAGATGGATGGACGGATTAACCTATTTAGTGGGTAGCCACGGTCACCTGTCAGTTGAAAGCAGATCATATTAGACTCGACAAGTACATATTTTATGTCCAAAATGCAAATCTCATCCTCTATAGTTATATACCATTTCCATTTCATGAAACTGCTTGCAAAGTACTTGAGTACCGCTAGCTTTTGCTGGACTAGCGGCACATTCGTGGCAGATAAAGATGATAGTTATATACAACTTACATGGATTACACACACTACTGTTGTAAATGAATGAAGTGCGCTAGGGAAAGGGTGACACTGTTGCATTTCAAACTTGATGCATGTGTTTATTGACATAACTACTGTACACACAGAGGCAATTGAGGGCTTGGTAGAATGCTGTGAAATGTAGTTTAATCAGCAAAAAAAGGAGGTCACTTACTCGACCCACTGACTTGTAATGAAGCCTTGAAGACAGGGTGATATTTAAGATAAGATAAGATAAGATAAGATAAGCCTTTATTAGTCCCACAACGGGGAAATTCCAGGATTGCAACAGCACAGGGATAGCAACACTCAGAGCAACAATCCGAAGGCAAGAAAAAAAAAAAACAAGCAAGCAAGAGCAGCTAATATACATATGTACATATTACTATAAAATATATATATACACACACACACACACAGACACACAGTGCAGAGCATTGTAGCTGGATGGAATAAATATATGAATATATGAACACACAGTGCAGAGCATTGTAGCTAGATGGAATAAATATGTAAATATATAAACACCCACAGTACGGAGCATTGCAGCTAGGTGGAATAAATATGCAAGTATATAAACACACACAGTGCGGAGCAATGTAGCTAGATGGAATAAATATATAGATATATAAATATAAACACACCCAGTGCTGAGCATTGTAGCTAGATGGAATAAATATATAGATATATAAATATAAACACACCCAGTGCAGAGCATTGTAGCTAGATGGAATAAATATGTAGATATATAAACACACACAGTGCAGAGCATGGTTGCTAGGTGGGATGAAACAGCATAACCGTCTATTTAGTTATCCTACATGGTATGATTATGTGCCCATACATATTCTCACCCTCCATAGCGACCGGTATGTTCCTAGTTGTATGCCGGAGGGGACCATTGTGTAAGTCTATTGCATCTTTTGCATTCAAAAAAAACTATTAGTTTGTTACGTCTTTTTGCTATCTCTGCGAGCAGCCCTGCTTAGGTTGTACAGTCTGACAGCCGTTGGTAGGAAGGACCTACGAAACCTCTCGGTTGTGCACCTGGGATGATGTAGTCTGCTGCTAAATGAGCTCCTCAGTGCATCCAGCATGCCTTGCATAGGGTGGAACTCGGACTCCAGCAGAGATGACAGTTTAGCCACCGTCCTTCTCTCTCCTATCTCCTCCATCGGATCAAGGCGTTGCCCCAGGACAGAGCTAGCTTTCTTAATCAGTTTGTTCAGTCTCTTCCTATCGGCTGCAGTGATGCCACTGCCCCAGCAGACCACTCCAAAAGTGATGGCTGATGCCACCACCGTGTCATAGAATGACTTCAGCAGCGCCCCTTGTACACCAAAAGACCTGAGTCTCCTCAGCAGGAACAGCCTGCGCTGTCCCTTCTTGTAGAGTGCGTCAGTATTGTGTGACCAGTCTAGTTTATTGTTCAGATGAATACCCAGGTACTTGTAGGATGTCACCATCTCGATGTCTGTTCCCTGTATATTTACTGGTGCTGTGAGGGGCTGCCCATGCCTGCGGCAGTCCACCACTAGCTCCTTAGTTTTCCTCGCGTTGATCTGGAGGCAGTTCCGATGGCACCAGTCCACAAAGTCCTGGATAAGCCCTCTGTACTCAGCTTCATCTCCGCTGGAGATGAGACCAACGATCGCAGAGTCATCAGAGAACTTCTGTAGATGGCAATGTGTTGTGTTGTGTGAGAAGTCCGCAGTATAAAGAGTGAACAGGAAGGGAGCCAGCACCGTTCCCTGGGGGGCCCCCGTGCTACTGATGATCGTGTCGGAAACACAGTCCCGGGCTCTCACAAACTGAGGCCGGTTCGTGAGGTAGTCCAGGATCCATGATGACAGGTGCTGGTCCACCCCTGCGCGCAGCAGCTTGTCCTTCAGGATCATCGGTTGGATGGTGTTGAAAGCACTGGAGAAGTCAAAGAACATGATCCTCACCATATTCCCGGGCTTCTCCAGGTGGGACAGAGAACGGTGAAGGAGGAAGATCACCGCATCCTCCACCCCAATGCCATGCTGGTAGGCGAACTGGAGTGGATCCATCGCTGGTTCCACCAGGGGGCGGAGATGAGCAAGGAGCAGTCTCTCCAGGGTCTTCATCAAGTGGCACGTCAAGGCCACCGGTCTGAAGCTGTTCAGGTCTTTGGGGTGGGAAGTTTTTGGTACAGGTACCACACAAGATGTTTTCCACAGCTGTTGTACCCTCCCCAGTTTCAGGCTCATGTTGAAGATATACGTCACAATCCCACACAGCTGGTCTGCACAGGACTTGAGGAGCTTTGCGCTGATGCCGTCCGGTCCCGACGCCTTCCTCGCCTTGATCTTCCTCAGCTCCGTCCTCACCTGGGTCTTGGTCAGGGTCAGGATGGGGGGCTGTGTGTTGGGAGTGGGGGGGGTGTCGGTGGAGTGGGGAGTGGGTAGCAGGACTTGATTTCTTAGAGGCAGCAGTGGTTGTTGTGCAGACAGGGGGGAGGGCAGTTGGTCAAATCTATTGAAAAACAGATTCAGGTTGTTCGCCCACTCCCTGCCCCCCGTGGCCTGGGGGGAGGTATTCTGGAGCCCCGAGATGGTTTTGAGGTTTCTCCAGACCCCGCTGATGTCGCTTTGTTGCAGCTTGTCCTCCATCTTCTTCCTGAAGCTGTCCTTGCCTTCTCTGATCTTTCTCCTCAGCTCCCTCTGTACGGACTTCAGCATCTCCCTGTTCCCCGACCTGAAGATCCTCTTCTTCTCTCTCAGAAGTGTTTTTATCTCAGGGTTGATCCAGGGTTTGTTGTTTGAGTGACGCCGTATGGTCTTGGTGGGAACGGATTTGTCCACACAGAAGCTGAGGTAGCCCGTGAAGGTGTGAATGAGGCCATCGATGTCCTCACCATGTGGATCGCAGAGCTGCTTCCAGGCAGTGGCTTCAAAACAGTCCTTTAGAGTGTCCATTGTCTCCTCAGACCATAACTCCACAGTGTGCATGGCCGGAGGTTGTCTGTGCACTAGGGGTTTGTACACCGGTCGGAGATGAACCAAGTTGTGATCCGATCTCCCAAGTGGGGGGAGTTGTGATGAGGTGTACGCCTCCTTAGTGTTTGCGTAGAACAAATCCAGTGTTTTATTGTCTCTAGTGTGGCATGTGACATACTGGGTGAAAGTGGGCAGAATGGGAGACAGTGAAACGTGGTTGAAATCGCCTGAGATGAGGAGAAGAGCATCTGGGTGTTCTGTCTGCAGCCTGCTGGTTACTGAATGGATGACGTCACGCGCTGTCCCAGCGTTCGCCGTCGGATTTGCATAAACAACAATGCAGATCACGTGTGAGTGTTCTCTCGGGAGATATGTAGGCCTCATGCTAACAGCTAGCAACTCAATGTCTTTGCTGCAGTGTCGTTGTTTAACAGTGATATGTCCCGGTCTACACCAGTTGTTGTTAACATACATTATCACTCCACCGCCCCTAGTTTTGCCACTCTCTGGTGTTCGGTCAGCTCGTATCATGTGAAAACCCTCCAGCTCAATGTTAGCATCTGCTGCTAGTTCAGTTAGCCATTTGGGGGCGCACAGGCACGTTGCACATGAGGTGGGTTATTATTAGGACAATTACATGAATTTACTCACCAAGAAACAACCCATCTGCACAGTGCCAGCTTGTAGTTTGTTCCCAACAATGCTGTTCATTAGAATCATTAGGAAAAGCAGTTCTCACTGCAAATTGCGCTTTGATGTTGGCCTGTGCAACTGGATTGTATGGAAATATGATGTACCTGGGTGACAGCCAGATAATGCCATCCCACACAGCTGGCATAGCTCGGCTCAGGGTTGACTGGGAAATTCCCAGTTGGTCTGCCAGCTCCCTCTGGCATGCCCCTATTTCCAGGAACCTCAGTGTTTTCAGCACCTGCACTGGGATGGGCAGCGCACGACTTTTCGCCGTGTCGCACTCCAAGAGTGACTGTAGCTCTGAGCACAGTTCCACAAGAACTGGCCATGGAAAACTAAACCGGCTTACAAGCCAGTCATCATCCTGAGCCAGAAAATGTTTTCTCTCTAAATACCCTTTCTCTTCTCACTGCGTGATTTGCAGTATCCTCTAACAATGTCAACGCCATTGTTGTTAGAGGCATTTTCTGCACTTCTTTGCACTTGCTTTTATATCCACTCATCTAATTGAGCACACGTGGATGTTTGTTCATCATGTGTCTCTGGTGTGTACAATAATTTTCACGTCATTATCAGTCTCCCAACATCACCTCTAAGTATCGCCAACGGACCAGTAACAGTAGAAACATACATATGCCAGCCATGAAGTTGGCATGGGGCTGCGCATGTTTCCATGGTCATTTCATTCTTGATACATCTGAAATTTTCCATGGAAAGGGACATACACCATGTTTTTGTGTGTAAGTACCCTTTGTACATGAGGCCCCTGGAGAGGTGGACGTATGCTCTGGAGAGAAGAGGAATGAAAGTCAGAAGCAAGACCAAATCCATGTGTGTCAATGAGGGAGGCAGCTGCAATGGTAAAGATGCAAGGAGTAGAGGTAGTGAAGGTAGATGAGTTTGAATACTTGGGGTCAACCATCCAATGCAATGAAAAATGCACAAGAGAGGTGAAGAAGAGTGCAGAAAGGGTGGAGTGGGTGGAGATGAGTGTCAGGGGTGATTTGCAGCAGAAGAATAACAACACAGTAGTGAGACTTTTTATGATGTGTGGTTTGGAGATGGTGAAACTGACAAAAAGACAGGAGGCAGAACTGGAGGTGCAATCCATCAAAATGGTGGACAGCTCTGGAAATTTTTCTTGATTGCTGAAAATTACCGGTCAATGACGGAGAATTCTTGGTTAATAAATAGACAGATAAATGTACTTTATTGAACCCAAACTGGGAAATGAGAGTGTAACAGCAGTGTGACAGTAGACAACCAAACTGACAGAAACACACACAGCATAATAGACAAAGGGATTACCCATGAAAAGAAAAACTGCCTAAATAACTTATATACATTGTAGATGAATAGATGGTGACCCATATAGACACATGAATCATACCCATTGTACAGTGCAGGACTATCAGGTGCTGGGTGGAATGTGAGGTACCAGTTAGACTGCAAGGTGCAGTATGGCAGCATTGTTGCAACCAGAATTCGACATCAGAGTTATTGTACAGTGAAATGGCATGTGGCAGGAAAGATTTCCTGTACCTAACCGTTCGGCAGCAAAGCTGTAGCAGTCTCCTGGAGAAAGTGCTCCGCTGTCTGTTCAGTGTGTGGTGGAGGGGGTGATCAGGATTGTCCATGATAGATCGCGGTTTGTTCAGTGTCTTCCTCTCCACCACAGTCTCAAAGGTCTCCGGCCTGAGACCAATCACAGAGCTAGCCCTCTTGTTAATTGCAAGAGGTTAACACAACCTTAATCTGGCACATACTGTATATACTGTATGTACCAGTAAAACAGACGTACGCTGTCCATATGGTCTGTACACACATCTAAAGTGTGATACAAGTGTCGCTTTACTTGGGTCGTGCGTCCCGTCTCCCATGTACATGGTGAGTGTGTGTGAGTTACGCAGGTAGTAACACTCTCAAGAAATGAATATGAATTCCTCGGCTGTCGTACGTCCCTATCTGTGAGGCCATCTCACATGGACCCTGTGTGGAGCAAGACACACTTCAGACTGTGTCAAAGAACTCTTGCAGCCTGTCCAACACCCCGACAACATCCTCGTCCTCCACAGCCCCAGAAAATCACAGCTGACATTCATTCATTCATTCATTCATTCATCTTCTTCCACTTAATCCTTTTCGGGTCGTGGGGGGACTGGAGCCTATCCCAGCATCTTTTGGGCGAGAGGCAGGGTACACCCTGGGCACATCGCCAGTCCATCGCAGGGCGAACACAGAGAGACAGACAACCATTCACTCTCACAATCATACCCAAGGACAATCCAGAATCTCCAGTTTGATGCCAATTAACCTAACTTGCATGTTTTTGGCATGTGGGAGGAAACCGGAGAAATCCCGGAGTAAACCCAGGCAGACACGGGGAGAACATGCAAACTCCACACAGATCATACTTCTGGTTGTGACCCAGGCTTATAGTATTGATTTGAAAAGCTCATACAATTTCTTTCTCAAGTTATCGCATTCATAAGATTTGGGGAATATTGACTTCTGACCTTGACCTAAAGGTCAGAGGTCATCCAAATTTGAACTCGTCCAAGATTTTTCATGGATACACCTATGATATCGATTTGAAAAGCTCACATCATTTCTCTCGAGTTACTGCATTCACAAGATTTAGGGAAAATTGACCCCTACCTTGACCTAAAGGTCAAAGGTCATCAAAATTCAACCTGGGCCGTGATTTTTAATTGATACATCTATGGTATCAATTTGAAATGCCCGGCCATTTTTTTTTCTTTTTCTTTTTTTATCCAGTCCTGTCCAGCGGCTTGGCAAGCAGGAGAGATATGTACTTGCCTAATTATGCCACATTTATTTTGCATAAATGAGCTCTGCTCATATTTGATATATGCTGTATATAAATAGCATTTCTAGACTCCACTTGCTATATCATAACTTTAATATTTTATTTATATTGATCATGGATCATGGATTTTCTGACCAACAGACCCCAGCATGTTAGGTCAGGCCCCAACCGTTCTTCCGTCATCACACTCAACACTGGTGTACCACAGGGCTGTGTGCTCAGCCCATTCCTCTACTCCCTCTTCACCCATGACTGCAGGCCTATGTATGGATCCAATTCCATCATAAAGTTCGCAGATGACACCATGGGGATTGGACTCATCAGGGACAACGATGAGTCAGATTACAGGGCAGAGGTTGAGCACTTGGCTACTTGGTGCGCTGACAATAACCTGCTCCTTAACACCAGCAAAACCAAGGAGCTCATAGTGGACTACAGGAAGGAGAGGGGAGCGATACATGACCCTATCCATATCAATGGCATAGCTGTTGAACGTGTCCCCAGCTTCAAATTCCTGGGGACCCACATCTCGGAGGACCTGTCCTGGTCAGTTAACACCACCAGCCTGATCAAGAAGACCCAACAGCGCCTCTTCTTCTTGAAGACACTGAAGAAGAACCATCTGTCAACTGACATCCTGGGCAACTTCTACCGCTGTGTGTTAGAGAGCACCCTGACCAACTGTGTCACAGTCTGGTATAGGAGCTGCTCTGTCGCTGACCGTAAGGCGCTGCAGCGGGTGGTGAAAACCTCCCAACGCATCACAGGGACTCCACTTCCAGTTATAGAGGACGTCTACAGGAAAAGATGTCTGCACCGGGCACGCAGCATTCTTAGGGACTCCAACCATCCTGCTCATGGACTGTTCCAGCTTCTCCCCTCCAGAAGGCGTTTCAGAAGCCTTTGTACTAGAACCAGCAGGTTTAGAAACAGTTATTTTGCATAAATGAGCTCTGCTCATATTTGATATATGCTGTATATAAATAGCATTTCTAGACTCCACTTGCTATATCATAACTTTAATATTTTATTTATATTGATCATGGGTCATGGATTTTCTGACCAACAGACCCCAGCATGTTAGGTCAGGCCCCAACCATTCTTCCGTCATCACACTCAACACTGGTGTACCACAGGGCTGTGTGCTCAGCCCATTCCTCTACTCCCTCTTCACCCATGACTGCAGGCCTATGTATGGATCCAATTCCATCATAAAGTTCGCAGATGACACCATGGGGATTGGACTCATCAGGGACAACGATGAGTCAGATTACAGGGCAGAGGTTGAGCACTTGGCTACTTGGTGCGCTGACAATAACCTGCTCCTTAACACCAGCAAAACCAAGGAGCTCATAGTGGACTACAGGAAGGAGAGGGGAGCGATACATGACCCTATCCATATCAATGGCATAGCTGTTGAACGTGTCCCCAGCTTCAAATTCCTGGGGACCCACATCTCGGAGGACCTGTCCTGGTCAGTTAACACCACCAGCCTGATCAAGAAGGCCCAACAGCGCCTCTTCTTCTTGAGGACACTGAAGAAGAACCATCTGTCAACTGACATCCTGGGCAACTTCTACCGCTGCGTGTTAGAGAGCACCCTGACCAACTGTGTCACAGTCTGGTATAGGAGCTGCTCTGTCGCTGACCGTAAGGCGCTGCAGCGGGTGGTGAAAACCTCCCAACGCATCACAGGGACTCCACTTCCAGTTATAGAGGACGTCTACAGGAAAAGATGTCTGCACCGGGCACGAAGCATTCTTAGGGACTCCAACCATCCTGCTCATGGACTGTTCCAGCTTCTCCCCTCCAGAAGGCGTTTCAGAAGCCTTCGTACTAGAACCAGCAGGTTTAGAAACAGTTTCTTTCCAACAGCTGTCACGTTATTGAACTTAGTTCCCCACTGACTCTCTTACCATCATCTCTTACCATCCTCACCTGTACATAACTGCCCGTCTAACTTATTGTACATTATTTGCACATAACAGTACTCTTAACTTTATGCACTGCTGCATATATTTGCATATATTTGCTTAAATTGCACATACTTGCAATTACTGTATATACTGCACTGCTGTCCTTTGCACTTCTGATTGGATGCTAAACTGTGTTTCGTTACCGTGTATTCATACATGTGTAATGACAATAAAGTTGAATCTAATCTAATCTAATATTGTCATACTTATGCTGGACCTGACAAGGAGGCATGAAAGAGGGAATTGTGGGGATATGCATGCTTTTAAGTTTGCTGCTCCCTTTGACCTGAATGCTTTGCAAAATGACCTAAAACTAAAGGAGCCAGTCTCACTGAACACTTTCAAAAAGCTACTGAATGACTTGGAGGCACAAATTTCTGTTTGTAGATATTTTAATTGGTATTAATGTCACTAAGCCTACAGTGGATATAAAAAGTCTACAAACCCTGTTCAAATGCCAAATTTTTGTGATGTAAAAAATGAGACCAAGATAAATCATTTCAAAACTTTTTCCACCATTAATGTGACCTATAACCTGGACAACCCGATTGAAAAACAAACTGAAATCTTTGAAGGGGAAAAATAAAAAACTTACAATAACCTGGTTGCATAAATATGCACACCCTTAAACTAATACTTTGTTGCAGCACCTTTGGCTTTCATTACAGCACTCATTCTTTTGGGGTAGGAGTCTATCAATGTGGCACATCTTGATGTGGCAATATTTGCCCACTCCTCTTTGCAAAAATGCTCCAAATCTGTCAGATTGCGAGTGCATCTCCCGTGCACAGCCCTCTTGAGATCATCCCACAGATGTTCAATTGGATTCAAGTCTGGACTGTGGCTGGGCCATTCCAAAACCTTAATCTTCTTCTGGTGAAGCCATTCTTTTGTTGATTTGGATGTGTGCTTTGGATCATTGTTGTGCTGAAAGATGAAGTTCCTTTTCATCTTCAGCTTTCTAGCAGAAGCCTGAAGGTTTTGTGCCAACACTGACTGGTATTTGGAACTGTTCATAATTCCCTCCACTTTGACTAAGGCCCCAGTTCCAGCTGAAGAAAAACAGCCCCAAAGCATGATGCCCCCACCACCATGCTTCGCTGTAGGTATGGTGTTCTTTGTTGTGTTTGTGCCAAATATACCTTTAGGAATTATGGCCAAAAAGTTCAGTGTTGGTTTCATCGGACCATAACACATTTTCCCATATGCATTTGGGAGATTTCAAATGTGTTTTTGCAAAATGTAGCCAGGCTTGGATGTTTTTCTTTGTAAGATAAGGCTTCCATCTTGCCACCCTACCCCATGGCCCAGACATATGAAGAAGACGGGAGATTGTTGTCACGTGTACAAAACAGCCAGTACTAGCCAGAAATTCCTGCAGCTCCTTCAATGTTGCCGTCGGCCTCTTGGCAGCCTCCCTGACAATTTTCTTCTCATCTTTTCATCAATTTTGGAGGGATGTCCACTTGTTGGTAATGTCACTGTTGTGCCATATTTTCTCCACTTGATGATGACTGTCTTCACTGTGTTCCATGGTATATTTAATGCCTTGGAAATTCTTTGATACCCTGCTCCTGACTGATACCTTTGAACAATGAGATCCCTCTGATGCTTTGGAAGCTGTCTGCGGACCATGGCTTGTGCTGTAAGATGTGACTACAAAAATGTCAGGAAAAGCCTACTAGAACAGCTGAACTTTATTTGGGGTTAATCAGAGGCACTTTAAATGGTGGCAGGTGTATGCTGACTCCCATTTAACATGAGTTTGAATGTGATTGGTTAATTATGAACACAGCCACATCCCCAATTATAATAAGGTGTGCATATTTATGCAACCAGGTTATTATAAGTTTTTAATTCTTTATTTTTCCCCTTAAAAGATATCAGTTTGTCTTTCAATAGGGTTGTACAGGTTGTAGGACACATTAATGGTTGAAAAGGTTTAGAAATGATTTATCTTGGACTCATTTTTTACATTACAAAAACCTGGCATTTGAACAGGGTTATGTAGACTTTTTATATCCACTGTACATTTGCTGAGCACTTAGACAGTCAATAGATAAAAGTACATTTCTGACATGTATGATGATTATGGTGCTGTTTTAATGCTGTTGTTAATGCTGCTGCCTGTCTTGGCCAGGATAATCTTGTAAGAGTTTCTTAATCTCAGTGAGTCCTACCCTGGTTAAATAAATGTCAGACTTTAAACTTTATCTATATAGGACCTTTCATGCAACAAAGTGCAACTCAAAGTGTTTTACAGTTAAAAACAATTTCAGATAAAACAAAACAATAAAAAGACCATAAAGGTTTAATAATAATAATAATAATAATAATAATAATATGAAGTGGTCAGAAGAGGTGAGGGGGTGAATGAGTGGGGCTAAGAGAAAGAAAAACAAATGAGGAGAAAACAAGGAAAAGTTGCTGCTTCTGAGGAGCTCTCCACACAGGCCTGATATCTGCACCTGAAAGAGAACAGATGGACATGTGTATGTGTGTGTGTGTGTGTGTGTGTGTGTGTGTGTGTGTGTGTGTGTGTGTGTGTGTGTGTGTGTGTGTGTGTGCGTGCAGTTTGCCAGTAAACATACAAAAAAAAAAAAATCAGATAGGGTGGCTATTTTACTTGTTATCACGGTCACAAGGTAGGTGTTGACGTGACCAGAGTCATTGCCCATCTGCCCGGCAGGGTGACAATACCCTTCATCCTTTGGAGGCTGTGGGGTACAAAGGGAATGCCATGAACCCTTTAAGGTCAACAGATTTTCCAGTAATTTGTCATCACCCATCTTTTTCCCTTGAGTGTCAAAATTTATCTAGCAGAGGGTTGATGTCCAGCATACAGCAAGTGACTGCTGTGGATAGGCTCTTTTATACTTAAGTTAATCAATGGCAATAGAAATGGCATATATTTGTATATTATACATATATTTGTGTGTATACATATACAGGTGCATCTCAATATGTTGATTTGAAAGCGCCCTTCAGCTCGTCTGCATTGTTGGGTTTGGTGTCTCTCATCTTCCTCTTGACAATACTCCATAGATTTTCTATGGAGTTGAAGTCAGGCTAGTTTTCTGGTCAATCAAGCACAGTGATACCATGGTCATTTAACCAGGTTTTGGTACTTTTGGCAGTGTGGACAGGCACCAAGTCCTCCTGGAAAATGAAACCAGCATCTCCATAAAGCTTGTCAGCAGAGGGAAGCATAAAGTGCTCTAAAATTTTCTGGTAGATGGCTGCACTGACTTCGGACTTGATAAAACACAGTGGACCAACACCAGCAGATAACATGGCTCTTCAAATCATCACTGACTGTAGAAACTTCACACTGAACCTCAAGTAACTTAGATTCTGTGCCTCTTCACTCTTCCTCCAGACTCTGGGACCTTGATTTCCAAATGAAATGCAAAATTTACTTTCATCTGAAAAGAGGTCATCTGCTGGTGTCGGTCCACTGTGTTTTATCAAGTCCAAAGTCAGAGCAGCCGTCTACCAGCAAATTTTAGAGCACTTCATGCTTCCCTGTGCTGACAAGCTTTATGGAGAAGCTGATTTCATTTTCCAGCAGGACTTGGCACCTGCCCACACTGCCAAAAGTGCCAAAACCTGGTTTAATGGCCATGGCATCACTGTGCTTTATTGGCCATAAAACTAGCCTGACTTCAACTACATAGAGAATTTATGGAGTATTGTCAAGAGGAAGATGAGACACCAGACCCGACAATGAAGATGAGCTGAAGGGCACTATCAAAGCAACGTGGGCCTTTTTAACACCTCAGCAGTACCACAGGCTGATCACCTCCATGCTACACTGCAGTGATGCAGTATTTCATGCAAAAGGAGCCCCAACCAAGTATTGAGTGTGTACATGGACATACTTTTCAGTTGGCCAGCATTTCTATTAAAAATCAATTTTTTAAAATTAATTTTATGAAATATTCTAATTTTTTGAGAAACTGAATTTGGATTTTAAGATAAGATAAGATAAGATAAGATAAATTTTATTGTCCCTCAAGGGGAAATTTGTCTTGGGCTTGACACCCGTGCTGCAACCACACAATCCACACATACACAAAGGATGTAATACATAATAAATGAAATAAAACCCAATAAATAATACAAGTACATACATACATAAATATATAACAGCAGTCATTAAGAAGTCATTTTCAAGTCATTTTCTTGAGCTGTAAGCCATAATCATCAAAATTAAAAGAAATAAACACTTGAAATACATCACTCTGTGTGTAATGAATCTATATAATATAGGAGTTTCATTTTCTGAATTGAATTACTGAATTTAGTTAACTTTTCGATGACATTCTAATTTATTGAGATGCACCTGTATATACACACACAAATATATTTGTATAAATATATTTGAATCCAAACTTAATGATGGTGAGCAAGCAGACGTCTTCAGAACAGCTTGGCATGATAACTGGAGTGAGTTCTCCATTTCTCTATCTGCCTTTCACTCTCTTGAGGGTTACATTTGCTTGCCTTTCAACCCTCTCTTTCCCATGCCCTGTCTCTATCTACTCCTACCTGTCTTTCGCTCCCCCTCCCTCTCCCAGATAAGGCCCGTGGAGCTGCTGGGCTGGTTAATTGGAACAGGAGAGTCTTGAGGCCTGGCCAGTGAGCCATGTGCTTGCGCTACCAAAACATCTTCAGGCACCAAGACTGCCACACACATGCTGTTGGGCACACTCTCTCTTATACACACAGTTATTCAGTCACATTCTCACACGCTCCCAGCAAACATTTTACACTTCACGCATGCAAAGCAACTTAGAACGGGGGACCAAATCGGTATTTAGTATCTTACTTGAGGAAAAAGCAAATCACACTTAAGAGTAGCTACATTTCTGTACTGTAAACACGAATACCATGAGTTTCTGATTGTGGAAACATATGCAATACCTTTGGCACTTGTCTGTGCTCCCATACAGGCACAGTAATTGAACCCTGGGGGTATTAAAGGCCCATCATTTCTAGCCTCTTTACTCAAATGCCACACACTATCTCCCTCACATAGCAGCGATAACATGACAGAGTGTAACCCGGGGTGCAAACAAACTCCACAGTCATTCTGGTGTAGAACGCACTTAAGTCAAGTTCATTTGGATTTACAATTTCAACACTGCCCATATCTATGTTCTCTGGGGTCTTTCAGACCAGTGTTTTTCCATCAGGGTTCCCGGGAATATTCAGGCTTCTATGGGAAATGTTCTAATTTCACATCTTAATTGGTCCAAAAAAACCGCAAATAATATACCATTGTTGTGCATTGGTGCGTGAGTGCTGACAGAACCCATCCAAAACACTGGCAAATTATTTGCAAATTTTTGGACCACGATGTGAAATTAGAAAATTTAACACAGAAATCTGAACGTTCCAGGGAACCCTGGTTGAAAGACACTGTTTTAGACTAATAATTCCCAAACTCTGCTTTGTGAAATGTTGAGTATATATACATAGATGTATTCAAAGTGTGACATGGATGTCTGTATAAACACTTGCAAGAAAGGCATATTTTTAGGCTGTGAGATTGACACAAAAGGAAGCTGTTGTGGATTTGAACTTATAAAAGTCCCTGGTTGATCTGGTTAATAAGTAGATGCCTTTTGGGGGTATTTATTTGCATCTTGGCAAAGAACTAGTGAAATTTATTTTGCTGAGTCATTGAGGAGAGAGGCCTGAGAAAGGTATGGATTTCACCCTTTAGAACTCTGTCAGTTTTGCGTTTTGTCATTAATGTCTCAGAAGATGTTTATCCCATGCATGGTTTCCATAGACTGGTCATTATCATATTGAAATCCAAATGTAATCATGCAAACCTTTACCCTTTAGAACAGGGGTGGGCAGTAAGGGACATTCCACTGCAGGTTTTCTACTCCACCCAGTGTCTTCAGCAGGTGTTTTCAGTTATTAGCAATCCTTGAAGCTGTGTCTCAGATGTGCATGTACGTTGTTTGTTACTACATATGAAAGGTGTCATGCTGAGAGTGTATGTTTGTGTATGTGTTGCATTACTGCTTTGTTGTGTTGAGCTAAAAAAAAAGAGAAGGATGGATGTTGTGTTGAGCTGGCATCGTGCAATTGTGACAAACTCAGTGTTCAGTGTCAGGTGGCACCCTGTGTCCATCTTATCTGTGTCTTTGTCCATCCTTTGGCCCTCAGCTGTGTCTTCGGTATACACATATCACAGGTCTGAGATCACAGAATGGCCTTGACCCACTTAAAGATGGCGGTAGACTCATAGTTTCAACAGTGGTGAAGCTAGAGCTTGCCACAAAGCAGTTCTTGTCACAGACGGTAGTAACTAATTACAGTTGCTTGTTACTTCATTTCAAAATTAATTGAGTTACTTTACAATTCTCTCTCTCTCTCTCTCTCTCTCTCTCTCTCTCTCTCTCTCTCTCTCTCTCTGGCATCCTCGTCTCGAAGAGGCGATGGTTAGTGCGTCAAAGGTTGGAGCAGTGCCTGGAATGATTATACAGCCCAATCCTTGAGTGGCAGTCTTTAGAGCAGTTAACGCAGATGAAGTTTGATAGTGCACGTGCTGATGCTGCGCGTTCTTTCCTCACTGCACGTTTTGTCACCATCTGGACTCTTGTGTTCGCTTCCATCTTGAGAACACCCTTTGACACTGTGGCGCCAGGTGGCTCGATCTTTGGCAATAACCTCCCAGTTACTGGCGCAGATCTGCGCACACTGCATGTCGCGTTTGCAGACATCTTTAAAACGTAACAGCGGTCGGCCCACACGGCAGATGCCCACCCGCAATTCTCCGTCAAGAATTTCTCTCGGCAGACAGTCAGGCTTCATGCAGTGCACGTGGCCGAGCCACTGGAGTCGTCTCTGGCTGAGAAATGCAGGGATGGTTGGCAAGTCAGCGCGCTCAAGGACCTCGGTGTTGGGGACTCTGTCCTGCCACTTGATGTGCATAAGGCGCCGAAGACAGCGGAGGTGGAACCCGTTTAACCGCTTCTCCTGCCTGGCATAGGCTGTCCAGGACTCACTGCCATACAGGAGAGTGGACAGGACACAAGTTTGGTATACGAGTCACTTGGTCTTCAAACTCAGCAGATTGTTGTTCCACGCGCGTTTGTTGAGTTTGGCCATGACAGCAGCTGCTTTGGCGATTCTGGAGCTGATCTCGGTGTCCAGCGAGAGCATGTTTGAAACAGTGGACCCTAGGTAGGGGAAGGTGTCCACAACCTCCAGCTGTGTATTGTCAGTGGTAATGACAGTCAATCAATCAATCAATCAATCAGCTTTATTTATAAAGCACTTTAAAAGCAACACTCACTACACAAAGTGCTGTACAGCAAGAGAACATAAAAGCAGGGCACTAACACAAAGGGCGCTAACACAAGAAAAAAAAAGTAAACTAAATAAAAATCCATTTCATTCAATAAAATCAATGTCTCATACTGGGTCGAAGGCCAGGGAGTAAAAATGTGTTTTAAGACGTGTTTTAAAAATGGACAGTGAAGGTGCTTGTCTAATGTCCAGGGGTAAATCATTCCATAACCTGGGGGCCATGATCGAAAAGGCTGTGTCCCTTCTGAGCTTGCGCCTCGCCTTTGGTACCTCCAAAAGCAGCTGTTCAGCTGACCTAAGGCACCGGGTGGGAGCGTAGGGATGCAGAAGCTCAGAGAGGTAAGGTGGAGCAAGACCATACATGGGCAGCCAGTGGAGTGAAGCTAAGATGGGTGTGATGTGATCTCTTCCTTGTGTACCTGTCAAAAGACAAGCAGTGGCGTTTTGAACCAGCTGCAAATGGGAAAGAGATGACAGGCTGACACCGGCGTAAAGTGCATTACAGTAATCCAGCCGAGATGAAATAAAAGCATGGATTACTGTTTCCAAGTGTGGTCTAGAGAGAAGGGGTTTTACTTTTGCTAAACACCTTAGATGAAAGAAGCTGGATTTTACCACAGAACGAATCTGCATGTCTAATTTAAAATCATTGTCCATGATAAAACGAAGGTTCCTAGCTGTGGATTTAACATAAGGAGTAAGGGGGCCCAAGTATACAGGAAGGGACTCACAGGGGCGACTAGGTCCAAACACCATCACTTCGGTCTTCTTATCATTAAAATTTAGGAAGTTTAGGGCCATCCAAGACTTTATGTCTTCAATGCACGCCAGGAGTGAGTTTACTGATGAGGCAGCTTTTTGTTTTAGAGGGACATAAATCTGGCAGTCATCAGCATACAGGTGGAAAGAGATACCATGCTTTTTAAAAATGGAACCCAGTGGAAGTATGTACAGAGAAAAAAGCATGTGCCCTAGAATTGACCCCTGTGGGACCCCGTAAGGCAGAGGAGCAGAAGAGGATTCAATCCCAGACATGCTAACTTTAAAAGTCCTGTCTGACAGATAGGATCTAGACCAGTTGAGAGCAGTGCCACAAAGGCCCACTAGGTGCTGCAAACGGGAAATTAAAACATGATGGTCCACTGTGTCAAAGGCAGCAGTTAAATTAAGCAGCACAAGAACAGCATATTCACATGAATCACATGCCAAGAGAATATCGTTAAAAACTCTTAACAAGGCTGTCTCTGTGCTATGAAGAGCTTTGAAACTAGATTGAAAAATCTCCAAAATACCGTGTTCATCCAGAAAACATTTCAGCTGCATATAGACAATTTTCTCTAAGGACAGGAGAGGAGACAGCATCTTGCGCCATGATGTTGGTTTTCTTGCTAGAACGCAACCCTGCTTCACTCCACTGCTGTCTTGGAAGGCATCTGAGGTGGCTCCATCAAAGCAAACAGTACTATACATGTCCATGTGGAAGGAGGAGATGATTGCAAGGAGCTTTGAGGGACAACCGATCTTTCTCAGGATCTGGAAGAGCCCTCTTCAACTAACTAAGTCAAGGGCTTTGGTCAGGTCCACGAATGCAAGGAACAATGGCTGCTGCTGCTCTCGACACTTCTCCTGCAGCTGACGGAGGGAGAAGATCATATCCACTGTGGACCTTCCGGCTCTGAAGCCACACTGGGACTCAGGATAGACTCGCGAAGCGAGGCTCTGCAGGTGGAACAGGGTGACCCGGGGGAAAACTTAGCCAACTATGCTCAGAAGAGAGATGCTGCGGTAATTGTTGCAGTCACTGCGGTCACCTTTGTTCTTATACATCGTGACTATGTTGGCATCTCTCATACTGTATCTTGGGGAATGTGACCTTGCTCCCAGCAAAGGCAGAGGAGATCATATTGTGGTTGTAAGATAGCTGTTTTCCCATGTTTCAGAACTTCTGGGGGGATACCGTCTTTCCCTGGAGCCTTGCCACAGGCGAGGCAGTCTATGGCTTTGGTGAGCTCTTCCAGCGTGGGCATTTCGTCAAGCTCTTCCATGACTGGTAGGCCAGGCAAGGCATCGAGGGCAACATCTGTCACGATGTTCTGAGTCGAGTACAATTCAAGATAATGCTCAACCCAACGCTGGAATTGCTTGCTCTTGTCGGTGATGGCTTCGCCTGTCTTAGCTTTGAGCGGTGCTGTTTTGATGCTTGTGGGGCCGATAGCTGTTTTGATGCCCTGATACATTCCTTTGGCATATCCGCAGTCGGCAGCTACCTGGATGTTGGCGCACAGGTTCTGCCAGTACTCACTGGTGCAACAGTGGACAATCTGCTGGGCCTTGCTCCTTGCTGCTCGAAGGGCGTTGTGTCTGCCAGGGCAAGGGTTCTGCTTGTGAGCCAGCAGTGCTTCTCTTTTGGCCTCTGTGACTGGCTGCATTTCGTCCCAGTGAGCTTCAAACCAGTCAGCATTCTTGCGTTCTTTCTTTCCAAATGCGGTCATGGCTGAGTCGTAGATGGCATTGCGAAGGTGGTTCCATTTGGTGTCCACGTCACCTGGGATATTGGACTGGAGGTGAGCTTCAAGTTTCCTCTGAAAGCTGTCAGCGAAGGTCTGAGCCTTGATCGGATGAGAAATTCTGCAAGTGTTGATGCGGGGGTGACCCTTAGTCTTGGCATGGTGGATCTTCCTTTGCTTCAGTCTGACCTTACTGGCAACAAGGGAATGATTTGTATCACAATTCACGCTGTGATAGCTTCTCGTGTGAAGAACACTGCTGAGGTCCGCTCTTCTGGTGATGACAAGATCTAGCTGGTGCCAGTGATGGGACTAGGGGTGTCTCCAAGACACTTTCCGCAGCTCTTTGCACTTGAAGTAGGAGTTTGTAATGCAGAGGCCGTGATGACAAGAGAATTCCAACAGCCTCTGTCCGCTCTCGTTCATCCTGCCTATGCCAAAGTGGCCAAGACAGGATGACCACACTTGCCAGTCTGCTCTGACGCGAGCCTTGAAGTTGCCTAGCAAAAATAAGCCTTCAGAGCAGGGGATTCTAGATAGCACTTCCTCTAGAGCCTCGTATAGCTGATCTTTGGCTTCTGGAGTGGACGTGAGGGTCGAGGCATACACAGAAAGGATGTTCACAAAGCCCGACAATGTCTTCATGCGGAGAGTGAGGATTCTTTCGGACCCTCCTGTAGGGGTTTCTGTGGTGGCGATCAGCAAGTTCCTCATTGCAAAACCTACACCATGCTGCCTCAACTCGTCCTGGAACAGGCCCTGCCAATAAAAGGTGCAGTCTGATTCTCTAAGAGAGCCAGGCGGGTTTCCTGAAGGCAGGCAACATCGATGTTAAGTTGTGCCAGTTCCTTATTGATTATGGTGGTCTTGCGAGAGTCATCCATTTGTTGGAGATCAGCGGCAAGTCCGGGGCACATGGTGCGAACGTTCCACCTTGCAAATCGAAGAGCTGGAGTCTTCGTATGTTTCTCCTTTTGACTGCCTGGTGCAGATTGACGCTTGCTTGTCGGGAGAGACCCCTAAGCTCTACGCACCCAGTAGAGCAAGCAAGCCATGGTGGGGCAGCACCTTACTGGCTGGGGGCTGTCTAGCTTGAGGCAGGCGGTAGCTGCCCATTGAAGCTGCGAAGGTTTCTCAAACCGTCGGACAAGACCCCTGGCACTCCTCCCTACACCAATCGGTTGGAGCTTATAACCGGTAACTGCCTCGTCCCGTGTTGTGCAGGAATCTTGCGACGTCGCTGGAGTGGCCTCTCCAGTTTGCGCTAAAAAGCCTGGGTGGGGTAGTATGGAGACACTGGGCTGCCCATACGTCAGTGTCCCCCTCTCGATGTCACTGGCTGAGATCAAAGGAAAGGATGATCCAATACAGTTTGGGACCAGTTCCACTGCAGGAGTTGCCAGAAGTAGTGCTGAGCATCTGCCAACCGCCTTAGGACTCCACTTCGGATTTATCCTTGAGGTTTACTCCCGAAGCCTTTCCTGTAATCAGGTATAGCCACAAGGAAGCGAAGGTTTGGAGTCAGAGTTTACCTTCTCCTAGGTAGTTTGCCGGCCAAGGCTAGCGGACACCACCTGCCCGGATTTGAAATCAGAGTGGTCCTTCTCCTATGTGGACTGACACCCAAGTCTGACGAGCCCCACCTACCCGGAACTTTAGAGAAGGATGGACTTTACCAATTACTGCATGATTAAAGTAGTTAGTTACTTGGAATAGTAACTTTCACGTTACTTTTAAATACAAACTTTAAATACATAAAACATCTTGCACACATAGCTAAAGATATGTTAATTAATGAGTTACATTACGGGGTCATTTTTATTAATGCTATCCTGAAAACAGACTGTTTAAGACCTTCACAGACAGTTTTTTTTTTTTTTTTTTTATGTTGGTGTCAGTGTGTGGGACATAAAATTGTCCATATTTATCCTACCTTTATTATTATGGATTAATCCGATGTGCAGGGATCCAAAGAAAATGCTCGTTATCCACAGTCCAAATATCTGCTGTTACAGAGACAGAGACATGATCCAGTCCCTCAAACGTCTTCTGGAGATCAAAATCCATTTTTGAATAATCTTTATCCAGGTAGCAGGTAAATGCATTTTAATTTCAGTGGATCACAGTCTCAGCTTCCTGAAAGAAAATGAATGTTAATAGCATGTCTTCAGTCTGTAACGACGTATCTGACAAATCAGTCGGTTTAATTCTTGCTGGGTCATAAACTGTGAAGATGTATACCCGCATTTGAAATCCAGCCATGGGTGTTCAGCTCTCGTAGATCCACTTCACTGTGTTAGCTATTAGCAAGCTGCTCCTTAGCACTAGCTTTGTCGGAGCTTATTCAGGTGCTTTTGAAGATTGCAGTAGGACTCGTTCGACACTTGTTTGCAACCCACCAATATGCTTCTGTCCTTAACCGTGAGAAAGGAAAAATAATCTATTTCCACAAAAACAAAGTAGCTTCATTTCTTCTTCCGGTCAAAGTGATGAGGATTTACGGCTCCTTGCAACGGGTCACGTCAACTGATGGCTGCGTGTCAGCTATGTTAACCTTTTGAGTGTGTCTGTTGCCAAATTGCGGCATAACCCCTAGTGGTCAAGAGTGGTAAATATTTTTTGTCAATAAAATAGTTCAGATTTCCAAGGCTTGAAAGTGGTAAGATAACTGATAACTGATAACTTGAAAGTGGTAAGAGGTAATGGCTTACTGTCAATTAGAAAGATGTAAAATATGATCCAAAGTTTCAAATAGGAATAAATTTATGCATCTAATTGGCATAATGTCACGGCACCTCTTTAAGTTCCATAACTCAGTCAAAACTGGACTTTGGACGTATTTACACAAAGAATGGTTGACACCGGTTTTTGTACAGAGGTACCTCATCATTTTATCTTCAAAGTATATGAACAAGAAATCAGTACATTAAAAAAAAAAAAAACTGAAATTCCTCACTTACTTTTGACAAAGAGGGGCCGGCTGGCTGGCGTGGTCGCTGCGTTTTCACCCATCATGGTTGTTATTTTGTGTTCTGTCGGTAATTTACGGTCTCTACCACATCTACAAAGTCTTATGATTATCCCACATAAATTTCGCTTGTATCCTGCGGCTATTTTCCGTGTATAAAGCTGACAAAGTGATGGTAATGATGACCGATCGCGGCCATATTAGCTTTCTGGGCTAAAATGCTAAAAACAGGAAAAGGAAGTGAGGAGTTCTTCTTCTTTGGTGTATTACAGTACGTGTCATCCATTGAGTCCTCCAACAGATGTCTCCCACCTTCTGAAACTGGCAGATCAGTACAAATCGGTACAAATCCTGAATGGAGCCGATCATGTCAGAGTGAGATGACAGGCGCAGCACCGCGCTCTGCCACTAGGGGCACGCAAATTCACTCACTCAGAAGGTTAAGGCCAGTTTTTCATTTGCGCTTAAAATATATATATTTATATAAAAAATAAAAATCAGTAACGAGTAATGAATCTGTTCAAATTTCAGTAACTGTAATGCATTACTGAATTTTTTAAACAGTAATTTAATTGCACACCAAGTTACTGCATAAGTAGTGGCATTACAGTAACGTGTTACTTTCTAACACATTACTCCCAACACTGGTTGTTGTATCAACAAAAGCATTACTGGCCTGTTGTTTTGCCATGTCATATTGGTAAGAAGCATTATTGTCATGACTTGCCCAGCGGGGGTGGTAGAAGACCCAAACACTGACTGTGAGTTTGCAGGTATTTTAATAACAAAAGCACAAAAACACAAAACAGGTAACAGGAGGGCGACTAGCCGGATAGGCTAAGGCATGGAACACATGCCAGGAATAAACAATAGGAGCGGGGGGCACCCGCAGAGATAAAGTCCTACACATGAAACTCACATAAGGTACAGAATAGGGAAGATGCAAAACTTATGTCTGGAGATAAATGCAGGTCACAGCGCTGAACTGCGGAGCAGGCAGCCTTATAAAGGGTACAGGGAAATGGCAAAAATGACTGCAGGTGTGGGTACATGGGCGAGGATAATTACTTAAATAGGTGACAGCTTTGACAGCCCGTGAAAAGAGTTGACAGCCGGAAATACACAGACAGCTGTCAAAGGGAAAAGCACAACTGGGCAGAATGAAAATCAAAATAAGGAACAGGGAAAAATAATGCAACATCCCAGATGCTCCAAAACATAATAACGAACAAGACTAAAAATGACCCAACCAAGAATATGGGAAAATACAAAAACAGAGACAAATGTAAACAGAAAAATAAAAACGATGGCTTAAATAACCCGAAAGGCTGACCACGGTTCCCCACTCATTCTCAGCATCGTGACAGAGCCCTTCCTTCAAGGGGTGGATGCCAGACACTACAACGTAACATCAAAAAAGAGAAGGGACCCACTGACACAGAACCCCCCCCCCCCCCCCAAGAATAACAAGAATAACCCACCCTGGGAGGAGGTGGAACCCAGGCTAGGAGGGATACAAACATAAAAAAATGCTCATGACCCACAAACAGAACAGAACAGGTTAGTATAGAGACCCTCGGACCACCGGGCGAAGAAATAAGGCATTTCAAGTGGCTTGCTTAAGTCCAGGGATCACCAGGCAATGAGCAGAAATAAGTCCGGTGGCCAACCAGAGTCCCTTGACCTCCCAAGCACATGGTGGAGTCCACTGGGTGGCCTCCCAACACCAAAAAAACTACACAAAATGATCTGTCAGGCAGTCTCCCAGCATTCCAGAGCCCATGGACCGTGGAGCACAACCTGTCCCCACCTGGAGACAGTAGCTGGTGTGCATGCCCCCTCCGGACCGCAGGGACAGCAACGTGGAAGCCAGGTGACAAAGATGGCTGATCAGCAAGGGACCCAGATGAAACAGCGACTAACCAGTGAGGAAGCCAGATGCAGAAGATGACTGACCAGCAAAGAAGGCAGGCGAAAAGGATTGCTGACCAGGGTAGCTGACCAGCGAGAAGGCCAGATGAAGGGAATAATTGCTCACTGGAGAC
The DNA here is from genome assembly GCA_020510985.1 of Pholidichthys leucotaenia. Taxonomy (NCBI): domain Eukaryota; kingdom Metazoa; phylum Chordata; class Actinopteri; order Cichliformes; family Pholidichthyidae; genus Pholidichthys; species Pholidichthys leucotaenia. The sequence goes on from CM035836.1 coordinate 225,817,734, forward strand.
CTCAGGCGAAGACAGGGAACTCACAGAGACCTCAGCCAGAGACAGGGAACCCTCCAACCTCAGACAATGGCAGGGGACCCACGGTGGCCTCGGACTGAGGCGGAGCACCCATGGCGGCCTTGGACTGAGGTGGAGCACCCACGGCGGCCTTTGGTGGAGAGTGGGGACCCACAGAGCCCTCCGGCGGAGAGGAGGGACCCATGGTGACCTCAGGCGGAGATAGAGGACCCGTGATCACCTTCAGAGAAGGCTCAGACCAAGAGGAGACAAGCACCGGATGAGAGTCACCTGAAGCAGTGGAGCCCGGCAAGGAGGGCTCACATGCAACTGACGGTTACACTTGTTCCTCCCTACCAAGAGCCAGGCAAGATCTCTCTAAGACAAATAAAGTGAAAACAAAGAGACCTTGCTTGAGCTCCACCGCCATCCAGGACTCCAGTGATCCAGGCTTGGAGGTCTCGGCTCGCTCCATGTGATGCTTCAACCCCGACACGGCCACCTTGGACGGGGGAGAAGAAGAAAACACCGGAGAATCACCGGCAGCAGTGGAACCCAGTGAGGAGAGCTCAGGAGCAGAGGACATCTGCACCTGATTCTCCCCACCATGAGCCAGAGAAGAATTCTCTAGAACTGTAGATGTAATGACAGAACTTGCCTGGACTCGAGCTGCACCTTTGTCCAGGACTCCAGCGACTCTGCTGTGGCGACCCTGGCAGCAGCCGTGGTGGTGAATGACGCTGGTGGACCTCCCAGCATGACGGCTGGCGCTGATGATTGTCTCACCGGTGGCACTGAGATCTGTGCTGCTGAAGGCAGGGGACACTCTCCTGTCGGTTCAGGCATCCGGCCACAGGGGGCACTCTCTTCCCATCCAGGATATGGCTGAGGGGCAGGAATGAACCTCTCCAGGACCACAGGCCTTTCCGTTGTCCGGCGGCTCCCTCCCAGGACCGGCGGACACTCAGGGGAATTGGAGAGTGACATGGGAGAGGCAGGTGAGGATAGAATAACGGCAGCAGATGGTGAAAACTCAGCCAAACTGGGCCACTGCTTCTGAGCTTCACCACCGGGAATAAGGCAGGACAATTCATTATTAGATGTTGATAAATGAAAAGATACTTACCTTAAATCCCGGGGCTTGCTGTGGGACCAGATGATGTCCCCTCGGGAGCTACAAAGGTCATCTGGCGAGATGGGCGGAGCGCTGAAGTCAGGGGATGCACAGACTCCGCTCTGCCTGGTGAACTTCCCTCCAGCTGCTGTAAAAACTCAGGGTGGAGCCATGGCTTGTAATCCAAACTGAGCTCCTTCTCTGCTGCCAAAACCCGCTGGCGCTCCTCCAGCTCCTCCACGCTGGAACCATCAGAGGGCATGAGGACTGTGTACGCAATACGACAGGCAGCAGGCCAGTGATCAGGAGGAGCAGACAAGTCTGCAGCTGGATGACGGTGCCGGGCTCAAAGCTTCTGTACCCAGGGATGTTTCTCTGTCGGCACAGGTTTGGATGGGGGAGAGGTTTCCTCCAGCCAATGGAGCCGGTGTTGAGCCTGGAACTCTGAGGAGAGGATAACTGCCAGGTCCGGAGAGCTCCACAGGCTGGGGTATGCCTCAATCACCTGTGCCGCACTATCCCAACATTGCAGAGCCTTCTGGACAGCGTGTGCGTCCGAGATAATGTCCTCCACGAACTCAGCTGCCCAACACTCCTCTTCATTCAGCCCAACAACTCTGTAGTCCATGCAGACTGACATACCGCAAAATACCAGACTAAAGCAAAAATACGAGAGGGATAAAGAAAAAAGCAAAACTCACAGTCACTGGTGTGGCCTTCTGTCATGACTTGCCCAGCAGGGGCAGTAGAAGACCCAAACGCTGACTGTGAGTTTGCAGGTATTTTAGTAACAACAAAAGCACAAAAATACAAAAACACAAAACTTACAGGATGTGAGGCAAGGCAGGTAGCGGCAGGGCAAATAGCTGGACGGGCTAAGGCGTGGAACACACGCCAGGAATAAACAATAGGAGCGGGGGGCACCCGCAGAGATAAAGCCCTACACATGAAACTCACATAAGCTACAAAATAGGGAAGACGCGAAACTTAGGTCTGGAGATAAATGTTTGTCGCGGCGCCGAACTATGGAGCAGAAAGCCTTATAAAGGGTACAGGGAAATGGCACAAATGACTGCATGTGTGGGTACATGGGTGAGTATACTTACTTAAACAGATGACAGCTTTGATAGCCCGCGAAAAGAGTTGACAGCCGGAAGTACACAGACAGCTGTCAAAGGGAAAAGCACAACCGGGCAGAATTAAAATCAAAATGAGGAACAGGGAAAAATAATGTAACATTCCAGATGATCCAAAACACATAATAACAAATGAGAGTAAATGACCCAACCAAGAAAACGGGATAATACAAAAACAAACAGAGACAAATGTAAACAGGAAAATAAATACAAGATAATACAAAAAACGTAAAACCCAAACTAAGATTAAATACAGGCGAACCGGAAAGCAAGGACAACCCAAATAACCAAAAGCGCCAACCTATACTTAATACAGATTACACAGATACAGAAATGCAAACAATGGTTTAACCATTTGCGCTCCGTTGTTCCGCGGGCGGGCAAGTCTCTGCGTCCTAGGGCACTCTCGGACACATAGTCCAGATGGTGGTGATGTAGGTGGTGTTGGCGTCCAAGCGCCACTGAAAAAAAAAGCTGCAGACACAGCCGCGAACAGATTAGTTCATCTGATTGACCTCTCATTCGACTAATAAGAGCCTTGAATTGGGTTTCTGAAACCTTGAAGAACCAATGAATGAAAACCTAGGAAGGAGGACCCGCCTACTGTGAATGCAGGAGCCAATTGAAGCACAGAAGTTTGGGCTGGGTGAAGAGAGATTTACTGTTGCAGCTGATGCAGGAAGAACCTGCTGCAGACCCAGCAGCATGGAGATCACCCACAAGTGCGACCTGCACTCATTCCAGCAGAATAGACGTTTAGGATTCTCTTCCGTCATCATAGACCGATGGAGGCCGACGACAAAAGTCGTAAATCATTCACCAAAACGGCAATAATGGAATTATGTTTTGAACGGGATCCACGAGCGGACTAGCGTCGCGTTCATCTGACAATGGGGAAGAGAAGTTCGCCAGGACTCTGCTGCTGTGAAGAGGTAAGGTGTTATAAGCTAAATTATTATTTCTCCCTGAAAACTGTAATCCAAAAATGACTTTTGACCGTCGGTAAATTACAACTGTACGGCGCACGAAGTACGAAGTGCGTGCGCCGTGATAAACGGTTCATTTGCCGTGTTCGGACCGTGAACGCCACCCCCACCCCCCCGCTGCAGAAGAGGAGCGGGGGGGGGGGGTTCACGGTCCGAACGCCCCCCGGTCCGCGGGGAGAAGCATATGAGTCTATTCCGTCATGTAGCGATGGCCGTCCTCTGTAGCGAGGGGGGGGACAACCCCCCCCCCCCACACACACACACACAGTAGCGGGGGGGGGGGGCTGTGACAGCGTTGCTGTGGAAATATGCAACAAGTGTAATCCGTCATGTAGCGAGGGCCGAACTCCGTCCTTTGTAACAGACAACCCCCCCCCACACACACACAGACACAGCCCTGAATGTGACCTTTCATTAGAGCCCAAAATGAAGATTCTACATTGAATTATTCAAAAGTTACAGACATTTTTCCAAACTGTGCATATTTGGCACAATTTGGCACAGTTCCAAAACGCCTGGGAACAGCCTGAGAACAAAGCTGTGTAAAATATTCATTTTTTGTGGTATTTTTACCAAATTTGGATCTCAGCTTGATAACACTTGGTTCTACATTTCTGTTGCATTTTCCAGCCGGATCGGACAGCTGTGTGTTGTTTGCAAGCATTTGTATCCAAAAAAACACCGTGGCCAAATTTATTTTCTTCAAGTTCAGTATGTTTAGATGACTGTAACTCAGTGGCCGGAGCACGTAGAGAGATTATGTTTTTTTTGCCAAAAAATTCAAAGTGTTTTCTTTTAAATGAGACCAACCCCATGAAGATGCTGCAAAGGGTTGAAGAACAGCTTTCGATTTACTTTGGGCACGTTATTTTTTGGCATTTTTAGGAAAATTGCCCGGAGTGCAAGGGGTTAAATAACCCGGATGGCTGAGCACGGTTCCCCACTCGCGCTCGGCATTGTGACAGTTATGGGCACACAACGTTGTACTATTGTCTTCGAACCACTCACCAGTGGATCAAAGTTCATTAGGGAGGTGTGCATGCATTAGTGCTGGTGGATGGATGGATTGAAGTCATACAGGCTTGGTGATGGCCTTTGCTGTGATGAGGCAGGTGGTCCCTTTGTGTTAGTGGCATTGGGTGATGATGCAGAGAAGCTGATGGGAAGCTGTGGTCTGGGGGTCAGCGGGGTGGTAGGGATGAGACAGCACTGGTCTACCATAACCCATCTTGCACTTAAAAAAACAAAGGAGAAAAAGATTCCTGAGATGTATCATACAGTATTATTAGCCACATAGAAATTAAAACAAAATGAAAGAAAATAAAAATAAAGCATGTTTTCTGCTTAACTTTATGTAGAGCCATATGAATTTCTGCACCTTCAGACTGCGGGTAAAGTCACAAGTTCAACAATAAAAGCAAGACCTTCAGTAAAATGCAAAATGTGAACCACAGAATTATTCAGAAACTAGAGGGTACTCAGAGAGTGCATACCTCTGCCAAGGCTGTTCACCCAAACTATGTATTAGCCTCAAGCAAAAATCTTGGTGGAGATAAAAATCCATCCATTAGTTTTTGTGTAATCATGCTAAACTATTGTTAGGACATTGAGCCTTGGTGGAGGTATGCATTTAAGGATGACCTCCAAAATGTAATGGGTTTGTGTAGCCCAAGAGCCACCTGTGGTGAAAATGTCATTAAACTCTGTCTAGTAGTTTTGGAGTAATATTGCTAACACATTGTGAGAAGATAGAGCCTTGGTAGAGGTATGTGCTCTCAGATCATCAACGAAATTTAATGAGTTCCTCTTGAGTCCAAGAACCACTTCTGGTGAAAATTCCATCCAAATCCATCCAGCACTTTTTGTGTAATCCTGCTGCACAAATACAAACAAGGCCCTTGATGGAGGTATGCACTCTCAGATCACCACCAAACTCCAATCATTTGTTCCCCATGCCATTACACACCTTTCCTGAAAATGTCATCAAAATCCATTTGTAACTTATGGAGTAATGTTGCTCACAGACAGATAAACAAAACAAAACAACGCTAAAGATGTGTGGGGGGGAATGAAACAAATAACTGGGTGCAAGGGGAGAGTCAGGCAGCCGTCTGGGAGCCAGGAGAGAGCTGATGAACTGAATCTGTTTTTTAATAGGTTCAACTCACAGTCTATCACCCCCAAAACACAGCCAGGCCCACCCACCCTCCTGTGCAGCACCTCTCTCCATCTCCCCCTTCCTCCTCCTCAGGGGACACCAGGACCCTCCCTCACATCACAGTGACTACAGACTAGGTTAAGAAACAACTGGAGAGACTCCGTCAGCTGAAGGCGGCGGGCCCTGATGACATCGCCGCCAGGACCCTGAGGACCTGTGCCAACCAGCTAGCTCTGGTACTGAAACTCCTGTACAACCTGAGCCTGAGTCTGGAGAGAGTACCGGTGCTGTGAAAGACATCCTGCCCGGTTCCTGTCCCCAAGAAGTCATCTCCATCGGACCTGAACGACTATCGACCAGTTGCCCTCACATCTCGTGTAATGAAGGTCCTGGAGAGACTGGTCTTAGTCCACCTGAGGCCGCAGGTGAAGACGTGGCTGGACCCTCTGCAGTTTGCATATCAGCCCCATTTAGGAGTTGAAGACACTGTCATCTACCTGCTGCAACGAGCCCATCTGCACCTGGATGGCGGAGGAGACACTGTGAGGATTACTTTTTTTGATTTCTCCAGTGCCTTTAACACCATCCAGCCACTGCTGCTGGGTGAGAAGCTGCGGGTGATGGGGGTTGACAGCTCTGTAATCTCCTGGATTACTGACTACCTGACAGGCAGACCACAGTTTGTCCAGCTGGGCAGTGTCTGGTCTGGTGTGGTGGCTAGTGATACGAGAGCTCCACAGGGAACTGTGCTCTCTCCTTTTCTCTTTATCTTATACACCACTGACTTTCAGTACAACCCTTAGTCATGCCACCTGCAGAAATTCTCTGACGACTCAGCTGTTGTGGGGTGTATAAGGGGGGGGGGAGGGGGGTACAGGGCACTGGTAGACAGATTTGTGGAGTGGACAGAGCAGAATTACCTGAGGCTGAATGTCAGCAAGACCAGAGAGATGGTGATTGACTTCAGGAAGAAGAGGACGCATTCTCAGCCATTGCAGATTAGGGGGAGAGGATGTGGGGGTGGTTGAGGACTACAAATAACTGGGTGTCAGCAACGGGTTGGACTGGAGATCCAACACCGATGCTGCGCACAAGAAGGGGATGAGCAGACTCTTACTTTCCGAGGAAGCTGAGATCCTTCATCGAGTGTAGCAGGATGCTGGAGCTTTTCTACCAGACTGTTGTCACCAGTACCATCTTCTTTGCTGCTGTCTGTTGGGTAGCAGTATCAGGGCCAGCAACACCAGCAGACTTGACAAGATTATCAAGAGGGCTGGCTCTGTAATTTGTCTCAGACCGGAGACCTTTGCGACAGTGGTGGAGAGGAGAACACTAAATAAACTGCGGTCCATCATGGACAATCCTGATCACCCCCTCCACCACACACTGGACAGACAGCGGAGCACTTTCTCCAGTAGACTACTACAGCTTCGCTGTTGAACGGCCAGATACAGGCAATCTTTCCTGCCGCATGCAATTTTACTGTACAATAACTCACTATGATGTTGTATTCTGGTCATAACTATGCTGCCACACTGCACCTTACAAACTGGTACATCACATTTCACTCTGCTCCTGATAGTCCTTCACTGTGCAGTGGGATGATTCATTTTTATTCGGGCCATCATATATTAAGCTATGATGTATATAGGTTTTATAGTCGTGTTAGTGTTACTTTCCATGGGTAATCCCTTTGTCTGTCATGCATGTGTTTCTGTTGTTTGGTTGTCTACTGTCATGCTGCTGTTACACTGTAATTTCCCAGTTTGGGATCAATGTTTGCTCGATGTTTGCTCTCTACATGGCTGTTCTTTTCATCTTCTCTATCCCCTCACCCCCCAGCCAGTCGCAGCAGATGACTGCCCCTCCCTGAACCTGGTTCTGCTAGAGGTTTCTTCCTGTTAAAAGGGAGTTTTTCCTCTCCACCATCACCAAGCGCTTGCTCACAGGGGATCACCTGATTGTTGGGGTCTTTCTGCAATTGTGGGGGTTTCCCCTACATTTGAAAGTGCTATGAGATGACTGTTGTGAAATGGCGCTATATAAATAAAGTTAAATTGAATTGAATCTAAACCAACCAACCAATGCCAGCAAAAATATAACCTCCTCCTCTTGGCGGAGGTAAAAATCAAAAACTGCAAAAAGGAGAAAAATGAAAATCAAAGGAAGAAAATGCATCCATAGGGCAAAAAAGTATCCATATGGCCCTACTTTCTGTCTTTGTATGTTTTTTTCTTCATTCAAAAGTCATTCAGACTTTTGCTGTAATAGCTGGGGTGTTTTGAGCTAGAAAGAGTGCTTAATGACCCACATGTATAATTGATTCAATCCAGATATTGTTGGTAAGATGAATATTAATTGTATAGTTAGCAAGTGGGCTTTTTCTTCATCTCTACCATTTATAGGCTTGTGTATACACATTCTCACATGACGTCCTGACCAGTGCCCATAAGGTCTTCCTGAAGTTTCCCCACTAGGTGTCATCTCACAGGTTACATGTTTGAAAAAAGCAGAGCCTGTGGTCAATCAGGATAATGCAGAGAGGAATATAGGTTTCATTGCAACTGTGCCTAACATGCTTTTGCCTGTTTCCCATAATGATCTGGAAGCTGAACAACAAGCTGATCCTTCAATCGGTGAGTTGTTTAATTGTGTTCATTCCCATGATGCTGTGAGGGGCTATCTGCTTCTGGATGGTAAGGAAGGTGGCTCCACAGGGTGATAGCTTTGGTTACCTTACTGTTCAAATTGTTGTTCCATCCAGGTTTCAGGGTGAAAATATTTTTGGTTGACTAGGGGCTTACAACAGGCTCTCGTAAGTATGAATTATTTGTAGTTTTTAAAGTGACATAATCTAAAATAAAGTTATTTTGTAATATTGCTGGTTAGTATTTGTTTGGGTTTAGTTGGGTGAAGGTTTTCTGGTGGAAACCCTTTTTTTTTATTGGGGGGCGGAGTAACGACTCCAGCTCTTCGGGCTCTGGGTGTTGTCTGCTGCTCCACTGGCTGTATCTGTCTTGCAGGTACTGATTGCAATTAATGGTTTTAAGTCACAACTTGGCTCAGTGTGCTCTGGCTGTTAAGCCTCACTTCTACAGCTCTGCCTGGTTGGCACTTTGGATCTGGGCTGTGAGAGGAAAGGGGTTCCTTTTCCAGACCCTACCTTGTCTGTTTGGTTTGTTTATGCACACGCATCCACCCATCCAAACACCAACTTGGACTAATGGTGGTGAAACTGAGGCTTCATGAAACAATGAACAACTTTGAGACAATTGCTTCATGATCAACACAGTGTTATGAAGCATTTAATAAAGAGTGCCATCTGCTGATTGAGTTTCAGAACTGCATCTGAGTGGAAAGCCTTAAAAAGCCTCAATACTCGATATCAGAAGTTGCACTACACTTTATCTATCATTTTCTCGGACTTGTAAAAATTCTATCAATCTGTTATCTATCATTTTAATTGACTTTAATTAGATCACCCTCCATGTAATTTGTCAAATGATGGACAGTGTTCAGAATTTTTAGTCATTGCTGGAAAAATTCTGTCAAAGAACAATTTTCAGTTAACGAAACCTGAGCTATACAGTATATAGTGTGTAGAGCAGGGGTGTCCAATCATGTGCCATGGAAGGCAAAAACCCTGCAGGTTTTACTTCCAACCAGTGTCTTCAACAGCAGATTTCACTGAACTTCTTCCCACTGATTGCTGATTAGTGAAAACACCCGCAGAAAAGACTGGGTAGAAGAGAAAACCTGCAGGGTCTTGGCCCTCCATGGCACATGATTGGACACCCCTGATGTAGAGAGAGATGGGAAAATCTGTTGTGGAACATCAGGGAAGTTGCTGGTGCTTCTGCAGCTGGAGAGTGTTATTAAATGGGTCGAGTGTTTAAAGATTTTTATTGAAAAAAGAAGCATTTCAACAGTGTGTGGTTTCAATCTGCTCCTCTTGTGGCTTACTACCTCTCCATCTTTGAAGAAGACCCTCTCACATGGTACTGATGTTGATGGCATGTGGAGATCCTTTTTTGCCATCTTGTAAAGGTTTGGGTATATGGTTTTGTGTGTTGTCCAGTAACAGAGCGGATCTTCTCCTCTGGAGAGGTAGGGCTCAGACATATAACATTGAACTTCCACTGTGGCATCTACTGTTGCACTTTGAGAGTGCTGTGTTCCACCTACACAAAAAGAAAAACAAATGTGATTAGCAATCTTTTATAGTAAGAAAATGATTCTTAAAGTAATAACATAATACAAACCAACTCTGTTATTCAAAAGGTCCCACATGTTGTCTTCTGCTGAAGGCCCAGGTTCTTCCTCTGCTTCTGACTGATGGAGTTGATAACATTGTAATACATGTGGCTAGAGAGGTTTGGAAAACACAATAATAATATGGAATAATAAATGGTACACTACCTATTATGTTGATGGCCTTGTCCTCTCCATTCTCATGGTTGCAGCACATTCAGCAGTCAATTTTGACATGGTCTCTTATGCCTGTGTTTCATTGCCAGAGCCTAATGTTTTATATTGTGGGTCAAAAAATGAGGTTGTCCTCCATGCCCCTCTCTTACTACACTTTGACTCACTCACTCACTCACTCACTCACTCACTCACTCACAAAAACACACCTTACACTCTCAAAAAATGACACTCAACCACACACACAACTCCTATCTATCTACAGTGCATCTGGAAAATATTCACAGTGCTTCACTTTTTCCATATTTTATGTTGCAGCCTTACTCCAAAATGAATTAATTTTTCTCCTCAAAATTCTACACACGATACCTCATAATGACAATGTGAAAGGTTTTTTTTTTTTTTTTCAATTTTTGGAAATTTGTTAAAAACAAAAAACTAAGAAATCACACGTACATACAGTGGGGCAAAAAAAGTATTTAGTCAGCCACCAATTGTGCAAGTTCTCTTACTTAAAAGATGAGAGAGGTCTCCAATTTTCATCATAGGTATACCTCAACTATGAGAGACAAAATGAGAAAAAAAAAAATCCAGAAAATCACATTGAAGAATTTTTAATGAATTAATTGGTAAATTCCTCGGTAAAATAAGTATTTGGTCACCTACAAACAAGCAAGATTTCTGGCTTTCACAGATCTGTAACTTCTTCTTTAAGAGGCTCCTCTGTCCTCCACTCGTTACCTGTATTAATGGCACCTGTTTGAACTCTTTATCAGTATAAAAGATACCTGTCCACAACCTCAAACAGTCAGACTCCAAACTCCACTATGGCCAAGACCAAAGAGCTGTCAAAGGATACCAGAAACAAAATTGTAGACCTGCACCAGGCTGGGAAGACCGAATCTGCAATAGGTAAGCAGCTTGGTGTGAAGAAATCAACTGTGGGAGCGATTATTAGAAAATGGAAGACATACAAGACCACTGATAATCTCCCTCGATCTGGGGCTCCACGCAAGATCTCACCCCGTGGGGTCAAAATTATCACGAGAACGGTGAGCAAAAATCCCAGAACCACATGGGGGGATGTAGTGAATGACCTGCAGAGAGCTGGGACCAAAGTAACAAAGGCTACATCAGAAACACACTACGCCGCCAGGGACTCAAATCCTGCAGTGCCAGACGTGTCTCCCTGCTTAAGCCAGTACATGTCCAGGCCCGTCTGAAGTTTGCTAGAGAGCATTTGGATGATCCAGAAGAGGATTGGGAGAACGTCATATGGTCAGATGAAACCAAAATAACGTGGCGGGTTGATTCAAACCCCCCCCCACAACACACAGAGACAGTCAGCTCGTTACTCCTGGGTTTTTTCCGCTGCATGCTGAGTTTACAGCTGTGAGGTTAAAGTGTCATCCATGCATTGTGTTCATGCATCCTGTCTGTACCTCTGATATGCAAATGCCCAGATCGACTGCTGTGAATGTCTTTGATGTATTGTCTGAGTTGGGTATATATGCTGCACTGTTCTGTAAATCTGCCTCTCATTCACTCACTCTTCAGCTGCTGCTGCAGACACACACCGTGTCTCCTCTCTGAGAGCCTGAGGAATTCGGCTTCAGCCTGCTCACGCTATGGGCTGGAGCCGAGTTCCCGTGAAGGCGGTATGATTCAATAAACCAACTTAAAACCACAGCATCGCTGCTTATTTTATCATCCGCTTCACTGGTGACCCCGAGGACGCACACGTTTTGTGCAAACGCAACCTTCTGGTCTGGACAGCCACGCTGGCGACCCGACACTGAAGAAAACGAGCTGCCGGTGAACACAGCACCCGGCAGTGATGCTCCGCCGACGAGCGAACGCAGCAGCCTGACTGATCTGCCCTCCCTGCGGCTTCAGGGAGGCCTCAACGCAGAGCTCACGGCAGGCGAGCTACTCTCCGGATATCGCCCAAGACCGGGTAAACGGCAGTAAACGTCATGGCGCGACCCTCGCCGAGATCGGGGCGTCCATGCGGGACAGCCTGAGGGACAAAGATCGTCTATCTCCCCTCAACACTCCAACGCACCATGACTAAGCTGCAGCCACGGCTCATCATAGATGTTTTTCGGCGCCGACTGCGCCGATCTCCACCAAGTCTCCGACCCTGGTTCCTTTCCAGCGGGCCCACCCACGCAAGGAGCCCCGGCACACGCACCAGGGGTGACGAGGACGGTGCAACACGCACGGAACAAGAATGGCTCCAGAGACCGCCATCGTCCTGCGCAGCTGCACGCAGAACCTTCAAGGCTGCGCGCTCACCTGAAGCAAGCACGCGCGCAGTGTGCCCACAGGATTCACTGATGGTTTCAGCCACGGCGCACAAAGGATTCAGCCGTCTGCTTTTCCCGAGGGCTTTAGGGCTGCGCACGCACCTAAAGCCAACACGCCAAGTTCCTCTGCTTTTGTTTACGCAACCTCGCCGCTCCTGTTTTTCTTCATGGCCACGAGAGGAGTCAGAGACTAATTTTTCTTCTGGTGATCTCCACAAGTTCAACGGGACAGCCCCTCGACATCGCGGAGCAGCAAGCAATTTTTGGCGCTCCCGGTCAGCACTTACTACCCCCCTTCCCCCTCCCCCTCCACCTGCACAGAGCTTTTCCCTGCTCGCTGCCCAAACTGCAACATCGAGGTCTCGGCCCCCTGCCGTGCCCTCTGGGGGGGGGAGCGTGTGGCGGGTTGATTCAACCCCCCCACAACACACAGAGACAGTCAGCTCGTTACTCCTGGGTTTTTTCCGCTGCATGCTGAGTTTACAGCTGTGAGGTTAAAGTGTCATCCATGCATTGTGTTCATGCATCCTGTCTGTACCTCTGATATGCAAATGCCCAGATCGACTGCTGTGAATGTCTTTGATGTATTGTCTGAGTTGGGTATATATGCTGCACTGTTCTGTAAATCTGCCTCTCATTCACTCACTCTTCAGCTGCTGCTGCAGACACACACCGTGTCTCCTCTCTGAGAGCCTGAGGAATTCGGCTTCAGCCTGCTCACGCTATGGGCTGGAGCCGAGTTCCCGTGAAGGCGGTATGATTCAATAAACCAACTTAAAACCACAGCATCGCTGCTTATTTTATCATCCGCTTCAATAAAACTTTTTGGCAAAAACTCAACTTGTCGTGTTTGGAGGAGAAAGAACACCATACCTACTGTGAAGGATGGGGGTGGAAACATCATACTTTGTGGCTGTTTTTCTGCAAAGGGACCAGGACGACTGATCCGTGTAAAGGAAAGAATGAATGGGGCCATGTATCGTGAGATTTTGAGTGAAAACCTCCTTCCACCAGCAAGGGCATTGAAGATGAAACGTGGCTGGGTCTTTCAGCATAACAATGATCCCAAACACACCGCCCGGGCAACGAAGGAGTGGCTTCGTAAGAAGCATTTGAAGGTCCTGGAGTAGCCTAGCCAGTCTCCAGATCTCAACCCCAGAGAAAATCTTTGGAGGGAGTTGAAAGTCTGTGTTGCCCAGCGACAGCCCCAAAACATCACTGCTCTAGAGGAGATCTGCATGGAGGAATGGGCCAAAATACCAGCAACAGTGTGTGAAAACCTTGTGAAAACTTACAGAAAACATTTGACCGCTGTCATTGCCAACAAAGGGTATATAACAAAGTATTGAGATGAACTTTTGTTATTGACCAAATACTTATTTTACTGAGGAATTTACCAATTAATTCATTAAAAATCCTTCAATGTGATTTTCTGGATTTTTTTTTCTTATTTTGTCTCTCATAGTTGAGGTATACCTATGATGAAAATTGGAGACCTCTCTCATCTTTTAAGTGGGAGAACTTGCACAATTGGTGGCTGACTAAATACTTTTTTACCCCACTGTAAGTATTCACAGCCTTTGCCATGAAGCTCAAAATTGAGCTCAGGTACATCCTGTTTCCTCTGATCATCCTTGAGATGTTTCTACAGCTTAATTGGAGTTCACCTGTGGTAAATTCAGTTGATTGGACATGATTTGGAAAGGCACACACCTGTCTGTATAAGGTCCCACAGTTGACAGTGGATGTCAGAGCACAAACCAAGCATGAAGTCAAAGGAATTGTCTGTAGACCTCTGAGACAGGATTGTCTTGATGCACAAATCTGGGAAAGGGTACATAAAAAATTCTGCTGCTTTGAAGGTCCCAGTGAGCACAGTGGCCTCCATCATCCATAAATGTAAGAAGTTCAGAACCATCAGGACTCTTCCTAGAGCTGGCTGACTGTCTAAACTGAGTGATCGGGGGATAAGGGCCTTAGTCAGGGAGGTGACCAAGAACCCAATGGTCATTCTGTCAGCGCTCCAGCGTTCCTCTGCGGAGAGAGGAGAACCTTCCAGAAGGACAACCATCTCCGCAGCAATCCACCAATCAGGCCTGTATGATAGAGTGGCCATACGGAAGTCACTCCTTAGTAAAAGGCACATGGCAGCCCGCCTTGAGTTTGCCAAAAGGCACCTGGAGGACTCTCAGACCATGAGAAACAAAATTCTCTGGTCTGATGAGACAAAGATTGAACTCTTTAACGTAAATGCCAGGCGTCATGCTTGGAGGGAACCGGGCACCGTTCATCACCAAGCCAATACCATCCCTACAGTGAAGCATGGTGGTAGCAGCATCATGCTGTGGGGATGTTTTTCAGTGGCAGGAATTGGAGACTAGTCAGGATAGAGGGAAAGATGAATGCAGCAATGTACAGAAACATTCTGGATGAAAACCTGCTCAGAGCGCTCTTGACCTCAGACTGGGGCGACGGTTCATCTTTCAGCAGAACAACAACCCTAAGCATACAGCCAAGATATCAAAGGAGTGGCTTCAGGACACCTCTGTGAATGTCCTTGAGTGGTCCAACCAGAGCCTAGACTTGAATCCAAGTGAACATCTCTGGAGAGATCTGAAAATGGCTGTGCACCGACGCTTCCCATCCAACCTGATGGAGCTTGAGAGGTGCTGCAAACAGGAATGGGTGAAACTGCCCAAAGATAGGTGTGCCAAGCTTGTGGCATCATATTCAAAAAGGCTTAAAGCTGTAATTGCTGCCAAAGGTGTATCAACAAAGTATTGAGCAAAAGCTGTGATTACTTATGTACGTGTGATTTCTTAGTTTTTTATTTTTAATAAATTTGCAAAAACCTCAAAACTCTTTTCATGTTGTCATTATGGGGTATTGTGTGTAGAATTTTGAGGACAAAAATGAATTTAATGCATTTTGGAATCAGGCTGTAACATAAAATGTAGAAAAAGTGAAGCGCTGTGAATATTTTCTGGATCCTTGCTATCTATCTACTAGTGTGTTTGTGAATGCGTGTCTATGCATGTATCTCTGTGTAATATTTAGTAATGTGTTTAATGTCACTGAACCTAAACCTAATTCTAATTTATGTAGTACTCTCCCTGACTTGCGTATATCCAAATGCCCAACCCTCTCAAAGTTCGCGCGAGCCCTCAGTCTTCTTCTTCTTTGGGTTTTAACGGCAGCTTGCATCCAAATTGTTGCACTACTGCCAAGAGCCCTTGAGTCACGTGATGTGACCAACATAACGAGGCCTCACTTGCTACGGTCATGAGACTGGACGTGCTGAAACAGTGCTTGATGCACAACTCACAACACTTCCACTTTATATTGCTCGAATCAGTGTTGAGTGGGCGGTGTCGAGCGTAACATCACTAACTTGCACTACTGATTTACTGATATTTACATGTTTACCTAAGTTGGTAAAGTTTGGTTAAAAATATAGGTTTATTTGAATTACTTCATCCACATGACTTGTCTCCCTTCTTTGTGACAATCCATGAGCCAGATTGTGACAGTTATTACTGTTTCCTGTTTCCTTTACTCGGTAAATTGACTTCAAGACGTCTCTTCAAGCCGGTGGTTTCTCGGTGGGTAAAACAACCTTAAAAACCCATGCTTTGCATGCTAAATAAAACATGCAGGCTGGTACACCAACCCCATGCACACTACAACAAATTAATATGTATTGTATTAATCAGAGGCATCCCTACAACTAACCCTCATCTGTTAGTCAGGGGAATATTTTATAAATATGTCTGTATTCCTGATTCAAAATACGGGCGTATATCTGTGGGAATTTCATCCGAGGGGGACTCACCACTACCCTCCCTCACTTTACAGATATGTATCCATCACATATCTGATGGACCCTAAGGCTGAGGGCGGACTCGGCTGCTCTCCCTCTTTCACAAGCATATGTCTGCAGCAATATACCTGTGGAACTGCAACGGAGGGAGCTCAACCTACCCTCCCTTTGAGGTGTGTGAGACTAGAATACTCACCTGAAAAATGCACAAAAATTAGCATTATTAATATTTACCCAATTCCACAATTGGCCTATATCCCAAACAACTTCACAATTCAATAAATGTTAAAAAATTTCATAGAAATTTTTACTCTCACCAGATCACGGCGTTTGTGAGAGACCATAATTGGGATCTTTGGCTGGAGTCAGCCATCCTCCCCCGGTCAAAGCTCCACGGTCCTCCATATCTGTTCAAAAAAACTCTCACTGGAGCTTGGAGAAGATTCAGCCCGGGGCAGGAAGTGCTTGAGCCAGAATTCTTCTGCTACCATTAATTGTCGTGGATTTTAACTTTACTTATAAAAGTCCCACGTTGATCTGGTTAATAGGATACAAGTCTCAAGTGCCTTTTGGGGTGTTTATTTACATCTTGGCCAAGACCGGAGTGGTTGCCTAGAGGTAGAACATCCACCCCACAACTAGGAGATTGTGGGGTCAAATCCCGGCCGGGTCATACCTAAGACCATGTTAAAAAAAATGGTACTTCCTGCCTTCTAGCTTGGTGCTCAGCAAAAATAGAATGGAGGAGGGAAAGTTGGTTACACAGCCACAGAGGGTGCACAAGCCAGTGTACTCCCTGTGTCGGTCCCAAGCCCAGATAAATGGGCAGAGTTGTGTCAGGAAGATAATATAAGGTGATTGATTATACGCTGTGAGGGAACATCTGAAAGACAAAAAACCCCAAACCATCTTGGTCACGAAGGGAAAAATATTGTCCCCCGCATGCAGGCAAGAGCCACGAGATAATTCACAGTTAGAGCTAGTGGAGAGAAACGTAACTAGTGAGACAAAGGATTGTTTTGAGAAAGCTGAGCGTGCAGTGTTCAGAGCTACAGTATATCTCAGGGATACAAAGGGTTCTGTGTACAATGTTCAAGGCTGGTTGTTTTGGATGGGAAAAAGTACTGAGTGTAATGCCTTTTATGATTACAGGATGAACGGACAATTTAAAAAAAATCCATAATAAAGCAGAGCTGCAACTGGAGATTATAGCAACTGGAAATATGCAGTAAAATGTTTGTCCTATTTCCGGCTCCAACAGCAAAAGCCTGAACGAGAATGCATGTTTGTAAGATTTTGTGCTAGTAGTCTTGTAAAGTTTTACATTCAAGCTGGGTATCATGGTGTGTTTTTAACTGTGCTTCATAAGGGGTGGGAATCGCAAGTCACAATACAATACTATCACAATAAGCTCATGATGCAATTTTATCAATTTCCTGGGATTCCTTAAGTATTGTGATACCATACCCCCATTCACCGTCAAACTGTGTCCCCAAAGTACAATTGCCAATATCTGCTTGATATAAGTTTTCAGTCTTTTCACGTCACCATGGCAGCTTTTGTTTCAGTGGCTGGAGGGTCTCAGTCCTCTGTGGGATGATGTGCTCGGGGATTCCCTGGTTTTGGGCTTTGCTTGTCAGTGCCATTTTGGGACCACCGTGGCAGAGGGACAGGTTCACATGCTTTGGCTCCATTGTATTGATCATGTTGCAGGGGCCTTCATTTTCCACGGTGACAGAGGTCTCTGCAGACGGGGAGGGCAGTGGACCTCGTTGTCTTCTTGGCTTGCTCTGAGTTTGGAAGTGGCTTTGTTATGTCTGGGGTGTCCAGAGTTGGTTGGGCTTTACCAGGCATTATTTTAGCTTTACTGCCACCGCGGTCCATGCTGCTTGAGCTCGAATGTTTGAGCTTGAGTGTTGTCTGCTAATGCTACTGTTGCTACACTGTTCCAAGAGATGCGTGCTGGCCCGCGTGTTCTGCAAGTTGTTTTTTTTTTTTATACATTACTCCCTGTGGGTTAAGTGTCAGATCAAGATGTTTGATTCTGTCTTTGACTTCACCTGCCAATGTGCACTAACTTGGCACTACATAGTGGACTGGTTAATACCCAAAAGTTTGCAGCATTTATATGTAATTAATACCCAAAAGTTTGCAGCATTTATATGTAATTGATACAAGATGAATACATGTGTTTAGGGATCAGTGCATTATTGTGAGTGCTGCAATATTACACAGAATCGATCTTTTATCCCACCCCTGTACTTCATGTATTTACCTCCACCTTGTATCTGTTTGATCTCTTTGACCACCATTTTATTGGTTTGAATTAGGTGTTTGATGAAGCGTCGAGTACCTTACAATGTTTCCCATAGATAATACTGTATATTAATGGGCACCAGAAATATAAAGTGATGTTTATTTTTGTTGTAATGCAGCAAAGTTGCATGACATAGTTCATTCATCCCTAACCAACTAGTTCTGCTCTTTCCTGTTTCTTGGTCACTGAAGAAAATTCTTGTTTGACTAAAATCACATCTCTTCAGGTACTGGATTGCCAATTGGTGTCAATCATATTAGACTGTGAGAAAACTTTATTCACCCTGAGGTTTTTAAAATGCCATTGTTTCCTTCAGGAGCTGTGCACACGATAACATTTTACCCAAACTGGCAAAATTCATTCAGTCTCAGTGTCCGTGCATATGATGCCAGGATTTAAGCTTTCCTTTTTGGCAGCTGAATCACTCTGGGCTCTAGACACCGCAACATCCATCCATCCATCCATCCATCCATCCATCCATCCATCCATCCATCATCTTCCGCTTAATCCTTTTCGGGTCGCGGGGAGACTGGAGCCTATCCCAGCATCTTTTGGGCGAGAGGCAGGGTACACCCTGGACAGATCGCCAGTCCATCGCAGGGCCAACACAGAGAGACAGACAACCATTCACTCTCACATTCATACCTAAGGACAATTTAGAATCGCCAGTTTGATGCCAATTAACCTAACTTGCATGTTTTTGGCATGTGGGAGGAAACTGGAGAAATCCTGGAGTAAACCCACGCAGACCCGGGGAGAACATGCAGACTCCACACAGATCATTGTTGGTTGGGGGCTGTGATTGAACCCAGGATCCCCCGGCCAAGGGTGAGTTGCTGTGCTGCTGCAGTGCTTAGCACTCCTCCACCACGCTGCCCACACCGCAACAGTTTCTAATTAATTTTAATATTTTTTAAGTTTTGAAATTTAGTAAAATAAAGTTATGTCGACAAACCTGGAATGAAGGCGGACGAGGATGCTGTGCTCGAACTGAACTTTATTACAGAACTTGGCATAAAGCATGCGTACACTTAGTTGTCATATGTACACCTGCACTCTAGCTGTAACCCAAACACTGTTTCTACAACAACATGCAGTGAGATGGCTGACCACCCAATATATACTAGTGGTGACGTCAGCCAGAGGCTGCGTTCCACACCAAATGTCTTTTGTCCATACACCACTTCCCGGCCCCCTGCAAAAAATACAGAACATGCTCTAATCCATTAATTAGTTATTTAGTTAGCCCTCCCCAATTCTGGTACACTCAAAAGCCCACATTGTTAACATACTTATTGTAAACGCACTTCAACATCTTTTTTTTTTCAAAGAACATTCAACACTTTAAGAACTCTAATTAGAACTTAGAACTAGGCTCTGTGGGTAGACACCGCTAGACCCGACGCAGCTGGGTGGGTTATTCTGCCACCTTTTCAGCCATGCTCCTACCTGAGCGTAAAAAAAAACAAACAAAAAAAAACGGTCTTCCATGAGGAAAGCAGTTCTGCCGGAGGGCCTTGTAGCGGGCCCATGGCGGTCGCATCCCTGGAGCTGTCGGACCCCCGGGGCCAGAGCCAATCTTCATGATACTGGGGCCCAGGTCCCACACTGCGGCAGCTGACTCCCGTGAAGCCTTGCCATCTGGAGCAGCCACCTGGACACACCGCAGTTGATTTGCGTGCCGAACCAAACCGTCTGTCAACCAAAAGCAAGCTGATCCGGGTTTCGCTACAATCCTCTGCGGCACCCGTTGTCTTGTTGGCTGTGGCCCAGTCAGTTGCCGTCCTGGTCTCTCGCTGGTGCGAACCCGAATCCAGTCCGTGACCTGGAGCAGTGCCTTGCTCGGTTTCGTGTGTTGTGATCGCGGTGGCGCTGCATGCTCCTCCGGTTTAGGATCTCCATCATGCTGTGGCAGTTCTGCTGTTACCATATTTGTTGTGGACCCTTCACCCATCGTCACTGTTCCCGTTGTCTGAGGCTGATTGTGGGTACGGAAGTTGTTCGATGTCTCTCCTGTGTCATTTGTTGAAGCGGACTCTTCACCCGTCGGCTCGTTTGTAACCTCCGTAGCTTGTTGTTGAGCGTGGGTGCGGAAGCAGTCCAGTTCCTCCTCTCTCCTGTCTGATGTGCTCTGCACCGCCGTGTTGCGAGCAGTGGTCCGTACCCAGTTGTTGTTGTGCCTCGGGGTTTTGTGCATGCACGGGCTCCCTCCCCTGCAGCTCCAGCCGAGTGAGGAATGGAGGCGCTGCCCCCCTCAGCTTTCCTTCTGAGCGCAGGGTGGATTGTTTACTGTCAGTGCTGGTTTGAATTGCCTTGTCCCACACCATGTTGCCGTCGTCGTGGTCCATTACACCCCACTTGCCGCACCCTGACCATTTAAACCCAGCACTGTCTCAGATAGCAAAGCCCAGTCTGTAGAAGAGGTCACATCCCATAATGTTGTCACCGTGCGCTGCCACTTGTAACGTGAAGTTGTACACATTCTTAGACTTGCAGTAGACCATTAGCTCAACTGTTCTTACATTACAGAGTCTGTGACCTCTGTAACCATACGGCTCCATTGGGTTCTTCTTAATTTTGTGGTTGGGGAAAAATTTCTTCACCATGGCCCAGTTTAACATCGACCTAACCGCCGCTGTGTCGACCAGTAGCGGTAAAGCCACACTGTCTAATTCAACCATGCCGTATGCATAACCGTTGATGTCAGGTCTTACCGCATGAATGGTTGTCGTTGGTGGGCTCCACGGCGCCAGTGACCGGCACACTCTGGTGAAATGTTTAAGCGTCTACACTTTTTGCAATATTGTCCTCTTGCCGAGCAAAAACATGCTCTGTCCTGGTGCGTCGGGGACCCACAGCTACCATAGACGAGGCCTCTCAGAGTGGTCCTTCGGTTGACAGCGTTCATCTCGTGCTCTTCTGCCGTGTCCTCATATTCCTCCTTGCCCACCGTGTTAGCTAGTGTCGCCTGTCTGGGTAGCTTCTGTAATTGGTGCCCACCCAGCTCCATCACTAACTTCTCTGCTGACTCAAGCTGGAATGGTAGCTCTATCGTGCCAGCCAGACTCTTAGTCTCAGGTTACGTATGTGCTCAGCTAACTGGTCCCGCACCATCTCGTCTTCTAACAGTCCAAAATGGCACATACCAGCCAAGAAGTGCTCGTTTCCTTACTTTATCCTGTTTTCTCAAGTCCAGTGCTGCAACGTAGGTCTCAAATTCGTCCAGCCATTGTGGCCACGGGACAGTTGGTTCACCCGGGGACTCGAGGAAAGGCCATAGCGGTCTCAATTACACTTCCATGGTTCGAAATTCTCATCGCCAAATGTTATGTCCACCAACCTG
Source organism: Pholidichthys leucotaenia (assembly GCA_020510985.1). NCBI lineage: Eukaryota > Metazoa > Chordata > Actinopteri > Cichliformes > Pholidichthyidae > Pholidichthys > Pholidichthys leucotaenia. The sequence continues at coordinate 225,839,339 of CM035836.1, forward strand.
GAATGAAGATGGACGAGGATGCTGTACTCGAACTGAACTTTATTACAGAACTTAACATAAAGCACGTGTACGCTTAGTGGTCATAAGCACACCTGTACTCTAGCTGTAACCCAAACACTGTCTCTACAACAACATGCAGTGAGATGGCGGACCGCCCAATATATACTAGTGGTGACGTCAGCCACAGTCCATGTTCCACTCCAAATGAGTCTCTTGTCCATACACTACAAAAGTGATATTGGTCTTTTTTAAATGAAGAGTTCCTTTGCAAAAACAGATAAGTCCAATTTTTTTTTAACAATGAGAAAAACAACTTTGTCTGTCTCAAAAACATGCCTGTTTTGCAAAAAAAGTTGTTTTTCTCATTGTTTTTTTCCACAATATCTTTATTGAACCTTTTCTTTTTTTTTTTTTTAACAAACATGATACAAACAATCAAACACTAACACTAAAGTACTACAAAAAAAAATGCACTAAAAACACCAACAACCACCAACAAAATCAAGTCTTCAACAATGCTCCTCTGTTTAGTCTAGACAATCCAATACATAAGTATACATATTATGTTCACCAGTTTGGAATTTACAAGGTCCACACACATCATTCACCTTCTTCTTCAAGAGTTATGTTTAAATTTTTTACATAATCAATAAAAGGTCTCCATATATTCTCAAACACAATTTCCTTTGATTTTAGTATATATGTTATTCTTTCTAATGGAAGGTTTGTTAACATCTGTCTTAACCACTGAGTCACATCTGGTCTATGAGTCTTTTTCCATAATAGTGCAATACATTTTTTGGCATTAAGCAAACCGAGGTCTATGAATGTTCTTTCACTTTTATTAAAATTATGCTTTTCTGGGTACAGACCCAACAAAAACAGTTTAGGATTCAATATGATTTGTTTTGAGATTATTTTTTCAATTGTTACCCTCACCTCTTCCCAAAACATTCTTATTAATCTACATTCCCATAAACAATGAAATAGGGTTCCTTTACTTTCCATGCATTTTGTGCATGTATCTGGTATATTTTTGTTATATCTATTTAACTCCTCCGGTGTAACATACATCCGCATTAACCATTTGAAATGTATCAATTTAAGGCGTGCATTTATTGATTTGGTTTGAGCTTCTGTACAAGCCAATTCCCATTGTTCCTCTGAAATTTCAATTTGCAGATCTTCTTTCCAGTAGTTTAATCTTTTCAGTGAATTTTCACTTGAAGATAGTGTCAATGAGTTATAAAACTCTGAAATAATACCCTTTCTTTTACTATCTTTCATCATCATTTTTTCCAAGGATGAATAAATAGGTCGAGTGAGAGCTTTATTTTGATTTGATCGAATAAAGTTTCTAAGTTGAAGATATTTAAAAAAATGTGTTCTATTGAGATTAAATTTGATCCTCAGCTCTTCAAAAGACATTATGTTGTCTGCACCTGGCAAATATAAATCCTGAATCTTTTGTATCCCTTTTAAATTCCATACTTTAAATACAGCGTCCGCTCTCCCTGGTTTAAAATATTGATTACCCCATATTGGACTAAATTGTGACAATAACTGTGGTTCTTTTAAATAGTTTTTAGCTTCACACCATATTTTGATCATATGCTTTACAAATGGATTTTTAACTTGTTTTTGTAATTTTTTTGCCGAATCTGAGTATATGAATATGGGAAGAGGTAAAGGTAAATTGTATGATTCCATTTCAGTCCAGTGAGGGAGATCATTTGATGAAAAATAATATGTCATAGACCTCAGTTGTGCCGACCAATAATACAACATAAAATTTGGACATTTCAGACCTCCACGATCAAATGGTAAATATAATAAAGACAAACGTAATCTAGCCCTCCTGTTGTTCCATATAAATTCCACTAACTTTTTTTTTATTCTTGAGAATAGATCTAAAGGTGGTGATAAGGGAATGTATTGAAATAAATAAAGTATTTTAGGTAAAATATTACTTTTAAGTATATTGATTCTCCCGATCATCGACATTGGTAGTGACATCCATCTCTGAGTTAACTCACTGATATCTGACATTAAGGCTTCATAGTTGACACTGGCGACTGATTCTAGCTTAGGCATAATTTGGATTCCTAAATATTTAAACTGATTTACAACATTGAATTGATTTACCTCAGGGGCTGGGTAATTTCTCTGGGTCTCATTTAGCATTAATATTGAAGATTTAGTTTTATTTATTTTATATCCTGATATTTCCCCAAAATTCTTTATTAAATTCAACAAGGTTGGAATTGATTTTTTTAGATTCGACATAAACAAAATTATGTCATCGGCGTACAGGGAGATTTTATGTTCTGTTGGTCCAACTTTAATTCCATATATTTGTGAATGTAAACGTATCGCTATCGCTAAAGGTTCAATTGCCATAGTAAACAGTAAAGGTGAAAGTGGACAGCCTTGTCGACATCCTCTATTTATTTTTATTGGTTTTGAAATATTGTTATTTGTTAGGATTTCTGCTGTAGCATTATTGTATATTATTTGAACCCATTTTATGAAATTATTTCCAAGTCCAAACCTTTGTAGTACTTCAAAAAGAAAGGGCCATTCAACTCTATCAAAGGCCTTTTCGGCGTCCAATGATAGGAGAGCTGTATCCGGTGCTTCTTTATTAAAATAAATAATATTAAATAGTCTTCTTACATTATGGAAGCCTTGTCTACCCTTTATAAAGCCATTCTGATCTCGATTAATAATATTTGGTAAAATTTCTTGTATTCGTCTTGCTAAAATTTTACAGATTATCTTAAGGTCGGCGTTTAATAGGCTTATTGGTCTCATATTTTCACATTTATTAGAGGGCTTACCTGGTTTTGGCAGCAGTATAATTAAGGCATTATTTATGTATGATGGTAAATTATTATTTTGAAATGCTTCTAAAACCATTTCCAAAAAAGGTTTTATTAATTTATTCTTAAATTTTTTATAAAGGTCAGCTGGAAGACCATCTGGTCCTGCACTTTTTCCTGATTTCATATTATCAATGGCTAGCCCAACTTCTTCTTGACTAATTTTAGACTCCAATATCTCCCTGTTTTCATTTGGAATACACGGTATAGATAGTTCGTTCAAAAACCCATTTAGTTTTGTTAATTCAGGTTCATTTTTGGTATCATATAATTTTTCATAGTAATCTCTAAAGGCTCTATTAATTTCTAAAGGATCTATAACTACCTGTCCATTACTTATAATACTGGTAATTGGTGTTTTAATTTCCAATTGTTTAATCTGCCATGCTAATAATTTTCCTGATTTTTCACCTTGTTCATAAAAAGATTGTTTCAATCTTAGAAGACTCGAGGCAGCTCTATTCGCTGATTTTTTGTCGTATTCAGCTCTCAAAATCAGTAATTCATTCTCCAACCTTGGGTCACTTCCTGCATACACTTTTTCCTGAAGATTTTTTATTTTATGTTCCAATTTAGCTCTCTCCTCTCGAGTCTTCTTAGATTTTGATCCTGTATAACTAATAATATGTCCCCTAATAAAAGCTTTGAAAGCCTCCCACTTTACACATGCTGATGTTTGTGTAGTATTGATGTCAAAGAACTCGTCTATCTGTTTTTCTATATACTTGACAAATTCCTCATCCTGAAGCCATTTATGCTGAAATTGCCATCTACCTGATTCCTTTATCAATTTTTTATCTACATATATTAGACAACAGGGTGCATGGTCAGAGATCACGATGTTATCATAAAAGCAGTTTTGAATCTTGGACCTTAATTCTGTGGAAATCAAAAAATAATCAATACGTGAGAATGTCTTGTAGGTACTGGAATAACAAGAATAGGCTTTAACTTGTGGTTTCATTTCTCTCCATATATCTAACAATCTCAATTCTTTCATAAAATGATTAATAGTCATCCTACATCCAATGTGCGTACAATCCAGTCCTGTTGATCTATCCACACCTGGATTCAATGTACAATTAAAATCCCCTGCTATTATATGTTGCCCTGTAAGTGATGATAAGATGAGAAATAAATTAGCAAAGAACTTCTGGTCATCTATATTGGGACCATATAAGTTCACAAGATTTATATTTTCTAATAGCAAAGAACCTTGAATGATTACATATCTTCCAAATTTGTCTCCAATTACATTTTTCACTTGAAAAGGAACTGATTTATGTATGAGAGTCATAACTCCCCTGGCTCGGGATGAAAATGAAGAGGTGAATACACTTCCCTGCCATCTACTCCTAATTCTTTTAACATCCTCCTCTATCAGATGAGTTTCTTGTAAAAACACAATTCTTGAACCCATGTCCTTTATTTTATTCATAACTTGTTTAAGTTTTTTTAAATTTTGTAGACCTCTGCAATTCCATGAAGTTAAATTAAGATTAACACTTTGGTCCATGATCAATAGAGAGTTTGGGATTACCTTGCAGTGTAAACATGCTCATACAGAGAAGCAAAAACATGAGTGGTTGAACATTCATCCTACAAACTACACACAAACAAATTCCCCCTTCCCACACTTGTGGCAAACCCCCCAAAATCAAAAGAAAAATTCTGTCTCCCGATATAGCCATCGACTGTTCCACATCCACGGGGAACAGCCTAAGCCACTCCTTCTTCATCCTCCCAATCACCCTAACTCTACTGCTTTTAATGACGTAACATTAACTCTCCTCTGTAGTTTTCCAACTTAACTCCAAAATTTTTACCAACTTTGTACATCCTAGTTTTTTTTTTGTTTGTTTTGTTTTTGTTTTGTTTTTTTTTAATATATAATACAATCTATATTTTGTAAACTTACTATTTACTTCAAGTCAGTCAGATGCCTGTGCAAATGCTTAGTTATTCTACCTTATATTTTGTTCATGCTTAGCTCCCACCAGTCTCTTCTTCTTCTTTGATCTTCTTGATGAACTCCTGCGCCTCCTCTGGGGTCTTGAAGATGTGGGTTCTGCCCTCATACGTGGTCAGCAGTCTCGCAGGATAGATTACACCATGACGAATCCCAAGGTTGCGCAGCTCCTTACGTACGGGATCAAACTGCTTCCTCAATTGCTGGATTCCTGTGGCCAAATCTGGGTAGAACCGCACCTGCTGGTCCTGGTGTTTAATCTCTCCTTTAGCACGTGCAGCGTTGAAGATCTTCATCCTGTCTCTGTTGCTAAGAAACTTCATAATTAAGGTCCTCGGCGGTCCCTTATCTCTCCGTGGGCCAATACGATGTGCTTTTTCCAGAACCACTGCTGATTGCAACTCCTCGCTGCCCAGCACCTCCGGAATCCACTTTTCCAGAAAGGAACATACGTCCCGACCTTCTGATTCCTCTGGAAGACCCACCAGCCTCAAGTTATTCTGTCTCGACCGAGATTCCAAATCCAAAATATTATCTTCCAGAGATTTATTTTTTTTTTCCAAAGTGCGCACCTTTAATTGAAGACGGGTGACGTCATCTTCAGCACTAGCGAGACGGAGCTCCATCTGCGCCGTTCGTTCTACACAGTCACCCAATTCCTTTCTTATTCCTTCCAGCGCTGTCATAATCCCATCAAATCTAGAGGAAAAGTCCGCTCTCATTGAACTCATGGCAGCCATCAGCGCATCTGCGCCATTCCCCGCAGAAATCGCACCGCCGCCAGCTTCCTCCGCCATATATGGAGCCTTGTTTGCTGCGTCACAGACCTGAAAGTCCGTTAATTTGGACTGTTTCGGCGGCTCGCTTTTTCCTTTTCCTGGTTTTCCAGCCTTAGGCTTCGCCGACATATCCTCGCCCAAATGCTGGGATACGTTCTGTCCCAAATGAGAGAGTTATTTGCCGATTTTTTTTTTTTCCAGGAGCAGAGCAGAGCGAGACACGTCCGTCCTACGTGGCAGCCATAACCGGAAGTGTTTTTCTCATTGTTAAAAAAAATTGGACTTATCTGTTTTTGCAAAGGAACTTTTCAAATTTAAAAAAATGTACAGACTACTGTAATGCCCTGCGTTTTTGTCTTCCAGAAAAAAGCGTATCAACTCTCCAATTACTCCAAAATTCAGCAGCATGAGTGCTGACGAGGACCAGAGGCGCATATTACACCGATTCTAGAATTGCTGCATTGGCTCCCCGTGCATTTTAGGATTAATTTTAAGGTTCTGTTTAGTAGCTTCTTAATACCTTAATGGTTTTGGGCCTTCTTATCTATGTGAGCAGCTTTTACCTGATGAAGCCTCGTGGACCCTGATGTCTTTCAGTACTGGCCCTTTAATTGTTCCCAAAGTCAGGACCAAGACTTACGGTGAAGCCTCTTTCATTACCATGGTTCTCGTCTTTGAAACAGCCTGCCGGAGAGCTTCAGGGCCACAGAGACTATTGATGTTTTTAAGAACAGGCACAAGACCCACCTTTTTAATTTGGCTTTTAACCAACTTGTTTACCTACTCTTGAAGTAGTTATTTGTTGCTTGTTCCATGTACCTTTTAGCTCCTTTTTTTTTTTTGAACGTATTTTTCTCTCCTTCTGTTTTGATGTTTCTAGCTCAATTTGTATGTATGTGTTTTTGGTTCCCTTGCTTTATGAGTTCTTAACTTCCTTTTGTATTTTATGAAAGTCAGCCACTCACTGACTTTCTGATTGAACACAATATTTTCGACAAATTTCAGTCAGGTTTTCATCAGAAACACTCGACAAAGACCGCTCTTCTTAGGGTGTCGAATGATATTTTAATGTCATCAGACTCTGGCAAATGCTCTGTTTTAGTGTTATTAAATCTTACTGCAGCATTTGATACTATTGATCATTGTATTTTGTTACAAAGGCTTAGAGATTGGGTAGGTATTTCTGGAAAAGCTCTGGATTGGTTTTTCTCCTACCTTTCTGGTAGGAGTTTTTCCGTGGCTGTTGGCTCTTATTCATCTGATTCTGCTCCTTTAACCTGTGGGGTGCCTCAGGGTTCTATTCTGGGTCCACTTTTATTTGCCCTATATATGCTGCCACTTGGTTCTATCATCAGCAAATTTAAACCTGACCATGTTCACAATTTAAAAATTATTCATGATTGTCTGTCTGCAATTAAGGACTGGATGTCTAGTAACTTTTTGCAGCTTAATGCTGATAAAACTGAAGTCCTTATTGTAGCACCTGATAATCTAATTCCTAAGATGGTTAATAGCATTGGTTCATTAAGCTCTAATGTACGGTCTAATCTAAAAAAATCTTGGTGTCATTTTCGATCAATCGATGAGTTTTGATCAGCATGTCAAATCTCTGACCCGGAGTTGTTTTTTCCACCTTAGGAGTATATCCAAAATTAGGACATTGGTTTCCTACAGTCAGTTAGAAATAATTATTCATGCCTTTGTTTCTTCACGTTTGGACTACTGTAATGATCTTTTCACATGTCTTAGCAAATCCTCTTTACACCGCCTACAGTTAGTCCAGAACTCTGCTGCAAGATTACTAACTAGGTCCAGTAGATTCTGTCATATCACTCCCGTTTTGGCCTCCTTGCATTGGCTTCCTGTAAATTATAGAGTTGATTTTAAAGTTCTTGTTCTTACTTATAAAGCCATTCATGAAGAGGCGCCTTTTTATATTAGTGACCTGCTCCATCTACACCAGCCCAGTAGGTCTCTCAGGTTTTCTCATCAGAATCTGTTGGTAGTCCCTAGCACTAGGCTTAGAACCAAAGGCGATAGAGCCTTTGCTGCTGTTGCTCCCAAACTTTGGAACTCCTTACCTTTTGAACTTAGATCTGCACCTTCCATTGATGTTTTTAAGAAGCAACTAAAGACCCACCTTTTTAGCCTGGCTTTTTAATTAACTATGTGTTGATTGTATTTTTATGTGCTTTTACTATTTACTTATTTTTTTTTTTTTTGGTACCGTTTTATGTGCCTGTGTTTTTATTTTGTTTTTTACCATGTTAAGCACTTTGTGACTCTGTGAAAAGTGCTCTATAAATAAACGTATTATTGTTATTATTATTATTATTATTATTATTATTATGTGTTTTAGCCCCAATGTTTTCCTCAGAGGAGCCCTCCCTGCCGGGAGTTGCCTGGTCCGTCTGCAGGGGTGTGGTCTCGGGGGTCGGTCTGGCCTGGGTGGGTGGGAGGCTCCATGGCATGGCTGTGGTGTGGTCCCCAGTCTGCCCTGGTCGGGGTGGCCCCTGTGGCGTGCTCTGTGGTCATGGACTGTGTCCTCTCCCAGCAGGGAGGGCTCCACAGGATGTTGTTCTTTCACATGGTGTCTCGGTGCCTAGCCATGCCCTCTATTTTATATATGTGTTTGTGTGAGAGAAAGAAATGGGGGCTGGTATGTGTGTGTCTGTACGCAAGTGTGTGTGGATGGGAGGACTTAAGTGTGGTCTATCATCCCAGTATATGTATTTTGTTTTATATCTTGTTTCTTGTTTTATCTACGTATGTAAAGCACTTTGCATCGCATCCAGTGTTTGAAAAGTGCTTTACAAATAAAGTTTGATTTGATTTTGGAGGTGTGAAAGTGTAAAGCTTGGAAGTCAGTCTCCAGAGTGGAGGTTTTATTGGCACAGATTTTCCGCATCAGTGTGCACAGATAAAAACAGTCATGGTAACGTTAAAGCCTCAATTTACCATAGATTTCAGCCAATCCACACACAAAGAAGCATGCATTTTTCACAGAAATACACGGTCCGTGATTAAACTTTAAGCTTGATGTGTTTAAAGTTAGGATTAGGTAACAAAGGGCTCTTAACAATATCTGTAAAATGCTTTTTTAAACACAATAGATACAGCCTTATAGAAAAAAAATAATTATCCAATTTATAACCAAGCAGAATTTACAGACTGAAATGCATCCCTAAAATGATGCCTATACCTTTGCTGAATGATGAGAAAACTAACTGTAGAGCAGCCGATACAGTTTAAATCCAGCTTCATGTAGCTCTTCAGCCCACTGACATCACATCATTTCTTACTTATAATTCTTTTCTAAAAGTTATGACTGAAGACTCATCAAATATTCAAACCAGCTGCTGGGAAATCAGATTTTTTAATTTGCTGCAATTACACAGGTTATTTATTTAACTTGTTTATTTATGCATATGACTCCTTCATTCTTTCAACTTAAAAAAATGAAAATATATATTGCAGGCAGAATGTGGCATTTATAGTTGTCGTCTCATAATCCAAAGTTCCTCTGAGTAAAACTTGTACTTGTCATCTGTTTTCACACCTTCACTGGATCTGTGTGCACACGTGGTTGCTTCTGTGATGCGTCATGTGCATGCAGACCTTTTTCTCTGGTTGTAAACGAAAATGTCGTCGTGTGTCCACCAGGCCTCAATCTTATTTGTTTGTGCTTGAATTTCAGACATAGCCAGTCTTCAGAGTCAAACCCAGTGTGAAAGTTATTTGGCATTCATGAACTGTCATATCCTCTGATTACATGTATTAAAATTCTGTGGAAATGGATCTGTTAATATACTTGCTTTGACCTCAGATTGATTTTGTCTTTTTGACATTGTGATAATGGCCTTTGACCTTTTAAACCCAAAGACAATCAGAGATACTGACCACATTTACATGTACACGAACAAACCGGTTATGATTGGATTTCTGTTGTTATCTGATTATTCAGGTGGCCAATAAAGGCCATGTAACATGAGGCCATTAACTCAAGTGGTTTACCCTCCAATAATCTGTTTATTCAGTGCATGTAAACACACCCAAACTGATTATTGCCTTTATCACTTTATTCCCAGTAATTGGTTTATTGTGACCATGTAACTGGGGTCAGTGATTCCAAGGTCAACTTCTCTACTGAGTTTGGTTTATTTGTTGGAGCTTGAACATGGTTGCAGACTCCCTAAACTTTGTCGGCATGTGTAGAAAAGCTCAGTTATCATTGGGTTTGGATATATATATATATATATATATATATATAACAATGCTCTGCACTGTATGTTTATATATTTACATATTTATTCCATCCAGCTAAAATGCTCTGCACTGTGTGTCTGTGTGTATATATATATATATTTATAGTAATATGTACATATGTATATTAGCTGCTCTTGCTTTTTTTCTTGCCTTCTGATTGTTGCTCTGAGTGTTGCTATCCCTGTGCTGTTGCAATCCTGGAATTTCCCCGTTGTTGGACTAATAAAGGCTTATCTGATCTTATCTTATCTTATCTTATATGTATATATATGTCATTTTCAGATAGACTTTCTTAAGTCTGTTTGACATTGTTAAAATAGGATGCAGTAGAGGAGAAAATCTGAGTGTACATTTCTGCCTTGCAGATTTTCTTTTTTGTCTCACTTCAGCCACTTCAGGCCTTGTTTTTGGCAGACAGTGAAGCAGTTTGAAGCCTTCTTGGGCAGGCTAGCCTCTTAGCTTGTATGTGTTTTTTTTATGACTAAGAGCCAATATTTTTCAATGAATCCCAGATTTGAGGCCTGTTCTAGTTGCTGTTGTGTCAGCTCCTTTATGTTCCCGTATATAGCTGTTGCAATCAAACGTCAGCTGTATTCTAACCCAGTTTCTTGGTGATCCCAGTCGTATGTTTTTCTTGATCTTCTTGTGGTGCTTATCATACAAAATTGGGTGTGAGCCCATAGTTTCCCCCATTTTGACCTGAAAGTAACCTCACCTGAACTAATCAGTCTACTTGGTCTGATGTGTTTCCACACATGAAAACCCACTGACATCATGCAACTGTTGAATTGAATCTGTTAAAGCAAAATTATATGCTTGGTGTTAGGGCTGGCAGTACATTGAGTATATTTGATGTATCAATATAGTACGGTTGTACTATAGCAGTATATAGTAGTATATCAGCAGTACCGTTTTATGGCAAGAAAGACTACTACAGATGCAATGTTTGCTCTAAGAGTGTTGATGGAGAAGTATAAAGAAGGTCAAAGAGTTGCACTGTGGCTTTGTGGATCTAGAAAAAGCATATGATAGGGTGCCAAGAGAGGAAGTGTGGTACTGTATGAAGAAGTCAGGAGTGGCAGAGAAGTATGTGAGGGTGGTGCAGGACATGTATAAGGACAGCGAGATGCTGGTGAGGTGTGCTGTAGGAGTGACAGATGGGTTCAAGGTGGGGGGTGGAATTACATCAGGGATCAGCTCTGAGCCCCTTCTTGTTTGCCATGGTGATGGACAGGCTGACAGATGAGGTCAGGCAGGAGTCTCCGTGGACCATAATGTTTGCAGACGATATATTGTGATCTGTAGTGAGAGTAGGGAGCAGGTGGAAGAGAGCCTGGAGAGGTGACGGTATGCTCTGGAGAGAAGAGGAATGAAAGTCAGTAGAAGCAAGACAGAATACATGAGTGTGAATGAGAGGGAGGCAGGTGTAATGGTGAAGATGCAAGGAGTAGAGGCAGTGAAAGTAGATGAGTTTAAATACCTGGGGTCAACCACCCAAAGCAATGGAAAATGCACAAGGGAGGTGAAGGAGAGAGTGCAGGCAGGGTTGAGTGGGTGCAGATGAGTGTCAGGGGTGATTGGTGACGGAAGGATTTCAGCTAGAATGAAAGGGAAGATTTACAAGATGGCAGTGAGACCTTCTATGATGTATGTTTTGGAGACAGTGGCACTGACAAAAAGACAAGAGGCAGTGCTGGAGGTTGCAGAGTTGAAGATGCTAAGATTCTTATTTTGAGTGACTCGAAGCGACAGGATTAGAAATGAGTATATCAGAGGGCCAGCTCAGGTTGAGCAGTTTGGAGACAAAGTAAGAGAGGCAAGTCTGAGAGGGTTTGGACATGTGCAGAGGAGGAATAGCAGATATATTGGACAAAGGATGTTGAAGATGGAGCTGCCAGGCAGGAGGAAAAGAGGAAGACCACAGATTCATGGATGCAGTGAAGGAGGACATGGAGAGGGTTGGTGTTACAGAGGAAAATGCAAGGGATAGCGTGAAATGGAGGCAGATGATCCGCTGTGAAGACCCCTAAAGGGAGCAGCTGAAAGAAGAAGAAAATGCCCATATCGTGGCAATCACATATAATTTTTCATGTTAACAGCTTCCTTCTCTCTTTCTGTTCTGCTGCAGCGCTGCTGTGCTCCTCTCTCTCTCCCCTATCCCACACTCTCCCCACTGCTGCACATTTTTAAACTGCAGCGAGGGAAACACTTATTTCGTCACAAAATTACTTTTGCACATTCCTTCTTTCAAGTATTTAATGTTATAAATGCTGTATAAAAGTCCATCCCTATGTGCAAATGAAATGTGAGCCAGATGAAGATAAACATTACAGCAGCAGTCTGCACTCCGTAGATAAACCATTCTCCCTTTGTGAGCAAACTTTCAAAATAAGAGCTCTGATCCAGTCTCATACACCTTGTGGCTTGTTAAATGAAGAACTGATTGTGCATAGATACACAAAAATAAGTGTGAAGTTATACTTCTGCCACTTATTAGACCACTAAGTATCAGTATGGAAGCATATTGCATTCACTTGTAAAAAATTAAAAAATCAGTTTTTCCTGAATTATTTTTTTTATTAATTTAAAAAAAAATCCCGTTCTGTTTTTCTGAATTGAGAAAATTATCTGATTAATTCAGAATAAAAAAACATTTTTTTTTTCAGCTGGTTGATGCCGCCAAGAGGATCAGTTCCTCTGAAGGACGGATAAATTTTTCACACATAAGGAGTTGTTCAGAGCTCCTTATAAGAACTCCTTATACAAAGATATAGAGTGGTGATAATCAAGTCAGTGGCGTCATGCACCTGTAAGCTGGTTGCCAACCACCAATCAAATCTAAAAGAAGAAGAAGAAGAACAGATTTTTTTTTTCAAAGAAATTTGATCATATTAAGAAAAACACAGCTTTTCATTTAGTTTTTTTTTTTCCAAGTGAATGCAAAACTTAAATATTTCTACCTATGTGGATAAACTTGATGACTTGATAATGAGTTTTGTTAGGCAAGGCAAAAAGATATGTACTTTCATCAGATTGAATTATTACATTATTGTCAGGAAGAACTTTCTCTGATGTGGGCTTTCATTTTGTTTTACTGGGCAGCTATTTCATAAGTGACATTAAACTCCCTCTAGTGTCGGTATATGTATGTACAGTATGTATGTATATATGTATTTGCTGTATGTATACTCAACAGATTTTATAATCCACCACTACATTTATTTGTAAATTCACTGGTGTAGTTTGTGTTGTATGCATATGAGCACTCATATATTGCTTCTGATTACCTTTTAATGAAGATCCTAAGTTAATCAGTGGCAAAACAAACAAAAGAAAAGAAAAAAAATGCCAAAAAACATAAGCACCATACATTGAAGTATTGTGACTTCTTCCCCCAAATTGTATTTTGAGATACAGGACTACTCACAATAATCAGTCAGGTGTGACCAAATTCCAGATTATGGGAATTACATGACATGTATTTGTAAAACTTGGTTTCTTAATAGAGAAAAGCTCCTCCCTAATTGGGTCACGGTTTGGTTCATTTTCGGTATAGTAAGGAGGCAAAATACAAAACATAAAACTGCTTATCTTTTGTGTAAGCGGGAACAGTTTTATTGAGAAAAAACCTCCCCACAAACTACCAGCAGTAAATTCGCCAATAAATAAAAGATTCTCAAATAAACAAAATAAAAATGTATACAATAAAGTAAATTCTCTTTTTAGGAAAAGAACGATGCAGAAAAGTGCAACAATAAAAGTTTGAAAAGTCTGAATTATTCTTTTATTTTTAGGAAATCAAAATTCCTTATTGACTGAAGCAGTGCTTTTTCAACCAGGGTGCCCTGGTATGTTCAGGTTTCTGGGGGAAATTAATAATCTAATTTCACTTGTTCATTGGTCAAAAAAATTGCAAATAACTTATTGTTGTGCATAGGTTCTGAAGGCACCCATGAACAACAACAGCAATTTTTTTTGCACAGACAAGACATTAAATTCAAAAATGTCCCATAGAAGTCTGAACATGCCAGGACACTCTGGTTGAAGAACACTGGCCTAAAGTGCAGCATTAACAGTTCTAGCTTGTCCATGTTTAGTTTCATCCAACCTTCATGTTTTTTGCCAGAAAAAATGAACTTGTCCACATTGTCTGCTGAAAGGGCAGATCTGTTGGCAGATACACTGTCTCCTGTGGTGGAAAGCACCTTCTAATTAGGGACAGAGGTAGCTGGTATAGCAAAGTAGCATTTTGCTAACTTGGCAATATGAGGATATATGGGCTCATTGGTCTTCCACCACAGAAGTGGGTCAGAATCAAGTGAAATGCAGTTGACTGCCTTGTATGAGGTAACCTCTTCCTTCACCCTCACCTGCAAAGTTGACTTGTTTCCCACCTGAGCCTTGAAGAGGTCACCAAACAGTTCAGCCATTGCAGACTTTTTGACAGCAGGAGATGATTCAGATGCCTCTGGGTCTTCTCCTGCCCCTGGGGTTGAACTAGTTGCTGTTGTCAACACACTTACACATATATACCCATTAAGATATAATAACTTGAAATTACAGACAAAGCTCTACATTTGCATCAATCAGGCAAAACATCTGCCGATCATTTTTCCAGCCTCCAGTTCATCTAATTTTGATTTAAAGTGACTCAGTGGCACTAACTCCCTAAGATTGAGCTCAACTTGTGACTGGTTCCATGAGGATGGACTAGCAAACCTAAAAGCTCTTTTCCCTAATTCAGTTCGCAATTTAGGTATGGAAAGTAGGTAAGAGTCCTTTGACTGAAGAGAATACTTGCCTGAAGATTTTTGAACTATGTAAGCCTGTAAATATGGAGGAACCAGACCAATGATAGTCTTATAAATGAAAATGTTGCAACCATCCAACACCAGAATACAACAGACAGTGGTGAGTACGACTTCTGAGGTTTGTCATGAATCTCAGAGCGCCATGATACAGTGTCCAGGATGTGCAAAGTCTGAGAAGAGCCATGCATATAAATCACATCACCGAAGTCCAGCACTGGCATAAATGTAGCTGTAGCAAGTTTCTTTCTGGCCTCAAATGAGAGGCAGGACTTAATTCTGAAGAGGAAACTCAATTGTACCTTTAATTTTTTTGCCAGCTGCTCAATGTGTAGTCCAAAAGAAAGAGAGTCATCAATCAAAACACCCAGGTATTTGTACTGTGATACACATTTGATCACAGAGCCATACACAGTGGTGATGGGGGGGGGGGCAGATTTGATGACTTAGATTTGACATGAGAGAAAAACATATATTTTGACTTGTCAGCATTTAAGACCAGTTTTAAATCACACCGATTTTTTTGGATTGTGTCAAAGGCAGCCTGTAATTGAGTCATGGCCTGGGTTGGTGAAGGAGCAGAACAGTATATCACAGTATCATTGGCATAAAAGTGGAAATTTGCATGTGGGACATTAGAAACAATGTAATTTATATCAATAATGAATAAAAGTGGTCCCAGGATTGAGCCCTGAGGTACACCGTTGGTTATGGCAAAGGAGGAGGTGGTAACTCATTCACACTGTACATACTGTGTACTGATAAATAATTTTTGAACCAATATCAGCAAGTCTTCCAAGTAAAATTTTGTGATCAACAGTGTCAAAGGCCTTTGAAAGATCAATAAAAAGTGCTGAACAATATAACCTTTTTTTCCAAAGGACTCAATTATATCATTAAGTAATTTTAAGGAAGCTGTGGTTGTGATGTTTTCTAAAACCAGACTGATAAAATGATAAAATGTTATAATTCAACAAGAGATCCTTCAGTTGGTTACTGACCAGGTACTCCAGAACCTTTGTAAGAACATAATTGGGAGATGGGTCTATAATTGTTTAAAATAGTGGGCATACCTCCTTTCAGTAAAGGAAGAACAAAGGCGGGTTTCTAAATCAGAGGGCTCTCTTTAGAGGTAAGACATAGGTTAAAAATGTATGTCAAGAGCGCAGCGATAAAATAAGATAAGATAAGCCTTTATTAATCCCACAATGGGGAAATTCCAGGATTGCAACAGCACAGGGATAGCAACACTCAGAGCAACAATCAGAAGGCAAGAAAACAAGAGCAGCTAGTATGCATATGTACATATTAATATAAATATACACTACCGTTCAAAAGTTTGGGGTCACCCGGACAATTATTTTGTGTTTTCCATGAAAAGTCACACTTATTTACCACCATGAGTTGTAAAATGAATAGAAAATATAGTCAAGACATTGACAAGGTTAGAAATAATGATTTGTATTTGAAATAATAATTTTTTCCTTTAAACTTTGCTTTCGCCAAAGAATCCTCCATTTGCAGCAATTACAGCATTGCAGACCTAACATGATTGCACAAGGGTTTTCTAATCATCCATTAGCCTTCTGACGCAATGAGCAAACACATTGTACCATTAGAACACTGGAGTGATAGTTGCTGGAAATGGGCCTCTATACACCTATCTAGATATTGCACCAAAAACCAGACATTTGCAGCTAGAATAGTCATTTACCACATTAGCAATGTATAGAGTGTATTTCTGATTAGTTTAAAGTTATCTTCATTGAAAAAAGTGCTTTTCTTTCAAAAATAAGGAAATTTCTAAGTGACCCCAAACTTTTGAACGGTAGTGTGTATATATATATATATATATATATATATACATATATATATATATATATATATATATATATATATATATAGACACACAGTGCGGAGCATTCTGGTTGGTGGATGTGCAGCAGAAAGTCTAAGCTCTCTCTCCGTGGATGCGGCGGGCCAGGTGGATGTCTTTGGGCATGGTGGTGACCCTCTTGGCGTGGATGGCACACAGGTTGGTGTCCTCGAAGAGACCCACCAGGTAGGCCTTGCTGGCCTCCTGCAGAGCCATGACGGCGGAGCTCTGGAAGCGCAGGTTGGTCTTGAAGTCCTGAGCGATCTCCCTCACCAGGCGCTGGAAGGGCAGCTTACAGATGAGCAGCTCCGTGGATTTCTGGTAGCGACGGATCTCTGTCAGAGCCACGGTACCGGGCCTGTAACGGTGAGGCTTCTTCACTCCGCCGGTGGCCGGAGCGCTTTTCCGAGCAGCCTTGGTGGCTAGCTGCTTCCTGGGGGCTTTTCCTCCAGTAGATTTACGGGCGGTCTGCTTGGTTCTTGCCATCGCTCTTTATTATTCTGTTGTGGAGATCACGAAATGATGAGACTGGTTGCTTTTTAGTTCCAGTTTATTGCATCTTACATCTCCAGCCTTCTCTCTCTCTCAGACAGAAACAAAGAGGAAGTGCTGCAATAAACCCACAAATATATATATATCATGCACCCCCACAGACAGTCACCCACTCAAGTCAAATCCCTCTATTCATCCCTCACACTAAAAGTCACACATTCATGTTACATCAAATCTTTCTGTTCATAACGTACATCAAAGGCAAAGTCACACATCCATGTTACATCTTTCCATTCACGCTTAATCCGAAGTTCCTTCAGGCTCTCGTCCCTGAGCCTCTGTCCTTCTTCTAAGTCCGCAGGTGGCCCAGACTCATTGTCCATTTGAGGCGTGAGGTCAATCCACATTGCAAGCCCACAGTCCTTCTGTGTTTAAACCTAAGCCTGCAAATATGTGAGCTACATACAGTTACATACAGTTATGAATATGGGCGCTACACTGTCTTATATTTCTTGCACGCCGCCTAAACTCCAGCCCGTCACCCGCGTCATTTTTGCTTCAGTTCTCCCGGTATGTCGAGTTTCTCCGTTAGCACCGGGTGGCGGTTGAGTGCTAGCTAGCTCTTCCCTGCTGTATCGTCTCCTGCTGTAAACAGAGGCTCCGTCTGCCGACTCGGGAGACCTTTGGGGCGATCTGTGTGTCCGTGATATATATAGAGTGAAAGGTGTGCCGGATCAGAAAGTTATCACCGGATCAGAAAGAAGAAAGAAGATAAAAAGACTCAGAATTGAGCCGCTGCTGCAAAAGGCAACCAACTCGTGTGGCGCCGGAACTGGAATAAATCAGCAGCCATCTTTAAAAAACAAGCCTCCAATTTGTCAGGGCCTGGAGACTTCTTAACATCTAAAAGTCTCAGGGCTTTATGCACCCCAGAAACGGTAATAGGACTGAAATTAAAAGACTGACCTGAAATATTTTGACCAGTGGAACTTTGAGCAGGGAGGATCCTATTTGATTGAATATTCACCATGATGACATTTAGAATCGCTGCACAGAGTTGGTAACCAAGCTCTTAGTCACAAAATCCACTTCCACAGCTCTTACCAGATCCCTCTGTCCTGCACTCCAGTGTAGTTAGCAGCACATTAGCTCAACTGTGGCATCTATGATCTTGTGGTGTAGTCAGCTTTGAATGACCGTCCAGGTTGTATATCCAGTTTTTGTGTGTCAATCTTGTCTCCAAGGGACCGCATTTGTGACAAAAAGGCTGGGCAGCATTGGTCTGTTAGGAGCCATCTTAGCTTCTGTTCACGCATTTACCTCCATCTAAGGAGAGCGTAAATGCTGGTGCCATAATGGGAACTTGGAATATTGTCCCATTGTGCAGTAATTCCTCTCCGCTGTAGAAGATGTTTGATGTACTTCAAGAGCACTTAACCACAAAAAGTAATATGAAATAACCACAGCCGAGGGAGTACAGAGCAGCAGCCTGAGTGTGAAGGGGCAGCCATGTTAGTTGAGATATGCTCATCTGACATAATGATGTCAGTCCCTCGCTCTGAGGGAAAAGCGTAACGTCACCAGCAGAACGCCACTCGAGACTGTCTACTGTAATATTCTATCGGCTGTAGATGTTAATTTTGCCGATGGTTGATAGATAATTTTAAATACTCTATCAGGCTGATACCAGTTCTTGAAGAAATGTTCACATATCTACTATATGTCTAACCTTACTTTGTTTTATTTGCATTTTTTAGCGTTTGTTTTAGCCATTTTAAGTGAGAATGAATGTGGGGGTGTCCTAATTTATTCCTCATTTGTTTAGAATTACATTTTACAGAAAATTTGAAAAAAGTCTGAAAATTAATTTTTAATTGGTTAGTTGTATTACATTAATCTCCCAGTATTTTTAACATTGATATTAAATATCCATATGCCCAAAAATGTAAAAAAAAAAAACAAAACCACACAGGCTTATACAGCCATCCATCCATCCATCCATCCATCTTCTTCCGCTTAATCCTTTTCAGGTCGTGGGGGGGCTGGAGCCCATCCCAGCATCTTTGGGCGAGAGTAAGGGTACACATGACTGTATATCATGCATCCCCAGTGGCAGTTTTTGATATGGGCCACATGGGCGGATGCTCAGGGTGGCATTCTCTAGGGGGTGCCATGATGTTGGGGGGGGAGGGGATACATATTTATTGTGCTCACCTCATTTGTGGCAAATGGGCACCCTCTACAGGTGGGACGCTTCTCTACCTGTCTGCACTGCAATCTCACCCGTCTCCTTCCTTCTCTCCCTCCAAACACATAACTTCAGCTTGAAGAATTTGCTTTATAGAGCAGTCTCCAACCATTTTTGCTTCACATATCGATAACAAGTTTTAAAAAAATCATGTGTGTGTGCAGTTGCACTTTTTATCCCCTGCCGGTCGAAGACCAAAGAGGTCAAAGCCCAGGTGGAGATTTTGTTATGGGGCAGTCTGTCTGTGTGTCCATCCCACTTTTGTGAAATAAACTCCTCAAACAGTTTTTTTTCCCAATTGTTTTGAAATTTGGTGCCATCGTTTGATATACACTGATAATGTGCATACTGCAATTTGGCTCTGATCGGATGATTTTTGCAGAAGTTATAGCCCCTGACTTATGATATCCTATTTCACCTCAGTTAATAGACAGTGACTGTCTTGTGAAATCAACGCCTCTGTTCCGATTGTTTTGAAACATGACACCAGGGTTTTATGTACACTGATGATGTGCATATTGCAGTGTGACTCTGATCAGATGACCTTGAGGTCAAGGTCAGAGATTAGATTTGCCCTAAAACTTGTAAATGCAATAACTACTGAAAGAAATGATGTAGGCTTTTCAAATCCATGCAGTAGTTATATCTAAGACATCTTGGACAGCTTACACCCTGACGTGACTATGGATTTGGGATCAAAAGGTCAAAGTTAACATTCCATTTGCACTATATTTGTACAGCAACTGAAGCTAGAGTCACCAAACTTGGTACACAGGTTCACCCTATGACCCTGAAGTGTGACTGTGGTTTTGGGATCACAAAGTCAAAGGTCAGCATCAAAATGACTTAAAACTATATCTCAACAACAAAGAAACTAGGGTCACCAAAATTGCTACACAGGTTCACCTTGGGATCCTGGCCTCTGACTATGGGTTTGGGATCAAAAGGTCAAACATCAATGTTAGCATTCCCTTTGCCTATTACCATAGAACGAATAAAGCTATGGTCACTAAACATGGTACACAAAACTTGGATTTGCCCTTGATATTTTAATGCCTTTATATCAACCATCTCGAAGCACATCTCTTATGCTTTTGCCCTCACTACAACATTTTTTTTTTTTTTAAATCCCAGTTTTCTGTCTTGACCAGGAATATTAAAATTGGCTCAGTGTGCCTCTCTTGTTAATTAGAGCACAGCAGTGGCAGCAGCAGCCTCATGCTGACGGATGGTACACTGCTGAGTTTTTCACAGGCTAGGATTAATGGTTCCTGCCTGACTAGGATACGCCGTGTGTCGGCTTGCATGTGAAAGCTGGGTATATAATATAAATATGCGGGTGTATTGGCATATAAAAATACTATTTGCACAAGTAAAAACTTGTGTGTGACAGGTTGTCTGTATTATTTCACTCTATTTCTGAAATTTCAGTTGTGCAGAGAAAAAAGAGCATTTCACTTTCACATTTACTAGTTTGAAGATAAAAAGGCTCCCCACCAAACTTTGTCTTGCACCGAAGGCCAAAATGCATCAGCCAACTAGACATTACAAGCACTTTTTTTGCAGATGAAGGAAGACAAAATCCTGGCATGACTCTACACAGCAGATGTAGTCTGTTCTGTGGGGGATCTAAAAAATGTGAGTCTGAGGAGGGGCTCAGTAAAAGATAGATTTAAATGCTGAAACGCTCTTCTGTGCCAAATCATGATGCAGCAAAATACTAATTTTGCAAAATGCTAATATCCTCAAATTCACTTCAGCTCTACACATCTACAAGCATGCATGCATTTACATAAATTCTTAAATGGTTTTCAGAGTTTTAGTCGCTAATCATCAAACATCTTTCCATTAATGTGACCCTGTGGTAATGCTGATCTGGCTAAGATGTTGTATTCATTGAAGATAACTGTCTCAATTTTTTGTACATTTGTCATCATGTTCATTTCCATTTGGCATATTTGGGTGAGAGTTAAAATCTCTTTTTTTTTATGCTACCAACAAAATGGGACCTGGGTTTGTGTTCTGTTGTAACCACTGTAAAATATCCAATCTCCATCTCAAGTGACAGAGTAAAAATAATAAATGGAACAGATTCCACTGCGTAATGGAAGTAGCCAAACACGGTAAAAGTGTTGGAGGAAGGTCTCTGTCAAGATAGTGCCGACAGTTCCTTTACTGTACTTTACTGTGGAAGGGAAATGGGTCAGTAGTGGGTCACATGATCATGTAGTAATCCTCACGGTTTCAGGTGCCAAATCTTTGTTTTTCAAATCCGTTTCTTACGACCACTTACTCATGGATGTTTCATCAAGGAAATAGCTGAGATAGATGATTCGTGGTAATGATTTATTAAAGTAAATCGTTTTTGGATAACTGACTAAAACTGATCAGTTTGGAAAAGACAATGCTGCAGCCACTTTTTGTGCAATGAAGCATTTGTTGGCTTCCCTTAAAAAAACGCCCAGCTCTGATCACACTAGGACAGTTGCCTTGCTGCTGTACATGCAGCTACATTCAGTCACAGCTACTGTATACACAGTATGGTCTTTTGAGCTCTAGTTACCTCTTGAGGCTTCTTATGTTCCCTCTGTGTCCTTGGGATTTAATAGTACCATCAGTCAGTTTCAACAAGATCCCTTAATTACCAGCAACAGACTGCTTGAAGGATGCACTGAAATTGCATGGCAAACCTATTACGTTCTGCAGGTTGAAAATAACATTGAAAGTTGGTTCACCAATGTTGCATACCCAGTAGGAGAAATAACTCGGTGAGGATTTGGTTTGATTTAGAAATATTTGAGCTTTATGCACTAATAAAGATACTCAAATGTTAAAATGGCTCTAAGAAAACTTGCAAGTTTAACGAAGCACAATTTGGTTATAGTGTAGTGGTTTAATAAAAAAGTGATCATAAAACTGGCCTAACTTCTTTTATAAATCCGTCTGTGATGGCTTCATGTAAATTAAGTAATGTTGAATTTGACACCATTTACTATATGTTAGGGCTAGGTGATATGGGTCAAAAATCATATCTCTGTATAATTATTCAGTATATCAATACTTGATATACTGAATGCAATATCCCCTGCCTCCGTTTTCTTTGAAGATCCCAATGTCACTGAAGGAGAGCAGTTTTCAGCTTTTCCATATTAATTATTGGAACAGAAACAAATTAAGATAGGCCTATCATCCATGAATATACAACAAAAATTGTTGTATATAAATTATAGTTTTTGGTCAGGATCCCAAGGTTAACCTGTTTAGCAAGCTTAATGACCTTACAGAGCTTCTATAGTAAGAGGGCATACAAAAGGCTAACCTTGACCTTTGACTTTTTGACCTCAAACACATAGTTAAAGGTCATGGTCTCAGGGTGAAACAGTGTAACACGTTTGGTGACCATACTGTACCTTAACTCATTCTACAGCAGGGGTGTCAAACTCATTCCATGGAGGGCCAAGACCCTGCATGCTTTACCTCCACCCAGTGTCTTCAGGTAAATTCACTGAATTTCTTCCCACTGATTGCCGATCAGTGAAAACACCTGTTGAAGTCACTGGGTAGAGGTAAAACATGCAGGGTCTTGGCCCTCCATGGAATGAATTTGACGCTCCTGTTCTACAGTAATAATGCAAAGGGAATGTTAACATTGACATCTGACCTTTTGACCACAAGCCCATAGTCAGAGGTCAGGATCCCAAGGTGAATCTGTGTAGTAAGTTTGGTGACCCTAGCTTTCTTTGTTGTTGAGGTATAGTTTATAAGCCATTTTGATGTTGACCTTGCGATCCCAAAACCACAGTCACACTTCAGGGTCACAGGGTGAACCTGTGTACTAAGTTTGGTGACCCTAACTTTACTTGCTGTACAGTAATAAGGCATAGGGAATGTTAACTGTGACCTTTGGCCTTTTGACCCCAAACCCATAGTCAGAGGTCAGGATTCCAAGGTGAACCTGTGTACCAGGTTTGGTGGCCCTCACTGTATAGTAATAGTGCAAATGTAATGTTAACTTTGACCTTTTGTTCCCAAATCCATAGTCAGGTCAGTGTGTAAGCCATCCAAGATGTGTCTTAGATATAACTACTGTACCAATTTGAAAAGTTTTCATAATTTTTTTCAGTAGCTATTACTTTTACAAGAAGGAAAATCTGAAAATCTGCCAAATTGCAAGATGCACATCAACAGTGTATATCAAACACTAATACCAAATTTTAAAACAATCGAAACAAAAATGTAAGGGGAGTTGATTTCACAAATCACAGGATGGATGGACGGAGGAACAGACAGACAGACGGGCTGGGCAGATGGACTACCCCATAACATAATCCCCCTTTGGTCTTTGACCAGTGGGGGATAAAAAGTGCAAGTGCACCCACAAACACTCACAATTTAAAAAAAAACAAAAAAACAAAAACAAAACTTGGGTTTAAATGGTTGGGGACTGCACTATAAAATGAATTCTTCTGGCTGAATTCCAGTCAGAGCAGGTGTGGTTACTGCATGTGTTCAGAGGGAGAGAAGGAAAGAAGTGGAGAAGGGTGAGATCGCGCTGCAGATAGGAAGAGGAGCATTCCACCTGTAGAGTGCACCCATTTGCCACAAATGCGCTGAACACAATAAATATGATTCTTTTTTTCCCCCTCATTCTCATGGTGCCCCCCAGAGGATGTGGCCCTGGACAACCACCTATGTGGCCTATATCAAAAACTGCCACTCGAGTAAATACAACTTAATTAAAAGGAAAATTGTGTTAGTCTTCATTTCAGGTTGCAAAACAACAAAATGTGATTATTTTGAAGCAGGGTTACTCTTTTCTATACCCACTATATGTTAAGCTATTCCCATGCCAATGGCGTAGATGGCGTAGGGCAACGCCTTTCTCCGTTTCTAATACCCACTATACATGACTGAAATATTTTTGTACTGCATGCACAGTATTCTAATGGCTGTATGATGCCCAAATAAACCTTTGTGTACTGGCAGTAAATGCAAGCTCTCTCTGTGGTGGTGGTATCATATTAGTGTGTGTGTTTGTGTGTGTGTGCGTAAATGAACATGTTGAAAGATGCAGACTGGTCTCTGTCAGTTTGAGACCAAAATAAACCAGCCGGGTTTTATCACTGCTGTTCATGGTGTGCTTGCTTCACGAAAGTACATATTCTGTGTGCCCATATCTAAAATTTAACAAGTGATTTGACACACAGTTAACACTGTTCATAATCCTAGTTTCTAATTTTTTTTTTCTCCTATGTGAAGATCAAAAGCCACAGACAGTGTGTGCGACTCTCCCACAGCTCTTCCTGTCCCCTCTGTCCTCCTTTATCTTTGTCCATCAGTGTTAAGCTTTTGCCCGTTGAGATTATGATTATAAAGCCTTTTCTCTGTATTCTTCTCACTCTCCTTTACATGTATGCCAGTGTCGTCTGTTGTCACTTTGAGCCAGGGTGAATAGCACAAGGGAGCATGAGCAGGGGTGAGCCTAGCTTTAATTGTAAACTGTCTGAGATGGAAATTGAATCTCACGAAAGAATTAATGGCAAGGGATTAGGTCAAGACCCGGGGTCAAAACCGGCTATTCAGATGGCTTTTGACTCTCCAGCACTCCACTCTAAATTGCATTTGATTTAATGATGTGTGTTTGCGTGTGCTTGTTTGATTGGCTAGACAGAGAGATCAAGTTGGAAAGGATGTGCAGCAGGTTAGGTTGAGTAAGGACAGAAGTGGTAATGGGAGCAGGTGGAAGAGAACCTGGAGAGGTGGAGGTATGCTCTGGAGAGAAAAGGAATGAAAGTCAGGAGAAGCAAGACAGAGCACATGAGTGTGAATGAGAGGGAGGCAGGTGTAATGGTGAAGATGGAAGGAGTAGTGGTAGTGAAAGTAGATGAGGGAAGATTTACAAGACAGTGGTGAGACTTGCTATAATGTATGGTTTGGAGATGGTGGCGCTGACAAAAAGACAGGAGGCAGAGCTGGAGGTTGCAAAGTTCAAGATGCCAAGATTCTCATTGGGAGTGACTAGGAGGGACAGGATTAGAAATGAATACATCAGAAGGATAGTTCAGGTTGAGCAGTTTGGAGACAAAGTAAGAGAGGCAAGGCTGAGATGGTTTGGACATGTGCAGAGGAAGGACAGTGGATATATTGGACAAAGGATGTTGAAGATGGAGCTATCAGGCAGGAGGAAACGAGTAAGACCACGGAGAAGATTCATGGGTGTAGTGAAGGAGGACATGGAGGGGGTTTGTGTTACAGAGGAAGATGGAAGGAATAGGGTTTGATGGGAGCAGATGATCCGCTGTGGCGACCCCTAAAGGGAGCAGCCAAAGGAAGTTTGCATGTGCTTGTTCGTTGTGTGTGTATATGTGTGTTTTTTTGTGAGTACCATACTGTTAGGATATGATTAATCGAATATACACTATTGTTGCCACAGTCTTGGAGCAAATGTGTTAAAAACAACACAGAAGTGTGTCTAGACGAGGACGGCACATTGTGTGTCAGTTTTGTCCTTGTGTTAATATATTTGACACATATGCTGTATAATTTTTTTACACATTTGTTAAAAATTACACAATTTTATGTTGATTTAACACACAATGTGTAATTTTTAACACATAAATGTGTAAAAAAAAATGAGTGCAAACTGTGTATATGGATGATGGGTCTCTCCACTGCATTTAAACACCATTATGTCAAAGTTCAGAGCATGCCTTCATTTTGATTAGAGCAAGAACGTAAAATAAGATCTTATCTTTGCTCAAACCCAGGTTGTGTGAAGCACAAATCAAGAAGCTTATTTACTGATTGCTTTGCAAAGTCAGCTTTAAAGGTTTCATATGCTGTGCATTTTCCAGGGATTTCAAAGTCAAACATACAGATATGGTTTTAAAGAAAAAAAATCTGTTGTTTTTCTTCAGAACCCTTTAAAAAGATGTCTAAAGTCTAAAAAAAAACAAAACAAAAAACAGCTGGTTGTCAGCAAGGAAGCAGTAAATTGTTTTTAACGCAGAGATCTGAAGGTGTGGCTTGTTGATTTGTGATATCATGACACCCAGGAAGTGAAAGGTACTTGTGAGGAGTCAATCAC
The DNA here is from genome assembly GCA_020510985.1 of Pholidichthys leucotaenia. NCBI lineage: Eukaryota > Metazoa > Chordata > Actinopteri > Cichliformes > Pholidichthyidae > Pholidichthys > Pholidichthys leucotaenia. The sequence continues at coordinate 225,865,746 of CM035836.1, forward strand.
AGTTAAGGCAGTATATTTCTTTGTGAAGTCACAATTTTAATATTAATAGTATAAGGTTAAGTCCCAAAAAAACACAATTTTGCAATTAACTGGACCTAAACTGCAAAATGAGTACAAATATATTTTAGAAAATTGCTATGCAAAATGAGCATAGGGATTTTCAAAAATATACAAGGTTTCTAAAACTACAGACAAACGTAAATTGTAGCCAGAGCAGATGAAAGAAACATGTAAATTCCTTCTAATTTCCTTCAGAGATGTGCCAAAGTTATCAGAGCAGCTGCCGAATGGTTTGATTTGTAATTGGTATAATTTCTGCGTGGAGTCTTTTAAATTGGGGCTATTTTAGATAGCTGGTGGAGAATGCAATGAGTATTGTTTGCATGTAACTCAGTTGTTCTCTTTCTTGGTTTCTTCTAGATCGCCACCTGCCACCATGATCGTGGAACCTATACCAGCATAAGTTTGTGTTCGGAAAATTTTCGGAGAAGAATGCTAAGAAGATGAGTGCAGCGTGTGCTCCAGCAGGCACCAGCAGGCTCTGATACCCCTCAACAGTTCCCTTACACTCTTTTGCTCATTTTTCCTTTCTGCTTGCCACTCTTCTTAAAGAAAGATCACAATCTTCCCCCTCAGCTTTTGGCAGCAGCTCGCATTTCGTGGAAATTGCTCTGAGATTTGGATTGTAGAGAAGAACATTGTATTTTGGTCGAGGAGAGCCCAAAACGCTTTTGAAGAAGTGGCTGTGTTGGAAATATCATATTTCTCCCACCTTTTTTTTTTACTCTCCTGCTATTTCTCACTCCCAGAGGCACCAACTGATGGAGAGACGAAGGAGAGAATCGGGATAAGAATTAGAGCATCAGAGAGACGAGGAGAAACTGCTGATCAGTCAGGAAACAAAGTAGGGCACCTGTGAGTAGTGCTAACTCAGTTCGGTAGTGTGTAGTCATTCTCATTTACATTTGAAGTCCACAGTGAAGCCACAACTTCAAACTGTGATTACTTAAACGTCAAGTAGAGAGGGGCATACTCGAGAACTCTGAGCATGACAAGGGGGTTAAGGTTTCTCCATTGGCCCGTGTGGCCTTTGGCCATCTTCAGCCTGTTCACTACAGTCAAAATGCTGGAATTTGGTGGGGCACCTGGCCAGTGGGCACGCTATGGACGCTGGGAAGCTGGATCGGTGGGTGAACTGAGTTTCAGCCTCAAGACAAACATCAGCAAAGCCTTGGTACTCTACCTTGATGATGGCGGCAACTGTGACTTCTTGGAGCTGTTGATTGCTGGGGGGTGCCTTCAGCTCCGCTTTGCCATCCACTGTGCTGAGCCGGCCACTCTGCATATGGAGACACGGGTGAATGACGACCGCTGGCACATGGTCTTGCTCACCCGCAACTTTCGTGAGACAATGCTCATGGTTGACGGGGAGACAAAAGTGGCTGAAGTGAAGTCAAAGAGGAAGGAAATGGCGGTAGTCAGCGACCTGTTTGTGGGTGGCATTCCTCCTGATGTGCGACTGTCCGCGCTGACGTCCAGCACGGTGAAGTATGAGCCACCCTTTCTGGGCTTGATCTCTAACCTGAAGGTGGGGGAAATGCCTCCGACACTGCTTAACAGCCAGGGAATTCAGAGTGACCTGGAGTACCTGTGCACCAAACAGAACCCATGCTTCAATGGAGGGGTTTGTTCTATTCAGTATGGAGAAGTTCACTGCGACTGCACCCGCACCCGCTTCAAGGGGAAGTACTGCAAAGAAGGTAAGAAACCATCATTGTGTACTTGTCTGTCCAGATTTTTTTTTTTTTTTTGTATTGCCTCTGAAGTCAATTCATAGATGATATACAAGTTAAGTTACTGGTTATTCTGAGAGTACAGTGGTGATTTATTGATCAGATCTGGGGCTTTTCAGTTTAAAAGTTGTATACCTCTTGTAGTTTTTAGTCAAACAACATGTACTCTTTAATATTTTCTAAGATTTGCAAAGAGGTAAGAGACTTTAGAAGTCTTCATTTAAAGTAGATGCTTGCTACGTGAAGCCTAAGATTTTATTTGAAGCTTCTTTACCCATAGAGGTTGTTTTGTAAGAATATCACTTTTCCATGATTGTCACTCATACAGGAGTTTGAGACCTGGCATTGCAGCTAGTTTCGGTTTGGCTAGGATTTTATTTGAACCCAATATTTATTATCAAAGCTGCTGAATTTTTCAGTCGGCCTGCTGCTCTTTCTTTGCTCCACCTTTTCTCTTAGTATTTTTGTTTTTATCCCCTTCTTTGTCTTCTTTCTTTCTCTCCAAACCTATCGTATCTGGCGGACATCCTGCTCTTGCCTTCATTTGCTCTTGGGATATGCTCCTGCGCTGTCAGCTCATGTCAAACTTGGCTCTGTTTTAAAACTGGCTCCCTCCTTCACTGACACATCCTATTTCCATATCTCTTTCTCCCCATCCTTCATGTTCATCTATCTTTCTCTTCGTCCCTCAGTATTTTTTTTTTCTTTGCTCCCCTCCTTCCTTTTCTCTCAAGGCTATCAGGGCTTTCCACCTCTGTTCACTTCCTCCATTCCTCTCTCTATCTCTCCAGCATCTACGCTCTGACTCCACTTATCTGCCTTTCACCCTTACCCGCTGTCAGCACTTCCTAGTCTTACCAGTCCCTCCCGCACTTATCTCTGTCCTCTCATTCCTTCATCCTGTCTGCATCTTTACACCTCGCTTATCAATTCTCACTCCCTATGCAGCCATCAGAAATTACTTTCTGTTTTGATCATTGGTAATGGGGGTTTGGAGGGGGCTTCATCCTGCATTATCACCACTGCCTATTATTGCACTGCAGCTTTCAGAATAATCAATAGACTCGGTGCCTTGTACCTTGTCCTGTGTGATGAAATAGCTTGTAATTACAGAAGGGTTCAAATGGTAGATAACCATTTTGCCAGAAGTTATGTGCCAGTGGTTTGAAGTCTTGCAGTTTTGTGCTACTCACTGATAAGCTTTGACAGTGTTGAACAAAAAACAAACAAACAAAATGTTTTCCTCATTTTTGTTAGAGTACAGCTTTTTAAAGATCTGAAGTAATACAAATAAAATTAGCATGCGCCCATGATTTAGATCAAAGTCTCCGAGCCATTTTGATGTGGAAAGTTTAGAACTGTCCTAAACAACTTGAGAAGCCATTTTTTGCCTTTGCTTTCTCAAAACGTCAAAGCAAAAAACAGTCTTTCATTTACTTGTTCTTGAGTTATTGATGCTTAGAAACCTGCTGGCAAATGATGTCATTGCTGGACAGCCAAAAAGATCTGACGTTCTTCCTTTTTCCACCTCTTTCGATCTCGTATTTCATGGTTTCCTCAAATTCTTAGAGTTGTTTCTCGCTTTATGTGTCTGCACTCTTTGTCAGATTGCTGTGTGGTTGCTGGAAGCAGATACTGATGCCTAGCTCTTGGCTAAATTGAGAAGAGAATACAAATGCAGTACTGCAGTGACTGCAGGAAGCATTTGTCCTCTTGAAATATTTGACTTGGTGAGTATACGATCGGAGAGACGATGGAGATGGAATTAAGGAGGAAAGAACTACAACAAAGAGTTTGGGTAGAGATCAATGGGGGTGGTGAGAAATGGAGAGGAAGAAATGAAGAAGGAATCGTAAAGATATTCATTTGCTCAGGCTTAATTCATTTTCAGAGACGATCTGTGGTTTGAGGACTGTAAATTGGGTCATTATGGCTGACTGCCAGTGCAGTGGTGTATTTATTCCTTTTATTTAGTGCGTGGGTGGGAAGGTAAAGGTCTTTCACTCTCGCTTTCAGTCAGTTTTGAGACCTTTTAGATGTCTGCACTAACAAATCCATGTCTCATTGTGTTAGCTCTCTGGTGGAGGGGCCATGCTAAAGCAAAGTTTCTTTAAAAGGGCTGCTGCCGACTCTTTTGAGAGAGAGAGAAAGAGAGAGAGAACTCATCATTTCATTGCAATTTTTAATGAGATGTTGCACTCTAGTTATAGATGATGGATGTTAGATATTAGTTGATGATTCGGGGATTTACTGTAGCTGATGCTTTTCTTGACAGATGTACTGTTCAGTGGTTCTAAAATTTACAAAAAAGTCATTCTGCAAGTTATTATTATTAGAAGTTTTGGTATTCATAAGCAGAGATAAGTTTTATATTATGGAGGCTTTGGAGGCTAGGACTTAGTATGTGCTTGTACTGAAATTATTTTAATATTGTGATAGAATTTTTAGGCCTGGTGACAAGAGCAGACTGTGTGCGTGCCACATTTCTGGTTATTAATTTCTCACTTGATGCAATATTTTTGATGGTTACTTTAAGGATGTGCATAATGTCCCATGTAAGCTATACACAAGCATTAAATAATTTATTTAATTTCTGATTGTTCTTGATTATTAATAAATTTACTTTAAGTTGTTGTGGAAATTTAGGTATGTGTTATTGCAATTATGAAGACAGAGTAGTCTATGTTTTTATCAGTAAAGTTGAATTAATTCAGTTGTACAAAGTTTGTTGCCAAACAACTAACCTGTGTAAAGTTGGCAAAAACTAATGTTGAATTTAAACATGTTCCAAACTAACACACATGATGTAAAAAAAAAAAAAGTGTCTTTTTGAGATTCAGATACTAGTGCCTCGCTTTCCACCATCACCCCAAGGCACCTGTGCAAGGATTCTAGAGAAGTACAGTGTTTTTTGTTGGGGAAATTGCACCTAGTCACTGAACTGAAAAATCTAGGTTCACTTGAAGCCAGTAAACATAAATAGTAACCATGCACTCAAAAATATTTTTAAAACCACATTTCTAGTTTTCCGTTCCCATTTTATTTAATCGGGATACAGCACGGCACAAATGAGGCCCATATGTTAGCGACCATACACCCAAGATATTTGTGATGACTGATAGAATAGTAATTTCACACTTATATATTTGTAACACATTTAATCACAGCAACACCTTACCTGTTGGGGTTTAAGGGCCCATCTGGAATAAAATGAGCTCTCAAAACACAAAATAAAACAGATTTTTTTTAAAAAATGTGCTGTGATCTGCAGCTGTTGCATTTTTTTCTTGCAGCATCTGTTATCTTCGTCAAGGTCTTTGCTTTTCCTGTACAGTCACTTCATTACTGACAGAAGAAAATATTTTTACTTCAGTTGCAGCCTCTGAGGAGCTGTTCCTTGTGTTCTTTATTTGTGTTGCACCGTAGTGCTGTAATGTTCATGAATGTTTTGTTCAAATGTACTTGTTTTTATGGGTGAATGAACTGTACTGAATCACTTACCGGAACTGTACTGGAAGCCAGGGATAGCCAGCATAATCACCCGCCTATAGGCTGCAAATGAGCCCCGCCCACTGCTCCGTTCAGCCAACTCTCAGTTCAGTGAGCAGTAGGCAGTTACAGCTCCAGTACAGCACTGAGTGATTTGATGTACTAATCTTTCGAGCAGTTTTTTTAACAAATGAATCGGAAATGACTTGGTATGTTTTAGTGAACTGTGGATCCCATCACTACTGCATCATCGGAGCCAAAGGAAAGCAAGCTTCACACCTCCTTATACAGTGGATATAAAAAAGTCTACACACCCCTGTTCAAATGCCAGGTTTTTGTGATGTAAAAAAAATGAGACCAAGATAAATCATTTCAAAACTTTTTTCCACCGTTAATATGACATATAACATGCACAACCCAATTGAAAAACAAATTGAAATCTTTTAAGGGGAAAATAAAAAAATAACTTGCAGTAACCTGGTTGCATAAATATGCACACCCTCTTATAACTGGGGATGGGGCTGTGTTCACAATTAACTAATCACATTCAAACTCATGTTAAATGGGAGTCAGCACACACCTGCCACCATTTAAAGTGCCTCTGATTAACCCCAAATAAAGTTCAGCTGTTCTAGTAGGCTTTTCCTGACATTTTTGTAGTCACATCTTACAGCACAAGCCATGGTCCATCAGAGGGATCTCATTGTTCAAAGGTATCAGTCAGGAGCAGGGTATCAAAGAATTTCCAAGGCATTAAATATACTATGGAACACAGTGAAGACAGTCATCATCAAGTGGAGAAAATATGGCACAACAGTGACATTACCAACAAGTGGACATCCCTCCAAAACTGATGAAAAGATGAGAAGAAAACTGGTTAGGGAGGCTGCCAAGAGGCCGACGGCAACATTGAAGGAGCTGCAGGAATTTCTGGCAAGTACTGGCTTTTAGTACATGTGACAACAATCTTCCATCTAGGGTGACAAGATGCAAGTCTTATCTTGGGAAGAAAAACATCCAAGCCCAGCTACATTTTGCAAAAACACATTTGAAATCTCCCAAACGCATCTGGGAAAATGTGTTATGGTTCGATGAAACCAAGATTGAACTTTTTGGCCATAATAACAAAGGTATATTTGGTGCAAACACAAAACTGCTCATCACCAAAAGAACACCATACCTACGGTGAAGCATGGTGATGGTACCATCATTCTTTGGGACTGTTTTTTTTTTTTTTCAGCTGGAACTGGGGCCTTAGTCATGGTGGAGGGAATTATGAACAGTTCCAAATACCAGTCAGTGTTGGCACAAAACCTTCAGGCTTCTGCTAGAAAACTGAAGCTGAAGAAGAGCTTCACCTTTCAGCACGACAATGACCCAAAGCACACATCCAAGTCAACAAAAGAATGGCTTCACCAGAAGAAGATTAAGGTTTTGGAATGGCCCAGCCACAGTCCAGACCTGAATCCAATCGAACATCTATGGGGTGATCTGAAGAGGGCTGTGCACAGCAGCTGTCCTCACAATTTGACAGATTTGGAGCATTTTTGCAAAGAAAAGTGGGCAAATATTGCCACATCAAGATGTGCCACGCTGATAGACTCCTACCCAAAAAGACTGAGTGCTGTAATAAAAGCCAAAGGTGCTGCAACAAACTATTAGTTTAAGGGTGTGCATATTTATGCAAACAGGTTATTGTAAGCTTTTTATTTTTCCCCTTCAAGGATTTCAGTTTGTTTTTCAATTGGGTTGAACAGGTTGTAGGTCACATTAATGGTGGAAAAAGTTTTGAAATGACTTATCTTGGTCTCATTTTTTAAATCACAAAAATCTGGCATTTGAACAGGGCTGTGAAGACTTTTTATATTCACTGTAGACAGAGATTTATGTTAATTAGTGGGCATCAAAAGTGGCTGGCCACTTTACGCACAGATATACAAATAAATCAGGGTTTTATGCAGCGTTTATTAATCCGGAGTAAGTAAGTGCTTCATACCAACATATTTATTTGCAGATCTACTCACAGCTTACAAACGTTTCATGAATGAGGCACAATGATCCTTATGTGGGTCTACATCTACTGTATGTTGTGGTCAAAGATCAGGTGACCAGCTGCCAGCATGGTGGTTTGTACAGAATGATCAGTTAAACAATGCAATACTAGGACTGATATTTTCACCATAATTAATTTGTTTGATTTAAAGTGCTTCTAGAAAGCCTAAACACTTACTGCCCGTCTGCTATTTAGAACAGCACCTCCATAATCAAGCCATTATTTATGCAGAACAATCCAAAACAGCCTTGTTCACATGCAGGTGGAAAAGCAACACTACTACATGAAACACCAAAACAATGGTTAATGGGCATCCGGAGACGAAAAGAAAATGTTTACCCCATGGACTACATTTGTGATTTATTTTTTTTTTATGTCTTGAGCTGTTCTTTCTGTTCTCCATTGTTGAGCTTTTACCATATTGTTCATTTAATGCATTTGTAGTTTAAATCTCTACATTACCCAACTAATTTTAATGTCAAAACAGTATTTTTGCACATTTCAGTGAGGTTAACTCATCCAAGCAAATAAGTCCTAGTCCACATGTGCACAGCATTGTTAAAAACAAGGCTTTTCATCTGCATGTATTAAAATCATGTCCACACAGCACTGCTTAAAACAATGGCTGTCCACATGAAATGTGCAAACACATTCTAAAGCAGCTGTTTTCAATAAACAAATCAAACGTAACGTTCTGAAGAGTCTTAGCCCATTCTTCATGGGCAAAGACTTCCAGTTAACTAATGTTCTTGGGTTTGCATGCTGCAATTGCCTTTTCCAAATCCCACCAGAGATTTTCAGTGGGGTTCAAGTCAGGTGACTGTGATGGCCACTCTAGTATCTTCCAGGACTTCTTCTGAAACCAAACCTTTGTGGACTTTGAGTTATGCTTGGGATCATTGCCCTGCTGGAAGGTCCAATGATGCCCAAAAATCAAAGTGGTAACAACTTAAACTGCCGCTTTAAAAAAGGAAAAGAAACCTGAACTTTGAAATAAAAGATATCTTGACTGGTCAAACGACTAAAAAAAAGACAAACACTGAGCTCAGTAGGACATTTTTGGGGTTTTATTTCATGCCGGCCGTTGTTATTAATGTGTATTTGTAAATTGTTTTTATTTTGTTTTCTTTATCTTTGAAAATAACAGCCATTATTGCTCATTTCTTGCCTCCAGCTATTTTATTCCACACTTATTTTATTTCCTATTGTAATCCTTACGAACCTAGCAACTGGTCTACACTTAAGAATTACTTTTACCTAATTAACGTAAGGCAAGGGTTACAAGGAGTTAAAGTATTTCAGGGTCTCATTCATGATTGAGGGGAGAATGAAGCGGGAGATTGACAGACTGATCCGAGCAGCATCTGCAGTGATGCGGACGTTGTACCAATCTGTCATGGTGAAGAGGGAGCTGAGCTCTAAGGCGAAACTGTCGGCTTACCGCTCAATCTATGTTCCTACCTTCACCTATGGTGATGAGCTTTAGGTATTGACCGAAAGAATGAGATCACGGATACAAGCGGCTGAAATGAGCTTTCTCCGCATGATTGCTGGACTCACCGTTATAGATAGGGTGAGGAGCTCAACCATCCAGGAGAATCTCAGAGTAGAACCGCTGCTCCTCTACATTGAAAGGAGCAAGCTGAGGTGGTCTGAGCATCTAAGCAGGATGTCTCCTGGATGCCATCCATTTAAGGTGCTTCAGCCACATCCAACTGGGAGGAGACCCCGAGGCAGACCCAGGACAAATTAGAGAGACTGTCTCCCAGCTGTCCTGGAAACACTTTGGCATCAGAGCTGGAGCAGGTGGATGGAGAGAGGGAAGTCTGGGCTTCTCGGCTTAAACTGCTGCCTCTGCGACCTGGACCTTTGGAAAAGCTGTAGAAGATGGATGGATGGATACTGTATTTTGGCAGTGGGATGAACACAGTATGTCATCTATGAGGATGACGGTTTATGCTGCAGCCCTTTTCCACTTGGTAGTAGACATAAAAACAGCTGCTTACTTCATAACTGCTGAGTACATTAATTCACTTTCCTCATCACCTTTAATTGTACGGTATATGATAAACTAAAGCAAAAATTTGTTCACTGAGATGCTCATCAATTAACAGATGCTTGATAAGAAGGTAGCCCCCAAGTTAATGCAATAAGCTGTGGCCTCACACAAACCTCTTGCTGCTGATTGTGAGAGGGAAAGAACTTTGCTTAGGGACTGTCAAACACATCTTTACACCATACATTGTGAAGATGTATGTAATAAATAAGTGCTATTTTCCCAACAACCCAGAGTCATCAGATATGTCACTGTAATTAGTGAGCAATAAGGACAAGGGTTCTATCTTTTATTAACACACATGCAAACTACCCATGAATAGATTTTTTTAAAAAAATTTGTTTAATATGTTGTATTAATCCTAAATTATACAGATATTCTTTCCACTAATCAGAGACCAAAAATCAAGGCACTAATTCCATAGGTGGTGCTATAAAAATAGTTTTACATTTTTGCAAATCTCGAGAATGGCTGGGCTTAGACTCAAAATTCTTTGATCATTCTAATCTCTGAAATCTTCCAGAACTTTTCTGCACTGGTCTTATGATCAAAAAATGAAGTTTTCTGCACCATATTTTCAAAAGTGTGCAAGTGAAGTCAAACTGAACTCCAAGAGCATTCATCCAAATTGCTTGAAATTAAGCTAAGGTCACCTATAGATACTGATCATGAAAAGTAGTTGAAATTATCCCAAAATGTCAGTTTTGATTTTATAGGCCAGTCAAGTTTTACAGTTTCTTTTTGCAATCAACAAAATACCAAATTTCATGTTCTGTTTATGTAAAAAACATGTTTATGAAATGCCTATCAGCCTTTTTCTTATCAAGGGAACATTTAATTTAAAATCAGCTCTTGTCAATGGGACATTTTGTTAGTGTGTGAGAAAGTCAATGTGTGACCCAAACTAGTAATTGAGATGATTGTAATGCTGGAGACCCAGGTTCAGATCTTCCCAACAAAGTGTCATTCTGCAGAAGTACAACATTTGAAAGCAATATGTGATACATCTGAAGTTTTAACTGCTGTACTACAGCTGCTTGGAATCCTTTTCAATGGAACATTTATCATTTGAGAAAGTTTGTGTGAGCTGAAACAGTTGTGTGATGTAGTGGTTAAGGTCAATGCTTATGCTGGAGGTCCCAGGTTTGAATCTTGCCAGGGAAGTTGCATTCTTCTGAACAACAACTGAAACACAGCATGCCTCTCCTGCACATTTTAAATCAACACTATGGAAGACTTACACCTTAAAATAACGTTTACAAAATTATTTTGATGGTATAACAATGTTTGACTGAGTGAATGCCACTTCCCCCATAGCCTGAGTCAGCCCCACATTTCCTGCCACAGTTCTTTTTGGTAGGATCACTGAAAAGATCATAACTATGGTGACAATGGCCGGAGTCCCAACAATGAATCACAGGGAACCCCCAACAAAGCACCCTGTGTTTGGCTGTTGGGACTGAGGTTATAATCCCCGTAGTAGTCTTTTTTTTTTGTAGTTCTTTTCTTTGTTCTTACCAAGAACAAGAAAGTTACATAGTGTGGTTTATATTAATCATATATTCCATACCTACATATGTATAGACATATTAGAATGTTTAGTGATTACATATGTGCAATGACCTCACGCCTCAGAACAGGACAAGAGGTCTCGACCGCCAGCGAAGATCAAAGAGCATACGGAGTCACAGCGGTGGAGACCAGATCGATCTCCCTGACTACCCAGGGTCAGGTGGAGGAGACAGAGGACAATGGAGGAGATCGATCTCCCTGACCACCCAGGGTCAGGTGGAGGAGATGGAAGACAAAGGAGGGGGGATTAAGTTAATGCGGGATGTCAGCTTTGATATGCAATGTCTTTTGTTGTGTGTAGGTATAAGTATGAAGGTCTGAATGTGTTCGACCTCTTATTCTGCTTCTGCACTGAGATGAGACTTGTTAGAGGAGCGAAGCTGATATTAAACTTTGGTTTATAAATCACATCGCCTCGTTATTCCAAGCTCTTCTACACTAGTGACCCTGACGCGAGGATGGAACAGAGACGTTCTCCCGCGATTGACTCATCAGAGGCGACCCAGGCAAGCGCCGGCGCCCATGCAGACAGGGGAACAGATGGACGACGTTCCCCCACGGCAGAAGCCACAGAGAGGGCTCAACCGAGCACCAGCCCCGCCGTGAGAGCTGAAGAAAGGCGCTCTCACCCGGCGGACACATCAAGGACGGCCCACACAAGCGCCGTCACCGTCAAGCTGCCAGACTTCTGGCAAGAAGACCCGGGCTCGTGGTTCCAGCAAGCTGAGGCTCAGTTTGCACTGGCGGGCATAACGGCAGACGACACAAAATTTTATCACATCGTCGCCAAACTCGACACTGCCACGTCGAGATGTGCGCGGAGCATAATCCAACGGCCGCCCGCCCATGACAAATATAGAGAACTTAAGGCGACCATCGTCGAGAATTTCGTCCCCTCAGCCGAAGAGAGAGCAGAGAAGATCCTGGCGATCTACGGCCACAGAGGATGCAGACCCAAGGCCCTCATGGAGGACATGCTGCAGCTCAAGGAAGAGGACAACGACAACTTCCTCTTCCAACACATCTTCCTCAGTACTCTGCCGCCACACATGAGAGGGACGCTGGTCAACATGCGGTGCAGCACCCAGCAAGACTTCTGCACGCTGGCCCGCGAAGCGCAGCGACTCATCAACGCCTGTGGCGAACAGATGGCCACAGCAGCATCCGCAGATCTCAGCACGGATACCCAGAGCAGCGGAGGACCACAGACAACCGAGCAGAGCCCGCCCACATGTGGCAGGCAAACTTAACGTGGTAGTAGACTGCCTCTCTCGCGCTGTGACATCGCCAGAGCACGAAGAGACAGATTATACTACCTCAGCCGCAGAACTCTTCGCCAACGCGGACACGTACGCGGCCCCAATTCACGTAGGGATAGATTACGCAGCCATGGCAGAGGAGCAAAGCCGTGACACGGACGTGCGCGCGCTCCTGTCTGGACCAACAGGGTTAAGACTGGAGGAAAGGGGTTTACGTGACGGTGTACCCCCCCTAATCTGCGACATCTCAACCGGCCGACCTCGCCCGGTAGTCCCAGCTGCATGGCGCCGCCGTATTTTCGACTCAATTCACTCCCTCGCGCACCCAGGTGTGCGCGCCTCAGTTAAAATGGTCGCCGAAAAGTTTGTGTGGCCGGGCCTGCGCAAAAATGTAAAGGAATGGGCAAAAACTTGCATGTCTTGTCAGCGCGCTAAAATACACAAACACACAAAAGCCCCTCTAGAGCCTTTTCGAATCCCAGCTAGAAGGTTTGACCACGTTCATGTCGACCTCGTGGGACCACTACCTTCTTCTCAAGGCTTCACACACCTGTTAACAATGATAGACCGTACTACGCGCTGGCCTGAGGCGGTCCCTCTGGCGTCAACCACAGCGGCGGAAGTCGCTCGCGTTTTTTTGACAAACTGGGTGGCACGTTTCGGCGTCCCATCGGACAACACGTCCGATAGGGGGCCTCAATTTGTCTCAGAGCTTTGGTCAGCCATGGCCAGCAGCTTAGGGGCGACAATTCACCGCACCACCGCTTATCACCCTCAGGCTAATGGGTTATGCGAGCGTTTTCACAGATCTTTAAAGGCCGCCCTCAGGGCCTCGCTAACGGACACAAATTGGGTAAATAAACTTCCCTGGGTTTTATTGGGGTTGCGTGCTGCGCCTAAAGAGGATCTAGACGCCTCCCTAGCAGAGTTAGTTTTTGCACAACCTCTCAGACTCCCAGGTGAGTTTTTACCAGAGAACCCAGAGCCAGGGCATCTTCCAACCCTGAGACCTTTAGGCAGTAACGGACCAGACACTCTCCCCGGACCGGCACATCACTCTTTTCCACGGGTTTTTGTCCCCCAAGCTTTAAAAAACGCCGAGTTTGTTTTTGTTAGGCATGAAGCTTTAAAATCAACCCTCCGTCCACCATACGACGGACCATTCAGAGTGCTGGAACCTGGTGATAAGCATTTTGTGCTTGATTTAGGGGACAGAAAAGAAACAGTCAGCATTGACAGACTTAAACCTGCTTTCTTGTTGAGAGACGAACCTGCACGGGTGGCGAGGGCACCTTGGTGGGGTAGACCCCCCAAGAAAAAAGACTCAACCCCCCTGCAGGGAACAAATAACCACTCTCCTCCCCAAGCTGCAGATTCCTTACAGGAGGGTCCCACCAGGACGCCAAAGCGGACCTACAGCAGATTCGGGAGAAGATTAAAACCCAGACGGCACAGGGACTGATGCAAATTAACCAAGAGTTGTTAACTATGTTATCAGATTGTGCCGTGACAGTTTTAAGGCTGATTTGTGATATTACTATACTGTTATGGTTACCACTGAATTCTCTACAGGAGCATGACTGCTGGAAAGATTCTTCCTTGTTTTCCCTGTCAAGAGGTTTAACAGCATAGTATGTCATAGAAATTATCTTAAACTGTAGACTTACTTTGATTGTCCTTTTCTTAGTCGTTTGGGGGGGCTGTGGTTTATATTAATCATATATTCCATACCTACATATGTACAGACATATTAGAATGTTTAGTGATTACATATGTGCAATGACCTCACGCCTCAGAACAGGACAAGAGGTCTCGACCGCCAGCGAAGATCAAAGAGCATACGGAGTCGCAGCGGTGGAGACCAGATCGATCTCCCTGACTACCCAGGGTCAGGTGGAGGAGACAGAGGACAATGGAGGGGATTGATCTCCCTGACCACCCAGGGTCAGGTGGAGGAGACGGAAGACAAAGGAGGGGGGATTAAGTTAATGCGGGATGTCAGCTTTGATATGCAATGTCTTTTGTTGTGTGTAGGTATAAGTATGAAGGTCTGAATGTGTTCGACCTCTTATTCTGCTTCTGCACTGAGATGAGACTTGTTAGAGGAGCGAAGCTGATATTAAACTTTGGTTTATAAATCACATCGCCTCGTTATTCCAAGCTCTTCTACACATAGTGCTGCTGTAAAAAACTGAGTCGTACCTCTTAGGTTTTAATTGCTGTTGGTAAACAATACAAGACCTTGATGTCTTCATCTACTTGGAACCCAATGATCGCCACTTGACTGAACTTTGTATTTGGATTCTTTAATACTTTAATTTCACTCTTCGAATGCTCCAGAAATGTGAGATTTTATTTGAAAGCTCAACAAATTCACATTTTTGGAGCTCTCAAACTTTTCCACAGCTTTTATTCCAACAAACCATAATACTATAACCAATATACAAAGTGAAATAACAATTTCATGTTTTGCATTTAAACCTGCTGTTTCCTTTGTCTTTTGTCAGTCAGTCTTCTTCCCTCACCTGGTTCTCATCCCTGCCTGCTCTTGATTTCTCTGTGCTCAGGTTTGGAGTTTTGTTTTCTGCCCTTGAGCAGATTTTGTTTTTTTAGTGTTTTATGTTAGTGTCTTAGCTGTCTTACAGCTGTGTTTTATATTAAACTATTTTCCTTCTTGCAATACTCTTAACTTTAGTGTTATGTGTGTTTTAAAGTTGCTCGTTTGCAATAACTTGCTGCCATCCGTTTCAAAGTGAAATGCCGGTTCCACGTTGTTGAAGCCATGCAGGGTTTAAATGACACCAACAGCTGGTTTAACCTTTGGATTATTTTAGAGACTTTGAGCCTTTTGTGGTATACTGACTTGGACGTTTTATACAAAGGTGGACTTTTCAGCACTTGACTTTTAACTGGAACAGCAACCTCTTAAAGACGAAGGCAAAGAAAAATTTTAACATTTTTGTATGGAGTCTGGTCTGTCCCATGAGTGGTGCTTGGGATGTTTGAGTGTGGGTGATCTCGCAGGCAGAACTTTATTGAGGAATCCGGAGATTTTTGTTCTTGGGCGCTCCCAGTTGTATTCAGATTGATTGTTTTTGGTTCGAGCCTTGATTGGGTTGGTTGTGAATGCTCTGCTTGTTTGAACTGGGATCTAAATGTGATCAAATAGATAGATAGATAGTTTATTTCGAACACAAAATTATAACAAATACAAGTAAATGGCAAATGCAATAAAGTAACATTATACACTGTTCGAAAGGGAGAATGAAGAAGTGAACACTTATTAATTCCATCTCCTCTTTTCCATAGATACACCCATGTGAATTTTATACAAATTACCACCTTTAAGACCCCAAGTAAACAATTTACTGTATTTTTTACAAATCAACATTAACACCCATCCATTCTAACATACAATGAAGTCCATACATCAAAACCAGCCTCAAACAACACAGATATACACAGTGCTGTCCCACTCACCATTCCATAGTGTCCCATAATATCCCAGAGTGAACATAATGAATCGTACATATAACCACTACCCTTCTAACATATCCTTTCAGCAAATGGTGCTTATACCTCTTTTTGAATTGATTTCTGTTTGTACATAGTTTCAGTTCCGGCTTTAGACTGTTCCACAAATCCACCCCACAGACAGATATGCACATACTTTTCTTGGTTGTACGTATCTTGGGTTTTGTAAAGTTTAAGTCTCCCCTCAAATTATGATCATTGTCTCTTTTTTTAAATATTTTTTGTATATTAGTTGGTAGTTGATTATTAATTGCCCTGTACATTACTTGTGCTGTCTTAAATTTAACTAAATCGATGAACTTTATGACATGTGACTTTAAGAACAACGAATTGGTATGGTCTGTATATCCTGCATTGTTTATTATCCTTATAGCTCTTTTTTGTAATGTGCATATTGACTGTAGGTTGGTCTTGTAGGTGATTCCCCAGACTTCTACACAGTAGTTAAGATAAGGTAAAAACAGTGAATTGTACAATAAGACCAATGATTTATAGTCCAAGATGTGTCTTGTCTTCCCCATTATGCCTATACAGTTTGCTAATTTGGCCCGGATGTGACTGATGTGAGGTTTCCAGCAGATTTTATTGTCTAGCGTCACCCCCAGAAACTTATTTTCCTGTACTGTTTCTATTCTGGTATCATCTATCGTTACCATTATTTCATGATTTATTTTATAATTTCCAAACAACATAATCTTTGTTTTTTTTAGATTTAGAGATAATTTATTTTTGTTGAACCACTGCGTTAATTTTTCCATTTCAGTTGTGACCACCTCTAAAACCTGCTGCAAATTCTCACCAGTGCAAAGGATATTTGTGTCATCCGCAAACAAAATAAATTTCAGAATTTTTGATACTTGACATATGTCATTTATATATAAAATAAAGAGTTTGGGTCCCAAAACTGACCCCTGGGGCACACCACAAGTGATGTCCACGAAGGGTGATTTGTGCTCTCCAATTTGTACAAATTGTTGTCTGTTACTTAAATAACTTTCCACCCAACTCAGTCCAACCCCTCTTATCCCATACCTTTCCAGTTTCCTTAGTAGTATTCTGTGGTCAATGGTGTCAAAAGCTTTCTTTAAATCTATAAATACTCCTACAGCAACATTTTTTTTATCTATACAACTAGTAATTTCTTCTATAAGTTCGATCAGTGCCAAAGATGTAGATTTATCTGCTCTAAAACCATACTGGCTATCTGTAAGGAGGTTGTGTTTTTCAGTGAAATCATCCAGTCTCTTAGTGAAGATTTTTTCAAGTATTTTGGAGAATTGTGAGAGTAAAGAGACTGGCCTGTAATTTGTGAAGCGATGACTGTCTCCTGTTTTGTATAGAGGTATTACTTTTGCTATTTTCATTTTGTCTGGAAATGTACCAGTTTGAAATGACAGGTTACAGATGTGGGTTGTATGTTGTATACAAATGAGGTTGTATGTTGAACGGCATATTGTATGATATAGTGTGGTTGGAGATGTACTTTGGGTCAGTTAACATTGTTCTTGGAATGATGTTTTAAAAACTCGGGGCGATCAGGGGTGGCTGTGGGGACTGGAAGAGAGGCGAGGAGGGAAAAAAAAAATCGGCAGAATTTGGAACAATGTGTCATGGGTTTGGGTGTCCCCTGACGCTTGTGTTTCCTGAAATTGTGACTTAGATTGACCATTGTTGTTCAGTGGGTGACTCCGTGGGACACTCATGGCTGCTCTGTTTATTCACAGACCAGAAAATTCACGCTGTTATCCTGTTAAATCAAAGGGAATCTTGGTTCTTTTGCATGTTCTTTTGTTGTTAAAATTGTGTTAACAGGTCTGAGGAGTTGTTAGTTGGTCAGTTGGGGGGGGCGGAATCAGTGCTGCTGTTAAAGCCACATCACCCTTTAACCCTTTGATTTCCATCTCAGCAGCAGCTCTGTTTGAATTGTCCTCAGAAGGGATCATGTAAGTCGAGAGAGGTGTGAAGTTTGTCCCAGCTGTTCCCACTGATGTCATGGGGGGTGATCTGTTGGGTGTCATGGGGTGTCATGTGTTTACTCCTTCTGGGTTAACTGTATTATTTCTGCTGCTGTGGATCACCTATTCCTCTTTTTCTTCTCCTTTTCCCTGCTCATTATTGCAGATCTTCAGGATTTAACACCAACAAACACCACCATTTAGTTCCTCCTCATGGCTGTCATTTAAAAATGGCCAACACACGCCAATTTATCACATTTTTTTCAAGTAAATTAGAAATATTCTGTTGTAAATGTGAGGATTTTTCTCATAAATTTGCAGGATTTTCCTGCAGAGTTAAGATAAGATAAGATAAGCCTTTATTAGCCTTCGTGGACTGGTGCCATCGGAACTGCCTCCAGATCAACGCAAGGAAAACTAAGGAGCTGGTGGTGGACTGCCGCAGGCATGGGCAGCCCCTCACAGCACCAGTAAATATACAGGGAACAGACATTGAGATGGTGACATCCTATAAGTACCTGGGTGTTCATCTGAACAATAAACTAGACTGGTCACACAATACTGACGCACTCTACAAGAAGGGACAGCGCAGGCTGTTCCTGCTGAGGAGACTCAGGTCTTTTGGTGTACAAGGGGCGCTGCTGAAGACATTCTATGACACGGTGGTGGCATCAGCCATCACTTTTGGAGTGGTCTGCTGGGGCAGTGGCATTACTGCAGCCGATAGGAAGAGACTGAACAAACTGATTAAGAAAGCTAGCTCCGTCCTGGGGCAGCGCCTTGATCCGGTGGAGGAGATAGGAGAGAGAAGGACGGTGGCTAAACTGTCATCTCTGCTGGAGTCCGAGTTCCACCCTATGCAGGACATACTGAATGCACTGAGGAGCTCATTTAGCAGCAGACTACATCATCCCAGGTGCACAACTGAGAGGTTTCGTAGGTCCTTCCTACCAACGGCTGTCAGACTGTACAACCTAAGCAGGGCTGCTCGCAGAGATAGCAAAAAGACGTAACAAACTAATAGTTTTTTGAATGCAAAAGATGCAATAGACTTACACAATGGTCCCCTCCGGCATACAACTAGGAAAATACCGGTCACTATGGAGGGTGAGAATATGTATGGCACATAATCATACCATGTAGGATAACTAAGTAGACGGTTATGCTGTTTCATCCCATCTAGCAACAATGCTCTGCACTGTGTGTGTTTATATATCTATATATTTATTCCATCTAGCTACAATGCTCCGCACTGTGTTTTTATATATCTACATATTATTCCATCTAGCTACATTGCTCTGCACTGTGTGTGTTTATATACTTACATATTTATTCCACCTAGCTGCAATGCTCCGTACTGTGGGTGTTTATATATTTACATATTTATTCCATCTAGCTACAATGGTCCGCACTGTGTGTTTATATATTCATATGTATATTAGCTGCTCTTGCTTGCTTGTTTTTTTCTTGCCTTCTGATTGTTGCTCTGAGTGTTGCTATCCCTGTGCTGTTGCAATCCTGGAATTTCCCCGTTGTGGGACTAATAAAGGCTTATCTTATCTTATCTTATCTTATCTTATCTTATCTTATCTTATTAGTCCCACAACGGGGAAATTCCAGGATTGCAACAGCACAGGGATAGCAACACTCAGAGCAACAATCAGAAGGCAAGAAAAAAAAAGCAAGCAAGCAAGAGCAGCTTATATACATATGTACATATTACTATAAATATACTGTATATATACACACACAGACACACAGTGTAGAGCATTGTAGCTGGATGGGATAAATATATGAGTATATAAACGCACAGTATGGAGCATTGCAGCTAGATGGAATAAATATGTAAATATATAAACACACAGTGCGGAGCATTGTAGCTAGATGGAATGAATATATAGATATATAAATATAAACATAAACATAAACACACCTAGTGCAGAGCATTGTAGCTAGATGGAATAAATATGTAAATGTATAAACACACACAGTGCAGAGCATTGTTGCTAGATGGGATGAAACAGCACAACCGTCTACTTAGTTATCCTACATGGTATGATTATGTGCCCATACATATTCTCACCCTCCGTAGTTACCGGTATTTTCCTAGTTGTATGCCGGAGGGGACCATTGTGTAAGTCTATTGCATCTTTTGCATTCAAAAAAACTATTAGGTTGTTACGTCTTTTTGCTATCTCTGCGAGCAGCCCTGCTTAGGTTGTACAGTCTGACAGCCGTTGGTAGGAAGGACCTGCGAAACCTCTCGGTTGTGCACCTGGGATGATGTAGTCTGCTGCTAAATGAGCTCCTCAGTGCATTCAGTATGTCCTGCATAGGGTGGAACTCGGACTCCAGCAGAAATGACAATTTAGCCACAGTCCTTCTCTCTCCTATCTCCTCCACGGGATCAAGGCGCTGCCCCAGGATGGAGCTAGCTTTCTTGATCAGTTTGTTCAGTCTCTTCCTATCGGCTGCAGTAATGCCACTGCCCCAGCAGACCACTCCAAAAGTGATGGCTGATGCCACCACCGTGTCATAGAATGTCTTCAGCAGCGCCCCTTGTACACCAAAAGACCTGAGTCTCCTCAGCAGGAACAGCCTGCGCTGTCCCTTCTTGTAGAGTGCGTCAGTATTGTGTGACCAGTCTAGTTTATTGTTCAGATGAACACCCAGGTACTTGTAGGATGTCACCATCTCAATGTCTGTTCCCTGTATATTTACTGGTGCTGTGAGGGGTTGTCCTTGCCTGCGGCAGTCCACCACCAGCTCCTTAGTTTTCCTCGCATTGATCTGGAGGCAGTTCCGATGGCACCAGTCCACGAAGTCCTGGATAAGCCCTCTGTACTCAGCTTCATCTCCAATGGAGATGAGGCCAACGATCGCAGAGTCATCAGAGAACTTCTGTAGATGGCAGTGTGTTGTGTTGTGTGAGAAGTCCGCAGTATAAAGAGTGAACAGGAAGGGAGCCACCACCGTTCCCTGGGGGGCCCCCGTGCTACTGATGATCGTGTCGGACACACAGTCCCGGGTTCTCACAAACTGAGGCCGGTTCGTGAGGTAGTCCAGGATTCATGATGACAGGTGCTGGTCCACCCCTGCGCGCAGCAGCTTGTCCTTCAGGATCATCGGTTAGATGGTGTTGAAAGCACTGGAGAAGTCAAAGAACATGATCCTCACCACATTCCCGGGCTTCTCCAGGTGGGACAGAGAACGGTGAAGGAGGAAGATCATCGCATCCTCCACCCCAATGCCATGCTGGTAGGCGAACTGGAGTGGATCCATCGCTGGTTCCACCAGGGGGCGGAGGTGAGCAAGGAGCAGTCTCTCCAGTGTCTTCATCAAGTGGGACGTCAAGGCCACCGGTCTGTAGCTGTTCAGGTCTTTGGGGTGGGAAGTTTTTGGTACAGGTACCACACAAGATGTTTTCCACAGCTGTGGTACCCCTCCCCAGCTTCAGGCTCAGGTTGAAGATGTATACTACCGTTCAAAAGTTTGGGGTCACCCAGACAATTATTTTGTGTTTTCCATGAAAAGTCACATTTATTTACCACCATGAGTTGTAAAATGAATAGAAAATATAGTCAAGACATTGACAAGGTTAGAAATAATGATTTGTATTTGAAATAATAATTTTTTCCTTCAAACTTTGCTTTCGTCAAAGAATCCTGCATTTGCAGCAATTACAGCATTGCAGACCTAACATGATTGCACAAGGGTTTTCTAATCATCCATTAGCCTTCTGACGCAATGAGCAAACACATTGTACCATTAGAACACTGGAGTGATAGTTGCTGGAAATGGGCCTCTATACACCTATCTAGATATTGCACCAAAAACCAGACATTTGCAGCTAGAATAGTCATTGACCACATTAGCAATGTATAGAGTGTATTTCTGATTAGTTTAAAGTTATCTTCATTGAAAAAAAGTGCTTTTCTTTCAAAAATAAGGAAATTTCTAAGTGACCCCAAACTTTTGAACGGTAGTGTACGTCACAATCCCACACAGCTGGTCTGCACAGGACTTGAGGAGCTTTGCGCTGATGCCGTCCGGTCCCGACGCCTTCCTCGCCTTGATCTTCCTCAGCTCCGTCCTCACCTGGGTCCTGGTCAGGGTCAGGATGGGGGGCTGTGTGTTGGGAGTGGGGGGGGTGTTGGTGGAGTGGGAGTGGGCAGCAGGACTTGATGTCTTTACAGGCAGCAGTGGTTGTTGTGCAGTCAGGGGGGAGGGCGGTTGGTCAAACCTATTGAAAAACAAATTCAGATTGTTTGCCCACTCCCTGCCCCCCGTGGCCTGGGGGGAGGTATTCTGGAGCCCAGAGATGGTTTTGAGGTTTCTCCAGACCCCGCTGATGTCGCTTTGTTGCAGCCTGTCCTCCATCTTCCTCCTGAAGCTGTCCTTGCCTTCTCTGATCTTTCTCCTCAGCTCCCTCTGTACGGACTTCAGCATCTCCCTATTCCCCGACCTGAAGATCCTCTTCTTCTCTCTCAGAAGTGTTTTAATCTCAGGGTTGATCCAGGGTTTGTTGTTTGAGCAACACCGTATGGTCTTGGTGGGAATGGATTTGTCCGCACAGAAGCTGAGGTAGCCCGTGAAGGTGTGAATGAGGCCATCGATGTCCTCACCATGTGGATCACAGAGCTGCTTCCAGGCGGTGGCTTCAAAACAGCCCTTTAGAGTGTCCATTGCCTCCTCAGACCATAACATCACTGTGCGCATGGCCGGGGGTTGTCTGTGCACTAGGGGTTTGTACACCAGCCGGAGATGAACCAAGTTGTGATCCGATCTCCCGAGTTGGGGGAATTGTGATGAGGTGTACGCCTCCTTAGTGTTTGCGTAGAATAAGTCCAGTGTTTTATTGTCTCTAGTGTGGCATGTGACATACTGGGTAAACGTGGGTAGAACGGGAGACAGTGAAACATGGTTGAAATCGCCTGAGATAAGGAGAAGAGCATCTGGGTGTTCTGTCTGCAGCCTGCTGGTTACTGACTGGATGACGTCACGCGCTGTCCCAGCGTTCGCCGTCGGATTTGCATAAACAACAATGCAGATCACGTGTGAGTATTCTCTCGGGAGATATGTAGGCCGCATGCTAACAGCTAGCAACTCAATGTCTTTGCTGCAGTGACGTTGTTTAACAGTGATATGTCCCGGTCTGCACCAGTTGTTGTTAACATACATTATCACTCCACCGCCCCTTGCTTTGCCACTGTCTGGTGTTCGGTCTGCCCGTATCATGTGGAAACCCTCCAGCTCAATGTTAGCATCTGCTGCTAGTTCAGTTAGCCACGTCTCAGTAAACAAAAGGAGAGAGCACTCCCGGTATGTGCTATCGTAACGGCAGATAGCCGCTAGCTCATCTACCTTTCCCAGTATAGAGCGTACATTCCCCATAATAAGGGATGGGAAGGTGGGTCTGTACCTTATACTCCATGTCCGCCGTCTAACACCAGCCCGACAACCACATCGTTTTCGCCTTATTTCTCTCGGTACGTCGAGTTTTTTCGTCAGCACCGAGTGGTGATTAAGTGCAAGCAGCTATTCCCTGCTGTACCGTCTCCTGCTGTAAACAGTGGCTCCGTCCGCCGGCTCGGGAGGCATTTTGGGGCGATCTGTGTGTCCGTGATGTATAAAGTGTGTAAAGAAAGAAAGAAAAAAAACTCAGAATTGAGCCGCTGTTGCAAAAGGCAGCCGACTTGTGTGGCGCTGGAAGTTACAGCCATTTTACTCAGTAATGTGCAGCTTCCTACTTGAAAATTTGCAGCTTTTTATTATTCATAATTTTGCAGCCTTTTCCTCACAAATTTAGAACTTTTCTTACTCTTGAATTTGCAGTTTAAAAAAAAAAGCTTAAATTTTCAGCATTTTACTCAAATCTTATATTTGCAGTGTTTTTGTTCATAAATTTGCAGCGTTTTAGGTTGTAAACAGTTGGAAATTCACACCTTTTTTGTCTTTTTGCTAAAGGTGCAGCTTTTTACCCATAAAATTCTACTTTTTTGGTCAGAAATTTGCCGCTTTTAACCTGTTGAACTCTGTTCAACTTCCCTAAAAACGCCTAAAACTAGCATGCCCAAAGTAAATCAAAAGCTGTTCTTCAATCATTTGCAGCATCTTCATGGGGTTGGTCTCAGAAAACACTCTGAATTTTTTGGCAAAACAGTCATAATCTCTCTAAGTGCTCCTGCCACTGAGTAACAATCATCTAAACATACTGAATTTGAAGAAAATAAAGTTCGCCTGGGTGTTTTTTTTTTTTTTTTTTTAGATACAAATGCTTGCAAATAACATACAGCTGTCAGATACTGGCTGGGAAACACAACAGAAATGTAGAACCAAGTGTTTTCAAGCTCAGGTCAAAATTTTGTAATGATACCACAAAAAATGAATACAGTACACAGCTTTTTTCTCAGGTTGTAACAAGGCGTTCTTGAACTGTGCCAAAGTATTTTCAAGCTTAGGTCAAAATTTTGTAACAATACCACAAAAAATGAATATATTACACAGCTTTTTTCTCAGGTTGTAACAAGGCGTTCTTGAACTGTACCAAACTGTGTTCCAGAGTTCACTATCTCAGCAGTTTGCACAGTAAAACCAAGGTGTAACAACCCAGACATACACAGCACAGTTCCTGTTTTGTTTTTTTGTTTTTGTTTTTTTCAGGCAAAAATAGCCTACAGTGTAAGAAAAATTATGCGAAAAATTAATACATTTCACTAAAGTATACACAAAAACACCCCCTCCCCCCAATTTTTCCAGAGTTCACTATCTCACCAGTTTACACAGATACAGGTCAACTGGACCCCTGACTAAGTGCGCACCCTAAGTGGACCACGGAATCCAATCTGTACATGTACAGGTACATTCTCCATCCAGTGATTTATAAATGCTGCCCCAGATGAAAACCAGTCTGTGGGACTATAATGTTCTTAATGAGGCTTTAGAAAATTATGAATCACTTTGTATATCGCAGGGTTGTGTATCTCGCAGAGATAGCAAAAAGACGTAACAAACTAATAGTTTTTTTGAATGCAAAAGATGCAATAGACTTACACAATGGTCCTCTCCGGCATACAACTAGGAACATACCGGTCGCTATGGAGGGTGAGAATATGTATGGGCACATAATCATACCATGTAGGATAACTAAATAGACGGTTATGCTGTTTCATCCCACCTAGCAACAATGCTCTGCACTGTGTGTGTTTATATATTTACATATTTATTCCATCTAGCTACAATGCTCAGCACTGGGTGTGTTTATATTTATATATCTATATATTTATTCCATCTAGCTACAATGCTCCGCACTGTGTTTTTTTATATCTACATATTATTCCATCTAGCTACATTGCTCCGCACTGTGTGTGTTTATATACTTGCATATTTATTCCACCTAGCTGCAATGCTCCGTACTGTGGGTGTTTATATATTTACATATTTATTCCATCTAGCTACAATGCTCTGCACTGTGTGTTCATATATTCATATATTTTTTCCATCCAGCTACAATGCTCTGCACTGTGTGTTTGTGTGTGTGTGTGTATATATATATTTTATAGTAATATGTACATATGTATATTAGCTGCTCTTGCTTGCTTGTTTTTTTTCTTGCCTTCTGATTGTTGCTCTGAGTGTTGCTATCCCTGTGCTGTTGCAATCCTGGAATTTCCCCGTTGTGGGACTAATAAAGGCTTATCTTATCTTATCTTATCTTAAATCACTGGATTGAAAATGTACAGATTGAATACCGAGGTCCACCTGGGGTGCTCACAATAGTGTGCTCACATGGTCAGGGCTCCATTTCACCAGATCACGCTTACACAGTAAAACAAAGGCATAATAACCCAGACATACACAGCACCATTCCTTTTTTTTACAGGAAAAAATAGCCTACAGTGAAATAAAAATTATTCTAAAAAATTATTAAATATTTCTGCAATACACACAGTAACAAATAATCCCCCCCCCCACACACACACACACACACAGCGCACACAAAAACTTCGCCATGCGGAGACCCTTGTAATTACCGATTGGTCAAAATTTATTTTTATTACTATTTTTATCGATAAAGAATAATTTAGATTATAAGACTTACCTGTCTACAACCGCACTGTTGCTGGTATTGTCCACTGGCGTCTGGATCGTCAGCTGTTCCGTTATTGAAACCTCTGTTTGTTTACTGATTCATTGTCAACTTCACCCCACCCGGTCAAGCCATCTACGTTTTCATGCATGCCCTTTCGGTTTATTTTGTGAACCATTTTTCAAAACAAGTAAAATAATGGCTAATGTTACCCTGACCCTTCTGTAGAGCATCACAAAGGACTGCGCGTCACACAGCGGTGGAGTCAAAAGAGATTTTACGCACGCGAACGCATGGTATTTTACCGGAAATATACACTGAACCAGTGCATGTAGGATGTCATTGAAGTCAGAAATTGATTGGCTAAACGACACGTCCATTGTCAGATTACTCGGCTTCAATTGGCTTGTTGTATTCGCGGTCGTTGATGGGCAGATACTTCTTGCTAGGTTTACGATCATTGGTTATTCCAGGTTTAAAAACCCAAATCAAGGCTCTTGTTGGTCGAATGAGATGTCAATCTCATTCTAAACCAATCAAACACTCCTTTGGCTTTCTGTTTACGGCTGTGTCTGTACTGGAAGACCAGAAATACAGCTTTTTTTTTTCAGTGCGCACTGAGACGCACTAAGACGCACAGACGAGACCGCCTGCAGAATCTCCCGAGTTCAACCGGCTAACTGAGACTTACATCCCCACCTTTTTTTGTCAGGTCAGGCATTGGCTTGCTTGCTACCAGATAACCATGAAAACCGGTACTACCTGTCTCATGGGTCGGGCCGTCGGCGACTCAACCGGCATCCCCGCCCTTCCGAGGGTGTGTAGGGTGAAACAGGGCATCCTGGCAGAAGTAAAAACAATATCTGCCACAGATCTGTGGTGGACCACTCCCAGTTACACGGGGTGAGACTTGACATCCTGGCAGGTAAACACATCTGTCGCAAGGTCTGTGGTGGACTGTGCCAGTCAGTGCATCGTGACATGGACTACACAAAGAGCAGAGATAAACAAACCCATCATCTGGTAAGTCACTGCAACAGATACTGGAGTCAGTTTGTCTTGGCTTGTCCTTGCCACTGATAATACCTTTATCTGCCAAGAATGTGCCACTAGTCCAGCAAAAGCTAGCGGTACTCAAATACTTTGCAAGCAGTTTCATGAAATGGTCAGTCAGAAAGCAACTCATGCTGGCTCGAATGTCGCCCGGGCTAACAAGGTCCACGCTGATCTGTTCACACTCTGACAGGCAGCGAAAAGTAAGCTAGGAGAAGGAAGATAAAACAAGAGGAAAACAGCAGCCTTGTGTGTAGCAGAATGGAATGTACGCACTCTGTTGGACAGAACAACATCACAGCACCCAGAAAGACAGACGGCGCTTGTGGCCCTGGGAATTAACAGGTACAATGTAGACATAGCTACACTTAGTGAAACAAGATTGCCTGGATATGACAGCTTGGAAGACCATGGGTACATCTTCTTTTGGAGTGGGAAATCAACTCAAGAAAGGAGAGAAGCAGGAGTGGGCTTTGCAGTTAGAAAGGAGATAGCAGCAATGCTTGATGAGGAACCGGTGCCAATCAATGACAGGATAATGACTATGAGACTCCCACTACAGCAGAAGATGTATGCCACACTCATCAGTGTATATGCCCCAACAATGACTAACACAGAGGAGGCGAAGGAAGAGTTCTACAGTGGTTTACGTGAGACTATTAAACATGTACTGACTGATGACAGGTTGATTTTTGTTGGAGATTTTAATGCCAGAGTTGTTTTGGACACTGAGAAATGGAAAGGAGTGCTAGGCAGTCATGGAGTAGGCAAGTGCAATGCTAATGGAGAACTTCTACTTGCACTATGTTCAGAGTACAACCTTGTGATAACCAACACTCTATTTAAGCACAAGGACACACACAAGAAGACATGGATGCACCCAAGATCCAAGCACTGGCACTTGTTAGACTACAT
Source organism: Pholidichthys leucotaenia (assembly GCA_020510985.1). Taxonomy (NCBI): domain Eukaryota; kingdom Metazoa; phylum Chordata; class Actinopteri; order Cichliformes; family Pholidichthyidae; genus Pholidichthys; species Pholidichthys leucotaenia. The sequence goes on from CM035836.1 coordinate 225,893,514, forward strand.
CATAGTCAGACAGAGAGACATAAGGGATGTATTGGACACCAGAGCAATGAGAGGTGCAGACTGTGGTACTGATCATGTTATGCTGAGATCTAGATTAAGGATTTGTAGACAAAAACAGCACTGCAGGACGGGTGCGAAGCCACCACAGAAGCTAAACACTAGTGCACTGAAAAGCTAAAAGAAGCAGGAAGAACTTACACAGGAAATGGATGGAAACTTGAAAGACTGGGGCAGCAATAACTCGGAGAATGGCATAGAAGAGAAATGGGCAACACTGAAGGATATCAGACTGCGAGTTATGTATTAGGCCACTTTGAGAGGAAACCTCAAGATTGGTTTGATGAGCATGATGAACATCTGAAGAAACTACTAGAAGCGAGGAATACAGCTAGGCAGGAAAACCTACAGTGTAACACAAGGTCGAAGAAGAAGAAATGCTCAAAGGCTCAGATTGAGCTACAGAATTACACCAGAGAGAGGAAGTCCAACTGGTGGGATGAAAAAGCGGAGGAACTTCAAACTGCAGCAGACAGGAAGGACATGAAAACATTCTTCACAGGTCTGAGAGAAATCTACAGCCTTAAACCAAGAGGACTGATCCAACTAAAGGCTATGGATGGTGAAACGGTTTTGCAGGAGAAAGACAAGATCCTGGACAGATTTGCAGACCACTTTGACCAACTACTTATCAACCCTGGCGATCTCACTGAAGAGGCTTAAGAAGCTCTAGTGCAGCAAACAGCTGTATCAAGTCTGGATGAACCACCAAATCTTGATGAACTAATGGCAGCTATCAGGACAACACAGGATGGTAAAGCTCCAGGAAGGGATGGAATTCCAGCAGAAGTGTGGAAATTTGGTGGTGTTCAGTTGACCAACAGCCTGCACAAGCTCATCCAAGAGATATGGATTGCCCAGAAAGTACCTCAAGACTGGAAGGATTCAAGTATTGTGCCTTTGTTCAAGAAAGGTGACAGGAAAGATTGTGGAAATTACCGAGGTGTATCACTGCTAGCCACTGTTGGTAAGATTCTCTCATGTGTACTACTGAACAGACTCAATGAACACATCTCGCAGAATGTACTACAGGAAACCCAGTACGACTTTAGAAGTAAAGAAGCACAATGGACATGATTTTCTGCTTGAAACAGTTTCAAGAAAAGTGTACTGAACAGAACATGCCGCTTTATGTAGTCTTCAGAGACTTCAGTAAAGCCTTCGATACTGTTTCGCGACAAGGACTTTGGCAGGTACTCAAGAAATATGGCTGTACAGAGAAGTCTGTCAGCCTGATCAGGTATGCAAGCAAATGTGGCAATGAGTGGTTCAGAATCTAAAGACTTTTCAATAAGCAACGGAGTGAAACAAGGGTGTGTGCTGGCGCCTACACTCTTCTCGCTATATCTGGCAGCCACGCTTGAGGTTGCTTTCAAAGACACTTCAGAAGGAGTATACATTCAAACAAGGAAAGAAGCAGACTTGTTCAGTGTGGCACAGCTTAAAGCCAAGAGTAAGACATCGATAAAGGTAGTAAGAGAAATGCTCTTTGCCGACGATAGTGCTCTAGTTGCCAACAGTGCTGAAGATAGGCAATCTTTAGTGAAGAAATTTGCAAGAGCAGCTAGCCAGTTCAGCCTCAAAATCAACATCAAGAAGACAGAGTGCCTTTATCAACCACCAAAGTTCCAGTTATCAACATCACTACTAGAAGAGATCAGCATTGGTACAGAGCCACTAGTCAAGTGCAAGACCTTCAAGTATCTAGGGGGTACTGTCTCAGAGAATGCTAGGCTGGAGGATGAACTATCTCTCAGAATGGGAAGAGCAACCGCTATGTTTGGAAACTTGAGGGAGAGACTGTGGAACAATCGACATGTGTCTATCCGTGTGAAATGCAAAGTGTACAGAGCGACAGTATTGGCTACTCTATTGTACGGTGCTGAAACTTGGACGGTCTACAGAGTGCAGGTAAAAAAACTCCAAGCATACATGATGAGACACCTTGGAGCCGTAATAAACATCTCATGGAAAGACAAGATAACCAACATAGAAGTGTTGAAACGAGCTGGTCTACCATCAATGGAGGACATGCAAATACAGACAAACCTGAGATGGCTCGGACATGTTGAGAGGATGGACCACCAGCGTCTCCCTCGGCAGTTTATTTACTCACAGTTATGCGAGGGCAAACGCAATCAGGGTAGACCAAGGCTCAGATTTAAAGACACTGTAAAAAGAAACTTGAAGCTGGATATAGACAGGAGTTCCTGGCAGCGGAAAGCTAAGGACAGAGCTGCATGGAGGAATCTGATCAGACCTACACTACCGTTCAAAAGTTTGGGGTCACTTAGAAATTTCCTTATTTTTGAAAGAAAAGCACTTTTTTTTCAATGAAGATAACTTTAAACTAATCAGAAATACACTCTATACATTGCTAATGTGGTAAATGACTATTCTAGCTGCAAATGTCTGGTTTTTGGTGCAATATCTAGATAGGTGTATAGAGGCCTATTTCCAGCAACTATCACTCCAGTGTTCTAATGGTACAATGTGTTTGCTCATTGCGTCAGAAGGCTAATGGATGATTAGAAAACCCTTGTGCAATCATGTTAGGTCTGCAATGCTGTAATTGCTGCAAATGGAGGATTCTTTGACGAAAGCAAAGTTTGAAGGAAAAAATTATTATTTCAAATACAAATCATTATTTCTAACCTTGTCAATGTCTTGACTATATTTTCTATTCATTTTACAACTCATGGTGGTAAATAAGTGTGACTTTTCATGGAAAACACAACATAATTGTCTGGGTGACCCCAAACTTTTGAACGGTAGTGTAAATGAAACAGTCATTGTTGCTCACGACAGACTGCTAATGATGATGTGAGTGTGTTTTTCTGGCCCTCGTGCCATGTTTTTTTGTTAAAATAAGTATTTCAAATTCCTATTTGACCAATTCTGCACCTGGATCCTCCTTATTTTCTTTGGGATTCCTGCAGTAAAACAGCAGGTTTATTAGAGCACAGACACAAGAAAAAACAGGTATGCAAACAGAATATACCAAAACCATGAAACTGAACCCAAGGCCTGTGCGATGAAGCAGGACTTTGGGTGGATTCAGACTACAACGTTTGGACCCACTTTTACTGACATTTTAGCAAAAGTCTGGCTCTGCTGGCAAAAGTTGGTAAAAGTTAGTGATAGTTGGTGTTTGTTGGCAAACACTGGAAAAAGTTGTTCTTTGCTAATTTTTGGCATGCTGAAAATTTGCTGACGTTTGGAAATAAACGTTGGTGAAAGTTGTGATCAGTTTGTAAAAGTTCCTGAGCTGTGGGCTAAGTTATGCAGAGTTCGCCTAAGTTAAGCTCCATTGGCAAACACTGACTGAGATGCTGGTGGAAGCAGATGTTTTCAGACCGAGACTCACTTCAGACATGCACGGACGCAAGAGAAATGTGTAGTGTGTCACTGTCCTTAGTGTTGGAATGCCAAAAGCTGAGAGAAGGGGGAATTTTAAAAAAGAAAATATTGTGGAGGTAAAAATAAGTTCAGGCGAGCTGCTACGAGCTGGAAGGTTTAAGAGTTTTATTCCTCCATCATCATGAGACGCACTTTGTAGCTCTGAGAGCTACAGTGCTGTGCGCTGTGGTGTGTGTGCTGTGTTCATGTGTGCTCTTTTATACAGACAAGAGAGAATGCATGGCACATTTGCATATTGATATACTGTACATATCAGTCAATACATATCAATCGCGTGATTAACTGGCACCGGAATTCCTCTCCTTAATCCAGGGATGTAAAACAATAGTCATTGTTCTGGTTGTCCCCCTAGGGGCTCTCTGTCCGTATGCAAATGGTTCTGCTTCCTGCCCTAGCTGAGTGTGACGGCTGAATGTCCATGTAGATTGTGGTGGGTCACCACAGGGCTCCCCCCCAGAACACTCAGCAGGGGTTGTGACCCCCCCCCCCCCCGGTCGTTTGGGCTCCAGCTCCGGTAGAACTGTTGGAGGGCATGTCAGTCTGTGGGGGGACGGGGGACGGGGGAGGGGTGGAAAAAACAGTGTGCTCCGCTCCGAGTTCCAGCACCTTGAACAGCCGTGGATCATGGGCGCACGGGCCGGTGTGTTACGTGCGTAATGGAACAAGACGGCGATCGGCCGGCTTTAGTGAGTGAGGTGCGGGAAAAGCGCTGTGCAGGAGGATGGGGAGGGGAGTGGGAGTAAGCGAGTGTTGGCCCGGGACGTCAAAGGTGTCTGGGCCGCGCAAAAATTGTGTGTGGATCCGCGATGGTGAAGGACCTTCCCGGTAAACCTGGCGGAGATACACAGCGGCTGTGAAAAAAACATTTTATCTGACTCCTCCTGGGGCTCGATCCAACGAGGATGTGGGAAAAGCAAGCGGCCAAATTCCCCGAGGATGCGTAGTGGCTGTGAAACAACTGCAGCTGTGTGAGGGTGTGAGGCGGTTTGGCTTTAGGTGCGGAAAGCAGCCCTAAAGTCATCGGGGAAAGCAACCGACTAAATTCCCCTTGTGCGCTGTGGCTGGGAAACCCATACAAAGTCATGTGTGCGGGCTGCACGTCCGCTCCAGGTGCGCGAGCAGCCCTGAAGGTTCCGAGGGTGGCGATCGGCCGTTTTTCTCGGACATGTGCAGCGGCGGAGGATTATGTATCAGTCTGTGGAGCCGGTTTGTCCCTGGTGCGTTGCGCGCGCCTGGCACAGTGACCACATAGCTGGCAGTTGCGCTGTCCTCGTAACCCTGCGGAGTGTGCGCGGGGCTACTGTGCGCGGGGGGTCCGCTGTCCGGAGTTTAGTCAGAGTTGGGGAGCTTGGTGGAAATCAGCGCAGTCGGTGTTGATGATTGTTCCCGTTCAGGCTGCTTCCTTCGTTCGCTCGTGTTGATCATGGTGCGTTTTGGTCCCAGCGCTGTGCTCCGGTGAGGATGAAGAGGTTGCAGGCATTCTCTGGTCCTCTGTGTCCACAGCGCGGTGAGAGGGAGCAGACGGTCATTCTCCCTCATCAGGTCACCAGTGTGGAGGGAAGAGATCAGGCGAGGGTCGCACCATGACGCGTTCTGGGGCTTTCCCAGTCGGGGTCCTGTCCGGGGTGTTCGTCTTGTGTTCCATTCTTCGTCAAGGGTCACCAGTGTAGAGGTAAAAATAAGTTAAGGCGAGACGCTACGAGCTGTAAGGTTTAAGAGTTTTATTCCTCCATCATCGTGAGACACACATTGTAGCTCTGAGAGCTACAATGCTGTGCGCTGTGGTGTGTGTGCTGTATGCATGTGTGCTCTTTTATACAGACAAGAGAGAATGCATGGCACATTTGCATATTGATATATGTATCAGTCAATACATATCAATCGCGTGATTAACTGGCGCCGGTCTTCCTCTCCTTAATCCGGGGATGTATAACAATAGTCATTGTTCTGGTTGTCCCCCTAGGGGCTCTCTGTCCGTATGCAAATTGTTCTGCTTCCTGCCCTAGCTGAGTGTGACAGCTGAATGTCCATGTAGATTGTGGTGGGTCACCACAGTATATATAATCTCGCAAAAATGTGACAACCCCCAAAAAAAAATAATTCATTGTGAAATTTACTGATATTCATTTTCTACTTCATGCATAATCCTTCTTCAGGATTTATTGGTTTGGCTTCCATTGTGGGGAATCAAAAGGTGCTGATGTGGTGTGAAAAAGTAAATGACATTTACCGGATTTTATGTTATTTTAATGGACAGAGTTGTCACAGTCAAAGTATGCCATCAATTGCCCTGGCAAGGGCGGAATGAAGACGCCAAACGCAAGCTGTGAGTTTGCACATTTAATAATGAAAAGCACCAAGATACAAAAATACATAACACTACAAAATGGCAGGAATAACGAGAAAACAGCAGGGAGGCTGGGGCGCATGGAAACACCAGTCAAAATGCCAAAAGAGCAGGATTACAGACAGAATACTCACGCAGAATTAACGTCTGGACATTGAGAAGGGCGCTGTGAGGAGTGAACCAAGCAGTGTCCTGTAAGTAGGCAACCAAGAATAATTACACATACTGATCAGGTGTGGGTGACATGGGCGCTGAGTAATTAGACTAACCACTGACAGGTGTGACAGCCCGTGAACCGAGGCACCCGGAAGTAAACACAGACGGCTGTCAACACTGAGAGAAAATAATAGGAACAGAAGACGATGAACATAAAGGCATAGGAGAACAAAAAGATAACTGACTATAATGTTATAGCTTCTTTCATCTGAGGCGTTTAGCAAAAGTAAAACCCATTCTCTCTAGACTGCACCTGGAAATGGTAATCCATGCTTTTATTTCATCGCTGCTGGACTACTGTAACACACTTTACGCTGGTGTCAGCCAGTCATCTCTTTTGCGTCTGCAGCTGGTTCAAAATGCCGCTGCTCGTCTTTTAACAGGAACACATGGAAGAGATCACATCACATCCATCTTAGCTTCACTCCACTGGCTGCCCTTGCATTTGAAGAGCAGGTGCAGCAGTCAAAATATAAAACAAATATGGCACAAAAGGCATCATTATGAATGCTTAGATTAAGTGATTTTTTTTTAAAAAATTACTGTATGTTCCTGCTGTGGTTATTGATCACATACTTAACTAGAAAAGCACTCGGAGAGCGCAGACCTCCGCCAAGCGCCGCAGTTCCGCCCATACAGTCTTGCGATTCCTTGATCATGAAAACATATGAGAAGCAGTGGTTCAGTAGTTATTCACGAAAATAGCATTTTCCGTAATGGCGGCCACAGTTCCTCCCGTACAGTGTTTGTGTGTACGTTTTCAGATTCGTTGACCATGAAAACATATGACTAGCAATTGGATTGACAATGATAGGATTAGTGGTTCAGTAGTTACTGTGGAAAATGGCATTTTCCATAATGGCGGCCACAGTTCCTCCCATACAGTGTTTGTGTGTACGTTTTCAGATTCCTTTACCATGAAAACATATGAGTAGCAATTGGATTGACAATGATAGGATTAGTGGTTCAGTAGTTATTCACGAAAATGGCATTTTCCGTAATGGCGGCCACAGTTCCCCCCATACAGTGTTTGTGTGTACGTTTTCAGATTCCTTGACCATGAAAACATATGACAAGCAATTGGATTCACAATGATAGGATTAGTGGTTGAGTAGTTATTGAGGAAAATAGCATTTTCTGTAATGCCGGTTTAGCGCTACAGTTCCCCCCATACAGTGTTTGTGTGTACGTTTTGAGATTCCTTGACCATGAAAACATATGACAAGCAATTGCATTGACGATGATAAGATTAGTGGTTCAGTAGTTATTCACAAAAATGGCATTTTGCGTAATGGCGGTTTAGCGCTACAGTTGCCCCCATACAGTGTTTGTGTGTACGTTTTCAGATTTGTTGACCATGAAAACATATGACTAGCAATTGGATTGACAATGATAGGATTAGTGGTTCAGTAGTTATTCTTGAAAATGGCCTTTTCGGTAATGGCGGCCACAGTTCCCCCCATACAGTGTTTGTGTGTACGTTTTCAGATTCCTTGACCATGAAAACATATGACTAGCAATTGGATTGACAATGATGGGATTAGTGGTTCAGTAGTTATTCACGAAAATGGCATTTTGCGTAATGGCGGTTTTCTTGTGGACGGTGATCTGGATCACCACCAAAATCTAATCATCTGTAGGACACCCCATTTCTGACAATCTGTGAAAATTTCATGAAAATCCGTCCATAACTTCTTGAGTTATCTTGCTAACAGACAAACAAACAGACAAACAAACAAACAAATTAGAAAAGCACTCGGAGAGCACAGACCTCCGCCAAGCGGCGCAGTTCCCCCATACAGTCTTCAGATTCCTTGATCATGAAAACATATGACAAGCAGTGGTTCAGTAGTTATTCACGAAAATGGCATTTTCCGTAATGGCGGCCACAGTTCCTCCCATAGAGTGTTTGTGTGTACGTTTTCAGATTCCTTGACCATGAAAAGATATGACTAGCAAATGGATTGACAATGATAGGACTAGTGGTTCAGTAGTTATTCACGAAAATGGCATTTTCTGTAATGGCGGCCACACTTCCCCCCCATAGAGTGTTTGTGTGTACGTTTTCAGATTCCTTGACCATGAAAACATATGACAAGCAATTGGATTGACAATGATAGGAGTAGTGGTTCAGTAGTTATTGACGAAAATGGCATTTTCCGTAATGGCGGTTTAGTGCCACAGTTCCCCCCATACAGTGTTTGTGTGTACGTTTTCAGATTCCTTGACCATGAAAACACATGACAAGCAATTGGATTCACAATGATAGGATGAGTGGTTCAGTAGTTATTCTTGAAAATGGCCTTTTCCATAATGGCGGCGACAGTTCCCCCCATACAGTGTTTGTGTGTACGTTTTCAGATTCCTTGACCATGAAAATATACGACTAGCAATTGGATTGACAATGATAGGATTAGTGGTTCAGTAGTTATTGAGGAAAATGGCATTTTTCGTAATGGCGGTTTAGCGCCACAGTTCGCCCCATACAGTGTTTGTGTGTACGCTTTCAGATTCCTTGACCGTGAAAACATATGACTAGCAATTGGATTCACAACAATTGGATTGACAATGATAGGATTAGTGGTTTAGTAGTTATTCACGAAAATGGCATTTTGCGTAATGGCGGTTTTCTTGTGGACGGTGATCCGGATCACCACCAAAATGTAATCATCTGTAGGATACCCCATTTCTGACAATCTGTGAAAATTTCACGAAAATCTGTCCATAACTTTTTGAGTTATCTTGCTAGCAGACAAACAAACAAACAGACAAACCAACGCCGATGGTCACATAACCTCCCCCTTTGGCGGAGGTAATAATGTATTTTTTTCTCTATTTTAAGTGCCGTTTAAAACGGGGGTCACCAAATGGCGGACTCTGGTCTGGATCCGGACCCCAAGAGTCCTCCGTCCGGATCCCAAAGCCTTTTGATACAATTTGGGGGAAAAGGATACTGTTTTGTTTTAGTGGAATTTAAAAAAAACGGAGCTGAAATGCTGTATCATGGCAACCCGGACAGTTTATGGCGTGACAGCTCGTGCACTCTCCACAGACTGCTCTCCCACAAACTTCGCTCTCTGCAGAGACTCTATGGGTCCGACTGCTCCAGCGGGTATGCAGCAGCCCACTGGAGCGGGTCGCTGCAGCCACATGGTGGCGTGTGCTTGTGGTGTGTACCACGAGCACGCGGGTTCATGCTACACACCACAAACGCATGCTTTGTTTGCGGTGTTTACCCATGGTTTGAATCACTGTTGTGAAATTGAGTGTATTTACCGTGGCCATTCTGCCTCAGATTTTTCTGAGAGTAGTCCATGCTGGAACGCAGGGGGTGAGGTCACTTCCACCAGCACCGCGATCCTGTTGGGCCTGCAGAGCGCCATTTATGGAGGTCCTTTTCGTAGCCTCTGATACCACGTAAAAACTCCACAAAAGTTCCGTATGTTACTGAAGATGAAAATTTCCGTCTCTCATCTCGCTGTAACCATGGCGTTTATTAATTAATTTATTTTTAGGCTTACAGTTTAAAACAGTTTTTCTAGACTGAAAATATAGAGGTGGGCTTTTGTGAAATTTTGTTTTTTAGATATTAATCTTTTTTTAAATGCAATGCAATTTAGTTTCCGTTCCCCTGTAAAACTTTACATTTTTAAGATGCTAGCTGTAGATTTCAGAATTTTATAGCTACTGGGTGTCAACAAACACATTTAGTGTTCTCCTGTATTATACAGTTTTTCTATATTACATGTTTTATTTGAAATTGAACAAAGAATTTTGAACAGAGTTTTTTGTTTAAAAAAAAATTAATACGGAACTAAAAACAGCTAAAACATGAGCTTAATAAAATAACGTGCAAAAGTAAGTTAAGTGGTACTGGCCTGCCTGGAGACAGCTGTGGTCTTCTGAATGTCCATGAAAGGACTGCAGTTCTTAAAAGCACATGTTGAGGTAAATCTGTCCACGTGACTTGCCATATTTCGCTTCCATTTGTTTTATTAAAGGATGTTAGAAGTGAATTGATGGATCATTCCAAATAGTTAGCTTTAAACGTACCAAGTTGTCACAGAGTGGGGGGGGGGGATCTTAAATTAAAAAAAAAAATACATCAAGATGCATTGAGAATGGTTTTAGAATCAAATCGGAGCCCTGAATAATCATTGAATCACGAGATGCCTCAATATTCCCACACCTATTTCGGACCTCAGCTAGGGGGGAGGACAGACTTTTTGGATCTCTTGCAGTTTTAGTTGGTGACCCCTGGTTTATAATACAGTATAGCCTACTGTTTATACCTGTAGCCCCGGTGGTGTCAGCGCACATGAGACCAAGTAAAGTACAGGTGCATCTCAATAAATTAGAATGCCATCGAAAAGTTGATTTATTTCAATAGTTCAGTTCAAAAAGTGAAACTCATATATTAAATAGATTCATTACACACAGAGTGATATATTTCAAGTGTTTATTTGGGCAGCACGGTGGTGCAGTGGTTAGCACTGTTGCCTTACAGCTAGAAGGTTCCTGGTTCAAATCCCCAGGCTGGCAGGGGTTGGAACCTTTCTGTGTGGAGTTTGCGTGTTCTCCCTGTGCTGCGTGGGTTTACTCCGGGGGCTCCGGTTTCCTCCCACAATCCAAAGACATGCATGTTAGGTTAATTGGCTGTTCTAAATTGTCCCTAGATATCTGTTTCCTACAGGCCCTTAGAATAGAGGGTTAGTATTAGTGAAAGCGCTTTGAGTGGTCTTTGTGACTAGAAAAGCGCTATATAAGTGCAGGTTAGTTAGTTAGTATTTCTTTTAATTTTGATGCCCTCGTGCGCTCTCGTGCGCTCTAGGACGCAGAGACTTGCCCACCCGTGGGACAACGGAGCGCAAGAGGTTAATGACCATGGTATCACCATTTTTTACTGACCAGCAAACTCTCCTGACCTAAACCCCATCCAGAATCTATAAAGTATCGTCAGCAGGGAGATGAGACACCAGACACAACAATGCAGACGAGCTGAAGGCCGCTGTTAAAGCAACCTGGGCCTTCATAACACCTCAGCAGTAACACAGGCTGATCACCTTTACGCCACGCCACAGTGATGCAGTATTAATTCATGCAAAAGGAGCCCTGACCAAGTATGGAGTGTGTTCATGGAAATACTTTTAGTCGGCCAACATTTCATTAAAAAAAATATTTTTTTTAAATTGATCTTATATAATATTCTAATTTTTTGAGAAACTGATTCTCGGGTTTTCATGAGCTGCAAGCCATAACCATCAAAATTAAAAGAAATAAACACTTGAAATGTATCACTCTGTCTGTAATGAATCTATATAAAATGAGTTTCATTTTATGAACTGAATTACTGAAATCAACTTTTTGATGATAATTTAGTAAGATGCACCTGTACTGTTGGGGAAAAGATACAGAAGCATCAGATCAGGGGCGATTCAGCTGCTTTATTTTATCGTCTTTTTCCCACAGCAATCAGACTTTACAGCAGAATGTGAACTGCTTATAAGACTGTAGCCCTGATTTTTTTTTTTTTACTTATTTATTCTAGCTTAGTGTAATTTTAGTTTAATTTTAGTTTTAGTGCACTTATTTCTTAGGTTTTTATTTTAGTCTTTTCTCCTGCACTTGACTACTGACTGATAGATGTGAAAGATTTTTTTTTTATGCTTAGCATCAAAATCAAAAATGAATTTCGATTTAGAAATATTGTGTATAGTATATATTGTAGCCTACAGTATGTACTGAGATAATAGCCAACAGACACTCGGAGAAATGTGCAGTAAAATTTGTTGTATATTGGCTGCAGCACAGAAAAAAGGCCTAAAAATAGATAACCCCATCCCAAGATCTGACCCTGGCAGAGGAAGTTACCTTAAAAAAAAATAACATCAGTCTCCCTTTAATGGGGGGCGGGGGGTGTCTCCTCAAACTCCATGTCATTTTCCGTAGGATTTCTTAGGCTTGAGAGTGGTGCTCATAACACCACTGAGCTCTTGTCTGGATCTTAACATTGTCAAGAGAAAGATGCAAGACACCAGATCCAACAGTGCAAATGAGCTGAATCGCAAACTGAACATTGATATCAGTCAATGTAAACTTACCAGATTGTAGCCAGTGGCTAATTTCCATTTGGTATCCATGGGTTACAATTTTTCCTTCCCCCATTCTGTTATGCTCAGCACCAATCTAGGGAGCGGGAAGTACTATTTTTATATGGTCTTTGGTATGACACGGCCAGGGCTTGAACCCATGACCTCTCGGAGGAGGGGTGGGTGCTCTACCACAAGACCACTGCGAATCAAAGCAACCTGGGCCTCCATATACATACACCTATGTACATACACACCTACATACACCTCAGCACTGCCACAGGCTGATCACCTCCATGCCACACCGCACTGATGCAGTAAATGATGCAAAAATCAACATTTTTTAAATTGATTTTATGTAATATTCTAATTGTTTGAGAAACTGAATGTGGGGTTTTCATGAACTGTAAGCCATAGCCATCAAAATTAAAAGGAATAAAGACTTGAAATATCTCACTCTGTGTGTAATGAATCAATGAGTTTAATTTTTTGAATTGAATTAATGAAATCAACTTTTCGATGTCATTCTAATTTATTAAGATGCACCTGTACAGTACATGTAAACTTCTGGTTTCAACTGTGCATTCATATATGGGGCGGCAGTGGCTCAGGAGGTAGAGCAGATCATCCAGTAACTGGAGGGTTGGTGATTCCAATGCTTCTCTCTCAGCTATATATAGCTCATATACGTATATATATATATATATATATATATATATATATATATATATATATATATATATATATATACAGTATAGAGTATATATGTGTGTGTGCTTGGAGTCTTTTAAAATTTTAAACTAATCACACCTATTTACATTAATCTTAATCAGTCACGATTTAGTAGTAGTAGTAGATTAGTTTATTTGACAGGGACAGTGCAATAAACATAGACAATTAATCAAAGACAATCAATCTGATGTGTTGCACATAGAGTGTATAGCTATTAGCTAATTTGCAACTCTTGTCCCTGGATGGGCTTTAGAAAAAAGAATCAAGTAAAGATGGGAAAAAAAAAATATACACAATAACCACATACATCAATGCAGAAAAATTATAAACACACAATTATAAATATTATAAATATTATAAATACACAAATATAACAGCCTGACTCACATTTAACATAAATATTATAAATATTATAAATACACAAATATAACAGCCTGACTCACATTTAACACATATAACATAACTCACATTTGCCTATTTTAGGGCTTCCTCCCTCCGTCACTCACTATAAACAAACACATTTATTCCTTCCCTTCATTCACTCTCACTTTGCAGACAATTAATTCATACATGAGTACATTCTTGTTTATTTTTCAGCCAGTTTTTAACATTTTTAGTGAATGTTTTAAAGTCCGTTATTATTTTAATTTCATTTGGCATTGTGTTCCAGATGTGACTGCCCTTTATAGCGAAAGCTGTTTGTCCAAATGTGGTTCTGCGGTGGAATATTTTACAGTTATTGTTAACAGAACTCCTGGTGGCTCTGCTGCTGTCCTGTCTTTGGACGAAACCAGCAAGTGGCTCGGGTACTGATTTATGGAAACATTTGAACGTTAATTTCAGAAGACAGAGGTCAATGAAGCTCTCAAAACTCAATAGGTTGTATTTTTTTAAAACATTACAGTGATGCCACCTAATGGGCTTTTTGTCCAAGATTTTTTGGGTTTGATTATATAATGAACCTATATGTCTTATTGTGGAAGGGGCTGCTTGAGCCCAGACTGTCAAACAGTATGATATATGAGAAAAAAACCATAGAATGCATATACAGTGCAGCTGCTTCGTAAGGTATGTAATATCTAATTAATTTAAAGCAGTTCAGATTTTTTTTTACTGTTTTTGAAATTTTCTTTATATGAAGATTAAATTTGAGTTGAGGATCTAGTACAATGCCAAGGTATTTGAATTCTGTAGCTAAACTGATGTCATGATCATGTATATTAACTTTAAAATGTTGCAGGTTACATTTTTTGATTGAAAAGCACATTGAGACTGTTTTCTGAAGGTTCAGCAATAGATGGTTCTTGAGGAGCCACTCTTGGACATCAACCATACTTGTAGACAGTACATCTGCAGCCTGTGCTGGAGTCTTGGCAGCTGTGTAAATAACTGCATCATCTGCATAAAGTTGGCATGTTGCAGCTGAGCAGTGTAACGGCAAGTCATTAATAAAAATGCTGAAAAGTAAAGGACCAAGAATGGACCCTTGTGGGATACCCATGCGGTTGTTTAAAAATGAGGATTTATCCTGGTGAACTTTTACACACTGTTCTCTATTCTGGAGATAAGATGCAAACCATTCTAATGTATTTGGGGAGAAGTTAAAAGATACCATTTTGGATAAAAGCAAACTGTGGTTTACAGTATCGAAAGCCTTTTTGAGATCTAGAAAAACAGCTCCTACCACATTACCCCTGTCCAAGGACTGTTTGACGTTTTCAATAAGGCAACAATTTGCTGTTTCTGTTGAGTATCCTGGTCTAAAATCAAATTGATGTGGATGAAGAAGTTGACTGTCTTGTAAGTAGTCTATCAGCTGTGTAGCTACAACTTTTTCAAGAACCTTAGATAGGACTGGTAAGATAGAGATTGGGCGGTAATTGCATATATCGTCTTTACTGCCTGATTTATGAACTGGTATGACGACAGCTTTTTTCCAGCCAGATGGAAATGTACTAGACCTAATGGAGAGATTAATGAGATGGGTCAGTGGTTTGATTAATATTTTGCTGTGCATTTTGAGAAAGGAGGTGCTCATATTGTAGATATCATTAGTTTTTGAGTTTGACAGTGTTTTAACAATACCAGCAATTAACTTCTCATTTACCTCATCGATGTGAAAAGTATCTGTTGGAAGTATGGAATTTGTGTTGTTGAGCACATTTGGCCGCACAAAAATTTTTGTTAAGTCTTCCACAGAGCCCACAAAGTATGAATTAAATTCATTTGCCAAAGTAGCCTTGTCACTGACGGTCTTGCCATTGATTCTAAGTTCCTTTACCCCCTTCTGATCGTTTTTTTTATTAGTTAAGTTATTTAAATGCCTCCATAGGGAACTGTTGTTACTCTTTGCATGATCTATCAGTTTATTGTAATAAGATATTTTTGATTTTCGCAGCTCATGTACCACTTTATTTCTTAAACTTTTGTACACAAGGTGATCATTTTGTAGTTTGGAGGTTAGTGATGTTTTCAGTGCATAGTCTCGCCTCTTCATAAGTTTTCTTATTTCATTATTTAACCATGGTAGGCTAATCTTCTGTTGTCTACTTTTAATTTGCTTTGAAAATTTTTCTATAGACTTTGTGATTGTTGCAGTTATAAAATTACAACAATCATCTACTTCACATGTTGACATGAGCTGCTCCCAATTTTGATTCTCTAAGTAATGTTCAAACTCCTCATTTTTTGATTTGGGGATAATAAAATTTGATTTGTCAATATCGACTCCCCCAAAATACTGTAGTCGCTTTTTAGTAAGTTTCCTGACAGCAAGAACCATGTTATGATCTGAGAGACCAGTTACAAGATTATAGGTTCTGGTTATTCGTTCTGGTTTATTAGTAAATACCATGTCAATAAGTGTTCTGGATTGTTTGGTTATCCTGGTGGGTCCTTTGATGATTTGCTGGTAATTAAATTTAGTCATGAGGCTTTTCAGTTTTTGTTTGTCTTTTTTATCAGACCAGTTGATATTAAAGTCACCATGAATTATTGTTTCTCTGTTCTTCTCAAGTTGTTTAACCAGATCACTTAATTCATTATAAAAGGAAGAATTGTGTGACGGTGGGTTGTACACTACTGCAATGTTGAAATTCATTACCGGAGAGAGAGACATACATTAACAGCTAAACATTCAAGTGAAGTATTCAAATCAACCAGTTGACATTTATATTTCTCTTTGATGTAAATTAAAACACCTCCTCCCCTCCCTACCTGCCTGTCTTTTCTAAAACACTGGTAGCCCACAATATCGATCATATTAGTGTCTATGTTCCTGTGTAGCCAGCTTTCTGAGAGACAAAGGTAGTCCAGATTTGAGTCCAACAGCAACACTGAAATCTCATCTCTTTTGGGGATTATGCTCCGTATGTTTAAATGACCGCCGAGGATCCCCTTTGGTTTAGCCTTGGTGTCCCAAAGAACTCGTGCATGATTAACAGTTTGGAAAAATAAATGTTGTTTTTGCTTTTGTACAGCTCGGTTTTGTGCTAACCCAGTGGTCTGCTGTTTAATAGTGGCAGGTCCAGGGTTAAGGTGAATATCTCCTGCCAGAAGTAGCAGAACTAACAGAACTTTAATTGTATATCCTCTGCCATATTGTGATTTTTGCTTAACAGCCATGTTTGCCTTAATTTGGAAGTTTTTGCTCAGGGCTTTTAAAGACCACATAGAGTGTAGGGTGAGATGTCCATGCCCAAATCCATACAGATAAAACTTTTTAACTTCACCTTTGGTTGAGTTTGTCGGAAAATCCTTCTTGTTGCAGGTCCAGACACACAAAGACAAAACGAAGAGGAAGTAGATAAGTAGAGAAGGCTTATTAGTGGTGCCCATCAGCCCACTTTTTAATCCGGTGGCAGCCATCTTCAGTCTTTCTTGGAAAGAAGGAAAAAGAAAATCTGTGGATAGTAAAATAAATTCTGCTTATATCGCCAGAATCTGATCCGATCGTCCTCGAATCCAGCTGGGCCTCAGCTAGCCAAATAGCCCCTTCCGTTGCTGGTCTCGTTGCTCATAGCCGCCGTAACTGGTCTCCCGTCCCGCTCCTCCAACCGAGTCTCGTCGCACACCGCCGCTGCCACCGAGCTCCGCTGAGGTCACGGTAAGTCCTCCGCTAGGCACCGCCACCTACCGTCGTCTGCCTGGGTGAAATCTCTGCTGAGCCCCGTCAACAAATAGCCGCTTGCCTGGTAGTATCTCCGCTGGGCCTCGCAGCTGGGCTTCGATTCAGGCTGGTGTAAGGTGGAATGACTGGCGCCAGCATTAAGCTAACTAGCGTTAGCTTAGCAATCGCTTCGGGTAGTCTCGTCGCACACCGCCGCTGCAGTCACGGTAAGTCCTCCACTGGGCACTGCCGCCTACCGCCGTCTGCCTGGGTGAAATCTCTGCTGAGCCCCGTCAACAAATAGCCGCCTGCCTGGTAGTATCTCCGCTGGGCCTCGCAGCTGGGCTTTGATTCAGGCTGGTGTTAGGTGGAATGGCTGGCGCCAGCATTAAGCTAACTAGCGTTAGCTTAGCAATCGCTTCAGGTAGGGCACATCAGTGAATCACAAGGAAGCGCTGGAATCGCTGGTCAGTTTACTCACAGTGGCCGGATAAAAGCGATCAAAGGGGTAATCCACCGGAGGTATATCCGATCGCTGTAGGTTAGTTATTTAGAGACTGGCGCCAGCATTAAGCTAACTAGTGTTAGCTTAGCAATCGCTTCAGGTAGCATTAAGCTAACTAGTGTTAGCTTAGCAATCGCTTCAGGAAGGCGCATCAGTGAACCACAAAGAAACGCTGGTCGCTGGAGAAAAGCGATTAAAGGGCAATCCAACGGAGGTGGCAATTCAGCCCGTGCGTGTTCGCCACGAGCGCCGATCGCTGCAGGCCAGCCACTTTTAATGGCAAAATCAGTGACTTTGTCTCAGCACTGAAAAAGTGTGACCATCCCGGTCGCCATCTTGAGTTTAATTTTATTAAAACAAATTAACTGCAGTTAAACGCATCAAAAGCTTAGGGATAAAGTTATGTATTTCAACACGTGCAAGGGGGGGGGGGTGAAAAGTTCATCGTAGTCAAATTTGACCAAATGTGGTTTATTTTTCAACATGGTCTCCCCTTCCTTACAACATGGCCTCCCCTTCGGAGTCCCTGCCTTAGGGACTCCGACTCCGGATTTTTCCCCAGGGTTGACTCCCGAAGCCTTTCCCATGACCGGGTGTGCTGCAAGGCAGCGGAGGTTTGAAATCAGGGTTTACCTTCCCCTAGATGGGCTACCTTCCCAGGTTGACGAGCCACCATCTACCCGAAGCATCTGGTTTTAAGGCGCCAGAGATCCGCCCTCGCCCCTTGTCCTATTAGTAAAAGCAGTTCCGCCGGGCTTAGAGACTAAACCACACGGGCAGATCAACACAGAGCGCTGGGCGGACCTTGCAACGGACCGCTCCAAATGGGGAGGCACCCTGACCAGACAGCTCAAGGCGGGTGAATAGAGACTGACTGCTGCAGCAGATGAAAAAAGGACCCGCAGGAAGAACCGCCACAGCTCCAGCAGCACGGAGACCACCCACAAGTGCGACCTGTGTGACAGGGTCTGCCATTCGCGCATCGGCCTGTTCAGCCACAGGCGGTGCTGTTCCAGCAGAGTAGACGTTTAGGATTCTCTTCCATGGTCATCATAGACCGACGGAGGCTGACGACGACGGTCTCCCCTTCGGTCCTCACACTTCTTCCATCGGTGTTGCAGTGCTTGGATCCCTGCAGTTACAAAATAAACCACATTTGGTCAAATTTGACCACTATGAACTGTTCAGCACCCCCTACACTTCTTTACCTCTGAATAAGTTTTAGAACATGTTCAGTCTTCTAGCCATGGCAATCAGCCTGTAAAAATCTGAAAGGAGTCAATATGATATCGGTAATATTTTCCTTATTTTGGAGTGACAAATGGAGTAAGACTTGGCAACCCTGATGTAGTGTTCCTAAATATACACGGCATCCTAAACCTAATATTTTATATGTATTAATGTGACCTAACTTTACTAATCCAGTGGATAATATTTAAAGAAAAAGCACGCTAAACTGCTTGTGCCCATTTGATTCCAATGTGCTGATAATAAATAAGAATAAAAGAATGGCAATATCAGTTAGCGGTGGGAATCTTTAGGCACCCCACGATTCAAGCCGATAACGATTTGGGGCTCCAGTTTGAGATGATTATGATGCATCTTTTTTCCCTAACATATACACTACCGTTCAAAAGTTTGGGGTCACCCAGACAATTATGTTGTGTTTTCCATGAAAAGTCACACTTATTTACCACCATTAGTTGTAAAATGAATAGAAAATACAGTCAAGACATTGACAAGGTTAGAAATAATGATTTGTATTTGAAATAATAATTTTTTCCTTCAAACTTTGCTTTCGTCAAAGAATCCTCCATTTGCAGCAATTACAGCATTGCAGACCTAACATGATTGCGCAAGGGTTTTCTAATCATCCATTAGCCTTCTGACGCAATGAGCAAACACATTGTACCATTAGAACACTGGAGTGATAGTTGCTGGAAATGGGCCTCTATACACCTATGTAGATATTGCACCAAAAACCAGACATTTGCAGCTAGAATAGTCATTTACCACATTAGCAATGTATAGAGTATATTTCTGATTAGTTTAAAGTTATCTTCATTGAAAAAAAGTGCTTTTCTTTCGAAAATAAGGAAATTTCTAAGTGACCCCAAACTTTTGAACGGTAGTGTAAATATTAGAAAAAAAAAAAGAATTTCTGTGCTTCATCCCAAAGAAACTTTAGCTGTAGCAGGTGCTTTTCAGCTTAAGGACATTAAAATCAGAGAGGAAATGAGTTGAAATCATACTGTCAGATTCACCACTGTTATTAGTGCTAAGACTACCACACATACGTACATCACCTTCAGTCTTCTTAGGTCCTAAACTAATTAATGATTTTTATTTTATTTTTCAGGACATGGCATATTAACACTTTGCATGTAAATATGCTAGATTGTAGCCAGAGCTTGTTTGCTATGTCCTTCTTAACTGTTCTAATTTGCATGTGTCAGGGAAAGGAAAATGCCAGTAACATTTATCAAGTGTATAATGTATCACAATAACATTTCAAACACTTTGTCTTCTTCAGCGTCGGATACAGAAGTGTTATGCTCGTCTGAACAACAATCAAGGCTGTGAATTTAACAGTGTGCTCTGACTATTTTCCTCTGTGAAAGAAATATTGGACTTGTAATGAAAAATAGAAGCATTCTCACCTGCTGGTTTCAGTCTTTCTGTGTTTTGGTCTCGCCGCGGCTCTGCAGGTATGGTGACGCACTTGGCACAGCTGTATTTCACACATGTGCATTGAATGTAATCTACAGTCCATATGTCAATGTCGGATGACTAAGACGCTCCAGCAAACTGTTTTGATCACTCACAATTAAATAAAATGAGGAGTTTTTTGCCGGTATTGAATGCTGTGACCTTAGATATGAACATATTGATGTGTTGCGACATATACTGTCTGGGCGGGCGACAACTCCTTCGTTTTAGAGTCTGCTTTTTTCATTCCGTCAAATGTACTTATGCTGTTTATCTATGGCCGATATAGCCAGACAGCACGCCAAAGGTGCCCTAGCTGGAACACCCACCAAAATAAAATCCAGCAGTGTTGTCCGCAATGCCAAAGACTCTCCAGGCAGGCGCCAAGTTCCACCTTTAAAGTTCCGCTTTTTTCCATCAACATATTACATTATAAATTAATATTTAAGAATCAGAATTATGGCATTTGTGCATCGATTCAAAATTGTTCACATGTGCATCGAGATGCATTTGGAAAAAACCCTAATATCAGTAATTAAAGCTTTAAGCATCATTGAAGGTGCGAGCATTCCGGCCTACATTGTGGTCGAGGCCTTGGACCGCCCCCACAATATTGCATTTTGTTCTGGCCTTCAGTAGAAATTGCAGCAAGGACATACACATATGCATCCTCTCTAAAATTATGCAACCTCATAAATCACCCTCCAATGTAAAGCCACAGGATATTGATCACATATACAATACAAGTTAATATTGAAGGTAATTTGGACAGTATTCCTGCAATCAGTCTCACTTCCTGTAAATAAGTGGTGCAATGACTATGGTTCAATGCTGACATACAGGTGTGTTCATGTCTGCATTCTGACAACCCCTGAGAAATTAGACAATGTACTAGGGAGCAGCAGCGACTTCCTGTTTCATGGTGAATGACAGAAAAAGCAGTGGGTGGAGCTAAATTTTTAAAATCTTGTAGGGGGTGCCATGGAGCCATTTGACCACATCCACAAGATATTTGCATGTAGCTGTGTTCAGGAGTTGGCTGTTATTAACAATGCTAAGTTTGATGTGGATTGGATCACATAGTATGTTTGATATATCAATTTTTATTATGTGAGAAATTGAAATTGACCATAGCGCTATGGACACACCCCTCAAGCATCGTCAGCTTGTCTGATCATCAACTGATTTCCGGTCTTCTGCAGTACGACTCAACAGGTGTTTTATAAACACTTATTACTTTTGCACTTAACACTATTTAATTTGTTTACATGTGTGTGAAATGACAATTGATGCTGATTGAGATATTTAGCAACAGTTACTGGCTACATTTAGAAGGGACTATTTTTTTGATCAGCTGCACAAAATAACTGGTTAAACAAACAAATTATAATGTTTTGTCCAGTTTTGCTGTCATTTAATAAATTTTGCTTGCCGGAACTGTTGTATAAAAGCAATATTACATGAGACGAAGTTACGGTTTCGTGATTATAGTAACTGCGACTGTGATATGTCTAATATCCTCCCATAACTTTATCTTGTGTAATATTGCTTAAATATATGTGCAAAATGCAACCAGTCATTACCAAAGTACTGCTGTTGTTTTAAATAAGAGACGGTATGGGTTTTGGATTGGTATCGGCTGATACTCAAAGTCACGGTATTGGTATCAGACTGGAAAAAGTGGTATTGACTCAACCCTAGTAATAACATAATAATTTTTTGTTAAAACAATATACAGTGGTGAGAAAAAGTGTTTGCCCCCTTCCTGATTTGTATGTTTGTCACACTTAAATGTTTCAGATCATCAAACAAATTTAAATTTTCAACAAAGATAACACAAACACAAAAAGCAGCTTTTAAATGAAGTTGTTTTTTATTAAGGGTAAAAAAAAAATCCAAACCTACATGGCCCTGTGTGAAAAAAGTCATTGCCCCTCCCCGTTAAAACATAAATTAACTGTGGTTTATCACATCTTTGGAAAGCTGCGTTCAATTACTCTAGCCACACCCAGGTCTGATTACTGCCACACCTGTTCTCAATCAAGAAATCACTTAAATAGGGCCTGCCTAACAAAATGAAGTAACCAAAAGATCCTCAAAAGCTAGATATCATGCTGCAATCCAAAGAAATTCAGGAACAAATGAGAAACAAAGTAATTGAGATCTATCAGTCTGGAAAAGGTTATAAAGCCATTTCTAAAGCTTTGGGACTCCAATGAACCACCGTGAGAGCCATTATCCACAAATGGTGAAAGCATGGAACAGTGGTGAACCTTCCCAGGAGTGGCCAGCCAATCAAAATTACCCCAAGAGCGCAGTAACGACTCATCCCAGAAGGTCACAAAAGACCCCGCAACAACATCCAAAGAACTGCAGGCCTCACTTGCCTCAGTTAAGGTCAGTGTTCATGACTCCACCATAAGAAAGTGACTGGGCAAAAATTGTCACGAGCCGAGCCGGCTTGGCTTTCCCCGGCTTGGTCTCGATTGCTTTGGGGGGCGGGGGGGTTGGTTTTATCGGTTATGTGCATTTTTGTGTATTATTGTACTGACTTCCTTATCCTTGCCACTGCCTGACCGGCAGCTGTTAGTCTGCGTCTGTGACCTACTTTCTCTCACGCTGCTGACAGTCTGTTGGTCCAGCCACACCCCCTCGCTCTCCCTTGACTCCATCAGCTGTTTCCTACCCTGGTAATCATCTCCCCCGCGTCTCGCCCAGGTGTTCCTTATTTGCCACGCCAGTAGCATCTGTACTAAAGCAGATCTTTGCTGGACAGACGCCGCTGGATCATTGTATGCGTTAGATGGCTGTGCTCCGCCATCTAACCGTCACGTCACTGAAGGTGTGTGCTCGCCGATCTACTGGAGGATCCGGTTTGCCTAGGCTGTGAGTAACTCTAGCGTTTTTCTGTTCACTGCTACCCTCTCTCCCTGCACAGCCTAGCATTTTGAGAGAACTCTGTATTTGCCCGAGCTGCTCTTCCATTTTGTATGGGTCCCTTCACTGTCGTTCAATAAATGTGTGTGTGGTAATTCCTGCAGTTAAATCCTCATTTCTTCTTCTCTCCTCCATGCGCAAAGATAGGGCGCACGGAGGGTTTATGACAAAAATGGCCTTCATGGCAGAGTTCCAAGACAAAAACCACTGCTGAACAAAGAGAACATAAAGGCTCGTCTCAGTTTTGCCAGAAAACATCATGATGATCCACAAGACTTTTGGGAAAATACTCTGTGGATTGACGAGACAAAAGTTGAACTTTTTGGAAGGTGTGTGTCCCATTACATGTGGTGTAAAAGTAACAGAGCATTTCAGAAAAGGAACATCATTCCAACAGTAAAATATGGTGGTGGTAGTGTGATAGTCTGGTGCTGTTTTGCTGCTTTAGGACCTGGAAGACTTGCTGTGGTAAATGGAACCATGAATTCTACTGTCTACCAAAAAATCCTGAAGGAGAATGTCCGGCCATCTGTTCATGACCTCAAGCTGAAGTGCACTTGGGTTCTGCTGCAGAATAATGATCCAAAACACACCAGCAAGTCCACCTCTGAATGGCTTAAGGAAAGCAAAATGAAGATTTTGGAGTGGCCTAGTCAGTGTCCTGACCTGAATCCCATTGAGATGCTGTGGCATGACCTTAAAAAGATGGCTCATGCTCGAAAATCCTCCAATGCGGCTGAATTACAACAATTCTGCAAAGATGAGTGTGCCAAAATTCCTCCACAGCACTGTAAAAGACTCATTGCCAGTTATTGCAAACGCTTGATTGCAGTTGTTGCTGCTAAGGGTGGCACAACCAGTTATTAAGTTTAGGGAGGCAATCACTTTTTCACACAGGGCCGTGTAGGTTTGGATTTTTTTTTTCCTTAATAATAAAACCTTCCTTTAAAAACAGCATTTTGTGTTTACTTGTGTTATCATTGTCTAATATTTAAATTTGTTTGATCTGAAACATTTAAGTGTGACAAACATACAAAAATATGAGAAATCAGGAAGGGGGCAAACAATTTTTCACACCATTGTATGTACTATTGGACTTGTAGCTTCATTACGGAAACCAGCAGAAGCAAAAGTACAGTCTGAATAACACAGTACAGGTCCATTTCAAAAAGACACACAAAGCGAGTTTGTTTACATCGGAAGCTGCTTCTTCTTCTGTTTCTGGATGTCAGACAATTCTGCGCATGTCAAAATGATTTAGTCCATTCAAACATGTGAGGCATGTAAACGCACGCCATAATTGGATGGACTTTTTCAAGGTTCATGTAAACGGTAATGTTCTGATCTGAACTGTAATCAGATTGAAGAAATTTTGTGCATGTAAACATGGCTAAATGTTGAAAAATAAACCACATTTGGTCAAATTTGACCACTATGAACTTTTCAGCCTATGAACTTTTTACCCCTCCTCCTTGTATTGTTCTAACAATAAACATGTTGTAATAATACACCCCTTTTTTTTCCTGGTGTGACAGAAATACGCTTCTATACTTTCGCCTCAAGTTAACTTCACTTGTTTTTTTGTTTTTTTCACCTGCAAGTTGTTGTTAATGGGGACAGACAGCACAGGACATCAAAGATGTGTATGGGACACAGCCCTCCTCCGTTTTCTGCTTGTGAGGTGACAACAAACACAGAACACAAGCTTTAACTGCTTTGTACAGAAGATAACACTTGCAAGGACTTTCAAACCAGTAGAAAATTTCCTAAGTAAAGAAGAAAGCATAGATTAGTCATCAGATTGACAGGATTTTCTGAGAGCCACTCATCTGACTGCTTCAACCTCACTTTGTGTGAGAACATCCATAAACATCTGCATAAACATGTTCACACAAATTGGATGAATTAGGTGAGAAGAAATTATGGATATTGCTCACCAAGAGCAGAAATATGAGCACGGCAGGGAGGAAGAATCGGTTTTGTTTATGGCTGTAGATTAGTATGGTCTGTACCTCTTGCCAAACAGAATACCAGTGAGAGCTAGATGCAAAAAGAGAGCACAAGAGGGAGTGGGGATATTTGAAACCCATGCCCAGATAGTGGAATTTCCCATGCTGTTCTTTTGAGGAATCTTGGAATCTATCAACCATACAAAGGAGGCCCACGAGTATGTGGACTTTAAACTTGTGATTGCTCAGCCAGCAAATGGAGCTACAGAGTCAAACAGAAATAACTGGGTGGGAGAGAGGGGAAAAAAAATTGGAGAAAGGTGGTTGGTGGGTGAATAAAGTGGGAGAGCCTGATAAGATATTTCCACCTCAAATGTTACGCCTATATCTGTGAGAAGATATAGCAAACATAAGAGAGTTGATTCTTTAATCAAGTCATTTTCTTTGCCACTTATCTTGTTAAAGAGCACAGGGTGGTGCAGGGCCCTAGCCAAGTGTTTTGGACAGATCACAAAAACTAACAAAAAACTAAATTGCCATAGTCCAAGGCCTGTCTTTTCATAAAAATTGAATTTCCTCCTTGTTAAAGGGGGTCTAAGTGTATCAAATTTGCTTCTGTTAGAAAAATACCCGATTCTTTGATTGAAAGATCCAAGAACAAGCCAGAGAATTCCTTAATTTAAAGATGTAACATTTATTTGGAGATCACATGTAAAGCAAGCAGCGCCGGATCAGCGTTATTCAGCGCCCTAGGGGACTTTGTCAGACTGATCCCGACTTCCGGGTGCAACTTACAGTTATCTTCTCGGGTTGGTTGGGCCAGTCCCCGTACGATAGGATGGGCTTGTACATGACTGTCTGATTGGCCAGTTTAACTCTGACGTGAACAGGCCATCCGCTGCTCACGGTACTGGTTTCTAGAATGTGCGATCAATGGTGTGTGCGTGGGTATTGATTTCGGGTGTGTATCTAATGTATTAGACCTGACTAAAGGAAAGGAGATAGAAAGGGAGAGCAGAATGAGAATGCTCTATAGCTCTGCCTAATTCCTGTATATCAGAGAATAACACAGCATATTTGTCCATAAGAATGCAACCAGAATATGTATGGAATATGTGTAGAGCATAATGGGAGATTACTTACAGAATTATTATTTAGGCACTCTAACTTTCCATTAACCCTTTCACTTCCTCAATGAACTCTTCAGGAACCCTTTCCACTCATTTTCTCATGCAAGAGATATCACAGCATTTTTGCAGTGATAGAAGTCAAAAGTAGTGGGAATGGTTTCTCATAGCGTGTAAAACCAGCTTTGTGTTAGAGATCTGTTTCAAATATTACAGTTTTAACATCTATTTTCCTAGTAAATTCAAGTGAGTTTTTTCACACTGGCTCTTCTCTCTGTGCAATGAATGTAGTGCAAGCTACATGAAAGACTACGTTCAGATATCTTTTATAACGCAACACAGAAAATCAATAAGCACGTTTTGCTGCTTTGATTATCCAGCGCAGTTATCCTAATGGACACACATCAATAGCTTTAAATATCATAAGAATAGATTTTGAGTACTTGGTGCCAAGCCTTATGCACTTAGGCTTGATTTCCTTTCTTAAAGCTTTTGGGTCCCCTGACTCTTTGTGTACTGTGTTAATTATCACCTTCTCAGAGGATCCAATCACTAGATGAAGGGGGCATTATGAGCCACTCTGTCACTGCCATTTGTGTTTTTGCCTCTGCATTTTATCATTCTTGACATAATCCCCAAAAAAGTCTTCTTCATGGAAATTTGATATTTAATAACCCATTTAAACAGCTTAGAGTGACTTCACAGACATATGAACTGTTTTTTGCGAAGTACTCATATCATAATTTTCATTGTAAAATACTTTAAGCGGTAAAAGAATAAGTACAGTGAGCAGTAGTAATGTTGTAGAAGTAAAAGGGTATCTGCAACACTGTAGCAAGGAGAAACACTTTTTTTTTTCAAATGTGCATGCTTTTGTGCATAGATTTAATGGCAATATGAGGTGACTTTGTTGGCTTTCTGTCGGTTTTTTGAAGGCTAAACCAACTATGTAAAACATTATCTGAATAATTCCTTGAATGCATCTAGCTATCCAGTTCATCCAGTTGGAGTTCTAATCATATGATCAAAACCTGCAAAGGATAAAATAAAATTGGACAATTTAAAGTCAAGAACATTGTCATGTGTTTATTACAAAAGCCCTAAAAACATTGTAATAGCTTTTATTTTTTCATCGTGCATAAAATCTCCATGCTGTAAATCTTTCATTTTTATTTAGAATTTTCTTCACTAATCTCACACTCTCTGGCATCCTCGTCTCGAAATGGCGATGGTTAGCGCATCAAAGGTTGGAGCAGCGCCTGGAATGACTATACAGCCCAATCCTTGTGTGGCAGTCTTTGGAGCAGTTGGCGCAGATAAAGATTGATGGTGCACGTGCTGATGCTGCGCGTTCTTTCCCCGCCGCACGCTTCGTCGCCATCTGGACTCTCGTGTTCACTTCCATCTTGAGAATACCCTCTTTGACACTGTGGCGCCAGGTGGCTCGATCTTTGGCAATAACCTCCCAGTTATTGGCGTTGATCTGCGCACACCGCATGTCACGTTTGCAGACATCTTTAAAACGCAACAGCGGTCGACCCACACGGTGGACGCCCACCCACAGTTCTCCGTCAAGGATTTCTCTCGGCAGACGGTCAGGCTCCATGCAATGCACGTGGCCAAGCCACCGGAGTCGTGTCTGGCTGAGAAATGCAGGGATGGTTGGCAAGTCAGTGCACTCAAGGACCTTGGTGTTGGGGACTCTGTCCTGCCACTTGATGTGCATAAGGCGCCGAAGACAACGGAGGTGGAACGCATTTAACCACTTCTCCTGCCTGGCATAGACTGTCCAGGACTTGCTGCCGTACAAGAGAGTGGACAGGACGCAAGCTTGGTAGACGAGAAGCTTGGTCTTCAAACTCAGCAGATTGTTGTTCCACACACGTTTGTTGAGTTTGGCCATGACAGCAGCTGCTTTGGCGATTCTGGAGCTGATCTCGATGTCCAGCGAGGGCGTGTTTGAAACAGTGGACCCTAGGTAGGGGAAGGTGTCCACAACTTCCAGCTGTGTGTTGTCAATGGTAATGACGGGAGAGGAGACAGCATCTTGCGCCATGATGTTGGTTTTCTTAAGGCTGATCATGAGCCCAAACTCCTTGCAGGCATGGGACAGTTTGTCAACCAGGTGCTGCAGGCCCTCCTCGCTGTGCGATGCTAGAGCAGCGTCATCTGCAAACAGCAGCTCACATATGAGGACCTCGTAGACTTTGGTTCTAGCACAAAGTCTTGCGATGTTGAGGAGTTTTCCATCTGATCTTGTACGGACGTAAACACCTTAAGGACAGTTGGCAAAGGCATAGTGGAGGAGCATTGAGAAAAAAATCCCAAAGAGAGTCTATGCTAGAACGCAGCCCTGCTTCACTCCACTGCTGACTGGGAAGGCATCTGAGGTGGCTCCATCAAAGCAAACAGCACTATGCATGTCCATGTGGAAGGAGGAGATGATTGCAAGGAGCTTTGGGGGACAGCCAATCTTTCGCAGGATCTGGAAGAGCCCGCTTTGACTAAGTCGAGGGCTTTGGTCAGGTCCACAAACGCAAGGAACAATGGCTGCCGCTGCTCTCAACACTTCTCCTGCAGCTGACGGAGGGAGAAGATCATATCCACTGTGGACATTCCGGCTCTGAAGCCACACTGGGACTCAGGTTAGACTTGCAAAGCGAGGCTCTGCAGGCGGAACAGGGTGACCTGGGCGAAAACTTTGCCAACTATGCTCAGAAGAGAGATTCTGCGGTAATTGTTGCAGTCACTGCGGTCGCCTTTGTTCTTAAACAGTGTGACTATGTTGGCATCTCTCATATCTTAGGAAATGTAACCTTGCTCCCAGCAAAGGCAGAGGAGATCATATAGTGGTTGTAAGATGGATGTTTTCCCATGTTTCAGAACTTCTGGGGGGATACCATCTTTCCCTGGAGCCTTGCCACAGGCGAGGCAATCTATGGCTTTGCTGAGCTCTTCCAGCGTGGGCATTTCGTCAAGCTCCTCCATGACTGGTAGACCAGGCAAGGCGTTGAGGGCAATGTCTGTCACAATGTTCTGGGTCGAGTACAGTTGAAGATAATGCTCGACCCAACGCTGGAGTTGCTTGCTCTTGTCGGTGATGGCTTCGCCTGTCTTAGCTTTGAGCGGTGCTGTTTTGATGCTTGTGGGGCCGATAGCTGTTTTGATGCCCTGATACATTCCTTTGGCATATCCACAATCGGCAGCTACCTGGATGTTGGCGCATAGGTTCTGCCAGTACTCACTGGCGCAACAGCGGGCAATCTGCTGGGCCTTGCTCCTTGCTGCTCGAAGGGCGTCACGTGTGCCAGGGCAAGGGTTCTGCTTGTGAGCCAGCAGTGCTTCTCTTTTGGCCTCTGTGACTGGCTGCATTTCGTCCCAGTGAGCCTCAAACCAGTCAGCATTCTTGTGTTCTTTCTTTCCGAATGTGGTCATGGCTGAGTCGTAGATGATGTCGCGGAGGTGGTTCCATTTGGCGTCCACGTTGCCTGGGATTTCGGACTGGAGGTGAGCTTCAGGTTTCCTCTGAAAGCTGTCAGCGAAGGTCTGAGCATTGATTGGATTGGAAATTCCAACCTCACACTATTATTATCATTATTAACAATTCAAACCAACACAGTGGATTAAGAGATTCATTTTTATCCCATACACAAAATTTCTGTAATTATTTTACCATCTATTCTGTGCTTACTTCCCAGCAAGCATACCCATGTGGGCCCTATGATAGGTTAAACTGGGCTTTTTTTTATGGGTCCCATGTGGGTTTTGCCACAGGTTTCATGTTAGCCCTGTCTGTGTTTGCCCACATGGACTTTACCTGTGGTTCTACATGGATCCAATCTGGGTGAGCAGGTTTCAATGACATTTGTGCCATAGGTAAAATTACAAGGAAAAAGTCACACATTTATGAGAAAACAATGTTGAAAATTTATTTTAAAAAAAAGTGACAAATTTACAAAAAATAGTAGCATATTTACAAGAAAAAGTCACACATTTTTGAGGAAAAATTGGGGAAAAAAATCACAAATTAGCAAAAAAGTAGAAAATGTACGAGTAAACAAATTTGACATTTTTCTTGTACATTTAGACTTTTCTCAAATTTTCATTGTGGGACAAACTCACAAATTTACAAGAAAAAAGTAACAAATTGATAAAAAGTTACAAGATTACAGTTAAAAAAGTGGCAAATTTATGAGACTGTTCCTAAATTACAAGAAAAAGTTAATTAATTTGCAAGAAAAAAAAAATCAAAATTTCACAAGAAAAACTAACAACTTTAACGTACCCAAAGTTGCAAATTTACAAGAAAAAAAGAAAATTTATGAGAAAAAGTTGCAAGTTTATAGTAATAAAAGTTGTAAATTTATGAGCGTTTCAAATTTTCAAGAAAAAAAAATGAAATTGGGGGAAAAAGTCACAAATTTACAAGAAAATGGCAAATTTACGAGAAAATCAGTTGAAAATAGGTAAACAGGTAAAGTCTATGTGGACAAACAGCAGTGTTGGGCAAGTTACTAAAAAATAGTAATTAATTAGTTACTAGTTCTTTTCAAAAGTAATTGAGTTACTTTACTAATTACTACATTATTAAACTAATTAGTTACTTGGAAAAGTAACTTTTATGTTACTTTTAAATGCATAATTAACCTTGCACAAAAGATAATTTAATTAATGGATTACATTATGGGTTTATTAATGTCAGGCTGAAAACAGACTGAGACAGAACATGTTCAGTCTGCTTTATCCTGCCTTGAGAGCTCTTATTGTGGAAAAAATATGAAGAAAATCAACATGATACTGCCAGTAATTTCCTCATTTTGGAGTGAGAAATAGGGTTTGTGGAGTGAGAGAGAGCGAAAAGAACTGAGATTCACTCAGAGTGAGAGTTGGTAACACTGCATAAAGCTGTCCATGTTTATCTTACCTTTATGATATGGATTAATCCGATGTGTCACTGCACATCTGTTTGACAGCTGTCAACCGCTGTTTGACTGCTGTCAACATTCAATCAGCTGGGCGTGATGCTTCGCTGCCGCCACGGATTAAGATGGCTCTGCTGAACACTCGCTCCATCTCGAACAAATTGTTTTTCCTGAACGATTTGATTGGGAAAGAAAACCTGAATTTTCTATTTCTGACTGAAACGTGGCAACGACAGGATGAATTCGCTCACCTGAAGGAGATCTGCCCTACAGACTGCGCCTTCATTGTGACCTCTCGCCTGAGTGGACGCGGAGGTGGCCTGGCTGTCATTTTCCACAGCCAGTTCAAATGCCAGTCTGTGAACTCTGAGCGTTTCTCTTTATTTGAACTTCAGATATCGAAGATAAGTGCCTCAACTCCTTTTTATTGTGTCTTAATCTACTGCCCGCCCGGCCCAGCTGATGTTTTATATCAGAATTCTCAGACTTACCTTCCATTATGAAACTAGAAAGAGTTTTAATTTTATGTGATTTTAATATACATGTAAATGATACATCTTCTAATGCTGCTGCAGACTTTTTAACTATTACAGAGGCTCACAATTTCAGGCAGCATGTCTCCGGCCCTACACATAAAAAGGGGCGCTCCTTGGACCTTGTCTTTTCACTGGGACTCAGTTTGGACAATGTTAAAGTGGAAGATGTTTGTGTCAGTGGTCTTTGCTGTGTTTTCTTTGAGCTGTCAGTTAATGTGGAACAGCGTGAATGTAAAACATTAAGCCAGAGGTGCATTATTAACCAGCAGGCTGTGGATAGATTTATTTGAGCTTTTGACACTCATCTTGTTGCAGGATGTGAGGATGTAGATTCTATGGTGGATTGCTTTTACCAATGGTGCCGATTGGTACTTGATAAAGTGGCTCCTATTAAATGTAGCTATACTTCTCCTAAGAAACTATGCCCTTGGTTAAATGAACAGATCTGTATTCTTAGAAGCTGCTGTAAGGCGGAACATTTGTGGAAGGCCACCAAGCTTGAGGTGCACAGACTCCACCTCGAAGACCTTATAACTTCACTAAATGATATGATTAAGGATTTGAGAACAAACTACTTTGCTCAGCTTACAGTGCATCCGGAAAGTATCCACAACGCTTCACTTTTTCCACATTGTTACGTAACAGCCATATTCCAAAAGGGATTGAAATCATTTTTTTCCTCAAAATTCTACGCACTATACTCCATAATGACAAAGTGAAAAAAGTTTTTTTTTTGAGATTTTTGCAAATTTATTAAAAATAAAAAAAACTAAGAAATCACATGTACATAAGTATTCACAGCCTTTGGTCAATAATTTGTTGATGCACCTTTGGCAGCAATTACAGCCTCAGGTCTTTTTGAATATGATGACACAAGCTTGGCACACCTCTCTTTGGGCAGTTTGGTCATTTCTCTTTGCAGCACCTCTCAAGCTCCATCAGGTTGGATGGGAAGCGTCGTTGCACAGCCATTTTCAGATCTCTCCAGAGATGTTCAATTGGATTCAAGTCTGGGCTCTGGCTGGGCCACTCAAGGACATTCACAGAGTTGTCCTGAAGTCACTCCTTCAATATTTTGGCTGTGTGCTTAGGGTTGTTGTCCTGCTGAAAGATGAACCATTGCCCCAGTGTGAGGTCAAGAGTGTTCTGGAGCAAGTTTTCATCCAGGATGTCTCTGTACATTGGTGCATTCATCTTTCTGTTTATCCTGACGAGTCTCCCAGTTCCTGCCGCTGAAAAACATCCCCACAGCATGATGCTGCCATCACCATTGGTGTGGTTATGAGCAGTGCCTGTTTTCCTCCAAACATGACACCTGGAATTCACACCAAAGAGTTCAGTCTTTGTCTCATCAGACCAGAGAATTTTGTTTCTCGTGGTGTGAGAGTCCTTCAGGTGCCTTTTGGCAAACTTCAGGTTGGCTGCCATGTGCCTTTTACTAAGGAGTGCCTTCCGTCTGGCCACTCTACCATACAGGCCTTATTGATGGATTGCTGCAGAGATGGCTGTCCTTCTGGAAGGTTCTTCTCTCCCCGCAGAGGAATGCCGGCACTCTGACAGAGTGATCATCAGGTTCTTGGTCACCTCCCCGACTAAGGCCCTTCTCCCCCGATCGCTCAGTTTAGATGGCCAGCCAGCTCTAGGAAGAGTCCTGGTGGTTCTGAACTTCTTCCATTTACGGATAATGGAGGCCACTGGGCTCATTGGGACCTTCAAAGCAGCGGAAATTTTTCTGTACCCTTCCCCAGATTTGTGCCTCGAGACAATCCTGTCTTGGAGGTCTACAGACAGTTCCTTTGACTTCATGCTTGGTTTGTGCTCTGACATGCACTGTCAACTGTGGGACCTTATATAGACAGGCGTGTGCCTTTCCACATCATGTCCAGCCAATGAATTTACCACAGGTGAACTCCGGTTAAGCTGTGGAAACATCTCAACGATGATCAGTGGAAACAGGATGCACATGAGATCAATTTTGAGCTTCATGGCAAAGGCTGTGAATACTTCTGTACATGTGATTTCTTAGTTTTTTTTCTTTTTAATGAATTTTTAAAAATCCCCAAAAAACTTTTTTCACATTATCATTATGGGGTATTGTGTGTAGAATTTTGAGGAAAAAAATGAATTTAATCCCTTTTGGAATAAGGCTGTAACATAACAAAATGTGGAAAAAGTGAAGCGCTGGAAATACTTTCCGGATGCACTGTATATCCTTAAACAAGGGAAATCCCAAGTTTTTGTTTGACACTATTAATTCCACTGTCTCACCTGATTTAGCCATGCTTCCTGCTTATTCTAATGCTGAATGTAATGACTTTGCAAATTTTATGGTGAATAAGGTGAAAGATATTAGAGCAAGTACTACACCATCTGCTGAGGACCTTGGCCTGAATCAGGCCCTCTCTAACACGTGGTCCTTATTCACTCCAGCCATGCTACTGGATGTAAATGGTCTTCTTGCCTCTATGAAGCCCTCTTCAAGCCCCTTGGATATCCTCCCCACATCACTGCTTTTCAAAATATTTGACTCTATCGGGCCTTTAATTGTCGAAATCATATATTGGTCACTTTTATCAGGCACTGTTCCCAGTTCTTTTAAACAAGCAGTGGTTGAATCCAAATTAAAGAAACAAAACTTAGACCCTACAGAACTGAAGAATTACAGGCCAATTTCAAAGCTTCCCTTCCTATCCATAATGCTTGAGAAAGTTGTAGCCAAACAGTTAACTACATTCATAGAGAGAAATAAAATCTTAGATACCTTTCAGTCTGGTTTCCATAAAATGCACTCCACCGAGACAGTGCTAATTAAAGTCTCCAGTGACATCATGATGGAAGCAGATTCTGGTCAGTACCCGGTCCTGGTGTTGTTGGATCTCACTGCTGCTTTTGACACGATGGACCACAATATATTGATAAATAGGATGAAGGTCATGTTTGGTATTTCAGGATTAGTTATGAAAGGGTTCTCATCTTATTTAACTGACAGAGGGTTTTGGGTTTTGTTCAACAAGAAGATGTCAGAGGTTAAAGGACTTTGCTGCGGGGTTCCTCAAGGCTCAATTCTGAGCCCTATTCTGTTTTTAATTTAGGCCAGATTATCAGTCAGTTTATGGGTGTCTCTTACCATTTTTACGCAGACGACATTCAGCTTTACTGCTCTTTTAAAGAAAATGAGCTGAACATTTTATCAAACTTAATCTCTTGCCTGTCTGCCATTAACAAATGGTTAAACTTCCTACAATTAAATCTTAACAAGACAGAAACACTGATCATCGCTCCAAACAGTAAAATTCCTCTGATAAAGCAACACTTAGGTCACCTAGGCTCTTCTGTCCAGCCCAGCTTACGTAACCTGGGTGTTGTTTTTGACAATGCTATGTCACTGGACTACCATGGTCGGCAACTAGTCAGAAATTGCTTTTTTCATCAGAGGAATATAGCAAAACTTAGACCTATGGTCTCAACACCTTAACTGGAAATGATCATTCATGCTTTTATCTCATCTCGCTTAGATTATTTTAATGCCCTTTTTATGTGTTTTAATAAAACTGCTGTTGCCCCCCTTCAGACTGTGCAAAATGCAGCTGCTCAGCTTTTAACCCGGACGAAGAAAAGGGAACACATTTCCCCAGTTTTATCATCCCTTCACTGGCTGCCAGTTGCTTTTAGATTCCATTTTAAGATTTTAATTTTGACTTTTAGAGCTCTTAATGGCCAAGCCCCTTCATACATCTCAGCCCTCTTGACTCCTTATGCCACAACGCGATCACTAAGATCCTTAGAGCAGAGACTCCTGGTGGTCCCTTGGACCAAATTCAAAACCCCTGGAAATCAGTCTTTCCAGGCCGCTGCACCATGGCTTTGGAACGCACTTCCCCTGTCCTTGTGCTGCCTTGAGTCTGTTGACTCCTTTAAGGAGGAGTTAAAAACTCATTTGTTTAGACAGGCTTTTAGCTCTCACTGAATGGCTTTTATTCCTTCACTGTTTTATCTTTTTATTCCTATTAATATGAATATTTAATCTTATTTCTATTGATTTTCATTTCTGTGTATTTATAAACTTGAATTTGCAGTGAGGCACTTTGTGATATATATCTGTGAAAAGTGCTATACAAATTAACTTTGCTTGCTTGCTTGATCCAAAGAAAATGTCCATTATCCACCGTCCAAATGTTTGCTGTGACAGAGACATGATCCAGTCCCTCAAATTCCTTTTGGAGATCAAAATCCATTGTTATTAGTCTTTATCCAGGCAACAAGTAAATGCATTTTAATTTCCTTGGATCACAGTCCAAGGTCTGGATCACAGACTGTCCAGATGCATACCTGTGCTTGAAATCCAGCTGTGGCTGTTGAGACGAGAGTATTTCCACTTTACATCCAGGTGTGGCTGTTCAGATAACGTAGATACACTAACACGGTGTTGTTAACATAGCATAGCACTAGCTTTGTTGGAGCTTTGTTGCTGTTTTCAAGTGCTTCTCAAGATTGCAGTAGGTCTCAACCGGCAGTTTGCTTGCAATCCACCAATATGCTTTTGTTGTTGACTGCAACAAAGGAAAAATAATCCATTTCCACAAAAACAAAGTAGCTTCATCTTTTCCACTGCTCACTTCTTTGCAACAGGTCACATCGACTGACGGCTGTGTCAGCTACGGTAGGGTCAGTTTGTATATTAACGCTTTAACTGTCCACATTGCATGGATGGGTTGCGCGCCCCCAGTGGCACAGTGCAGCAACTGCACCGGTCAACTTATTGACATCCCCCGGCTATACTGAGAATTTGTACTAATCTCTATTGATCCGACAGTTTAGAAGGTGGCAGACATGCGCCGAAGGAATCATGGCTGACATGAAATACAGCAAAGAAGAAGAAATCCTCATTGTTATTCTTCCTTTTTCCGCTTTGAGCTCACAGCACCAGTGTGGATGCCTTCACGATCGGTCATCGCGGCAGCAATGATGACTGAAACTGCATGAAACAGGGAAAATAGCCTCGTAATACAAACGAAATTCACGTGGGATAATCATAAGAGTTTGTAGACGTGGAAGCGGGTGTAAATTACTAAGTAAACGCAATACATTCACCACGATGGACGAAAAACTGAGCTCTCATTACCAAGAAGGCGGCGCCCACGAGCAGCTGGATTCCCACAGGAAAAATGCACCAAACAGAAAAAATAGCCGCGTATTACAAACGAAATTCACTTGGGAGAATCATAAGGTTTGTAGATGTGTAAGCGGGTGTAAATTACTAAGTAAACACGAAACCTCGGTAACGATGAACAAAAACGGATCGGTCATGTGGGTGAGTGAGCCCCCCCACCCAGTAACAGATAAAAGAAATGTTTTTTTGACATTTTATTGATTTTTCTGGTTCAATATACTTTGAAGATTAGATAAAAACATACCCCCGTAGACAAATTGGCGTCAAAAAAAACGGACCGTTTTTTGTGTAAATGTGTCCAAAGTCCTCTTTTGACTGAGTTATATAGCTGCCGTGACATTATGCAAATTAGATGCGTAAATTTATTCCTATCTGAAACCTTGGATCATATTCTACATCTTTCTAATTGACAGTGAGCCATTATCTCTGGCAACTTTCAAGTTACAGCCTTGGAAATCTGAACTATTTTGTTGACAATTTTTTTTTTACCACTCTTGACCACTAGGGGGTGCCTTGACCACCCTTTAAGCGTTCCTGTCGCCATACGGCACCTGGGGCAGTTAAAAGGTTAATTTATTTATGCTAAAAATATCTATCCATATTAATAAAACGAGTGACGAGTAATGCGCCTGATCAATCAGTAACTGTAACGCATTCCTGAATTTTTAAACCGTAATTTCGTTACACAGCATGTTACTACAAAAGTAGTGGCATAACAGTAACGTGTTACTCCCAACACTGGCAAACACATATGGGGCCAACATGGAATCCATGGTTATCCACATGGGACCCATAAGACAGCCCAATTTTACCTATAGTGGGGCCCACATGGACATGCTGGCTGGGTTCTTACTTATTTTTCCAATATTGGTATGCTGGTGTGTATTGTTTGCACTGCTTCCAGAATACATATTAAGAGCAGCAATACATGTATAATGATTTCTTTTAATACTGTCTCTCTTATCTTGACATTGATTATAATTAGCTGTATAGTCGTTACCCTGTCTTTCTTATTTAAATTTGGCTGTAGTCTGGCAGGATAACGCTCTAACCTAAGGACTAAAAACACTGTCTTATGGATCCTGTATTTCTGTATCACCCTACATTGTTTCTCACTTCTCTATACAGTGCCAGCATTTCCATTCATGTGTTGAACTCTGGTCTTGTTTGAGTATCAATAAGTGCTCTGTTACTTTGTTTTTGTTATACTGGCAGCACCATGAAAACACAGGCAGCCTTAGGTTTTTATGTCTGTGTTTTTAAGATCAAGAAATATATATGAACCCACTGCTGAAACTGTTGTCCTTTGATAATTAAACCTGTAGCAAAAGAATGATGGTGATACAGCTAATGTGAGCCAGGCACTTTTTTCTCTGTCACCATAAGCTGCTGTTAATGATCGCTGGCTGCATTGTGACGAATAGGAACTCCTACTTGCAAATCCATGTAACAGGTGACCCCTTGTGGCCATCTTCTGGACAACTTGTTTGTGCATGTGGTCAGAAAGATGATATGTGGGACCAAAGCATGGTTTAGACAAGATTATTCTTAATACACATTGTGGGAAAACCTTCATCATTCCTTGTTGCCTCCCCTCCACCTACTTGGAATTTCACTTTAACCCAGCACCTACGAGCTGAGCTAAAAAGAGAGGGGATTTCAATTAAAGGTTTTCATGACAAAAAAAAAATTACTGCATTTTTGGTGATTTTAGCAAATTTTATTTCAGTAAATACAGTTTTATTCTTAATTTTATGCATTTAAAAGCTGAAATAATTGTTCTATTCTAGGTCTGCAAATTTATTGGGAAAAATTTCAAATATGTGGAAAAAGTCACAATTTTACTGCAAACTTTTAATATTTTTTTTTTTTAGAAAAACATAGTAAATCCATTTATAAATAGACATACTATACAGTATCTCACAAAAGTGAGTACACCCCTCACATTTTTGTAAATATTTCATTATATCTTTTCGTGGGACAACACTGAAGATATGACACTTAGACACAATGTAAAGTAGCCAGTGTACAGCTTGTATAACAGTGTAAATTTGCTGTCACCTTAAAATAACTCAACATATAGCCATAAATGTCTAACCCGCTGGCAACACAAGTGAGTACACCCCTAAGTGAAAATGTCGAAATTGTTCCCAATTAGCCATTTTTCCTCCCCAGTGTCATGTGATTCGTTAGTGTTACAAGGTCTCAGGTGTGAATGGGGAGCAGGTGTGTTAAATTTGGTGTTATTGCTCTCACACTTTCTCATATTGGTCACTGGAAGTTCAACATGGCACTTCATGGCAAAGAACTGTCTGAGGATCTGAAAAAAAGAATTGTTGCTCTACATCAGTGCTTCTCAATTATTTTTTGCAAAGCCCCCCCTAGGAAAGAGAAAATATTTTGCGCCCCCCCCCACTCGCCGCGGTGACTATAAATAAGATCATTATCTATAAAAATTGTATAAGTATACCTAAAATTGTATCCTTTTTAACATTAACAAAAGAAAAAAGCAATATAAATCAACTTTCAACAAATATTAACTTTATTATGCCACACAGAAACCCTGTTATAGTCTAAAACAGAAAAAAAAAAAACTTAAAGTGCATCAAAGTGCCTGAAATAAAAAATATGTCAATCCTTATTTAAACTAGAAACATTTTTGACCAACTGAACCATTTGATGCTGAGAAAAATAATTCAATCAATAAATAATATTAAATGTAAATTGATCTGGAACATTAACACAGGAGCACCAATATATTTAACAATTGTGTGGGGTTTTTTGCACTATGCAATTTGGTACGCCACTTTAAATGATGCTAAAAGTGCTCGCTGGTTTACTGATGTAGTGTTCACAAAGCGGGATGATTGTTGGCCGTACTCCGCACGTTTTCGCTGAAAAAAATCAAGCGGCTTATCAATGTGTTGAGGATGTAATGTCTGTAGGTGACGTCTTAATTTATTTGGCTTCATGCTGTCCGCTGCAAACATTTTCAGACACAGTGAACACACCGGTCTTTCCTCGTCTCCCACCGTAGTCAGAGTGAAGCCAAGCGCTAGATAAACTTAGTCATATTTCCTCGTCTTAGCTTTTGGGAGACTTTCATTTGTCTCTTTACCTGTGTCGCTGTCCGCCTTTCTTTTCGTTACTGTTAAATATTTCTCCATGGTGTCTCTCGAGGGGTTTGTTGACAGCAATTTAAAAAGTTTAAACTCCCGCACAGACTTTGACAATGAGAGCGCCACTGCACCACCTGCTGCCGTGGCTGTGCAATTACACTTTACACGGCAAAAGCAAAGCCTGTTCCCCGGGGTCATACGCGCCCCCCCTGGCATCGCATCACGCCCCCCCAGGGGGGCGCGCCCCACTATTTGAGAAGGACTGCTCTACATAAAGATGCCCTAGGCTATAAGAAGATTGCCAACACCCTGAAACTGAGCTGCAACATGGTGACCAAGACATACAGCGGTTTAACAGGACAGATTCCACTCAGAACAGGCCTTGCCATGGTCGACCAAAGAAGTTGAATGCACGTGCTCAGCGTCATATCCAGAGGTTGTCTTTTGAAAATAGACATATGAGTGCTGCCAGCATTGCTGCAGAGGTTGAAGGGGTGGGAAGTCAACCTGTCAGTACTTAGCCCATACGCCGCACACTGCATCAAAATGGTCTGCATGGCTGTCGTCCCAGAAGGAAGCCCCTTTTAAAGATGATACACAACAAAGCCCTGCGCCACCGTGCGCCACCGTGGGCTGCACGGTGGCGCAGTGCTTTAGCACTGTGGCAGCACAGTTTTACCCTCGGCCGGGGGATCGCGGGGATCATGAGATCGTGGGTTCGATCCCAGCCCCCGACCAACAGTGAGCTGTGTGGAGTTTGCATGTTCTCCCCGTGTTGCGTGGGTTTACTCCGGGATTTCTCCGATTTCCTCCCGCATACCAAAAACATGTAGGTTTAGGGCGCTCGCGCACGCAGCGACCAGCAGCCGGTGGCTTGTCACCAGACTGCAAACCAAGTCTACCTACGGGTACAAATAAGTAACAAAAAAAAAAAAAGCCCGTAAACAGTTTGCTGAAGACAAGCAGACTAAGGACATAGATTACTGGAACCATGTCCTGTGGTCTGATGAGACCAAGATAAACTTATTTGATTCAGATGGTGTCAAGTGTGTGTGGCGGCAACCAGGTGAGGAGTACAAAGACAAGTGTGTATTGCCTGCAGTCAAGCATGGTGGGGAGAGTGTCATGGTTTGGGGCTGCATGAGTGCTGCCAGTACTAGGGAGCTACAGTTCACTGAGGGAACCATGAATGCCAACATGTACTGTGACATACTGAAGCAGAGCAGGATCAGAAACTGGGCCGCAGGGCAGTATTCCAACATGATAACAACCCCAAACACACCTCCAAGACGACCACTGCCTTGCTAATGAAACTGAGGCTAGAGGTGATGGACTGGCCAAGCATTTCTCCAGACCTAAATCCTATTGAGCATCTGTGGGGAATCCTCAAATGGAAGGTGGAGGAGCGCAAGGTCTCTAACACCATGATGTCGTCATGGAGGAGCGGAAGAGGATTCCAGTGGCAGCCTCTGAAGCTCTAGTGAACTCCATGCTCAAGAGGGTTAAGGCAGTGCTGGAAAATAATGGTGGCCACACAAAATATTGACACTTTGAGCACATTTTGGACATTTTTACTTAGGCATGTACTCACTTGTGTTGCCAGCGGTTTAGACATTAATGGCTGTGTGTTGTTATTTTGAAGGGACAGCAAATTCACACTGTTATACAAGCTGTATACTGACTACTTTACATTGTATCAAAGTTTCATATCTTCAGTGTTGTCCCATGAAAAGATATAATAAACTAGAAAAGCACTTGGAGAGCGCAGACCTCCGCCAAGAGCAACAGTCCCCCCCAGTATTGTGATTTATACCATAAATATTCTACACTAATTTTGTTATTGTTCTTTCCCTGTATCATGTGTTTCTGTATGTCATATGATTGGTGAAGAAAACAAAAAAAATGTTATTTGAACTACACAAATACAATTTATTTAATTTAACAAGAGATACAACATGAATAGAGCCTTTAGAGATTACTATGAAAAATTATATGATACCAAAAATGAACCTGATTTAACAAAACTAAATGGGTTTTTGAACGAACTATCTATACCGTGTATTCCAAATGAAAACAGGGAGATATTGGAGTCTAAAATTAGTCAAGAAGAAGTTGGGCTAGCCATTGATAATATGAAATCAGGAAAAAGTGCAGGACCAGATGGTCTCCCAGTTGACCTTTATAAAAAATTTAAGAATAAATTAATAAAACCTTTTTTGGAAATGGTTTTAGAAGCATTTCAAAATAATAATTTACCATCATACATAAATAATGCCTTAATTATACTGCTGCCAAAACCAGGTAAGCCCTCTAATAAATGTGAAAATATGAGACCAATAAGCCTATTAAACGCCGACCTTAAGATAATCTGTAAAATTTTAGCAAGACGAATACAAGAAATTTTACCAAATATTATTAATCGAGATCAGAATGGCTTTATAAAGGGTAGACAAGGCTTCCATAATGTAAGAAGACTATTTAATATTATCTATTTTAATAAAGAAGCACCGGATACAGCTCTCCTATCATTGGACGCCGAAAAGGCCTTTGATAGAGTTGAATGGCCCTTTCTTTTTGAAGTCCTACAAAGGTTTGGACTTGGAAATAATTTCATAAAATGGGTTCAAATAATATACAATAATGCTACAGCAGAAATCCTAACAAATAACAATATTTCAAAACCAATAAAAATCAATAGAGGATGTCGACAAGGCTGTCAACTTTCACCTTTACTGTTTACTATGGCAATTGAACCTTTAGCGATAGCGATACGTTTACATTCACAAATATATGGAATTAAAGTTGGACCAACAGAACATAAAATCTCCCTGTACGCCGATGATATAATTTTGTTTATGTCGAATCTAAAAAAATCAATTCCAACCTTGTTGAATTTAATAAAGAATTTTGGGGAAATATCAGGATATAAAATAAATAAAACTAAATCTTCAATATTAATGCTAAATGAGACCCAGAGAAATTACCCAGCCCCTGAGGTAAATCAATTCAATGTTGTAAATCAGTTTAAATATTTAGGAATCCAAATTGTGCCTAAGCTAGAATCAGTCGCCAGTGTCAACTATGAAGCCTTAATGTCAGATATCAATGAGTTAACTCAGAGATGGATGTCACTACCAATGTCGATGATCGGGAGAATCAATATACTTAAAAGTAATATTTTACCTAAAATACTTTATTTATTTCAATACATTCCCTTATCACCACCTTTAGATCTATTCTCAAGAATAAAAAAAAAGTTAGTGGAATTTATATGGAACAACAGGAGGGCTAGATTACGTTTGTCTTTATTATATTTACCATTTGATCGTGGAGGTCTGAAATGTCCAAATTTTATGTTGTATTATTGGTCGGCACAACTGAGGTCTATGACATATTATTTTTCATCAAATGATCTCCCTCACTGGACTGAAATGGAATCATACAATTTACCTTTACCTCTTCCCATATTCATATACTCAGATTCGGCAAAAAAATTACAAAAACAAGTTAAAAATCCATTTGTAAAGCATATGATCAAAATATGGTGTGAAGCTAAAAACTATTTAAAAGAACCACAGTTATTGTCACAATTTAGTCCAATATGGGGTAATCAATATTTTAAACCAGGGAGAGCGGACGCTGTATTTAAAGTATGGAATTTAAAAGGGATACAAAAGATTCAGGATTTATATTTGCCATGTGCAGATAACATAATGTCTTTTGAAGAGCTGAGGATCAAATTTAATCTCAATAGAACACATTTTTTTAAATATCTTCAACTTAGAAACTTTATTCGATCAAATCAAAATAAAGCTCTCACTCGACCTATTTATTCATCCTTGGAAAAAATGATGATGAAAGATAGTAAAAGAAAGGGTATTATTTCAGAGTTTTATAACTCATTGACACTATCTTCAAGTGAAAATTCACTGAAAAGATTAAACTACTGGAAAGAAGATCTGCAAATTGAAATTTCAGAGGAACAATGGGAATTGGCTTGTACAGAAGCTCAAACCAAATCAATAAATGCACGCCTTAAATTGATACATTTCAAATGGTTAATGCGGATGTA
Organism: Pholidichthys leucotaenia; assembly: GCA_020510985.1. Lineage (NCBI taxonomy): Eukaryota > Metazoa > Chordata > Actinopteri > Cichliformes > Pholidichthyidae > Pholidichthys > Pholidichthys leucotaenia. The sequence continues at coordinate 225,937,529 of CM035836.1, forward strand.
TGTTACACCGGAGGAGTTAAATAGATATAACAAAAATATACCAGATACATGCACAAAATGCATGGAAAGTAAAGGAACCCTATTTCATTGTTTATGGGAATGTAGATTAATAAGAATGTTTTGGGAAGAGGTGAGGGTAACAATTGAAAAAATAATCTCAAAACAAATCATATTGAATCCTAAACTGTTTTTGTTGGGTCTGTACCCAGAAAAGCATAATTTTAATAAAAGTGAAAGAACATTCATAGACCTCAGTTTGCTTAATGCCAAAAAATGTATTGCACTATTATGGAAAAAGACTCATAGACCAGATGTGACTCAGTGGTTAAGACAGATGTTAACAAACCTTCCATTAGAAAGAATAACATATATACTGAAATCAAAGGAAATTGTGTTTGAGAATATATGGAGACCTTTTATTGATTATGTAAAAAATTTAAACATAACTCTTGAAGAAGAAGGTGAATGATGTGTGTGGACCTTGTAAATTCCAAACTGGTGAACATAATATGTATACTTATGTATTGGATTGTCTAGACTAAACAGAGGAGCATTGTTGAAGATTTGATTTTGCTGGTGGTTGTTGGTGTTTTTAGTGCATTTTTTTTTTTTTGTAGTACTTTAGTGTTAGTGTTTGATTGTTTGTATCATGTTTGTTTAAAAAAAAAAGGTTCAATAAAGATATTGTGGAAAAAAAAAGAGATACAACATGTACAAGTGTTTAGTTGGAGAACACATTCATGAAATTTATTCCCAATAATAAGTTCTGGATATTGAAAAGCTACTATTAACATAATTTTTCTAACTTCGTTTATTTCCAGGAAATTAAAAATATGTGCATATACGTAGTGTAGAATAGAACAGTATTAACTGCAATCTTCTTTTAAAAAAAAAAACATAACCTCCTGGCGGAGGTAATAAGAAAAAATAAATAAAATAAAACTAAGCTCGACAAGCTTCAATAGCATCTGGGGATAGCCCCTCATCCTGTCTATGCTGCTGTGCACTGTGTCTGTCTTTAGCACGGCGAGAAGCAGCAGCCTGTGGGCTCTCATTCAGTCTATGCTGCATTTTAGCGGCTCTGTCACAAGCTCGACGAGCTTCAATATGTAGTTCAGTGCTTTCTGCTGGCGGAAGCACTGAACTACACATTACCTCCGGGCCCTATCTCACAATGTTAAAGAATCCTTTAAAAAATTCCTGGATCCAGACAGTGATCCGGATCATCCCCAAAATTTAATTAGTTCTTCCTTGTACCATTTCCAACAACGGCTGAAAGTTTCATCGAAATCTGTCCAAAACTTTTTGAGTTATCTTGCTAACTAACAGACAGACAGACAGACAAACAAACAGACAAACGCCGGCAAAAACATAACCTCCTGGCCTGTGGCCTGGCGGAGGTAAATATTTACAAAAATGTGAGGGGTGTACTCACTTTTGTGAGATATTGTATATTTAGGAGTAAAACAATCCACAGATTTTTGAAGAATGTGATAAATTTACAAGAAAAAAAATTGCAAGTTAGAAGAAAAACCTCGCAAATTTATGAAAATAGTCTCAACTGTAAACAAGAAAACGGTCATAACTTATCATGGGAAAAAATCATGAGGAAAGTTAGATTTAAGTGAGAAATATTTCAAATTTATGAAAATAGTCTCAACTGTAAACAAGAAAACGGTCATAAATTATCATGGGAAAAAATCATGAGGAAAGTTAGATTTAAGTGAGAAATATTTCAAATTTACAAGAAATTTAGAAGGAAAGCTTCTCAAATTGCTGCTCAGCTAAGTTTAAGTATTTCTTAATTTTGCTCAATTTATCTTCTGAGTCCGTTTTGAGTAATTTCATAATATAGCACTACTTGAGTACATTTTCAGAGCACTTTACCATCTTTGCCTGTATGATTTTAAGCAAGCACTTTGAGTGGTCTTTGAGACTAGAAAAAGCGCTATATAAGTACAAGTCCTTATCCCCCTTATCCATGTGTGCAAATAGATATGAATATGCATGTGCCATTTTTTAACTCTTTCTCTGTTGAACGCCACCCGTCCTGCTATTACTCCAACGGCTTTTCCACTCGCTGCCACCACATGTGCACCCAATCCTCTAGGATAATGCAAGGGTGTAGAAGAGAGGCCTTGATTACAACCTGTGGGACTTAAAGTGGGCTTTTGCAACTAGGTCTTATCACTGCTGATTTCTTAACAAACAGGAAGGCATTCATTATTAATTCATAGATCTCATGTGAAACTAGCTTGTACGATGGCATTCATTTATTAATTTATCCCTCCAAAGAGACGGGCCCACCTATGGAGTTAATACAGCGGCGGTGACACAGACTTACTCGGAAATTTGTTCTGATTGCCGACGTGCCTGCTGCTGTTAAACCGTCACTCAAGTTGCAAGCTGTTTATGCTTATGGCTCATCAGGACTGACTGAGACTTTATAATGAACAAAATAAAACTTTTTTTCTTTTTTTTCTTACCTACTTCCTTTTTTAGTTGAACATTGCTTTATTATCTAACTAGTTTTATTAAAAAAAACAGCACAATAGCAATCTGACAGTTTCTTGTCATCTAAATATCATGCATTTAAAAATATCAGATTTTGAGTGAAATCATTCTTTCGATTTTCACCATTTGAATTTGGTCTGGTGTCTTTTGCCAGCCCAGTCTTCCCTACTAATGTGTTGTGAGGCTGAATAGCAATTTCATGTGTATCTAACAACAACTAGGTATGGACTAGTGGTGTGTTGCCCAAAAGCTTAGATGCTTACTGTGGTAGCAACTTCTGAAGTATGAACTATGCAGCTGCAACACAAGTGTTTCCTATAAACACTGATCAAGGTACGATGGTGCTATTGACCGCTGCATTGCTGAACAACATGTTTCCCAAAACCACGGTTCCAGCAAATGTTCGCAAACACGGTCGCTGGGTTGTCATTGCTACGACAGCTCAGGAGCTGGAGTCGAAGCATTGTAACAGGAGAAGATGTAAATATTGGCAGAAAATGCAGTCCATGCGAAATCATGTAATTACTGGTGAGTGTTTCTACAATCAGGACAATTTAGGCTTCAACAATTGAAAAATAAAAGCTTTGTTTTATAAAATGATGCAACCCACCCATGCTTGGGACTGGCACAAGGAGTACACTGGTTTTGTGCTTCCCCCTGTGGCCAAGTAACAGACTTTCCTTTCCCCATTCTATTTATGGTGAACACCAAGCTAGAAGGTGGAAAATACAATTTTTTTGGTCTTTGGTATGACCCGACTGGGGCTTGAGCCAGTGGCCTCTCAGCTGTGTCTTTGTGATGTGGATATACAGTGGAAATCAAAACTAGAGAACACTCTATCAATACTTGATTTATTCTAACATATGTTATTCTTCATTGTTCAGAATTTGACAGAACATCAGCTGTGGCTATACGACTAGCATGCTGATTTGTTTTGTTTTTTAAATAACCAAGACACTTAAACACAAACATTTATTTTGTATAAAAACAGTGAGCAAAACTAGAGAACAGTGACTATTGTGTCAGAAGAGAACATTTAAACAATGTGTTTTTTTAGGGCCATAGGATTAAAAAATTCATAGGAAGTGTAGAGGCCCTTGCTTTGAACGACTTCAGCACATCTGCGCCCACAGGACGTCATTAGTTTCTCACACTGCTCTGGTATTGGGGGGCAGGATTATGCAGAGACTCTCACTGAGGAATCAGTTCAACACTGCAGCTGGAATTTCTCACCAGTTCACTACTGAACAGTGCAGGGATCTGTCTCGTTACACAGTGTCTCGCCGTTTCAGACAATTTGGACTCAAAGCTGACTCTGCAGTGACCAGCAAAAAGCAGCAAAAAGAATTAAAAGGCTAGACTTGCATTTGCATCCGCCGGCGAGGCAGCCGAGAGATCCTGGGAGCCTATGCAGTGGACATACGGCTGCTGACGCAGTGTGGCTACCTGGATTTCGAGCCGGGGGCAGTGGAGAAGCTCGCCCTCCAGAGCTTCATCCAGTGGCTCCGCCCAGCCCAGCTCCAGAGCCACATCCGGATTCACGCCGCGAGCAGCTGGGAGACTGCTGTGGCAGAAGCGGAGCGGGTGGAACTGCTAATGGATTGTGCAGCTGATGCGTCGGCACCGAGGCAGAGAGCCTTCCAGGCCATGGCTGAGAGCGAGGAGGAGGAGGAGGAACTGCGCCGGACCATGGCGGCGTGGCCACGGAGAAGACGGCCATGTTGGTGCAAGGAAGGATGCTTCCGCTGCTGGGAGCCTGGACACATCACGCGGTACAGCCCGGCACCCACCCCGCGACAAACCGGCCCCTTGCCAACATTAAACTAGAGCCAAGTGGAATGGACGGGGACCTGACGCCTCCCACAGACATTTTCCCTGATGAACTGTCACCATGTGTGGGCCGAACTGGACACTCAGAATCAGAATCAGAAAAAGATTTATTGCCAAGTACATTAACAGATCACTGATAACATACGAGAGAATTTGACTTGACACAGTAATGAACCTGCATTTCCGTGCCGCGTCGCATCTGCAACGCGCCTGTCAGCGGGAGGGTACAGGTCGCATAAAGATGATACAATAGGAAGGAGCAAAAAAATCATTGATTCAAAATACTGGTTACATACTTAATCAATATTAAGAGTTCAAGGAAAAAAAAAGCTCAATGCACATATATTCGCTACACACAGAATTCACAGGACACAAGAGAGCAGTGTTATCTTTATTCAGTTCATGGATCAATGTGTGTGCGGTGTTGAGCAATGTTGATGATAATAAGAGAGACCCAAGGACCCTTGGCAGAAGATGTTTTGTCTGTCTGGCGCCAGTCTTATCTGGCGCTGCAGCTGGCTGTCCAAGGCCTTGTGCTCATGATTTTGAAAAAACACAGTCTGCAGACAGCCAGGAGGAATTTTCATGGGGAATAATAATGCCAAATAGGACTGATCACAGAGAAGACTTGTATTTCTTCTGTAGATTCAGTACATTAATCCTTCATTGCGCAGCTTTGAATTCGTCGTGGAAAGACCTGAGCGAACCCATGATGTAATCCACCTTACGAGACAGTTCTCCAGTAGTCGCTATCAGGGTCTTCTCCAGTTTTTCAATTTGTTGGATGCACCTCGCCTGGCCAGCATTTTGATAGGTTGAATCCATCTTCAGCAATTTGCGGTAAACCAAGACAATTCCCGTCCCAATCAGAATTATCCCAATCACCAAGATTACGAAGATAAACAAATCTTCAATATCTTCGATAGAGAGATTAGAGAGACACAGCATTCTCCAAATACCTGTGTCTCGTAAATAGCCCGCTGGAGCCGTTCCTGCGGGGCAGACAGCTTCCCCCGGAGCACTTTTCCTTGTTGAAAAAATGGTGTCAATTGTGTTCAAAGCCCAGCTTATTAACTCCATAATTTCTTTTCGGCGGTCGCAGTTAGACGCAGACAGACGACAGCAAGCTGGGATCCAGTAGTTAGGAGGGGAGGAAAAGTCAGAGCAGGAGAGGAGAAAAAAGCGTCTACTCTCTTGGGAGGGCGGAAGTGAAGAAGAAGACACTCGCCAGGGATGTACCTACAGTGCAGCCTGGACAACACGTCGATCCGTGTTCTGATCGACACCGGTTCTACCATCTCCCTGGTCCGACTCAGAGTGCTGCCAGGTATGGATGAGGCAGAACCGCAGGGGTGGGAATCAACTGGGCGCTGCATCACCACAGCCACCGGTGAGCGCGCCAGACTGGGAGGGCGGCGAGTTCTTGTGGTGGGGGTGGCCGGCCAGAACACAAACCACCCGTTCTGGCTGGCTCACATCCAAGACCCCTGCATTATTGGACTCGATCTGCTCGCGGCATGGGGCGCAAAAATTAACACTGCCAGATCGTCCCTCCTGCTGGGGGCTCGGACCATCATGCTCTGCAGCGGGGCCCAGAGGAGGAACCTGGGGGCCTGCATGATCGAGGGGCCGCCAGGATGGACCGAACCAGGCAGGTCACCGCAAGAACTGAACACAACGGTGCCACCAGCATGAGCAGAGGGAGCGCAATCACCGATAGAGACAGCAAGGGGGGGTGCCACAGCGGAGCGGGTCCATGTGTCAGCAGAAACGCAGCAGGCGGTCGAGGAATTGTTCCAGCAGAGCTGCAGCGGACTGGAATCAGGACAGAGACGCCAGCTGCGGGAGCTGTTAGACTGCTACATGGACGTCTTCGCTGCCAAGGATGAGGATTGCACCCGAACCAGCTTGGTGCAGCACAGGATCGACCCGGCTCTGCCCCCGCCGTCTGCCTTTTTCAAGGCGGGCAGCAGCAGAACAAAAAATACGGGAAATGCTGGAGACAGATGTTATTAAGCCCTCCAGCAGCCCCTGGGCAGCGCCGGTGGTTCTGGTTAGGAAGAAGGACGGTTCGTGGCGGTTCTGTGTGGATTACCGGTGCCTGAATGACGTCACCCGCAAGGATTTCTACCCCCTGCCCCGCATCGATGACGTGCTGGACTACATCACCGGCTCTAGTTGATTCAGCTCGCTGGACCTCCGCAACAGCTATTGGTAGGTAGAGCTGTCACCTGAGGCCCGCCAGAAAACAGCCTTCTCCATCGGGCAGGGACTGTATCAGTTCAAGGTGATGCTGTTTGGACTTTGCAACGCCCCGGCCACCTTTGAACATGTGATGGAACGAGTGTTGGCTCACGTGAACCGGAGCCGCTGCATCGTGTACCTGGATGACCTGCTGGTTCACGCAGCTGACTTTGACAGCACCCTGTCCAACCTCCGGGAGGTATTGGACACCATCTGACAGGCCGGGCTACGGCTACACCCGCTGAAATGCCACTTATTCCGGCGGGAGACCACCTTGCTGGGCCACGTCGTCAGTGTCGCGGGAGTCGCCACTGATCCAGAGAAAGTGGCAGCGGTGAAAAACTGGCCAGTGCAGCGGGATGTGGGAGCGCTATGGAGTTTTCTTGGACTGGCCTCCTATAATAGGAGATTTGTGAAAGACTTCGCCACCATCGCCAGCCCGCTGCATCAGCTGACACAGAAGGGCCGTGCGTTTCAGTGGAGTGAGAGCTGCGCTGCTGCTTTTTCCCGGGTTTGCTCAGCGCTATCAGAGCCCCCATCCTGCAGTATCCCGACCCGAACCACCCTTTCATCGTGGACACAGACGCCAGCAACCAGGGCATCAGGGTGGTGTAATCCCAGGAGGGAGAACACGGAGAGCAGGCAGCTGCTTTTTTCAGCCGCACTCTCAGCAGAGCTGAAAGGAATTATTGCGTTACTCGCAGAGAGCTGTTGGCTGTCGTCCAGGGGCTTCGCCGTTTTCGGCCGTATGTGTATGGGGGGAGGTTCCAGCTCAGGACGGATCATGCTTCCCTGACCTGGCTGCTGAACTTTAAAGAAACAGATGGACAGTTGGCAAGATGGCTGGAGGCACTGCAGGATTATGATTTTCAGATTGTGCATCAGGCAGGCCGCCTCCATGCCAACGCTGACGCACTGTCTCGGTGTCCCTGTGCTGCGGAGGACTGTCGGCACTGCCAGCGGCCAGAGGATCGAGACCAAGCCGTCCCATGGGCTGCTGCTTTCCAAACCACTGTGAGCAGGAATAACACAGTGGCGCACAGCTCCTCCTCGAATAATCAGGCAGCTCTCCCCAGCAATGACATCACAGAGGCCCTAGGCACGCAGCAGCTGCAGAGCGAGCAGGACAGAGATCCAGTTATTTCCCAGGTCCGGCAGCGGCCGGACGTGGACCAGCGGCCTGCCTGGGAGGCTGTGCCTGCGCTGGACCCAGAGACCAAGGCCCTACACTCCCAGTGGGCCAGTCTCCGCTGTCACGAGGGTGTTGTGTATCGGCAGCGGCAGACTCCAGCTGGGCACCATCACGTGTGGCAGCTGCTGGTTCCCCGGCGGCTCCGGCCCAACATACTCCAGCTGGTCCACGGGGTGATAGGAGCGGGCCACTTCGGGGTGACAAAGACTCTGCACCGTCTTCGAGCCTAGTTCTACTGGCCCAGCTATCACCAGGATATAGAGCTCTATGTTCATCACTGCGACACTTGCATGGCTCATAAAGGTCCAACTCAGCAATCCCACGCCCCCTTGCAGTAGTACCGGGTGGGATCACCAATGGAGCGGGTAGGAGTGGACATTCTGGGCCCTTTCCCGACCACGGACCGGGGGAACCGCTATGTGCTGGTCGCAATGGACTACTTCACCAAATGGCCAGAGGCGTACGCGATGCCTACTCAGAGTGCTGCCACCACAGCAAAAGTGGTGGACGAGATGTTTTGTCAGTTTGGCGCACCAGAGGAGCTGCACAGCGATCAGGGTTGGAACTTTGAGGCAGAGGTCTTCGGTGAGGTCTGCAAGCGGCTGGGCATCCGGAAGACCCGGACCACCCCGCTGCATCCACAGAGCGATGGCCTGGTTGAACGGTTCAACTGGACCCTCACCACCCAGCTCGCTGTCCTAGTGGACCAGCGACAGTGAGACTGGGACCTGCATCTGCCCTTTGTTCTGTGGGCGTACCGGACGGCAGCACAGGAATCCATCCGGTGTACTCCTGCAGCGCTGATGTTTGGACACGAGCTGCGTACACCGGTGGATTTGGTATTCGCCTCCCCCCCGGAGCCGGAGGTGGAGGGCAAACGAGAGTTGGATTATTTGTTTTGCTTGAAGGAACGTCTCCACACGGTGCACAGACTTGCTCGGGAGGCCCTGGCAGCAGCGGGGAGCCGGCAGAAGCGGGCATATGACTCCCGCTGCCAGGGGAGGGACTTTGCACAAGGAGATCAAGTCTGAGTTTTCTGCCCAGAGCAAAAAAGGGGACTGTCACCAAAACTGGCGAGCCATTGGTCAGGACCATGCAAGGTCCTTCAGCGACTGTTGGATGTGGTGTACAGGGTGAGGCTCCAGAAAAGAGACTGGGTCATGGTACTCCACCACGACCGTCTCGCCCCGTACCAGCCATCCGCCCTGCGGGTGGTTGAGCCAGGGCCTTCATCCCGTCCAGATACTCCGACCGAGGCACAGATGAACACTAGCGGGCCTGTGCATGCTGGTTGCCGACAACGGAGGCCGCCCCAACACCTGGACAGATTTGTGTCAGTTTGGGGGGGGGGGCAGTGTAACGTCGGGGCTGTGTTATGGGGGCGGGGATTCTCCTGGCATGCTTTGGCCACGGAGGATTCAAAGTGTGTTATTATTCGTGTGTTCTAAGTGTTATTGCTGTGTCATTATTACTGCGTTATAATGACAGTCATTGTGGCTGTGTTATAAGAAGAGTTAGCGCAGTGACTGATCATGTGTTTGTGTCACCCCCAGTGAGAAAGGAGTCTGTGTGAATGACCTCCCCTCCTGTCTGTGTTGAGTGGGCGTGTATAAAATAAAGCCTGTTTCCGTCACAGTCATCTCTCCTTTCCTGTGTGAACCCTCACAACGTCACAGTACGTTCTGCGTCAAACTGGGGAAAGACTGAACCCAAAGTGTGTAAAGAAGTCAGTTAAATTTGGAGGAGGAAGTGTCACAGTTTGGGGGAAGTTTTCTGCAGCAGCAGTTGGGCCTCTTCTACAGCTACATGGCAGGGTGAATACAAATGTTAATGTGAACCCCCTTCAGCAACATGCAGTTCCTTCACTGCAATTGTCTCCCAATCAGCCTACAATTTTCATGCAGGACAATGCTTCCTGTCACACTGCAAAAGGGGGTAAACCGTTCGTTGAATCTAACAATACTGAAACAATGAAATGGCCAGCCCAGCTCTAAACCCCATAGAGAATCTCTGGAAAATCCTTGGTGACAAAGTAACGGCTAAGAAACCCACAACAGTTACTGAACTGTGGAAGAGACTGAAGAAGAATGGACCAAGATCAAACCAGAGCAGTGTGAGAAACTGGTGATGTCCTGCTGAAGTCATTCAAAGCAAGGGCCTCTACACTTCCTATTAATTTTTTAATTATACAGCCCTAAAAAAAAAAATAAAAATGCTTAAATCTTCTCTTGTGACACATTGGTCACTGTTCTCTAATTTTGCTCACTGTTTTTTTTTTTTAACAAATGTTTGTGTTGAAGTGCTTGGTTATTTTAAAAAAAAATGCTACTACAGCTGATATTTTTTTTTAATTCTGACCAAGAAGAATAACATATGCTCGAATAAATCAAGTATTAATACATTGTTCTGTAATTCAAGGAAATGACTTCCTTGGATTGTCACTTCCTTGTGGTAATGTATCGTCACTTCCTGTTTTGCTGTCTGCCTGTGTGGTTTGCTCTCTAGCCACTAGCTATGGCTACTAGCTCTCTTTCCTCTCCTCCTCTGGTGTGCTCTCTCTGTCAGATGTTGAGCTACACCTCTGCCTCTTTTAGTGATAACGGTAAATGTAATAAATGTTGTCTTTTTGAGGCGCTCGAGGCGAGGTTGTCTGATTTGGAATCCCGGCTCCGCTGCATTGAAACACCGTCTGCGCCAGTTAATCTTGACGGACGCCCATTAGCTGTAGCGGAGCTAGCTAGCTTAGGTCCCACTGTCAGCGGTCCCTCGGCTCTCCTCAGCAGCGAGGAGACTGGGTGGGTGACGGTGAGAAGGAAGCCTAGTCGCAAAGCCCCGGTACACCACCAACCTGTTCACGTTTCTAATCGTTTTTCCCCGCTCAGCGACACACCCGCTGAGGAAAAAACTCTGATCATTGGCGACTCTGTAGTCAGAAACGTGAACCTAGAGACTCCAGCGGCCATAGTCAAAGGCATTCCTGGGGCCAGAGCAGGCGACATCGAGTCAAATTTGAAAATGCTGGCTAAAAGTAACTGTAAATATTCCACAATTGTCATTCATGCCGGCATTAATGACATCTGTCTCCGGCAGTCGGAAGTCACGAAACTTAATATAGAATCGGTGTGTGACTTTGCAAAAACGATGTCTGCCACTGTAGTATTCTCTGGGCCCCTCCCCAATCTGACCAGTGATGACATGTTTAGCCGCTCGTCATCCTTGAACCGCTGGCTGTCTGTGTGGTGTCCTAAAAATGACGTGGGCTACATTGACAATTGGAGCTCTTTTTGGGGAAAACCTGGTCTTATGAGACGAGACAGCATTCATCCCACTTTGGATGGTGCTTCTCATTTATCTAACAATCTGGCATCTTTTTTATCCAAATTTCCAAAACCCTGACTACTCAGAGTTGGGACCAGGAAGCAGAGTCGCAGTCTTACACGCCTCTCTGCAGCTCCTCTTCATCCGCCACCCCTCAGCTTAGCCCCTGTCTTCCCCATCAGAGAATCGTTGTCTGCTCCCTCCAAAGTGAATAAAAATATAATGTATAAGCATCCCAAAGTGATAAAGCAAAATATTGGTAAAACTCAAATTAAACATAAAGCCTCTAAATTGAATGATTTGGCCTCTGTTCCTCCTCATAATTTAAAAATTAAATGTGGTTTATTAAATATTAGGTCTCTAACTCCCAAGTCTCTGTTAGTCCATGATTTGTTAATTGATCATCAGATTGATTTAATTTCCCTTACAGAGACTTGGTTAGGACAAGAGGATTATGTTGGTTTAAATGAATCAACTCCCTCTGGTTATTTAAACTGTCAAAATCCCAGAAGTTCTGGTCGTGGAGGAGGAGTAGCAACAATTTACCATTCCAAATTACTAGTTAATGTAAAGCAAAAAACATGTTATAATTCCTTTGAGGGCCTGGTCCTCAGTATTGGGCACTTTAGCAATTTTAGGTTAAACCCAATTTTATTTGCCATAGTTTATCGTCCCCCATCAACCTACTCAGAATTTTTATCCGAATTTGCTGATTTCTTAGCTGATTTAGTGCTGAAATCTGATAGAATAATTATAGTAGGGGACTTTAATATACATGTGGATGTAGATAGTGACTGCCTTAATGTGGCATTCAATTCAATATTAGATTTGATTGGGTTTTCTCAGAAAGTAGGAAATTCTACTCATTACCTCCACCATACATTGGACCTTGTTTTGACATATGGCATAGAAATAGAAAATCTTGTAGTGTCTCCTCATAACCCTGTACTGTCAGACCATTGTCTGTTAACCTTTGATTTTACTATTTCTGACTATTTGGCTCCTAAAGAAAAATATTATTACAGTAGATGCCTCTCAGATGATGCTGTTTCCAAATTTATGCAGATTGTTTCCTCTATGCCATGTGTCAACACAACGGAAATAAGCTATAGACAGCTTGCTCCTTCTGTAATTGATAACATGGTGGATAGTGTTTCAGCTTCTCTGCATCAGACTCTAGACTTGGTGGCCTCCTTAAAAAAGAAAAAGTCTAATCAGAGATTTCTAACTCCTTGGTTCAACACAGAAACTCGTAGCTTAAAACAGAAGACTCGTCAATTAGAAAGAAAATGGCACTCTACTAATTTAGATGAAATCTATGTAGCTTGGAGAAATCATCTTTTAATTTATAAAAAATCTCTTAGAAAAGCTAGAACGAGTTATTACTCTGCATTAATAGAAGAGAACAAGAATAATCCCAGGTTTCTTTTCAGTACTGTAGCCAGGTTGACAAAGAGTCAGGACTCTGTCATTCCTAGCATTCCCTTAGAGCTTACTAGTCAGGACTTTATGAACTTTTTCAATAATAAAATTTCATCCATCAGAGATAAAATCAATCAGATCCTTCCCACAGTTAACTTAAATACTGTAACTACTACAACTCCTTCTATTGATGTCTGTCTTGATGAGTTTACTCCAATCGACCTTTGTGAGTTAGACAAAATAGTTTCCTCATCCAAACCTTCAACTTGTCTTTTAGACCCTATTCCTACCAGATTATTTAAAGAGGTCTTCCCACTTATTGGTAGCTTTATTCTTCATATAATCAATTCTTCATTAACTTTAGGCTATGTACCGCAGGCTTTTAAAACGGCTGTAATTAAACCCTTACTCAAAAAGCCAACGCTAGATCCAGGAGCTTTAGCTAACTATAGACCAATCTCTAATCTCCCTTTCATTTCAAAAATCTTAGAAAGAGTTGTTGCTACGCAATTATTTGACCACCTGCAGGGAAATGGTTTACTTGAAGAGTTTCAATCTGGGTTTAGAATCCATCATAGTACTGAAACAGCCTTAGCGAAGGTCACTAACGACCTCCTCATTGCATCTGATAATGGACTAGTTTCTGTACTTGTCCTTTTAGACCTTAGTGCAGCTTTTGATTCTATCGATCTTAATATTCTACTTGATAGATTAGAACACTATGTTGGACTTAATGGAACTTTGTTGCAATGGTTTAGATCTTATTTATCTGATAGGTTTCAGTTTGCTCATGTAAATAATGAGTTTTCTTTCAACTCAAAGCTTAGTCATGGAGTTCCACAGGGATCTGTGCTAGGCCCTACTCTTTTTAGTTTATATATGCTTCCGTTAGGCAACATTATTAGAAAGCACTGTATACATTTTCATTGTTATGCAGATGACACACAATTATACCTGTCAATGAAGCCAGATGATAGTAATCAATTAGCCAAGTTAGAAGCCTGTCTTAAGGAAATCAAAGCTTTGATGACTTGTAATTTCCTGCTATTAAATTCAGATAAGACTGAAGTCATTCTTGTTGGTCCAAAAAACCTTAGAAATTCCTTTCCAAATCAAACTTTCAGTTTGGATGCGGTTATTCTTTCTCTTAATAGCTCTGTGAGGAACCTTGGAGTTATTTTTGATCAGGATTTGTCCTTCAATTCACATATTAAATTTGTTTCTAAGTCTGCCTTCTATCATTTGCGTAATATTGCCAAGATTAGGAGCATCTTGTCTCAGAGTGATGCTGAGAAACTGATCCACGCTTTTGTTAGCTCGAGATTAGATTATTGTAATTCTTTATTATCAGGCTGTCCTAAAACATCTTTAAAAAGTCTTCAGCTGATCCAAAATGCTGCAGCAAGAGTTTTAACAGGTACTAGAAAGAGAGATCATATCTCTCCGGTTCTGGCCTCCCTTCATTGGCTTCCCATAGAGTTTAGAATTAAGTTTAAAATCCTTCTTCTTACTTACAAAGCTCTAAACAATCAGGCTCCTTTTTATTTAAAAGATCTGATACTACCGTATTATCCTAACAGAATCAGAATCAGAATCAGAATCAGGTTTATTGCCATTGTTCATGTGATACACAAACTAGGAATTTGTCTCGGTGCCATGCTGCAACATTAAAAACATAATGAGAAAAAGGGATAAACTAAAAAACTAAAGGACTAGAAACGTGCAATAAGTGTAGAAAAATAAGTAATAATAAGTAATAATAATAATAATACTAGTAATAATGAGTAGTACTAGTCAAGGCAGTTTAAAAAATTAGCATGTAGCAGATAATGTGAAGTACCACATAGTGCAGTCAATAATGCAACAGAAAAACAGTGATGAATGACATGAGTCTGGTTGAGCTGCTGTACATAGTGCACAAGAGTCAAAAGTCACTTAGTGTTCAGCAGTCTGATGGCAGAGGGGAAAAAGCTGTTCATGTGCCGGGAGGTTTTAGTCCGAATGGACCGAAGCCTTCTACCTGAGGGGAGGGGGGCAAACAGCACGTGACCAGGATGTGAAGGATCGGCTATGATCCGGCCAGCACGCCTCCGGGTCCTGGAGATGTACAGGTCCTGGAGAGATGGGAGCTTGCAGCCTATCACCTTCTCAGCAGTGCGCACGACGCGCTGCAGCCTTAGTCTGTCCCTGGCAGTGGCTCCTGCGTACCACACAGTTATGGAGGAGGTGAGGATGGACTCGATGATGGCCGTGTAGAACTGCACTAACATCTTGGTGGGTGGCTTGAGCTTCCTCAGCTGCCGCAGAAAGAACATCCTCTGCTGGGCCTTTTTGATGAGGGAGCTGATGGTTGGCTCCCATTTGAGGTCTCGGGTGATGGTGGTGCCCAGGAAGCGGAAGGAATCTGCAAAGGTGATGGGAGAGCCTGTGATGGTGAGGGGGGGCAGGGGGGATGTGACTTTCCTGAAGTCCACAATCATCTCCGCTGTCTTCAGAGCATTCAGCTGCAGGTTGTTGTGGCTGCACCAGGACACCAGCTGGGCCACCTCTTCCCTGTAGGCGGACTCGTCACCGTTGGAGATGAGCCCGATGAGGGTGGTGTCGTCCGCAAACTTAATCAGCTTAACAGACTGGTGGGAGGAGGTGCAGGAGTTGGTATAAAGGGAGAAGAGTAGGGGGGAAAGTACACAGCCCTGGGGTGATCCGATGCTGATGCTAACAGAGTCTGAGACAGACTTCCCCAGCCGCACATGCTGTCTCCGGTCCGTCAGGAAGTCGGTGATCCACCTGCAGAGGGAGTCAGGCACGTTGAGCAGGGACAGCTTGTCCTGGAGCAGATCGGGGCGGATGGTGTTGAATGCGGAGCTGAAGTCCACAAACAGAATCCTGGCATAGGTTCCCGGGGAGTCCAGGTGCTGCAGGATGGAGTGGAGGGCCAGGTTGACTGCGTCGTCCACAGACCTGTTAGCACGGTAGGCAAACTGCAGCGGGTCTAGGAGGGGTGTGGTGATGGACTTGAGGTGAGACAGGACCAGGCGCTCAAAGGACTTCATGACTACAGAGGTGAGCGCTACAGGTCTGTAGTCGTTAAGTCCAGTAATCCGTGGCTTCTTGGGGACAGGGATGATGGTGGAGGATTTGAGGCAGGTTGGCATGTGACATTGCTTAAGGGAGGTGTTAAAAATGTCTGTGAAGACAGGAGCCAGCTCTTTCGCACAGTGTCTCAGGGTGGAGGGAGACACACCGTCCGGCCCGGGGGCCTTGCGCGGGTTCAGTCTGGAGAACTGTCTGTGCACGTCCTGCTCACTGATGACAAGGGGAGGGGGGGAGGAGGAGGAGGAGGAGGGGGGGACCGCTCTTGATGAATTAGGGGCTGAGGAGGCAGAGGAGCTGGGTGGAGTGGGTGAGTTGGACACAGCTGACGAGGTGTCAAAACGGGCATAGTGTTGGGACAGTCTTTGACAAAGAGCTTTGTCATCCTGACCTTTAGAAGCCTGAGGCCGATAGTTGGTGATTTGCCTCAGTCCTCTCCACACAGAAGCTGAGTCATTAGCAGTGAACTGCTGCTGGAGTCTCTCAGAATATACAGATTTAGCTCTCCTCAGCTCTCTGTTAAACCGATATTTGACCTCCCTGTAGCAGTCCCTGTCTCCACTTTTCAACGCTGCTTCCTTCTCCTTCCTGATCCGTCTGAGCTTAGCTGTGAACCAAGGCTTGTCATTAGAATATCTTATCCTGGTGCGCGATGGGAGAATGTGCTCTTCACAGAAGTTGATATATGAGTTCACAGTGTATGTGTACTCATTAAGATCATGTGTGGCTCTTTTAAACATGCCCCAGTCAGTTATTTCCATGCATGTGTTCAGTTTCTCTCCAGCTTCACTGGTCAATTTCTTTGTGGTGGTCACCACAGGTTTAGTGAGTTTCAGTCTCTGTCTGTATGTGGGGATGAGGTGGACCATCACGTGATCAGATAGTCCCAGCGCTGCGCGGGGAACAGCGCGATATGCGTCCTTTACTGAAGTATAACAGTGATCTAGCGTGTTATTTCCTCTGGTTGGACATTTAATACACTGTTTGTAGCGGGGGAGCTCGTGACTCAGATTGCTTTGGTTAAAATCGCCCACCACGATAACCAGGGAGTCTGGAAAGTTCCGCTCCGTAAGTTGGATGTGATCTGCGAGCACGCGCTGAGCTTCGCCCGTGTCTGCGTCAGGAGGGGCGTACACAGCGACGAGAATGAATGAGGCAAACTCCCGCGGGGAATAAAATGGCTTGCAGTTAATGAAAAGAAATTCCAGGGCGGGAGAACAGTGTTTGGAAATCACCGTTACATCAGAGCACCAGCTGTTGTTAATATAGAAGCACACTCCTCCTCCGATAGACTTACCGGACAGCTCTGTGACGCGGTCAGCACGAATCAGCTGGAAACCCTCGAGGCTGATCGCGCTATCTGGAATGTTCTCATTAAGCCAGGTCTCAGAGAAGCAGATGACAGACGAGGAAGCGAGGTCCTTGAAACGCATCAGCAGTCTTAATTCTTCTACCTTGTTCAGGAGAGAATTGGCATTGGATAGAAATATGCCAGGCAAGGCTGTTCGCGAGCCTCTTTTTCGTAGCCGAGCGAGAATCCCTCCTCTCTTCCCTCTTTTCCGCCGTCTTGCTTTTTTGGCCAAACAATGGATCAGATCAACGGCAGGAGCTAAAAAAACTGGAAGAAGGTCCATGGGGGTGAGAGTCCTGATATTTAGTAGTTCTTCACGGGTGTATGAACCGGCAGATGCACAATCAGTGAACAAAAACAGACAAATTATAAAAATTAAAGGGCAGCGATACACCATGGCGGCCGCTGTGGGCGCCATCTTGTTTTTGCCAGACAGAGCAACAGAGCACTATGCTCCCAAAATGCAGGATTACTTGTAATACCTAGAATCTCCAAAAGTACAATGGGAGGCAGAGCCTTCAGTTATCAAGCTCCTCTCCTGTGGAATCAGCTGCCAATCTGGATTCGGGAGTCAGACTCGATCTCTGTTTTTAAGAATAGGGCTAAAACCTACCTTTTTGATATAGCCTACAATTAGGGAGGGATCATGTGTTTCTGAACCCTCCCTTAGTTATGCTGCTAACAGGTTTAGTCAGCCGGGGGACCTCCAGTAATGCACTGGGCCTCACTCCTTTCCTCACTCTCTATGAAATATTTTTTTTTGCTGGTCATTAACATCTGTTTGTTCTCTCCCATAGATTGAGTCCCCATCGTGCTGTTTGCTCTGTACATGTCTGTTCTTTTCTTCTTCTCTATCCCCTCACCCCCCAGCCAGTCGCAGCAGATGACTGCCCCTCCCTGAGCCTGGTTCTGCTGGAGGTTTCTTCCTGTTAAAAGGGAGTTTTTCCTCTCCACCGTCGCCAAGTGCTTGCTCACAGGGGATCGCCTGATTGCTGGGGTCTTTCTGCAACTGTGGGGGTTCCCCCCTACAGTTGATAGTGCTATGAGATGACTGTTGTTGTGAAATGGTGCTATATAAATAAAGTTGAATTGAATTGAATTGAATTAATTTTGATCACATACAGGAACTTTTTCATGATATTCTAATTTTTTGAGATGTACAATATTTTTTGTCCCTCATTTCAGAAAGTGAAACCCATATATTATATAGATTCATTACACAGAGAGTGAAATATTTCAAGTGTTTATTTATTTTAATTTTGATGGTTATGGCTTACAGCCCATGAAAACCCCAAATTCAGTTTCTCAAAAAATTAGAATATTACATAAAATTCATTTTAAAAAATAGTTTTTAAATAGAAATGTTGGCCGACTGAAAAGTATGTCCATGTACACGCTCAATACTTGGTCGGGGCAAATTTTGGATTAATTACTGTATCAATGTGGCGTGGCATGGAGGTGATCAGCCTGTGGCACTGCTGAGGTGTTATGAAGGTCCAGGTTGCTTTGATAGTGACCTTCAGCTCGTCTGCATTGTTGGGTCTGGTGTCTCTCATTTTCCTCTTGACAATACTCCATAGATTCTCAATGGAGTTTAGGTCAGAAGAGTTTGCTGGCCAATCAAACACAGTGATGCCATGGTCATTAAACCAGGTTTTGATACTTTTGGCAGTGTGTGGGGGGGTGCCAACTCCTGCTGGAAAATGAAATCAGGTTCTCCATAAAGCTTTCAGCAGAGGAAAGCATGAAGTGCTCTAAAATATCCTGGTAGACGACTGCGCAGACTTTGGTCTTGATAAAACACAGTGGACAAACACCAGCAGACGACATGGTTCCTCAAATCATCACTGACTGTGGAAACTTCACACTAAACCTCAAGCAACTTAGATTCTGTGCCTCTTCACTCTTTCTCCAGATTCTGGTACTTTGATTTACAAATGAAATGCAAAATTTACTTTTATCTGAACAGAGGTCATCTGCTGGTGTTTGTCCATTGTGTTTTATCAAGACCAAAGTCAGCGCAGTCGTCAACCAGGAAATTTTAGAGCACTTCATGCTTCCCTGTGCTGACAAGCTTTATGGAGAAACTGATTTCATTTTCCAGCAGGACTTGGCACCCTCTCGCCCCCCACACTGCCAAAAGATTGGCCAGCAAACTCTCCTGACCTAAACCCCATAGAGACTCTATGGAATATTGTCAAGAGGAAGATGAGAGACACCAGATCAACAATGCAGATGAGCTGAAGGTCACTATCACAGCAACCTGGACCTTCATAACACATCAGCAGTTCCACAGGCTGATCACCTCCATGCCACGCCGCACTGATACAGTAATTAATCCAGAAGGAGCCCCGATCAAGTATTGAGTGTGTACATGGACATACTTTTCAGTCAGCCAACATTTCTATTTAAAAACTATTTTTTAAAATGTATTTTATATAATATTCTGATTTTTTGGGAAACTGAATTTGGGGTTTTCATGGGCTGTAAGCCATAATCATCAAAATTAAAATAAACACTTGAAATATATCACTCTCTGTGTAAAGAATCGACACAATATGTGGGTTTCACTTTCTGAAATGAGTGACAAAAAAAATTGAACTTTTTCACGATATTCTAATTTTTTGAAATGTACCTGTTTATACAGTGGATATAAAAAGTCTACACACCCCTGTTCAAGTGCCAGGTTTTTGTGATGTAAAAAAAGTGAGACCAAGATAAATCATTTCAAAACTTTATCCACCATTAATGTGACTGAAATCTTTTAAGAGGAAAAATAAAAACTTACAATAACCTGGTTGCATAAATATGCACACCCTGTTATCACTGGGGACGTGGCTGTGTTCAGAATTAACCAATCACATTCAAACTCATGTTAAACCCCATGTTAAACTGGTGGCTGGAGGCTGCACCTCCAGCCACCAGTCTGTCAAGTTGATCAAGTTTGCGGACGACACCACCCTCATCGGGCTCATCTCCAACGGCGACGAGTCCGCCTACAGGAGAGAGGTGGCCCAGCTGGTGTCCTGGTGCAGCAATAACAACCTGCAGCTGAACGCTCTGAAGACAGTGGAGATGATTGTAGACTTCAGGAAAGTCACTACTCCTCTGCCCCCCCTCACCCTCTCAGGCTCTCCCATCACCACTGCTGATTCCTTCCGCTTCCTAGGCACTACCATCACCAGGGACCTCAAATGGGAGCTGACCATCAGCTCACTCATCAAAAAAGCCCAGCAGAGGATGTTCTTCCTGCGGCAGCTGAGGAAGCTCAAGCTACCCACCAAGATGTTAGTGCAGTTCTACACAGCCATCATCGAGTCCATCCTCACCACCTCCATAACCGTGTGGTACGCAGGAGCCACTGCCAGGGACAGACTAAGGCTGCAGCGCGTCGTGCGCACTGCTGAGAAGGTGATCGGCTGCAAGCTCCCATCTCTCCAGGATCTGTACATCTCCAGGACCCGGAGGCGTGCTGGCCGGATCATAGCCGATCCCTCACACCCTGGTCACGTACTGTTTGCCCCCCTCCCCTCTGGTAGAAGACTTCGGTCCATCCAGACTAAAAACTCCCGTCACATGAACAGCTTCTTCCCCTCTGCCATTAGACTGCTGAACACTAAGTGACTCTCGTGCACCATGTACAGCAGCTCAACCAGACTCATGTCAATCATCACTGTTTTCTTCCTGCATTACCGACTGCACTATATAGTTCTCCACAGTATCTGCTGCTGGCTAATATATATTTTAACTGTTGACCAGTATCACTTAATCTTATCCTACACTTTATTACATGTATAGTTTATTTCTCTTATCTTATCATGTTTAATGTTGCAGCATTGTACCGAGACAAATTCCTAGTTTGTGTACTACATGAACAATGGCAATAAACCTGATTCTGATTCTGATTCTAAATGGGAGTCAGTGCACACCTGCCACCATTTAAAGTGCCTCTGATTAACCCCAAATAAAGTTCAGCTTTTCTAACAGGCTTTTCCTGACACTTTTGTAGTCACATCTTACAGCACAAGCCATGGTCCGCAGAGAGCTTCCAAAACATCAGAGGGATCTCATTGTTGAAAGGTATCAGTCAGGAGAAGGGTACAAAAGAATTTCTAAGGCATTAAATATATCATGGAACACAGTCAAGACAATCATCATCAAGTGGAGAAAATATGGCACAACAGTGACATTACAAAGAACTGGACATCCCTCCAAAATTGATAAAAAGATGAGAAGAAAACTGGTCAGGGAGGGTGCCAAGAGGCTGACAGCAACACTGAAGGAGCTGCAGGGATTTCTGGCAAGTTCTGGCTGTTTAGTACATGTGACAACAATCTCTAATCTAGCATGGCAAGACAGAAGCCTTATCTTGGGAAGAAAAACATCCAAGCCCAGCTACATTTTGCAAAAACACATTTGAAATCTCCCAAACGCAGGTGGGAAAATGTAATACGGTCCGATGAAACCAAGGTTGAACTTTTTGGCCATAATTCCAAAAAGTATATTGGATGCAAACACGAAAGTGCTCATCACCAAAAGAACACCATACCTACAGTGAAGCATACCTACAGTTCCAAATACTCAGACAGTGTTGGCACAAAACCTTCAGGCAAAACCTTCAGGCTGAAGCTGAAGAGGAATTTCATCTTTCAGCATGACAATGACCCAAATAACACATCCAAATCAACAAAAGAATGGCTTCACCAGAAGAAGATTAAGGTTTTGAAATGGCCCAGCCAGGGTCCAGACCTGAATCCAATCAAACACCTGTGGGGTGATCTGAAGAGGGCTGTTCACAGGAGATGCCCTCGCAATCTGACAGATTTGGAGCATTTTTGCAAAGGAGAGTGGGCAAATAATGCCACATCAAGATGTGCCACGCTGATAGACTCCTACCCAAAAAAACCTGAGTGCTATAATAAAAGCCAAAGGTGCTGCAATAATGTATTTGTTTAACGGTTTGCATATTTATGCAACTAGGTTATTGTAAATTTTTTACTTTTTTATTTTTCCCCTAAAAAATTTCAGTTTGTTTGTCAATTGTGTTGTAGGTCATATTAATGGTGGAAAAAGCTTTGAAATGATTGATCCTGGTCTCATTTTTTTACATCACAAAAACCTGGCACACAGAGAGAGAGAGAGAGAGAGAGAGAGAGAGAGAGAGAGAGAGAGAGAGAGAGAGAGAGAGAGAGAGAGAGAGAGAGAGAGAGAGAGATTTTTTGATTTTTAAAAGATCTTTAATAAACACACTTGTCCATCAGTCAATACAATTTCTATATCATGCTATGTTACACAGAAAATTAATCCCCCAAAAAACGCCCAAAAAAAAGCTGTCCATCATGAACTGAACAGAGGACATTCTCCAGGGACCAGAGGGTCCTGAAACCTTCCACATCCCCATTCCCCATAAAAAACTGAAAGTCCAGCCTGATTCTGGCTTTAAGTAGCCTCACAAATAAAATTTTGACATCAACATCACTCTCAACATTCTCAAGTTTTCTTCTCCGGCTTACATAGATAGCCAACTTTGCCTGCCCTAAAACAAAGTTCAGTAGTTGACACTTCTGCTTAAAATGACGATTGTACATAAAACCACAAATGAAAACCTGCTTAGAGAAAACTTCCTTAAAAATATGAAAAAGTTCTGTGAGAAGTTCAAAGAGGCCACTCAGGCGCTGACATTCAATAAAACAATGAAAAACAGTCTCCCTAGAGGAACAAAAAACACACTGATCACTGACACTGCTGTTAATCACAGAAACAAAAGCATTGACTGCTATAATACCATGCAAGACCCTCCACTGTAAGTCTCCATGCCTCTTAGGGAGAGGGGCTTTATAAAGAGCCCTCCAGGCAGGCCGATGCCCTTTTCCTAGCTTAAAATAGGCTCTCCAAGGAGTGTCCACACAGGTGTTCAATCTGTCCTTGTTGAGTGCCATCACAACCAGTCTGTAGAGTGCCTTACCACTGGCTCCTCCAAAGTCCACACCAGTGGGAGCACAGAATGCCAGTAAGGAGCAAGGAGCGACGTCAAAGTCCATATAGAGCGTGAGAGAGGGAAAGGGGTCAGTGCTTTCCGGCTGCAGCGTGCCATTGCTAAAGTCCAAGAGTAGGGAGTGCTCAAGTCCATGAAGCTCCTGTTTCCAGTGTGCAAGAAGACCATCGATGAAACGATTCGACCTGACACCAAGATGAGCTGCTAAAGCTGAGGCGTTGTTGAGGCCAGGACCAGCCAGTTCCACCACTTGCTTCAGAGTGAGAACGTTCCTGGAACACAGCCTATCAAGGAAGGTCCTTCCAACTCCCGGCAGGACACCAAGGCGACCACCAAAAACCAGCGGCTCCCTCAACAACCAGTAGAGGGAATCGCATGGCCCTCTTTGTTTTTTAAAAAGAGTCCACACTGAAAAGAGACTGCGGTAAAAACTGGGTAAAGACAGTGCATTAGAGTTCTTAAAATCCATTAAAAACACAGGGAGGTCTAGCCCAAGCCCAAGGACTCTCTGTAAAATAACACAGGCCAAAGGCCTCCATACCAGGTCCTGGGGGCCCGTCAGCAGTCTCTGTATGAAAGTCAGTCTAAAAGCAGCACCTCTACTAGCTAAATGAATCACTCCTTGCCCCCCCTCCTCTTTGGGAAGAAATAACAGGGCTTGAGGAACCCAGTGGAGTCCACCCCCCCAAAAAAAGTCCACCAAAACAGACTGAATTTTGGACAACAAACCAGCAGGGGGGTCCATGCACATGAGGCGGTGCCACAGGGATGAGGAAACAAGATTATTTAAAATGAGCACTCTTCCTCTAAAAGATATTCTTGGCATTAGCCACTTCCATTTGTTTAGTCTCCCGTTAATTTTCTCTATGACCCCATCCCAATTTTTTTGCTCAAACTGCTGATTTCCAATAAAGACACCAAGATACTTAAAACCTCCTTTTTTCCAAATCAACCCACCAGGCAGCGTAAGCTGATTTTCTAGTTTCTCCCCCACCATCAGAGCCTCGCTTTTTCCCCAGTTTATTTTTGCAGAGGAAAGTTGGCCAAAAAGATTGACACTCCTAACCAGAACGTCAATGTCACTCTGCTTATTTAGCAGAATGACTACATCATCTGCATAGGCCGACAGCTTGAACGTGGTGTCACAGCCAGGAAAAGTGACTCCTGATAGGTCCCTTCTCAGGCAGTGAAGCAAAGGCTCTATGGCGAGGGAGTACAGCATCCCTGAGAGAGGGCAGCCCTGCCGAACCCCCCTCTGGACTTTTAAAGGGGCAGACAGGCCCCCATTTATCTTCAGTACACTCTCAATGTCACTGTACAAGACCCGTATCCTGGCTATGAAGCCTGGGCTGAACCCAAAAGCTGTTAAAACTGTCCATAAATATTGGTGTTCAACCCGATCAAACGCCTTTTCCTGGTCAATTGAAATCAAACCAGTTTCTACCGCCAATGAACCAGAGACCTCCAAAATATCCCGAATTAAAGTGACGTTGTCACTAATCAGCCTGCCAGGCACACAGTAAGTCTGGTCTACATGAATGAGCTCGCTCATCACCTTTCTCAGTCTTCGGGCCAGAGCTTTTGAGAGAATCTTATAGTCTGTGCAGAACAGAGAGACCGGCCTCCAGTTCTTTAGGCTCTGGAGGTCCCCCTTTTTCGGCAACAGTGTGATGATGGCCCTCCTGCAGGTCGTGGGTAGGGTCCCCCTTTCCAAGCTATCTTGGAGAACCTCCAGCAGGTCTGGACCAAGCAGGGGCCAGAATTCCTTAAAAAAGTCCACAGAGAGACCATCTATGCCTGGTGATTTTCCATTCTGGAGGCTCATTAGCGCCGTATGCAGCTCAGACAGAGACAGTGGAGCATCCAAGCCGGCAACAAGGTCCTCTGAGAGCACTGGAAGACCATCAAGGAAAACCTGGCCCAGTGACGTGTCCTCCCTCCACTCTGCTCTAAACAATTCACTGTAAAAGCTAGCAGCGTGTTTCCTGATCTCTGCTGCTGTGGAGATTGTTCTCCCGTCATCGCCCAACAAGGAGTGAATGAGCTTTCTCTGTCCATTTTTCCCCTCCAGTCCAAAAAAGTACTGGGAGGGCGAGTCCATCAGAGCTACATTCATGTAGCGTGAGCGGACCAGAGCACCCTGTGCGGTGACCCCTAGCAAGCTAGCCAAGGCTGACCTTTTTGACTTGAGAGCCTCTAAGTGCTCCTGTTTTCCTGTAGAACTGAGCAACTCCTCTAGTTCTACCACCTCAGTCTCCAGAACTTTCAAGGATTGGGTCAAGCTACGAGTGACATTTTGAGTGTACTGTTGGCAGAGTTGTTTTATCTGGGCCTTACCAAAATCCCACCACAATTGGAGAGAACTAAAAGAGGGTTTTTGTTCCCTGTGTGACTTCCATACATCATGAAAAACTCCCTTAAAAAACACATCATTTAAAAGTGTATTATTAAAATGCCAAAAAGCACTCTTACACTTTACATTTTCAATGAAAACAGAACAAATCAGCAGGCAGTGATCAGTGAAACCAACAGGACAGATACAACTATTTTTAAAAACACTCATTTGGTGTTTAAAACCATAGAAACGGTCTAACCTAGCCATAGATAAGAGGTTATCTTTAGCATGGCTCCAGGTGTACTGCCTCTGGTCCCCATGATGTGATCTCCACACATCGGCCAGTTCATGCGCCTTCACTAGTTCCCTCAGCCTATTGGCAGAAGCAGGGTGAGGTTCCTGATGGTTCCTGTCCAGTCTGTGGTTTAATGTACAGTTAAAATCACCCCCCAGAAATAAAAAACTATTTGGATTACAGGATCTAACCGTATCTGATAGCATATTAAAGACCCTGATCCTTTCTGCTCTCTGGGTTGGCACATACACGTTTATAAGAACCAAGTTTACATTTTCAAGCTGTACCTTTAGCAAGAGTACATGTCCTTTCACCACCTCTTCTACCTCATAAGAGACAGGCACACAACCCCGAGAGAAAAGTACAGCCACCCCTCCACTATTATTGGATTTGTGGCTAAAAAAAATGCAGCCATCCCACTCTTTTCTCCACTGGCACTCAATGTCTACAGTGCTGTGAGTCTCCTGGACCATCAGCACGTCAAGTGCCTTTAAATTAAAAAGCTTGTATAAAGAGGCCCTTTTTACATCATCCCTGGCCCCGTTTATATTAAGAGTGCCAATTCTAAGGTGGGGCATTAAAAAGGATAAAAATAAGGTACAGTAAAAAAACACACACCTAGCATAAAAGGGAAGAAACAAACTAAGAGTCAACATGACTGTTAGTAATTTGTGATTTCAGTTTGACAACCAGTTTCTTTAAACGAAAAATTTCCTGATCAGTAAAAGTCTCATTCCCATCATTCGGTTTCATCAGCTTGCGAGCTGATACCACAAATAACTCCAGATCTGGAAAGTAATTTTCCACTTTCACAGCTCTGCTCCCCTTAGTCACCTGGAGAAATTGTCTAATTTTAGCAAAACAATAGGAGCTTTGCTCCTCCTGCGTCTGCGTCTGCATCAGTTCAGACTCATCTCCACTTTCGTCAGAAGCGCTCTCATTCAGTAAATCTAAATTCCCAACCCTACTAGATTTAGCAGAGCTCTGCAAGTTTTCCGCACTTTTCCTTTTTTGTGCAGCTTTAAAAGGATCCTCTTCAACAAAACTACATTCCTGCATTTCTTCATGAAACGCAACGTTTGTCATGCAGTGTTTGCTCTGTGTGTCCGCTACAGCCTCAAACCGCTCCTCCCCCGCCTGCAAAGTCTGTTCATTCACGTTCCTTCGTTTAACTGCACTTTTACTTACACCCTCCACCTGTCTACCCCGGGCGACAGGCTCGTCACAATGATCAGAGCTGCCGCCAGACAGAAATTCCCCACCATCACTGTTTGGGGGGACAACTACCGCGCCCGCCGCGGCCACCCCAGCAGAGGCGGCCGCGGCCGCCCCAGCACAAGCAGACGCGGACGCGGACGCGGACGCCCCCGCAGAAGTAGAAGCGGACGCGGCCGCGGACGCGGATGCGGCCGCAGTCGCGGCCACGACCGCCCCGGCAGAAGCGGGCGCCGCAGCGGCATCCGCCGCACCACATGTAGCGCTACCCTCCGGACCACCAGAAACAGCGGCGTCACCTTTCTTACCGCCAGTGCTCTTTGTGTTCACCTTTTCAGGACATGACCTAATAAGATGGCCTTCTGCGCCACACGCAAAACACTTCATGGTTTCAGATGTTGCAAACACCAAGTAGCTAAAGCCATCAATCCTGAAATTAAAAGACGCGTTCAGTTCAGCAGAGCTGTCTTTCAACACCATGAAACACTGCCTCCTATGACATACAACATGCTTCAGCAGGGGTGATTTACTACCCAGAGAGACCATTCTGATAGGGGACACAACCTGGCCAAAACGGGACAACTCTCTAATCAGCTGATCATTTTTAACGAAAGGAGGAGCGTTTGAGATGGTGATCCTCCTAGACGGATTCGCCAGCGGTAAAACGGGAGTAAAAGTGTCACCTATGACCACTCCCTGTGCCACCACCTGATCAGCTTTCTCAGTCGAATCCAGAAAGATCACAATTGCGCTGTTCATCCTCGATGCTGATTTTATGCTGCCATGCCCAACCACCTGTCCTACAGCGAGGCTGGCCTCCTCCACAGAACAGGGAACTGTCGGGAGGATTCTCACACCATGACGCCGGGTTAAGCGCTCAAACTCCACACCACCATCAATCACCGGCATGATGCCGGCCGGGAAAAAACCGGCAGCAGAAGCTACCGTTCCCCAACACACTCACACGCAAAACACCTCATGGTTTCAGATGTTGCAAACACCAAGTAGCTAAAGCCGTCAATCCTGAAATTAAAAGACGTGTTCAGTTCAGCAGAGCTGTCTTTCAACACCATGAAACACTGCCTCCTGTGACATACAACATGCTTCAGCAGGGAGGACTTACTACCCATAGAGACCATTCTGATAGGGGAAACAACCTGGCCAAAACGGGACAACTCTCTTATCAGCTGATATTTTTAACGAAAGGAGGAGCGTTTGAGATGGTAATCCTCCTAGACGGGTTCGCCAGCGGTAAAACGGGAGTAAAAGTGTCATTTATGACCACTCCCTGTGCCACCACCTGATCAGCTTTTTCAGTCGAATCCAGAAAGATCACAATTGCGCTGTTCATCCTCGATGCTGATTTTATACCGTCATGCCCAACCACTTGTCCTACAGCGAGGCCGGCCTCCTCCACAGAACAGGGAACTGTCGGGAGGATTCTCACACCATGACGCCGGGTCAAGCGCTCAAACTCCACACCACCATCAATCACCGACATGATGGCCGGCCGGGAAAAACAGGCAGCAGAAGCTACCGTTCCCCGACACACTCACACCAACACTCACACCCCAGCACACACACACTCAACCCACTATATTAAACACACACACCTCAAACACACACGATAGAGAAAAGTTAGAAAAAACAAAGTTTAAAGTACTCACTCGACACCACTCTACACCCCTGCTCCCACAAACGCTCATGCATGCGCACGAGAGAGAGAGAGAGAGAGAGAGAGAGAGAGAGAGAGAGAGAGAGAGAGAGAGATTTTGATTTTTCAACACACCTTTATTGTCACAAGTTCAATAGAAAAACACAACAATTAAAACAACTAAAAGAAGCAATGGAAAAGTAAAATGACTCACTGACAAGAAATCAAAGACATAAGTAACCAAACCAGGAAAACTAAAAAAAAAACTTGCTTCTTACATCAGGACCATACCATAGGTAATTTTCCTCTCCTTAACACAACACAGGATGTGCTTAAAGCACCACATAGCCTCAAAAGTTTCAACATTTTGCATCAGATGATAGTAATTGTAATCAATCACTATTCGAGCCTTGATCATGTCAACCAGCATGTCTTTTACATTACAATCCAGCATTTGTTCAATTTTTCTTTTCCTACTAACATAAATAGCCATTTTAGCCTGACCCAGGATGAAATTTAAAAGTTCACTCTTTTTCTTAGTCCTCTGTCTATATGGAAAGCCCAAGATAAAAATCTGCAGGGAAAAGACTTCTCCAAACAGATAAAACAGCTTCCCCAAAAAAACAAACAACAATTGCAGTCTGTTACAGTCCAGAAAACAATGGAACACAGTTTCTTTCTGAGGACAAAATGGACAAACCTCAACAACATTTGGGTTTAAAAGAGAGATAAAAGCATTTACAGCCACAGCACCATGTAAAACTCGCCATTGTAGGTCTCCAACCTTCTTAGTTAATGGTGGTTTATAGAGTGCTCTCCAGGCAGGCCTCACCTCTGGACCCAGACCCAAGTGTTTCCTCCATGGTGTATCAGCTCGACCTTTTAACTTATTCACATTTAGAATTTTCACCAAAAGTCCATACATTTTTTTACCAGGAGAGTCACAAATGTTAATGTGTTCAGAGTTTAAAAACACACCAGTGCCATCTTTAAAATCAGGAGATAAAACACTAAAAGGAAAAGGTTCATCAGCAGTTTGCACAGAGTTTTCGCAGTGTAAAACAATAGCAGAGTGTTCTTCTGCGGACAGGCAGTCTCTCCAATCTTTCAACAAGTTCATTATAACTCTGACTGAAGAAACGCCAAGAGCCGAGCACAGGGCAACAGCATTGTCCAAGTTAGGACCACATAAATTCACCAAATGTCCCAGCGTTGTAACCTTTGCAGAAATGAACTTTTTTAAAACATAAGGTCCTAAAACATTGCCCACATCAAAACGGGTCCCGAACACAAGTGGTTCCTTTAAAAGCCAGAAAGGTGACAAGGAAGCCTGGGGAGAGTTCTTTTTAAAAAGTCCCCAGATTTTAAAAGCACTTTGGTAAAACTGGGGAAGTTCTGGGAGTTTTTGGCCCCTTAAATCCATTAAAAGCAGCGACTCCTCTAGTCCAAGCCCTCCACAGCGAGCCAGGACAGCCCTGGCAATAGGTCTCCACACAAGGTCAAGGGGGCCACTCAGCAGTCGCTGAATGAACTGCAGGCGAAAGACAGCCCCCCTACTGGCCAGATGGATGAGCCCTTGACCACCTTCTTCCCTCGGTAAAAACAGGATACTCTGTGGAACCCAGTGAAGACGGTCCCAGAAAAAGTCCACGACTATAGATTGCGCTCTGGCCAGCAAATTGGGTGGAGGGTCCAGACAAGACAGTCGATGCCACAGCGTTGAAGCAATCAAGTTGTTGATAATTAAAACACAACCTCTGAAGGACAGGTTTGGCAGAATCCATTTCCAATTTTTTAGTCTTCCTTCAGTTTTTTCTAAAAAACACTCCCAATTTTTCTCAGTAAAAGTCTGATTTCCTAAAAACACACCAAGATATTTAAAACCACCTTGTGTCCACAAAAGGCCACCAGGTAGGGCAATTTTTTGTGGTCTCCCCCCCACCACAACAGCTTCACTCTTACCCCAATTCACTCTCGCTGAGGAGCACTCACCAAAAAGATTAACAGTTCTTAAAAGGTAGTCTACATCATTTTGATTTCTTGTAAAAACAACAACATCATCAGCATAGGCAGACACTTTAAAAACAGAGTCAGAGTTGGGGATTTTAAAACCAGTGAGGCCTTGCCTTAGTTTACAAAGGAGGGGCTCAATGGCAAGAGAGTACAGCATACCTGAGAGGGGGCAGCCCTGTCGGACACCCCTCTCAACTTTGAAAGGAGCACTCAAACCACCATTAATCTTAAGAATACTCTCAATGTCTCTATACAAAGCCTGGATCTTTGCGATGAACCCTGAGCTGAAACCAAAGGCCTCTAGTGTCTGCCACAGGTATGGATGTTCAACTCGGTCAAACGCCTTTTCTTGGTCTATTGAAATAAGACCAAGTTCCTTGACCAATGAGCTGGAGAGGTCCAAAACATCACGAATTAAAAAAAATGTTGTCTGTAACCAACCTACCAGGTACACAGTAGGTCTGGTCTACATGTATGACCTGCTCCATCACCTTCCTCAGCCTGGTAGCCAACACTTTGGAGAGAATTTTATAGTCAGTACAGAGGAGGGCCACCGGACGCCAGTTTTTAATGTCTTTCAAGTCGCCTTTCTTGGGAAGGAGGGTGAGGACTGCTCTTCTACAACTTAGGGGCAGGTGACCCTTCCGCAGACTGTCAGACAGTACTTCCAGCAAGTCCTCACAGATCTCAGACCAGAACGCCTTGTAGAACTCCGATGGTAGACCATCTATCCCTGGGGCTTTTCCACACTGAAGAGACTGGACAGCTACTGCTAGTTCCTGCAGAGTGATCCCACTCTCCAGCTCCGCATTCATGCTAGCCATCACTTTTGGCAAGTCCGTCAAAAAATGACTCAGCACATGTGGATTCTCAACAAATTCTTTCTTAAAAAGATCTTTGTAGAAAGCAGCTGCAAAGCGACGGATCTCCGCAGACTCATGGATTAGCCGCCCGTCCTCGGAGCTGAGAGAGTGGATCATCCTCCTCTGACCATTCTTCCTCTCCAAACCAAAGAAAAAATGAGATGGCGCGTCCATTAGTGCGATGTTCTGGAACCTACTGCGTACTACAGCGCCCCTGGCGGCCACACCTAGTAGGTCAGTTAAAACAGACTTTTTGCCATTGAGGGCCTCAAAATGTCCCCTTTCTCCTGTGGAGCCTGCCAAAGACTGCAGCTCCACTACTTCTCTCTCCAGGTCCCTGACAGACCTGGCCAAGTCTCCAGAGACATTGCGAGTATACTGTAGGCACAGATTCTTTATTTGGCTCTTCCCTACATCCCACCACTGCTGCAAAGAACTAAAACTTGATTTTGTTAATTTAAAATTACTCCAAAAAAACATAAAAGCAGTTTTAAAACTGTTATCCGATAAAAGTGATGTGTTAAAATGCCAGTATGCACTACTGCACTTTATATTCTTGATAAAAACACAACACTGAACCAGAGAGTGATCTGTAAAGCCAACAGGGACTACAAAAGCACTTTTAAAAATGCTAAAATGGTGCTTAAAACTGTAAACCCTATCCAGTCTAGCTAAGGACAGAATATCGTCCTTTCTATGGCTCCACGTGTACTGTCTAGCCTTGCCATGAAAAATCCTCCACACATCACACAGATCATGAGCTTCTATGAGACCTTTTAAACTTTTCTTGGATGCAGCATGTGGCTCTGGGTGATTCCTATCCATAAGAGGATTTTCTGTGCAATTAAAATCATCACCCACAAATAAAAAGTCATCATTACTGCAATTTTTGATCGTGTCATCTAAAATATTTAAAAAGGCCAATCTTTCTGTGCCTACGGTTGGAGCATACACATTTATAAAAACAACTTTCACATTCTCAAAAACAGCTCGAACTTTTAAAATGTGGCCTGCAATTACCTCATCAATGTCATAAGAAAGTGGAATAAAATCTCGAGAAAATAAAATACCCACTCCACCACTACTGCTGCTTTTATGACTAAAAATAATTTCCCCTCGAAATTCCCTCCTCCAGTCAGCAGCATTGTCCTCAGAACTATGAGTCTCCTGAACAAACAGAACATTAATTTTCTTGCATTCTGCAAGAGTAAAAACACATGCTCGCTTGGACATTTCTCTTGCTCCATTGATGTTGAGTGTGCCAAAATTAAAACTGCACATGCATATAAAAGGGTAAAACCAACACAAAAACAGAAAAGAAAGAATGAGCGATAAAAGACTAATCATCCTGGGCAATTTGGTTCTTAACTTTTAGCACAAGCTTTTTTAGTCTGTAGACCTCCTGATCAGTAAAACTTTCCTGCTCAAGCTCTCCCCTATTTTTCATGTAGGCCCGAGCAGAGTCAACAAAACGTTTTAGATCGGGGAAGAAATTTTCAACTTTAACCATTCTGGATCCCTTAGTGTCCTGCAAAAACTTCTGTATTTTTGTGAAGGGGTAACCGCCTCCACTGGCCACATCATCACTGCTTTCACAATCACTCTCTATCTCAGACCCAGCATAAGAATCTGGTTGAGACAGAGAAACCTCAGAACTGTCTTTGACAACCCTTTTTACTTTGCTCCTCTGCTGTTTGGTTTCCAAATTCTTCCGCTTGATTGAGATTTTACATTATTCTTCATCTATTTCAATGTCATCCTCATCCTCCAACACTGACTCAGCCACCCTGGTAGCTGTCTCTTCCTGTCTTTCGCTCACCCTGTGCTGTGGTTTTATATTCATTTTTCTAGTCCCACCATCTACCTGGGCCTCATTTGGCTCATCTGTCTGACCCTCAGCGTGATCCCTCTCGGTAATCTCACCCTTGTCCACAATGTTGGTCTGTGCAGCAGCCCTGCGAGGTGCTTTAACTTTTGCTGCTGTTTCATTTATGATCGACAGGCCGGCTGCGGAGGGCGGCAAAGCCACCCCGCCGCCAGACGGCCCTGCGGCCTCGGCCAAAGCGCTCGATGGCGCGGCAGCACCGCCAGCCTCGGAGAACAGCAAAGCCGCTCCGCCGCCAGATGGCCCCGAGGCCGCACTAGCGGCCTCCCCCGAGTGATCACCCCCCACTCCCTGAGGGCATGATCGAATCGAGTGTCCCTCCATTCCGCAGCCGAAACACTTCATATTATCAGAGGTGACGTGGATGATGTAATCAAAGCCATCAATCCGGTATTTAAATATGAGGTTGAGGCTTTCCTCGCTATTCTTTAAAATCATGAGCACCTGTCGCCTAAAAGACATGACATGCTTTAAACGCGGGGACTTACAACCGAGAGGGATGTGCTTAATCGGGGACAAAAGCTGCCCGTGTCTCAACAGCTCCTTCTCCAACAGCTCATTCTTTAAAAATGGTGGGACATTTGAGATCGTAATTCTCCTCGCGGGATTCACCAGAGACAGAACAGGAACCAGTGTGTCTTTCATCACAACCCCGCTCTCCACTACCTGGTTAACTTTTTCAATACTATCCAGGAAGATTACCACGGCACTATTCATTCTCGAAGCTGATCTAACGCTTTCATAACCGACCAGCTCCCCCACAGCCAGACTACATTCCTCTACTGAGCAGCTGACAGCCGGAGTCAGTTTGACAGCATGCCGGCGTGTCAGCTTCTCGAACCCAGAGCCTCGCTCCAAAACCATGCTGACCAGCAGAGCTGGCAGCAGAAACCCCCCTCCCAGAACACCTACCCCACCCCAGCTACAGAAAACAACAAAACTTAAGATTATTTAGCAAAAAAAAAAACACCTTAAACACAAAAAGTTTGAGATAATTCACTCACGCTGTCACACGCTCTCAGCTCGCACTCACGACCACACCCACTCAGAGAGAGAGAGAGAGATTTGATTTTTAAAAGATCTTTAATAAACACACTTGTCCATCAGTCAATACAATTTCTATATCATGCTATGTTACACAGAAAATTAATCCCCCAAAAAACGCCCAAAAAAAAGCTGTCCATCATGAACTGAACAGAGGACATTCTCCAGGGACCAGAGGGTCCTGAAACCTTCCACATCCCCATTCCCCATAAAAAACTGAAAGTCCAGCCTGATTCTGGCTTTAAGTAGCCTCACAAATAAAATTTTGACATCAACATCATTCTCAACATTTTCAAGTTTTCTTCTCCGGCTTACATAGATAGCCAACTTTGCCTGTCCTAAAACAAAGTTCAGTAGTTGACACTTCTGCTTAAAACGACGATTGTACATAAAACCACAAATGAAAACCTGCTTAGAGAAAACTTCCTTAAAAATATGAAAAAGTTTTGTGAGAAGTTCAAAGAGGCCACTCAGGCGCTGACATTCAATAAAACAATGAAAAACAGTCTCCCTAGAGGAACAAAAAACACACTGATCACTGACACTGCTGTTAATCACAGAAACAAAAGCATTGACAGCTATAATACCATGCAGGACCCTCCACTGTAAGTCTCCATGTCTCTTAGGGAGAGGGGCTTTGTAAAGAGCCCTCCAGGCAGGCCGATGCCCTTTTCCTAGTTTAAAATAGGCTCTCCAAGGAGTGTCCACACAGGTGTTCAATCGGTCCTTGTTGAGTGCCATCACCACCAGTCTGTAGAGTGCCTTACCACTGGCTCCTCCAAAGTCCACACCAGTGGGAGCACAGAATGCCAGTAAGGAGCAAGGAGCGACGTCAAAGTCCATATAGAGCGTGAGAGA
This sequence comes from Pholidichthys leucotaenia, assembly GCA_020510985.1. Lineage (NCBI taxonomy): Eukaryota > Metazoa > Chordata > Actinopteri > Cichliformes > Pholidichthyidae > Pholidichthys > Pholidichthys leucotaenia. The sequence continues at coordinate 225,972,650 of CM035836.1, forward strand.
GGGAAAGGGGTCAGTGCTTTCTGGCTGCAGCGTGCCATTGCTAAAGTCCAAGAGTAGGGAGTGCTCAAGTCCATGAAGCTCCTGTTTCCAGTGTGCAAGAAGACCATCGATGAAACGAATCGACCTGACACCAAGATGAGCTGCTAAAGCTGAGGCGTTGTTGAGGCCAGGACCAGCCAGTTCCACCACTTGCTTCAGAGTGAGAATGTTCCTGGAACACAGCCTATCAAGGAAGGTCCTTCCAACTCCCGGCAGGACACCAAGGCGACCACCAAAAACCAGCGGCTCCCTCAACAACCAGTAGAGGGAATCGCATGGCCCTCTTTGTTTTTTAAAAAGAGTCCACATTGAAAAGAGACTGCGGTAAAAACTGGGTAAAGACAGTGCATTAGAGTTCTTAAAATCCATTAAAAACACAGGGAGGTCTAGCCCAAGCCCAAGGACTCTCTGTAAAATAACACAGGCCAAAGGCCTCCATACCAGGTCCTGGGGGCCCGTCAGCAGTCTCTGTATGAAAGTCAGTCTAAAAGCAGCACCTCTACTAGCTAAATGAATCACTCCTTGCCCCCCCTCCTCTTTGGGAAGAAATAACAGGGCTTGAGGAACCCAGTGGAGTCCACCCCCCCAAAAAAAGTCCACCAAAACAGACTGAATTTTGGACAACAAACCAGCAGGGGGGTCCATGCACATGAGGCGGTGCCACAGGGATGAGGAAACAAGATTATTTAAAATGAGCACTCTTCCTCTAAAAGATATTCTTGGCATTAGCCACTTCCACTTGTTTAGTCTCCCGTTAATCTTCTCTATGACCCCATCCCAATTTTTTTGCTCAAACTGCTGATTTCCAATAAAGACGCCAAGATACTTAAAACCTCCTTTTTTCCAAATCAACCCACCCGGCAGCGTAAGCTGATTTTCTAGTTTCTCCCCCACCATCAGAGCCTCGCTTTTTCCCCAGTTTATTTTTGCAGAGGAAAGTTGGCCAAAAAGATTGACACTCCTAACCAGAACGTCAATGTCACTCTGCTTGTTTAGCAGAATGACTACATCATCTGCATAGGCCGACAGCTTGAACGTGGTGTCACAGCCAGGAAAAGTAACTCCTGATAGATCCCTTCTCAGGCAGTGAAGCAAAGGCTCTATGGCGAGGGAGTACAGCATCCCTGAGAGAGGGCAGCCCTGCCGAACCCCCCTCTGGACTTTTAAAGGGGCAGACAGGCCCCCATTTATCTTCAGCACACTCTCAATGTCACTGTACAAGACCCGTATCCTGGCTATGAAGCCTGGGCTGAACCCAAAAGCTGTTAAAACTGTCCATAAATATTGGTGTTCAACCCGGTCAAACGCCTTTTCCTGGTCAATTGAAATCAAACCAGTTTCTACCGCCAATGAACCAGAGACCTCCAAAATATCCCAAATTAAAGTGACGTTGTCACTAATCAGCCTGCCAGGCACACAGTAAGTCTGGTCTACATGAATGAGCTCGCTCATCACCTTTCTCAGTCTTCGGGCCGGAGCTTTTGAGAGAATCTTGTAGTCTGTGCAGAGCAGAGAGACTGGCCTCCAGTTCTTTAGGCTCTGGAGGTCCCCCTTTTTCGGCAACAGTGTGATGATGGCCCTCCTGCAGGTCGTGGGTAGGGTCCCCCTTTCCAAGCTATCTTGGAGAACCTCCAGCAGGTCTGGACCAAGCAGGGGCCAGAATTCCTTAAAAAAGTCCACAGAGAGACCATCTATGCCTGGTGATTTTCCATTCTGGAGGCTCATTAGCGCCGTATGCAGCTCAGACAGAGACAGTGGAGCATCCAAGCCGGCAACAAGGTCCTCTGAGAGCACTGGAAGACCATCAAGGAAAACCTGGCCCAGTGCCGTGTCCTCCCTCCACTCTGCTCTAAACAATTCACTGTAAAAGCTAGCAGCGTGTTTCCTGATCTCTGCTGCTGTGGAGATTGTTCTCCCGTCATCGCCCAACAAGGAGTGAATGAGCTTTCTCTGTCCATTTTTCCCCTCCAGTCCAAAAAAGTACTGGGAGGGCGAGTCCATCAGAGCTACATCCATGTAGCGTGAGCGGACCAGAGCACCCTGTGCGGTGACCCCTAGCAAGCTAGCCAAGGCTGACCTTTTTGACTTGAGAGCCTCTAAGTGCTCCTGTTTTCCTGTAGAACTGAGCAACTCCTCTAGTTCTACCACCTCAGTCTCCAGAACTTTCAAGGATTGGGTCAAGCTACGAGTGACATTTTGAGTGTACTGTTGGCAGAGTTGTTTTATCTGGGCCTTACCAAAATCCCACCACAATTGGAGAGAACTAAAAGAGGGTTTTTGTTCCCTGTGTGACTTCCAAACATCATGAAAAACCTCTTTAAAAAACACATCATTTAAAAGTGTATTGTTAAAATGCCAAAAAGCACTCTTACACTTTACATTTTCAATAAACACAGAACAAAACAGCAGGCAGTGATCAGTGAAACCAACAGGACAGATACAACTATTTTTAAAAACACTCATTTGATGTTTAAAACCATAAAAACGGTCTAACCTAGCCATAGATAAAAGGTTATCTTTGACATGGCTCCAGGTGTACTGCCTCTGGTCCCCATGATGTGATCTCCACACATCGGCCATTTCATGTGTTTTCACCAGTTCTCTCAGCCTATTGGCAGAAGCAGGGTGAGGCTCCTGATGGTTCCTGTCTAGTCTGTGGTTTAATGTACAGTTAAAATCACCCCCCAGAAATAAAAAACTATTTGGATCACAGGACTTAACCGTGTCCGAAAGCACGTCAAAGACCCTGATCCTCTCTGCTCTCTGTGTTGGCACATACACGTTTATAAAAACGAAGTTCACGTTTTCAAACTGTACCTTTAATAAGAGGAAATGACCTCTCACCACCTCTTCTACCTCATAAGAGACAGGCACACAACCCCTAGAGAAAAGTACAGCCACCCCCCCACTGCTACTGGATTTGTGGCTAAAAAAAATGCAGCCATCCCACTCTTTTCTCCAATGGCTCTCAATGTCCACAGTGCTGTGAGTCTCCTGGACCATCAGCACGTCAAGTTTCTTTAAATTAAAAAGCTTGTATAAAGAGGCCCTTTTTACATCATCCCTGGCCCCATTAATATTGAGAGTGCCAATTCTAAGGTGGGGCATTAAAAAGGATAAAAATAGGGTACAGTAAAAAACACACACATAGCATAAAAGGGAAGAAACAAACTAAGAGTCAACATGACTGTTAGTAATTTGTGATTTCAGTTTGACAACCAGTTTCTTTAAACGAAAAATTTCCTGATCAGTAAAAGTCTCATTCCCATCATTCAGTTTCATCAGCTTGCGAGCTGATGCCACAAATAACTCCAGATCTGGAAAGTAATTTTCCACTTTCACAGCTCTGCTCCCCTTGGTCACCTGGAGAAATTGCCTAATTTTGGAAAAACAATAGGAGCTTTGCTCCTCCTGCGTCTGCGTCTGCATCATTTCAGACTCAGCTCCACTTTCGTCAGAGACGCTCTCATCTAGTAAATCTAACTTCCCAACCCTACTAGATTTAGCAGAGCTCTGTAAGTTTTCAGCACTTTTTCTTTTTTGTGCAGCTTTAAAAGGATCCTCTTCAGCAAAACTACATTCCTGCATTTCTTCATGAACTGCAACGTTTGTCATGCAGTGTTTGCTCTGTGTGTCCCCTACAGCCTCAAACCGCTCCTCCCCCGCCTGCAAAGTCTGTTCATTCACGTTCCTTCGTTTAACTGCACTTTTACTTACACCCTCCACCTGTTTACCCCGGGCGACAGGCTCGTCACAATGATCAGAGCTGCCGCCAGACAGAAATTCCCCACCATCACTGTTTGGGGGGGCAACTACCGCGCCCGCCGCGGCCACCCCAGCAGAGGCGGCCGCGGCCGCCCCAGCACAAGCGGACGCGGACGCGTGGGGACACAACCTGGCCAAAACGGGACAACTCTCTAATCAGCTGATCATTTTTAACGAAAGGAGGAGCGTTTGAGATGGTGATCCTCCTAGACGGATTCGCCAGCGGTAAAACGGGAGTAAAAGTGTCACCTAGGACCACTCCCTGTGCCACCACCTGATCAGCTTTTTCAGTCGAATCCAGAAAGATCACAATTGCGCTGTTCATCCTCGATGCTGATTTTATGCTGCCATGCCCAACCACCTGTCCTACAGCGAGGCTGGCCTCCTCCACAGAACAGGGAACTGTCGGGAGGATTCTCACACCATGACGCCGGGTTAAGCGCTCAAACTCCACACCACCATCAATCACCGGCATGATGCCGGCCGGGAAAAACCGGCAGCAGAAGCTACCGTTCCCCAACACACTCACTCCAACACTCACACCCCAACACACCCACACTCAACCCACTATATTAAACACACACACCTCAAACACACAAGATAGAGAAAAAGTTAGAAAATACAAAGTTTAAAGTACTCACTCGACACCACTCCACACCCCTGCTCCCACAAATGCCCACGCATGCGCACGAGAGAGAGAGAGAGAGAGAGAGAGAGAGAGAGAGAGAGAGAGAGAGAGAGAGAGAGAGAGAGAGAGAACAGTGTTTTCCCCCTTCCTGATTTCTCATTTTTTTTTGTATGTTTGTCACACTTACAGCCGTGGACAAAATTGTTGGTACCCCTCTGTTAATGAACAAAAAACCCACAGTGGTCACAGAAATAACTTGAATCTGACAAAAGTGGTAATAAATAAAAATTCTATGAAAATTAACCAATGAAAATCAGACAACGCTTTTGAATTGTGGTTCAACAGAATTACTTTAAAAAACAAACTCATGAAACAGGCCTGGACAAAAATGATGGTACCCCTAGAAAAGATTGAAAATAATGTGACCATAGGGACATGTTCAACCAAGATGTGTCCTCTAATTACCATCACAGGTGTCTACAAACTTGTAATCAGTCAGTCGGCCTATTTAAAGGGTGACAAGTAGTCACTGTGCTGTTTGGTGACATGGTGTGTACCACACTAAACATGGACCAGATGAAGCAAAGGAGAGCGTTGTCTCAGGAGATTAGAAAGAAAATTATAGACAAGCATGTTAAAGGTAAAGGCTATAAGACCATCTCCAAGCAGCTTGATGTTTCTGTGACCACAGTTGCACATATTATTCAGAAATTTAAGATCCACGGGACTGTAGCCAACCTCCCTGGATGTGGCCGCAGGAGGAGACGGATAATATGAATGGTAACAAAAGAGCCCAGAACAACTTATAAACACATTCATGGCGAACTCCAAGGTCAAGGTACAACACTGTCAGATCGCACCATCCGTCGCTGTTTGAGTCAAAGTGGACTTCATGGGAGACGACCAAGGAGGACACCACTGTTGAAAACAAATCATAAAAACAACAGACTGGAATTTGCCAAACTGCATGTTGACAAGCCACAAAGCTTCTGGGAGAATGTCCTGTGGACAGACGAGACAAAACTGTAACTTTTTGGCAAGGCACATCAGCTCTATGTTCACAGACGCAAAAATGAAGCATACCAAGAAAAGAACACTGTCCCTACTGTGAAACATGGAGGAGGTTCTGTTATGTCCTGGGGCTGCTTTGCTGCATCTGGCACAGGGTGTCTTGAATCTGTGCAGGGTACAATGAAATCTGAAGACTATCAAGGTATTCTAGAGAGAAATGTGCTGCCCAGTGTCAGACAGCTTGGTCTCAGTCGCAGGTCATGGGTCTTGCAACAGGATAATGACCCAAAACACACAGCTAAAAACACCCAAGAATAGCTAAGAGTGAAACATTGGACTATTCTAAAGTGGCCTTCTATGAGCCCTGATCTAAATCCTATTGAACATCTGTGGAAGGAGCTGAAACATGCCGTCTGGGGAAGGCACCCTTCAAACCTGAGATAACTGGAGCAGTTTGCTGATAAGGAGTGGGCCAAAATACCTGCTGAGAGGTGCAGAAGTCTCATTGACAGTTACAGAAATCGTTTGATTGCAGTGATTGCCTCAAAAGGTTGTGCAACAAAATATTAAGTTAAGGGTACCATCATTTTTGTCCAGGCCTGTTTCATGAGTTTGTTTTTTTTAAATAATTCTGTTGAACCACAATTCAAAAGCATTGTCTGATTTTCATTGGTTAATTTTCATAGAATTTTTATTTATTACCACTTTTGTCAGATTCAAGTTATTCCTGTGACCATTGTGGGTTTTTCTTTCATTAACAGAGGGGTACCAACAATTTTGTCCACGGCTTTAAATGTTTCAGATCATCAAACAAATTTAAATATTAGACAAAGATAACACAAGTAAACATAAAATGCAGTTTTTAAATGAAGGTGTTTATTATTCAGGGTAAAAAATAATCCAAACCTACATGGCCCTGTGTGAAAAAGTGATTCCACCCCCCCCCCCCCCCCCGTTAAAACATAAATTAACTGTGGTTTGTCACATCTTTGGAAAGCTGAGTTCAATTTCTGTAACCACACCCAGGCCTGATTACTGCCACACTTGTTCTCAACCAAGAAGTCACTTAAATAGCACCTGCCTCACAAAGTGAAGTAGACCAAAATATCCTCAAAAGCTAGACGACATGCTGCATTCATGTTCATTCATCTTCTTCCGCTTAATCCTTTTCAGGTCGTGGGGGGGCTGTAGCCTATCCCAGCATCTTTGGGCGAGAGGCAGGGTACATCCTGGACAGATCGCCAGTCCATCGCAGGGCCAACACAGAGACAGACAACCATTTACTCTCACATTCATACCTAAAGACAATTTAGAATCCCCAGTTTTGAGGCCAATTAACCTAACTTGCATGTTTTTGGCATGTGGGAGGAAACCGGAGAAATCCCGGAGTAAACCCACGCATGGGACATGCTGCAATCCAAAGAAATTTAGGAACAAATGAGAAACAAAGTAATTGAGATCTATCCATCTGGAAAACATTGTAAAGCCATTTCTAAAGCTTTGGGCCTCCAGCGAACCACAGTGAGAGCCATTATCCACAAATGGTGAAAACATGGAACAGTGGTGAACTTTCCCAGGAGTGGCCGACCGACCAAAATTACCCCAAGAGCACAGCGACGACTCATCCAAGAGGTCACAAAAGACCCCACAACAACATCCAAAGAACTGCAAGCCTCACTTGCCTCAGTTAAGGTCAGTGTTCATGACTCCATCATAAGAAAGAGACTGGGCAAAATTTGCCTGCATGACAGAATTCCAAGACAAAAACCACTGCTGAGCAAAAAGAACATAGAGGCTCATCTCAGTTTTGCCAGAAAACATCTTGATGATCCCCAACACTTTTGGGAAAATACTGTGTGGACTGATGAGACAAAAGTTGAACTCTTTGGAAGGTGTGTGTCCCATTACATCTGGTGTATAAGTATCACAGCATTTCAGAAAAGGAACATTATACCAGCAGTAAAATATGGTGGTGGTAGTGTGATGGTCTGGGGCGGTTTTGCTGCTTCAGGACCTGGAAAATTTGCTGTGGTAAATGGAACCATGAATTCTGCTGTCTACCAAAAAATCCTGAAGGAGAATGTCCGGCCCTCTGTTCGTGACCTTAAACTGAAGTGCACTTGCGTTCTGCAGCAGGACAATGATCTAAAACACTCCAGCAAGTCCACCTCTGAATGCCATCCATCCATCCATCTTCTACCACTTTTCCGGAGGCAGCAGTTCAAGCAGAGAAGCCCAGACTTATCTCTCCTCAGCAACCTGCTCCAGCTCTTCAGAGAAGATACCAAGGCGTTCCCAGACCAGCTGGGAGACATAGTCTCTCCGGCGAGTCCTGGGTCTGCCCCGGTGTCTCCTCCCAGTGGGACGTGCCCAAAACACCTCAAGTGGGAGGCGTCCAGGAGGCATCCTGATCAGATGCCCATACCACCTCAACTGTCTCCTTTCAATGTGAAGGAGCAGCGGTTCTACTCTTAGCCTCTCCTTGATGACTGAGCTCCTCACCCTATCTCTGAGGGTGAGTCTTGCAATCCTACGGAGAAAACTTATTTCAGCCGCTTGTATCCGCAGTCTCATTCTTTCGGTCATTACCCAAAGCTCGTGACCATAGGTGAGAGTAGGAACTTAGATTGATTAGTAAATCAACAGCTTTGTCTTAGAACTCAGCTCCCTCTTCACCACAACAGACCAGTACAATGTCCGCATCACTGCAGATGCTGCTCTGATCCGTCTTTCAATCTCTTGCTCCAATCTCCCCTCACTCGTAAATAAGACCCCAAGATACTTAAACTCCTCTTGGAGCAGGAGCCTGTCCCCAACCCGGAGAGGACAATCCACCTTTTTACAGCTGAGGACCATGGACTCGGACTTGGAGGTGCTGATTCTCATCCCAGCCACTTCACACTCAGCGGCAAACCATCCCAGAAGGACCTGTAGGTCATTGCTGGATGAAGCCAACAGGACAACATCATCTGCAAACAACAGAGATGAGATCCTGTGGTCACCAAGCATGACACCCTCCGTTGCCTGGCTGCGCCTAGAAATCCTGTCCTTAAAAATTATGAACAGGATTGGTGACAAAGGGCAGCCCTGGCAGAGTCCAACTCTCACTGGGAATGAGTCTGATCGAGTGTTAGCAATACGAACCAAACTCTCACAATGGTCGTACAGAGACCGAATAGCTTGTAACAACAAGCCCGATACCCCATACTTCTGAAGCACCCCCCACAAAAAAACCACGAGAGACGCGGTTGAACGCCTTCTCCAAGTCCACAAAACACATGTAAACTGGTTGGGCAAACTCCCATGAACCCTCGAGGATTCTCGTGAGGGTAAAAAGCTGGTCTGATGTGCCACAGCCAGGACGAAAACCACATTGCTCCTTCTGAATTCAAGGTTCGACCAATGTCTGGACTCTCCTCTCCAGTACCTTGGCACAGACCTTCCCAGGGAGGCTGAGGAGTGTGATCCCTGTAAAGTTGGAGCACACCCTCTGGTCCCCTTTTTTGAATAGAGGAACCACCGCCCCAGTTTACTATGCCAGTGGCACTTCCCCCGACTTCCACTCAATGTTGCAGAGGCTTGTCAACCATGACAGCCCTACAACATCCAGGGCCTTGAGGTACCCAGGGCGAATCTCGTCCACCCCCAGAGCTCGGCCACCAGAGAGATTTTTAACCACCTTGGCGACCTCAGCCCCTGTGATGGGCAAGTCGTCCCCCTCATCCACAAGCCCTGTTTCCTCTGTGGAAGGCGTATCAGTGGGATTGAGGAGATCCTCAAAGTATTCCTTCCACCGCTCGACTATTTCCCCAGTCGAAGTCAACAGCGCCCCGTCCGCACCATACACAGTGTGGACAGGGAGCTGCTTCCCCCTCCTGAGCCGCCGGACAGTTTGCCAGAATCTCTTTGAGGCTGATCGAAAGTCTCGTTCCATGGCCTCACCGAACTCCTCCCATACCCGAGTTTTTGCTTCAGCAACCACCCGAGCTGCACTCTGCTTGGCCTGCCGGTACATCTCAGCTGCTTTGGGAGTCCCACAAGGCAACCAAGCTCGATCGGACTCCTTCTTCAGCTTAATGGCCCCCCTCACCACTGGTGTCCACCACTTGGTTTGGGGGTTACCACCACGAGATGTCCCGACACCGTCCAACGACCTTGGGGCCGCAGCTCTGGGCCGCCACTCCAACAATAGAGGTGGAGAACATGGCCCATTCAGACTCCATGTCTCCAGACTCCCTTGGAATGTGGTTTAAGTTCTTCCAGAGGTGAGAGTTGAAGATCTCCCGGACAGGGGCCTCAGCCAGACGTTCCCAGCACACCCTCACTATACGTTTGGGTCTACCAGGTCTGAATGACATCCTCCCCTGCCATCGGATCCAATTTACCACCAGGTGGTGATCAGTTGACAGCTCTGCACCTCTCTTTACCTGAGTGTCCAAGACATATGGTCGCAGGTCTAATGACACAATAACAAAATCGATCATTGACCTGCAACCTAAGGTGTCCTGGTGCCAGGTGCACACAAGGACATCCTTATGCTTGAACATGGTATTTGTTATGGACAAACTGGTTAGCACAGAAGTCCAATAACTGAACACCACTCGGGTTCAGATTGGGCAGGCCATTCCTCCCAATCACCCCCTTCCAGATTCCACTGCCGTTGCCCACGTGCACATTGAAGTCCCACAGTAGTACAATGGAGTCTCCAGAGGAGCACCCTCCAGCACCCCAGTCAGAGACTCCAAAAAGGGTGGGTACTCTGAAACATCACTTTGTGCATTGGCACAAATGACGGTCAGGACCCGTTTCCCAACCCGAAGGCGCAGCGAAACAACCCTTTCGTCCACCGGGGAAAACTCCAATATAAAGGCAGCAAGGTGGGGGTATGCACGACCCCTGCTCGTCGCCTCTCGCCCGGGGCGACTCCAGAAGAGGCCAAGCTCCAGCCCCTCACCAGGAGACTGGTTCCGGAACCAGAACTGTGTGTTGAGGTGAGGCCGACTATATCCAGCCGGTATCTCTCAACCTCATGCACCACCTCAGGCTCCTACCCCACCAAAGAGGTGACATTCCACATACCAAAAGCCAGTTTAGGAAGCTTGGGATCAGTCTGCCAAGGTGTCCGCCTTTGACCGCCACCTGATCCACATAGCACTGGAACCCCATGATCCCTCCTGCAGGTGCCCACTGGAGGGCAGACCCAGACCCTTCGAGGCTGCTGAACTGGAGAAAGTCCTACAGGGCCTGAAATGTGGAAAGGCAGCAGGATACGATAACATCTTCCCAGAATTCATGAAGAATCTTGGCCCCCGAGCCCTAACCTGGTTGACACAATTCTACACAAGGATCACACAAACGAACTCGATCCCAAAGAAATGGCGGACAGCAAAGGTCATTGCCATCCCAAAACCTGGCAAAGACCACAAACTACCAGCAAGCTACCGCCCAATCTCCCTACTCAGCGTTCCTTACAAAATCATGGAGCGCCTAATACTGCAACGCATTTCCCCAGAAATAGAGGATATTCTAAGTGTGGATCAAGCAGGTTTCCGCAAGGACCGCAGTACAGGAGAACAAGTACTGGCCCTAACCACCTTCATTGAAAATGGCTTCGAGAGCAGACTGAAGACAGGGGCTGTGTTTCTCGATCTTACAGCCGCCTATGATACGGTCTGGCACAAAGGCCTCCTCCTGAAACTTATAAAGGCGATCCCTGCTTGGGCAACAGCAATTATAAAAACCCTGCTGACCAACCGAAGGTTCAGAGTCCACCTCAGTCAGAACACAAGTGCATGGAGAATGCAGAAAAACGGACTCCCACAAGGCTCAGTTCTAGCTCCAACTCTGTTCAACCTCTACATAAACGACCTGCCTACTACAAAATCCCGCAAATTCATCTATGCAGACGACATCTGTTTGGCATTCCAAGCACCAGACTTTGAACCACTGGAACGGGTGCTCACGGAAGATCTTGCTAAACTGGACCAGTTCTGCAAAATCTGGCGCCTAAAACCAAGCCCAGCAAAAACCGTCTCCAGTGTATTTCATCTCCACAATGCAAAAGCTGCCAGAGAACTAAACATCCACCTGAGCGGACTCAAGCTTAAGCATGCCCCAAATCCAACTTATCTTGGAGTGACCCTTGATAGGACCTTATCCTTCAAGGAACATCTAAAGGGGACGGCTGCTAAGGTGAAAGTACGAAACAACCTGCTCTGCAAGCTCGCTGGTGCAAAATGGGGGGCGGCAGTCTCCACCCTGCGCACCTCAGCACTGGCCCTTTCATACTCTGTAGCAGAATATTGTGCCCCTGTCTGGTCCAGGTCATCTTACACACACCATGTAGACACCCAGCTCAACTCAACCATGAGAACTATAACTGGAACAATCCGCTCAACACCACTCCCCTGGCTCTCTGTACTGTCAAACATAGCCCCTCCACACATCCGGCGAGCAGCATTAACTCAAAGGATGCTCCAAAAAGTTAAAGATTTTCCTCACTTACCAATCCATGCAGATATCTACACCCCACCCACTGCCCGACTTTCATCCAGACGGCCGATTTGGAAAAACCCTCCCCCAGCTGACTTTACCATCCAGACAGCTTGGCAAGAGGAATGGGAAACCAAGGAGGTCCCAAACAAACAGCTGGTGATAAACCCCAACCAACAGGTCCCGGGCACCAACCTCCCAAGGAGACAGTGGTCTACACTCAATCGCTTCAGGACTGGACATGGCCCCTGCTTGGCCAGGCTTCACAGATGGGGCAGTAGCCCTAGCCCACTGTGCGCATGTGGAGAGGAGCAAACTATGGAACACATCATAGAGGCTTGCCCGCTCCAAAGACTGGAAGGAGGATTACACACCCTCCATACAGCAAACCAGGAGGCAACTGCTTGGCTTAAGGACTTTGCATTCGCTAAATAAATAATAACTCCTTCGGGCTGAGCCTGGCCAGGTCCCATGGGCGGAAACCCGGCCACCAGACGCTAGCCATTGAGCCCCTCCCCCTGGCCTTTCTCCAGGGTGGATCCCCGGTAACCCCATACCGGGCGGGGTACTCTGAATCCTTGTTGTAGTATTTATCATGAGAGTCTGTTCGATTGTTCTTAGTCTGGCCCTTCACCCAGGACCAGTTTGTCTTGGGTTACCCTACCAGAGGCAAATTGCCCCGGACAACATAGCTCCTGGGATCACTGGGGCACGCAAACCCCCCACCACAATAAGGTGACGATCCATGAGGGTCCACCTCTGAATGACTTAAGAAAAAACAAAATGAAGACTTTGGAGGGGCCTAGTCAAAGTCCTGACCTGAATCTGACGGAGATGCTGTTGCATGACCTTAAAAAGGCGGTTCATGCTCGAAAACCCTCCAATGTGGCTGAATTACAACAATTCTGCAAAGATGAGCGGGTCAAAATTCCTCCACAGCGCTGTAAAAGACTCATTGCCAGTTATCGCAAATGCTTGATTGCAGTTGTTGCTGCTAAGGGTGGCACAACCAGTTATTAGGTTTATGGGGCAGTCACTTTTTCACACAGGGCCATGTAGGTTTGGATTTTTTTTCCCCTTAATAATAAACACCAACATTTAAAAACAGCGTTTTGTGTTTACTTGTGTTATCTTTGTCTAATATTTAAATTTGTTTGATGATCTTAAATATTTAAGTGTAACAAACATACAAAAAAAATGAGAAAGCAGGAAGGGGGCAAACACTTTTTCACCTCTCTCTCTCTCTCTCTCTCTCTCTCTCTCTCTCTCTCTCTCTCGTGCGCATGCGTGGGCGTTTGTGGGAGCAGGGGTGTGGAGTGGTGTCGAGTGAGTACTTTAAACTTTGTATTTTCTAACTTTTTCTCTATCTTGTGTGTTTGAGGTGTGTGTGTTTAATATAGTGGGTTGAGTGTGTGTGTGCTGGGGTGTGAGTGTTGGAGTGGGTGTGTTGGGGAACGGTAGCTTCTGCTGCCGGTTTTTCCCAGCCGGCATCATGCCGGTGATTGATGGTGGTGTGGAGTTTGAGCGCTTAACCCGGCGTCATGGTGTGAGAATCCTCCCGACAGTTCCCTGTTCTGTGGAGGAGGCCAGCCTCGCTGTAGGACAGGTGGTTGGGCATGGCAGCATAAAATCAGCATCGAGGATGAACAGCGCAATTGTGATCTTTCTGGATTCGACTGAGAAAGCTGATCAGGTGGTGGCACAGGGAGTGGTCATAGGTGACACTTTTACTCCCGTTTTACCGCTGGCGAATCCGTCTAGGAGGATCACCATCTCAAACGCTCCTCCTTTCGTTAAAAATGATCAGCTGATTAGAGAGTTGTCCCGTTTTGGCCAGGTTGTGTCCCCTATCAGAATGGTCTCTCTGGGTAGTAAATCACCCCTGCTGAAGCATGTTGTATGTCATAGGAGGCAGTGTTTCATGGTGTTGAAAGACAGCTCTGCTGAACTGAACGCGTCTTTTAATTTCAGGATTGATGGCTTTAGCTACTTGGTGTTTGCAACATCTGAAACCATGAAGTGTTTTGCGTGTGGCGCAGAAGGCCATCTTATTAGGTCATGTCCTGAAAAGGTGAACACAAAGAGCACTGGCGGTAAGAAAGGTGACGCCGCTGTTTCTGGTGGTCCGGAGGGTAGCGCTACATGTGGTGCGGCGGATGCCGCTGCGGCGCCCGCTTCTGCTGGGGCGGTCGTGGCCGCGACTGCGGCCGCATCCGCGTCCGCGGCCGCGTCCGCTTCTACTTCTGCGGGGGCGTCCGCGTCCGCATCCGCGTCCGCGTCCGCGTCCGCGTCCGCTTGTGCTGGGGCGGCCGCGGCCGCCTCTGCTGGGGTGGCCGCGGCGGGCGCGGTAGTTGTCCCCCCAAACAGTGATGGTGGGGAATTTCTGTCTGGCGGCAGCTCTGATCATTGTGACGAGCCTGTCGCCCGGGGTAAACAGGTGGAGGGTGTAAGTAAAAGTGCAGTTAAACAAAGGAACGTGAATGAACAGACTTTGCAGGCGGGGGAGGAGCGGTTTGACGCTGTAGCGGACACACAGAGCAAACACTGCATGACAAACGTTGCGTTTCATGAAGAAATGCAGGAATGTAGTTTTGTTGAAGAGGATCCTTTTAAAGCTGCACAAAAAAGGAAAAGTGCGGAAAACTTGCAGAGCTCTGCTAAATCTAGTAGGGTTGGGAATTTAGATTTAGTGAATGAGAGCGCTTCTGACGAAAGTGGAGATGAGTCTGAACTGATGCAGACGCAGACGCAGGAGGAGCAAAGCTCCTATTGTTTTACTAAAATTAGACAATTTCTCCAGGTGACTAAGGGGAGCAGAGCTGTGAAAGTGGAAAATTACTTTCCAGATCTGGAGTTATTTGTGGCATCAGCTCGCAAGCTGATGAAACCGAATGATGGGAATGAGACTTTTACTGATCAGGAAATTTTTCGTTTAAAGAAACTGGTTGTCAAACTGAAATCACAAATTTCTAACAGTCATGTTGACTCTTAGTTTGTTTCTTCCCTTTTATGCTATGTGTGTGTTTTTTTACTGTACCTTATTTTTATCCTTTTTAATGCCCCACCTTAGAATTGGCACTCTTAATATAAACGGGGCCAGGGATGATGTAAAAAGGGCCTCTTTATACAAGCTTTTTAATTTAAAGGCACTTGACGTGCTGATGGTCCAGGAGACTCACAGCACTGTAGACATTGAGTGCCAGTGGAGAAAAGAGTGGGATGGCTGCATTTTTTTTAGCCACAAATCCAATAATAGTGGAGGGGTGGCTGTACTTTTCTCTCGGGGTTGTGTGCCTGTCTCTTATGAGGTAGAAGAGGTGGTGAAAGGACATGTACTCTTGCTAAAGGTACAGCTTGAAAACGTAAACTTGGTTCTTATAAACGTGTATGTGCCAACCCAGAGAGCAGAAAGGATCAGGGTCTTTAATATGCTATCAGATACGGTTAGATCCTGTAATCCAAATAGTTTTTTATTTCTGGGGGGTGATTTTAACTGTACATTAAACCACAGACTGGACAGGAACCATCAGGAACCTCACCCTGCTTCTGCCAATAGGCTGAGGGAACTAGTGAAGGCACATGAAATGGCCGATGTGTGGAGATCACATCATGGGGACCAGAGGCAGTACACCTGGAGCCATGCTAAAGATAACCTCTTATCTATGGCCAGGTTAGACCGTTTCTATGGTTTTAAACACCAAATGAGTGTTTTTAAAAATAGTTGTATCTGTCCTGTTGGTTTCACTGATCACTGCCTGCTGATTTGTTCTGTTTTCATTGAAAATGTAAAGTGTAAGAGTGCTTTTTGGCATTTTAATAATACACTTTTAAATGATGTGTTTTTTAAGGGAGTTTTTCATGATGTATGGAAGTCACACAGGGAACAAAAATCTTCTTTTAGTTCTCTCCAAATGTGGTGGGATTTTGGTAAGGCACAGATAAAACAATTCTGCCAACAGTACACTCAAAATGTCACTCGTAGCTTGACCCAATCCTTGAAAGTTCTGGAGACTGAGGTGGTAGAACTAGAGGAGTTGCTCAGTTCTACAGGAAAACAGGAGCACTTAGAGGCTCTCAAGTCAAAAAGGTCAGCCTTGGCTAGCTTGCTAGGGGTCACCGCACAGGGTGCTCTGGTCCGCTCACGCTACATGGATGTAGCTCTGATGGACTCGCCCTCCCAGTACTTTTTTGGACTGGAGGGGAAAAATGGACAGAGAAAGCTCATTCACTCCTTGTTGGGCGATGACGGGAGAACAATCTCCACAGCAGCAGAGATCAGGAAACACGCTGCTAGCTTTTACAGTGAATTGTTTAGAGCAGAGTGGAGGGAGGACACGTCACTGGGCCAGGTTTTCCTTGATGGTCTTCCAGTGCTCTCAGAGGACCTTGTTGCCGGCTTGGATGCTCCACTGTCTCTGTCTGAGCTGCATACGGCGCTAATGAGCCTCCAGAATGGAAAATCACCAGGCATAGATGGTCTCTCTGTGGACTTTTTTAAGGAATTCTGGCCCCTGCTTGGTCCAGACCTGCTGGAGGTTCTCCAAGATAGCTTGGAAAGGGGGACCCTACCCACGACCTGCAGGAGGGCCA
Organism: Pholidichthys leucotaenia; assembly: GCA_020510985.1. Lineage (NCBI taxonomy): Eukaryota > Metazoa > Chordata > Actinopteri > Cichliformes > Pholidichthyidae > Pholidichthys > Pholidichthys leucotaenia. The sequence continues at coordinate 225,989,175 of CM035836.1, forward strand.
TCATCACACTGTTGCCGAAAAAGGGGGACCTCCAGAGCCTAAAGAACTGGAGGCCAGTCTCTCTGCTCTGCACAGACTACAAGATTCTCTCAAAAGCTCTGGCCCGAAGACTGAGAAAGGTGATGAGCGAGCTCATTCATGTAGACCAGACTTACTGTGTGCCTGGCAGGCTGATTAGTGACAACGTCACTTTAATTCGGGATATTTTGGAGGTCTCTGGTTCATTGGCGGTAGAAACTGGTTTGATTTCAATTGACCAGGAAAAGGCGTTTGATCGGGTTGAACACCAATATTTATGGACAGTTTTAACAGCTTTTGGGTTCAGCCCAGGCTTCATAGCCAGGATACGGGTCTTGTACAGTGACATTGAGAGTGTGCTGAAGATAAATGGGGGCCTGTCTGCCCCTTTAAAAGTCCAGAGGGGGGTTCGGCAGGGCTGCCCTCTCTCAGGGATGCTGTACTCCCTCGCCATAGAGCCTTTGCTTCACTGCCTGAGAAGGGATCTATCAGGAGTTACTTTTCCTGGCTGTGACACCACGTTCAAGCTGTCGGCCTATGCAGATGATGTAGTCATTCTGCTAAACAAGCAGAGTGACATTGACGTTCTGGTTAGGAGTGTCAATCTTTTTGGCCAACTTTCCTCTGCAAAGATAAACTGGGGAAAAAGCGAGGCTCTGATGGTGGGGGAGAAACTAGAAAATCAGCTTACGCTGCCGGGTGGGTTGATTTGGAAAAAAGGAGGTTTTAAGTATCTTGGTGTCTTTATTGGAAATCAGCAGTTTGAGCAAAAAAATTGGGATGGGGTCATAGAGAAGATTAACGGGAGACTAAACAAGTGGAAGTGGCTAATGCCGAGAATATCTTTTAGAGGAAGAGTGCTCATTTTAAATAATCTTGTTTCCTCATCCCTGTGGCACCGCCTCATGTGCATGGACCCCCCTGCTGGTTTGTTGTCCAAAATTCAGTCTGTTTTGGCGGACTTTTTTTGGGGGGGTGGACTCCACTGGGTTCCTCAAGCCCTGTTATTTCTTCCCAAAGAGGAGGGGGGGCAAGGAGTGATTCATTTAGCTAGTAGAGGTGCTGCTTTTAGACTGACTTTCATACAGAGACTGCTGACGGGCCCCCAGGACCTGGTATGGAGGCCTTTGGCCTGTGTTATTTTACAGAGAGTCCTTGGGCTTGGGCTAGACCTCCCTGTGTTTTTAATGGATTTTAAGAACTCTAATGCACTGTCTTTACCCAGTTTTTACCGCAGTCTCTTTTCAGTGTGGACTCTTTTTAAAAAACAAAGAGGGCCATGCGATTCCCTCTACTGGTTGTTGAGGGAGCCGCTGGTTTTTGGTGGTCGCCTTGGTGTCCTGCCGGGAGTTGGAAGGACCTTCCTTGATAGGCTGTGTTCCAGGAACATTCTCACTCTGAAGCAAGTGGTGGAACTGGCTGGTCCTGGCCTCAACAACGCCTCCGCTTTAGCAGCTCATCTTGGTGTCAGGTCGATTCGTTTCATCGATGGTCTTCTTGCACACTGGAAACAGGAGCTTCATGGACTTGAGCACTCCCTACTCTTGGACTTTAGCAATGGCACGCTGCAGCCAGAAAGCACTGACCCCTTTCCCTCTCTCACGCTCTATATGGACTTTGACGTCGCTCCTTGCTCCTTACTGGCATTCTGTGCTCCCACTGGTGTGGACTTTGGAGGAGCCAGTGGTAAGGCACTCTACAGACTGGTGGTGATGGCACTCAACAAGGACCGATTGAACACCTGTGTGGACACTCCTTGGAGAGCCTATTTTAAACTAGGAAAAGGGCATCGGCCTGCCTGGAGGGCTCTTTACAAAGCCCCTCTCCCTAAGAGACATGGAGACTTACAGTGGAGGGTCCTGCATGGTATTATAGCTGTCAATGCTTTTGTTTCTGTGATTAACAGCAGTGTCAGTGATCAGTGTGTTTTTTGTTCCTCTAGGGAGACTGTTTTTCATTGTTTTATTGAATGTCAGCGCCTGAGTGGCCTCTTTGAACTTCTCACAAAACTTTTTCATTTTTTTAAGGAAGTTTTCTCTAAGCAGGTTTTCATTTGTGGTTTTATGTACAATCGTCGTTTTAAGCAGAAGTGTCAACTACTGAACTTTGTTTTAGGGCAGGCAAAGTTGGCTATCTATGTAAGCCGGAGAAGAAAACTTGAAAATGTTGAGAATGATGTTGATGTCAAAATTTTATTTGTGAGGCTACTTAAAGCCAGAATCAGGCTGGACTTTCAGTTTTTTATGGGGAATGGGGATGTGGAAGGTTTCAGGACCCTCTGGTCCCTGGAGAATGTCCTCTGTTCAGTTCATGATGGACAGCTTTTTTTTGGGCGTTTTTTGGGGGATTAATTTTCTGTGTAACATAGCATGATATAGAAATTGTATTGACTGATGGACAAGTGTGTTTATTAAAGATCTTTTAAAAATCAAAATCTCTCTCTCTCTCTCTCTCTCTCTCTCTCTCTCTCTCTCTCTCTCTCTCTCTCTCTCTCTCTCTGTATGTGTGTGTATATTGAGATTGAGATTGAGATTCAACTTTATTGTCATTACACATGTATGAATACAAGGTAACGAAACGTGACTTGGCATTTGGGCACGCTCTGCAGAGCGTATCCAAGGCCGGGGCAGCCGCTAGGCGCCAGTCATATACGTATATATATAATAATATCACGAGCAGGAGTACAGTATAAATGAATCTAATAACTTCAGGTGTGATATGTCGAATGCCCTCCGCTACACTTCCACACACTTTTTCCATCGGTGTTGCAACGCTTGGATCCCTGCGGTTTAAAAACAAACCACATTTGGTCAAATTTGACCACGATGAACTCTTCAGTCTTTTCCCCCACACACCCCACAGTACTTCCACATATGGGACCTTAAATCAGAAAAAGTGTACATTGAAATGAACAGCAAGAGTGATATTATCTTTTGATCCTGATTGAATTTTACCATGAGTTACACATACAGTATGATGTTTGTCAATTTAAAAGATAATGTTCCACATAAAGTTTTCGGTTGTCATATAATAACAGAGTAATATTTAGTTTTTTCTGAAAACGATTAGCGGACTTCATCTACCATCATCCCACATCACCAAACAAGATCGTGGTGGGAGATCACTAAAATCTCATCTCCTGTTTCTTGACCGATGAAAGAAGGATCCAAAGAGGAGAAAAAGGTATTGATTTGTATTGTGAGAGCTACAGCGGGTCCAGAGGACTGTTGGTTATTTTGGCAGCACTGTGGAGCAGTGGTTAGCACAGTGGCAGCACAGTAAGAAGGTCATGGGATTGATTCCACTCCTGACCAACATGGGTTTGATCCCACCCCCTGACCATCAGTGACCCTTCTGTGTGGTGTTTGCATGTTCCCCCCGTGTCTGCATGGGTTTACCCCGGAGATAGAAAAATTCCATATTATCTATACTATTATTGATATTAATAATGTATTATTATAATTGAGAAGTATCATACCTTTCATATGCCATGTTTAATGTTTATATGTGCATTCCATATCGGATAAGTTTATATATTCTTGGCCTGTTTCTGTGAGCAATTTCAGAGAGTTCAGACAAGGTTAGTACATGTGTAAGGAATGATCTAAGCCATTTATTATAATCTCTTTGACATGTCCTGTTTCGGGTCACAGGAATGCACAGGAACTCCTCATCTTATTGATTAGTGTTTCATGGACATTCTGTTAGTTTTATGGATCTCATATCTTTATGACCCATGTCTCCAGAGTGTCTGACGTCCGCTTGGATAAGCTCAGTTATCAAGACTGTCCCGTTCTGTCCCTTCCCTTATCCTCATCCTCCCTCTCCTTTCTCCTACCTATATATATATATATCAGAAGGATGGATCCTTTAGAGATTCTAGGTGTGTCTGAATGTCATACCATGTAACCTCTCCCCCAAGGTGGCCAATGGGGTGACTCCTTATATTTTTGTAATAAATGTACATAAATTCAACTTTCTGCCTGATTATTTGACTTTGAATCATTTAAGCTCAAAATTATTCTAACACCTGGGTACTCCAGTTTCCTCCCACAGGCCAAAAACATACAAGTTAGGTTAATTGGAGACTCTAAAGTGTCCCTAGGTGTGAATGTGGTGTGAATGGTGAAGGGATGGTGCCATACTGTGGCTGTTTCATCCATCTAGGTGGATGCCCTGAATTTCCTCTCTGGGGATCAAAAAAGTACACAAAATTAAAAAAAATAAATACTTCACCTTGGGCATGCTTTGAACACATTACGTCAGATACATGCCTCTGTGTTTGTAGTTTTTAATTTACATATTTTCATAGACTTGTATCTTAACAGTTAGACAACAACCTATTTATAGGCAAAATTATCTTTTAAATTGACAGACATTCATGACCCTATTTTGATTGTCTTCCACACACTTTTCAGACAGACCTTCCGCCGTGCATCAGTGTTTTTGTTAGTTTCTGTCAGTACATTGTTTTTTACGCTTTGCGTCACGCCAACAAATTACCAGTAGACGGTGCGCCCACTATGCGCTCGGAAGAGGCACCTCATTTCAAAGAGGTGTGGTGGCACGTAATCTAATGCACATTGCTGTTATCATGCATTCCATGGAAATCCGCTTTTGATCAGGAAAAAGGAGGTCTATTGTCAGAAGTGCATTGTTTCATGACATTTCAGTGACGTGTTTTGACATCGTGCAGCTCTGGAGCTCAGGAAACAGTATGTGGGAATAAATGAATGAACAAGGTGTGTGCATTGTTTTACTTTCCACTAACTCCCCAGAGAGACAGGAGATGTGCCCACATCTGTGCTGGCAGTGTGCCCTGGGTTTCCAGCCCAGCAAGCTCCCCGACAGCCACCAATCAGCCCCCTGCAGAGGCTGCCGAGACCGGGCTTACTTCATGGTCCGAGCCGGAGGTGGATGGGAAGCAGCGCCAGATCGTCTCCTACCCAGGACGGATAGAGGGAGACCCTCGGTTGGCGAAAACAACAGGAGGGGGAGCACTCAATCTCCCCACAGCCGGGAGCGACTTCCACGCCACCATTAATGAAAGTTTGCACAGGCATCATCTTCTTTTCTTCATGTCTGTGTTGCATCCGTGTGCATTTTAAACAATTCTGCTGATTTTTTTCAGCCCATTCTTCACCGTTTATACTTTCTAACATAACTATCTGGGCTTCAGCTGTGATTGAGGTCTTCCTTATTACCAAGCAGCATTATCACATGCATTCTGGGTCACACACACCGGCTTTGGTCAGTCTTAAACCGTCATGATCACAATTCATTTTAGATAATGCTCCTCTTTGCATTAATGGGATGGGAAGGAGCGCTTTGGATTTAATTATCCAAAACGCACGTCTGAATGATTGGACCGGCCTCTTTGCGTCATGCGCTGATGGAAAGTTCATTTTTATGTTATTGTGATCAGGAAATGAACTTGGAAATGCCCATAAACGCGTTCTGCGTCAGTGACAGCTGATCAACCGACCCTGTCGTTTTAATATGGCCCCTGATGTGTAACTTGTGGCAAAATTCGATTGGGATCAAAAGATAATTTTGCTCTTGCCATTCATTTTAATAGATTTTTTTTTTCTTCCCGATTTAAGGTTCCATATGTGGAAGTAGAGGGGGCAAGACTTAGGCTCTCTATTGGATGAAAGTGGGTGATAGCAGCCCCAAGGGCTGATGGGAAGTGCTCAAAATGCTAGTGAAGAAGCACATTATCTTCAGGTAAACAGCTTAGATGCAGGTTCAGTGGTTATGCTACTGTTTTGCTCATGTTATAGATGTTTACCTGAGATGTTTGAGTTTTAGAAAAAAAAAAATCGTTAGCACCGTGAGTGTGAATGTTAGCAAGCGAGAGACCTTGAAAATAACAGAGACATCACTTTTTATGAGAGTGGTACACATAAATTAACAACTGCTATAATCTAAGTGCTTTTAGGTAGGAGGGATTATTTTGTTAATTTCTTACTTGTTTTGAAAGGGAAGTCTATTTAAATGTTAATATCTTGTAGTTTTTTATAATTAAAATAGTTTACCTTCTTAAACTGATTCACTCATGGTTTTTTCAATTGCGTCAGTTTGTGGGACAAAGCAGATAAAACTCATCATGCACTATAAATTATGAAATGTTTGTTTACAGCATATTCCTCGTGAAAAGCCCTGTCATGCCCACCCCCAAAATAATAATAATAATAAAAAAAAATAAATAAATACTGTAATATACGGTGGCTGTCACACTCTCAAAAAAATTCTTCCACACCGTTTACATGGCTGTAGTGATGTGTGAGCAAAGAAAAAGAGCACATCATTTAAGGACTGGTTCTGAGCCTTTTTATTTTTTGATAAATTAATTCAAGGTGGAATCATAGGAGGACCTTCTCTGCAATACAGGAAGGCATTCTGTGCAATTGCTGTATTGCTACTGCGCACATTTTTCGTGCTTTGATGTATACAAGCTTAAGGCCCTGTCACACCTTGACAATTTAGGCAGCATATCCCAGACGTATGAAACATTTGGAGGATTCGCTGGCATATGTCGAATAAGTTATGGGTAAGTTTTGTATATGTTAAGAGCACACTGAAGAATGCTGAAGCCTGCTGGTATACATCGTTGTACGCTGAGCTCCTGTGAAAATTTTCAGCCATCCGTCCATCCAGCCATCTTCTACCACTTTTTCGGAGGTCCAGGTCGCGGAAGCAGCAGTTCAAGGAGAGAAGCCCAGACTTTCCTCTCCCCAGCAACCTGCTCTAGCTCTTCAGAGAAGATACCGAGGCGTTCCCAGACAAACTGGGAGATATAGTCTCTCCAGTGAGTCCTGGGTCTGTCCCGGGGTCTCCTCCCAGTGAGGCGTGCCCAAACCACCTCAACTGGCTCCTTTCAATGTGGAGGAGCAGCGGTTCTACTCTGAGCCTCTCCTGGATGACTGAGCTCCTCACCCTATCTCTAAGGGTGAGTCCAGCAGTCCTACGAAGAAAGCTCATTTCAGACGCTTGTATCCTCAGTCTCATTCTTTCGGTCATTACCCAAAGCTCGTGACCATAGGTGAGGGTATGAACGTAGATTGACTGGTAATTCGACAGCTTTGCCTTAGAGCTTAGCTCCCTCTTCACCACAATGGATGGTACAACGTCCGCGTTACTGCAGATGGTGATTGATCTGTCTGTCAATCTCTCGCTCCACTCTCCCCTCACTCGTGAATAAGACCCCGAGATACTTAAACTCCTCCACTTGGGGCAGGAGCTTGTCCCCACCCGGAGAGGACAATCCACGTTTTTTCCGGCTGAGTACCATGGACTCGGACTTGGAGGTGCTGATTCTCAGCCCAGCCGCTTCACACTCAGTGGCAAAGCGTCCCAGTAGGACCTGTAGGTCATTGCTGGATGAAGCCAACAGGACAACATCATCTGCAAACAACAGAGATGAGATCCTGTGGTCACCAAGCATAACACCCTTCGTTCCCTGGCTGTGCCTAGAAATCCTGTCCATAAAAATTATGAACAGGATCGGTGACAAAGGGCAGTCCTGGCGGAGTCCATCTCTCACTGGGAATAAGTCTGACCGAGTGTTGACAATACGAACCAAACTCTCACAACGGTTGTATTGAGACCGGATAGCTTGTAACAACAAGCCCGATACCCCATACTCTCGGGGTATTGGGAGTATGGGGTATCGGGTATCATACACCCCCCACAAAAAACCATGAGGGACATGGTCAAATACCTTCTCCAAGTCCACAAAACACATGTAAACTGGTTGGGCAAACTCCCATGAACCCTCAAGGATTCTCGAAATGGTAAAGAGTTGGTCCGATGTGCCACAGCCAGGAAGAAAACCACATTGCTCCTCCTGAATCCGACGTTCGACCAACGGCCGGACTCTCCTCTCCAGTACCTTGGCACAGACCTTCCCAGGGAGGCTGAGGAGTGTGATCCCTCTAAAGTTGGAGCACACCCTCTGGTCCCCTTTCTTTAAGAGAAGATCCACCACCCCTGTTTGCCATGCCAAAGGCATGGCAAACAGGGGTGGTGGATCTTGCGTGAACCTCCACGCAATGTTGCAGAGGCGTGTCAACCATGACAGCCCTACAACATCCAGGGCCTTGAGGTATTCAGGGTGAATCTTATCCACCCATGGGGCCCAGCCACCAAGGAGCTTTTTAAACCACCTTAGCAACCTCAGCCCCTGTGATGGGCAAGTCATCCCCCTCGTCCACAAGCCCTGCTTCCTCTGTGGAAGGCGTGTCAGTGGGATTGAGGAGATCCTCTAAGTATTCCTTCCACCGCCCGACAATATCCCCAGTTGAAGTCAGCAGCGCCTCCGCCTCCTGAGCCGCCGGACAGTTTGCCAGAATCTCTTTGAGGCCAACCGAAAGTCTTGCTCCATGGCCTCACTGAACTCTTCCCACACCTGAGTTTTTGTTTCAGCAACCACCCAAGCTGCTCTCCGCTTGGCATGCCGGTACACCTCAGCTGCTTCGGGAGTCCCACAAGGCAACCAAGCTGAACAACTAAACACCACTCGAGTTCAGATCGGGGAGGCCATTCCTCCCAATCACCCCCCTCCAGGTTTCACTGTCGTTGCCCATGTACATGCTGAAAATTTTCCAGCATACCCAGCATATGGCTAAAACGTCCTGCATAAGCGGGGCATAAGTTGTACATAAGTTGTGTGTTCATTAAGCGACTCATAAGTTACTCATTAGAGGAAATACATTGAGATCAATGTCTAGCGTGCCCAAAACTTATTTCTAATGTATGAGTAACGGTCTTTGAACCTATGTGTAACTTACGGAACAGGTTTCTAACTTACAGTTACCCTAAAATGGTGTATTTTCAGCATTGGTTCACAGGAGGAACCCCTACAGGTATCAGCTCAGGTCCTGCCTGCAGTGCATATACGAGTACACAGAGAGAGCGAGAGGGAGAGCTAAACACACATACTTGTTCATGTAACAGGACCTCTCCGGGTCTGACTGAGCCAACATATGTGTAACACTTTCAAGCTACAGGATATTATTACTAATTAAGAGCTGACTTGATTCCCCTGCTCTCTGTTTTACCTTTGACTGCAGTCTGTACCATCATCTGTCCAGTGTTGTTCTGATAGATATGCCAAAATGTCGGAACACTGGAGGAGGTGGATCCAATCAGCTGATCGCCAGAAGCACAGAGCTCAGCCGTTTTCCATGATAAATCCCATTTTGCTCTCCCTTGGCTGCAGCTCCCAGCAAGAGCACACTCCATGCATTGTCTTGTTTTTTTTTTGTTCACTTTATTAAAAATAAACTTTTATGACAACTGTCATCTGATGTTCCTGACGTGTCACATTACCTGTTTTAGGCGTGACCGACCTGACAGATTTGACAGCTCTGCCAGGTCGGTCATGCCCCCCGCCATGCGATGGTCTTTCGAGGAGAGAATCATCTCGGTTGAACAGAGATGATCTCTCGTACATCTAGGATTCATGGATCGGGAGACAACGACAGTTTGGCATGACTGCGCTATGCACAAGTTAGACTATTGTTGTACATAAGTTGTGTATGCTGGCAACACGCTAAGCATTCATTGGTTTAAGTTATTTTTAAGATATCGAAACGTTCTATGCAAGTTACTAATACATTATGTACATATACATACGCTGCCTAAATCGTCATGGTGTGACAGGGCCTTTAAAGCTGTCGTCATTCAGTATATTCAGCAGTTCATTCAGTATATTCCCAGTTTCATCCAATATATTCAGAACTTTATTCATTATATTTGGAAGTTCACTGAATCTATTCCAAGCTTTTTTTGCAATTTTATATACACTCTGTGTGTGTGCGTGCATGTGTGTGCGTGCCAAGTGCTTGAGGGACAGTTCTAGGAGCATATCACATCACTTACCTTGCTTTTATATTTGTCTTTGAATTGTTTTTATTTTCTAATTGTATGGAATTATCTAACATGATACAACAAATAGAGATTCAATATGTTTGTCCTAAAAGATGGAATGTCACTGTCTCCCTTTCTGTACATACCAAGTTCTTTGTACAGAAATCTTGACCTGTGATGAGTTTCATCACCAACAGTACAGAGTGATAATGTGATGTAAGGAAATGGGCTTTGCTTTCACAGTATCACATGATAACTATAATTATTCAGTCTGTCTATTTTGGAGCAGTCATCACAACACAGCCATCATTTTTAGCAAAGTACTTAATTATCATCATCATAGCAGTCTGTCGGGGGCGACAATGACTTTTCATTTCGGTCTGATCAGATTCCTCCACGCAGCTCTGTCCTTTTCCTTTCGCTGCCAGGAACTCCTGACCTTGTTAACCCGGGTGACGTCTGAGCCGGTATGAGTTGCTTTCTGACTGACCATTTCATGAAACTGCTTGCAAAGTATTTGAGTACTGCTACACATTTCTAGAAATGCACAAATGCAATGACACACATCCACTAGTGTCACTAGTTTCTAGTCAAGCAGAGGAGGCACTGTAAAGATTGACTCGCAGTCTTCTTGGTGAAGGACTTTTAAATATCAAAGTCCAAAAAGGACATATAGTACACTGTTGCAAATGATGGACTGTAGTTGCAGTATGTGCTGGAAACAATGGTTCCCCTGTATTGTCTGCCTCTGTTGTGCACTCCTATTGCCAAGGGATAACTTAGACCAAAGTTTTGAATCAGATTGGAGGTCATCCCGGATTACACAACATCACTGTAAATGCAGTGAGCATAGTTCATGTGAAAGTAGGGTTAATCTTGTTATGCTGGGGATTCATGCCAAGTTCTTACAATAAGCATAGCTTCCAGTCCAATTTTCCCTGCCAGCTGTTGTTTCTGTATTCCACTAAGCCACATTTTTTTCTGAATTATCATTGCAGCTCAGAGTTACAATAAACATAATGCTTTCCCTTAATGCTTGTTGCTTAGCCTTGGTTTAATTTAGGTCCACCACAGCAACAAAGTCGCACAAAGTCAACAATTGCAAAATATTGTAAAAATGAGACATTGCAAAGAAATCCTAAGCTCACGATTATGGAGGCAAGAGCATATAAGGATCACTCCTTCAGGATAAAGGGTCATTCCATGACATTTCAACAAATTTTCTGGACATCCCACGCACTTCAGTCTCAAAACAATTCTGAAAATTTTACCAGCTGTCTTTATTATCCAATAGGCTAAATATAAAATTTTAATGCATTCGGATAAGGGCCTTTTGACATCTGGCCAATTCAGGGGGGTATATGTCAATTTTGGCATTTCATTGTTTTTCCAAATGTCAGTGTCTCAAGAACTGTACCACCAGGGAACTGAAATGTTGCACATTGATACATATTTTCCTGCTGTGTCAAAATATACTAAAAAATCTGTTATTCAACATAATGGGTAGTTATGACAGTCCCTCAAAAATGGTAAAAATAACATCCAGGTTACACGCTCGACCACGTTTAGTTCTTCTGAAACCATATTTGTGTATGCACCAAACTTTTAATAGTGTATAATAATAATACTTTTTATAATGTTGAGATACACAGATGAGCTGTTCAAAACACTCATTATCAGACAGATGGATACATTGGCTTTTGTGTGGCAGTCTCTTCAAGTCCTGAAAAAAAAAAAAAAATCAGGTCTGATTTTCATTCAACCATAACTCCATGTAATAATGAATGGGGAAAAAAATCTGAAATCTTTTTTTAATTTAAAGTACAAAGACTCTTCTTGCTTGGGAATGAAAGAATTTTTCTTTATGTGACTCCTTAATTCTCAGTTTTCATCCCGAATGTGGGGCTGATTCATCATTTGCGAGTAGTGCAGTTCATTAACATCAGACCAATTTAACTTGCTTTTACTCTGAATATTAGCTTAAATTTGTTCTATTCATTAAATCTTTATTGTTAATCATCATTTACAATAAATATATAGAGTGCTGTGAAAAAGTATCTGCCCCCTTCCTGATTTCCACCGGGCCCCGGGGGTGGATGAGGTTCACCCTGAGTACCTCAAGGCCCTGGATGTTGTAGGGCTGTCACGGTTGACACGCCTCTGCAACATTGCGTGGAGGTCGGGGACAGTGCCTTTGGCATGGCAAACCGGGGTAGTGGTTCCTCTCTTTAAAAAAAGGGGACCAGAGGGTGTGCTCCAACTTTACAGGGATCACACTCCTCAGCCTCCCTGGGAAGGTCTATGCCAAGGTACTGGAGAGGAGAGTCCGGTCGCTGGTCGAACCTCGGATTCAGGAGGAGCAATGTGGTTTTCGTCCTGGCCGTGGCACATCGAACCAGCTCTTTACCCTTGTGAGAATTCTTGAGGGTTCGTGGGAATTTGCCCAACCAGTTTACATGTGTTTTGTGGACTTGGAGAAGGTATTCGACCGCGTCCCTCGTGTTTTTTTGTGGGGGGTGCTTTGGGAGTATGGGGTATCGGGCTTGTTATTACGAGCTATTCGATCTCTGTACGACCGTTGTGAGAGTTTGGTTCGTATTGCCAACACTCGGTCGGACTCATTCCGAGTGAGAGTTGGACTCCGCCAGGGCTGCCCTTTGTCACCGATCCTGTTCATAATTTTTATGGACAGGATTTCTAGGCGCAGCTAGTGAACGGAGGGTGTCATGCTTGGTGACCACAGGATCTCATCTCTGTTGTTTGCAGATGATGTTGTCCTGTTGGCTTCATCCAGCAATGGCTTACAGCTCTTGCTGGGACGGTTTGCCGCTGAGTGTGAAGCGGCTGGGATGAGAATCAGCACCTCCAAGTCCGAGTCCATGGTTCTCAGCTGGAAAAAGGTGGATTGTCCTCTCCGGGTTGGGGACAAGCTCCTGCCCCAAGTGGAGGAGTTTAAGTATCTCGGGGTCTTATTCACGAGTGAGGGGAGAATGGAGCAAGAGATTGACAGATGGATCGGAGCAGCATCTGCAGTGATGCGGACATTGTACCGGTCTATTGTGGTGAAGAGGGAGCTGAGTTCTAAGGCAAAGCTGTCGATTTACCAATCGATCTACGTTCCTACTCTGACCTGGGGTCACGAGCTTTGGGTAATGACCGAAAGAACGAGATTGCGGATACAAGCGTCTGAAATGAGCTTTCTCCGTAGGATTGCTGGACTCACCCTCAGAGATAGGGTGAGGAGCTCAGTCATCTGGGAGAGGCTCAGAGTAGAACCGATGGTCTTCCGCAGGTATAAAGAGAGGTGGAGAGTCAGTTGAGGTGGTATGGTCATCTGATTAGGATGCCTCCTGGACGCCTCCCACTTGAGGTGTTTTGGGCACGTCCCACTGGGAGGAGACCCCGGGGCAGACCCAGGACTAGCTGGAGAGACTATGTCTCCCAGCTGGTCTGGGAACGCCTTGGTATCCTCTCTGACGAACTGGAGCAGGTCTCCAATTTTCATCATAGGTATACCTCAACTATGAGATACAAAATGAGGGGGAAAAAAAATCCAGAAAATCACACTGAAGGATTTTTAATGAATTAATTAGTAAATTCCTCGGTAAAATAAGTATTTGGTCAATAACAAAAGTTCATCTCAATACTTTGTTATATACCCTTTGTTGGCAATGACAAAGGTCAAATGTTTTCTGTAAGTCTTCACAAGGCTTTCACACACTGTTGCTGGTATTTTTGGCCATTCCTCCATGCAGATCTCCTCTAGAGCAGTGATGTTTTTGGGCTGTCGCTGGGCAACATGGACCTTCAACTCCCTCCAAAGATTTTCTATGGGGTTGAGATCTGGAGACTGGGTAGGCTACTCCAGGACCTTGAAATGCTTCTTACGAAGCCACTCCTTCATTGCCCGGGCGGTGTGTTTGGGATCATTGTCATGCTGAAAAACCCAGCCACGTTTCATCTTCAATGCCCTTGCTGATGGAAGGAGGTTTTCACTCAAAATCTCACGATACATGTTTCCACCCCCATGCTTCACAGTAGGTATGGTGTTCTTTCTCCTCCAAACACGACAAGTTGAGTTTTTACCAAAAAGTTCTATTTTGGTTTCATCTGATCATATGACATTCTCCCAATCCTCTTCTGGATCATCCAAATGCTCTCTAGCAAACTTCAGACGGGCCTGAACGTGTACTGGCTTAAGCAGGGGGACACGACTGGCACTGCAGGATTTGAGTCCCTGGCGGCGTAATGTGTTACTGATGGTAGCCTTTGTTACTTTGGTCCCAGCTCTCTGCAGGTCATTCGCTAGGTCCCCCCGTGTGGTTCTGGGATTTTTGCTCAGCATTTTTGTGATCATTTTGACCCTACAGGGTGAGATCTTGCATGGAGCCCCAGATCAAGGGGGATTATCAGTGGTCTTGTATGTCTTCCATTTTCTAATAATTGCTCCCGCAGTTGATTTCTTCACACCAAGCTGCTTACCTTTTGCAGATTCAGTTTTCCCAGCCTGGTGCAGGTCTACAATTTTGTTTCTAGTGTCCTTTGACAGCTCTTTGGTCTTGACCATAGTGGAGTTTGGAGTCTGACTGTTTGAGGGTTGTGGACAGGTGTCTTTTATACTGATAACGAGTTCAAACAGGTGCCATTAATACAGGTAACGAGTGGAGGACAGAGGACCCTCTTAAAGAAGAAGTTACATGTCTGTGAGAGCCAGAAATCTTGCTTGTTTGTAGGTGACCAAATACTTATTTTACCGAGGAATTTACCAATTAATTCATTAAAAATCCTTCAATGTGATTTTCTGGATTTTTTTTTTCTCATTTTGTCTCTCATAGTTGAGGTATACCTATGATGAAAATTGGAGACCTATCTCATCTTTTAAGTGGGAGAACTTGCACAATTGGTGGCCGACTAATACTTTTTTCCCCCACTGTACGTTCATGAAAGTATGTGTTTTCCATTGAGAAATGTATCCAATAAACTATTTGAAAAATAAAATTATTATGAAAATAAATTCATTAATTGCCAGGTGTTTTGAGATATAACTGCAGGGAGCTACAGCATGGGGGCTGAAGGGCTGCAGGTTGCCGAGCCCTGCCCTAGGTGGTGGTGTTCTTGAGATGTTGACATTTGAACATCAATGAAAAATTCAGGCCTGTGAATTCCATGGCTGTCTAAATTGGTTGTATCTTTAAAAGTCCTCATCCGAATGCACTAAAATTTTAAATGAGGCACAGCTGGTAAAATTTTAGGAATTTTGCTGAGACCAAAGTGCGTAGGGCATTTGTTGAAAGGGCATGGGACAGCTCTAAAGACATTATCCCCAAAGAAAAAATACTGCTGAGCTGTTCATCCAGTATGTGTGATGAAGCTTAAAAATACTATTGCCATTTTGTCACTTGAAGTGTTCTTCCTGGTTTAACATTACAAGATGCGCTGACCTTTTCAACACATTAAGTCTGTTGCACACCGACAGGTTACCTCTCCCTTTTCCTTACAAAAGGATAATACTGGCACCTTCTTTTATTGTGATGAAAAAGCAGAGCTGCCTCTGTAATTTCACTCCATGTGCTCCATTTGATTCCTCGAACAAAAATCCTGTCACCTTAACTGAAAACAATCATTGGGGATAACAATTATTTCAAATGAGTGATGAAATATCAATACATCTGCACTTCATCACTGCTTTTCATTGAACATGAAATGGTGAAGGAATACCGTCTTTCACTGACTACAGGGTGGATTATTTTCTCTTGTGGATTTTTGGTGACATAATCCAGAAGCACAATGCAAAGCTTCCACCAAATATGTCATAGAGGGGATTGATTGAAGCCAATGCTGTAATCCCTACAAGACTCCCAACAGTTTTATTACCTTAGACATTTGTCATGTCTGTCATATTGTAGGAACAATGGTTTTCTCATCTTTTCTTTGGGTTTTATTACCGCTGCTGGGTGATTACAGCTATGAAATTACAGTAACTCAGAGTGCACTCGGCCGCTCGATCCTCTGTCCAGTTTTCCAGTTTTCAGCAGTTTATCTTTTAATGACAAAACACCTATACATTCAACATCTGTATTATTCTCGTTTTTTTAGTTTCCAGGATTAAGCCATGATGCAAGACTCTTCTAATGTAATGGGGCAAGGGTATTATCCCACTTTGTTGATGTCATACAGGACAAAGACACTCGTTCTGGTCCTTCATGGTAGAGGGACGAATTTTAACATGAGTGAATTGATATAAAATAATTGGAATAAAGATTCACCCTACTTTGAATATTGAGGAAGGATTTTGATGCTTTAAAAAAAACAGTGTAACGACAGTGTAACAATTCAAATAGACTTAATTGACACACATACTAAGACAGACAAAGCTATCCTCCCAGACACATGTTCTGCATAAACTGATGAGCTAAAGATGGATCTGTTTAGTCCATCTGCCTGGAGCCAGGTAACTACTGCGATATGGCCTGGTTTTGCGATGATGTGTGCACAGAGCTGTGTACTGTCGCACTGCACAGGTGGCGGCAGCAGGGATGGGAGCAGGCCAGTGATCAGGTAGCATACCACTGAGGTGGAAATAACAGACTGAACTCTTCTGCTGCTCTGAGCAGGCTGTGAAGAAATGCTGCAGGTGGTGCTGACCGTAACACTCTTGCTCCCCCAGTGCCAGACAAACTCTGGTCAAGGTGTGTCATGTGGATTTGAATATGTAGGGAGGGCATGCATATCTCGCTGAACTGGTGCACATATCACCAAATATACTAGAAAGAGCTCTAATATTGATGTACTACTGTCTGAGTCGCCATAATTTTTTAATAAGGCTTTGATATGAATTGTAGATGCTGGTTCATCTTCTTCTTTTGGCTGCTCTATTTTGGGGTCACCACAGCGTATCTTCTCCTGATATTGCAATGATATGCCGATTTTTCAAGGATTTTTATGCCAGATGCCCTTCCAGATACAACTACTCTACCCATGCCTGGGTAGATGCTACTAATTGGTATAAATAAACACTAATATCTCCCTTTGCTGGCTACTCTGTTTGGACTGCTGCTCGCCTTACCCGGACCCGCAGATAAGTGGGGATGGATTGATGGATGGATGGACTAACTGACCTAAAACAGGAGAAGTTTAGTCTGATTTAATGTCTGATGTGAGGGGAAAAGGCCATTTGTCTTTTTACACAGTGTACACTGACAATTTGAGACGCACCTGTATTGGGTTCTTCAAAGAAAATGGAGAAGGCCTCAGAGTGCCTTCTTACATATTTGTCATACTTAAAAGTTTTAGATCATCAAACACATTTTAATATTAGCCAGATATAGTAAATCCTGAAGGAGAATGCCTGGCCATCAGTTTGTCACCTCAAGGTCAAGCCCTCCAACATGGCTGAATGAAAGCATTTCTGCCAAAAAGATTTGGCCAACATGCCTCAATAACAACGTAAGAAGACTCGAGGCTTGATATCGTGAATGCTTGATTGCACTGTTGCCACCAAGGGTGGCATAACCAGTCATTAGTTGTAGGAACAATTGCTTTGTCTTTGTCTAATGTTAAAATCTGTTTGATGTGAATCATTTAAGTGTGACAAATACGCAAAAATATAAGAAATCAGGACAGACTTTTTCTCAGCACTGTATATTTATTCCTATCACCCAACTGGGAATGTTTTTTTTTTCTGTTATGATATATTATAATGGGAGTCTTTATGACCTGTATACATGAATGATCAAACTTGGCCACAAGAAGCAGACAAATATGTTGTAAAAGAAATTCTTCTGGGCTCCGTCTCATCAAAAGCCCTTCTTTTGTTCTTGAGTTTTTGGCAGTGAGCCTCCAGTTCAGTCAACCTTCACTGCAGTGATTTGTCGGTGGCACATCAGTTGCTCACAGAGCTGCTCAGTACTCTCATCTTGGAGTTTTGCGGGTGAAGTGAGAGGTGAGCATAAGTGCTAGGTATCCTGTAAGGCCTGTTACTGGTTCAGGCTGTCAGATCAGAGACAGTCCTTTGAAAATAAGCCTATTTTCTTTAGCAGGCAGACTGCTGAGCTCATGCTCATTAGTTTTGTTTTTTTTTTCACTTGGAGATATAGTTTTTACTCACACACATGCAGTATATAAAAGTATAGTGGTTTTCCAAAGTCTAAAACCACACAGGTAAATTTCATCTACTGTTCAAGTGTATGCTGCCTAAATGCAAATTGCAGCCTGTTTGCCATTTAAATAAGCTTTGAGAGTGTTATACGAATACTGTAGCATTTAGAGATACGCATGTGAGATGCTTATGTGTTGGATTACATGTTGATTTAGCCTGGATTGCACCAACAAGGTTTAATTTATTAATCTAAGTTTAGCTTCTGTATAATCAGAGCTGAGTAAAACTAAGTTTAAAATTGGTTAATCCAGTTTTAACATTAAGACAAGCTCTGTTGCACAGTTTAAAATTCATTTGGTTAAACATGGCTCAGTAAAGAAAACAGTTTTTGGGAGGGGGCCTTACTTTTTTACCCCTCAGCCTCTAAAGGCTGAAGGTCATTGTCAGCCCACTGGGCGGGTGGGCGGCAGTCGCGGCGTCAACACCTACCTTGTGGACGTGGTAACTAGAGAAAGAAAAGATGTAGGCTTTTTCAAATTTATACCGTGGCTGTACAACACTGTTCATTCAAATGTGAAATATACTGTCTGGGTCTATATTTATATTTTATATTTTTATAAATATATTTTTATTTTTATATTAATTTAACTAACTGTAATGCTGTTAATGTCATATAGCTGCAATGCTCCTGCACTGTGTGTATCACTGTGTACATATGTATATTGATTTACTGCTTTGGCTAACCAGTTCTTATCGTATTATCTTATTAACTATTGCTCAGAGTGCTGCTATCCCTGTGCTGCTGAAATCCTGTAATTTCCCCATTGTGGGAATAATAAAGGCTTGTCTTATCTCATATTTGGAAGATCTCGAACAAGTTTGAATTTGGGTAACCTCTGACCTTTAGGTCAGGGTCATAAGTCAATTTTCCCTAAATCTTGTGAATGTGATAATTACACAGAGGAATGATGTGGCCTTTTCAAATCGATATCATGTCTAAGACAAGTCTCGGACGGCTCAGTCCCTTCCCTCTGACTTTGGGTTTGGGGTCAACAGGTCAAAGGTCAACATTAACATTCCCTTTGCACTACTACTATCACCACCAAACTTGGTACACATGTTCACCTTGAGACCCCGACCTCTTACTATGGGTTTAGGGTCAAAAGGTCAAAGGTCACGGTTTCCTTTTCCTATACCCTATTACTATAGAATGAGTAAAGCTATGGTCACCAAACTTGGTACACATGTTCACCTTGAGACCCAGACCTCTTACTATGGGTTTAGGGTCAAAAGGTCAAAGGTCACAGTTAGCTTTCTCTATTCCCTGCTACTACAGAACGAGTAAAGCTAGGGTCACCAAACTTTGTACCCAGGTACACCCTGTCATCCTGACCTCTACCCCTGGTTTTGGGATTGCAAGGTCAAAAGTCAAGGTCAAAATGCCATTAAAAGCTACATCTCATCTTGGGCGGTGCGGTGGAACAGTGGTTAGCACTGCGGCAGCACAGCAACTCACCCTTGGCCATGGGATCCCTGGTTCGATCCCAGCCCCTGACCAACAGTGATCTGTGTGGAATTTGCATGTTCTCCCCGTGTCTGTGTGGGTTTACTCCGGGAGTTTTCCGGTTTCCTCCCACATGCCAAAAACATGCAGGTTAGGTTAATTGGAGACTCTAAAAGTGGCCCTAGGTGTGAATGTGTGTGTGAATGGTAAAGGGATAGTACCGTACCGTGGCTGCTTCATCCATCCATGTGGATGCTCTCATTTTCCCCTCAGGGTATCAATAAAGTATATAAAATCAAATCAAATCAAAATCTCAACAACAAACAAAACTGACGGATACCCCTGGCAGTCACCAGTATTTTTATTGCTGCTTTTCCAAAAAAGACACATCAGTGTTGCGAGCTAGCCTAAAAAATTGTCAGCCTACTGCAACCTCAAGGATCTGATTAGTTTGGCCAAAGGAAAACATTAGTTAGGTATGAATGCATGTAGCCAGTGAACATTTTTCAAGATCTTGACAAGTTGTTTTTTTTCATAAAGGGAAATACTGTGGCACATATGTTGGGTTCATATTTTCCACAAATGTATGGCTGTGTGGCTTATATTATTCATATATCCATACCTACATATGTATAGACGTAAGTGGAATGTTTAGAGATTGCATATGTAGAATGACCTCACGTCTCAGAGCAGGACAAGAGGTCTCGACCACCGGCGAAGATCAAGGAGCAGACGGAGTCGCAGCAGTGGAGACCAGATCGAACTTCCTGACCACCCAGGGTCAGGTGGAGGAGAGAGAGGACAATGGAGAGGGATTACGCTAATGCATGATGTCAGCTTTGATATGCAATGTCTTTTGTTGAGTGTGGGTATAAGTATGAAGGTCTGACTGCGCTCGACCTCTTCATTCTGCTTCTGCATCGAGATGAGACATGTTAGGGACTGAAGCTGATAATAAAACTTGATTTATAAAATCACATCGCTTCATCATTTCAAGCTCCCTACAGGCTGTATGTTTATTGGGTGCTTCACTTCTCGAAGGACAAAAGGTCTGGATCTGCAGGAGTCTGCAGGAGATAACGAGGAGGTGTGAGATTTGGCCTTTGTCTCAGAGAAGATGCCCCAGAGGGATTTCCGGATCATCCAAGAATAAGAGACAGTGGTGAAAGATCAAAGAGCTGCATTGTGACTGGGATTAAGTACCATGTGACTGTATGTTTGCTAAAGCACCATGTGACTTAAGTTTCGATGCTCCAGAAGTATAAGAGTGCAATGTTATATTGCTCTGCCTCTTTTTCCTGCTTTGAGAATGCTAAAGATGTGTTCTGTTAATAAAGCTGAACCTGAGAAATAAAACTCAGCCTCATCCTTGAGCACATCCTCTACAATACTATATTTTTGAGTTCTAGATACTAATGTGTTAATGTTTTGTGCCTTTGTAGATCCGCTGTGATGTGTACTGTAAGTTGTAATGCACATGTTGACCCCTTGGTGAAGGGGTAAGGGTACAAATGAGAATTGGTACTGATCCTAAAAATAAATGACCCTTTATTTTATATAAGAATTTAGTCAGATTTAGTCAACAAAATTCTTATGATATTTAGTTGACTAAAAATAGACTAAAGCTAAAATGGTTTAGATAACTAAATTATGACTAAAACAAATGATATTTTAGTCAATGACTATGACTAAAACTAAAAAAAAAATTGCGGTTAAAATGAACAAATTAACACTGGTTTGCACTTTTTGATGACGGACATTTCATAACTGGAGTCTGACAAGTGTCTGTTCACAAAGTAAGCTGAATTAGTGTAAAGTTTTTTTCCATATACTGTACAAAGCTCAACACTTCCTGAATTATTTCAAAATAAAAGCCCTTTACAGCCGTTCAAGTAGAATAGGTGATTCTGTTATGTGCTTTTGTTGTGAAGTGCTATAAATCAGATATACATCTCTGAAAACTGTGCAGCCAGCCAACAGTTTTTTTTTTTCACAAGTTGTAATTTTTTTTAAAATGTAAAAGACATTCAAATGAAAGAAAAGAGAAGGTGAGCCTTTTATTTTAAGGACGCTTTAGTTTCAACTTTTTCTCTAAAGGGTAACTGCCATAAGTTAGCTGAGTTTGCACTTTGTGTATTCAACTTAATTACAGAGGAACCCTACAGTTTTAATAAATTGATTTCATAAAAAAAAAGGCTGGCACTTTATTCTAAATTTGTGGATCCATTTTTGATCAAAGCTTTATTTAAAAGGTTTTGTTTGGTTTGCACTTGATTCCCAATATGAAAAAAAAATGGTTTCATTTAAAAAAATAATGGATTCATAATAATTCCTTGACTTTTGTAGTTACATGTATACATCTCAATCAAATCATGAATCAACTGTGGCATGAAAAAAATCAGGGATTTTTTTTTTTTTTGAGGCCATATTGCCCAACAAACAAATAGCAGTGCGTGGGCTGAAAACCAAACTAAGCAAAACAAATCTCACAAGCAAGACAAGGCAAGGAAATGTATAACATGAACAACTCACAGACAGGACTGACTGGGAACATTAATGACGCCACACGAGATTAAGACTGACACAGATCTAAATAGAGGAGGGGTAAATACTGGACACAGGACAGGTGGAAACAATCAGGGTGAATCAAGTACACATGGGGAGAACAATGATGACACATATGAAGCACAGAAGGGGTGGGGCTGTACAAACAGGCAGAGAACACCAGGACCAAAAAAATAATGATGATAAACATGAGAGCAGGGCAGAAACAAAACTACGGAACCTAATTAGAGACATGATAATGAAAATAAACACAAGCACCAAACTAAGGCGGGAGAACACAAAGAAAACATACTATTAACTAAAGGTGAGAACATGGCTTGAACCCATGTCCTGGTTATCACAAAATACAAGAATAATAAGCTAAGGTGAGAACATGGGCCCAGTCCATGGTCTGACAGGATTGCACAGTATACGAGGGGGGGCTGAAAAGTTCATAGGCTGAAAAGTTCGTAGTGGCCAAATTTGGCCAAATGTGGTTTATTTTTCCACCGCAGGGATCCAAGTGCTGCAACACCGATAGGAGAAGTGTGTGGACCGAAGGGGAGACTATGTTGAAAAATAAACCACATTTGGTCAAACTGACCATTTTGAACTTTTCAGCCTATGAACTTTTCAGCCCCCCTCTCGTATTTCAAAAAGGGAGACTTCAAATAATTTAAAGTATATGTGTGGATATCCTTTCCCCAATCATTTCTTTTTTTAATTTTTTTATTTTTTCAAAATTAAAAGCAAAGTTGAGTCATTTCAGAACCAGGTTCAACAGTTTTAAAATGTGAGTTGATGTTTACAAAGTGACTGGTGCTGTCATGCAATACTGGTACTTTTCCCCTTAATGCTGAGCAAATCAAATTAGCTAGGCAAGTGCAAACCACAGTCTAGACTGATTTTCATATGCCACTTTTTCATCTTGGCCTGTCCAAAATAAAGTGCATAAACCAGTCTTTGTTTACCCAAAGTACTGCAATAAATAATTGTATTCCTTTGCTACTGTAAAATATTTATGCAGTTGTGCTTTATCATGATTATGAGAGCTTGAATATTGTTTTAGAAGAGTTGCACACATAAAGTTATCATTATTTGATTCCCTTTGCCACAAACATGAATTATAGAATGCAAAATGGTTCTAGAAACAGCTTGGGGTAATTCACATTAGCATGAAAAAAGAGTAGACTTTGTAATGACTTTCGAGTTGAGATCTGTCTTTTTTGCCCCACATCTGTTTTTGGTGCAGTATGGGATTTTCATCCCTTTTTCAAGTTGGTGATGGTGGCCCAAATCAGCTGCTATCACCCATGTACTCTCATGATTTTTTAAACAATAAATGCACTTAGAAAATGGGCTTCTTTCTAGGAAAAAACAAGAAAACCTATCTAATAAATTTTAAAGCCTTCTGTTGGGGCAGTGATTTCAATGGCTGTAATTTAGAGTTTGAATAAGTCAAAGAGGGGGAAAAGAGGAATGGACTGTGTGTATTCTTTTGAAATTTAAAAGTCATCATTTTTGTGAAAATTACTTCTATTCAACATCAGGAATAAGTAGATTTAAATATAGTTATTTGTCAAATTGTTTAACTTTCTACATTCATTTTTAAAAGGTAGGAACTTTACAGTGCTCAACTACTGAGCATTGCACGTACTATGTAAGGTTTTTCTAGGGATCAATCATGCACTGTTCTCCTGCAGATTGAGAAGTACATCACATAAGATAATACACACATGAGTGCACATGCTAAACTGAAGAGGCCCTTTATAATATCATCTACAACTTATTAATGTATTGTTATTACAAAGTGCTGGTGTTGTTGCAAGGGTACATTAAGTGTGTGTGTATATATCAAATCAAATCAAATCAAACTTTATTGTCACATTGCTGTACATACAACTGTAGTGCAGGCAAGATGAAATTGCGTTTCTCTCGGCATCCATATAAATAGAAGCAGCATGATATAAGACACACTCACACATATCTCTTCACCCCCCCACCCCCACCCCCCCATCCATTCACACATCCCTGAGACATACTTGGGAAAAACTAACTAGCTATAATATACAAATAATATATATAATGTCCGTAGGTGCAGTAGTGTGTATGAGAGATTCCGGATCAACTGTTCAGCATCCTGACAGCTTGTGGAAGGAAGATGTTGATCAGTCTGGTGGTTCTGCCTCTGATGCTCCGGAATCGTTTACCAGATGGCAGAAGTTCAAAGTGTTTTTGCAGAGGGTGAGAACGGTCCTTGACAATGTTCAGTGCCCTGCTCCTACAACGGTTCTGAAAAAGTTCTTGGACAGAGGGGAGGGAGACTCCAATTACCCTCTCAGCTCCGTTGACTATCCTCTGCAGGGCTTTTTTGTCTAACATACTGCAGCTGGAGTACCATGTAGCAATGCAGTACATCAGAACACTCTCCACCACACCTCTGTAGAAAGTCCTGAGGATGCAGATGGGGAGAGAGGCCTGTTTGAGTTTCCTCAAGAAGTGCAGTCTCTGCTGAGCCCGCTTCCTGATCCCCAAGGAATTCTTGCTCCAGGTCAGGTTCTGCGAGATCTGCACTCCGAGGAACTTGATGTTCTCCACTCTCTCCACTAAACGGCCACCGATTCTGAGGGGGACGTGTTCAGGCTGTGACCCCTGGAAGTCGATAATCATCTCCTTCGTTTTGTCCATGTTGAGCACCAGATTGTTCTCCCTGCACCAGCCCTCCAGGTCTCTCACTTCTTCCCTGTACATTGATTTCTCATCCCTCTGAATAAGTCCCACCACCGTGGTGTCGTCTGCAAACTTAATAATCTGGTTCCCCTCGTGTCTGGATACACAGTCATGTGTAAGAAGTGTAAACAACAGTGGACTGAGTACGCAGCCTTGAGGGGATCCGGTGCTCAGCGTGACAGAGTTGGAGATGTTGTTTCCAACCCGGACAGACTGAGGTCTCTCAGTCAGGAAATCCAGGATCCAGAGGCATGTGGTGGTGTTCAGACCAAGAAGGAGTAATTTCTCCATCAGTCTCTGGGGAATAATGGTGTTAAATGCTGAACTGAAATCAATGTACAGGAGTCTGGCGTAGGTGTCTTTCTGGTCCAGGTGGGTGATGACAGAGTGTAGGGTGGTGACTATAGCATCCTCCGTGGAGCGGTTTGAACGATATGCAAACTGAAGCGGGTCGTGTGATGCAGGGAGGCAGGCTGTAATGTGTGGTTTGACAAGCCGTTCAAAACACTTCATCACAATTGGTGTCAGTGCAACAGGACGATAGTCATTCAAACAGGACACAACTGGTTTCTTTGCCACCGGTACAATGATAGAGGTCTTGAAGCATCTTGGAACAATGGCCTGACTCAGGGAGATGTTATAAATGTCAGTCAGGACATCATCCAACTCGCTCGCGCAGTCTCGGAGTACACGTCCCGGGATGTTGTCCGGACTTGCAGCTTTACGTGGGTTGACTCTGGTTAGGGTCCTCCATGTGTCTGCTGTGTTGATGGTAAAAGCTGGTCCGACCGATAGTGGGGGTGGGCCAACCCTCCCTCTGGTTGTCGGGTTAGATGCTTCAAAACGTGCAAAGAAGTCGTTGAGCCTGTCTGGAAGCGAAGCGTCATCATCATCGACCCCCTGCCTAGATTTATAGCCCGTCAGTGTCCGAACTCCCTGCCACATCTGCTTGGTGTTCCTAGTGTCACAGAGGTGTCCCTGGATTTTCTCCGCATAGGCACGCTTCGCCGCCTCAATTCCCTTTGAGAGCGCAGACCTGGCTGAACAGAGAGCGATCCTGTCCTCCGCTCTGAAGGCTGCATCTCTGGCTGTAAACAGCGAGCGCACCTCTGCAGTCATCCAGGGCTTATGGTTTCCCCGCATAGTGATGGTCTTCACTGTAGTGACATCCTCTGTGCACTTCGCGATGTAGCTGGTGACCGTTTCAGCATACTCCTCCACAACTGTCTTGTCTTCCTGGGAGGCTGCTATTTTGAAAACCTCCCAGTCTGTGTGCAGAAAACAGTCTTTCAGTGCAGAGGTTGCACTCTCTGGCCAAATCCTGATTTGTTTCACTGCCGGCCTGCTGCGCTTCAATAAAGGTTTGTAGACAGGCACCAGCATCACGGATACGTGGTCAGAAAGGCTGAGGTGGGGACGGGGTATAGCCTTATATGCATCTGTGTTTGTGTACACTAAGTCCAACATATTCTCTCCTCTGGTCTTAAAGTCTACACATTGTTTAAACTTGGGGAGCACAGTCTTTAAGCTGGTGTGGTTAAAATCCCCCGCAACCACCACAAAACTGTCCGGATGTGAAGTTTGGATTTCACTAATCGCATTGTGCAGTTCCCCGAGTGCCTTCTTAGCATTAGCGTTAGCGTTAGCGCTCGGCGTTCTGTAAACAGCCGCTACAAACACGTTGCTGAATTCCCTCGGCAAATAATATGGCCGACAATTTACAATAACGAACTCCGCCAACGGAGAGCAGTGTTTAGACACTAATGTGGCATTAACGCACCAGTTCTTGTTAACATAGATGCATAGCCCCCCCCCACTGCTCTTACCGGAGTTCGCCGTTATTCTGTCAGCACAGAACATCGCCATATCTTCCAGTTGAATGGCCTCGTCAGGGATGTTGCCGTGGAGCCATGTCTCCGTGAACACAAGCACATAGCAGTCTCTCCACTCTCTCCGGGTTTCTCTCAGCAGACGCAGCTAGTACAGCTTGTTGTCGAGGGAGCGGACGTTAGAGAGAAGAAGCGACGGTACAGCTGGTCTGGAGGGGTTAGCCTTTAGCCTAGCATGGATCCCGGCCCTTTTTCCACGCTTTTGCCTGCGCTCACACCGTCTGCGCTTCCTCCTCTCTCGGGTAGCTTCCAGCGGGGACTCCGCCAGAATTCCATGCTGGCGGAGACTGTCCAAATCACAACACAGCGCCGTGATTCTTGCAGCGTGCAGTACCTTGATGTTTAATAAGGTCACACGGTTGTAAGCTTTACAGAATGTACGTCTGGGATGATCAAAACACTCGAAACTCTCACACTCGCTGATGCCAAGAGGGGCCGCTGCATCCGTGCGCGCCGCTGCCATTTTGTATATATGTGTATGTATGTATGTGTATATATATATATATGTATATATATATATATATATATATATATATATATATATATATATATATATATATATGGAAAAAATAAGAGACCTTTGCAAAATGTTTCCTAAATTACCATCTATGTACATGTATGGCAGCCTTTCAGTTTGAGTATCTGTTGAATTGCAACACAAGAAAAACCTAACTCTACTTAAGGAGGCACTGATTAGGTCATGGACTGCTGAACCGGCAGGGCCAGTGGGGCTTGGGCCCGACCTACTTTTCATCAATAAACGTAAAAAGAGAGAGCGCTACAGATTTTACATCCTCTTTGTCATGATACGAGCGCCGATCTCGTCCGCGCTCGGGTCATACGTCATCTCCTGCAGGCTTGACAGCATTGAGTACCTTCTGGTTCCCCGGGCTCTTATTGTGACAGCGCTTGGGGGAGCTTTCTGCTGTCAAAGCCTGCCAGCTGTTCTGCATCGGGGCTCGTTAGTGCCCGGCATTTAAAGCGGTCGCTGAATGCAGCCCGACGCAGCAGTCTCCGTCAAATTTCCCTGTGTTTTGGCGTCGAGCGAGCGTTCTTCATCTCAGACGTCAATATCCCTCTTTGATTCCTCATCGCTGATCATCCCTCGTCCTCGTTGGGAATTGTAAGTGTGCTTGCTCAGCCTTACAGTCACTGTCCCTAGTCATAGTGTGTTTTAGCCCACCGTGGCTTATTACTTTGTCGCTTTGAGTTATCCTTCTGTTCCTTTTCCCTTTAATAAACATCATTGCAAACTCACCGGAGACTTGTGGCGTCTTATGGTGGCTTGCGAGGGCCACCGTGACAGTAGACTGCTGCCAGGACGCCTAAACAGAGGCGCCACACCGAGACGCCGTTCCCGGTGAGTTTTGCATTTGGACTGTGCTCCTTCCTGTCTGGGTACCGCGTGCTGGGAGCATGCCATTGCGGAGGGTCCGCGCTCAGAGTCAGAGCAATGAGCTGGCGGACGCCCTTGAATACGTCGATGAGACGCTCATCTCCGCCTCCCTCCTCGACTACCACAGCGACGTGCGCTGGTACCTGGACTGTGCTGAGGATGTTTAAAATCATCTTCCCCGCTACGCCGACCACCCAGAAGTCAGCGTGCGGAGGGATGACATCGCCGCACAGCGCGAGATACTCCGCATGGTGCAGGAGGACTACGGGGGTAAGCAGAGGAGGAGGCATCCCCGCTCCCTGCTTTGGGATCTCATTCCTACCCTCGATCCACTCCGGGAGTTCGCGCCACCCGGGGGTCGTTGAAGACGTCAGCGCCCCGGCCAAGGTAACCCTCAGCCAAAATCCCTTCTGATTCCTGTTCCGGGTTGTCGGAGGAACCCTGCCTCCGAGTCAGCTGCTCCTTCGGTGTCACGTCAGGGGGGAATCCCCGCAGCCTCTCCCCCCGAGCCACCTGTTCCCGCTGTCCCGTCAGATCGTCGTGCCCGGATCGTCTCGGCTGTCGCCCCCTCCTCCGTGACGTCACCTCCTGCTGCAGAGAGAGTTCTGAGTCCTGTTCCGGTGAGCCCCGTCCCAGATCCATCGCGAGCGACTCCCCCTCGTCCTCCCAGGGGGCCCTCTGTCACCATCCGGCGGGGAAAGGGAGGATCAAGGTCCGTTACAGCAGGCACCATCCTCCCTCCGGGAGACAGGCAAGTTCAAGTTCGCTCTTCTCCTCATTATTGTGATTTGCCTTGTCTGACTCCTGAGGGTAGAGTTCGGGGTTCGCAGTCCCCCGAGCTCCCACCACCTGCTGTAGCTTGTATTATTAAACCCACTTCCTCTGTGTCTCCCTCCGGTGAGCGGTCCTCGACGCCAAGCCAATGTCGCCAGATGAGGAGGGGGCCTGCGGTTCTGGAGAGCCTGGTTCCGGTCCCGCAGCCACGCTGTGGGCGGAGGAGAAGAGCGGACTGCAGCGTGGAGCCTGTGCCGACGAAGAAGCATACCCGGGTCTCCACAGACGAGCGGTCCGGTCCAGCGGGTCGAGGGTCCCCAGCCACCACGCCGTGCGGGTCGTCGGCATGGACGTCAGTGCCGGAGGGTCCTCAGGCTGTGGACACCATCATGCCAGCTGTGGAGCCTGACGTAGCTGAGTGGGAGCCAGAGGACGATCTCCTCCCGTCTGAGCCCGGATCGTCGAAGTCCTGGACAGCGTCGGAACTCGAGATCAGGCAAGTGCTCTGTGTTGTCTTTCTTTTCTCCATTTTAGAGCATTTTTGCCTGTCTCTTGGGGAGGTGAGCCGGGTGCAGCCGTCTGCTGCATCCGAGCTTGTCTCGCCGGGTTCTGGCGCTACCGGTGATCCTGATCCTGGTTCTTTTCTCTCCCCTGAGCCTTCTTTCAGGGTCGCCGGTGCGGAGCTGATTCCAGTCGCGGTGCCAGAGGCTTCGGGTTCAGAGTTGGAGGTCGGTGCTGGTGCGGCCGTGACCCAATCGGGGTCCATCGCGGGTGCAGCCGTGACCCAATCGGGGTCCATCGCGGGTGCAGCGCCAGCTGAATCCAAGGTGGGTGAGGGAGCTGCAGATCCCCTGCCACCGGACACTGGACTGGCTCATCTTCATCCTCATCTTCATCATCATCACCCTCATCTTCCCCCCAAGCCTTCTCCACCAGGTGCCATTTGGGTTCCTCACTTTCAGCCCAGCTCGCCCTCGCTATTCTCCTTTGGAGGGAAGCCGTTGTCGTTCTCTCCCCTGCGGTCCTGGTGGCTAAGCGATGCG
The DNA here is from genome assembly GCA_020510985.1 of Pholidichthys leucotaenia. Taxonomy (NCBI): domain Eukaryota; kingdom Metazoa; phylum Chordata; class Actinopteri; order Cichliformes; family Pholidichthyidae; genus Pholidichthys; species Pholidichthys leucotaenia. The sequence continues at coordinate 226,019,044 of CM035836.1, forward strand.
GGTCGGCCGCCTGAAGGACTGCCGCGCCCATTTGGTACTCTGGGCCGGCCACCCAACCCACTGAACTGTCTGTTTGGCGACCTGGTCCGGCCGCCAGAAATTCTGTGTTTCCGGGCATGGGACTGGGGTAGGCCGCCCGAACTGTCCTTTTACCCCCTGCCTGCGATATGGCTGTTTGATGCTGGGCGGCCCCCGAACTATCAGCCTTCATGCCACAGAACCAGGACTGCCGGTTCTGTGGCATGAACCGGCAGTTCTGTGGCAGGACTGACGGTTTTCATCTTCATTGTGTCTGTAATCTTTTGGGATGTGCGGGGGGTCTTGTGTCTGTAATTGTGCATCTCACTCTTTCCTAGCCGGTGTTTTTGTTCGTTTTTTTTTCCTTTGCCAAATGTCCATTCATTGTCTTTAATAGCTGGTGTATTTTTACCTTTTGGATTTGGTATTCTTTGTTGTCGTACTCTGTAATTGTTTTTTTTTTTCAGTCTGCCTTGATCATGGTTTGTGCATTTGTAATATCCTGTTCGTTGTTATTTTGCCTTGTGACCATTCTACCTTGATATCATGGTTTGTTTTTTTTGGTCGTTGGTGGTCCGCTCCCCCCCTGGCCTGCTCCCCCTTCTGCCCACCCTGGGGGGGGGGGGCGTGCTTGGGTGTCATTGGGCATTCAGAGCCCGCCCTCGAGGGGGAGGTACTGTCATGATCCGAGCGCCGATCTCGTCCGCGCTCGGGTCATACGTCATCTCCTGCAGGCTTGACAGCAGTGAGTACCTTCTGGCTCTTATTGTGACAGCGCTCGGGGGAGCTTCCTGCTGTCAAAGCCTGCCAGCTGTTCTGCATCGGGGCTCGTTAGCATCCGGCATTTAAAGTGGTCGCTGAATGCAGCCCGACGCAGCAGTCTCCGTCGAATCTCCCTGTGTTTTGGCATTGAGCAAGCGTTCCTCATCTCAGACGTCAATATCCCTCTTTGATTCCTCATCTCTGATCATCCCTCATCCTCATCGGGAATTGTAAGTGTGCTTGCTCAGCCTTACAGTCTCTGTCCCTTGTCATAGTGTGTTTTAGCCCACCGTGGCTTATTACTTTGTCGCTTTGTGTTATCCTTCTGTTCCTTCTCCCTTTAATAAACATCATTGCAAACTCACCGGAGACTTGTGGCGTCTTATGGTGGCTCTCGAGGGCCACCGTGACACTTTTGCGCATTTCTACTGGTTAGTTTTGAGAACTGGATTTTCACAGAAACTGCTGTCTCTCCCCTACTCCTAGGCATTTGAAACGAGGTCACAATTTGTCATCATTGGGCCTGACCAAATCTTAAAACGTGCCGCGGTCCTTGGATTAGGTGATCATCTAAGCGTAACATGCATGAAAGCTACAGATTCCCGAGTTCTTCCAAGTTAAAACTTAGGTGTTGTAGTGTTTAAGAATGTACATTAACTTGTTTTCTTTGTATATTTGCTTTAAAAGCACATCAAAAAGCACATCTTTAAAAGAACATCTTTATTGTTGCTTTGGCCAGCTGTCATTTTCTGTAAATACTGTAAATGCTATGATTTGGAATTTGGACGAGTTGTTTTAGTAGGTTAGAGAATAAAATGAAATTGTTCATTTTACTCATCAATCTATAAAAAGGATTCTACAGTGTGAGTATGTGAGTATGTATGTGGCAGAAACTTTGTCCCCATACTAACTCAGAAGCCACTTGACCGCGGGCTCTCATCTCTTGCATGGCAATGCTACAAGAAGTGAAGAGTACACCTGACATGGGCTCACTGACCGCTTGACTATAAGAAGTCAAAGGTGACCTTTTTAACCGACCTTTATCAACGGAGGTGTACAGGGGGAGGAATCAAACATACCTGACAAAGTCAGTGTAATTTATCATCCGCTGATCTCTCTCTACAGTACAGGCGTTGTGGACTGACAGGAAGACAGAGGCACAGGTTACCGCTGGTGCTGGAACACCGAAACTAATTACATTTAGCTATATTCACATTTATTTACTTGATTCCACTCATATAAATCCTGTTGAGGCGTATGCCGGAGATGGAATCGGGTGCACCTTGACCATTTGTTTGGGTGTGACGGGGAGATGGAGACTAGAAGCTGGGAGGCTGAACTTACACTTAATCTACTCATTTCTATTTGTGCGCTGCTTTGAATGTGTTCTTGCCAAAACGGGTTTCTGCTGTGTCCAGTGATTTGTGTTCAAATTGTGTCTTTTTGTTTATTATATAGTGATGGACAAGAGCGAAGAACAACTTTTCATATAATCGCTGCAACGGGGGGGAAAAAAGATGCATGTACACCCACTGCAGTCTTGTAACAATTTATGTAATATTATTAGAGTTAGACTCATGCAAATGTTCTGTTTCTGCTAACATCCTCATTATTCTTTTGAATTGAAACTGTTGTTTATCCCACTTGTTTTGGAAGTACAGCAAATGTGAAGGACACAATTGTCTGTTAAAACAATATTAGCATAGTGATAGAAATTATGAATTATTGTGGATTTAAAATGTTTGTGAACAGACCCAGGAAGATGTCTTTTTTATGACAATTCATGAATCTATCCACCAAACCTTTAAAATGAACCCCCCAAAAACTTCCCTTCCAACAAAAACATTAAAAAAGTAAAACGGGATCATTGTTCACATCAGCTGAAAAAATAAACCATCACACAGATGAAAGAACAAAAATGTAATCAGCATCCATATTACCATTGCAAATTTAGAAGAAAAAAAGGGGAACATTTGAAGAAAGAAATTGGTAAATTTGACTAAGTTTTTAATTTACAAGAAAAAGCTAAATTGACAAAAGCAAGTTTATGAGAAACCTTTCAACTCTATAAGAAAATTTGCAAATTTTCAAGAAAAAGTCAACGCAATTCTAGACCCATTTATTTGAAGACTGCCTTTTCCCTGTTTACACTTGCAGTGTCTAATTTTAACCTTTTTTTATCTTATTTGTTTTATTTACTGCATGGTGTCCTTGTGTGTTGTGAAAGGTGGCTATAAATAAAATGGTGTAGAGAGAGGAATGAGCAGGCGAGGCAGTGAGCTGAAGCAGAGCAGACTTTATTACTCTCTCTCTATCCATCAGTCAACAAGAAGAAGAATAACCCAGGTCGCTGGCATCTCTCTTTTATACCATACAAACTCGCCTCGCGACCTGGGGGGTTTACATTACAATACATACACTTACAATAACAATTCCCTTTGTCACCCAACCTGTGGGCGCATTATTATGCATTCTGGAGGAGAATGTGTATTATCACGCGGTCCTATGTAGAAAACCACAGTCTGTCCTGCATATCTGTTTAACAGCCTTTAAGCGTCTCCTCCTATGCCGTTCAGTCTGAGTGGAGAATGTATTGTCTAGGTCCCCCCCCCGCCCCCGAAAACTCAGACTGGGCCTTAACCCTCATGTCCTGTGGGCTTCAGCCTACGTCCGTAGAGGCTGTTACGGGGGGTCGCCGGCTCCGAGGCACTGCTGTGCCGGTGGGGCGCTCCTGGAGGCGCGTCCGTCTGTGGGATGACATGGGGAGGGGGGCATCTTCACCATGCCATTGTGACTGACCTGACGAGTCATTTACCTGGACAGTTCTCAGTGGGGGTTGTCCATGACGAGGAGCTCGGGCCAAAACCACCTGCTCGTCTGCTAATACGAAGGCGGGCTTAAGCCTGTCTATACAGATTGTTTCTCTGCGTCCCCCCAAGTGTAACACAAAATGTTTATCCCCAGGTTCCAACACTCTGAACGGGCCTTCGTAGGGCGGGCACAATGGGGTCCAGTGGATATCGTGCCTGACAAACACGAACGACGCATGCTTCAAGGTCTTTGGCACGAAAGCACGGGGAAAACAGTGGTGGGCCGGGCCAGGTACCGTCCCTGCCTCTGTGCTATGTAGTGAAAGCGGGGATAGATTGGTGTTCGGCGCAGGGTTGTCAGGCAAAAATTCTCAGGGGAACTGCAGCAGCTGGGAAAAAACAAGCTCTGCTGGGGAGGCAGCCAAATCCTCCTTTGGTGCTGAACGCAACCCTAATAGAACCCACGGCAACCGGTCCACCCAATTTGCATCCGTAAGCGAAGCCCTGAGCGCTGCTTTAAGCGACCTATGGAAACGCTGGCATAACCCATTGGCCTGGGGGTTGTATGCTTTTGTGCGATGAATTGTGACGCCCAGGCTCCGGGCCATCGTGGACCAGAGGTCAGAAACGAACCGCAGACCACGGTCGGATGTGATGTCCGAAGGGGCGTTGAAGCGTGCCACCCATGTTATCAAAAAGGTGTATGCAACTTCTGCAGATGTGGTGGAAACTAGCAGCACCGCCTCGGGCCAGCGTGTGGTGTGGTCCACCACTGTCAGGAGGTGCGTGAACCCCTGCGATGGCGGGGGGGGGGGGGGGTGCACAAGGTCCACTTGAACGTGGTCGAACCTCTTAGCCGGGACATGGAACGGCTCAAGGGGGGCCTTTGTGTGCCTGTGCACCTTGGCTCGTTGGCACGCTACGCAGGCTGCAGCCCACTCTTTCGCCTGTTTGTGCAGGCTTGGCCAGACAAACTTTGCTCACACCATTTTGACTGACGCACGCACTCCTGGGTGCGCCAGGGAGTGAACCGGCTCGAAAATGCGATGACGCCAAGCATATGGGACCATCGGGCGCAGGCGGCCTGTGGAGATGTCACAGATTGGGGGCGGGGCCCCGTCTTGCAGTACTCTGCTCTCCAGCCTTAACCCTATTGGTCCAGACTAAAGCACGCAAACGTCCGCATCGCCGATTTGCTCGGCGGCCATGGCCGTATAATCTATCCCTAAGTAGACTGGGGCCACTAATGTGTGCAAGAGGCAGTCTGCCACCATGTTGAGTTTACCGGCCACATGCTGAATGTTGGTCATAAACGCCGAGATCGCGGTCAGCTGTCTCTGCTGCCGGCCCGACCATAGTTCTGAAACCTTGGCCATAGCGTACGTTAGCAGCTTGTGGTCCACAAACGCAGTGAAGCTGCACCTTTCCAGCCAGAACTGGAAGTGGCGTATGGCCAGGTGGAGAGCCAGTAACTCCCTGTCGAACACGCTGTTTTTACGCTCATTGTCGCGCAAAGACCTGCTAAAAAAGGCGAGCGGCTGCCAAGAACCGGCGACGCGCTGCTCCACGACGGCCCCTATGGCCACATCCGATGCGTCGGTAGTGAGCACTATCCGAGCCGCCGGGTCCGGGTGCGCCAGTAGTGCGGCATTCGCTAGAGTTGTTTGGGTCTTGGAAAACGCCTGCTCTCGCTCAGGAGTCCGGTCGACTCTGTCCGCCGGTTTCTGTTTCTTAAGCGTGGCGTACATTGCTGCATGAGCTGGGCTGCGTGGATGAGGAAACGGCTGTAAAAGTTAACCATCCCCAAAAACTCCTGCAGCCCCCTGACCGTCTGAGGCCCGGGAAAATCTGCCACTGCGCGCACTTTGTCCGGTAAGAGTATTGCACTCTCCGGTGAGATGCGGTGGCCCAAAAGGTCGATTACTGTAACCCCGAACTGGCACTTCGCCGGGTTGATTATTAACCCGTGCTCTTCCAACCTCTGGAAAACCATCCTGAGGTGGGCTACATGTTCATCCTCGGATGCATTGGCCACCAGGATGTCGTCCAGGTAGACGAACACAAACAGCAGATCGCACAGCACCGCATCCATCATGCGTTGGAATGTTTGCGCTGCGCCTTTTGACCCGAAAGGCATGCGTAGGAACTCAAAAAGACCAAACGGGGTTATTACTGCCGTTTTGGGTATATATTCCGTGCGTACCGGGACCTAGTGGTAACCGCGGACCAAGTCCACCTTGGAAAACATGCGTGCCCCAGGGAGGTGGATGGAAAAATCCTGAATATGGGGGATTGGGTAGCGATCGTGCGCTGTGGTGTTGTTTAATCTGCGGAAATCTCCACATGGTCGCCACGATCCCTTGGCTTTAGGCACCATGTGTAGCAGGGATGCCTATGGGCTGTTTGAGCGCCTGATGATTCCCAACCTTTCCAAGTTTGCGAACTCCTCGCACACACTGGCCAGTTTAGCTGCATCCAGGCGCAGAGGTCATGCGAAAACGGGGGGCCCTGTGGTGGTAATGAAGTGCTCGACCCCGTGTTTAGTGATGGCCGCTGAAAACGTCGGAGCCCTAAGTGCTGGGAACTGGGTGAGTAGTGTGTGGAACTTACCCCCTGGAGCTGTGACGTTGGCTAGTGTTGTGGACTCGGCTCCTCTAGCTGTACAGGGCAGAGAATCAAAAGACATTGCATTAATCAGGCGTCTGTTAGCCACATCGACTAATAGTCCATGTGCACACAAAAAATCTGCGCCCAAAATGGGGAAGTTGCATGCCGCTGTGACGAATATCCATTGGTATGTACGGCCGTGCAAGGATATAGTCAGTGTCCTCTCACCAAAAGTCTTAATGTCTGAGCCGTTTGTGGCCGCCAGCTCGGGGCTGCTACTTCCCTCCAGCCGGTCTGCGTAGCACGGCAGGATGAGGCTCTTTTGGGAGCCGGAGTCCATGAGGAACCGTCTCCCCGAGCGTGAGTCCGTCACATAGAGCAGCTTGTTTGTGTCACCAGCGGTCGCAGCTGCTACCGACTGCTGGCCCTAGTGTTTCCTGAGCATTTGAACTGGCACGGTGGCACACCTTGGCGTGCGTCTTCTCCAAAACGGCGATGGTAGAAGCAGAGCGTGTCCCTCTGGTGCTTCTTGGCCTCCGCTGCGGCCACTGTCACTAGCTCCTCGCCCCCACTGGCCGTCTCGCTGGGTTCCAATGCCGCTGCATTCACAGCAAAGGTTCTGGTCGCCAGGATAATCCAACCTGCCTCTTGTGCCAGTGCCTGGTAGTTGCACGTGGCCAGCAGTGGCCAGTTGGCAAGGATCACTCTGGCCGCTGTCAGGAGGTTCCGGAGGAAAAGGTGGGCAAAGAGGAAATGCCTGTCATCTGTGCCCATCAACCCCAACATCTTCTCCATTAATTCAACCGCCGACCCGTCTCCCAACTCGGAGCGCGTCAGGAGCCTTTTCACTCTCTCGCAGTCCAAGAGTGTGTAGCGCCAGGTCAGCGCGGTCTTGAGAGCGTCATATTTGTCGTGGGCTTGGGGCTGTTGGAGCAGGCTCGCCACCTGCTGTGTTGTGCGTGCGTCCAGCGCTGCAACCACGTAGTAGTATTTGGTGTCATCCGCTGTCACTCCACGGAGCGCGAACTGGGCCTCGGTGTGGAGAAACCAAGACTTCGGGTCATGTAGCCAAAAGTCTGGGAGCTTGACCGAAACGGCGCACACGGTCCTGGTGCCTCCAGTCCGGGTCGTCTCCGGGGTGTTTGCCTCGAGTTCCATTTTGCGTCAAGGGTCACCAGTGTAGAGAGAGTAATGAGCAGGCAAGGCAGTGAGCTGGAGCAGAGCAGACTTCATTACTCTCTCTCTCTATCCATCAGTCAACAAGAGGAAGAATAACCCTCCTTGAATGCTACACAAAAACAAGGCATTACCAACATTTGGAAACATCAACTTTAAGTAAATGCTACACACAATAATTATGGAAGGCCATCTTATTAAAAACATTGCCACAACATGTAGTGACATTTCTGAAGAAGTGCATGTCGGATCAGCCTAAGCTGTATATTCATTGAGCCCAGCTGAGCTCTGAGAGGGGCAGAGGTTGGCCTTTGATATCGCTTTTGTAGTATCATTCAACAATGCATGTCATATTCACTGGGTATTGCTTTTAATTATCCATATAAATAGTAAAACCAGATAAACCAGATATAGTGATAATTTTGCAGTTGTCTCTTTATGCAACGGTCACAAAGATTCTTACAAATGATAGGTTTGTAAGAATCTCCCAGTTCCTATGAATTCTCGAGTTCACAGACATTCGTGGAGGGGGGTATAGTTTCTAACAGGTGCTGTTCAAGTCGCAAGAGCAACTTGAGGCATTCTTGAGAAATGAGGTGCTTTTCTGTCATACAGTGGCCCTAGAGGTCTTACATTCATCGTAAGGGTGCCTTGGGATCTTACTACGACATACTTAGTGCCATCTTACAAAAATTTTTGTGCAACTCATGGCACTCTCAAGTCATTAGTTGGAAGATCTTACAGCTTTTGGCACAGTTTGCCGGCACAAATGTTGCATGAATGACATACTTCTGCCTTATGAGTGCCTCACTACAAATGCTGTACGAATCTCCACATGAAAGGGAATTTTACAGTGTTTCCTACAACTGCTGTAAAGGGCCCTCAAGAACAACTTAAAATGTTCTCACGGCATACTTATGGCCAACATCTTACATACAGTGGGGCAAGAAAAGTATTTAGTCAGCCACCAATTGTGCAAGTTCTCCCACTTAAAAAATGAGAGAGGTCTCCAATTTTCATCATAGGTATACCTCAACTAAGAGAGACAAAATGAGGAAAAAAAATCCAGAAAATCACATTGAATGATTTTTAATGAATTAATTGGTAAATTTCTCGGTAAAATAAGTATTTGGTCAATAACAAAAGTTCATCTCAATACTTTGTTATGTACCCTTCGTTGGCAATGACAGAAGTCAAACATTTTCTGTAAGACTTCACAAGGTTTTCACACACTGTTGCTGGTATTTTGGCCCATTCCTCCATGCAGATCTCCTCTAGAGCAGTGATGTTTTGGGGCTGTCGCTGGGCAACACGGACTTTCAACTCCCTCCAAAGATTTTCTATGGGGTTGAGATCTGGAGACTGGCTAGGCCATTCCAGGACCTTGAAATGCTTCTTACGAAGCCACTCCTTCGTTGCCCGGGCGGTGTGTTTTGGATCATTGTCATGCTGAAAGATCCAGCCACGTTTCATCTTCAGTGCCCTTGTTGATGGAAGGAGGTTTTCACTCAAAATCTCACGATACACGGCCCCATTCATTCTTTCCTTTACACGGATCAGTCATCCTGGTCCCTTTGCAGAAAAACAGCCCTAAAGCATGACGTTTTCACCCCCATTCTTCACAGTAGGTATGGTGTTCTTTCTCCTCCAAACATGACAAATTGAGTTTTTACCAAAAAGTTCTATTTTGGTTTCATCTGACGATATGACATTCTCCCAATCCTCTTCTGGATCATCCAAATGCTCTCTAGCAAACTTCAGACGGGCCTGGACATGTACTGGTTTAAGCAGGGGGACACGTCTGGCACTGCAGGATTTGAGTCCCTGGCAGCGTAGTGTGTTACTGATGTAGCCTTTGTTACTTTGGTCCCAGCTCTCTGCAGGTCATTCACTAGGTCCCCCCGTGTGGTTCTGGGATTTTTGCTCACCGTTCTTGTGATCATTTTGACCCCACGAGGTGAGATCTTGCGTGGAGCCCCAGATCGAGGGAGATTATCAGTGGTCTTGTATGTCTTCCATTTTCTAATAATTGCTCCCACAGTTGATTTCTTCACACCAAGCTGCTTACCTATTGCAGATTCAGTCTTCCCAGCCTGGTGCAGGTCTACAATTTTGTTTCTGGTGTCCTTTGACAGCTCTTTGGTCTTGGCCATAGTGGAGTTTGGAGTCTGACTGTTTGAGGTTGTGGACAGGTGTCTTTTATACTGATAACGAGTTCAAACAGGTGCCATTAATACAGGTAACGAGTGGAGGACAGAGAAGCCTCTTAAAGAAGTTGTTACAGGTCTGTAAGAGCCAGAATTCTTGCTTGTTTGTAGGTGACAAAATACTTATTTTACCGAGGAATTTACCAATTAATTCATTAAAAATCCTTCAATGTGATTTTCTGGAATTTTTTTTTCTCATTTTGTCTCTCATAGTTGAGGTATACCTATGATGAAAATTGGAGACCTCTCTCATCTTTTAAGTGGGAGAACTGGCACAATTGGTGACTGACTAAATACTTTTTTGCCCCACTGTAGTTCTTAGGTTGTTCCTAAGACATTCGTACAGCTGCCCTACGATGGGGGTTTTCGTGCGGCATTCATAGAAATCTTGGACAAGACTGTTTACCTGGCTACAAACTTATGGTCTACGAACTCTGGATTCTCCTACACCTTAAGAAGGCTGTACAAAATGATCCAAAAGTCATTTGTTTGGTGTTTGCAGCTGTTTGTAATGGTATTTGTGACCGTAGTTTTACTTTTTTCCAGAGGTGTATATATCACCCAACACACAAACACACACATACGCACACACCCACACACTGCTCAAACCACATTGCTGCAACGTCAAAGTCTGTAAGCCAGAAGAAACACTGGCTTCTACAATACATTTCTTTTCAGATTGATTTCCAATTTATATAGAAGCTTGAACTCCTCAGTACCTTGGACAAGGTCACTTCTAGCATACATCGAATGAGGGGTTAACCTGCAAGGATAACCAACAACTAAAAGGACTTGAATATGAACTTTTTTCTGTTGAAAAAAGACACTTATTCCTTTGGCTGCATGCCAGGTTTATATTCACATCAGATAAGGACATGCATTACTATGTTCAGCGAAAACTCGGACATGGGGATATGCGGGGCATGTGAGCTTGCTCACTAAGGTTTTTTCATTAAAATCAGAAACCAAAGTGCATTGTAACATCAGACAAGACAAATTACATTTTAATACAGATATTAAGTTTTCAGGCCAGGCTTGTAAAGAACATTTATATTTGGCCTCAACACCTTTGCTCTGTCACTTGGACACCTCAAGCCCAAATCATCAGCCCTGCCTAACAGACTGTAATGTACACATTTATTTTGACATCCATCACTGCTGACTGTGGGGAACTAAACCACTATGGGCTCACTGCTGTCAACAGCTCTTGCCTCAGAGTGGTGGCATTTTTTGAGATCTATGAGGGTGTTTATGAGCAGCTTGAAAAGGGCATTTCACAGATTTATGGATGACAAGGCTAAATGATCTATGGAAAACAGAATGGTGAAGGGAGGAAAGAATCATTGACGTTGGTTGGAAAAAATAAATAATTTTTGTTCATATTTGACAGGCCGGTTCCACCCTCGCCCCCCGTCCTGACCCCACCCACCCACACGCATTTTCATAAAAGCTCATTAAGTTTTATTTGTTTTCAGACATGTTATTGTAATTACAATAACAGAGATTGAGCTAATACAATTACAATAAACAGTGGTGATGTGGAACCAAAGAATAATAATGCAAAGCTCACACATGCCCAAAACTTAATTGCACATTATTGGCAGGTGACCTTTGAAGAAGACTGAAGTAAATCTGGGGGTCTCTTTTGTAATTTGTGGGCACAGTCTGAATGTACGCATGAATGCAGTAGTGAGATGCATTTTATTCCTGTTTTGACCTTAATTTATTAGAATTATAATGCCAAAAAAGTGGAGCAATATGTTTTTCACAAGTGGCAAGTTATTCAGTTGACCTTTCTTTCTTTTCCTTCAGCATGCCCAGCAAAAATTTTGCTTTGAGTATCGGCCAATACCAATCCAAGCCTAATACCATCTCTCTTATTTAAAACAATAAAAATACAGAACATACTTTGGTAATGACTGGTTGCATTTTGCACACATATAAAACCACAAATCTAAAAGTCAAAGATATATTACAAATTTGACTCAGTTCAGCAATGTTGCTGCTTTTTTTATTTTAAACTTTGCAACACTGGCAGCATTTCACTGGTCATCACTATGTAGCATCATCGTCTCCTCAAACCAAGACAGAAGATCACTTCTCTCCATTTTACAGGAATTTCACTTTATTCCTTCTACAGGAAAACCACTTTTCTGCATTCTACAGGAATATCACTGGCTTTCATAGTGACTACACTCATCCTGGCCTGAACCAAAGATGTTTTCCCAGGACCCTAATGTAAACAGTTACCTCTTGCAGAGATTGTAAGGATCAGAATTTGCTTTTAAAGGCTCAAAGGAACATAAAACTTGGGAAACCAGACCTCCAACGTGAACACTGCATTTGGATAACATCCTCCTTTACAGGAAACCAATGCTCTTAAAAGGGTCATAAACGGCTTAATCAGACAGGTTTATAACCCCTGATGTTTTCCAGATTTCCTTCCAGATACCATGGACCTAAAAGAAATCATCTACAGCTCAACAGTACCTCCTAGCAGATACCTACGAAATGTGTTTCAGTATATAGGATGACTTTTTAATTTGTTCTAAACATTAAATTTCTTTCAGCTTATCCTCTTCTCCCCTGGATCCTAAGGACACTGAAAATCATCCCTTTTATCACCAACCATGGTTTGCTGTACTACATTAAGCTTTGATCTAAATATGAATGCATGTATTATAACTATGTATAAGAAATGTTATGTTCATGAGTGTTGTTGAAACAAATGTAATATTAGAGTAATGATATAAGTGCATGATCACCAAATATTAGCCAAGTCATTTAATTTAGTTAGATCTTATATTGAGCACCTAATTTCATAAGAACTGACTGAGTGTTGATTTTTCTCTGCAATTTCATGGGATGGTGTCTTCGTTTGATTGGCTGCTCTCAAACAAAGAAATGTTCTCACATTGGATAGCAGCCATTTCAAACTGCTTTTGATAAAGTCGATTGGTCAGTCTTGCGATCGACATCACAAGTTTATGACTAGGCGGAGTCATTTTAAAAGTAGTTGAAGCTGCTCTGCAGTTAGAAGAGAGATTGAGATTCGGAAGAAAACACACAGATTCAGAATTAGAACAAGATTCAGAAAAAAAACACACAGATGAAGAATTAGAGAACAAGATGTAAGATTAAGAGTGAGAATAAGGCAGATTAAGTTAAGAAAGAAAGAAGTAAAAAGTTAAGAACAAAGAAAAGCAGACAAGAAAGAGACAGAATGAGATTAGATAAGTCTGGGAAGATTTTGTTCCACCATTTCAAGGTCCTGTGTAGTTTCATTTTACCTAAATTGTTCTGTGTGAAGTTTGTCAAATCCTGCGTTAGTTTTTCTGGTTACTGAGGAGAAATCACCTTTTCTTTAGAGCTCGCTTTTCAGAGAATCAAATTCTCAAACTTTTTCCTTCACCTCAGAAGCCATTCTTATCCTAGTAAATGTTCTTCTCATTTTTTTATGACTTTTCACGCCGTTAAAGTGGACCTTTAATTTTCCTAATTTAAAGTGAACAGAGACTGTTTTTGGACTCTCTTTCCGGCCTCATACCCGCCTGACTGAGAAGTGGTTCCTTCAGTTTTTTTGGTCTATCCTGCTCCTAGAGACTTCACCGATTCGGCTGGACTCGTTCCAAGGATTTTCACGCCGCCCTGAGACAAACCATCCACGGCTGCCACTGTCTTGAAGGGCCTCCCACCCTCATAGATCTTTTGCTTGAGGATGCTCCAAAGGTTCTCAATAGGGTTGAGGTCAGGGGAGGATGGGGGCCACACCATGAGTTTCTCTCCTTTTATGTCTATAGCAGCCAATGACACAGAAGTATTCTTTGCAGCATGAGATGGTGCATTGTCATGCATGAAGATAATTTTGCTACAGAAGGCACGCTTCTTCTTTTTGTACCATGGAAGAAAGTGGTCACTTAGAAACTCTTTGCTGAGGTCATTTTCACACCTTCAGGGTCCCTAAAGGAGCCTACCAGCGCTCTCCCCATGATTCCGGCCCAAAATATGACTCTGCCACCTCCTTGCTGACGTCGCAACCTTGTTGGGACATGGTGACCATCCACCAACCATCCACTAGTCCATCCATCTAGACCACCCAGGGTTGCATGGCACTCATCAGTAAACAAGACTGTTTGAAAATTAGTGTTCATGTATTTCTGGTCCCACTGCAACCGTTTCTGCTTGTGAGCATTGGTTAGGGGTGGCCGAATAGTAGGTTTATGCACAGCTACAAGCCTCTGGAGGATCCTACACCTTGAGGTTCCCTTGGACTCCAGAAACACCAGCAGCTTTAAATATCCGTTTGCTGCTTTGTAATGGCATTTTAGCAGCTGCTCTCTTAATCCGATGAATTTGTCTAGCAGAAACCTTCCTCATTATGCCTTTATCTGCATGAACCTTTCTGTGCTCTGAATCAGCCACAAATTTCTTTACAGTATGATGATCACATTTAAGTTTTCATGAAATATCTAATGTTTTCATACCTTGTCCAAGGCATTAACACTATTTGACACTTTTCGGCAGCAGAAAGATCCTTTTTCTTTCTCATATTGCTTGAAACCTATGGCATGCTTAATAATGTGGAACATCCTTCTTAAGTAGTTTTCCTTTAATTGGGCTCACCTGGCAAACTAATTATGACAGGTATCTGAGATTGATATCAGTGATCCAAAGTGTTATGATCTGCTTGGAAGGCAAATGTAGTTTTAATGATTGACCCAGGGCGCAGGCAGGACTTCGGTGCAAACAATAATTTATTAACAAAAAACTCAAAAGAACAAATGGCACCATACAGCGGCTGGAAATTCTCAGGCATAATAGATAACAAAACTCATGGAGACCAACTGGAACACACGGGAACATGATGGGAGTACTGACACACAATGTAAAACAATGTTACAATCATCAATGACCCAATAAATCAACTGAAAACAAAAGGCAACACATATTGGGAGGAAAATAATCAGGGGAAAGACAACAAAATGATACTAATAAGACTAATAAACAGGATGACTAGGAACAAAGCAAAGACTAAGACAAGAATATGATTAAACCAAAACATAGCAGTGATCAAGATAATAATAACCAAACACAGGAGACAATAATTGCAAGTAATATCCACACATCATCACAGGGAGAATGAAAATAAAAAAAGCATGGCCATGATCCCAAGATCATGCCCCAATTCATAACAGCCCCCCCCCCCCCCAAGGGTGGAATCGGGATGACCTTCAAACGAACAAAGAACACCCCAGTCAGGTGGAAAGAGGGGGATACAGGCATGGCGTGTGAAGCAACAACAAAAACAAGCAAAAAATGTGTATCGGGGTCGGCCAAAGTCCCATGACCACCTGTGGGAAGAATATGACGCATCTGGTGGCCTACCAATGTCCATGGCCCACCAGACGGAGGAGCAGGGTACATCAGGTGGCCTGCCAAAGTCCAAGGACCACCAGGCAGATGAACATAATGCATCTGGTGGCCTACCAATGTCCATGGCACACCAGACGGAGAAACAGGATACGTTGGGTGGCCTACCAAAGTCCAAGGACCACCAGATGGAGGAACACAGTGCGTCAAGCGGCCTGCCACAGTCCATAGGCCTCCTGATGGAAGAGCCTGTTACATGGGCAATAGCATAGGAGCCTCTTGCACAAAGGACAGTAACACAGAAGCATCACACTCAGGAGATAATGACATGAAAACTTTACCCTCAGAAAATTTTACCTCTGGAGAAGACAAAGAACCTTTAAACTCTGGAGGTGAGAACATGGAAATCTTGCACTCAAGAGATGATGACAATATGGACATTTTGCACTCAGGAAATGATGACAACATGGAAATTTTAGATTCAGAAGATAACGACATAGAAATGTTACACTCAGGAGGTGTCAGCATGGAACCCTTAACCTCAGGAGGTGACAACATGGAACCTTTGACCTCAGGAGGTGACAACATGGAACCTTTAACCTCAGAAGGTGACAACAAGGAACCTTTAATCTCAGCAGATAATGGCAACATAGAACTTTTAAACTCAGGAGATGACATGGGAGCTTTTCGCTCCTGAAAAAACAATATAGGAATTTTAAACTCAGAAGATAACATTGGGACATCTGGCACAGGGAATAACAAAGGAGCTTTAAATTCAAGAAACCACAAAGGAGCTTTTAGCTCAGAAGACAACAACACAGAATCTTTGAGCTCTGCAGATGGCAACAGTGGGGCTTTTTGCACATAAGATAAAATAAATTTCTTGCTCTGTAGATACCAACATAGAAGTCTTTTGCTCTGGAGATAGTACATGAGGGGCCTTTGGCTCAGGGACTAAGAGCAGCTGATGAGTGGCGATCTCAGGCTGCGAAGGTGGAGCAGACTGCCAACCAGGTTGAGCGGACTGCTCGGACGGACAAGGTGAAATGTGCAATTCAGGTGATGGTGGAGCGTGCAGCTTGGATGGTGATGGAGTGTGCACCTGCTTCAGCCACCTTGGACGAGAAGGAAGAAACACAGGATGGGTCACCACAGTTGCCAGTGGCAGAGACCGGCAGAGAGGACCCAAAGGCAGATAGAAACTGCACTTGGGTCCCCCCACAAGAAGCAAGACAAGTCTTTTCAAAAATAGATGTTGAAAGTAAAGGGAAAAGCCTTGCCTTAACTCCTGGTTCACTCCTGCCAGGTTGACAATCTCTGGTGAAGCTGCTGGTGGTGTGATGACCTTGGAAGACACCGGAGGAGCTGATGTGTCAGCCTCCGGAGACGCTGGCGGAACAGTAGATGAGGCAGTCTGAAGTGAAGCTGTGGGCAAGGGTATCAGCATGGCAACTGTGGGAGCCGGCACTACAAGCGAGGGTGATGGTGCCGGAGCCCGGCGACACTTCGTTGTTGGCACAGGCTGTGGCACAGATGAGCTCTCCTTCAGCCTTTGGAGTGATTGTGGAGCTTGAGAGGCTGACACAAGAGCTGGAGAGCTGATGGCTGGTGCTGGGTGAGGAGAGATGCATAACAGAGCCAGGGAACGTTTTACCGATGGCACAGGCTCCTGTGATGCTTTATCATCAGTGCAGGCTGCGGTGCAGATGGTGCTCTCTTCTCCAACTCATGGAGTGGCTGTGGGGCTGGTGAGGCTGGCATCAGAGCTGGTGAACAGGAGCGTGTGGAGGGAGACGCCAGAGCCTGAAGATGCTTCATCGTCGATGCAGGCTGTGACACAGATAGTAAGTCTCCCACCATATGCTGGTACATACGTTGCAGGTTAAACACTGAAATTAAGAGTCCAACCAGCTCCGGGTAGCTCTGCAGGCTGGGGGTAGTGTCTATCACCTTGGCTGCAATGTTCAGGAAGTTCAGGGTGGCCTCAGGCATATGAGAGGTGTGGGTGAGCGAGATGAGGTCCTCAATAGTTTCAGCTGCCCACACCTCATCGGCGTCCAGCCCTAACCCCAGAAGTCCATACCTGCTGGGTCCAGTCTTGGTTGGGTCATTCTGTTATGATCTGCTTGGAAGGCAGATGTAGTTTTAATGATGGACCCGGGACACAGGCAGGACTTCAGTGCAAACAATAATTTATTAACAGAAAACTCAAAAGAACAAACAAAATGTGCAGCACGGGGACTAGAAATAAACTCAGTCATAATAGATAACAAAACTCATGGAAAATAACTGGAACACACAGGAACATGACGGGAGGACTGACGCACAACGTAAAAAAGTTACAATCATCAATGACCGAACAAATCAACTGAAAACAAAAGGCAACATATATAGGGAGGAAACTAATCAGGGGAACACGGGACAGCTGGGATGACAATCAGAAGCTAAACAGGAGCACACATGAGAGAAGGTGTCTACAGGTACTAAAAACATGAGGAGCTGGAAACGATGGGTAAACCATCGTACACAAGACCAAAAAACCAGACAAAGGACAAAAACAGGGGCAGGGGAACACAAAGACCACAATAATGATACTAAGGACAAACGGAGGATGACATAAAATACCGGGGAGACACTGACGGCAATAACTATAATAATAATACACAGGAGGCAAATAATAATCAAAGTGGGGAAAACACAAAGACAACAAAATGATACCAAGACTAATAAACAGGATGACTAGGAACAAAGCAAAGACTAAGACAATAATATGAATAAACCAAACTATAGCAGTGATCAAGATGATAATAACCAAACACAGGAGACAATAATTGCAAATAATCATAAATCATCACAGGGAGAACGAAAATAAACAAAGCGTGGGCATGAACCCAAGATTATGCCCTGATTCATAACACAGAGCCCCGAGACAAAATACCATTCATGAGTTTAATTGAAAAATTAAAAATTGAACGTTTATGACACAAAAATTCTATTTGCATGATAATTTGGAACGTGAGTCATGTTTCTGATATTATTCTCTGTCCATTCTTAGATTTTAGGTTTGCTCTTATTTTGAAGTCATTCCTGTTCCATTTCATGTAGCCCTGTTGTTCTAGCCCTGCTTCCACTGTTCTAATTTGCTGTTTGTTTCTGTCACCTACCTCTCATCAGCTGTAACTCTCTGTCGAAAGGTAAGCCCATGTTATGTCTTCGTTTCCACGCTCCAGTCTGGTTTTTACTTTCAGTTTTGTTCTTTTGCTTAGGTTTCACTTTTAGCGTCCAGCTTCCAAGCTGGAAAAGCACTTCCTCCGGCTCGGTTCTTGACAGAATTCGGCATACTCCTTTCCCATGATACTTTTGCAAGTGTTTTATCAAGTTGCTGGTGTTGATGTTCCGATGAAGAAAGAAAGAGAAGAAAATTGTAAATGCTGGTATCGCACAGCAACATACCAAGGTGAGTCCCACAGATGGGCTCCAGTGACACTTGTTGCTGGCAGCGATAAAAGCCGCGCACAGCGCGGCTGAGAACATCATCTTGCCTTCATTTTATTTTAATATTGTTAATGTATCGGATCAGCAAATTACTTTTATTCCTTACCAATGCCAATCCAGCCATTTTTCCTGAATCGAAACCGATATGGCGGATCGGATCGGCTCATCCCAAGTTACTAGTATCATGAGCAGATCCGTGGTGCAATGGTTAGCATTGCGGCAGCACAGCAAGAAGTTCATGGGTTTGATCCCACCCCCTAACCATCAGTGAGCCTTCTGTGTGAAGTCTGCATGTTCTCCCTGTGTCTGTGTGGGTTTTCTCTGAGTTCTTCTGTTTTCTCCCACAGGATAGGTTAATTGGCATCAACTGGGGATTCTAAATTGTCCTTAGGTATGAATGTGAGAGTGAATGGTTGTCTGTCTCTCTGTGTTGGTCCCGTGATGGACTGGTGATTTGTCCAGGGTGTACCCTGCCTCTCACCAGAAGATGCTGGGATAGGCTCCAGCCCCCCCGAAAAAAGGATTAAGTGGTTGAAAATGAATGAATGAATGAATGAATGGGGGGAAAATGAGCAGATCTTAAATGTGGAAGGATTTCTGATGCACAACAGGAAAATCATAACTTTTTGCTTGTTTTACAACCTGTTTGTTTTAATATTTGTTGCTGGAGTACTGTAAATTATTTGACAATAATTTTAGAGAAATAACATTTTTAGGCATGAGATTGTGTGGGTTTACACCAATGTCACATCCGCAACGCCTGTGTGTACTTTGAACGCCTCTTCTTTCGAACCTGCATGAAACTTGGCTTGATTCCATAGATATGGGGGAGATTTGTCAGCCTCCCTGTTTGTTCACTGTGTGTGCTGATAGCCTGCCAGCTTGTTTGTTTGTTTATTCCCTGTCTAGGTCAAAGCTGATGCCCTCACTCTGCTTCTCTGCCTTCCCACGCTTTCACCAAGCCTATCAATCTGTGTCTCTAATGCAAGTCCCTAAACCTGTTGCCACGATGTCACAACGTTCAGTCCTCTGATAAAGTGCACATCGTCTGAGGATGAGAAGGTTGCCTGTGATGTTTGGAAGGCCGATGACTCATGACTCTCTAGAATTGATAATTAAAAAAAATTGGAGGTTAATAAATTGTATAAGATTATTAAAGAGATTAAAGCTATCTAGTTTATGTGTCTGTGATGCTTTATACACTGTTATGGCATACATTCTTCAAACAGATAAGAGTGTTTTAGGCTTTTTTTTTTAAATTTTGTACTTTCAGTATCCAGCCTAATAACTATTATAGCTAAAATGTTGAATTAACATCCACAGAATATCGCATCTCATTCTGATAATGTCTTTAGCACTTAACCAGAAGCATTTCTCCTGTGGAATATTTTATGATATTGGGGTTTTCATGAACAGCATTTGCTACAAATCTTGCAGATGAGATGCAAACAAATGCTTGTTTGTCTTTTTTTTTTCTTGCTGCTGACAATAAGATTTTTTTTTTTTTTTTAGGTAACCTCAAGGTTATGGCTCACCACAGAATACACGACCTTCACCTTCTGTCTGAAAGAATCTAAGTGACCCAACCAATTTCATCAGAGATTTCATTTAGGTCAAGTAGTTTTGTGCTGCATTCATTTAGAAATTATATTTTATTAAGTATCTAATATCTAAGCCTCCATTTGAGTGTTGTTCTACTGTATTTACATACAAGTTCATAATATTGGCTTGTGTTTTCTCATGATGCATGATTGAATCTTGGGTGAATTAATAAACTGAATTTTGTTGAATATTTAAGTGAGCAATTTTAACTAATTTGACCATGATCTCAGTGCCATATCTCAACCATGAAAAGTAGCTTGCTCATTGTTTGACATTGTAACATGACTGCACATCACTTTGTTACAAGTAAGGCTGTTTGATGCAGACTTTTTTTCTCACAAATTTGTGATTGCAGTTTAATTTTTTTTTCTTGTCTTCTAGATTATTCAGCAAACACCGGCTTAAAGTAATATAAATTGTTCTGTAGTCTATACTGTGACCAATACAATATTAGAGAGATTAAGAGTAATCTTTTTTGAAGGCATGACCTCTGTTACGAAGAAATTGGATGATGCATGAACTGACATGAATGGTAATTTTACCTCACATGGCTTTGTCTTTGCATGAGAACATTGTTATCCTGTTGTTAGCCTTAGTATTTTAAGTTTTTTTTCAAGTGTGTATTTCTTTCTATTTTGACGATTGCAGCTTAAAAATAATGAAAATCCTAAATTCAGTTTGTTAGAAAATTTGAAAATTGCATAAGACTAATTTAAAACAATATATATTTGTAATAGAGATGTTGGCCTACTGAAAAGCATGTCCATGTATGCATTAAGTACTTGGTTGAGGCTCCTTTTCCATGAATTACTGCATCAGTGCAGCATGGCATGGGGATGATCAGCCTGTGGCACTGCTGAGGTGTTATGGAAGCCCAGGTTGCTTTGATAGCGACCTTCCACTCATCTGCATTTTGGGATCTGATGTCTCTCATCTTCCTCTCGACAATATCCCACAGATTCTCTATGGAGTATTATCAAGAAAAGAATTGGCTGTGCCCAACCTAGAGTGGATGCCCTGGGAGCTAGTGAGGACGTCGCCGGCAGTGGGAGACAAGCAAGGGGAGGAGGAATCGACACTGGAGGACACAGTGGCCCGGCTTCTCATCTCCAGTGGAAGAGCTCCAGGCCTCCATGTCCTCCTTCCCCGATCCAGTGCCAGCACCACACCAACATGCAAGGGCTTCTCATCAGATGAGCTCTGTCAGCTCCCGGGAGGACTTGCCTAATCTGTCAGTGGCAGTAGAACAGGAACGAAGACAAGTATCGTTTCATTTGTTAACATCATTTAATGAAGGTCTTGCCCTGTTCCTGGGGAGGGGGCTCAGCCACCTACCACCACTAAGCTCTCTCTCCCAGTCTCTGCTGCCACTCCCTTCTTCCAAGCTCTCCGTTCGAGGTGGCTGAGTTGGAGATCGATCCACAGATGTTTGGGCTCAAGAGGCTCCAGCCAGTTTTGTCTTGGTCTGCAGCTGGTTAGCCTGCTGGATTCAGCGTCGATCAGGCTGCATGGTGTGGTTTTGCCACTGATCATCCCTCGTCATCTGTGCTCACCATCGATCAGCCTTCGTAGTCAGGGTTTGTCGCAGATCAGCTTGCATCACCTGTCACTGTGGTCAGCATGCCCCTGCCATCTGCTCTGGAGGTCAGCGTACCTCAGTCATCAGCCCTGGAGGTCAGCGTGCTTCAGCCACCAGCCCCTGACGGGAGTGTGTCCCCGCCATCTGTTCCAAAGGCCGGTGCGCCTCTGCCGTCTGTTTCAGAGGCTAGTGTGCCTCCGCCTTCTGCTCCAGAGGCCGCCTTCTGATCCTGGGGCCGGTGTACCTCCCTCGTCTGGTGCTGAGGTTGGTGCACATCCGTCATCTGCTGCTGAGGTCGGTGTGCCTCCATCGTCTGCTGCTGAGGCTGGTGACCCTCCGTCATGTGTTCCAGAGGCTGGTGTGCCATCGCAATGTGTTCCTGAGGCCAGTGAGGCTCCATTTTTTCCAGAGGCTGGTGAGCCTCCATCGTTTATTCCAGAGGACGGCGTGCCCCCACAATCAGCTTCTGAGGTCGGTGCACTTCCTTCCTCAGCTGCTGAGGCTGGTGTGCCTCCACCGTCTGTTCCTGAGGTTGGTGCATCTCAGCCACCTGTTCCTGAACTCAGCATGTTGCAGTCACTGGTTACAGAGCATAAGGCTCTTCTGTCTTTGGAGAGCCCAATGCTCCTGCGCGTGCTGTTCCACCTCACTCTATGATCGTGTGGCCTAAGAACTTTAGCAGGTCACCTGATTCACCCTATATTCGGGTCTGGGGGTCCATGGACTGGGGTAGGTCCCCGATCCACCTTGTTCTCCAGTCCAGGGGCCCATAGACTTGGACAGACCACTCGACCCGTCTCGGGTTACCTTTTTGGGTTGTGGACTTTGTTTGGACCCACAATTATTTTCTGTTTTGGACTCTGCGGGGGGGGGAGGGATTTATTTTGGCCCGCCTGGCCTTGGACCCCCACCACCAACCCTGGGAGGGTCATTTTGCGTTGTTTAGGTTGTCTGGCATCTACTGTTATGGTCTGGACATTGCTGTGCTCATGTCCCCACTTTGTATTTATATTTTTTTTTTTTTCAGTGATCATCAAGACGTGAGTTCAGCCCGTGTTCTTGCCTTTAGTTTAGTATATTTTCTCTCTGTTTCCCTGCCTCAGCCTTAGTTTGGTCTTTGAGTTTATTTTCGTTATCATGATTCTAATTAAGCTCCATAGTTTTGTTTCTGCCCTGCTCTCGTGATTATTATCATTATTATTAACTTGGTCCTGGTGTTCATTGTCTGTCTGTACAGCCCCGCCCGTCCTGTGCTCCATACCTGTCATTGTTCTCCCTTTGTGCCTTTGATTTGCCCTGATTGGTCTCACCAGCTGTTCTGTGTTGCTTGATTGCCCCCTTGCCTATTTGTTTGTTCTGCCGTTGTTTCACACACGCTTCAGTCTAGTCTTGTCTATCATGTATTGTAGTCTCAGTTTGCCTGCCTTGTCTGTCCTTTTTATTTCAGCTCACAGGCTGCTTGTTATTTTATGTTTTGTTTTGTTTTTTTGTCAGTAAATCTTTAAACTTGAAGTCTTGCATTTGGGTCCTGTCTACACCACCCCATGACACCCAAATCACTGACTGTAGAAACTTCACATTGAATCTCCAGCAACTTGGAGTCTGTGCCTCTCCACTCTTTCTATAGACTGTGGGACCTCGATTTCCAAATGACAGGACTTGGCACCTGATTTGTGGAGCCCTGTCATCTGCTGGTACAGGTCTACTGTGTATTATCAAATCCACAGTCAGCGCAGCTGTCTACCAGGAAATTTTAGAGGACTTCATGCTTCCCTCTGCTGACAAGCTTTATGGAGAAGTTGACTTTATTTTCCAGTAGGACTTGGCACCTGCCCACACTGCCCAAAGTACCAATACCTGGTTTAATGACCATGGTATCACTGTGCTTGATCAGCTAGCAAACTGATCTGACCTAAACCCCATAGAGAATCTGTAGCTGTCACAGTGAAAAGGTTTATGTATCTTTGGTTCTTTTTCTGAAATAATGTTTGTTTATGGGTGTGTGCGCCAGTGTTGCGGACGTTAGCGGTGTCCTTTTCTCCGCCTTCAGTCCCTCCATATCGCGGCGCATATGCGCTCGTGCTGCCGAGCTCGCGGGTGAGTCGGAGAGCTCGTGAAGGGGGCTCGTGCAGGCGTCTCGCCCCGCCTATTAGCACCATTGTGCGAGCGAGTGTCGGGAGAGAGGACGGAGTGTTTTGCTGCAGGCAGCCGGACTGTTAAATGTCCTCCATGTTTGTGAGGAAACCAGCGGCGGACCTGGACCTGATATGGTGCAAAAATGGGGGGTAGGCATGCGCTGTTCACATGCCTGATTAGAAGAGTCACACGGCTGCTGGAGGCTGTCCACAATCAGATGCGGAGAGAGGACTTTGTTTGGGAAATTTGAGACATGACTAACAACTCCTAAATTCTAGGCAGAAGGCGCACATGGTATGTGATTATTTTTGTTTATGAACATTTGTTAAGTGTTATAATTCATTTGTATTCATGTTTCTTATGTCTGTATTTTTAGTTTTTCACGGTGTTTAAGGGCGAAGATTTGCTGTGGCAAAATAAACAAAAAACTTGTCAACATCAGTTGGAGCGTGGTTTTCTGACCTAGAAGAAGACTTTGTGAGCAGTTACAGAATCTGTGGGGTATTGTCAATAGGAAGATGAGAAACAATAGACCCAACAATGTGGACAAGCTGAAGGCCCCATCAAAGCAACCTGGGCTTCCATATCACATCAGTACCACAGGCTGATCGCCTCCATGCCACACCCCATTGATGCAGTAATTCATGCAAAAGGAGCTCCAGCCAACTATTGAATGCTTACATAGAACTTTTCAGTAGACCAATATTTCTATTAAATAACCATTTTTTAATTGATCTTATATAAAATTGTGGAATGAATCTATACATTTTATTTTTTAACTGAATTCCTGAAATAATTTAACTTTTCAATGGTATTCTAATTAATTGAGAAGCACCTGTATTGGTTGATGGAAAAAGCATCAGTCTTTCTTGTCTTATAATGAAAAAGCTGTCGACATCTTGATGAGAAACATAAAACATTTTCACTAATGAAAACTAATTGTGGTCATTCTGCAAAATGCTATTGTCAGAATGCCTCAATTGTAAGGTGTGGATGGGTGTTTGAACTTTGTATTAAACATAGAATGGATATAATAATTGTTTTGTCTTTATAAATTTAGAAAAGTATGATTGTTAATTTATGTCCTTGTCTTGTCAAAGTGCACTAATATGTCTGTTTCATTTTGAGCCCTACTTCTACTTATTCATGTCAACAGCTTTGTTAGCAGACCATTTGATCTTTACAGGACCAAAAGTCCTGCTGTACTTCTCTAAAAGAGTTCTAACCTATTTCAAATGGGAATTCTCATGTGGATTGTCTCAGTGTGCAGTGAAACATACTTGAACCCTTGCAGACACTTCCCCTAGTACGCACAGCGATAATGTAGGTCAACACTGTGACAAAACCAATGCAATGTACATCCCAACACACAGAATTGATTTACCATTCTTACCTTGAAGGCATGTCTTTTCCCGAATGTCGTTGTTACCTGAATTGTTTACTTTGTGAAACCTTTATTTTCCCACAATGACAGCACTATTTTTGGCATAGTGGAGATATCTGCACCTGGCACAACCGTTGACTAGGTGTTGAAACAGTAAGAGAAATCACTCTGACAAATACATTTCTTGCATGTGCATTGGTCTTCATGGGTGTGTGGAGGAGGGGCTGCTTCTGACAAAGTCAAATTAACCAGTACTGGTTTTCTTTTACACCCCATCACTAGATTTTTTTTTTTTTAAATGCAAATTTGTCAGCATAGGAGGACATCATAAAAATATAAGGTCATTCTTGATTAGTCTCATAACCAGGATATTTACAGTATTGCAAGGGCTAAGTGATAGTAGAACTCAGAGCAATAATAAATAGTATAACAGTATATTCAAGATTCAATATTACAAAGGCTTTTTTATCATGTGCACAGTTAAGAAATGCTACATTTCCTGAGCAATGAAATTCTTACTTTGCTCTCCGCACAAATGCCAAGGTAATAAGTACAAAAACAACAATTCTAAGGTCATGACACACTGAAAACAATTATAGCAAACTTACACAGTAACACAGTAACCTACAGCAACTCAATCCTAATACTAATGGATGCTAATAACACACACACCAACACACAGTTAGGCAGTTAGGACTCCTTAAGCACACCTTAATACTAAATACTAAAGCTAATGAGTACTAATAACACTATGTACAGTGTGCAAATGAGCACTGTGCAATGAGCAGTGTATAATTACAAATTGGTATCCGGTGCTGATTTCTGTAATGGTAGTACCAGTAGACTGTGCATGATAAGTAGCAGCAGAGATATGGACATCAGACAGGTGAGACTATATCTACTGTACAGGTGAGCAGTGTATATACATAGTATATATACAGTATATACGTATATACAGTGTGTGTGTGACACACACACACTGCAAGAAGTTTGAAGGGCCCACACAGAGAGACATAAATTTCTGCACATAAGCGGCAAGGGCAAAAACCAACATTAATATGCCCATGACCCTCAATCCCTCAGGCGGCACTGCTTTTTAAAAAAACAAACAACAAAAACATCATTATGTAAAGAATATTGCCATGTGGGCTTAAGAACACTATGGAATACTATTGTCAGTAACAGAGTTCGTCACTATATCTACAAGTGCAAATTAAAACTCTACCATGCAAAGCGAAAGCCATATATTTTTATTTAACCTTTATTTATACAGGGTAGTTCCACTGAGAGGCAACCTCTCTTTTTCAAGGACACCCTGTTCACACTCACATGGATGCATATTCACACCGGAAGCTGCCCAGTACAACGACAGATTGACCTGTAGCCACTGAGCAGCTCCACTGGAGCAGTTTTGAGTTAAGGGCCTTGCTCATGGGCACCACATTGGGGTTAAGGAGGGAGGGGCAAACACTGCTACATTATCTGTTTCACCCAGATCTGATCCTGCCAGTCCAAGGATTGAACCAGCAACCTTCCAGTTCCAAGTCCACATCCCGAACCATTAGGCCACCACTGCCTATATCAACCATACCCAGAAACGGTACTGGCTGCTCTCGGCCCTAGCTCATCTGAGATGGACTGACGCAAAGTGGAAAAGTGTGCTGTTGTCTGATAAGGCCACATTTCAAATTGTTTTTTAGAAATCATGGGCATTGCGTCCTCCTAGCTAAAAAGGAAAAGGACTATTCAGATTTTTATCAGTGTTAACTTTAAAAGCCAGCTTCTGTGATGATATGGGGGGGGGGTGTTAGTGCCCATGGCATGGGCAACTTGCACATCTCTGAAGGCAGCATTAATGCTGAGTGGTACATACTGGTTTTGGAACAATGTATGCCGCCATCCAAGCAATGTTGTTTTTTCGTTTTTTTTCCCTGCTTAATTCAACAAGATGATGCCAAGCCACTTTCTGCATGTGTTATAACAGAGTGGCTTTGTCGTAAAAGAGTATGCGTAGTAGACTGTCCTGCTTGCAGTCCAGACCTGGCTTCCATTTTAAAATATGTAGTGCATTATGAAGTGTAAAATATGCCAACAGAGGCACCAGACTGTTGAGTACATCAATTTTCAGTTCAGTTTTATTTATATAGCGCCAAATCACAACACAGGTCATCCCAAGGCACTTTACAAAAAAGGGTGGGTTTAAGCCACGCTGTCAAATTTATAGAACCCAGCAGAGGCCCCTAAGAGCAAGCACTGTGGCAACACAGGTGAGGAAAAACTTCCCTTTAATGGGCAGAAACCACAAGCGGAACCATAGCTCATAGAGGACGGCTATCTGTCTCGACCAGCTGGGTTGTAAAAAAAAACAAAACCAAACATCGAGCAAGAATGGGAAAGAATTCCACCTACAAAGCTTCAGCAATTAGTGTCTATGGATCCTGAATGCTTACTGGATGTTATTAAAAGGAAAGGTTATGTAACAGTGGTAAACATGCCCACTTTTTTGGAACGCGTTGCAGGCTTCACATTCAAAATGAGTGAATGTTTGCAGAAAAACAATAAAGTTCATCAGTTTGAGCATTAAATATCTTTGGAGTGTATTCAATTGTATAGAGGTGGAAAGGAATTTGCAAATCACAGTATTCTGTTTTTATTTATGTTTCACACAACGCCTCAATGCCACTGGAATTGGGGCGTTGTAGTGGCTTATGTACTTTTCATGATACTTTGGTCTAAATCAATTTCAAAGATGGATTTATTCAGGCTGGAGGAGTTGGTGAATGCAGTTTTTTTTTTTAATGATTGCACTATAATTGTCTTTTCTACTCAGTTGATTGCTGTAGTATTTCAGGTGAGCTGCCAAAGACTGACAGTTGTTTATCCAAGTACTTTGCATAATCACACTACTCTTTATAACTTTGTATTTACTTATTCATTTGCTGTTGCAGATCACAAGAAGTCAGAATAAAATCTTTTTTTTTTTCCAGCACAGAAAGAACTCATTATTCCTTTGTTGATATAGAAAGCATTTTGCAACACAAGATTTTGCTTTTTATATGCATGTTTATGCAGGAAATATGCCACTCTTTGTTTTGTATTTTAATCTTGCAAGGTGTCCCATTTAAATGCTGTCATATTAGGCTGCGTTTCCACCAAATGTGTTTTTTGTCACCTGACTGCCCTGAATGTCTCTTTCAGCGCTTGTGCGCTGCGCTCTGGAAAAAAAAGTCTGTGCCCTGTATCCCAGCAACAGCTTGTCACTTACAGCTCAGCATTTCCGCTTTTCCTGTGGTCAGACTTTCTATTTGTTTTTTAATAGCAGTCGCTAAATAACAATGGACAGGAAACATATTCTAGCATTGGTAGCAGCTCTGGATGCAAAATATGATGACACAGAAAACAGGAGTCTGAGTACAGACTGTACCGGCGTCCTGTGTCCCGCCCTTCCTTTTTCTGATTGGCTGCTTAGGAAGGTCTGACATTGACGAGCTCGGCTGCAGTCTGAAAAGTTTAAATTTTTTCAGCTCTGAGTGCCGCGACAAAAAGTAGCCATCGCCAAGACCATTTCAGCGCCGAAGGTGCTCAGTGCTGTAGACGCTGGACTACATAGAGAATGAATAGAAAATAGTCGCCCACAGCGGAAAAAAATGCGTTTGGTGGACACGCAGCCTTAATGTTTAGCCTTTAATCTTACAGCAGCACAAAATTCATTTTTTCATTGTTGTAATAGTGAAATGAACCCTGAAATGCCCATAAACACGCCTTGTGCCTCAGACAATTGATTATGGACTGTAACACTGCAATACGACCCTAAAGCTAGGTTCACACTATAACGTTTGGACCGACTTTTACTGACGTTTTGAAAAATCAGAGAAATCAGTCCACACCTTGGTGAAATTACGTTCTTGAGCAGTTTTTTTAATCCAGCGCACACAAACTTTTATGAACTTTTCATACCTGTCAAGGCATACCTCATGCCTCCCTTATTGGGGGGGCTTTCACACCTGTATTGAGTACTTAAAAACTGTATTTATCGGCAGATGAAAGAAAACTGAAGCAAAAAAAAACAAACAAAAAACAACAATTGCAACATGAACTATTTCAAACATATTTATTCAAATGTACATGTATATGGACACAATCTTGAGCCATAACTTTTTGGTAATGTGAAAACAATAAGCCAAGTAGCACAAAAAAAATAAATAAATAAAAAAATAAATAAATTAAAAAAGTAAATGATAATATTAATAATAAATAAATAAAAATAAATAAATAAAAAAACAATATTTTTCAAATTTACATTAGCACAAGGTAGATTGCTTAATTTGAAAGTACACAATAAATAATTCTGAATATAGTTCTTAATTGTCAGCTAGATATAAACACTTGGAATTAAAGAGTTTTTAATTGTCAGCTTTGTTACACTAATGCACTTGGATGAACTTGAAACAAGAAAATGTTCACTGATGCTGCTTGTTATAGTTCCAAGTAGCAGCCTTTGCTGACTCTAGCATTTCTTTTGAAGGCTTGACCTTGAAGCATGGAGTGTCACAATTCATTTTCACTTGCATGAAAGAAGTCAGAGTTTCTGGGAGCATACTTTTTCTGAAGTCGGTGTGAATTTTCCTGACCATGCTGAAAGCCCTCTCACTGTCAGCATTGCTGTGAGGAAGGCAAAGCAGTGCTGAGTACACTTTGAGGAGCTGGGGGAAGCGGGGCACATCAAGGGCTGTCTTCAAGGCCATCACCTGACCCCAGTAGACATCAACACGGACAGGCTTGCCATCCTTGTCTTGTAGAGGCACTGTGTTTTCTGGCAGCAGTTGCAGGTCCTCCCATTCTTCTTTCAGCTCTTCTGTATCAACAGTGGGGCAAAATGCAGCAGCAAGCTCTACAATGGGGCCATAGGTCAGGGACTCTGTTTTCCTGGGGTCGAGGACAGAGAGGTGTGGCAGAATTTTGTCGTCAAAGGGGAACTTGTTGAGCATCTTTCTCACTACAGCTTCATAGAATCCTCTTACTGCTTCAAAGAACTTCAGCTCTGTGCCTGGGTCAAGTTCATGGGTTTGTAGGGCTTCTCTGGTTTCCAGTCCAATGGCGATAAACTCCTCAGAGTGCTGCAGGTCACTGTCCAGAAAATCCAGCCTTCTTAGGTCATTGGTCGCCTTTACATACTTCATTTGAACAAATTTGACCAATAGTTTTTTCAAGAGACGATCCATTTCAGGGAGGAGACTGCCTATCTTGCTCTCGTCTGCTTGAAAGATGGTGTTGATGTTGTTGATGATAGGCAGGATGAACTTGAGAAGCAGGAACAAGTCACATACTGTCAGGCTCTTTTGGCCATGTACCCCCCCCAAAAAAACAACAAGACGACTTCTTTGACAAACTAATCACATATAATGAAACATACGTCCATCACTATGATACAGAAACTAAAGCCCAGTTGAAGCAATGGAAGCGTTATGACTCACCACCTCTGAAGAAGGCACATGTCCAACCCTTGGCAGGCAAGGTCATGCTCACGGTCTTTTGGGACCAGCATGGAGTAGTGATGATGGATTGCCTGGTAAAGGGTACCACAATTACCGGGACTTACTACACTTCACTGCTGCAGAAATTGCAGAAGGTCATCAAAAGCAATCATCATGCTGACCAAAGGTGTCCGCTTCCTGCAAGATAATGCAGGGTTCACAACTTACGTTGCCCAGAGGGAAGCACAGTCCTGCGGCTATTTAACCCTTCCTCACCCCACTTCCCCTCCCAACCTTACACCATTGACTTCCACCTTTTTCCAACAATGAAGTCATTTTTGAAGGGCAAGCCCTTCCAAGACAATGAAATGCTGATTTCCATGGTCAAGTTGTGGCTTCTGGCACAGCCTGCAGACTTCTACAGGTGAGGTCTCCGCAGCTGCATAAAGCGATAGGAGAAATGTGTAACCCTTGGTGGTAACTATGCAGAGAAAGACTAATAAATGTGCCAAGGTTGAGTCTTCTCAGTCCATGGAAGATGACTCAGGGGAAATCTCTTATGAACAGCCCTCATAAATGTGTAACATTTCTATATTTTAGCTAAATTATATAAAATTGAAAAGCCTGTTTTTTAGTGCCATAGCTATCATGGAGCAGCATATGCCCTGCTGAATCTGAACAGTGCTGTCAGTCAAAGATGGTGTTTCCCTATTCTCACCTACTGTAAATCATCACCTTCATTGGGTTTGATCTACTGAAAGCTGAAGTTTGATACTTTATATCCAGTGTGTCTAGGAAGCATGAAGGACTAAAAAGGCGCCGACCTGCAGTGTGGGTCTGGCTGTCAGGTATGATCAGATGAACGTATGCGTATGCTCGTCTGCCGCTACAAAGGCGGGTTTGAGTCTGTCTATGTCAATTTCTCGAAGCTCGTACTCTCCCATTCTTTTTGGTGACGTCCAGTCCCTCGATTTCCCTTTTCTTCAAGCTTTGTTTTCTTCGCCGGCGGCGCGCTGCATGAAGCCATTTTGAAAATCACAACAAGACTGCTTAGGTGCGCTCAATTTCGCCAGGTATCGAATTACTGTTCAGTTGATTTTAGGTTCTCTCAATAATTTTTTTTTTCACTGTATATTTTTCTTTTTGGCGTACAGAAATGGCAACACGCCCGTATTTGCTAAAATTGCATTTTCCCCGTATTAGAATACGGCGAAACCGTATCACTTGACAGGTATGACTTTTGCTAGCATTTCCCAGTGTTGCATTAAGCGTTGTCAAACTTTTGCCAACTTAGGCTAGCATATGTTTATTTATTTTCGAACACAAAAATATAACAAAAACAAGCAAATGGCAAATGCAATAAAGTAACAGTATACACTGTTCGAAAGGGAGAAGGAAGAAGTGAACACTTATTAATTCCATCTCCTCTTTTCCATATATACACCCATGTGAATTTTATACAAATTACCACCTTTAAGACCCCAAGTAAACAATTTACTGTATTTTTTACAAATCAACATTAACACCCATCCATTCTAACATACAATGAAGTCCATACATCAAAACCAGCCTCAAACAACAAAGATATACACAGTGCTGTCCCACCCACCATTCCATAGTGTCCCATAATATCCCAGAGTGAACATAGTGAATCGTACATATAAATACTACCCTTCTAACATATATCCTTTAAGCAAATGGTGCTTATACCTCTTTTTGAATTGATTTCTGTTTGTACATAGTTTCAGTTCCGGCTCCAGACTGTTCCACAAATCCACCCCACAGACAGATATGCACATACTTTTCTTGGTTGTTCGTATCTTGGGTTTTGTAAAGTTTAAGTCTCCTCTCAAATTATGATCATTGTCTCTTTTTTTAAATATTTTTTGTATATTAGTTGGGAGTTGATTATTAATTGCCCTGTACATTACTTGTGCTGTCTTAAATTTAACTAAATCGATGAACTTTATGACATGTGACTTTAAGAACAACGAATTGGTATGGTCTCTATTTCCTGCATTGTTTATTATCCTTATTGAGGCGGATGATAAAATAAGGCAGCGATGAGATGGTTTTAAGCAGCGTTTATTAAATCATACCGCCGTCACGAAGCCCGCCCCGGCGCCGTGCATGCGCGCTGGGAGCGTGCCCGGAGGCTCTCCAGCAAAGGGACACAGAGTGTGTGTGTGTCCGCAGCAGCAGTCAAAGAGAGAATGAGAGACAGAATCGTGCAGCATATATACCCAGTTACAACAATACATGAAAGGGCATTCACAGCAGGGAGTATGGCATTTGCATTTGAGAGACACAGTAAGAACAGGATGCATGAACACAATGCATGAATGGCACATTAACATCTCAGTAAATAGCCGGAAAAAGCCGGAAGAAGCAAGGCTGCCTGTAGACATTAATACACACATTTCACTGTTAAGTTAATTGCTCTAGTCGAGCGCTGTGTCTGTCCCAAACTGTTGTAGGGGTTGCCACACCGCTCCCCCCGAGGGCACGGCAGGCGGCCGAGACCTCGATAGTCCATCTTTGGGAGCGAGCTGCGGGGGAAGCTCGCTGCAGGAGGAGGGGGAGGGAGGAGGGGTGTAGTAAGTGCCGGCCGGGGATGGTGAAATCGTCTGAGCCGCGCAAAAATTGCTTGTTGGTCCGCGACGTCGAGGGGCTGTCCCGTTGAACGTGCGGAGGTCCACAAGAAGAAAAATTAGTCACTGACTCCTCCCACGATTAAGACCTGCAAGGATTAACAGTGGCCGTGAAGAAAAGCAGGAGCGGCTGTAAGAGAAACATAAAAGCAGAAGCAAAGGGACTTGGCGTGTTGACTTTCAGGTGCGGGCACAACCTTGAAAGCCCTCGGGAACCGCTGACGGCTGGAATCCCTCTGTGCGCCGTGGCTAAGACCGTTAGAAAATCCAGTGGGCGAGCTACGTGCTTGCTTCAGGTGAACGAGCAGCCCTGAAGTTCTGTGTGCAGCGGCGAAGGACGATGGCGGTCTCTGGAGCCGTTATTGTCCCGTGCGTGATGCGCCATCCTCGTAACTCCCCGGTGCGTGCGCCGGGGCCCGTGCGTGGGTGGGCCAGCTGGAGAGGAGACAGGGTCAGGGAGCTTGATCATCCCTGTTCAGTGTGTTGGAGCGGTGAAGGGAAGTAGACGCTCTGTCACTCGCTCGGTCATGGTGCGTTCAGGTCCACGTGTGCTCCGTCGGCCGTGGGAAGTCACCAACATGGAGAGGGGACGAGGTGCCTGCGCTCTCGTGTGGAGGAGCTGTGAGTGCGGCCGGTCCAACGTGGATGTGCCGATCTAGGCGTGCAGATCTCACCATGAAACATTGCTCAGCTTTCCCGGTTGTGGGTGTTCTCCGGAGAGTTTCGCCTGGAAACTCTGTGTCGAGGTCTCCCTGAAGCAGAAGGGAGGGCAGATCAGTCAGGCTGCTGCGTGAGTTTGTCGTCGGAGAATCATCACCGGGTGCTGCGTTCGCTGGCAGCGTGTTCTTTTCAGCGTCGCGTCACCAGTGAAGGCGGATGATAAAATAAGGCAGCGATGAGATGGTTTTAAGCAGAGTTTATTAAATCATACCGCCGTCACGAAGCCCGCCCCGGCGCCGTGCATGCACGTCGGGAGCGTGCCCGGAGGATCTGCAGCAAAGGGACACAGAGTGTGTGTGTGTCCGCAGCAGCAGTCAAAGAGAGAATGAGAGACAGAATCGTGCAGCATATATACCCAGTTACAACAATACATGAAAGGGCATTCACAGCAGGGAGTATGCCATTTGCATTTGAGAGACACAGTAAGAACAGGATGCATGAACACAATGCATAAATGGCACATTAACCTCTCAGTAAATAGCCGGAAAAAGCTGGAAGAAGCAAGGCTGCCTGTAGACATTAATACACACATTTCACTGTTAAGTTAATTGCTCTAGTCGAGCGCTGTGTCTGTCCCAAACTGTTGTGGGGGTTGCCACACCGCCCCCCCCCCAGAGGGCACGGCAGGCAGCCGAGACCTCGATAGTCCATCTTTGGGAGCGAGCTGCGGGGGAAGCTTGCTGCAGGAGGAGGGGGAGGGAGGAGGGGTGTAGTAAGTGCCGGCCGGGGACGGTGAAATTGTCCGAGCCGCGCAAAAATTGCTTGTTGGTCCGCGACGTCGAGGGGCTGTCCCGTTGAACGTGCGGAGGTCCACAAGAAGAAAAATTAGTCACTGACTCCTCCCGCGATTAAGACCTGCAAGGATTAACAGTGGCCGTGAAGAAAAGTAGGAGCGGCTGTAAGAGAAACATAAAAGCAGAAGCAAAGGGACTTGGCGTGTTGACTTTCAGGTGCGGGCACAACCTTAAAAGCCCTCGGGAACCGCTGACGGCTGGAATCCCTCTGTGCGCCGTGGCTAAGACCGTTAGAAAATCCAGTGGGCGAGCTGCGTGCTTGCTTCAGGTGAACGAGCAGCCCTGAAGTTCTGTGTGCAGCGGCGAAGGACGATGGCGGTCTCTGGAGCCGTTATTGTCCCGTGCGTGATGCGCCATCCTCGTAACTCGTGCGTGGGTGGGCCAGCTGGAGAGGAGACAGGGTCAGGGAGCTTAATCATCCCTGTTCAGTGTGTTGGAGCGGTGAAGGGAAGTAGACGCTCTGTCACTCGCTCGGTCATGGTGCGTTCAGG
The DNA here is from genome assembly GCA_020510985.1 of Pholidichthys leucotaenia. NCBI lineage: Eukaryota > Metazoa > Chordata > Actinopteri > Cichliformes > Pholidichthyidae > Pholidichthys > Pholidichthys leucotaenia. The sequence continues at coordinate 226,054,320 of CM035836.1, forward strand.
TCCACGTGTGCTCCGTCGGCCATGGGAAGTCGCCAACGTGGAGAGGGGACGAGGTGCCTGCGCTCTCGTGTGGAGGAGCTGTGAGCGCGGCCGGTCCAACGTGGATGTGCCGATCTAGGCTTGCAGATCTCACCATGAAACGTTGCTCAGCTTTCCCGGTTGTGGGTGTTCTCCGGAGAGTTTCGCCTGGAAACTCTGCGTCGAGGTCTCCCTGAAGCAGAAGGGAGGGCAGATCAGTCAGGCTGCCGCGTGCGCTTGTCGTCGGAGAATCACCGCCGGGTGCTGCGTTCGCTGGCAGCGTGTTCTTTTCAGCGTCGGGTCACCAGTGAAGGCGGATGATAAAATAAGGCAGCGATGAGATGGTTTTAAGCAGAGTTTATTAAATCATACTGTGTCTGTCCCAAACTGTTGTGGGGGTTGCCACACTTATAGCTCTTTTTTGTAATGTGCATATTGACTGTAGGTTGGTCTTGTAGGTGTTTCCCCAGACTTCTACACAGTAGTTAAGATAAGGTAAAAACAGTGAATTGTACAATAAGACCAATGATTTATAGTCCAAGATGTGTCTTGTCTTCCCCAGTATGCCTATACATTTTGCTAATTTGGCCCGGATGTGACTGATGTGAGGTTTCCAGCAGATTTTATTGTCTAGCGTCACCCCCAGAAACTTATTTTCCTGTACTGTTTCTATTCTGGTATCATCTATCGTTACCATTATTTCATGATTTATTTTATAATTTCCAAACACCATAATCTTTGTTTTTTTTTAGATTTAGAGATAATTTATTTTTGTTGAACCACTGCGTTAATTTTTCCATTTCAGCTGTGACCACCTCTAAAACCTGCTGCAAATTCTCACCAGTGCAAAGGATATTTGTGTCATCCGCAAACAAAATAAATTTCAGAATTTTTGATACTTGGCATATGTCATTTATATACAAAATAAAGAGTTTGGGTCCCAAAACTGACCCCTGGGGCACACCACAAGTGATGTCCAAGAAGGGTGATTTGTGCTCTCCAATTTGTACAAATTGTTGTCTGTTACTTAAATAACTTTCCACCCAACTCAGTCCGACCCCTCTTATCCCATACCTTTCCAGTTTCCTTAGTAGTATTCTGTGGTCAATGGTGTCAAAAGCATGTGTGTAGCAGTTGCCAACTTAGGTTAACTTAAGCAACCGAATACTCAGCGCAGGTCAGCTGACATCAGCGTCAGGCGATGCTTATATAAAGATCAGTGTTTGTGGAGACTTCCTGCCATCCTGGACCTGCTTTTTTGGGTGGATTCACACTACAACTTTTGGACCAACTTAAACTGACGTTTTGGCAAATGACTAGCTCTGCTGGCAAAAGTTGATAAAGGTTAATGATAGTGCTTGTTGGCAAATGCAGGCGAAAGTTGTATTCGTTGAGAATTTTCAGCATGCTGAAAATTTGCTGATGTTTGGAAATAAACGTTGGTGAAAGTGGTGTTCAGTTTGTAAAAGTTGCTGAACACTGGGCTAAGTTATACAGAGTTCACCCAAGTCAGCCTAAGTTAAGCTCCTTTGGCAAACGTTGACTGAAATGCTGGTAAAAACAGATGTTTTTAGATTGAAACTCACTTCAGACATGCACGGATGAAAGAGACATGAGAGAAGGGGGAACTCAAAATACATATGTAAAAGGACAATGTATAGTATTTGTTTGGTGATAATAAGGTGTGTGTGACAGTTTTTTTTTTTTAATTTAAATCCGTGGGGTTATATGTGTGTGTATGTATGTGTGTATATATATATATATATATATATATATATATATATATATATATATATATACACAGTATATATATATATATATATTTATTTATTTTTATTTTTTTTAAGATAAGATAAGCCTTTATTAGTCCCACAATGGGGAAATTCCATTTTTGCAGGCATTTGATTAGTTGCTAGAGTTGTTAGAGTTGTTTGTGGGTTTGTTTGCGCCAGGTGATGGATGTGGTCTGGTGAATGGTTTGAGATTTTGTGTCTTTGCAGTGTTACTTTTCTACCACTAGGCTGTGCTGTTGTGCAAACATGTCTTTTGCCAGTACAGATTACTGGTTGCCTTGGAAACAACAGCCGCTGCAGATGCCAATCTTTTTTTTTTTTTTCCTGTCTGAAAAAAACATTTTCTTGGTCCATGGAATAAAGTTTTTTTTCCTTGAAATTTTCATTTGGGGTCTGTCTACTCTCTGCCTGCTGTGTGTGTGTGTGTGTGTGTGTGTGTGTGTGTGTGTGTGTGTGTGTGTGTGTGTGATAAATGGCATTCACTTATATGGTGCTTGTATTTATATATGTGTGTGTATACATATGTATGTGTGTGTGTGTGTGTGTGTGTGTACACTACCATTCAAAAGTTTGGGGTCACCCAGACAATTATTTTGTTTTCCATGAAAAGTCACACTTATTTACCACCATGAGTTGTAAAATGAATGGAAAATATAGTCAAGACATTGACAAGGTTAGAAATAATGATTTGTATTTGAAATAATAATTTTTTCCTTCAAACTTTGCTTTCGTCAAAGAATCCTCCATTTGCAGCAATTACAGCATTGCAGACCTAACATGATTACACAAGGGTTTTCTAATCATCCATTAGCCTTCTGACACAATGAGCAAACACATTGTGCCATTAGAACACTGGAGTGATATTTGCTGGAAATGGGCCTCTATACACCTATCTAGATATTGCACCAAAAACCAGACATTTGCAGCTAGAATAGTCATTTACCACATTAGTAATGTATAGAGTGTATTTATGATTAGTTTAAAGTTATCTTCATTGAAAAAAAGTGCTTTTCTTTCAAAAATAAGGAAATTTCTAAGTGACCCCAAACTTTTGAATGGTAGTGTATGTGTATATGTATATAATCTTCCAAAATGTAACAGCCCAAAAGAAAAAAAAACATCTCCTCACTGAGAAATTTACTGTTCTTAATTTTCTACTCCATGCATAATCATTCTCCAGGATGTATTGATGTGGCTTCCATTGTGGGCAATCAAACCGCCCTGATGCGATGTCAAAAAGTAAATTCCATTTAACGTGATTTTATGCTATTTTAATGGAGAGAGTTGTAACAGTCAAAAGATAATTACCCGTCATTTTATTTATTTCTCACAGGATCGTCACTTCCTTGTGGTAACGTATCGTCACTTCCTGTTTTGCTGTCTGCCTGTGTGGTTTGCTCTCTAGCCACTAGCTATGGCTACTAGCTCTCTTTCCTCTCCTCCTCTGGTGTGCTCTCTCTGTCAGATGTTTAGCTACACCTCTGCCTCTTTTAGCGATAACGGTAAATGTAATAAATGTTGTCTTTTTGAGGCGCTCGAGGCGAGGTTGTCTGATTTGAATCCCGGCTCCGCTGCATTGAAACACCGTCTGCGCCAGTTAATCTTGACGGACGCCCATTAGCTGCAGCGGAGCTAGCTAGCTTAGGTCCCACTGTCAGCGGTCCCTCGGCTCTCCTCAGCAGTGAGGAGACTGGGTGGGTGACGGTGAGAAGGAAGCCTAGTCGCAAAGCCCCGGTTCACCACCAACCTGTTCACGTTTCTAATCGTTTTCCCCCGCTCAGCGACACACCCGCTGAGGAAAAAACTCTGATCATTGGCGACTCTGTAGTCAGAAACGTGAACCTAGAGACTCCAGCGGCCATAGTCAAATGCATCCCTGGGGCCAGAGCAGGCGACATCGAGTCAAATTTGAAAATGCTGGCTAAAAGTAACTGTAAATATTCCACAATTGTTATTCACGCCGGCATTAATGACATCCGTCTCCGGCAGTCGGAAGTCACGAAACTTAATATAGAATCGGTGTGTGACTTTGCAAAAACGATGTCTGCCACTGTAGTATTCTCTGGGCCCCTCCCCAATCTGACCAGTGATGACATGTTTAGCCGCTCGTCATCCTTGAACCGCTGGCTGTCTGTGTGGTGTCCTAAAAATGACGTGGGCTACATTGACAATTGGAGCTCTTTTTGGGGAAAACCTGGTCTTATGAGACGAGACAGCATTCATCCCACTTTGGATGGTGCTTCTCATTTATCTAACAATCTGGCATCTTTTTTATCCAAATTTCCAAAACCATGACTACTCAGAGTTGGGACCAAGAAGCAGAGTCGCAGTCTTACACGCCTCTCTGCAGCTCCTCTTCATCCGCCACCCCTCAGCTTAGCCCCTGACTTCTCCATCAGAGAATCGTTGTCTGCTCCCTCCAAAGTGAATAAAAATATAATGTATAAGCATCCCAAAGTGATAAAGCAAAATATTGGTAAAACTCAAATTAAACATAAAGCCTCTAAATTGAATGATTTGGCCTCTGTTCCTCCTCATAATTTAAAAATTAAATGTGGTTTATTAAATATTAGGTCTCTATCTCCCAAGTCTCTGTTAGTCCATGATTTGTTAATTGATCATCAGATTGATTTAATTTCCCTCACAGAGACTTGGTTAGGACAAGAGGATTATGTTGGTTTAAATGAATCAACTCCCTCTGGTTATTTAAACTGTCAAAATCCCAGAAGTTCTGGTCGTGGAGGAGGAGTAGCAACAATTTACCATTCCAAATTACTAGTTAATGTAAAGCAAAAAACATGTTATAATTCCTTTGAGGGCCTGGTCCTCAGTATTGGGCACTTTAGCAATTTTAGGTTAAACCCAATTTTATTTGCCATAGTTTATCGTCCCCCATCAACCTACAAAGAATTTTTATCCGAATTTGCTGATTTCTTAGCTGATTTAGTGCTGAAATCTGATAGAATAATTATAGTAGGGGACTTTAATATACATGTGGATGGAGATAGTGACTGCCTTAATGTGGCATTCAATTCAATATTAGATTCGATTGGGTTTTCTCAGAAAGTAGGAAATTCTACTCATTACCTCCACCATACATTGGACCTTGTTTTGACATATGGCATAGAAATAGAAATAGAAAATCTTGTAGTGTTTCCTCATAACCCTGTACTGTCAGACCATTGTCTGTTAACCTTTGATTTTACTATTTCTGACTATTTGGCTCCTAAAGAAAAATATTATTACAGTAGATGCCTCTCAGATGATGCTGTTTCCAAATTTATGCAGATTGTTTCCTCTATGCCATGTGTCAACACAACGGAAATAAGCTATAGACAGCTTGCTCCTTCTGTAATTGATAACATGGTGGATGGTGTTTCAGCTTCTCTGCATCAGACTCTAGACTTGGTGGCCCCCTTAAAAAAGAAAAAGTCTAATCAGAGATTTCTAACTCCTTGGTTCAACACAGAAACTCGTACCTTAAAACAGAAGACTCGTCAATTAGAAAGAAAATTGCGCTCTACTAATTTAGATGAAATCTATTTAGCTTGGAGAAATCATCTTCTAATTTATAAAAAATCTCTTAGAAAAGCTAGAACGAGTTATTACTCTGCATTAATAGAAGAGAACAAGAATAATCCCAGGTTTCTTTTCAGTACTGTAGCCAGGTTGACAAAGAGTCAGGACTCTGTCAATCCTAGCATTGAGTTAGACAAAATAGTTTCCTCATCCAAACCTTCAACTTGTCTTTTAGACCCTATTCCTACCAGGTTATTTAAAGAAGTCTTCCCACTTATTGGTAGCTTTATTCTTCATATAATCAATTCTTCATTAACTTTAGGCCATGTACCGCAGGCTTTTAAAACGGCTGTAATTAAACCCTTACTCAAAAAGCCAATGCTAGATCCAGGAGCTTTAGCTAACTATAGACCAATCTCTAATCTCCCTTTCATTTCAAAAATCTTAGAAAGAGTTGTTGCTACGCAATTATTTGACCACCTGCAGGGAAATGGTTTACTTGAAGAGTTTCAATCTGGGTTTAGAATCCATCATAGTACTGAAACAGCCTTAGCGAAGGTCACTAACGACCTCCTCATTGCATCTGATAATGGACTAGTTTCTGTACTTGTCCTTTTAGACCTTAGTGCAGCTTTTGATACTATCGATCATAATATTCTACTTGATAGATTAGAACACTATGTTGGACTTAATGGAACTTCGTTGCAGTGGTTTAGATCTTATTTATCTGATAGGTTCCAGTTTGTTCATGTAAATAATGAGTTTTCTTTCAACTCAAAGCTTAGTCATGGAGTTCCACAGGGATCTGTGCTAGGCCCTACTCTTTTTAGTTTATATATGCTTCTGTTAGGCAACATTATTAGAAAGCACTGTATACATTTTCATTGTTATGCAGATGACACACAATTATACCTGTCAAAGAAGCCAGATGATAGTAATCAATTAGCCAAGTTAGAAGCCTGTCTTAAGGAAATCAAAGCTTGGATGACTTGTAATTTCCTGCTATTAAATTCAGATAAGACTGAAGTCATTCTTGTTGGTCCAAAAAACCTTAGAAATTCCTTTCCAAATCAAACTTTCAGTTTGGATGCGGTTACTCTTTCTCTTAATAGCTCTGTGAGGAACCTTGAAGTTATTTTTGATCAGGATTTGTCCTTCAATTCACATATTAAATTTGTTTCTAAGACTGCCTTCTATCATTTGCGTAATATTGCCAAGATTAGAAGCATCTTGTCTCAGAGTGATGCTGAGAAACTGATCCACGCTTTTGTTAGCTCGAGATTAGATTATTGTAATTCTTTATTATCAGGCTGTCCTAAAACATCTTTAAAAAGTCTTCAGCTGATCCAAAATGCTGCAGCAAGAGTTTTAACAGGTACTAGAAAGAGAGATCATATCTCTCCGGTTCTGGCCTTCCTTCATTGGCTTCCCATAGAGTTTAGAATTAAGTTTAAAATCCTTCTTCTTACTTACAAAGCTCTAAACAATCAGGCTCCTTTTTATTTAAAAGATCTGATACTACCGTATTATCCTAACAGAGCACTACGCTCCCAAAATGCAGGATTACTTGTAATACCTAGAATCTCCAAAAGTACAATGGGAGGCAGAGCCTTCAGTTATCAAGCTCCTCTCCTGTGGAATCAGCTGCCAATCTGGATTCGGGAGTCAGACTCGATCTCTGTTTTTAAGAATAGGGCTAAAACCTACCTTTTTGATATAGCCTACAATTAGGGAGGGATCATGTGTTTCTGAACCCTCCCTTAGTTATGCTGCTAATAGGTTTAGTCAGCCGGGGGACCTCCAGTAATGCACTGGGCCTCACTCCTTTCCTCACTCTCTATGAAATATTTTTTTTGCTGGTCATTAACATCTGTTTGTTCTCTCCCATAGATTGAGTCCCCATCGTGCTGTTTGCTCTCTACATGTCTGTTCTTTTCTTCTTCTCTATCCCCTCACCCCCCAGCCAGTCGCAGCAGATGACTGCCCCTCCCTGAGCCTGGTTCTGCTGGAGGTTTCTTCCTGTTAAAAGGGAGTTTTTCCTCTCCACCGTCGCCAAGTGCTTGCTCACAGGGGATCGCCTGATTGCTGGGGTCTTTCTGCAACTGTGGGGGTTCCCCCCTACAGTTGATAGTGCTATGAGATAACTGTTGTTGTGAAATGGCGCTATATAAATAATGTTGAATTGAATTGAATTGAAATGGTGCAGAATGGAGGAGGTTTATTGATAACAGCAGTTCATAAGTATTGACAACAAGAACTCACTTGGGAGGAGAAATCTTTGCAAAGCTAGAAAGACAGTAGAGGAAACAGAGGCGTGAGATAAAGGGGAAAGAATAATGAGGGGGAGGCAGATGTGACCCGCGAGTTGGCTTGGCTGACAGCTTATGGCGTACATAAAATTAAAAGAAGGCTGGGACTGAAGACTGTTTAACTCATTGAAAAGTCACTAAATATCAGTCAGTAATAACCGTAATCAATCAGCGGGCTATTATTTATTCATTTTTTTAAAAATAAGGGCGTGTGGGTGGTGCATGGAAAAAGACACTGACAAGGGAAAACAATTCGATGAATCATTTCAGTAGAGGACTTTTTTTTGAGAGGGGGTGGGGGGGTGGCAACTGGGTCAAAATCTGTCAGGGGAAAAAAAAAAATTAAATGCATCCTAAATAAACAACAGAATTCAAGAATAAAGTGATATGAGAATAAGTTGAAAACCAAAAGGAAGGACAATAAAAGGGAGTAAGAAGACAGAGCGGAGGGTTTGGGGGAGGAGATCTGGGGGTGACAAATCTCTTAATCTCTCCCTCTCTCTGGCACTGTTTGTTTTGTGCTGGTTCTGGCCTCAAGTTGACTGTCGATCCCCTCGTAAATTGGCTGTGTCGATCCGGCCTTACAAGCTTCCACACAGTCCCCGAGTCCCTGTTAAAATGGTCACGCCAATAAAAGCCCATTCACTTGTAATGAATTGAAAGAGAAGCTAAAGACTAAAGGGGCTGATTTAGTGACAATTGTTGATGATCCTCGATTGAGTTAGGATTGAGCTACCCAGCCTCCACAGTCTTACAACATGGCCGCTATTGTTGTGGATTTCTAAAAGGAAAAGAAAGCTGCCATTTCCCATTTCACTTCCTGTGGATCTGAATGTGGGTTTATACAATGTAGAGAATGAAGTGATGATTTTTAGTTTTTAGCCAATTTTGTGAGCACGCCATACAATGCATTGTGCCTGCAAACGCCACAAACTTACTGCATACCACAAAACAAAAAGAAAAAAAAAATCACAGAATTTGCACTATAAAGAAATAGGTATAACGCTGGCGAAAGTTGTTTGGCAAAACTTGTGTTCTTTGAAAATTTTCAGCCTGCTGAGAATTTGCTGACGTTTGGAAATACACACTGGTGAAAGTTGTGCTCAATCTGTAAAAGTTCTGAGCGCTGGGCTAAGTTATGCAGAGTTGACCTCAGTCAGCCTAAGTTAAAGGTGGGTTCACACTATAATTTTGGGACCGACTTACAGACATTTCGAAAAATCAGAAATAGTCAGCGCAGGTCAGCTGACATCAGCGTTAGTCGACGCTCATATGCGTTTGTGGAAGCTTCCTGCCATTCAGGATCTGCTTTTGGAGTGAACACATCTCCTTTGGGCACACGTTTCAGTATTTATTTTCATTTTATATTCCTATGTAGTTACTTCTGCATATCATTTTCCCCTTTTCATTCATTCATTCATCTAAAAAAAATTAAAATAATGCATAGAATCCAACACTAAGTTAAAATGTGAATCAAATAAAAAAAACAATTACTGAGTGAATCATATAATTCAATTCAATTCAATTCAACTTTATTTATATAGCGCCATTTATACATATATGGCGCATACACATATACATATATAGCGCCGTATATATATATATATATATATATATATACCTCTCGGCGCCACACGAGTAGGCTGCCTTTTGCAACAAAAGACAACATTTATTACATTTACCGTTATCACTAAAAGAGGCAGAGGTGTAGCTAAATATCTGACAGAGAGAGCACACCAGAGGAAGAGAGGAAAGAGAGCTAGTAGCCATAGCTAGTGGCTAGAGAGCAAACCACAAAGCAAACCACACAGGCAGACAGCAAAACAGGAAGTGACGATACGTTACCACAAGGAAGTGACGATCAACCCCAAGGTCTTAACAGACCTTCAGCAATCATACAAAAAAAAAAGTTCATGGCACATCAGTCACTGTTTTCATCTCATTAGACCATAATAAAGCTGCTTTATAAGTACTGAAAGGTATTAGTCATAAAATCTAGGTGTAACCAGCTGTGGCTATTTATCGAAGTGATGATGTTGAATTGGCATGTGAGCGGAGGCAGAAGTATGTGATCATCAGTGTTCGTCTTTCATTGTTTGCCAGCATCTTGCTGTCCAACAGTCCTACAAAGAAGATGAATTTGTTGAAATTTAGTAGAAAGATGGAATGTGGCCATGGCATTTTCCAATTAATGATGGTACAGATTTTGCATTCTCTTTGACAGGGGAGGCACTTTATAATCTTCAGATAGTGCCCCCCCCCCCGATTTACACTGTATTAAGGCAGTGTTTGCATGTTTCATCGCCTTTGGACTTCGTGTGTTTGTTTTTAACTGTTTTTAAGAACTGCTCAATGCAGAGTATTTTCCCCTTCTATCATTCTGTTAAAGCCTTTAAATCTTCAATGTACTTAGAACTTTACTCCCAGTTGGGTTTTCTGTGTTTCATCCCAGATTTCATTTATTAAATATATATCATCTCATATGAAGAAATAGTCAAGAACGGCATATAGACTTTAAAAATAAAACGCAAAACTTCAGCGTTTGATACTTGATGGTGCCCAGCAGGGCAAACCCTAAATCAAAACAAGCATTTCACAGTTAGGACAAAAGAAAATGGGCAAAAATGACTGTGTTTAAATTGTGGCGTGGCTGAACGGGGTTAGTTTACAATTACTGCTGTGTGTACAAATTAATATTGTTTGCATAAGATTAAGATAAAAACTTTAAATGACCCAAAAGGACATTTTGAACATTAGAAGAAAATGTACAGTGGTGTGAAAAAGTGTTTGCCCCCTTTCCTGAGTTTTCATTTTTTTGTATGTTTGTCACACTTAAATGTTTCAGATCATCAAACTAATTTAAATATTAGGCAAAGATAACACAAGTAAACACAAAATGCAGTTTTTAAATGAAGGTGTTTATTATTAAGGGTAAAAAAAAAAAAATCCAAACCTACATGTCCCTGTGTGAAAAAGTGCCCCCCCCCCCCATTAAAACAAATTAACTGTGGTTTATCACATCTTTGGAAAGCTGAGTTCAATTTCTCGAGCCACACCTAGGCCTGAGTACTGCCACACCTGTTCTCAATCAAGAAATCACTTAAAATGTTACTTTAAAGTATCACTTTGTCAGGACCTGCGTGACAAACTGAAGTAGACCAAAACATCTCCAAAAGCTAGACAACATGCTTCGATCCAAAGAAATTCAGGAACAAATGAGAAACAAAGTAATTAAGATCTATCAGTCTGTAAAAGGTTATAAAGCAATTTCTAAAGCTTTGGGACTCCAGTGAACCACAGTGAGAGCCATTATCAACAAATGGCGAAGACATGGATCAGTGGTGACCATTCCCAGGAGTGGCCAGCTGACCAAAATTACCCCAAGAGTGCAGCGACAACTCATCCAAGAGGTCACAAAAGACCCCACAACAACATCCAAAGAACTGCAGGCCTCCCTTGCTTCAGTTAAGGTCAGTGACTCCACCATAAGAAAGAGACTGGGCAAAAATGGCCTGCATGACAAAGTTCCAAGACAAAAAGTACTGCTGAGCGAAAAGAACTTAAAGGCTCGTCTCAGTTTTGCCAGAAAACATCTTGATAATTCCCAAGACTTTTGGGAAAATGCTCTGTGGACTGACAAAAAAAAAGTTGAACTTTTTGGAAGGTGTGTCTCCCATTACATGTGGTGTAAAAGTAACACAGCATTTCAGAAAAGGAACATCATACCAACAGTAAAATATGGTGGTGGTAGTGTGATGGTCTGGAGCTGTTTTACTGCTTCAGGACCTGGAAGACTTGCTGTGGAAAATGGAACCATGAATTCTGCTGTCTACCAAAAAATCCTGAAGGAGAATGTCCAGTCATCTGTTCGTGACTTCAAGCTGAAGCGCACTTGGGTTCTGCAGCAGGACAATGATCAAAAACACACCAGCAAGTCCACCTCTGAATGGCTTAAGAAAAACAAAATGAAGACTTTGGAGGGGCCTAGTCAATGTCCTGACCTGAGTCTGATTGAGATGCTGTGGCATGACCTTAAAAAGGCGGTTCATGCTCAAAAACCTTCCAATGTGGCTGAATTACAGCAATTCTGCAAAGATGAGTGGGCCAAAATTCCTCCACAGCGCTGTAAAAGACTCATTGCCAGTTATCACAAACGCTTGATTGCAGTTGTTGCTGCTAAGGGTGGCCCAACCAGTTATTAGGTTTAGGGTGCAATCACTTTTTCACACAGGGCCATGTAGGTTTGGATTTTTTTCCCCCTTAATAATAAACACCTTCATTTAAAAACAGCATTTTGTGTTTACTTGTTATCTTTGTCTAATATTTAAATTTGTTTGATGATCTGAAACATTTAAGTGTGACAAACATACAAAAAAATGAGAAATCAGGAAGGGGGCAAACACTTTTTCACACCACTGTATATCTGACATGTCGCAGGGTTTCCACGGGTGGTTCGAAGTGCTTGAATTTTAATGTTGTGTTTTCAAGGTTGTAAAAGTGCTGGGATTTTGCAAAAGGTGCTTGAAAGTGCTTTAAATTCTAAGTGAATTTCTCTCACAAGAAATGGCTACCTGACTGAATAAATAGTTTGGTACAGTTCTCTTATTCGATGGGGGAATAAAGAAAAAATTGGAGAGCATAAAATGAAGACTGCACTGCCTCTGAGTCGGTGAGTTTTCACGTGTGACCCGGCCCCCTGGAGGTGGTGTACAGGTGCAGTGAATGTGGGAGGTTGTCAGTGCAGCTGTGGTGCAGCACTGTGTTGGTGGAATGAGCTGAGGACCAGCTCTATCCAGTAGCTTTCTGAAAAGTCTGCAAAAAAGATGTAGTCTACAGCATTTCATTATGGGAGAGTCTGTGTTCTGGATTCAGTTGTAGAGAAATTTCAGAGCATTAATGCTAATTTCAGTATTTTGACATTATCCTGTTAATTACAGGCCAAATGATTGAAATGCATTCTGTCCCATAAATGTGTTGTGGTAGTACTGCATGTTTGTTATTGCGCTCCTATGCAGTAAACATAGCCACCATTACTTAATAGTAACTGTACTGTTAGTGACTTCTCACTACTGAAATTTTCTGATAAAGGTAGGCTAGTTCTGTCCTATACATAGAGGTTGGCAGACTAACGAAAAATTGTGCTCACTTAAAAGAAGCATTATTATTAATAATTATTCAAATAAACAGCCATCAATAATGACTTGAGTAAGAGTAGAAGAGTATCAGGTAAGAAGGTACTCGAATCATAACTTCACTGTCACCAGTTTGAGGGTTTTGTTTTAAATTTTGCAATTTCTTTAGTTTTTTTTCCCTCATAAATAAGTTTTTTTGCCACATCAACTGGTAACTTTTTCCATGCAAATCTGCAACTTTTTCACTGATAAAGCTTGCCTTTTCCCATGTACACGTGAGACTTTCTTCTCATAAAATTATGATTTTTTTAAAATAAATGCGAGGCATTTTCTTGTAACTTTGTGACCTTTCTCATAAATTTGCACATTTTCTCCTGAATTTGCAACACTTTTTTTCCTTATCTTTTGCCACTAAGCCTTAATAGAACAATATTTTCAACATGGCCAATGAAACGGGACAAGACACAATATTTATACACCCATCTCTAAAGACGGGACAAATTATGGTATCATGTCTGTCTGTCCACACGAGTTGTTCAGCTAACTCCTGCCACAGTTTCCAAGCGTGGACATTTTCATTTCACACAGTGTTTGTACATGTATTGAAAATGTGCATATTGTATCGGGTTAAATGGTTTTCTGATATTTTCTCAAACATTTTTTCACTTTGAGTTGTAGATTGATAGCTTAAACTCCTTGGAATTACATGGTTATTAATTTTATTACAGATCTAGAGTACACTGAATCTTGCATTTGTAATAGTTTTCAGTTGAAGGTGTGCTACTTATGCTTTGTCAATAATCGCTGTGGACAGGTGTATAAAGTACCGTGCGTGGTGTTCTGGTTTGTAACTCAAAACCATCTCTCATAGTAATAAAGGAGTGAAATTATTTTAAGTACAGTATGGGACCTTGGGGAAGTCAGATTATTTAGCACCTCAGAGAGAGACAGGGAATAAGCATGGGAGAACAATGCCCAGGAAGGAGAGAGGGGGTTGAATGCAGTGTAGTGTAAATACCATGCTGTGTGGGGTGAAGTGCCAGAAAACTTGTGAAATGTGACGGGATATAGAGAGGAGAGCTTGCTGTAACCATTCAGTCCATTCTGTGCTTGTGAAATGTGAGTGTGTAATAAATCGTCTGTCATGAATCTGCCTCTTCATTTACACACTCCACACTGGTGACCCAAGACGTATTATGGAACACGAGGCAAGAACCCCGGAGCCGGCCCGGTCAGGAAGCCCCAGCGACGCTGCAGCCATTCCACAGACAGCCCGGACTGGAACCCCCAGCAACGCGTGTGCGGTTTCGGTCAAGCTACCAGATTTCTGGCAGCACAACCCGCGCTCTTGGTTCCACCACACCGAGGCCCAGTTTGCCCTCCGGGGAGTAACGGCAGACGACACCAAGTTCTACCATGTGGTCGCAGCGCTGGACTCCCGCACAGCCCAGCAGGTAGCAAGTCTGCTCGATCAGCCCCCAGCCCACAACAAATACGAGGCGCTCAAGGCTGCGCTCACCTGGCGTTACACGCTCTCGGAATGTGAGAGAGCGGAGAGGCTCCTGGCGCGGACCGAGTTAGGAGATGGGTCGGCCGTCGACCTGATGGAGAAGATGCTGGCGTTAATGGGCACGGACGACGGGCACTTTCTGTTTGCCCACCTTTTCCTCCGGAACCTTCCAACAGAGGCGAGAGCGGTTCTGGCCAATTCGCCGTTGCTGGCCGCGCGTGACTACCGTGCGCTAGCCCAGGAGGCAGACAGGATCATCCTCACCACCAGGGCAATCACAGTCAATGCGGCGGCGGCGGAGCCCAGCGAGACGACCAGAGGAGGCGAGGAGCCACCGACGGTAGCAGCAGCGGGGGCCAAGGAGCGCCAGAGAGACACGCTCTGTTTCTACCACCGCCACTTCGGAGAGAACGCACGCAGATGTGCGCCACCATGCCAATTCAAGCGCTCAGGAAAACGCCAAGGCCGGCAGTCGGCAGCAGCTGCGACCCTCGGTGAACAGAACAAGCTGCTCTACATGACGGACGCGTGCTCGGGGAGGCGTTTCCTCGTGGACACCGGAGCCCAGAGGAGCATCATCCTGCCGACCTACGCTGACCGGCTGGCAGGACCTAGCGGCCCCGGGATGTTGGCAGCAAACGGCTCGGAAATTAAGACCTTTGGTGAGAGGACACTGATTTTATCTCTACACGGCCGTACATATGAGTGGACTTTTGTCGTAGCAACACTGAATTACCATATCCTGGGGGCTGATTTTCTGTGTGCACATGGTTTACTGGTTGATGTTGCTAACAGGCGCCTGGTTAATGCACTGTCCTTTGACTCTCTCCCCTTTACAGCTCGAGGGACCCAGCCAACAGCACAAGCCAACGTCACAGCTCCAGGCGGTAAGTTCCACGCACTGCTCACTCAGTTCCCAGCACTCACGGTCCCGACGTTTTCCGCGGCCATCGCTAAACACGGGGTGGAGCACTTTATCACCACCACCGGGCTGCCCGTTTTTGCAAGACCTCGGCGCTTGGACGCAGCTAAACTGGCCATAGCACGCGAGGAGTTCGCCAACCTGGAAAGGTTGGGCATCATCAGGCGTTCGAACAGCCCATGGGCATCCCCGCTACACATGGTCCCTAAGGCTGAGGGATCGTGGCATCACCGTGCGGTGATTTCCGCAGATTGACCAACGCCACAGCGCAAGACCGCTACCCGATTCCCCACATACAGGATTTTTCTGTTCACCTCGCCGGAGCACGCATTTTTTCCAAAATAGACCTGGTCCGCGGTTACCACCAAGTCCCAGTGCGCGCAGAGGACTTACCCAAAACAGCGGTAATAACTCCGTTCGGTTTATTCGAGTTCCTGCGCATGCCATTCGGGTTAAAAGGCACAGCTCAGACGTTCCAGCGCATGACGGGGGGCTGCACGATCTCCCGTTCGTGTTCGTCTACCTGAACGATATCCTGGTAGCCAGTACGTCCGAAGACGAACACGAAACCCACCTCAGGACGGTTTTCCGGAGGTTGGAGGAGCACGGGTTGATAATCAACCCGGCGAAATGCCAGTTCGGCGTGACGGAGATTGATTTTTTGGGGGCGCTGCGTCTCTCTGGAAGGAGCGATCCCGTTGCCTGACAAAGTGCGCGCCGTGGCAGATTTTCCCCAGCCTCAGACGGTCAGGGCACTGCAGGAATTTTTGGGGATGGTGAAATTTTATAACCGTTTCCTTCCCCGCGCAGCGCAGCTCATGCAACCATTGTACGCCGCGCTCAAGAGACAGAAACCCACAGATGGAGTTGAATGGACCCCGGAGCGAGAGCGGGCCTTCTCGGAGGTTAACGCAGCCCTGGCAAACTCTGCAATGCTGGTGCATCCGGACCTGACGGCCTGGATAGCGCTCACCACCAACGCTTCAGACGTGGCCGAGGGGCCGTCGTGGAGCAGCGGGTTGCCGGGGCTTTGCAGCCGCTCGCCTTTTTCAGCAGAACTTTGCGCGACAGCGAACGTAAATACAGCGCATTCGACAGAGAGTTGCTGGCTCTCCATCTGGTCATATGCCACTTCCAGTTCTGGCTGGAAGGGCGCAGCTTCACCACGTTCGTATACCACAAGCCACTAACGTTCGCGATGGCCAAGGTTTCAGAACCGTGGTCGGGCCGGCAGCAGAGACAGCTGGCCGCGATCTCAGAGTTTACTACCGATATTCATCATGTGTCGGGTAAACTGAATATGGTGGCGGACTGCCTCTCGCACGCCGTGGTGGCCCCGGCCTACGTGGGGATAGATTACGCAGCCATGGCCGTGGAGCAGATTAGCGATGCAGATGTGCGCCTGCTCCAGTCTGGACCAACAGGGTTAAGGCTGGAGAGCAGGGTGCTGCAAGATGGCGCCCCCCCCCCCCAATCTGCGATGTCTCCACGGGACACTTGCGTCAGTCAAAATGGTGGGAGAGAAATTTGTGTGGCCGAGCCTACACAAACAAGTAAAAGAGTGGGCTGCAGCCTGCGTGGCGTGCCAACGAGCCAAGGTACACAGACATACGAAGGCTCCTTTGGAGCCGTTTCCGGTACTGGTTAAAAGGTTCGACCATGTGCACGTGGACCTCGTGGTCCCCCTCCTGCCATCACAGGGGTGCACGCACCTCCTGACAGTGGTGGACCGCACCACGCGCTGGCCAGAAGCAGTCCCGTTGGCGGCAACCACGTAGCATGCGCTTTTTTAACAGCATGGGTGGCGCGTTTTGGAGTCCCGTCGGACATTACGTCCGACAGGGGCCCTCAATTTGTTTCCGAACTCTGGTCCGCAATGGCCCTCAGCCTGGGTGTTACAATTCATCGCACAACCGTGTACAACCCACAGGCCAATGGGTTATGCGAGCGTTTTCATAGATCACTGAAAGCAGCACTCAGGGCTTTACTGACGGATGCAAATTGGGTAGACAGGTTGCCGTGGGTTTTATTGGGGTTGCGCTCCATGCCAAAAGAGGATTTGGAAGCTTCCCCGGCAGAGCTCGTTTTTGCGCAGCCCCTACGGCTGCCCGGGGAATTTCTACCAGATAATCCCGTGCCGGGCAGCTCCCCATCTCAGCTTTTGCAGCATAGCGCAAACACAGGCACACTGCCGGGCCCTGCTCACCACAGTTTTCCGCGTGCCTTCGTGCCTAAAACTTTGAAGAACATTCGTGTTCGTCAGACACGACGCCCACCGCCCCCCCCATTGCGCCCACTCTATGATGGACCGTTCAGAGTGTTGTAAACAGGGGATAAGCATTTTGTGCTAGACTTGGGGGGTAGATGGGAGAAGATTGCCATAGACAGACTCAAATCTGCCTTTGTAGTGGCGAATGAGCAAGTGCTGTTGGCTGGGGCCCCTCGGCGTGGAAGACCCCCACAGAGAACTCCCCAGGGAAACGATTCACCAGAGCAGCCACACGGGGAGAACGAAGTCCCCCCCCCCCCCACCATGGCTCACCCGCAGTCAGACACGCTCCCAGCAGCCCCCCACCGGCACAGCAGCGCCACGGAGGCAGTAAACCCCAGTTACAGCAGATATGGGAGGAGACTGAAGCCAAAAGCGAGTGTGGACTAATGTCTGTCTTAGATGCTGGGGGGGCGGTTTGGGACCTTGGGGAAGTCCTTGGGGACCTTGGGGAAGTCAGGTTATTTAGCACCTCAGACAGAGACAGGGAATAATCATGGGAGA
This sequence comes from Pholidichthys leucotaenia, assembly GCA_020510985.1. Taxonomy (NCBI): domain Eukaryota; kingdom Metazoa; phylum Chordata; class Actinopteri; order Cichliformes; family Pholidichthyidae; genus Pholidichthys; species Pholidichthys leucotaenia. Next base: position 226,072,296 of record CM035836.1, read on the forward strand.
ACAATGCCCAGGAAGGAGAGAGGGGGTTGAATGCAGTGTAGTGTAAATACCATGCTGTGTGAGGTGAAGTGCCAGGAAACTTGTGAAGTGTGACTTGGGATATAGAGAGGAGAGCTTGCTGTAACCATTCAGTCCATTCTGTGCTTGTGAGATGTGAGTGTGTAATAAATCGTCTGTCATGAATCTGCCTCTTCATTTACACACTCCACAACAGTATGTATTCCTATAAACGCTATGAAATTTTTCACAGCTGTACAGTGCTGGAAAAATGGGAACTTGGTCCTTGAAAGTGCTTGAATTTTACTTTGAAAAAGGTGTGGGACCCCTGCGTGTTGATAGCTGCATTGATCGTCATCATCATCTGTCATCCATGGACCGAGCAAAAGCAGTCGTAGCAACATGTTGGGCCCAAAGTTCCCTGTCCTTCATCAGCCTTGACACCTCCTGCTCCTCAAGCATTGATACAATACATAAAAATAATGTCTATTGATGTGACAAATGTAAGGGGGTGGGGGTGGGGGACGTTGTTAATGCTATTACAGCAACACATTTCAAAATCATGGGCAAGCTCCTACTGACATGGCCCCATGAGGAAACACTCACAACAAGCGCTGGGATTTTAAGCTATTTTAATTTTTGTATGATGAGACACTAAATTGTTTTTTTTCTTTTATCCACATTTTAATTTTAATCACTGACTTACAGGAGAGGGCAGCACAGATTAGGCATTAATTAATTTAAGAAAAACTGAATGACCAGGGAGTGTGCTTGCCACTTTTCACCATCGATGGTACTCGTGACTTTCAGGAGAGGTGTGAAGACAGGAGTATTTGGACACCATCTTCTGGCTGGTGTGTGCTCGATGATTGTAGTGGACAGTTGGACAGTATTTTGCTCTTGGAGGGTTGGTGCTGCGGGAAGCTCTGTGTCCGTTTGCTTGCCTGTGTTTGTTTGTGTGTATGAGTGTCAAGTGCACCCAGTGGGTTTTTTTCCCCCCTTGAATACATTCATCTGAGGGAAATTAAACACAAACTACCCATGCACACCCCGTAATACAATTCAAACCATAAAAAGAAACAGTAGTCAGTAATAAATTACATGTTTTCCAAGCCTGCAGGAAGAACAGTGATTTCAACACTAATTTTAATTGAATAAAACAATAATTGCTATTCGCCATGGGCCATGAAGTGGACAATCACAGTTAAGTTACTCAGACTATTCTGTCAAAATGACAGCTGACCTTCAGATTTTTCCATTATGGCTGGCTGCTTTTTATTTTGAGGTCCAACAGGATAGAATAAAAATGACTTCACAGTTCACACTCTGTAAGACACTGCTGTTGCACTCTGCACAACAACAGTAAATGGAGAGTTTGTTTGCAAAAACCGATAAATGCCGCTTCCATGAAAATTTCACTCTTTACATCAAACAACTGTTATAGAAGTTCAAATCATTTTGTCTCAAAAGCCGATATGTCCTATGTTATAGACCCCACAAATTCATGGTTTTTTTTCAAAAGCCGATAAACGCCGGGGTTTTTTTTGTTTTTTTTTTACAAAAGCAGATAACTCCACAGGGTAAATCAGCGCTTGGCATTTGGGTCACGTGACTCATCTTGGCTGCCTTCCTGGTCTGCTCGCTCTGACTGATTTCCCTGGCTGTGTTCGGAATTTTCACTCGCTCATTCCCTCCCTACTCACTATATTGTGAATTCAGATATAGTGGACTATACAGTAAACTCAATATAACAATAAAAGGAACCACTTTCGGACACTACTGGGCTTGTTTTCGCGGCACGGTTAGTGACGTCATCACGTGAGAGTAAAATGTAACAGACTAACAGTGGTTAAAAAAAAAAAAGAATACCTGCATGTAATTTGTGGTAAATATGTGTTAAATCAAATTGTTTTTGCTGAATTATTAAATATAAATGCCTTAAGGTAGTTTATGTTGTGATGTGAAGCTCTTCTCTCACTGCTCCACTGGCTGCACTTTCACTATATAGGACACTATGGGGAAGGAGTTTCTTTTTTTCCAGCCTTATTCCTTTTCTTTTTATACTGTGCACACCAATGAAGACAGAGAAACGCCATTTCAGTTCTCCTGTATGTCCTGTACGTATAGTAGTATTTACAATAAAATCTTTGAATCTTGAATTATAGCTTTATTATAGCTATATTATACCATTTTACTGAGTGGATATGCCTAAATCAGTGTGTCAATCATACTACATTGATGCTTATAGACATTCAAGTATGTTCCAGATAAAATAGCGTGGCTTCAGGACTTGTCTGTTTTTTGACAAAAAAAAAAAAGTACTAATAAATTGTCAAAAAGTAACAATGAGTTGATGTTTGATTTTTTGCTTTAGTATGTCTGAGATACTCATATTTCAAATGGCCATTTCTTAGAAGCTAATTTGGAAATGCTAACACCTATAAACCTACAGATGAAAAAGTGTTTTTTCTCATTTTGATCTCAACTGGACTTATCTGTTTTTGCAAAAGAACTTTTCAAATGAACATGCTGCTACTGGCTGCACTGCACAGTGAAAAACAAAAATGAGCAGTTTCATTCATATTCAGTGATATTCATGTCAGCATGTTGCACAGCCTGGATTGGGCTGTGTCCTGTCTTAAGTAATATTCATATGAGCCAATCTGATCCACCATATCGGGTTTGAGCTAGGTAAAATGGCTGGATCGGTATTGGTAAGGAACAAAAGTAATTTACCGATCCGATACATTAATAATATTAAAATGAAGGCATGATCATGTTAGCCATACTGCTCGTGGCTTCTGTAAACAGAAGCAATGAGTGTCATGTGTCACTCTAGCCTGTCTGTGGGACTCACCTCGGTATGTTTGCTATGTTTGCTGTCTGGTACCAGCCTTGACAATTTTAATACCGCCAACTTGATAAAACACTTGCAAAAGTATCATGGCAAAGGAGTATGCTGTCAAGAACCGAGCAGAAGGAAATGTGTCGTGCATCGTCAGCCACTGCTTTTCCAGCTCAGAGGCTGGAAGACGGTAAAAGTGAAGCTAAAAGAACGAAACTGAAAGTAAACCAGACAGGAGCATGGAAAACAACAGTAACAAAGACATAACATGGGTTTACCTTTTGGATGAGAGTTACAGTTGATGAGAGGTAGCTGACAAACATAAATAGCAAATTATAATGGTAAACTGCAAAGCAGGACTACAACAATAAGGCTACATGAAATGGAACACAAATGACTTCAAAATAAGAGCAAACCTGACATAACGCACGGCTCAGAAGACGCACACACACAGGCTCAGAGTAGTTCAAATAGTTTATTAACAACAGGAGTGTATGAATGTGTGTCTGCGAGATGTAAATGTGTTGGTGGCGGCGTCTGCTTCGGGCACAGAGGCAGGAGGCCGTACAGCCGGACAACCCTATGGGAAAAGCACAAGGAGAAGGGTGACGGGCACACACCAACACAGGAGATATATGAGCGAGAGAGGAGCTTACTTGGATAGGACAGATGACTGGCACAGCAAGGGACGAGGTCCAGTAGACAGCCACCTGGAGAGCCCGGTGCAGCAGCGAGGAACAGGCGATGGGGAGGCGTTGTCCGCCGCTGGGAAATCCACCTGTGCACAGGGGAGCAGACTTGGAAGGGAAAGGAGGTAAGGTCTTCTTACCAGAATGATCAGCTGAGGATGAAAGGAACTCACAGCGATGCGTAGGGAAGTCTGACGGCTTCAGGCCGAAGCTCGAGGCGGCTTAAATCCCTCGCCGCTGATGATGTGCAGGTGTGCGAGCAGGTGGCGCCGCTGATGAGCGGCGTGGCATGACAGTACTCCCCCCTCTAGCAGCGCCTCCTGGCGATGGCTTCTCTGGGTGCGCTCGGTGGAAATCAGCGATGAGCGATGGGTCCAACACAAACGACGAGGGAACCCACTGCCGATGTTCAGGCCCATAGCCCTCCCAGTCCACCAAGTACTGCAACCCACGACCCCGGCGCCGGGAGTCCAGGATGGAGGAGACGGGCCAGGCCGGATGGCCATCAATCATCCGGGGCGCGGGTTGCGCAGCAGGAGGAGGGCAAAGGGGGTCGGAGACTGCCACCTTCACCTTGGACACGTGGAAGGTGGGATGGATGCGGAGGGAGGGGGGAATAGCTACACGCACAGCCACCGGGTTGATGATCCTGGTGATGGGGTATGGGCCCATAAAGCGCTGTGCCAGCTTCCTCCTCTCGCCCTTTAAAATCACGTCCTGGGTCGACACGTAGACTTGCTGACCAACTCTGTACGCCGGGGCAGGTCTTCTGTGCCGGTCCGCCACGGCTCTGTTGCGCTCCACCGTGCGTAAAAGCGCATTGCGCGCTGACGCCCAGATGGAGCGGAACTGCCTGAGATGCGCCCGTACTGAGGGGACAGTTACCTCACTCTCCTGCGCCAGGAACAGCGGGGGGTCGTAACCCAGGGACGCCTTAAATGGGGACATCCCTGTAGCAGAAGAGCGAGTGGTGTTGTGGGCGTATTCAACCCAGGCGAGGTGGTTACTCCAGGACGTTGGTTTGGACGCCGTTACACAGCGGAGCGCAGCCTCCAGCTCCTGGTTGGTCCGCTCACACTGCCCATTGGATTGGGGGTGATGGCCGGAGGAGAGGCTCACCTTGGCTCCTAAGGCGTTGCAAAACGACCTCCAAACGTCTGAAGAAAATTGGGGCCCTCGGTCCGAGACCACGTCCACCGGAATCCCATGCAGCCTGACCACGTGCTGGATTAGGAGGTCCGCCGTCTCCAGGGCAGTTGGAAGACCTCGTAGGGGGACGAAGTGTGCCGCCTTGGAGAAGCGGTCCACGATGGTCAGGACGGTGTCGTAGGTGTTCGAGACTGGGAGTCCGGTGACGAAATCCAGGGCGATGTGCGACCAGGGCCTGCCAGGGACGGGCAGGGGATGGAGCAAACCCGCTGGAGGGGCATTACCCGATTTGTTGGTGGCACACACTGGACAGGCCCGGACGTAGCAGGCAGCGTCCCTCCGCAGGCCCGGCCACCAGAAGGACCGCTGGAGGAGGTCAATCATCCGGGAAGAGCCAGGGTGACAGGTGAGCTTGGATGTGTGTAACCAGTGGATGACCTCCCCCCGAACCGTGGATGGCACGAACAGCCTCCCCACCGGTCCGCCGCCAGGGTTAGGTTCCACTTCCTGTGCCTTCCGGATCTTGCTCTCAATGTCCCAGGTGACGGCTCCCACGATGCACGACCTGGGCAGGATGGTGTGGACCGTGTCCTCCGACTCCTCAGGGGCGAATTGCCTAGAGAGGGTGTCGGGCAGGCCGTTCTTGGAGCCAGGCCTGAAGGTGATGGTAAATTGGAACCTGGCGAAGAACAAGGACTAGTGCGCCTGGCGGGCGTTCAGGCGCTTGGCAGATCTAAGGTACTCCAAGTTCTTGTGGTCCGTCAGGACCACGAACGGCAGGTCCGCCCCCTCTAGCCAGTGACGCCACTCCTGTAGTGCGAGCTTGATGGCGAGGAGCTCTCTGTCACCCACGTCGTAATTCCTCTCCGCCGGGGACAAGCGCCGGGAGAAGAAGGCGCAGGGCCGTTTGATACCGTCATCCGGCGACCGCTGGGATAGCACCGCTCCCACTCCTGTGTCCGAAGCGTCCACTTCGACGATGCACTGCAGCGCAGGGTTGACTTGGCTAAGGACCCGGGAGGAGGAGAACTCCGCCTTCAGCGCCTGGAAGGCAGCCGCGGCCTCTTCGGTCCACCGGAACGGGACCTTAGGGGACGTGAGGCGGGTCAGCGGGCCGACGATGGTGCCAAAATTTGGGACGAAGCGGCGGTAGAAGTTCGCAAACCCAACGAACTGCTGCACCTGCTTTCTTGATGCAGGTGTGGGCCATTCCACCACCGCCTTCACCTTCTCTGGGTCCGGAAGCACCTGGTCGTGGGAGATGATGAACCCGAGGAAGAATGTTGTCTTCGCGTAAAACTCGCATTTCTCGACCTTCACATACAACCGGTTCTCCAGCAGCCTTTGAAGGACCCGCCTCACGTGGACCTGGTGCTCGTCCCTGGACTTGGAGAAGATGAGAATGTCGTCCAGGTAGACGAACACAAAAAGGCTGATGAAATCCCGGAGGACGTCATTGATGAGGCGCTGAAAGACGGCTGGAGCGTTGGTCAACCCGAACGGCATCACCAGGTACTCGAAGTGGCCGTTCGGGGTACGGAAGGCTGTCTTCCACTCATCTCCCTCCCGGATCCGGACGAGGTGGTATGCGCTGCGTAGATCCAGCTTGGTGAACCAAGTCGCCCCCTGGAGGGAGTGGAAAGCGGTGTCCATGAGGGGCAGGGTGTAGCGATCCTTCTCCGTAATGTCGTTAAGGGCACGATAGTCAATGCAAGGATGGAGGGATCCGTCCTTCTTACCGACGAAGAAGAATCCTGCCCCCACAGGTGATGACAATGGGCGGATTATCCCAGCACTCAGCGACTCCTTGAGGTATGAGTTCATAGTCTCCTTCTCCGGCGCCAGTAGACTGTAGAGTCGTCCAGAAGGTAAGGGTGCCCCCTGGTGGAGGTTGATTGCACAGTCATAGGGCCTATGAGGAGGGCGAGACATAGCCTTGGATTTGCTGAATACCATACCCAGGTCGTGAAATTCCAATGGCACCAGGGACAGGTCTGGGGGCGCAGCGTCCGTAGGTGAGGGAGAAGCGGACGGAGAGCAGGCAGTGGACTGTAGACAGGTGCTCATGCAGAACGTACTCCATGCCGACACCCCAGTGGACTTCCAATCCAAAACGGGGTTGTGGAGGCGTAGCCAGGGATACCCCAGGATGACGGGCGACACAGAGTTGGGCAGGACGTAAAAGGTTATCTCCTCCCGGTGGTTTCCAGAGATAATAACCGGGACGGGGATGGTCTGGTGTGTAACTCTCCCAAGGGAGGCACGAGAGAGGTTGACCAGGGAGATGGGGTTCCTTAGTGCCTGACAGCGGATGCCCAATCGGGTTGCCAGGCTTTGAGAAATAAAGCTGCCTTCCACGGCCGAATCCACCAGTGCGTGGGTGAGATGCCCAGTGGAGTTGTGACAGAAACGGATGGGCAGCTTCAACTGTGTGAGGGAACTTAACCGATTGACATCCGCGAGGCCCCCTACAGTGACTCGCGGACCCCGCCGACTGGCTTTCCGTGGGCAAAGCTTCACCGTGTGTTGGTCATCTCCGCAATACATGCAGAGATCCAACTCACGGCGGCGTTGTCTCTCCGCAGGGGAAAGCTTTGTCCAACCCGTCACCATCGGCTCCGACTCCTCGGGGCACGATGGTGGCGGCGTCGCCAGGGGGCGAGCTTGGAACAGGCGCGGCGAGACTCCACGAGGGCGAGAAGAAGACGACTTCCGTCCCGAGGAGCGCTCGCACAGCCTGTTGTCCAAACTGATCGCTAGGGATGTTAGCTCCGCTAGCGTCTCAGGGATATCCCGCCCAGCCAGTTCATCCCTCAGATCATCGTTGAGGCTGCGGAGGAAAAGGCCACAGAGGGAGCGTTCCTCCCAGCCTAATTCCTCCGCCGCTACCTGGAAGTCGACCGCGTAGTCCGCTGCCAACCGGCTTCCCTGCTGGAGGGCGAGAAGCAGATCGACCTGGACCGTCTCGGTACGAGAATGGTCAAAGACCTCCAGGAAGCGTCTCACGAATTGGTCATACGTGAGGGTGGCATAACTGGGCCTCGCCATTACGGCGTAGGTCCAGGTTAATGCTCGCCCCTCAAGGAGATTCCCGATATAACCAATCCGGCTATGATCTGAGGGAAAGTCTCCGGGCACACGGTGAAACACGGACTCACATTGCATTATGAACCCCCGCGCTCCGCCGAGCTTTCCGCTAAAGCGGGCGGGGGTTGGAATGGGCGTGAGCCGAGTCGGTGCTACCGGAGCCTGCTGGACGGCCGCTGGAGCAGCAGGAGCCGCGCCACCCTGACGAGCCGGGGGGAACGGCTGTTGGGGGTCCAAGCGGCCCAATCGGTTAGTTATATTTATCAACTGATTAAAAATCACCTGTTGCTGATAAGTTATCTGATCCACTTGAGCCTCGAGAGTGGTAAGCCGGTGTGCGAGCCCGCCGTCTGCCGAGCCGCTCTGCTGAAGCCGTACTGACATAACGCACGGCTCAGAAGACGCACACACACAGGCTCAGAGTAGTTCAAATAGTTTATTAACAACAGGAGTGTATGAATGTGTGTCTGCGAGATGTAAATGTGTTGGTGGCGGCGTCTGCTTCGGGCACAGAGGCAGGAGGCCGTACAGCCGGACAACCCTATGGGAAAAGCACAAGGAGAAGGGTGACGGGCACACACCAACACAGGAGATATATGAGCGAGAGAGGAGCTTACTTGGATAGGACAGATGACTGGCACAGCAAGGGACGAGGTCCAGTAGACAGCTACCTGGAGAGCCCGGTGCAGCAGCGAGGAACAGGCGATGGGGAGGCGTTGTCCGCCGCCGGGAAATCCACCTGTGCACAGGGGAGCAGACTTGGAAGGGAAAGGAGGTAAGGTCTTCTTACCAGAATGATCAGCTGAGGATGAAAGGAACTCACAGCGATGCGTAGGGAAGTCTGACGGCTTCAGGCCGAAGCTCAGGGCGAGGCGGCTTAAATCCCTCGCCGCTGATGATGTGCAGGTGTGCAAGCAGGTGGCGCCGCTGATGAGCGGCGCGGCGTGACAAAACCTAAAAATTAAGACTGGACAGAATATAATATCAGAAACACTGTGGAGGAACGGAATAGTCCACAGTGCGGCAGAAGGGAGAGCAGTCCATTCACGTCAGGTCACCAGTATGGAAGAACGAAATAAGTGCAGGCGGACACGGCGAACTGAAGGTTAAAAGGTGTTTTATTCCTCCATCACGAGGCTCCCCAGCGCTCTGGCTGCGCGCTGAGTGAGCCCTGAGTTGTTGTCTAAAGCCTGTTTTCCACTAGCCCAGCACACCTCGGTATGGCTCGATTCACTTCAGTACGGCTCGGAATGCGTCTGTCTCCATTAGCACGGTGTTGTGCTTGTGCTGTGATGGTTTGTGTTAGGAGGTTTTAGAAGCGGGGCAGCAGCAGATTCTCAGCGAGGCAGGGCCACACTCCCGTGATGTTAGGCACCAGACTGAGTCCTTATTTACACGAGACAAAAAATGGAGGATCCAAGGATTATTGCCTTGCTCGCTCTGTGGTTTTATCTCACAATTAATTTTATCTCATAATTAAGCTGCAACAACACAAGTCACTTTTGTTTTGAATTAACTGCCAAATGACCTAGAAATAATGAGCTGAAACTTGTTTTTATTCATATTAAATAATGAGACGGTGGCACACTGTCCAACACCACATCCTAGGGCATTTTGGATGTACTGAATTAAAAAAATTCATGTTTTTCACCTTCAGGTCAAATTTGGCTCACATATGAGCGTTTATTCTGATTACTATGTTTTTTCTCTCTCCTATTGTGTTTTCCTCCCCCTCCTCCCCCCTCTTTACCTCCACTGTTGACAGGCGCCTTGTATGGCGACGCGTCATTGGATGCGCCTAACGTGCGCGTCTTATGTCAAGTCAAATTCCTTGTGTGTTTACTTGTAAATATACTTGGCAATAAAGCTGATTCTGATTCTGATTCTGATTCAGGTCAACGTTTGGAACAACAGTATTATTATTTTCCGTTTAGATGATGCTACACTCCTTCTAAAGTATTGTAAATCTCTGAATTTGGAATGCCGATAGAACATTCAATAAAAAGAACAGAAAGCTTACAAAAAGATTTCTTTTTTGGTCTAGTTAAAAATTACATTACCTTTACAATGGTTGACCCTCAGCATCATTTTGATCAGACTAGGCAATGGAATTTCTATGTAATTATACTGTTTTATAATTCAGTGTTATAACAGACAAACCACACTTTCCAAAACAATTCCATTTTATTATATACAAAATATTAAAATAAAAAAAAACTTTGCAACACAACATGAAGGTTAATCGACATTTTATACACGCCGACCACTGAGTGCTGAGGCTCGGTTGAATCAAGCCGTCTCTGCCAGCTGTGGGTCAGGAAGGCTCGGTTGAATTAATCCGTGCGGGCTGTCGCGGCAGACGCGTGGGATGATTCTACAAGGAAAATGCACACAATAAAATACAGCACGAAAGTGCAATATATACAGAAAAGACAATAGTTTTTAACAAGAATACATAAGCTTATTTCAGCGTATTGTTCACATGAATAATTACAATAAAAGCTTTAGTCCACAGTGTGCTGCAATAAAGCAGCGATCCATCCACAAATGAACAGCTTTTTTACTGCATAAATAAACTGAGCGTCTTACCGAATATATTTGCGAAAAAACGCACAATAAAAAAAATTAAAACTCACCGTTAAAGGACTCCGATGTCGAGACCTCCCGGTATATTTTTTCATTCCGTGCGGCTCCGTCTAACTCGCGCTGGATACGTCCGTCTGACAATGCAGTGAGCAGACACTGCAGCTCCTTATTGGTCCATGGAACACCCTTATTACGCGAAGCCATTTTTGATAGAGAATAAATGAAAATAGCACAGCAATACACTGAAAAGGAACCGCCAACAGTGGTTGCGTGCTGAGTAAAGGCGGTCGTGAAGATTCTTTTTTTTTTTTTTCAAAAACTTTATTGAGAAGGTCGTGAAGATTTGGTAGATGAGGAGGAGGAGAGGGGCGGTTACAACCTGACCAATCAGCGCCGGTTACGACCTGACCAATCAGCGGCGACCAGTCTGTTAACGTCACAACACGGCACAGCTCAGCACTGCTGTACCCTGCCCTGGAGCGGGGCTGAGAATCGCGGCTGTTAAACCGTGTTGGGGCTTGTGGAAAAGCGTACAAAGTGTGCTGAGCCGTCCCGTGTCGCGCTAAAGCGTGCTAGTGGAAAAGGCCCTTATGAGCGATACAGTGAGCTTTGAGTGAGCACATTTATACCGACAAGAGAGCATGCATGGCACCTTTACAGCACAGTCAAGAGAGAATGCGTGGCACATTTACATAACAATCACACATATCAATTGCTTGATTACTGGTGCTGGAAGTCCTCTCTTTGCTCCAGGGCTGTATGACAATAGGACAAAAGAGCATGTAAAGCACATTTGCATATTGATATCAGTCCATATATATCATTGTTATGTTTCCTGCTCAAGCTGAGTGCTCTGACTGTCCAAGTAGATTGTGGTGGGTCACCCCACAACACCAGTAAATAAACTGAGGACCATGGGCCTCATGTACAAAGACTTGCGTGGATTTCCTGCTGAAAGATGACGTACGTTTAAATCAGGAAAATGCCGCAAGCAAAAAAAATCTAGATGTATGAAACGGTCCATCCGCAGGAATCCAAGCACATTTCCTTCATACATCCCAATCTGCTTGAAATTGAGCACACGTGAAAAAATACTGGACTCCTCCCTTGACACGCCTCCATTTGAATATCCAATTAGATGCAAATAGGTATGCAAATAGATATATACAAGCGCCGCACCTTTGATTCTCCTGTATCCACAATCAAAAATAATGGATTTAATGGAATTTCATGGACTGTGAGTTGGAGGCACTCCTGAATGAGGTAGAGGCACTTAAAAACATTTTGTTTGGCTGTCCTCCAGCATTAGCGCTGGATACAGGTAATTCAATAGGCTGCTCACAGTCTTATAATACTAGTTTGTTTCCTTTATTCAGACAGTGATAAGAAGGAGATGGTTATTTAACCTTGACATGTTTTGACTGACATCTGCAGTCATCCTCAGAAGCGTCAGCTGATTGCTGTGATTTGTAGCATGTATAGCTCAGTGGTTACAGTGCCAGATTTCAAAGCAGAAGGTTCCAGGTACAAGAACAGCTGCGACCTCTTTGAGGGACCACGATGGAAATAAGTGTGCGCACTTTCTTGTGTCATCCCATTGTTTTTAAATGCATGTTGCATCTTTTATACAATGTTATTTTAAATGAAGAATAAATCAATCAATCAATTTGTGACCAGCCGGGTGGATCAGCTGGTTGAATTGAAGGAAAACAGTCACGAAAAAGAAGACAATATGAACCTATTTAGTGGGTAGCCACGGTCACCTGTCAGTTGAAAGCAGATCATATTAGACTAGACAAGTACATATTTTATGTCCAAAATGCAAATTTCATCCTTCATAGTTATATGAAACTTAAATGGATTACACACACTACTATTATAAATAAATGAAGTGTGCCAGGGAAAGGGTGACACTATTGCATTTCACACTTTACGCATGTATTTATTGACATAAATACTGTACACACATAGAGGCAATTGGGGGCTTGGTAGAATGCTGTGAAACTGTAGTTTAATCAGCCATAAAAAGTCATTTACTCAAACCACTGACTTGTAATGAAGCCTTGAAGACAGGGTGATATTTGGGGGCACACAGGGGCGTTGCGCATGAGGTGGGTTATTAGGACAATTACATGAATTTACTCACCAAGAAGCCACCCATCTGCACAGTGCCAGCTTGTAGTTTGTTCCCAACATTGTTGTTCATTAGAATCACTAGGAAAACCGGCTCTCGCTGCAAATTTCACTTTGATGTTGGCCTGTTCAATTGCATTGTATGGGAATATGATGTACCTGGGTGACAGCCAGATAATGCCATCCCACACAGCTGGCATAGCTTGGCTCAGGGTCGACTGGGAAATTCCTGATTGGTCTGCCAGCTCACTCTGGCATGCCCCTGCTTCCAGAAACCCCAGTGTTGTCAGCACCTGCACTGGGACGGGCAACGCACGGCTTCTCACTGTGTCGCACTCCAAGAGCAGCCATAGCTCTGAGCACAGTTCCACAAGGACTGCCCCTGGAAAGCTAAACCGGCTGACAAACCAGTCATCATCCTGAGCCAGAAAGTCTTCTCTGTCTCTAAATACCTTTTCTCTTCTCACTGCGTGATTTGCAATATCCTCCAATAACACTAACGCCATTGTTGTTAGAGGCATTTTCTGCACTTCTTTGGGCTTGCCTTTATGTCCACTCATCTAATTGTGCACACTTGGATGTTTGTTCATCATGTGTCTCTGGTGTGTACAATAATTTTCACGTCATTATCAGTCTCCCAGCATCACCTCTAAGTGTCGCCAATGGACCAATAACAGTAGAAATGTACGTACGCCAGCCATGAAGTTGCCGTGGGGCTGCGCTTATTTCCATGGTCATTTCATTCTTGATACATCTGAAATTTTCTGTGGAAAAGGACATACACCATGTTTTTGTGCGCAAGTACCCTTTGTACATGAGGCCCCAGGAGAATACTTAAGATAATAATAATAATGGATGACAAAAATACAACTTAAAGGGTTAGTTCCTTTATTTTCAGATCTACAGCATTTTTTAACCTCATGCATAAAGTGTCAGTTTAAATTTCAACTGAATGTTTACTTAAATACTCAGCTTTAAAGTTTTGCATAAACTTGCTCTTAAAACTTCATAATGCATGTTTACATAGTGATGACCAGTGAAAAGCTGCCAGTGTTACAAAGTTTAAAATAAAAAAAAGCAGCAGCATTGCTGAACTGAGTCAGACTTGTAATATATTCTTTGACTTTTAGATTTCTGTTTTTATATGTGTACAAAATACAACCAGTCATTACTAAAGTATGTTCTGTACTTTTGTTTTAAATAAGAGAGACAGTATCGGGTTTGGATTGGTATCGGCTGATACTCAAAGTCAAAGCCGATATCGTATCGGACTTGAAAAATTGGTATCGACTCATTCCTAATATTCATGCAGTGAACACAAAATGGACACAAGCATGCACACAGCAAGATGATTTAAGATGAGATAATTGTTAAATCATCTCCTTCTCCTCCTTCTCCCTAAAACAACTACCTGGCTTTAATTCTTGGCTTAATTCCAAACAGCCACACTGATTACGTTCATGCCTACATTTTAAATTTGTGGACACACAAACACCGTCAGAATAGTATTCCGCCTTTGATGCTTTCATATGTGCCTGTGCCTTAAAGGTGATGAGAAGATCAAATTTGATTGGTTTACTGCATGGTATACCCAGAACACCCCTCTGAATAACTGAGAGTTCAGACCAGACCCTTTTTAATCCTGCCAAAAGACTGTTTTTAAGATAAGATAAGATAAGTTAAGCCTTTATTAGTCCCACAATGGGGAAATTCCAGGATTGCAACAGCACAGGGATAGCAACACTCAGAGCAACAATCAGAAGGCAAGAAAAAACAAGAGCAGCTAGTATACATATGTACATATTAATATACAGTATATATATATATATATATATATATATATATATAGAGAGAGAGAGAGAGAGAGAGAGAGAGAGAGAGAGAGAGAGAGAGAGAGAGAGAGAGAGAGAGAGAGAGACACACAGACACACACACAGTGCGGAGCATTGTGGTTGGTGGATGTGCAGCAGAAAGTCTAAGCTCTCTCTCCGCGGATGCGGCGGGCCAGCTGGATGTCTTTGGGCATGATGGTGACCCTCTTGGCGTGGATGGCACACAGGTTGGTGTCCTCGAAGAGACCCACCAAGTAGGCCTCGCTGGCCTCCTGCAGAGCCATGACGGCGGAGCTCTGGAAGCGCAGGTCGGTCTTGAAGTCCTGAGTGATCTCCCTCACCAGGCGCTGGAAGGGCAGCTTACGGATGAGCAGCTCCGTGGATTTCTGTTAGCGATGGATCTCTCTCAGAGCCACAGTACCGGGCCTGTAACGGTGAGGCTTCTTCACTCCCCCGGTGGACGTAGCACTTTTTCGAGCAGCCTTGGTGGCTAGCTGCTTCCTGGGGGCTTTTCCTCCAGTAGATTTACGGGCGGTCTGCTTGGTTCTTGCCATCGCTCTTTATTATTCTGTCTTATATTTCTTGCACGCCGCCTAAACTCCAGCCCGGCACCCGCGTCGTTTTTGCTTCAGTTTCTCCCAGTATGTCGAGTTTCTCCGTTAGCAGCAGGTGGCGGTTGAGTGCTAGCTAGCTCTTCCCTGCTGTATCGTCTCCTGCTGTAAACAGAGGCTCCATCCGCCGATTCGGGAGACCTTTGGGGCGATCTGTGTGTCCGTGATATATATAGAGTGAAAGGTGTGCCAGATCAGAAAGTTATCACCGGATCAGAAAGAGAAGAGAAGAAACTTTGTCACTGCACACCAAGATACAACGAAATTCTGTTTAGCAGCAATCACTCAGTTACAGCTACATGTAAAGTACATATTAAACAAATACTGTATGTATATAAATAAGCATGTAATATGTTAAAATACAGAGCCGTGTGTGTGTGTAATATACACACAGATACATAAATACAGTGCATCCCGAAAGTATTCACAGCACTTCACTTTTTCCACATTTTGCTGTTACAGCCTTATTCCAAAGTGGATTCAATTTTTTTTTCCTCAATATTCTACACACAATACTGCATAACGTCAACATGAAAAAAGTTTTTTTTGAGCTTTTTGCAAATTTATTAAAAATAAAAAAACTAAGAAATCACATGTACAAAAGTATTTACAGCCTTTGCCATGAAGCTCAAAATTGAGCTCAGGTGCATCCTGTTTACACTGATCATCCTTGAGATGTTTCTACAGCTTAGTCGGAGTCCACCTGTGGTAAATTCAGTTGATCGGACATGATTTGGAAAGGCACACGCCTGTCTATATAAGGTCCCACAGTTGACAGTGCATGTCAGAGCACAAACCAAGCATGAAGTCAAAGGAATTGTCTGTAGACCTCTGAGACAGGATTGTCTCGAGGCACAAATCTGGGGAAGGTTACAGAAAAATTTCTGCTGCTTTGAAGGTCCCAATGAGCACAGTGGCCTCCATCATCCATAAATGGAAGAAGTTCGGAACCACCGGTAATTTTCCAAGAGCTGGCCAGCCATCTAAACTGAGCGATCGGGGGAGAAGGGCCTTAGTCAGGGAGGTGGCCAAGAACCCGATGGTCACTCTGTCAGAGCTTCAGCGTTCCTCTGTGAAGAGAGGAGAACCTTCCAGAAAGACAACCATCTCTGCAGCAATCCACCAATCAGGCCTGTATGGTAGAGTGACCAGATGGAAGCCACTCCTTAACAAAAGGCACATGGCAGCCAACCTGGAGTTTGCCAAAAGGGACCAGAAGAACTCTCAGACCATGAGAAATAAAATTCTTTGGTCTGATGAGAAAAAGATTGAATTCTTTGGCGTGAATGCCAGGCGTCAGGTTTGGAGGAAACCAGGCACTGTTCATAACCACGCCAGTGTTGGTAGCAGCATCATACTGTGGGGATGTTTTTCAGCGGCAGCAACTAGAGGGAAAGAATGCACCAATGTACAGAGACATCCTGGATGAAAACCTGCTCCAGAGCGCTCTTGACCTCAGACTGGGGTGACGGTTCATCTTTGAGCAGGACAATGACCCTAAGCACCCAGCCAAGATATCAAAGGAGTGGCTTCAGGACAACTCTGTGAATGTCCTTGAGTGGCCCAGCCAGAGTCCAGACTTGAATCCAATTGAAAATCTCTGGAGAGATCTGAAAATGGCCGTGCACCAACGCTTCCCATCCAACCTGATAGAGCTTGAGAGGTGCTGCAAAGAGGAATGGGCCAAACTGCCCAAAGATAGATGTGCCAAGCTTGTGGCATCATATTCAAAAATACTTGAGGCTGTAATTGCTGCCAAAGGTGCATCAACAAAGTATTGAGCAGACTGTGAATACTTTTGTACATGGGATTTCTTAGATTTTTATTTTTAATAAATTTGCAAAAATTTAAAAAAAACAAACTTTTTTTCACATTGTCATTATGGGGTATTGTGTGTAGAATTTTAAGGAAAAAAAAATAATTTAATCCCTTTTGGAGTAAGGCTGTAACATAACAAAATGTGGAAAAAGTGAAGCGCCGTGAATACTTTCCGGATGCACTGTAGATATGCATTAAAATCAACCAACAATATGATGTCAGGTGCAACTAAAATCCTATACATTTCATCAGAGTGTAAAAACAGTTTTGTCCCACTGCTAAAATGAAAAGGACCCAGACACACCCATGACTGAGCTTTGTGCCTTAGACAATAGACTGTTGACTAGATTGAGCTTATTAAGACAAAGGATAATGTGATAGAACAATGACCCAATGAGTGCTAACACGCTAATGCATCACAATGCTAATATCAAATCTCTTTAACGGCGGCGGCAGCTCAAACACTGTCTTCTTCAGAGTCAGAATTGTTGTGTTGGTGTTAACATCAATAATAGTGGCTCTTTTGATCCGTCTTTTTTTTTCACCCCACTTATATCACGGACACACAGATCGTCCTAAATGTCTCCTGAGCCGGTGGACGGAGCCACTGTTTATAGCAGGATACGATACAGCAGAGAACAGCTGCTAGCATTCAACCGCCACCCGGTCCCATTGGAAAAACTCGACATACCGAGAGAACTGAGGCGAAAACGCCGCGGCTGCCGGGCTGGAGTAAGGCGGAGGACAAAAAATATAAGGTACAGACCCTCCCTTCCATCTGTTGTCATGGGAAATGTACGGTCGATACTGGGAAAGTTAGATGAGCTAGCGGCTATCTCCCGTTATGATAGCACATACCGGGAGTGCTCTCTCCTTTTGTTTACTGAGACGTGGCTAACTGAACTAGCAGCAGATGCTAACATTGAGCTGGAGGGTTTTCACATGATACGAGCTGACCGAACACCAGACAGTGGCAAGGCTAGGGGCGGTGGAGTGATAATGTATGTTAACAACAACTGGTGCAGACCGGGACATATCACTGTTAAACAACGACACTGCAGCAAAGACATTGAGTTGCTAGCTGTTAGCATGAGGCCTACATATCTCCCGAGAGAACACTCACACGTGATCTGCATTGTTGTTTATGCAAATCCGACGGCGAACGCTGGGACAGCACGTGACGTCATCCATTCAGTAACCAGCAGGCTGCAGACAGAACACCCAGATGCTCTTCTCCTCATCTCAGGCGATTTCAACCATGTTTCACTGTCTCCCATTCTACCCACGTTCACCCAGTATGTCACATGCCACACTAGAGACAATAAAACACTGGATTTATTCTACGCAAACACTAAGGAGGCGTACACCTCATCACAACTCCCCCCACTCGGGAGATCGGATCACAACTTGGTTCATCTCCGGCCGGTGTACAAACCCCTAGTGCACAGACAACCTCCGGCCATGCACACTGTGGAGTTATGGTCTGAGGAGACAATGGACACCCTAAAGGGCTGTTTTGAAGCCACCGCCTGGAAGCAGCTCTGCGATCCACATGGTGAGGACATCGATGGCCTCATTCACACCTTCACGGGCTACCTCAGCTTCTGTGTGGACAAATCCGTTCCCACCAAGACCATACGGCGTCACTCAAACAACAAACCCTGGATCAACCCTGAGATAAAAACACTTCTGAGAGAGAAGAAGAGGATCTTCAGGTCTGGGAACAGGGAGATGCTGAAGTCCGTACAGAGGGAGCTGAGGAGAAAGATCAGAGAAGGCAAGGACAGCTTCAGGAAGAAGATGGAGGACAAGCTGCAACAGAGCGACATCAGCGGGGTCTGGAGAAACCTCAAAACCATCTCGGGGCTCCAGAATACCTCCCCCCAGGCCACAGGGGGCAGGGAGTGGGCGAACAACCTGAATCTGTTTTTCAATAGATTTGACCAACCGCCCTCCCCCCTGACTGCACAACAACCACTGCTGCCTCTAAAGAAATCAAGTCCTGCTGCCCACTCCCCACTCCACCAACACCCCCCCACTCCCAACACACAGCCCCCCATCCTGACCCTGACCAGGACCCAGGTGAGGACGGAGCTGAGGAAGATCAAGGCGAGGAAGGCGCCGGGACCGGACGGCATCAGCGCAAAGCTCCTCAAGTCCTGTGCAGACCAGCTGTGTGGGATTGTGACGTATATCTTCAACATGAGCCTGAAACTGGGGAGGGTACCACAGCTGTGGAAAACATCTTGTGTGGTACCTGTACCAAAAACTTCCCACCCCAAAGACCTGAACAGCTACAGACCGGTGGCCTTGACGTCCCACTTGATGAAGACCCTGGAGAGACTGCTCCTTGCTCACCTCCGCCCCCTGGTGGAACCAGCGATGGATCCACTCCAGTTCGCCTACCAGCATGGCATTGGGGTGGAGGATGCGGTGATCTTCCTCCTTCACCGTTCTCTGTCCCACCTGGAGAAGCCCGGGAATATGGTGAGGATCATGTTCTTTGACTTCTCCAGTGCTTTCAACACCATCCAACCGATGATCCTGAAGGACAAGCTGCTGCGCGCAGGGGTGGACCAGCACCTGTCATCATGGATCCTGGACTACCTCACGAACCGGCCTCAGTTTGTGAGAACCCGGGACTGTGTGTCCGACACGATCATCAGTAGCACGGGGGCCCCCCAGGGAACGGTGCTGGCTCCCTTCCTGTTCACTCTTTATACTGCGGACTTCTCACACAACACAACACACTGCCATCTACAGAAGTTCTCTGATGACTCTGCGATCGTTGGCCTCATCTCCAATGGAGATGAAGCTGAGTACAGAGGGCTTATCCAGGACTTCGTGGACTGGTGCCATCGGAACTGCCTCCAGATCAACGCGAGGAAAACTAAGGAGCTGGTGGTGGACTGCCGCAGGCATGGGCAGCCCCTCACAGTACCAGTAAATATACAGGGAACAGACATCGAGATGGTGACATCCTATAAGTACCTGGGTATTCATCTGAACAATAAACTAGACTGGTCACACAATACTGATGCACTCTACAAGAAGGGTCAGCGCAGGCTGTTCCTGCTGAGGAGACTCAGGTCTTTTGGTGTACAAGGGGCGCTGCTGAAGTCATTCTATGACACGGTGGTGGCATCAGCCATCACTTTTGGAGTGGTCTGCTGGGGCAGTGGCATTACTGCAGCCGATAGGAAGAGACTGAACAAACTGATTAAGAAAGCTAGCTCTGTCCTGGGGCAGCGCCTTGATCCGATGGAGGAGATAGGAGAGAGAAGGACGGTGGCTAAACTGTCATCTCTGCTGGAGTCCGAGTTCCACCCTATGCAGGACATACTGAATGCACTGAGGAGCTCATTTAGCAGCAGACTACATCATCCCAGGTGCACAACCGAGAGGTTTCGTAGGTCCTTCCTACCAACGGCTGTCAGACTGTACAACCTAAGCAGGGCTGCTCGCAGAGATAGCAAAAAGACGTAACAAACTAATAGTTTTTTGAATGCAAAAGATGCAATAGACTTACACAATGGTCCCCTCCGGCATACAACTAGGAACTTACTGGTCGCTATGGAGGGTGGGAATATGTATGGGCACATAATCATACCATGTAGGATAACTAAGTAGACGGTTATGCTGTTTCATTCCATCTAGCAACAATGCTCTGCACTGTGTGTGTTTATATATTTACATATTTATTCCATCTAGCTACAATGCTCAGCACTGGGTGTGTTTATATATTTATATATCTACATATTATTCCATCTAGCTACATTGCTCCGCACTGTGTGTGTTTATATACTTGCATATTTATTCCACCTAGCTGCAATGCTCCGTACTGTGGGTGTTTATATATTTACATATTTATTCCATCTAGCTACAATGCTCTGCACTGTGTGTTCATATATTCATATATTTATTCCATCCAGCTACAATGCTCTGCACTGTGTGTCTGTGTGTGTGTGTATATATATATATTTTATAGTAATACGTACATATGTATATTAGCTGCTCTTGCTTGCTTGTTTTTTTTTTTGTTTTTTTTTTCTTGCCTTCTGATTGTTGCTCTGAGTGTTGCTATCCCTGTGCTGTTGCAATCCTGGAATTTCCCCGTTGTGGGACTAATAAAGGCTTATCTTATCTTATCTTATCTTATCTTATCTTATCTTAAAGGCTGTGAATTTAACAGTGTGCTTTGACTCTTTTCCTCTGTGAAAGAAATATTATATTCACTTCTAATGAAAAATAGACGCATTCTTCCCTGCTGGTTTCAGTCTTTCCATGTTTTGGTCTAGCCGTGGCTGTTCCAGTTGGATGGCTGTTCCTTGTTTACCCTTCCGAAGGTGGTTACAGTAAGAGAACCACCACCACGAGAAGATGAAATAGTAAAGAACCTAAGCCAGCCTTCATACAACTAAGCAACATGCTGCCTCTTGGAAGGCCACAAATGACTTAGCCGGTTGCAAAGAAAAAACATCCATCAGGATTAAAGGTCGATCCCCAATGAAGTGAAAAGCAAACTGGTTTTCACACTTCAAATCACTACTAGGTAATCCTCCAAAACTAAATCACAAGCCACTCCCTAAAATCTAAATAGCTGAGAAGCTAAACATCAAAACTGAACCATTCGTACTACAAGAAATCAAAACTGTTATAAAAACTTTCTCTAATAACAAAACACCAGGATTAGATAATATATCAACTATCATTTGGAAAGATCCCATCTTTCATAACCTGTTAGTATTCTGCAACCATACCTTGTCAACTTTCATCTCAACATCATCTTGGTTGAATAGGGGTTTTATACCCACACCCAAAAAAGGTAATCTAACATCTGCAGCAAACTACCAAATAGTTCATGCCCTTGACCCACTTCTTCTTCTTCTTCAGAAAAAAAAACCCCAAAACAGAATGGTTTTTGAAGCGGTAGATCAACAATAGCCCAAATACCATCAATTAGGTGCATTCTTGAGGAAATGAGAAGGCTGAACAAAGAGGTCACACTCTGCTTTGCAGATTTTCGCAAAGCATTTGATTCCATAAGCAGAGATGTGGTGTTTGAAAATCTGCCACTTTATGGCATCCCGCCGGTTATTATTGGAGCAATTAAGATATTATACACCAGTACAACAGCCACCATAGTGTGTGTGTGTGTATACGTAAATCACAGTTGATGCCCAGTTAGTTCTTTTAGAGAGGAAAAAATGAGACAAGATTATGCTTTGCTGAAAAATCGAACTGAATGGTTTAATGTAGTGCGCACAGATGAAACACACAGACATGAATAGATTTGAAACTTCAGGAAAAGAGGATGATGCCTGTCCAAACGTTCATAAAACGGAAAGCTCATTCACGGTGGTGTGGAAGTCACTGCTGCATGTGGGGAGATGGAGGGCTCCTTCTAATGTTGTTTTTGCCGACCAAGGGTCTCCCTCGTCTTTTGCGGGGGTCCGCCGAGGTTTGTGGCTGTCTGTCCTAGTCCCTCCCAAGTAGAAGGGAAGGAGTAGAAACAGTGCAGTGTGCTGACCCCCACCAAAATGCAAACTCACTCTCGACGGCCCCTACTGGGAGTTATAACAGTGGCAGTCGGACCCCGACTGTAGGAGAGCGGTGCAGGTGGCCTTGGCCAGGCTGGAAATCTGGGGGAACGCAGCCGCAGGCAGATGTGGAGGCGTCTCCTGTCTCTCTGGGGAGTTACAGTGAAATGTAAAACCCTGTTCATTTATTCCTTCTTTCCCATAAAAATAAGCACACTAATGATTAATAAGTCTGTGATGAAAATGTGGATGAAATAAAAATATCTGGACTGACATGCCTCCCCCCGTGCGCCCCTCGTGCATCCACACCAGAAGGCACTTGTGCTCCCTGTTCGTTCATTCTTTTCCCTAAAAAAATCATGCATTAATGCCTAATCTATAAACTCCAAAGGCAAGTCTGCAATTAACCCTCTAACTGTCAACATTAAATGGATGGGTCGTGTGCCCGCAGTGGCACAGCGCAGCTACTGCACCTGTCAACTTATTGACGTCCCCCGGCTATACTGAGAATTTGTACTGATCTGGACTGATCTGACAGTTCAGAAGGTGGCAGACACGCACCTGAGGAATCATGGCTGACATAAAATACAGCAAAGAAGAAGAAATCCTCATTATTATTCTTCCTTTTTCCGCTTTGAGCTCCCAGCACCAGTGTGGTCACGGCGTGGATAATCATAAGAGTTTGTAGATGTGGTAGAGGGTGTAAATGACCGAACAAACGCAAACCTACGACCACGATGGGCGAAAAACTGAGCTACCAGCACCAAGATGGCGGTGCCCATGCCGTCATGGATTCTCACAGGAAGAATGCATCAAACAGGAAAAATAGGCACGTAATACAAACGAAATTCACGTGGGATAATCATAAGAGTTTGTAGATGTGGTACAGAGTGTAAATGACTGAGCAAACGCAAAACATCAACCACGATGGACGAAAACGGACCGGCTACGTGGGCGAGCGAGCCCCTCCCCCCTGTAACAGGTAAGAGAAAAATGTTGTTTTTTTTTCATTTTATTGATTTTCTGGTTCATATACTTTGAAGATTAGATAAAAACATACCCCTGTAGACAAAATGGTGTAAAAAAAAATCCTGAACCATTCTTTGTGTAAATGTGTCCAAAGTCCACTTTTGACTGAGTTATGTAATTTATATAGCTGATGTGACATTATGCACATTAGATGTGCAAATTTATTCCTATCTGAAACTTTGGATCATATTCTACATCTTTCTAATTGACAGTAAGCCATTATCTCTTGCAACTTTCAAGTTGTAGCCTTGGAAATCTTAACTATTTTATTGACAAAAAATATTGACCACTAGGGGTTATGTTTACCCCTTAACCGTTCCTGTCGCCATGTGGCATCTGAGGCAGCTAAAGGGTTAAAATTAGAATGCAGATGGAATAGAAAAACTATTTAGTGCATCATCATATAAATAAAATGACGGGCAGTTATATTATGACTATTACAACTCTCTCCATTAAAATAACACAAAATCCCAGCACATGCTGTTTCCTCATGAGCTCAGGAGCTGGGCAATTTCAAAGCACGCCTTTGAAATGGCATTAAACAATGCGCTTCAAACAACAGACCTCCTTTTTCATGATCAAAAGTGCATTGTCATAACATGCACCATAATACCGGTGCACTGGAGATTGCACTGTAGTTTACAGAGTGGTATCAGTCCCTTCCCTCCTGGTGATACCACTCTCTAGGGAAGAAGGTTCAGCACAAATTGTCATGGCGGCCGCTGGGCCGTCATCAGCCCCGGCTGCGCACACACCTGCTTCCAATCCTCAGCAGGCCATAAAAGCCAGATCCACTGACAGCTCAGCACAGAGTCGTCTGTCATCATCACAGTGCAACGCTCCTTGCTCTCGACCTTGTACCAGAGCTCCAGCGTATCAAGCCTTGTCACGTAAGCCACGTTCATCCTTACCTTGCCAAAGTATTCTCCCCTGTGCACAGGTGGACCTCCCTGGCGGCGAACCAACTCCCCAAAGCAGCGGGGCTTCGCCTCCTCCTCCTCGGAACCTCTCCACCTCGCCACGACGCCAAGCTCCCCGCTCACCTCCCAGCACTCGCTCCCGGAGCCAGCAAGAGTCTCCTGGCGATACCTGCAAGGTTGCCAGGTCACAGCGGGACTCGCTCAGCTCCAGCACTGCCCCAGCATCACACTCACCCTCACATTCACACACCCACACCACTCATTGAGTTAATAAATTATTGTTAACTGTCCTACTCGTGTCTGTTGTCTGTCTCCTGGGTCAAGAATCATGTCACAAATTGGTCAGCTCAAGTTTGCTTAATACATAAACAGCAAGATTTTGATCAAGACGTCTTCAATCAAAAGGAATAAAAAAACAGAAAAAGCTTATCCGATTAATCGATAACTGCAGCCCGAGCTGTAACCCACTCTGACATGGATAGGTAGAGAAATGGAGCAAGAAACGTGTCATTTGATGTGTGTTGATGCGTCTTTGCGCATAGTTGTTTGGCTCATGATGGAAGCCAACTGGCTGCATGTGAACAGCTGATGATATCAGTGAGGTGAAGCTACCACAGCAGTTTGAACTTACTGTAACTATTTTTTACATAATTACCATATAATGGCAGAGGAAACATTGTCTCTGCACACAAAAATCCTTAAGATTGTTTGACAGTTATGTTTAAAAAAATTTACAAATGTTTTATGAAGAGAAAATGAGCTCAGTGCAGCAAAGAATGTTGTGCAGTAGATAAAGAACAGAAGGCTAGAGTGGAGAACAGTATGAAAAGTAAAATTAAGTCTTCCTATGCTGCTGGAAACTGCTCAGCAATTGGACCGCAATGTTGTATGTTTTTTAATATATTTTTTAATCATATATCCCTTGTTCTAGTCATTTGGAATAAGTAATCTGGTTGAGGATTTAATAGTGGCAGACAAAAAACATGATCTCCCCTTGTTTTTTTGATGAGCTCATGATCATGGAGCTTTATGGAGCACTGGAACAAATCTCTTTTCTGGGTCACCTTGAACAAGGATTAGTGGACAGACTTTTTTCCCCAACAAAAAGCAGTTGCTAAACTGGAGATACTGTAAGTCTATATTTGGAATGAATGAGAGATCTGTCTTTTTTTCTTTTTTTTTTTTTTTTAGATGCATGCTTTTCGATTTGGATGCATACATTGGTAAAATAACTGTTAAGGGGTAGTCCAGTTTTTGGTTCCCTGCCCATGATGGTCACACTGCAAAACCTTGCTAGTGCTTTCTAGACTTTGCAATTTAACATTATTACAGGATAGTAATAGAGAGAGGAACTCACTGTAGATTTAACAGATCAGATGGAACCATAAGATATGTTTTGTTTTTGGTAGTATGATGCATGGGCTTCTTTTCTACATAAAGAAACTTTGTATTCTAAACCGTTGTTTCTATCTATGCATTGTACAGTCTGATGGAAAACACTAAGACTACATACAGTTGGGCTCACAAGTTAAAATACCTTCGTGTGTGTGTGGGGGGGGGTTGTTCTCTTTTTTAAGTCCATTTTACTGTATGTTGTTGCCATTATAACTTCTACATTTCTGATCCGACTGACTTCAAATTTATACAAAAGCTTGAACTCAATAATGCCTTCAACAAGTTTGATTTTGACATCCATCTAAGGATGGGTTAACCTACAAGGTTAGCCAACAACTAAAACGACTTTTGTTGAAAAAGACACTAATTTTTCTGGTTACATGACAGGTTTATTAGCATCAGTTAGGGTATGTATTACATTGTTCATTGAGAACTGCTGATGCATGGGGTATGTGAGCTTGCTCACTAAGGTTCTTTCATTTTCATCTGTATCACCAGTTTGACAATGTATGATGTCCCTCTGACTGATATGTTCAAATTATGCTGTGGCTTTTGTCATGAAACTGAGCTAAATGCTGCATTATCAGGATTAAATTGCAGCAAAATCTAAATAGTATTAATACAGGTTTGAGTTTAAATACAAGGTGAAATTCAGTGAAAATGAACTGTATTGAAAATCGAATGCCATTAAGCACACTTGACTGGAGGGCTGTAATGGACAGGAATCAACCAAGCCGGTCCAAAGCCTGATTAGTGAGAGTTCCGCTTCCCTGGGTTTGCTTTAACTCTCTTTATGTCTTGTTCTTCTTTACTCACCTATATCTGCCTTTTTCAAGCCTCTGAGGAGATGTGTTTTAGAGTGTACTGTGGGTTTTTGTTGGCCCATTTGATTGGGAGTCACAGACTTGAACCCAAGCTACTGTAGTGCTCTTGGCTCTCTGCTTGAGGTCATGGAGTTACAAAGTAGGAAAGCTGTTCGGAGTGACACTCATCAAAGCTTTTGTCTTAGAATGCTTGGGGAGAGGTTAACTTTGACTCCCGATGGCGAGTCAGCTGGAAACATCAAGTCTCTGAGCTGAGAGTGTATGAACTTTGTGTCACGTAAGCTGCCAGTTATAGATGAATCTAAATATTAGGCTCCGTTTACACGTGACATTTATTGTTTGTATGCATTGGTAATTGGATTGCTATAGGATATGGTAAAGTACAGGTATAAATACACTCAAAATGGGGGCAGATTTGACAAAGTGTACATACGATTCTGCCTCTGATCCACATGTACCAACACTGACCAAACGCCCATATTTTTCAGCTTTAAGCTTGATGTGTTCATAATTTAAAGGGGCACTGATCACCGTTGTGCTTTTTAAACCCTCTGTCTTCTATTGTGTACCTGGGGATCTGGATCATGGGAGCGGGAGTCCAAGTAGAGAAGCCAAAACTGGCGCTCAGTTCACACAGCACCATGATCCCCATGATCCCTCCTGCAGGTGGTGAGCCCACTCAAGGGTGGACCAGCGTGGCTCCTTTGTTGTGCCATTTTTCATGGGAATGTACTGGACCGCTCTTGGTCTGGCCCTTCACCCAGGACTAATTTATCTTATAAGGTGGCAATCCATGGAGGGGGTTCCTTAAACCGAGATCTATAAGCTTTTTTAGGTTTTAAATTACCTTTACCTCATCTGGTTCTAGTGGTGTTGGACTGTCAAATTTTTTGGGATACTTGTTTTACAATAAGGGTTATTTAGGCTTTTCTCTTATAAACATTGTAAGACTGACCAAGATCCAGATGCTAAGGCCCAACCCAGCATTGTTTAACTATAAACAAATCAATCTTAAAACGCAACTCAGCGTCCAGCTCTTGCACCACATTTGTTTTAACATATGCAGCCTTACAAATTAAAATATCCATCAAATGTATCACAAACCACCTCCACAAGTACCATTACCTTAAAAACGAACATTGAAGGAAAGGCCAGTGTGCAGCATAATTTTAAATCCACTTCATCTGTGCGCCTATATGAGAAAGTTTATTTGTGCTTCTTCTCTCACGGTCTCTTTTTTTATTTAATCTTTATTTATACAGGGTCGTTCCATTGAGAGGGAACCTCTCTTTGTCAAGGACCCCTGTTCACTTTCACACAGATACACATTCACACCTGGAAGCTGCCCAGTACAGCCACAGACTGACCTGTGGCCACTGAGCAGCTCCACTGGAGCAGTTGGGGTTAAGGGCCTTGCTCAAAGGCACCACAGTGAGGTTACGGAGGGTGGGGCAAACACTGCTATGTTATCTGTCCCACTCAGATCTGAGCCTGCTGGGCCATGGGTTGAACCGGCGACCCTCCTGTCACCAGTCCACATCCCTAACCATTGGGCCGCCACTGCCCAGTCCTGTTCAGTCTTATGAGGCTGAACGGGATTCATCTAACTTATCAAAAAACAGAAGAGGTCCCACGATGAGTCACAAATTCACACAGCCTCTTTTGTGCTGATTATTTTCTGCATACCTGCTCAGAACTTTTATTGATTTGCTGTCAGGGCTGCTGAAAAGAACATGACCAGGTAGCAGATGGAATGTCCAGAGGGCGTGTTAATACCGTGTGTAAATGCATGTGGTCAGTCACCATCTGATTATAGTCCAATCACTAAAATACATTTTATTTCCAGCTGTAAGTGGGACCTTATATTTTTATGAAAAAAAATAAATACACAGTCAATAACTTTCATTTGTCCACATGAGAATTTAGTGTTCTGTTTGATAGGAACTAAATGCTGTTGGGACATATTTTGCAAATAACTGAAGCAAAAAGCATTTTATGCCCCTGACTGTCCAGGGTGCACTATGCCTTCATTATTCATTTTATTACACATTTGTTGGTCCAGATTTGTGAGAACCTAAAAACATGCAGCCGTTGTGTGTCCTTATAAACTGTATAGTAGGTGAAAAATAATCAATTCTCTAGACAGGTTTTAAGACAAAATAAAGGACCACAGTGGACTGGACAGCAATCTCAATACCTCCTCTAAGCAAATTCCTATTACTGATGTGACAATGGTGTGGCAGTATCTGATCCCACAAACCTTTATTGCTACTCTTCACAGAACACTTTACTGCACCTATTACATCAATTGCATCTTAAAATAGCCTACTTTTTCTGTCTTTGCTTTATCTAATGGTGCGTGTCCACTGGGTCCGTTGTTTTTCCGCTTCCCATTCATTGTGTATGTGAAATGCAACGGAAAGCATTTGTCTCCATTGCGATGAGATTTGGGCCGTGGGGTGCCGAGTAGCCTGTGCTTCCCCTTACCTCTCATTGGTATAAAATTTAACTTTTTAACTTTATGCAAATGAGGTCTGGGCAGCTGGCATGTGTTGGTGGAGCGATGAGGTGCTTAATGTTTAAACCAGCCATTTTGATGCCAAGATAACGACGGATTCATTAACTGCACCTACTATTTCTCCCACGAAGTGTTGTGAGAAACACTTTTCGCTGGTTTGTTTGAAAGATACGAGACCCGTAATCCACCATGTTGTCCGTAACCATCCGTCCATGGAAGACCGCCTGCGCATGGATCCCATGACCAGTCAGGTGCAGCCTGTGTGTTCTCAGCAGCAGATTGAATGAGGGTCTTTCCCCCGGGACAGAACTCTTTGACTATTTGTTTTTCATAATATCACATTTTCTTTAACTCCACCTGGTTATGCCCCATCCCCGCACAGCAACACAATCTCTATGCAATGCCTTCCAACAAAAAAACGGACCAGTGGACATGTAGCATTACTTCTTGCTCTCTACTTCCTGAAATGGGATTATTTTATTTTAAACATTTGAATTCAGTTTTGTTTTATTTTATTTCCCAAATTAATTATATTATAAATTTTATTCATTATCTGATAAAATAATAACAATAAATCAGGTTTTTCCACAGCTCTCAGTCTTTTATTTATTTAGTGAATGCAAAGTTCTCAAGCCAAACAGTTGCTTCCTGGTTTGGGGTATGAAGGGCAGCCAGCCCTCCTTCCAGTCTGTGGGGCAGGCAGACTTCAATGATGTGTTCCATTGTTTGCTCCTCTCCACAAGCACACAGTGGGCTTGGGGTGCTGCTCCATTTGTAAAGGCTAGCAAAGCAAGGGCCATGTCCAGTTCTGAATCTATTCAGGGTTGACCACAGTCTTCTTGGGAGATTTTCACCAAGGACCTGTTGGGTGGGATCTGACACCAGATGTTTATTTGTGATATCCTTGGACTCCCACTCCTTCTTCTCGGCTGACTGGGTGGTGAAGTTGGCTGGTGTTCTTCCAAATCGGTTGTCTAGATGATAGACAGGCAGTGGGAGGGTTAAAAATGTTGGCATAGATTGGTAGATGGGGGAGTCTATGGCTTTTTGCAGCATCATTTCTGTGATTGCTACACGCCGGATGTGTGGGGGAGTTATGTTTGATAGGGTAGGGAGCTAGGGGAATGGTGTTGAGCGAATGGTCCCAGTTATGATTTGCATGGTTGAATTAAGCTGGGTGTCCACATAATGTGTGTGGGATGACCTAGCCCAAACAGGAGCATAGTATTCTGCTGCAGAGTATGCTAGGGCCAGTGCTGAGGTGCACAGAGTGGTGGCTGCTGCCCCCCATTTTGAACCAGCAAGCTTACAGAGCAAGTTGTTTTGAGACTTCACCTTTGCTGCCGCACCTTTCAGATGCTCTTTAAAGGATAGTGTCCTATCAAGGGTCACTCCTAGGTAGGTTGGATTGGTGGCATGCTTCAGCTTGACTCCTTTGAGTTGGATACAGTATTTACTGTAGCTCTGTAGCAGCTTTTGCATTGTTGAGGTGGAATATACTGGACACTGTTTTGGTTGGACTTGGAATTAGGTGCCAGGTGCTGCAATACTGGTCTAGCTTTGCAACATCTTCTGTGAGCACCTGTTCCAATGAGTCAAAGGAGCTTGGGTTGCCAGGAAGATGTCATCTCCATAGATGAATTTGTGGGATTTTGTTGCAGGTAGGTCATGAATGTAGAGGTTAAACAAGGTTGGGGTGAGGACTGACTCTTGTGGGAGCCCGTTTGTCTGCTTTCTCCATGCACTCTAATTCAGTCCAAGGTGAACTCGGAACCTCCTGTTGGTTAGCAGAGTTTCAGTGATTGTTGTTGCCCAGGCAGGGAGTGTTTTTGTGAGTTTCAGGAGAAGGCCTTTATGCCATACAGTGTCATAGGCAGCTGCAAAGCAAGGTAAGGCAAGTTTATTTGTATAGCACATTTCATCTACAAGACAGTTCATAGTGCTTTACATAAAAACATTAAAGCATTACAGCAAGTTTCAAAAGGAATCTACACATTAGAAGGCCTCGAACCTCCTTTCCTTTCCTTTTATTTTTTATAGGTAAAAAAAAAAACAACCCACGGACAATGTTTTGACTAATCCAAATAGCCTTGGGTTTTGTCAATCCCTTTAAAGAGCCTCAAACTCCTTTTATCAGAGGGGCCTCAAACCCACTCCTTCTCTGAGGGGGGCCTCAAACCTGCTCCTCAGAGGGGCCTCAAACCCTCCCTTAAAGTTTAAACATATATTTTACAAAAACAAGAATTTAAAAACAAACTAAAAAGTAAATTAAAGAGAAACAAGAACAAGCTAAAATAGAATACCACAGAAATAAGTTACAGTACATTGTAGGCTACTGAAAGGCCACGGCAAATAGAGTTTTAACCTCGATATAAAGCAGCTGAGAGTTTCAGCAGCCCTGATGCTTTCTGGGAGTTTGTTCCATATGTGATGGGCATAAAAACTAAATGCTGCCTCACCATGTTTGGTTCTAACTCTGGGCACGAATAGTAGGTCTGATCCTGATGATCTGAGGGCTCTGGGTGGTTCATAATGGACTAGCAGATCTGAAATGTATTTTGGCCCTAAACCATTCAGAGCTTTCGAAACCAACAGCAGTATTTTGAAATCTATTCTTTGACAGACAAGAAGCCAGTGTAAAGATCTGAGAACCGGAGTTATATGATCCACTTTCTTGGTCTTAGTGAGGACTCGAGCTGCAGCGTTCTGAACCAACTGCAGCTGTCTGATGGACTTTTTAGGGAGACCTGTGAGGACAGCATTACAGTAGTCCAGTTTACTGAAGATAAATGCATGGACTGTCAAAGGTTGTGCCTGGGCTAGGCAGAAAACAGGACTCAATCACAGAGCAAGTGTTAAACATAATTTATTAAAGCCCAAAATAAGGCGGCTCTGAAGCCGTAAATAAAGCTACACACTGCTACCGGATAAAATGGAATACAAAGGAGTGTGTGTCTTCACGCCACAATGATTTGTGACTAATGACTAAAAATACAGCGCCCAGGTGAGGAGCTGCGTCCCTTAAATACCAGGTGGAAAAAATGAACATAATTACAAACCGGTGTGTGTGCTCAGCCAATTAACAAACCCAAATAGGCAATGCAGAAGGGAATTGAAAATGCTGTCAAAAATAAGGGCAAACCCGAAACAGAAAATCATGACAGGAAAAAGCACAATGATGACAACTTCTGGATAATAATAAACACAAGAGTAACTTAAAGGATGAGCCTGGTCCTCCAACCAAACTCAGACTCTGACATGGACAAGTTTTTCTAGATCCTTATGAGACATCAGACCTTTAATCCTTGCTATGTTCTTTAAGTTATAATAGGCTGATTTCACTACTATCTTAATGTGGCTGTTAAAATTCAGGTCTGAGTCCAGAACCACACCCAAATTTCTGGCTTGGCTGTTGGTTTTTAGCATCATTGATTGAAGCTGAGTACTAACTTTGAGTCTTTCTTCTTTGGCTCCAAAAACTGTTATTTCAGTTTTGTCTTCACTTAACTGAAGAAAATTCTGGCACATCCACTCTTAAATTTGACCAATGCATTGATTAGGGTTTTAATTGGACCATAGTCTCCTAGTGAGACGGTTTTGTAGATTTGTGTATCATCTGCATAATTATGGTAATATATTTTGTTGTTTTTATGATCTGAGCTAGTGGGAGCATAGAGATGTTGAAAAGCAAAGGTCCCAAAATGGAACCTTGGGGAACTCCACAGGTTATTTTTGTTCGCTTAGATTTGTAGGTCGAGGAACACTATTCCTGTCTTCAGTCTACTCATGAAACCTTTTTCAAAGAAAGTGGTCAGAGCCAAAGCTTGTTCTCCTTGCTGCGGCCTTTTTGGAAACCGGCCTGATCTACACAAAGGTTCTCTTCTACTGC
The DNA here is from genome assembly GCA_020510985.1 of Pholidichthys leucotaenia. Lineage (NCBI taxonomy): Eukaryota > Metazoa > Chordata > Actinopteri > Cichliformes > Pholidichthyidae > Pholidichthys > Pholidichthys leucotaenia. The sequence goes on from CM035836.1 coordinate 226,105,158, forward strand.
TGGGGATGAACAGCACTGGGAGCAATGGATCAGCATCCACATTGCACCCCCCTCCAGTACCCAGGCCCACCTGGGGAAGCTAATGATCCAACCAGCAGACTAGAATCTCAGTCACAATTCCCAAGCTGACAGCTCTCAGTCTTAAATGTCTGCCTAGTCAGAAGGTTTACTGAAATGGTTATATTGCTTATGCACTTTGAACTAAATAGCCATGCATTAGAGATAACTGAATACTCCTTACACTCAGTGGTCAATTTCCCTAAAACGCCTAAAAATAACATACCCAAAGTAAATCAAAAGCTGTTCTTCAACCCTTTGCAGTATCCTCATGGGGTTGGTCTCATTTAAAAGAAAACACTTTGATTTATTTATTTTTTTTGTTTGTTTGTTTTTTGGCAAAACCGTCAGAGTCCCTCTAAGTGCTTCTGCCACTGAGTAACATTGTTTTAAACATACTGAATTTAAAGAAAATAAAGTTTGCCTGGGTGTTTTTTTTTAGATACAAATGTTTGCAAATAACATACAGCTATTAGATACTGGCTGGAAAACACAATAAGAATGTAGAACAAAGTGTTTTCAAGTTCAGGTGAAAATTTTATAACAATACCACAAGAAATGAATACACACGTGGACAAAATTGTTGGTACCCCTCTGTTAATGAAAGAAAAACCCACAATGGTCACAGAAATAACTTAAATCTGACAAAAGTGGTAATAAATAAAAATTCTATGAAAATTAACCAATGAAAATCAGACAATGCTTTTGAATTGTGGTTCAACAGAATTAATATAAGATAAGATAACCCCCTCATGGATCGTCACCTTATCGTGGTGGGGGGGGTTTGCGTGCCCCAGTGATCCCAGGAGCTATGTTGTCCAGGGCAATTTGCCTCTGATACGGTCTCCCAAGACAAACTGGTCCTGGGTGAAGGGCCAGACTAAGAACGATCCAACAGACTCTCATGATAAATTGTATATCAAAGATTCAGTGTACCCCGCCCGGTATGGGGTTTACTGGGGCCCCACCCTGGAGCCAGGCCTGGGGGAGGGGCTCAAAGGCTAGCGTCTGGTGGCCGGGTTTCCACCCATGGGACCCGGCCGGGCTCAGCCCGAAGGAGTTACATGGGTCCGCCCTCCAGTGGGCTCACCACCTGCAGGAGGGATCATGGGGGTCCGGTGCTATGTGGATTAGGTGGCGGTCAAAGGCGGAGACCTTGGCGGACTGATCCCAAGCTTTCTAAACTGGCTTTTGGTACGTGGAATGTCACCTCTCTGGTGGGGAAGGAGCCTGAGTTGGTGTACGAGGTTGAGAGATACCGGCTAGATATAGTCGGCCTCACCTCAACACACAGCTCCGGTTCCGGAACCAGTCTCCTGGAGAGGGGCTGGAGCTTGGCCTTTTCTGGAGTTTCCCTGGGCGAGAGGCGACGAGCAGGGGTGGGTATTCTTGTATCGCCCCACCTTGCTGCCTCTATATTGGAGTTTTCCCCGGTGGATGAAAGGGTTGCTTCCCTGCGCCTTCGGGTTGGGAAACGGGTCCTGACCATCATTTGTGCCTATGCACCAAATGATGTTTCAGAGTACCCACCCTTTTTGGAGTCTGTGACTGGGGTGCTGGAGGGTGCTTCCCTTGGAGACTCCATTGTCCTACTGGGGGACTTCAATGCGCACGTGGGCAACGACAGTGAAACCTGGAGGGGGGTGATTGGGAGGAACGGCCTGCCCGATCTGAACCCGAGTGGTGTTCAGTTATTGGACTTCTGTGCTAACCACAGTCTGTCCATAACGAACACCATGTTCAAGCATAAGGGTGTCCATATGTGCACCTGGCACCAGGACACCCTAGGTCGCAGGTCGATGATCGATTTTGTTATCGTATCATCAGACCTGCGACCGTATGTCTTGGACACCCGAGTAAAGAGAGGTGCAGAGCTGTCAACTGATCACCACCTGGTGGTGAGTTGGATCCGATGGCAGGGGAGGAAGCCATTCAGACCTGGTAGACCCAAACATATAGTGAGGGTGTGCTGGGAGCGTCTGGCTGAGGCCCCTGTCCGGGAGGTCTTCAACTCCCACCTCCGGAAGAACTTCAACCACATTCCGAGGGAGTCTGGAGACATGGAGTCTGAATGGGCCATGTTCTCCACCTCTGTTGTTGAAGCGGCGGCCCAGAGCTGCGGCCGCAAGGTGGTCGGTGCATCTCGTGGTGGCAACCCCCGAACCAAGTGGTGGACACCAGTGGTGAGGGGGGCCATTAAGCTGAAGAAGGAGCCCTATCAAGCTTGGTTGGCTTGTGGGACTCCCGAAGCAGCTGAGGTGTACCGGCAGGCCAAGCGGAGTGCAGCTCGGGTGGTTGCTGAAGCAAAAACCCGGGTATGGGAGGAGTTCGGTGAGGCCATGGAACAAGACTTTCAGTTGGCCTCAAAGAGATTCTGGCAAACTGTCCGGCGGCTCAGGAGGGGAAAGCAGCTCCCCGTCCACACTGTGAATGGTGCGGATGGGACACTGTTGACTTCGACTGGGGATATCGTCGGGCGGTGGAAGGAATACTTCGAGGATCTCCTCAATCCCACTGATACGCCTTCCACAGAGGAAGCAGGGTTTGGGGACGAGGGGGATGACTTGCCTATCACAGGGGCTGAGGTCACCAAGGTGGTTAAAAATCTCCTTGGTGGCCGGGCCCCGGGGGTGGACGAGATTCGCCCTGAGTACCTCAAGGCCCTGGATGTTGTTGGGTTGTCATGGTTGACACGCCTCTGCAACATTGCGTGGAGGTTGGGGGCAGTGCCTTTGGCATGGCAAACCGGGGTGGTGGTTCCTCTCTTCAAAAAAGGGGACCGGAGGGTGTGCTCCAACTTAAGAGGGATCACACTCCTCAGCCTCCCTGGGAAGGTCTATGCCAAGGTACTGGAGAGGAGAGTCCGGCCGTTGGTCGAACCTCGGATTCAGGAGGAGCAATGTGGTTTTCGTCCTGGCCGTGGCACATCGGACCAGCTCTTTACCCTCTCGAGAATTCTTGAGGGTTCGTGGGAGTTTGCCCAACCAGTTTACATGTGTTTTGTGGACTTGGAGAAGGCATTTGACCGCGTCCCTCGTGGATTTTTGTGGGGGGTGCTTCGGGAGTATGGGGTATCGGGCTTGTTGTTACGAGCTATTTGGTCTCTGTACGACCGTTGTGAGAGTTTGGTTCGTATTGCCAACACTCGGTCGGAGTCATTCCCAGTGAGAGTTGGACTCCGCCAGGGCTGCCCTTTGTCACCGATCCTGTTCATAATTTTTATGGACAGGATTTCTAGGCGCAGCCAGGGAATGGAGGGTGTCATGCTTGGTGACCACAGGATCTCATCTCTGTTGTTTGCAGATGATGTTGTCCTGTTGGCTTCATCCAGCAATGACCTACAGCTCTTGCTGGGACGGTTTGCCGCTGAGTGTGAAGCGGCTGGGATGAGAATCAGCACCTCCAAGTCCGAGTCCATGGCCCTCAGCCGGAAAAAGGTGGATTGTCCTCTCCGGGTTGGGGACAGGCTCCTGCCCCAAGTGGAGGAGTTTAAGTATCTTGGGGTCTTGTTCACGAGTGAGGGGAAAATGGAGCGAGAGATCGACAGACGGATTGGAGCAGCATCTGCAGTGATGCGGATGTTGTACCGGTCTGTTGTGGTGAAGAGGGAGCTTAGTTCTAAGGCAAAGCTGTCGATTTACCAATCAATCTACATTCCTACTCTCACCTATGGTCACGAGCTTTGGGTAATGACCGAAAGAACGAGATCGCGGATACAAGCGGCTGAAATGAGTTTTCTCTGTAGGATTGCTGGACTCACCCTCAGAGATAGGGTGAGGAGCTCAGTCATCCGGGAGAGGCTCAGAGTAGAACCACTGCTCCTCCACATTGAAAGGAGTCAGTTGAGGTGGTATGGGCATCTGATTAGGATGCCTCCTGGACGCCTCCCACTTGAGGTGTTTCAGGCACGTCCCACTGGGAGGAGACCCCGGGGCAGACCCAGGACTTGGTGGAGAGACTATGTCTCCCAGCTGGTCTGGGAACGCCTTGGTATCCCCTCTGAAGAGCTGGAGCAGGTGGCTGGGGAGAGGGAAGTCTGGGCTTCTCTGCTTGAACTGCTGCCTCCGCGACCCGGACCTCCGGAAAAGCGGTAGAAGATGGATGGATGGATGGAAGATAAGATAAGCCTTTATTAGTCCCACAGTGGGGAAATTCCAGGATTGCAACAGCACAGGGATAGCAACACTCAGAGCAACAATCAGAAGGCAAGAAAAAAACAAGAGCAGCGAGTATACATATGTTCATATAAACATAAATATATAGACTTAAAAAAAAAAACCTCATAGATAGATTAGTTTATTTGACAGGGACAGTGCAATAAACATAGACAATTAATCAATGACAATCAATCTGATGTGTTGCACATGGAGTGTATAGCTATTAGCTAATTTGCAACTCTTGTCCCTGGATGGGCTTTAGAAAAGAGAATCAAGTAAAGAAGAGAAAAGAAATAAAGAAAATACACAATAACCACATACATCAATGCAAAAAGATTATAAATACACAATTATAAATATTATAAATACTATAAATACACAATTATAAGTATTATAAATATTATAAATATTATAAATACACAAATATAACAACCTGACTCACATTTGCCTATTTCAGGCCTCCCTCCCTTCGTCACTCACTATAAACAAACACATTCATTCCTTCCCTTCATTCACTCTCACCTTGTAGACAATCAATTCATACATGAGTACATTCTTGTTTATTTTTCAGCCAGTTTTTAACCTTTTTAGTGAATGTTTTAAAGTCCGTTATTATTTTAATTTCATTTGGCATTGTGTTCCAGATGTGACTGCCCTTTATAGAGAATGCTGTTTGTCCAAATGTGGTTCTGCGGTGGAATATTTTACAGTTATTGTTAACAGAACTCCTGGTGGCTCTGCTGCTGTCCTGTCTTTGGATGAAACCAGCAAGTGGCTCGGGTGCTGATTTATGGAAACATTTGAACGTTAATTTCAGAAAACAGAGGTCAATGAAACTCTCAAAACTCAATAGGTTGTATTTTTTTAAAACATTACAGTGATGCCACCTAATGGGCTTTTTGTCCAAGATTTTTAGGGTTTGATTATATAATGAACCTATATGTCATATTGTGGAAGGGGCTGCTTGAGCCCAGACTGTCAAACAGTATGATATATGAGAAAAAACCATAGAATGCATATACAGTACAGCTGCTTCGTAAGGTATGTAATATCTAATTAATTTAAAGCAGTTCAGATTTTTTTTTACTGTTTTTGAAATTTTCTTTATATGAAGATTAAATTTGAGTTGAGGATCTAGTACAATGCCAAGGTATTTGAATTCTGTAGCTAAACTGATGTCATGATCATGTATATTAACTTTAAAACGTTGCAGGTTACATTTTTTGATTGAAAAGCACATTGAGACTGTTTTCTGAAGGTTTAGCAATAGATGGTTCTGGAGGAGCCACTCTTGGACATCAACCATACTTGTAGACAGTACATCTGCAGCCTGTGCTGGGGTCTTGGCAGCTGTGTAAATAACTGCATCATCTGCATAAAGTTGGCATGTTGCAGCTGAGCAGTGTAACGGCAAGTCATTAATAAAAATGCTGAAAAGTAATGGACCAAGAATGGACCCTTGTGGGATACCCATGCGGTTGTTTAAAAATGAGGATTTATCCTGGTGAACTTTTACACACTGTTCTCTATTCTGGAGATAAGATGCAAACCATTGAATGAATGAATGAATGAATTTATTTCGGATAGTACATTACAGGTTAAAAGAAACTGTATAATATAACAACAAGGTCAAATTAGACAAAGACTCCTTCTACTATACAATTCCACGTGAGTTATCCGAAATGGGTGATGGCTGAAGCTGCAGCTTATATTGCCCACCCATATTCCATCCAAGAATTCAAAGGAGAAAAAAGAGAAAACAAGACAAGAGCGATTACAATTTAAAACAAGGCTAAGACAAAATATGACTGAGAGAAAAAGAAAACTGAGCTAGTCTAAGTTAAGCAGTTACTATTCAAAAACAAATCTAAGACATAGTGTCACAGAGAAAAAAGAAAAACTAAGCTATAACACAACACAGGCTGGAAATGTCAATCCTTATGTGAGTTTACATGTCGTCTTGTAAATATGTTTGGAGTATTTCTTCCTTTAGTTTTTGTTTAAATTGTCCAAGCTTTGTACATGATTTTAATTCAGGTCCAAAATCGTTCCATAATCTGACACCTTGCACTGAAATACAGTGTTGCTTGGTAGTTGTTCTCACTGTAGGCTTTTGAAATATATATGTTCCTCTGAAGTGATATCGTTTCTCCCTTGTTTGGAACAACTTTTGGATATTTGCGGGCAGTGATAGATTCTTCACTTTGAACATTATTATTGCGGTTTTAAAGTCGATCAGATCTTTCAACTTGAGAGTTTTTTGTTTAAGAAAAAGTGGGTTTGTTGGTTCCCTGTAAGCTGCTTTGTTGATTATTCTAATAGCTCTCTTTTGAAGCATAAAGAGTGGATATATGTTTGTTTTATATGTATTTCCCCATACTTCATTACAATATGTCATGTATGGGAGTATTAATGAATGATACAAGGTGTATAGTGTGGGTTGATTCAGCAAATTTTTCACTCTGTGTAATATTGCAATTGATTTGGATACTTTACCTTTTATATAATTAATATGTGGCTTCCAACACAGTTTGTTATCAATTATTACTCCAAGGAATTTAGTTTCGGATACCCTTTCAATCTCTACACCATTTACACTGAGTTTGGGTACTGGGTAGTTGTGATGGTTGTTAAAGACTATAAATTTTGTCTTGCTTAAATTGAGCGTTAATTTGTTTGAATCAAACCACAGTTTCAGCTTTCCTAATTCCTTTCCGAGTGTATCCAGAAGTTGTTCCAAGTTGTTTCCACTGCATAGCAGGTTAGTGTCATCAGCAAACAATATTAAGTCCATTTTTTCTGAAACTTTACATATATCATTTATATACATATTGAATAATAATGGTCCCAAAACTGAACCCTGTGGGACTCCACAGGTGACCTTCAGTAGCTCTGAGTTTTTGTTGTTAACACATACAAACTGATATCTATTCTTTAAGTAACTTCTTAACCAGGACAGTGCTACCCCTCTGATACCACAATTTTGTAGTTTCTTTAATAATAGATTGTGATCTACTGTATCAAATGCTTTTTTAAGATCCAGGAATACTCCAACTGAATACTCTTTATTTTCAATGGCTGTTGATATTTTTTCTGTAAATTCCATTAAGGCATATGCTGTTGTCCTTTTGTGTCTGAACCCATATTGCTGCTCACACAATAAATCATTCTTCAGTATGAAGTTGTCAATTCTCTCATAGAATATTTTTTCAAGTATCTTGGAAAATTGCGGTAATAGTGAAATTGGTCTGTAGTTGGAGAGTTCCCCTCTGTCGCCTGTCTTGTAAATTGGAATTACTTTAGCTATTTTCATTGCATTGGGAAATATACCTGATTGGAGAGACAGGTTACAGATATACGTCAGTGGTTTCACTATGCATTCGATAACAGTTTTGACTAGTAGCATATCAATACCATCGCAGTCAGTAGATGTTTTACTTTTGAACGATTTAACAATTTCAATGACCTCTCTTTCGTCTGTGTTCTTTATGAAGATGGTGTCTTTTACAGCAGTGTTATTGCATATTGAATCACCTGTTGGCACCGTAGTGGGTATTTCTCGGGCCAGTTTAGGTCCAATGTTAACAAAAAAATTATTAAATTCATCTGCAGGTGAAGCTATATTCACATTCGGAGTCGATTTATTATTTTTTGGAGTGTTAGTTGGGTAGCTGGTATTTCTGCTTTTATTTCCAAGGATACTGTTGATTATTGTCCATGTATTTTTAATATTGTCTTTGTTTTTTTCCAGTTCTTTACTGTAATAGTCTCTTTTACTACATCTTATTATATATGTTAACTTATTTTTGTATGTTTTATACCGCTGCTCTGCTTCTTTTGTCCTTTTCTTTATGAAAGCTTTATATAATAAATTTTTCTTTTTACACGCCTTTTGTAGTCCTTTGGTTAGCCATGGTTTGTCAGTAAATTTGTGTTTAAGCTTTTTTTTAACTAATGGGCAGTTTTTTTCATAAAGAGTGGTTACAATGTTTGTAAATGTGTCATAGGCTTCATTTACATCTGATACATAGACTTCTGTCCAGTCTTGCTTCAGCAAGTCCTCTTTAAAAGAACTGATTGCGTTTGGTGATTTGTGTCTGAACGATTTTGAGATTTTTTCTGGGTTGGGCCCCGTGTGGCCATGGATAAGTGCAAAGATTGGCAAGTGGTCGCTTATATCATTTATCAATAATCCACTTTCTATTTTCTTGTCGAGAACATTGACAAACAGGTTGTCAATAAGTGTAGCAGAGTGAGCTGTGATTCTACTGGGATGTGTTATTGTGGGATATAGACTCATGCTGTACATAGAGTTCATGAACTCTGTAACTACATTTTGTTGATGTGGATTAAGTAGGTCAATATTGAAATCTCCACAAATTGCTACCATTTTCTTACTAGTAATATTATTGTACAGCTCGACTAATTTATCTCTGAATGTCTCAATGCAAGTTCCCGGCGTTCTGTATATGCAGCTTATGATTAGATTTTTTGTTTTGTCTAGGTCAATCTCAACAGTAACACATTCCAGAATCCCTGGTAGTGCTAAGGACATTTCATTTACAAGCTTACATCTATATAGGTCATCAATATACAGTGCAACACCACCACCCTTTTTTTGAGATCTGTTAATGTTAAACATCTGATATCCCTCTATTGCCATCAGGGGAGCCTGGTCTGCATTAAGCCAGGTTTCAGAGACTGCTATAGCTGTGAATTTTCTGTTTAGCTGTTTTAAATAGTCCTGAATCTGTGAGAAGTTTTTGTTAAGACTTCTGCTATTGAAGTGTATTATTGACAGTTTACCATCTAATTGCACTTGACTTTTGAATTGCTTTTCAGTGTAATATTCACAGTGGTTATGAATATTATTGAAAAAGTGGTTATCAGGATCAATATCATTCTCCATCTCTTGTGGTTTATGTTCAGCATAGTGGCATATTTTTAGAGTTTGAGTTTCCTCACTCTGTGTTTCATAGTCAGTGTTCATCTGTATTTATCTAAGTCAGTAGCATCTCTGATCATTATACTTTTTGCTTGCTCAGGTGTTCCATTTAGTGGCTGGAAAAAATTTAGTGGCTGGAAAAAAGCTGTCGTCATACCAGTTCATAAATCAGGCAGTAAAGACGATATATGCAATTACCGCCCAATCTCTATCTTACCAGTCCTGCAAACCACCAGTGAGGCGGCATGAAAAAATAAGCAGCAGTGCTGTGGTTTTAAGCAGGTTTTATTATATCATGTCGCCTTCACGACAATGCAAACCATTCTAATGTATCTGGGGAGAAGTTAAAAGTTACCATTTTGGATAAAAGCAAACTGTGGTTTACAGTATCGAAAGCCTTTTTGAGATCTAGAAAAACAGCTCCTACCACATTACCCCTGTCCAAGGACTGTTTGACGTTTTCAATAAGGCAACAATTTGCTGTTTCTGTTGAGTATCCTGGTCTAAAACCAAATTGATGTGGATGAAGGAGTTGACTGTCTTGTAAGTAGTCTATCAGCTGTGTAGCTACAACTTTTTCAAGAACCTTAGACAGGACTGGTAAGATAGAGATTGGGCGGTAATTGCATATATCGTCTTTACTGCCTGATTTATGAACTGGTATGACGACAGCTTTTTTCCAGCCAGATGGAAATGTACTAGACCTAATGGAGAGATTAATGAGATGAGTCAGTGGTTTGATTAATATTTTGCTGTGCGTTTTGAGAAAGGAGGTGCTCATGTTGTAGATATCATTAGTTTTTGAGTTTGACAGTGTTTTAACAATACCAGCAATTAACTCCTCATTTACCTCAAAGATGTGAAAAGAATCTGTTGGAAGCATTGAATTTGTGTTGTTGAGCACATTTGGCGGCACAAAGTTTTTTGTCAAGTCTTCCACAGAGCCCACAAAATATGAATTAAATTCATTTGCCAATATAGCCTTGTCACTGATGGTCTTGCCATTGATTCTAAGTTCCTTTACCCCCTTCTGAACATTTTTTTTATTAGTTAAGTTATTTAAATGCCTCCATAGGCTGTTGTTACCCTTTGCATGATCTATCAGTTTATTGTAATAAGATACTTTTGATTTTCACAGCTCTTGTACCACTTTATTTCTTAAACCTTTGTACACAAGGTGATCATTTTGCAGTTTAGAGGTTAATGATGTTTTCAATGCAGAGTCTCGCCTCTTCATAAGTTTTCTTATTTCATTATTTAACCATGGTAGGTTAATCTTCTGTTGTCTACTTTTAATTTGCTTTTAATTTCATGAAACAGGCCTGGACAAAAATGATGGTACCCTTAACTTAATATTTTGTTGCACAACCTTTTGAGGCAGTCACTCCAATCAAACGATTTCTGTAACTGTCATTGAGACTTCTGCACCTCTCAGCAGGTATTTTGGCCCACTCCTCATGAGCAAACTGCTCCAGTTGTCTCAGGTTTGAAGGGTGCCTTCTAATGACAGCATGTTTCAGCTCCTTCCACAGATGTTTAATAGGATTTAAATCAGGGCTCATAGAAGGCCACTTTAGAATAGTCCAGTGTTTCGCTCTTAGCCATTCTTGGGTGTTTTTAGCTGTGTGTTTTGAGTCATTATCCTGTTGCAAGACCCATGACCTGCGACTGAGGTGAAGCTATCTGACACTGGGCAGCACATTTCTCTCTAGAATACCTTGATAGTCTTGAGATATCATTGTACCCTGCACAGATTCAAGACACCCTGTGCCAGATGCAGCAAAGCAGCCCCAGAACATAACAGAACCTCCTCCACGTTTCACAGTAGGGACAGTGTTATTTTCTTGGTATGCTTCATTTTTGCATCTGTGAACATAGAGCTGATGTGCCGTGCCAAAAAGTTCCAGTTTTGTCTCGTCTGTCCAAAGGACATTCTCCCAGAATCTTTGTGGCTTGTCAACATGCAGTTTGGCAAATTCCAGTCTGGCTTTTTTATGATTTGTTTTCAACAGTGGTGTCCTCCTTGGCCATCCCCTATGAAGTCCACTTTGGCTCAAACAACGATGGATGGTGCGATCTGACACTGATGTACCTTGACCTTGGAGTTCACCACAAATGTGTTTAGAGGTTGTTCTGGGCTCTTTTGTATATTATTTGTATATTATAGTTCTAGTTAGTTTTCAAGTATGTCTCAGGGATGTGTGAATGGCTGTGTTGGGGTGGGAGGTGAGGGTGTGTGTGAGTGTGTCTTAAATTATGTTCTTTTTACTTATATGGATGCCGAGAGAAACACAATTTCATCTTGCCTGCACTACAGTTGTATGTACAGCAATATGACAATAAAGGTTAATTTGATTTTTGTTACCATTCGTATTATCCGTCTCCTCCTGCGGCCATGTCCAGGGAGGTTGGCTACAGTTCCGTGGATCTTAAATTTCTGAATAATATGTGCAACTGTAGTCACAGGAACATCAAGCTACTTGGAGATGGTCTTATAGCCTTTAGCTTTAACATGCTTGTCTATAATTTTCTTTCTAATCTCCTGAGACAACTCTCTCCTTTGCTTCCTCTGGTCCACGTTTAGTGAGGTACACACCATGTCACCAAACAGCACAGTGACTACTTGTCACCCTTTAAATAGGCCAACTGACTGATTACAAGTTTGTAGACACCTGTGATGTTAATTAGAGGACACATCTTGGTTGAACATGTCCCTATGGTCACATTATTTTCAATCTTTTCTAGGGGTACCATCATTTTTGTCCAGGCCTGCTTCATGAGTTTGTTTTTTAAAGTAATTCTGTTGAACCACAATTCAAAAGCATTGTCTGATTTTCATTGGTTAATTTTCATAGAATTTTTATTTAATACCACTTTTGTCAGATTCAAGTTATTTCTGTGACCATTGTGGGTTTTTCTTTCATTAACAGAGGGGTACCAACAATTTTGGCCACGGCTGTATATTACACAGCTTTTTTCTCAGGTTGTAACCAGGCGTTTTTGAACTGTGCCAAACTGTGCCATTTGGTACAGTTCACCTTTCACCTCGGAAAAATGTCTATAACTTTTGAATGCTTCAACATAGGTCAAGTGGACCCCTGACCAAGTGAGCACCCCAAGTAGACCCCGGAATCTAATCTGTACATGTACAAGTACATTCTCCATCCAGTGATCTATAAATGCGAAGAAGGAGGAAAACAAGAATTTTTATAAAGTTGTTGGAAAGACTTTTCCCAGTCACTAAGAAGTGTAAAATATATATATATATACATTGGTGTGAAAAAGTGTTTGCTCCCTTCCTGAGTTCTCATTTTTTTGTATGTTTGTCACACTTAAATGTTTCAAATCATCAAACAAATTTAAATATTTGACAAAGATAATACAAGTAAACACAAAATGCAGTTTTTGATTGAAGATGTTTATTATTAAGGGTAAAAAAAAATCCAAACCTACATGGCCCTGTGTGTAAAAGTGATTGCCCCCCTGTTAAAACATAAATTAACTGTGGTTTATCACATCTTTAAAAGCTGAGTTCAGTTTTCTAGCCATTTTTATAGCTTTGGAACTCCAGCAAACCACAGTGAGGGCCATTATCCACAAATGGCAAAAGCATGGAACAGTGGTGAACCTTCCCAGGAGTGGCCGACTGACCAAAGTTACCCCAAGAGCTCAGTAATGACTCAACCGAGAGGTCACAGATGACCCCACAACAACATCCAAAGAACTGCAGGCCTCACTTGCCTCAGTTAAGGTCAGTGTTCATGACTCCACCATAAGAAAGAGACTGGGCAAAAATGGCCTGCATGGCAGAGTTCGAAGACAAAAACCACTGCTGAGCAAAAAGAACATAACAGCTCATCTCAGTTTTGCCAGAAAACATCTTGATGATCCCCAAGACTTTTGCGAAAATACTCTGTGGACTGATGAGACAAAAGTTGAACTTTTTGGAAGGTGTGTGTCCCATTACATCCGGCGTAAAAGTAACACAGCATTTTAGAAAAGGAACATCATACCAACAGTAAAATATGGTGGTGGTAGTGTGATGGTCTGGGGCTGTTTTGATGCTTCAGAACATGGAAGACTTGCTGTAGTAAATGGAACCATGAATTCTGCTGTCTACCAAAAAATCCTGAAGGAGAATGTCCAGACATCTGTTCATGACCTCAAGCTGAAGCGCACTTGGGTTCTGCAGCAGGACAATGATCCAAAACACACCAGCAAGTCCACCTCTGAATGGCTTAAGAAAAACAAAATAAAGACTCTGGAGTGGCCTGGTCAAAGTCCTGACCTGAATCCAATTAAGATGCTGTGGCATGACCCTAAAAATGGCAGTTCATGCACGAAAACCCTCCAATGTGGCTGAATTACAACAATTCTGCAAAGATGAGTGGGCCAAAATTCCTCCACAGTGCTGTAGAAGACTCATTGCCAGTTTTCACAAACGCTTGATTGCAGTTGTTGCTGCTAAGAGTGGCCCAACCAGTTATTAGGTTTATGGGGCAATTGTGGCGGTTTGGTGTAAACCCCCACAAACAGACTGGGCAGACACAGCGCTTGGCTCGAGCAATTAACAGAACAGTGAAACGTGTGTATTAATGTCTACAGGCAGCCCCGCTTCTTCTGGCTCTTTACTGTGATGTTAATGTTGCCTTTCATGCATTGTGTTCATGCGTCCTGTCCTTACTGTGACCTAGAGACTGAGAGCAATATGTAGATGTGCCTTGTAACCTCTTTGTTCTGCAGCTGGAGCAGAGTCTAGCAAATCTGCCTATTGTGATGTATGTCTCTCAAATGCAAATGTCTCATGCCTGTTCTGCAATCTCTTTAATCATACCAACTGCTGGGGAATGCTCTTTGATGTATTGTTGTGGTTGGGTATATATGCTGCAACTCTGTAACTCAAACTCTCTCTCTCTCACTCCTGCATCTGCTGCTAGACACACACACTGTGTGTCTCCTCTTCTCGGAGAGCCGGAGGATCCCGCTCCGGTCTGCTCACACTTGGATCGGAGCGGGGATCCTGTGAAGGCGGTATGATTTAGTAAACTCTGCTTAAAACTCAACTCCAACGCCGCCTTATTTCATGCCGCTTCACTGGTGACCCCGCAGACGCACACGCTTTGTGCGACGCAACCTTCTGGTCTGGACGACCATGCTGGCGACTCGACACCGAAAAAAACACGCTGCCAGCGAACACAGCAGCCTGATGCAAACGATCCGCCCTCCCTTCTGCTTCAGGGAGACCTCGACGCGGAGCCAACACAGGCGAGCTACTCTCCCGGCATCACTCACGACCGGGAAAACTGCAGAAAACGTCATGGCGCGACCCTCGCCTGAGATCGGGACGTCCACGCTGGACCGGCCGAGGGACACAGAACGTTTTCTCCCTCTCACCGCTACTCCTCCCTCTCAGCGATCCTACTCATCTACCTGAGCCTGAGGAACAAAGATCGTCTATCTCCCCTCAACGCTCCAACGCACCATGACTAATCTGCAGCCACAGCCCATCATAGATGTTTAACGGCGCCGTCCGCGCTGATCTCCACCAAGATTCTGCACCCTGACTCGCCTCTCCAGCTGGCCCACCCACGCACGAGCCCCGGCACACGCACCGGGGAGTTACGAGGACGGCACACCACGCATGGGACAATAACGGCTCCACTGACCGCCTTCCTTCTGCTGCACACTGGCCCTTCAGGCTTGCTTGTACACCTGAGGCACGCAGCTTGCTCACTGGATTTTATGGTCTTAGCCACGGCACACAAGGGGAATTCAGCTGTCTGCGGTTCCCGAGGCTTTAGGGTTGCGCCTGCCCTAAAGTCAACACGCCAGTCCCTCTGCTTTTATTTTTTTCTTACAGCCGCTCCTGCTTTTCTTCATGGCCACGAGAGGAGTCAGAGACTAATTTTTCTTCTTGTAGACCTCCGCACGCGCAACGGGACAGCCCCTCGACGTCGCGGAGCAGCAAGCAATTTTTGCGCGGCTCGGACGATTTCACCATCCCGGTCGGCACGTACTATCCCCCTCCTCCCTCCCCCTCCGCCTGCAGCGAGCTTCTCCCACAGCTCGCTCCCATAGATGGATTATCGGGGTCCCGGCCCCCTGCCGTGCCCTCTGGGGGGGAGCGTGTGGCGGTTTGGTGTAAACCCCCACAAACAGACTGGGCAGACACAGCGCTTGGCTAGAGCAATTAACAGAACAGTGAAATGTGTATTAATGTCTACAGGCAGCCCCGCTTCTTCTGGCTCTTTACTGTAATGTTAATGTTGCCTTTCATGCATTGTGTTCATGCGTCCTGTCCTTACTGTGACCTAGAGACTGAGAGCAATATGTAGATGTGCCTTGTAACCTCTTTGTTCTGCAGCTGGAGCAGAGTCTAGCAAATCTGCCTATTGTGATGTATGTCTCTCAAATGCAAATGTCTCATGCCTGTTCTGCAATCTCTTTAATCATACCAACTGCTGGGGAATGCTCTTTGATGTATTGTTGTGGTTGGGTATATATGCTGCAACTCTGTAACTCAAACTCTCTCTCTCACTCCTGCATCTGCTGCTAGACACACACACTGTGTGTCTCCTCTTCTCGGAGAGCCGGAGGATCCTGCTCCGGTCTGCTCACACTTGGATCGGAGCGGGGATCCTGTGAAGGCGGTATGATTTAATAAACTCTGCTTAAAACTCAACTCCAACGCCGCTTTATTTCTTGCCGCCTCACAATCACTTTTTCAGACAGGGTCATGGAGGTTTATAATTTTTTTTTCCCTTAATCATAAACACCTTCATTTGAAAACAGCATTTTGTGTTTACTTGTGTTATCTTTGTCTAATATTTAAATTTGTTTGATGATCTGAAACATTTAAGTGTGACAAACATACAAAAAAATGAGAAATCAGGAAGGGGGAAAACACTTTTTCACACCACTGTATGTAAGATGACAACTAAGCTGATATTATTACATTTCACTGCAATATACACAGAAACAACCCCCCCCCCCCCCCCACAGAGGAACACGCCACACGAAAAATGTGTGTTCATGCGGGACCCGTGATAACCAATCAGTCAAAAGTTATTTTTATTTCTCTTTTTATATTTTTATCTATAAAGAATAATTTACATTGTAACACTTACCTGTCCACAACCACATCATG
This sequence comes from Pholidichthys leucotaenia, assembly GCA_020510985.1. NCBI lineage: Eukaryota > Metazoa > Chordata > Actinopteri > Cichliformes > Pholidichthyidae > Pholidichthys > Pholidichthys leucotaenia. The sequence goes on from CM035836.1 coordinate 226,121,464, forward strand.
AATGTCGACGGACATCTCGGCTCATTTTTGCTCCGTTCCTCATCATCAGATGAGCTAGTGATTTCTCATTGTTCACCCGACCGGGTCAAGCGATCTATGCTTTCATCCATGTTCTTTAGGTTTACTTTGTGAACCATTTTTCAAAACAAGTGAGTAAAATAGTGGCTGATGCTAGCTTTACGCACAATTCGGACTGTGTTTCTCACCCAAGTGGCTGCAGCTGGCAAAAAGGATTTATGCATGGGAACACATGGGTTTTATCAAGCAATGTGAAAAAGGAACCCACCCATGTCCTGTACCACTGAATTCAGAAATCAATTGGCTAAACGACATGTCCATCATCATGATACTCAGCTACAATTGGCTCGTTGTATTTGCGGTAGTTGGTGGGCAGGTCCTTCGGGCTAGGTTTTCAGTCATTGGTTATTGAAGGCTGTAAAAACCCAAATCGAGGCTCTTATGGGTTGAATAAGATAAGATAAGATAAGATAAGCCTTTATTAGTCCCACAACGGGGAAATTCCAGGATTGCAACAGCACAGGGATAGCAACACTCAGAGCAACAATCAGAAGGCAAGAAAAAAACAAGCAAGCAAGAGCGGCTAATATACATATGTACATATTACTATAAAATAAATATATACACACACACACACAGACACACAGTGCAGAGCATTGTAGCTGGATGGAATAAATATATGAGTATATGAACACACAGTGCAGAGCATTGTAGCTAGATGGAATAAATATGTAAATATATAAACACCCACAGTACGGAGCATTGCAGCTAGGTGGAATAAATATGCAAGTATATAAACACACACAGTGCGGAGCAATGTAGCTAGATGGAATAATATGTAGATATATAAAAACACAGTGCGGAGCATTGTAGCTAGATGGAATAAATATGTAAATATATAAACACACACAGTGCAGAGCATTGTTGCTAGATGGGATGAAACAGCATAACCGTCTACTTAGTTATCCTACATGGTATGATTATGTGCCCATACATATTCTCACCCTCCATAGCGACCGGTATGTTCCTAGTTGTATGCCGGAGGGGACCATTGTGTAAGTCTATTGCATCTTTTGCATTCAAAAAACTATTAGTTTGTTACGTCTTTTTGCTATCTCTGCGAGCAGCCCTGCTTAGGTTGTACAGTCTGACAGCCGTTGGTAGGAAGGACCTACGAAACCTCTCGGTTGTGCACCTGGGATGATGTAGTCTGCTGCTAAATGAGCTCCTCAGTGCATCCAGTATGTCCTGCATAGGGTGGAACTCGGACTCCAGCAGAGATGACAGTTTAGCCACCGTCCTACTCTCTCCTATCTCCTCCATCGGATCAAGGCGCTGCCCCAGGACAGAGCTAGCTTTCTTAATCAGTTTGTTCAGTCTCTTCCTATCGGCTGCAGTAATGCCACTGCCCCAGCAGACCACTCCAAAAGTGATGGCTGATGCCACCACCGTGTCATAGAATGACTTCAGCAGCGCCCCTTGTACACCAAAAGACCTGAGTCTCCTCAGCAGGAACAGCCTGCGCTGTCCCTTCTTGTAGAGTGCGTCAGTATTGTGTGACCAGTCTAGTTTATTGTTCAGATGAACACCCAGGTACTTATAGGATGTCACCATCTCGATGTCTGTTCCCTGTATATTTACTGGTGCTGTGAGGGGCTGCCCATGCCTGCGGCAGTCCACCACCAGCTCCTTAGTTTTCCTCGCGTTGATCTGGAGGCAGTTCCGATGGCACCAGTCCACGAAGTCCTGGATAAGCCCTCTGTACTCAGCTTCATCTCCATTGGAGATGAGGCCAACGATCGCAGAGTCATCAGAGAACTTCTGTAGATGGCAGTGTGTTGTGTTGTGTGAGAAGTCTGCAGTATAAAGAGTGAACAGGAAGGGAGCCAGCACCGTTCCCTGGGGGGCCCCCGTGCTACTGATGATCGTGTCGGACACACAGTCCCGGGTTCTCACAAACTGAGGCCGGTTCGTGAGGTAGTCCAGGATCAATGATGACAGGTGCTGGTCCACCCCTGCTCGCAGCAGCTTGTCCTTCAGGATCATCGGTTGGATAGTGTTGAAAGCACTGGAGAAGTCAAAGAACATGATCCTCACCATATTCCCGGGCTTCTCCAGGTGGGACAGAGAACGGTGAAGGAGGAAGATCACCGCATCCTCCACCCCAATGCCATGCTGGTAGGCGAACTGGAGTGGATCCATCGCTGGTTCCACCAGGGGGCGGAGGTGAGCAAGGAGCAGTCTCTCCAGGGTCTTCATCAAGTGGGACGTCAAGGCCACCGGTCTGTAGCTGTTCAGGTCTTTGGGGTGGGAAGTTTTTGGTACAGGTACCACACAAGATGTTTTCCACAGCTGTGGTACCCTCCCCAGTTTCAGGCTCATGTTGAAGATATACGTCACAATCCCACACAGCTGGTCTGCACAGGACTTGAGGAGCTTTGCGCTGATGCCGTCCGGTCCCGGCGCCTTCCTCGCTTTGATCTTCCTCAGCTCCGTCCTCACCTGGGTCTTGGTCAGGGTCAGGATGGGGGGCTGTGTGTTGGGAGTGGGGGGGTGTTGGTGGAGTGGGGAGTGGGCAGCAGGACTTGATTTCTTTAGAGGCAGCAGTGGTTGTTGTGCAGACAGGGGGGAGGGCGGTTGGTCAAATCTATTGAAAAACAGATTCAGGTTGTTCGCCCACTCCCTGCCCCCCGTGGCCTGGGGGGAGGTATTCTGGAGCCCCGAGATGGTTTTGAGGTTTCTCCAGACCCCGCTGATGTCGCTCTGTTGCAGCTTGTCCTCCATCTTCTTCCTGAAGCTGTCCTTGCCTTCTCTGATCTTTCTCCTCAGCTCCCTCTGTACGGACTTCAGCATCTCCCTGTTCCCCGACCTGAAGATCCTCTTCTTCTCTCTCAGAAGTGTTTTTATCTCAGGGTTGATCCAGGGTTTGTTGTTTGAGTGACGCCGTATGGTCTTGGTGGGAACGGATTTGTCCACACAGAAGCTGAGGTAGCCCGTGAAGGTGTGAATGAGGCCATCGATGTCCTCACCATGTGGATCGCAGAGCTGCTTCCAGGCGGTGGCTTCAAAACAGTCCTTTAGAGTGTCCATTGTCTCCTCAGACCATAACTCCACAGTGTGCATGGCCGGAGGTTGTCTGTGCACTAGGGGTTTGTACACCGGCCGGAGATGAACCAAGTTGTGATCCGATCTCCCGAGTGGGGGGAGTTGTGATGAGGTGTACGCCTCCTTAGTGTTTGCGTAGAATAAATCCAATGTTTTATTGTCTCTAGTGTGGCATGTGACATACTGGGTGAACGTGGGTAGAATGGGAGATAGTGATACATGGTTGAAATCGCCTGAGATGAGGAGAAGAGCATCTGGGTGTTCTGTCTGCAGCCTGCTGGTTACTGAATGGATGACGTCACGCGCTGATGATGAGATGAGATGAATGAATGAGATGTCAATCAAATCTAAACCAATACGAAACTCCTTTGCCTTCCTGTTTACGGCTGTATCTGTACCAGAAGACCGGAAATACAGGTTTTTTTCATTGCGCTGTTGCTCATTATAAAAGAAGCAGAGTTTTATTTCCATTTACGGTTTCCATTTCTTGGTACAGTTTCAAGCTTTCCTATCTTACTGTATGTCTTTATTTCTGCATGACCTTGTCCTTCTTAAACTTTAAAGTTCCCTGATATATGTCACCACTGCTTTAATCTTGTCTTTTTAATTCTGAGCCGTGCACTGTAATGGCATTGGCTGGAGAGGCGCTGCACAGTTACTCATTTCAAGTTTATTACCTTTTTCTGACCTCCCTCTGAAACCTGCTTGTGAATCAGCACTGTCTGAGGTCATTCTAACTTCCGCTTTAATGTGTGTGAGAGAGAGAGATCCCAACAGGGAAATTGTGTGGAGAGGTTATACAGTAGATGTGTATGATTGCATGAGTGGATAAAAATTCATTTACAAGCTTCTTAGAATATTTGTCTATTTTTCACTTTATTTCTGAAAAATTGTTAGATATTTAGAGAAAGCACATCATATTTAGAAAGTAAAGGTCAGAATTTACTCTAAATCAAGGGAAAATTTAACTAGTTTTAATACAGATTGTTCATAAGCCACTTTTTTCATAAAACAAATGGGAATAAACTAAAACTCGATATACAGTGTTTGACCCCAGGTTTTTTTTTTCTTTTTGTTACTTCAGTCTCCAGATATCTTCTATGAAATAGAAGATTGTGTTCGTGCTGGAAGACCAAGTATTAACTGTGTTTTACATTTTTCATTCATCTGGTTTACAGAGTGTAGCATTGACACTACAATTATATGAATGTGATTAGTCATAATTAATAACTGGAATTGATAATTATTGCACCACCTCATAACACTGGGGGGGGGCACCGCTCACAGTTTTAAGAGTCATGAGAACTATTAAGAAACAATTTAGTGAGTAAACATTACTGAGTAATCTGTCTACTCTATAAGACTTCATAATGAGGGAGAGCATGCACAAACATTGACTTGACAACAAGCAATGCAGATGGCGTCAAATGTGGATTTGAGAAGCTCCTCTTGGGTAGCTGCAGTCATAAAACCAAGAAGTGTTGGGGGTTCTTTGTTCTTCAGCTCCTCACACCTAGGTGTGAGAGCCTGTGTGGTTGAGAGAGAGAGGGGGGAGGGGTGCCACTGGAGGGCCCCCAGTTACGGCTGGATCCTGTGAGGGGACATGAATCTGGAGCAGAGTTAGGGCGCATTCACATGGCCACTGTTTGGTCCAGACCAAGGAAATTCTGTTCTACTTCTGCAGGTAGTTTGGTTCGTTTGGTGTAGTCTCTGGTGCGATCTCTGGTGCGCACCAAACAAGCGTACTCTGGTCCGCGTGAAAACGGGGGTCTCGGTTCACTTGCAAATGAACTCTGGTGCGCTTTGCTTGCAGTGTGAATGCAAACGGCTTATCGAGCGGACCAAAGGGCGGAAGTGCCCCTCGGCGTTTGTGTAACCATAGCAACACATAGTCTGAGAAGAGGAAGTGGCGTTTACCGTAGTGCATTTTGAGTAGAAAATAACAATAGAGACAACTGCGCAAATCTGAGAAATCTACAGCAATCTACAGCAGAAAGCTGAGTAGAAAAGTTAAAAAATGTCTCGTTTGTGGCGGACAAACATCCCAGCTGAAGGGAACGGATTTCTATTTTCGGTCCTGGCCAGTCAGTGAGCCTGATTTTTCTTCTTCGCCAAGATTTTTTCTTCCTGGTCAGTGGTGGTTTTGGCTACAGCGCCCCAAACGAGCAGTTGTAACTGCGTGATGTTGTCCAGGTAGTTTGGGCTGCTGCAGTGTGAATGCAAACCAAACCAAACGAAGGTGTGAAAATAATTGGCATTCCCCTCCCAATCGAATCAAGACCCCCGGACTATCCTGCTGTGAATGCTGCCTTACAGTCTCAAAAGTTCATAAACGAAGGAACAAAGCTCATGAGAAGGAATTGGAGAGATCAATCTGGTTTGAGTATGCTACAGGGGCTTTACTTTAGTTGCAATTTTGCCTTGTTGAAGCTTTATATTTTGCTGTCAAGACTGTGAAATCTGCTAATTCATTTTCTCTGATTGTTATGAGAATGTTTATATTGTGGGGGCACGGTATTGGACTTCTCCACCCAGGGAACAATGGACCAAAAGAGGAGGTGTCACCAGGGTGGTTCACAGTAAGGATTGTGCGCCCCCCCTGGGGAGAGGAGTAAATGCCGAGCCCTGGAGAAGGGTGTGAGAGCGGCGCCGGTGTTATGTCATGTTAATGTGCCACACAGGCTTTGTTCTAAACATAATGTGTTATGGTTGGAAGTTCTGGGCCTCCATGCGTGGAAATAAAAAATATAACAGAGGGATGCACAGGGGCCCGGGATGAGCTTTTGCTCTACTGTAGTGTTGGAGGAAGAATAAAGCCTTGTGTCGTGTCAGCTCGTTGCCTCACCTCTTCCTTTCTCCACAATATCAGTGTTTTTCAACCAGGGTGCCCCATTCAGGTTTCTATAGGAAATTATCTAATGTCACTACTTAATTGGGCAAAAAAAAAAAAAATTAAAATACTTTGCTGTTGTTCTGCAGGCACCCATGCACAACAATGGCAAATTACAGTCATGTGAAAAAAATTAGGACACCCCGTGTAAGCCTGTGTGTTTGGGTTTTTTTTTTTACATATTTGGACATAATGGATACTTAATAGCCCACCCCCAGACCATCGGTGACCCTTCTGCGTGGAGTTTGCATGTTCTCCCCGTGTCTGCATGGGTTTACCCCGGGTACTCCGGTTTCCTCCCACAGGCCAAAGACATGCAGGTTAGATTAATTAGCATCTACTGGGGATTCTAAATTGTCCTTAGGTATGACTGTGAGAGTGAATGGTTGTCTGTCTCTCTGTGTTGGCCCTGCGATGGACTGGCGATCTGTCCAGGGTGGACCCTGCCTCTTGCCCAAAGTTGCTGGGATAGGCTCCAGCCCCCCCGTGACCCGAAAAAGGATGAAACAGTAGAAGATGGATGGATATTTAATATCAATGTTAAAAATACTGGGAGAGTCACGTAACACAACTAAACAATTAAAAATGAATTAGGCCTTTTTCAAATTTTCCGTAAAACGTAATTATAAACAGAGTGAGGAATAAATTAGGACACCCCCCATCTTTTGTCGGACACCTCCACATTCATTACCACTTAAAATGGCTAAAATAAATGTTAAAAAAGTCAAATAAAAACAAAAAAGTTAGACATAGGTGAACAACTCTTAATAAAGAACTGAATATTTAATGGGGTGTCCTAATTTTTTCACATGACTGCATTTGCATTTCTTTGGGCCAATTAAGAAGTGACAGAGAATTTTCCACAGAAACCTGAACCTACCAAGGCACCCTGGTTGACAAACACTGGTTTATATCAGCACTAGTGCATGCCCGTAGAACCAATTTAATTTTAATTTAAGTATTCCTGTCTGAAACAGGTGTCCCAATCAGGCTTTCCAGGCCCAAATGTAGCCGTGTTTGAAAGTGGAATACAAACTGACTGACAGGTTTGTGGCACCACGGGTCCCCGGCAGTGGGTCCCTGGCAGTGCCCCCTGCACCCCCCACACCTCGTGTTCTAGATGCCAAATATATCCATTAGACCTACACAATCACAGCAACTTTATGGTCTATATTTTGACTGAGCGGCTCCATACTCGTGGATGCACACCTCGGCAGCAAAGCACTTCAAAGATCTTTGTTTGCGAAGCGTTGTGGTGATTGACAGGTCGTGATGCTGTGTTATCCAATCAGCGTGATCGTGATGCGGCATATTCTCCAATGAGCACAGAGTCAATCTGAAACCCCGCCCACACTTCTTGAAGCCAGGGGGATGAAGACATAGAGCGGTCACACAGTGGTGGCTAAACTTTTATTGATAAAAATTACATATTTTGACTGACTCCATATTCGGGGATGCACACCCTCGTAGCTTCAGCAAAGCACATTTAAAATCCTAGGTCAGTGTGACGAACGGTTTGAGAGATATCTCAGGAACACACACACACACAGATCCCTTGAATTTATAGACAAAGGAAATGCACTGTAAGAGATCTCTTGGCAGTTACAGAGCAGTTACTGTCATAACGTGGCAATGAGTGGCAAACACAGTGGTGGCTTAAATTTGTATGCAGCAACACATTAAAAAATGACACAATATTTGGTTACAGCAGTACACATAGTGCCCTTTATTGTACCTTAGATGTTAATACCACACTGTTTACTTGACTGTAGTGATGTGTGGGTAACGAGCACACATGAGTGAAGAACTAGTTCTGACCCTTTAAGTATTTATTTATTTTGTTGTCAATTAATACAAGATGCAATGATTAGATTAGCTCTCTGCAATGCAAACATGCGCACTGTTTACTGCTGTGACTGAATACTGTGCATATTTTTTTGTGTTTTACAGCATATACCCTAATGCTGCCACTGTGGAGGAACAAATAAGCTCAGACGAGATGTGGCGAGCTGGAAGGTGGCAGGATTTTATTTTCCTCCAACATCATGAGACACACTGTAGCGCTGTGCACTGTGTTGTGCTGTGTGTCCTGTGTGTCCTTGAGGCATGTATAGCGAGCTCTTTTATACATGTTATACCAACAGAGGGAGAATGCATGGCACATTTGCATATTGATATACGTATCAGTCAGTACATAGCAATCGCGTGACCAACTGGCGCCCGGACATCCTCTCTTTAATCCAGGGATGTATAACAATAGTCCATTGTTCTGATTGTCTCCTAGGGGCTCTCTGTCCGTATGCAAATTGTCCTCTGATTCCTGCCGCCTAGCTGAGTGTGAAGGTTGAATGTCCGTGTAGATTGTGGTGGGTCACCACAGGGCTCCCCCCAGAACACTCAGCAGGGGTTGTGACCCCCCCCGCCGTCATTTGGCTCCAGCTCTGGATTCCAGCACGTTTAACGGCTGTGGATTGTGGGCGCATGGGCCGGTGTGTTTTGTGCGTAATGAAACAAGACAGTGATCAGCCGGCTTTAGGGAGTGAGGTGCGGGAAAAGTGCTGTGGAGGAGGAGGGGGAGGGGGTGGGAGTAAGTGAGTGCCGGCCCGGGACGTCAAAGGTGTCTGGGCCGCGCAAAAATTGCATGTGGATCCGCGATGGTGAGGGACTTTCCCGGTAAACCTGGCAGAGATCCACAGCGGCTGTGAAAAAAACCCCATTTTATCTGACTCCTCTCGCGGCTCGTTCCAGTGAGGATGTGGGGAAGGCGAGCAGCCAAATTCCCCGAGGATGCGTAGCGGCTGTGAAACAACTGCAGCTGTGTGAGGGTGTGAAGCGGTTTGGCTTTTAGGTGCGGGAAGCAGCCCTAAAGTCATCAGGGAAAGCAATCGGCTGAATTCCTCTTGTGCGCCGTGGCTGAGAAACCCATACAAAGTCCTGTGTGCGGGCTGCATGTCTGCCCCAGGTGCGCGAGCAGCCCTGAAGGTTTCGAGGGTGGCGATCAGCCGTTCTTCTCGGGCATGTGCAGCAGCGGAGGACGATGTATCAGTCCGTGGAGCCGGTCCGCTGTCCGGAGTTTAGTCAGAGTCGGGGAGCTCGGTGGAAATTAATGCAGCCGGCGTCGATGATTGTCCCCTTTCAGGCTGCTTCCTTTGTTCGCTCGTGTCATTCATGGTGCATTTTGGTCCCAGCGCTGTGCTCCGGAGCGCGCGCTCTGGTGAGGATGAAGAGGTTGCAGGTGTTCTCTGGTCCTCTGGGATCCACAGCACGGTGAGAGGGAGCAGACGGTCATTCTCCTTCGTCAGGTCACCAGTGTGGAGGTAAAAGATCAGGCGAGGGGCGCACCATGACGCGTGCTGAGGATTCCCGTCCGGGTCATCTCCGGGGTGTTTGCCTCATGTTCCATTCTTTGTCAAGGGTCACCAGTGTGGAGGAACAAATAAGTTCAGGCGAGATGTGGCGAGCTGGAAGGTGGCAGGATTTTATTTTCCTCCAACATCATGAGACACACTGTAGCGCTGTGTTGTGCTGTGTGTCCTTGAGGCATGTATAGCAAGCTCTTTTATACACGTTATACCAACAGAGAGAGAATGCATGGCACATTTGCATATTGATATACATATCAGTCAATACATATCAATCGCGTGACCAACTGGCGCCCAGACTTCATCTCCTTAATCCAGGGATGTATAACAATAGTCCATTGTTCTGATTGTCTCCTAGCGGCTCTCTGTCCATATGGAAATTGTCCTCTGATTCCTGCCGCCTAACTGAGTGTGAATGTTGAATGTCCGTGTAGATTGTGGTGGGTCACCACACCACTCACTTTTGCCACTGCGTTCGAAATGTCCACTCGTTCTCTACATAGTGGACTACATTTCACTTCACTCCCATTCAGATGTAGTGCACGACATAGTGAACAAGTGGACATTTTCGAACGCAGCATCAGTGTTTTTTTAACTGCCATGACTGTTCTGTGACACCATGCGCATGCCCTTTACAGTAAAGAAAGGCACGATAGGACAAAGCACATTTCTGTCCATGTGTCTGACTTCTCTAATGTGGTATGTCATGTTCTTCTCTTTCTACATTAAGTCAAATAGCATTGGACAGAGAGCCCCCCACCCCACCCCCCGCGCTCTTGCCTTTTGGAATTTCAGTTCAGTGAGTGATGCACTGCCGGCCAAAATAATAATCTTTGAATCTTCTTAGTGAGTGTGCATCCGTATTGGTTACATGGCTTTACCTTGTATTGAATTCTGCATAATAATCCGCCACAGCAAGTGTTGCCTAATATCTACTTACAAGCTGTTTTGGCATTTCCTCAAAAAGAAAAAAAAAAACAGCACTGCAGTGAGTAAGTCCTCAAGGTAACTGCTACTGACAATCAAAGAAACCAAACCACCTCATAATCAAAACATTTTCATGGCTGTTTTAAGTCTATACCTTTAAACAAAAAAGCAGAAAAGTTTAACAAACTGCAAAGTTGTCCTTATTTATACATATTAACTGTCTGCATGAATTAGATTGGATGTTACTTTTCTAGCAGCATACAAAAGATAATACTCACTTTCTTGTCGCCACTGATGTTGACTCACTTTGTGATGCTTGCTGCTGCAGTTCTCCCACCCTTTATCTGTAACGGGACAATTACTTTGACAACTTTGATAATTAGTATTGAAAAGACGTCTACAGTCACAGTCAATTGTTTTCCTCAGTGGACAAATGGGTTGATTTCTCAAACCATATTTCTTATTGTCTTCCTAAATTTGCTGTCAGACTTGGAGAGGAAATAATTGGTCGGCCAACACCCTGATTTGTGATTTTGTAACTATGTTAAGTATCGTAATTACATTGCATTAGGAATGAACACATCCAGTGGTGTACCTCATAAAATAAGTCCACAGCCATTTATGCAAGTATTCACTAAACATCTAAATGTGTAGCTTCTTTCATGTGTAAAGAAATGTGAGAATAGTGATAGGAGGTTGTTTTTCTATGCGAGCAGGCTTTTCTCCCCTTGGTAAATCCTTTAGTTAACTTGGTGAGGATTAGGTCTGAAAAGTCTCTCATTTGCCTCCAGAGCCCTCAGGGATTCATTGGTGAAGACATTCAGCTCCTCTACTGTTTCCATCTGAATTTTACTTTGGCATTTATTTTATTTTTTTTTTATTGCAGCCCACGTCTGATTTTTGCTCTTTTGTGTTCTGTGACTGTCTTTTGGTTAATTTAGACTTTCTTCTTAATGCTTTTATCGCTGGGTGTTCTGTAGACTAAATTAGAGATTTAGGAAAGAAGTGTCCCATTTAGCCTGCCGATTTTAGCAGAACTTTATATCTACATTTGTTTTCGTTTTTTAATAGTGCTGCCTTGGGTTTGAAGGTTAGGATGAAAAATTTGTATCCCTCGTTTTATCCTAGACAGAATTCAAAGCCTTAACACACAGGGAAAAGATTGCATAGCTAAGATTTGATCTGAAAATTGTTCTCTGCGTTCCCATATGAAATACAAAGTAGTTTGAAGAGACTTGGATCCCAGTGGATTTGAAAGCCCGAGGCTGTGTGGGATACACCCTAATGGAAAACAGCTCTGGGATAAAGGTAATGGATGGTAAAGACTTGAGGAAACTATAAATGGGATAAAAGAGACGAACTCAGAAGGATTATATCCCACCAAATGTCTGACTGAAAGCACACTTCTTCCTACAGGCGAGATTTTGAATCTATTAGGTGTCTGTCAATGTCTGTTACATTGTAACACAATCTAAAATGGTATTGATTTTTATATATATTAGACTGTAAACATACTGTATGTCTTTCGCTATCCATTACAGTTGCTTCCTGGTGGGCACATATTTCCTAAAGTCTCAAAGAGCTCATAAATGTGTGGGTGTTGAGAAAAAGTGAATAAAAAGAAAAAAATAAGTCAGGTATAATGCAAGGTATTTTTTTCATAGAGAGTTGGAGTGGTCTATGGAGGGTGATATACTGTAGTATTTATGGTTTTACATAAGTTGAATTTCAGTGAACTGACATCTTGATTATACATTTTTTTTCTTCCTTCCCTGGGGTCAATAAAATGGAGAAGCTCAATTTTGACTGTGAGAAACAGGCACCATTATATTAAAAAAGTAGGATGAAGTACTATGTTGAGAGAGATGAGCTGGGGGCGACGGCAGCGTGTTGGCTGGTGATCATATAAACAACTTATACTGTAAATCAAACATCCTTTGCTTCTGCTCAGAAGAGAGGCAGGGACATATAAGGGAGCACAGTGAAAGACGGGATGATGAGCTATGATCAGAGACGAGAGAAAAGTAACACAGAGTCAAGGCCAGTGATTCCATAAACCACCACTACTGCTGTCCCCGTACTTCAGCTTGGCAGCTGCTCTGTCATCCATACAGTTTTCAGTCATTGTGCTGTGTTCCTTTCTTCTCCTTAAATACATCTGTGAAGGTTTACAGGTAAATAGCAGCGCTTGTGTCATATTTCCTTGGCCTACTGAACTCCTTTAAGATCTGCTTGGGCAGTAGGGTTGCATTATCAACTGAAGTACTGTCTTGCCTCTCCTTTAGGGTGGCTTTTAAATGTTTGTATTATATAGAAGGGGAGAATTCAGGATCAAACTGAAAGTGTTCATGAGCTGAAAAACATGTTAGCATCGTGTGATGTCTAAAATAATTATTTGGCAACTTTGAGGTTCAATTTATTCCATATGATAAATCAAGGCAGATGACATTCATAAAAAGACTTAGGCTATGTGTCCACCAAACGCGTTTTTTTTGTCGCCCGACTGCCCTGAACATCTTTTTTTTTAGTGTTTGTGCACTGCGCTCTGGAAAAAAAAAAAAAATCTGTGCCCTGTATCGCAGCAACAGCTTGTCAGTCACAGCTCAGCACTTACACTTTTCCTATGGTCAGACATTCTACTTATTTTTTAATAGCAGTCTGTAAATAACAATGGGAAAGAAACAAATTCTAGCATTGGTAACAGCTCTGGATGCAAAATATGATGACACGGAAAGCAGGAGTCTGAGTACAGACTGTACCGGCGTCCTGTGTCCCGCCCTTCCTTATTCTGATTGGCTGCTTAGAAAGGTCTGACATTGACAGCTCAGCTGCAGTCTGAAAAGTTGAACTTTTTTCAACTCTGAGCACCCTGAGCGCTGCGACAAAAAGCAGCCACTGCCGAGAGCGTTTCAGCACCGTAAACACTGGACTACATAGAGAATGAATAGAAAATAGTCGCCCACAGCTGAAAAAATGCATTTGTTGGACACACAGCCTAAAGGTGCATTCAGACCAAATGCCAGTGGGCAAATTTTTTGCACGGCACAATTACATTTTAACTCAATGTAAACACACAAATAGACATGACTTCACCATCTGAGTGAGTTGCAGATAGGCAAAGTTGACTTTATAACTTCTGCAGCTGTGTTCAACAGGTTGAACAGATTTCTCCAGAGATCTGAAAATGGCCGTGCACCGATGCTTCCCATCCAACCTGATGGAGCTTGAGAGGTGCTGCAAAGAGGAATGGGCCAGACTGCCCAAAGATAGGTGTGCCAAGCTTGTGGCATCATATTCAAAAAGGCTTGAGGCTGAAATGGCTGCCAAAGGTGCATCAACAAAGTATTGAGCAAAGGCTGTGAATACTTATGGGCATGTGATTTCTTAGTTTTTATTTTTAATAAATTTGCAAAAATCTCAAAAAAAAATTTTTTTCACATTGTCACTATAGGGTATTGTGTGTAGAATTTTGAGGAAAAAATGAATTTAATCCATTTTGAAATAAGACTGTAACATAAAGTGGAAAACGTGAAGTGCTGTGAATATTTTCCGGATGCACTGTAAATGTAGCTACAGATTTTAAGTGGGAGGAAAATTATCATTTTTTTGATAACTTTTTAGTCAGTTGATCTAGTGAAATTGAAGTCAAATTGACCTCCTGTGCTTGCGCTCTCATTTTCCTTTTTACTGGGCTCAGGAGACAGGACCCCTCTCCCTATCCCTCTGCAAATATTGTTGCTCTGCAGAATGAGAAAAAGAGCCTCACCCACTTTAAATCAGTCTCCTCCTACAAGCACAAGTTGTGCACACAGTCATTTTCTAATTAGATCGAGGGTGCCCAAAGGAAAACCAATGTGCTGACAGAAACTAGGAAATCATTGGTGCAAAGCACAGAGTGTGGCACAAATGCTGGCTTTAGACCGTTGTAATAGGACCCTAGTTTTTTTTTTTTTTAATTTAATATCCATTTTGGATTGTTAAGGGTTTAATGCCGCTGTTGTCATCTAATCTTAATGCTAAAGCCAACCTCAAGGAACATTCCAGCACGTGGACAAAGATGTATAAAAATGGATGTCTTTTGTTGCTGTGCAATGTGGGTTTTTCTCATTTCACGACCTCATTGTTTCCCATTAATCGTATGCTGCTGTGACACAAATCCCTTTGAGGATGCTGCATGCTGCTTCTGTCACTGCTGTGTTCCTTTTTTTTGCATCTTTGACTGAAATACTGTTCCAGACAAACACATTGAACCAATGCTGTCTATAGTTGCATTAAAATATTATCAGCCATGCTACAGCTTAATACAGCAGTGTCACATAAAGACCCAGACCCAGCAGCCATGGCATCAGATCAAAATGCCAAGCTCTCCGCAGGGATGCCATGCCAAGCTAGAGGCTGCTTTATATTCTTGGGCAGTTCCTTATCCGCAAACATAAGGCTCCAGGAGTGACAGGCAGCTACGGTTTTATTTTGTTCTCTACAGTTTGCCCTCTGCTGCTGAGCAGTAACTTTTTTGAGGAGGGCATCTTGTTGTAGCTTGATCTCACTGACTCACCCTAGCTGTATCACCAGGTATAGAGGTATTGGAGAAGTGACTTCGGTGGTGTAGCGCATGCATATTGTGTGGAGCTAAGGAAGTGACCATCTGCAAGGCGTGTGGGAGTGCGTTCAGAAAGTACCTTGCTAACACAGCTGGTGCCTGAGGCAGCCACTGATGCTCTCTGCGCATTGGTCATCTGGAATGCCGAACCAGGAAAGCTGCCACTTCCGTGGGCTGTGCGTCACTTCTTGCAACCCTGTTGCACACTATGCCAGCACACAGAATAGCATCATAACAGCTAGCTCTACGAGCACCTCAGTTCTGTTAGCTGTTAGCCTCCCTGTTATGAAGCAAGACATTGACAAGTTACTCGTGTTTTTCAAAAGGGAACATGAAAAGGATTTTCCATCTGTGCATCTGTGTTATCCCTTCCAAACGGCAGTCCTCCATTTGCCAAACTGTTGTTAGCTTAGCCTGGGTTTCTATCATGCGATCACGTGACTCCTAGTCTGTCACTTTCTCCTTTACATCCCCTGGCAGAAAAAAAAAATATTGAATTAGTACTTTGGAGGATGTTCATTCAGCTGTTCTGGGGGGAAAAAAATCGCAGATGACACAAAACTATTTTATGTAACAACTGAACACCCTGATTTTGTAAAATATGCCCTACATTAGACACAATTACTGTAATTAATGTCATTTTTTTGCACATCAAGTATAGAAAAAAAAAAAAACATGGGATCACCCAGTCATCAGGGAAGACATGCAGTAATCGTGTGATTTTCATTTCTAAAATAAATACCAGCAAAAGTCTATATATATAAATTAGTCTACAGTTAAGAGAGTCCTGGCAGATTTTATTAAGTGGTTGTGCCTGGACGATTGACAGAAAACATGACCTCAGCAAGAGAGCTGCAAGGGGAAACGGTGGCAAGGATTATAAACCTCCTTTAAAAAGGTAATTAAACAACAAGGTATGACAAAAGATTATTGTTGTTCCTGGTCAGAAGTGGCTTTAAAAAATTGGAGCAAGTACAAACAAAATGGGAAGCTTTGAAAAAACAAAATTACAAGCAGACCAAAGAATACGTCAAAGGATTAGGACAGAAAACTCAAAATATATCAGAAAAATAGACAATGTGACAAAACAAATATGGAGTAACAGTTGTTGTCTGTGATCAAACTGTCTGAAAGAAATACCATTTACACACAGAAAAGCCAAATATGAATACCTAAACGAAAGAAAACGAGGTTAGAGATGGCTAATGAGAAGCAGTCGTGGAGAGTGGATGTGATATTTCAGTGATGAATCAAAAATTGGCGTTAGTCATGAAGATCAAGAAGATTATACTGAAACAATGGAATGTATAAAGATGAATGAAGAAAACCAGCAAATTTTCAGTTATTGATAATGTGGGGTTACATGTCAGGTAAACTATGATGTCATTGTCGGGATGATGATGCATCTGGGTGTCAAAAGTTTTCTTCTGGACAGACATATTAACTTAATGACACAGCCATTACCTTTTAATTGTTTGATATGTTGTTATAACTCCTCACCATTGGCGACACTCTTATGTGCTACAATTTCTGCAGCCTCCGGAAATCTTCTGGTTGGATGGACAGGTGGAGAGATGGCTAGATAGATTTATTTATTATTAGTTTTAAAATCAGGTAACAGATGAGACTGTCAAGTCTCACAAACTCTCAATCCCCATTGGCACACATTATCCTCAGTCAATTACATGGATAGATACTGAAACACCATTAACTTGGAAAACAATCTGATATCTGAACATGCTCTTTTCTCATTTTTCTCTTCCCCATCCATGCCTTCCCCATGGACCCTGCAGCTGAGGAGTATGCTGTGGAAGGTAAGACTGATGCCTTTCTCCTCAGGCCCTGTGATGGCTTCGCTTGATGTTGTCTTGGAAGCTGATGCTGGTTGATATTAAACACTTAATGCTCCTCTCTGGGGAGCAGCATTGTCAGTTTGGACTGCGGTTATAAGTGACTCCCAGGGGGCCTAAATTAATTTCAGAATAAGAAAATGAATCTCCATCAACAAATATTTTTTATCTTTTGTTTTATTTTCTTATTAAACTGTGTTATTAAGAATATACTGTGGCTTTTTTTTTTTTACTGATGACTGTAATAAATAATTCAGCATGGTAAGCTCAAGTTAACGTGCTGGTTAATGAGGTCCAGTTAAGGTTAGCGAGCCATGACTCTGATTAAGATGCTGTTTTCTTGCCTTCCTCCTTGTCCTGACCCATCTCATACAAAGGTGAACAAATCCTGCTAGCTGGGGCCCCTAAGGCACCTCATTAGCCCTTAGGCCATGAAGGTACTATGCCAGTGCAGGGTGGTAACAGATATTATGGACGGATGAGTCCTTGCTTTTCTTTAGACCGTGTTAACAGCGTGTTAACTTTCTATTTTGAAGTTATGACTCACTTGCTGGTTGAATGAGTCTGTTTGTCAGTTAAATCAGACACTAAGATTGACAGAAAGTGGTGTTTCTTTTGGAAAGTATGTGCTCAGTGGTGTCAAGGTTTGTGTGTGTGTGTGTGTGTGTGTGTATGCAGGCTTTGCAGGTGCATTTCTTCCAAACTTTAAGGTAATGGATTACCTTCACGGGGCTTGGGGAAATTACTATGACAAACACCCTCTTGCCCCAGGTTTTCTATAGCGGGACAAAGTTATGCTGCAGTTATTTCTCGATCTTTAGACCAAAGCGGAGCTGTTTATCTTGTAAGTAAGCTCATGCCGTCGTAGCATTACTTATTTATTAGCTAGCAGTTGACTCTATTTGAAACCTGTCCTGTTTTTGATGATAACTTGATATATGCTTTTCATAACTGTCTGTGCACACATACAAATGAGGCTCCTTGTGAAGTTTCATGCCAGTGTCACTGGAGAGCCCAATTCTAAAACACCAGGCAGAATGTATGCGTCTTCGCAAACAGTTTGCAGTCAACTCTTAGGCTTTAAAAAATTTAGAATTAGCTTCATTCCTTCATTCCTTAAAACACTGTTTGCTTGTAGGGTTTTAGTTGTTGGAGTAGTGTGGCACTTTTGCCACCTCAATCTACATACACTTTTGGAGCCAGACGGGATCATATTTAGCAGTAATACCCGGTGAAGAAGGATGCAGTGTTTAACCCTGATGATATAAGGACCTGCTGACAAACCTCCGCTCCTCCCAGAGCTCAGCTGGGTTGCAATAAATATATAACTTATATTGACCTGACATGCACCGCTCCAGAAATGCAACTACACATCATCGTAATATTTTGAATAGGATGGCCTTCCATGTAATTGGTCCCTTTGCCAAAGAGCACCCTACCTGCAACAATGTTATGTGTAACATTTATAGAAGCTAGAGTTTGGCAGCACTACTGAAAAAAGCTGATGTCTCCAAATGTCTGTAATGCGTTGCTTTTATGCAGCATTCAACAAGGTTATTGCTGCAGTATTCCTATGTTCTCAAGAGTATGTAAAGCTTTAAACATGTATTAATGTTTTCATATTAGTTTTTTATTGCACAAAATAAAATGCACCATGGACTGTAGGCTTTAAACACATAATTGACATTTATTTACCTTCTTAACCTCATTACTTAATGCATTACTTTATTCTTCAGTCATGATATAGTGTTTTACTCTTGTATGTCCTTTCATTTTGACTACTGTTTTACTTCAGTGAAATTCATTTATTTTGTGAAATGTCCTAATTGTTTCTTGTAAATTTGCTGCTTTTATCTCAGAAATTAGACTTTTTTTTCTATCCAGCCATCCATCTTCTACCACTTATCTGGGAATCCGGGTCGTGGGGGCATCAGTCCAGGCGCAGATTCCACCCAGTTCCATGATCCCTCCTGCAGGTGATGAGCCAACTGGAAGGTGGACTCATGTGCCTCCTTTGGGTACATTGGGTCCTTGATGTAATGTTTTTCATGGAGATCCACTGGACTGCTTTCAGTCTGGCCCTTCACCAAGGACCAGTTTGCCTTGGGAGACCCTACCAGGAGCAAGTTGCCCCCGACACCATAGCTCCTGGGATCATTCGGGCACTCAAACCCCTCCACCACAATAAGGTGGCGATCCACGGAGGGGAATTAAACTTTTTTCCCACTTGTGCTTGTGAAATTTTTCAAAAATTTGACATTTTCTTGTAAATTTGCAGCTTTTCTTATGGAGTTAAAACTTTTCTCATAAACTTGCATTTTTTTCTCAAATTAGCGTTTTTCTTCTAAAGTAAAAACTTTGCCAAACTTACCAATTTTTGTCCTCATAAATTTGCTACTTTTTTCTTGTACAGTGCATTGCAAAAGTATTCACAGCGCTTCACTTTTTCCACATTTTGTTATGTTACAGTCTTATTCCAAAATGGATTAAATTCATTTTTTTCCTCAAAATTCTACACCAATACCCTATAATGACAACTTGAAAAAATTTTTTTTGAGATTTTTGAACATTTATTAAAAATAAAAAAACTAAGAAATCACATGTATTCTCAGCCTTTGCTCAGTACTTTGCTGATGCACCTTTGGCAGCAATTACAGCATCAAGTCTTTTTGAATATGATGCCACAAGCTTGGCACACCTATCTTTGGGCAGTTTGGCCCATTCGTCTTTGCTGCACCTCTCAAGCTCCATCAGGTTGGATGGGAAGCGTTGGTGCACAGCCGTTTTCAGATCTCTCCAGAGATGTTCAATTGGATTCAAGTCTGGTCTCTGGCTGGGTGACTCAAGGATATTCACAGAGTTGTCCTGAAGCCACTCCTTTGATATCTTGGCTGTGTGCTTAGGGTCGTTGTCCTGGTGAAAGATAAATCGTCACCCCAGTCTGAGGTCAAGAGTGCTCTGGAGCAGGTTTTCATCCAGGATGTCTCTGTACGTTGCTGCATTCATCTTTCCCCTCTATCCTGACAAGTCTCCCAGTTCCTGCCACTGAAAAACATCCCCACAGCATGATGCTGCCACCACCATTGCCGTGGTTATGAGTGGCTCCTGGTTTCCTCCAAACATGATGCGTGGCATTCAATCAATCAATCAATCAATCAATGCATCAGATTTATATAGCGCTTTATCATAGACACTCAAAGACGCTTTACAGAAATTAAGGGTCATCCACCACCTGGATGGATGAAGCAGCCACAATACGGCGCCATCCCTTTTTAACCATTCACCCACACATTCACATCAAGGGCCACTTTAGAGTCACCAATTAACCTAACCTGCATGTTTTTGGCATGTGGGAGGAAACCGGAGAAATCCTGGGGTAAACCCACGCATACACGGGGAGAACATGCAAACTCCACACAGATCACTGTTGGTCGGGGGCTGGGATCGAACCCACGATCCCACGATCCCCTGGCCAAGGGTAAACTGTGCTGCCGCAGTGCTAACCACTGTGCCACCGTGCAGTCCAGCCACTTGGCATTCACGCCAAAGAGTTCAATCTTTGTCTCATCAGACCAAAGAATTTTGTTTCTCATGGTCTGAGAGTCCTTCAGGTGCCTTTTGGCAAACTCCAGGTGGGCTGCCATGAGCCTTTTACTAAGGAGTGGCTTTCATCTGGCCACTCTACCATACAGTTCTGATTGGTGGATTGCTGCAGAGATGGTTGTCCTTCTGGAAGGTTCTTCTCTCCACAGAGGAACGCTGGAGCTCTGAGAGAGTTACCATCGGGTTCTTGGTCACCTCTCTGACTAAGGCCCTTCTCCCCCAATCACTCAGTTTAGATGGCCGGCCAGATCTAAGAAGAGTCCTGGTGGTTCTGAACTTCTTCCATTTAAGGATGATGGAGACCACTGTGCTCACTGGGACTTTCAAAGCAGCAGAAATTTTTCTGTACCCTTCCCCAGACTTGTGCCTCGAGACAATCCTGTCTCGGAGTTCTACAGACAATTCCTTTGACTTCATGCTTGGTTTGTACTCTGACATGCAGTGTCAACTGTGGGACCTTATATAGACAGGCATGTGCCTTTCCAAATCATGCCCAATCAACTAAATTTAGCACAGGTGGACTCAAGTTAAGCTGTAAAAACATCTCAAGGATGATCAGTGGAAACGGGATGCACCTTAGCTCAATTCTGAGCTTCATGGCAAAGGCTGTGAATACTTATGTATATGTGATTTCTTTGCTTTTTATTTTAAATAAATTTGTAAAAATCCCCCCCAAAAAAACTTTTTTCATGTTGTCATTATGGGGTATGGTGTGTAGAATTTTGAGGAAAAAAAATTATGTTATCCCTTTTGGAAAAAGGCTGTAACATAGCAAAATGTGGAAAAAGTGAAGTGCTGTGAATACTTTCTCGATGCACTGTAAATCTGTAGTGTTCATATGGATGCTGATTTAATTGTTGTTTTCAGTGATGGTCTGTTTATTCAGCTGATCTGGACAATGATCTAGTTTTGTTTTTTTATTGGAAGAGAAGGCTTTTCTTTTTTGAGGGTCCATTTTAAAGGTTTTGGTGGATAGATGGATGGACCTTCATAAAAAAAGACACCTTCCTCTGTGTTTTTACAAATATTTTAAATCCATAATAATTCATACATTATTTTTAATAGAAGACAATTTTGTTCTTCACATTTCCCACACTTCCAAAGTCAGTGGGGTGAACAACAAATTCAAAAGAATATTGAGGAAGTTAGCAGACACAGAATATTTGTAACCCCAATAATTACATTATCGTTAACAGTGGGGATGGGTGTACATACTGTTGTGTCGTTTTGTCTTTTTTTCCCCCGTTGAAGTGACCACATAAAAAGTTATTCTCTGTTCTTGTTTAATAAACAGAGACATGATTTGAACACAGCAGAAAGCCATTTTGGAAATGCAAGAACACATTCAAAGCAGCACACAAATGAGAGGATTTAATGGAAGTCAGTCTCCTTGCTTCCAGCTTCCATCTCCCTGACATGAACGGTCAGGGTGCATTCAATTCTGTCACTGGTGTACACCTCTAGGGGGTTATATAAGTGGATTAACATAGAAAAGGTGAATATAGGTAAATGTAAATATAGTTTCGGATATCCCAGCACCCAGTAGTAAGCTGTACCTCCATCTTCCCGTCAGTCCACAACGGCTGTATTGTGGAGAGAGACCCACAGATCCTAAACTCTGCCAACCGTGTCAAGTGTGGTTGAATCCTCCCCTGGCATACACCTCCACCAGTAAGAAAGGTCACCTTTGATCTCTTTTATGGTTAGGTGGTCAGTGAAACCATGTCAGGTGCACTCCTCAGGTATTGTGGCATCGCCATGCAAGAGATGAGAGCCCGCAGTCAAGTGGCCTCTGAGTAGGCAGAGGGACAAACTTTCTGCCACATACATACAGCGGGGAAAATAAGTATTGAACAGGTCAAGATTTTTCTCATTAAACATATTTCTGAAGGAGCCAGTGACCTGAGATTTTCACCAGCTATCAATAACAACTCAAGTAATTCATACATAGAAAGAAATCAAGGCAACTGTGTTCACAAGTTATATTTAATGAAGTGGAATGACACAGGGAATAAGTATTAAACGCATGAAGAAAAAGGCAGAGAAAGCCAAGAAACCAGCTGAAATCTATCATAATTTAGGAAGCCATTCCATCCCCATCAATGCAAATTAATTTTAGCTGGTTAAGCCCTGGCTGATAGCCTTTTAAAAGGTCTGTGAATATCAGATTGTCGCACCACAAAAAAACTCATGATGGATAGAAGCAAAGAGCTCTCTCTAGACCTTCACAACCTTATTGTTGCAAAGCATAATGATGTCATTGGTTACAGGCATATTTCTAAATTGCTGAATGTTCCAGTGAGCACTGTTGAAGTTATCAGTTAGAAGTGGAAAGAACATCATTTTGCTATAAACTGGCTATGATCAGGAGCTCTGATGGAAGAGTCAAATGAATTATCAGAAGAGTTATCCAAAAGCCAAAGACCACTTGTGGAGAGCTCCAGAAAGACCTGGAGTTAGCAAGTACTGCTGTTTCAAAGAAAACGATAAGTAATGCACTCAACCAACATAGGCTCTATGCCCACTCATCTCGCAAGACTTCATTGCTGAAGAAAAAGCATGTTGAAGTTTGTTTAAAGTTTGCTGCATAACATTTGGGCAAGCCAGTAAAATACTGGGAGAAAGAATCTAGTCTGGTCAGATGAGACCAAAATTGAACTTTTTGAATGCCACAACACAGCATGTTTGGAGGAGAAATGGCACTGCACATCCCATCATGGTGTGGGGGTGTTTTTTAGCACATGGTACAGGCAGATTTCATATAATTGAAGGAAAGGTGAATGGACAAATGTACAGAGAGATTCTTGATAAGAACCTGTTGCCATCTGCCAAGATGCTGAAGATGAAACGAGGGTGGTCATTTCAGCAAGACAGTGATCCCAAACACACAGCCAAGGAAACTCTCAGCTGGCTCCAGAGAAGGAAAATAAAGCCGCTAGAATGGCCCAGTCAGTCACCTGACCTGAATTCAATTGAAAATCTATGAAACGAACTGAAGATCAGAGTTCATAGAAGACACCCACGGAATCTTGAAGATTTGGCAGTTTGTGTTGAAGAATGGGCCAAAACCACTCCTGAGCAATGTCTGCACCTACTTTCTCCATGCAGGAGGTGTCTGGAAGCTGTTATTACCAACAAAGGCTTTTCTACTAAATATTAAATGAGTTTCATCAAGCATGTTCACTACCTATTCCCTGTGTCATTCCACTTTATTAAATATAACTTGTTTTGTGAACACAGTTATCTTGATTTCTTTGTATGTATGGATTACTTGGGTTGCTACTGATATCTGGTGAAAATCTCAGGTCAACGGCTCCATCAGAAATATGTTTGATGAGAAAAATGTTGACGTGTTCAATACTTATTTTCCCCACACTGCAGAATCTTTATATATATATATATATATATATATATATATATATATATATATATATATATGATGATGATGATGATGATGATGATGATGATGATGATGATGATGATGATGATCACAAAGTGATAGTCCAGCTATGAAATAACAAATTCTGAAGGCCTTTATTAAGTTGATGTTGAGTGAGGCAGCAAGTGTTTTGCATTGGAAAACTGGTAGTGTAGTGCTTTCCTTACATTACTTAAGGTGACTACAGTCTGTTTTGGTGCTGTTTTTTTCTAGCAGTAAAGGGATCGTTTCTCTGCTCATTTGGTGCTCCTGGTTGCTTGTAAACATTACATTTACCTTTTTTTTATTGACTTTTTTCGATTGTTAAAGTAAAACATCAACTGTGAATATATTGAACCAAATAAATTGAGGTTTTATTTACAAAGCATACACATGCAAAAAACAAGGTCTAAAATCTGTAGTCACTTACCTGCAAAAGTTTTGATTAGAAAAAATAAATAAATAAATTGCATCAGTGAAGAAACTAATTCATGTGTGCAAAAACTGTGGAAATGGGGAACTCTGGTGATGCACGCAACAGGGTGCAAAACTGAAGCCATAATAATTCATATTGACCTCATATGGTATGTCTCACCTTTAGACACCCAGGAGTACGTAAGGGAAGACCTGGAGGCTGGAGTCATCTGTAGTCAGTTATGGAGTGCGCTGCAAGTTAAATCCAGGGTGGTGGCAGGATTTTTCAGGTGGCACGATTCAAGATATGTTGGCTAATTTTTCTACATAAGGAGAAAAGATAAAATGAATGCTTAAAACCTAGATTAACAATAAGTCACATCAAACAGCTGCTTGCATCATTGTCTCTTTAAAGATTTATTTTTAGAAGCAGTGAAGAGAGACAGGAAATGGTGGCAAGGGCAGGGGGGAAAGACATGCAGGAAAGATCGCTCATTCTGAGAATGAAAATGTGGATCACTGCAGATGAGCAGCATGTTCTTTATGGTATGTAAAGTAAGCTACTTGGATGCTCTTTTTCATATTTTCTAACAGTCCATTTAAATCAAATCATGGTGCAATATATATTTTTTATATCTACTGTATCTAGCTGTCTATCTTGACTTTTAAAAAGGCTGTGCCAATAGATACTACTGCAGGCACATAAAAGCACAGGACACAGCTTCAAACACAGTTATAAACTATTACAATTTATTGGTGGTTATTACAATTATCTTAGCATTAGAACACCTTTATTGTCATTATATGATGTACAGTGAAACTGCCAAACAATTTCGCTCCCAAGGTGCAACAGACGAAAAACTATACCAGGCATTGACGCAGTTACTGTATGTACAACAACCATTCTAGGCATTTACATTGCAAATGTAATGAATGGAATGAAAAATGTAAATCAAAACTGCAAGGTAATGCAAAAGGATACAAAGGGATGTGTGTAACTCAGAGATATTAATGACGCATATTCAAATATTACATCTAATCCTGCAATGGAGATATGCTCAGATGCAATCATTTCATGTTATGCTTCGACAGCGCTATGAAAAGAACAGATGCAAGGAATGTAATACTCTAAAAGTTAATATTGCACATGTATTATGAAGAGAGAAAAACTAAAAGTAGCAGATAATGAATGAATTATGGCACTTTTAAAAGGAAATGGTTTAAATGTTTTAACAACCGATCCAAATACTGGACAGTGAGTGATATTAATGTACTTTGAGTATTGAACTTACACAGTGAATGTAAAGTTGTTACGTGGATGTAAATTTTGGTGCCAAAAATGTGAGAGAGAGTAGAGGAGTGGGTCATTGTTAGAGTTCAGTGTACTTGTGGCTCAAGGGGAGAAGCTGTCCCAAAGTCCTGGTTGTGATTGACAACAGGTCAAACAGTGGTTTAACACGAGCATCTAAAGGGCAGAATTCAAGGTGCATCAATCTATGCACATTTCCAGCAGGATTAGTAAAGTGTGCTTATGCAAAGATTTCAAATTACAATATCTTTTAACATGTTAAAAAAACATACTTTTACACATTCTTTTCATATGGATCCTATAGATTGTTTATAAATGAGGTTCTTGGCCATTGTTTGTATCACAGCACTGTCAGTTGGGACTAAGGGTATTTTTCACGCCTGAAAGTCCACACCAAGGTCCAGGCCAAGGTTCAAGTTTTGGTTACATTGTAAACATTTGGCCCAGTTGGGTTTGGTTTCACACTTCTCCTTGTCCAAGGGAACCAAATGATTTTTCATGATGCCAAGATGTCCTGTTGTCATGACAAAATTTGTGTTGTTAGCACAGACTGTGGTACTTGCCAACCATGCTACTGACCCTCACGATGTGGTTACCAATGTACTCAGAAAGCACCTCACCATACAAACAATTTTTGGTCCATTTCATATGGCCTTCTTAAGGTGACTGTAGGAGAATTCAGCATTCGTAGATCGTTCGTAAGTCTGTGGCCAGGTTGATGGTCTTGTCCAAGATTTCTATGAATGTCCCACGAAAACCCCTCATCGCAGAGCCGCCGTACGAATGCCTTAGGAGCAACGTAAGAACTATGCAAGATGTTGGCCATGAGCATGCTGTACAAATCTCCAGGGACCTCAAAAACAACTTAAGGTTTTCTTGAGGGCCCTGGAGATTCGTACAGTGTGCGTAAGGCGGTAGTGACATGCTCATAAGGTGGAAGTATGTCATTCATGTGACATTTGTGCCAACAAAATGTGCTGAAGGCCGTAAGATCTTCCTACCAATGACTTGAGAGTGCTGAGTTGCACAAAAATTTTCATCAGATGGCAGTAAGTATGCTATAGGAAGATCCCAAGGCACCCTTATGAAGAACATAAGACCTCTAGGGCCATCGTATGACAGAAAAGCACCTCATCTCTCAAGAATGCCTCAAGTTGTTCTTACAAATTGAATGGCAGCCATGAGAAACTATGCCCCCCTCCACGAATGTCTGCGAAGTCCAGAGTTCGTAGGAACTGGGAGATTCTTATGAGCCCATCGTTTGTAAGAGTCTTTGTGACTGTAGCTTTAGAGATGAGCTACTTTTTTCAGAGCTAGCATGTTATTCAGGTTATCATTTAAATGGACATTTGTTCTTATCGACCATGATGTTCAGGTGACATCAATCACCCTAATGCTTTGGATACATATCTGCAGTTATTCCAAATTTACTAATCCAGATTAACACCTTTTGATCTTATAGTAATTTTAACTAATAAGTGAAATTGCCCTTTATGTGGTTAGCATGTGGTTAACTGATTCTTTGATTAAAATGTTCGAGTAGAACATTATCAGTGCAGTTGAAGGATAGCACTTTTCAAATTTTCAACCTACTCATGCTGTATTCACCATAAACAAAGAAAACCTGTTTATGTTAACCTGAACATTAATGGATCAAATGTGTCTCTGGCCTCAGAGAATGACAGATTTAATGACCTGTTGCTTATTTTGGTGAACAATCTACTGGACTGCCCACACTCAAATTAATCAATCTGATCAAGGCTAATGATTTTTTTCTGTCTGAGCCCTGAAGACCTCCAACTTAATCTCACTCTCAGGGAAGGGGGGATGACTGTTTTTGATGTTGGCAAGAGATAAGGATTATAGATTTGAGTGGGGCCTGTAGTTATAGATTACTTGGGATCATCCAAACCAGATTATAGATTTTGTTTTTATTTGCTCAAGCGAAATAATAAAACACAATAATACAATAAAAAGTTTAATGTCTAAATTTGTGTGTGTGTGTGTGTGTGGGGGGGGGGGGTCAAGGTAACAACATAAGAAAGCACAGAGTTAAGAAAATATTAAATTCAGTGATGTCATTGGAGGATTAACCCAGATTTAGCCCTGTTTTCTGCTTCTTTATAATCTATACTTTAGTATTGTACCTGCATATTTGACTATTTTAGTAGTAAGCTTGTAAATTCACATGAATATTATTGGTTTTCAAACCTCAGAAGAGGTATTAATGAATATATGATGAATAAACACCTAACAAAACACTGAGTAATCTTCAGTGTCTCAAAAGAAGATATGAGCGTTGAAGCTGAGGCTGACATGGAACCAAATAGTCTCCATCTTCTGTTTAGCAGTTACCCAAGGGCTTCTAGGCAGCAGGATGCGTTGGTCTTTTCCCTGCCTGCTCGTCGTCTGCCAGATGTTGCAGTGAGATTAAGCCTCCTCAGGTCCCGGTGGAGACAAAGTCCAGCCAGCCTTTTTCTCAAGTCACATTATTTTCATCCAACACCCCCCGCCCCCCCCACACATCTCTGTATGGCTTTACTTTTATCTCCTTTTTTTTCTCTTTGTGATAATAGAGTTGAAAGTGTTTGCAGTGTGCATCCCCTTGTGAACAAAAGCAGATGCTTCAGCATCGATTTGTGTGGCCTTAGGCTGTAAAATTGGCCAAGATGGGAAGAAATGCACTGGACAATGTGTGACATGTAGTGCTTTAGTTGTGTGTGTGTGTGCGTGTACAAAAACATTGTTGCAAATTTTGCTGCTCTTAACATTGATTTAAAGAAAATACTCGAAAATACTTAACCTGGAAAATTAATATATTTTTGAGTCATTGCTCAAGAGAAGAAGGTGGCATTAAGACAGTATTTGGAACTTTTCGAAACTGGTTTTAGTGACACAGAAACAACAGCAAAAGAATGAAAGCATGTATACACAGTGGGGGAAAGTATTAAACGTGTCAACATTTTTCTCATTAAACATACAGTCATGTGAAAAAATTAGGATACCCTGTATAAGCCTGTGTGTTTTTTTTTAACATATTTGGACATAAGGATATTTAATATCAGTGTTTAAAATACTGGGAGATTCATGTAATACAACTAAACAATGAAAAATGAATTAAAGACTCTTCAAATTTTCTGTAAAATATAATTCTAAACAAATAGTGAGGAATAAATTCGGATGCCCCCCATCTTTTTTCGGACACCCCCATATTCATTCCCACTTAAAATGGCTAAAATAAAGTTAAAAAATGCAAATAAAAACAAGGTTAGACATAGATATGTGAACATTTCTTAATAAAGAACTGAATATTCATATATATATGTATATATAATATTCATAGCTGGACCATCATTCATTCATTCATTCATCTTCTTCCGCTTAATCCTTTTCGGGTCGCGGGGGGGCTGGAGCCTATCCCAGCATCTTTGGGCGAGAGGCAGGGTACACCCTGGACAGATCGCCAGTCCATCGCAGGGCCAACACAGAGAGACAGGCAACCATTCACTCTCACAGTCATTCCTAAGGACAATTTAGAATCCCCAGTTTTGATGCCAATTAACCTAACTTGCATGTTTTTGGCATGTGGGAGAAAACCGGAGAAATTCCGGAGTAAATCCATGCAGGCACGGGGAGAACATGCAAACTCCATACAGACCACTGTTGGTCGGAGGCTGGGATCGAACCCAGGATCCCCCGGCCAAGGGTGAATTGCTGTGCTGCCGCAGTGCTAACCACTCCGCCACCGCGCTGCCCCAGCTGGAATTATTATCATAAATACGTATATACACTCACCGGCCACTTTATTAGGTACACCATGCTAGTAACGGGTTGGACCCCCTTTTGCCTTCAGAACTGCCTCAATTCTTCGTGGCATAGATTCAACAAGGTGCTGGAAGCATTCCTCAGACAGTTTGGTCCATATTGACATGATGGCATCACACAGTTGGCGCAGATTTGTCGGCTGCACATCCATGATGCCAATCTCCCGTTCCACCACATCCCAAAGATGCTGTATTGGATTGAGATCTGGTGACTGTGGAGGCCATTTGAGTACAGTGAACTCATTGTCATGTTCAAGAAACCAGTCTGAGATGATTCCAGCTTTATGACATGGCGCATTATCCTGCTGAAAGTAGCCATCAGAAGTTGGGTACATTGTGGTCATAAAGGGATGGACATGGTCAGCAACAATACTCAGGTAGGCTGTAGCGTTGCAACGATGCTCAATTGGTACCAAGGGGCCCAAAGAGTGCCAAGAAAATATTCCCCACACCATTACACCACCACCACCAGCCTGAACCATTGATACAAGGCAGGATGGATCCATGCTTTCATGTTGTTGACGCCAAATTCTGACCCTACCATCCGAATGTCGCAGCAGAAATCGAGACTCATCAGACCAGGCAACGTTTTTCCAATCTTCTATTGTCCAATTTCGATGAGCTTGTGCAAATTGTAGCCTCAGTTTCCTGTTCTTAGCTGAAAGGAGTGGCACCCGGCGTGGTCTTCTGCTGCTGTAGCCCATCTGCCTCAAAGTTCGACGTACTGTGCGTTCAGAGATGCTCTTCTGCCTACCTTGGTTGTAACGGGTGGTTATTTGAGTCACTGTTGCCTTTCTATCAGCTCGAACCAGTCTGGCCATTCTCCTCTGACCTCTGGCATCAACAAGGCATTTCCGCCCACAGAACTGCCGCTCACTGGATATTTTTTCTTTTTCGGACCATTCTCTGTAAACCCTAGAGATGGTTGTGCGTGAAAATCCCAGTAGATCAGCAGTTTCTGAAATACTCAGACCAGCCCTTCTGGGACCAACAACCATGCCACGTTCAAAGTCACTCAAATCACCTTTCTTCCCCATACTGATGCTCGGTTTGAACTGCAGGAGATTGTCTTGACCATGTCTACATGCCTAAATGCACTGAGTTGCCGCCATGTGATTGGCTGATTAGAAATTAAGTGTTAACGAGCAGTTGGACAGGTGTACCTAATAAAGAGGCCGGTGAGCTGTATATATATATATATATATATATATATGAAATATTTTGCACTGTGGGTATGTACAGTGGGGAAAATAAGTATTGAACACGTCAACATTTTTCTCATTTAACATAATTCTGATGGAGCCATTGACCTGAGATTTTCACCAGATATCAGTAACAGCCCAAGTAATAAATACATACAAAGAAATCAAGGCAACTGTGTTCACAAAACAAGTTATATTTGATAAAGTGGGATGACACAGGGAATAAGTATTGAACACAGTGAAATTCATTTAATATTTAGTAGAAAAGCCTTTGTTGGTAATAACAGCTTCGAGACGCTTCCTATATGGAGAAACTAGGCGCAGGCATTGCTCAGGAGTATTTTGGCCCATTCTTCAACACAAACTGTCTTCAAATGTTGAAGATTATGTGAGTGTCTTCTATGAACTGTGATCTTCAGTTTGTTCCATAGATTTTCAATTGGATTCAGGTCAGGTGACTTACTGGGCCATTCTAGCGGCTTTATTTTCCTTCTCTGGAGCCAGTTGAGAGTTTCTTTGGCTGTATGTTTGGGATTATTGACTTGCTGAAATGTCCACCCTCGTTTCATCTTCATCATCTTGGCAGATGGCAACAGGTTCTTATCAAGAATCTCTCTGTACATTTGTCCATTCATCTTTCCTTCAGTTATATGAAGTCCGCCTGTACCATTTGCTGAAAAACACCCCCACACCATGATGGGATGTGCAGTGCCATTTCTCCTCCAAACATGCTGTGTGTTGTGGCATTCAAAAAGTTCCATTTTGGTCTCATCTGACCAGACTAGATTCTCCCATTATTTTACTGGCTTGCCGAAATGTTATGCAGCAAACTTTAAACAAGCTTCAACGTGCTTTTTCTTCAGCAATGGAATCTTGCGAGGTGAGCGGGCATACAGCCCATGTTGGTTGAGTGTATTACTTATTGTTTTCTTTGAAACAACAGTACCTGCTAACTCCAGGTCTTTCTGGAGTTCTCCACAAGTGGTCTTTGGCTCTTGGATAACTCTTTTGATAATTCATTTGACTCCTCTGTCAGAAATCTTGTGAGGAGCTCCTGATCGTGCCTGCCTTATGCTTCTTTCCACTTCCAAATGATGGCTCCAGTAGTGCTCACTGGGACATTAAGCAATTTAGAAATATGCCTGTAACCAATGACATCATTATGTTTTGCAACAATAAGGTTGTGAAGGTCTAGAGAGAGCTCTTTGCTTCTATCCATCATGAGTTCTTTGTGGTGCGACAATCTGATATTCACAGACCTTTTAAAAGGCTATCAGTCAGGACTTAACCAGCTGACCACAAGTGGTCTTTGGCTCTTGGATAACTTTAGAAATGTGCCTGTTACCAATGACATCATTATGTTTTGCAACAATGAGGTTACGAAGGTCTAGAGAGAGCTCTTTGCATCTACCCATCATGAGCTCTTTGTGGTGTTACAATCTGATATTCAGAGACCTTTTTAAAGGCTATCAGTCAGGACTTAACCAGCTGAAATTAATTTGCATTGATGGGGGATGGGAGGGCTTTCTAAATTCTAATGGATTTCAGCTGGTTTCTTGGCTTTGTCTGCCTTTTTGCACCTCTTTTTCTTCATGTTTTCAATACTTATTTCCCCATGTCATTCCATTTTATTAAATATAACTTGTTTTGTGAACACACTTGCCTTGATTTCTTTCTATGTATGGATTATTTGGGTTGTTACTGATATCTAGTGAAAATCTCAGATCAGTGGCTCCATCAGAAATATGTTTAATGAGAAAAATGTTGACGTGTTCAATACTTATTTTCCCCTCTGTACTTACTTTGTCACATAGAATGAACATGCAGAACAAAACAAACATCTGTACACAAACAAAAGGGTGTAGGTCAAAGCAGACACTACCTACCACTCATACAGAACTCAAATTTTGCAGCTTACTGAAACACATCAACAGAGCCATTCTATCTTTCATCAGTAATATAATTACAGTAAATTATACCCTTGCTAAGATAACTTAATATTTATTTAACGGGTTCTTGTCATTTTTTAAAATTATTGGAGTGTGCTACACATTTTTAAATCATCAGTACAGCTATTTCATACATTTACCCCCTTTAAAAGAAAAACAGTGACTTTTTACACTGGTCCTTATTTTAGGTTTCTTGAAGACACCTATACCCTGCAGGCTGAATTTACTTAGTCTAAACTGAAACAACTGCTGGATATCAGATGGCATTTGATAATTGTTTTCCTTTACACATAATTTGCATAACTCTAAATTCAGTTAATTCACTGAATTTTAGAGTATTCGTCTGAATAAAAAAATGGATTTGTTTGTTCACGATATCTTGTATTACCTATATAACTATAATTGCTTTTTTCTGCAGTAAAAAACAAAGCTGAATTTGTGGTAGCCAATGTTTGGGAAGTTACTAAAAATTAGTAGCTAATTACAGTTACTAGTTACTTCTTTTCAAAAGTAATTGAGTTACTTTACCAATTACTGCATGATTAAAGTAACTAGTTACTTGGTAAAGTAACTTTCACATTACTTTTAAATGCATACTTAAATCATCTTGCACAAATAGCAAGGTAATGAATTTCATTAGAGGCTCATTATTAATGGCAGGCTGAAAATCGACTTTCAGACAGAGGAGTCGAGTAGAAGATATATAGAGTGATGATATAAAGTGAAGTACGTGGCTGTAATGCACCCTTAAGCTGGTTGCCAACCGCCAATCAAATCTAGAAGAAGAAGAAGACTTTCAGACAGAACTTCACAGACAGTTTTTTTTTTTTATGTTGGTGTTGCTAAGCATGTGTCAGTGTGTGGGACATAAAACTGTCCATGTTTATCTTACCTTTATGATTATGGATTAAGCCGATATGCAGTGATCCAAACAAAATGTTCATTATCCGCAGTCCAAACATCTGCTGTGACAGAGACATGATCCAGTCCCACGAATGTCTTTTAGAGATCAAAATCCATTTTTGAATAATCTTTGTCCAGGTAGCAGGTAAATGCTTTTTAACTTCAGCTGATTACTCTCAGCAGTCTGAAGGAAAGTGACTTTTGATATCATGTCTTCTCTTTTTAACGATGTATCTGACCGTCGGTCGGTTAATTCTTGCTGGGTCATAAACTGTCCAAATGCATACCCACGATTGAAATTCAGCCATGGCTGTTCAGTTAAGAGTATTTCCACTTTTCTTTACATGCTGCAGTGGGTGTTCAGATAGTAGATCCACTTTATGGTGTCAGTTGTTAGCATAGCTAGCAGTTTCTTAGTGCTAGCTTTGTCGGAGCTTGTTGCTGTTTAATCAGGAGCATTTGGAGACTACAGTAGGACTCAACCAGCACTTAGGTTTCAACCCACCAATATACTTTTGCCTTTAACTGTGAGGAAAGAAAAATAATCTGTGTATTTTCACAAAAACAAAGTTGCTTTATCTCTTTATCTTGTCAAAGTGATGAGGATTCACGGCCCTTTGCGACAGGTCATGTTGATTGATGGTTGCGTCTCAGCTATGGTAGGGTCAGTTTGTGTATTCATTTGCGCTAAAATTATATATCCATATTTGTATAAAAATAAAACGAGTAACAAGTAACATATCTGTTCACATTTCAGTAACTGCAATGCATTACTGAATTTTTAAACAGTAATTTCATTACACAAGTTACTGCAAAAGTAGTGGTGTTACAGTAACGTGTTACTTTGTAACGCATTACTCCCAACTCTTGCAGTTTTGTAGGTGTTTCCTCAAACCTCTGCTCTGTATGACATAATTAGAGCCATACAGTATTTGGACACTGACTTCAAGTTTTGTTATTTTAGCTGTTTACCAAAACATATTCAAAATACAGTTATATAATCAATAAGTGCAGACTCTCAGCTTTAATTTGAGGGTATTTGAGGGAGATAAGGCGGAGCAGGGTGACGTTGCTGGGCAAATGGAAAGGAGGAAGCAGACGGAGTATCGATGCAAATGATACTGGGTCATCCTGTGTCGTGGATGGAAATATATTGATACACTTTAAAGCAATGACATATCACCCAGCCCTTGGACATAGTATAATGAAAATGTATCTTTTTCGGTACCTTTGCACACCACATTGTGTAACTGCAGTGGCTACCAGCACAAAAAAAACCCTAAAACAACAACAAATATGTATACTTCTGACACATTGTTTGGGTCTACCTTTGTGCTCACATCTCTCATTAGCGCTCATCATTTTGATTTGGGTCCTGCTGTGATATAAGAACCAGAGCTCACTGGAATGCTACTGCCCATCTAGCTTTATCTTCACCTATTTGTTTTTTCCCTTAGTATTGGAGCCCAAACACCTACAGCATCAAGTTAGCTGATAAGTGCAACCATGGTTTTTATTGGCACTTTTCCATAAATTCTATTCATTCTATGAGACATCCGTGCTCTCACCTGGTCCATTAATATTAATTAATCACTCTATTAAAGCAAGAAATCTCGGTGTGTGTGTGTGTGTGTGTGTGTGTGTGTCTGTCATGTTTAGGGATATCATAGGACGGCCTATGATCTCTGCCTGATCATCATAGGACGGCCTATGAACTCAGACATCATAGGACGACTTGCGATGCCTATATGACGGTACATAGACAATTGTGTCTTTATGATGTCATATACATCAAGCCAACGGCACATAGACAAATCTGTTTGTGTGTCTGTCTGTGTGTCACGACCATAGGACGGCCTATGATGTGTCTATGGCGTCCCTATGACGTCCGCATCATAGGACATCAAGCCTGCCTTCATGTCTTTATGATGTCATATGCAGTGATGCCTGCCTGACAGCATATGATATGATGCTGTCCTTGATGTCTTTATGATGTCATCTACAGTGAACATCGGGACTCATGATGCCGTCATATAGACAAAAGCACCATGCCGACATATACACAATAGGACACAGCACTTTAAACCACACCCATTCGAAGCAGCAAATCTGGAAATCTTAAAAAATATCACTCGATAAATTCAAGAAATCTGTCAGTTTGTGTGTAAATCTGGAAATCTCACACCCATTCGAAGCAGTACATCATTGTTATGCCATCATCAAAGATCATAGGACCTAGGACATCTACAAAGATCAAACGTAGGCATGACTCACGATCATAGCCCTTGCTATGACATCATCACAGATCATAGGACTCACTAAGACACCATCAAAGATCAAAGGCAGCCATCACTGAATGAGTGCTGACGTGCTTGCTTACACCCTTGCTTACACCTGCTTTCTACGGGCATGCAGAAATACTTGCTTATACTTGGTTTCTATGGGCATGCACGGGTATGTACTAGTATTATAAATGCATTGTGACAGTTATTGCCAAAGAAATATCGCAGTCCACAGAAATGACAATAGCAGTGATAATTACAAATATGACAACTCATGTTTGCCTCTTCACAACTCATTAAGAGTATTTTGACACATTTTGTACAGTTATAAATAAAATGTACTGAAAACACACTCTCGATGTACAAAGATTTCATTTTCTAAAGACCATGTGCAAATATAGATATTTAGTCATCCCCTGCTATGATAGTCATGCAGTGAAAATATGATATAACAGCCACAGTATCAAATCATATTTCCTTGGAAAAGTTTTATATTTTGTGGCCCTCTTAATTATCTTTGTTTGTGAAGGATGACGTTTCAGCTCAAAGAGTACTGGTAAAATGCTTGAGTAGCAAGCTGTGAAATAGAGATTTATTTGGTTATTTGAGGCTATAAAATGGGCTATAGATCAGTTTACTTAAAACTGATGCTGACAATGTGGACTTGTTACTGTGACATTTAGATAATTTGTTTTCTGAACGCCGAAATAGAGATGGGTTACAAGCGTATTAAATTACATTACAGGACAAAATGTCAGGGCTCAGTTCTGTATCCATCTTTAATAAAACTTTGCTCCTGTTATTTTAAATGATCCTAATATTTGACACTATCATAAAGGGATCACAGTCACTAAAATAAGCCAGAGAACCCGATTAACCTGCCAGAACACTGGTCTGAATGTGTAGCTTTAAGCTCTGCTGGGAACAGATTAACACATGAAGGTGGATAATGTAATTATTACCAGAGAACCTCAGTAATTTCTGCTCCTTTTTTAATCTGGAAATAGAGCTATGTCTAATTTCATTGCACATATTCAAAGAGTAACATCAGAATGCCTCACACTGAGGCTTATTGCGCGGCAGCTCCAATTAGTCCTGTTCAGGGTATGGAGAAGGATTCCAAATCGCACAATGATGCAGAGAGTGTGTGTACATATGTCTAGACAGGCATGGGCATATGTAGAAGATGTCACACTTTTTATTTTCTACTACCAACTGTCACTTTCATAACCAGATTGTCCCACTGCGCAAGTCGACAGCCACGGCTTTATTTTAGTTTACAGAATTTTTTTTTTTTTTTTTTTAATTTCCTGGCTGTTGTAACATTTCTGTTGAACCTAGAGCCTTTTCTGGATTCAATTAAGCCACAAGATGCCAAAGCATGACTAGGATCATGCCCCACCCTTAGAGTTATTCTATTGTGTTGGACTTATTATTATTATTATTGTTATTATTATTATACCTCCACCAAGGAGGTATAATAATAAAAACAATAATGATTGTCTGTTTGTTTGTTGTGTGTTAGCAGGATAACGCAAAAACTACTGGACAGATTTGGATGAAATTTTCACCAAAGGTGGCCAAAAGGATGAGCCCATTACATTTTGGGGATGATCCAAGAATGCATACCTCCACCAAGGCTCAGTCTTCTAGCACTGCGTTAGTAGGATTAAGCAAAAACTACCGGATGGTTTTTGATGAAATATTCACCACAGGTGGCCCTTGAGCTACAGACAAACCCTTTAGATACTGGAGGGGATCTGTAAGCACATACCCCCACCAAGGCCCTATTTCACAAGGTACGGAGGGACAGAGGCACGGAAGTATGGACAGGCAAAGGGAGGGAGGGAGGCTTGGTGGAGGTATGTGCTCTCTGAGTGCTTTTCTAGTTCTGGAGGTATCTCTTGTATTATTCTTTAGTCTCCCAGGATCTTAGGGTCTTTTTTTTTTTTTGAATTTTGTAAACTTTATTAATCCCAGAGGGAAATTCAGGGCATCCACCTGGATGAGGCAGCCATGGTGTGGCGCCAATCCCTTCACCATTCAGACACACATTCACACCTAGGGCCACTTTAGAGTCTCCACTTAACCTAACCTGTGTGTTTTTTTTGCATATGGGAGTAAACCGGAGTAAACCCACACAGACACGGGGAGAACAGGCAAACTGAAGGGTCGCCGATGGTCAGGGGTGGAATCGATCCCGTGACCTTCTTGCTGTGCTGCCACAGTACTAACCACTGCACCACCGAGCTGCCCCTTTAAAATAAAATTTAAAAAAAAACAACAAAAAAAGTGTTGTTTTTTTTTTTGTAGCACTTCCTGCTTTGGTTAGTTTCAGATTACTTCCTGTCTTTTTGTGAAAGGGTACTTCATCCTTGGTCATGGTCCTCAGTTTACCTTTTAGTGATTACTTGTTAGTTTGATTCCTCCCAGCTGTTTTCTCATTGTTGATTATCAGTTCCACTATAAGGCTGGCTGACATAATTTGCCTGTACTCTGTTGCTGTGGTTATGGTTTGCTCCTCGTGCCTTCCTGGCTCCATAAATTCAAAGGTTTGGGTATATTCAGGTCTCCGTTGTTGTCCCTAGTTTATTCTTCTTGTGTTTCAGTTTAGATTAGTTTAGTTTCAGCCCCCGTGCTGTGCTGTTTGTTTTTCTGTTATTAATAAGTCCCCATGCATTTGATTAATTGCCTTCATCCTTGGGTCCTCTCTGTCTGCTCTAAGCTGAAAATTGTCATAAACCCTCCCGTGTGCTTTTCCAATGCGCACGGCGAGGGGTGAAATAATGAGGATTTATGTGCTGGAGTTACACCACACACATTTATTAAACACAGCGATACAGACGCACAGTTTCAGCAGTTGTTTCCAAAGAAGCTTACGGAGTCCTCAAGGACGCCCAACAGTCTACAAAAGAGATTGACTGGGGAAAACTCACACAGCTGATACTCACAGAACTGGAGTTGTCTGAGTAAGTCCAAACAAGCATCAATAGAAACACAGTCCTTTAGCGACTTAGACTTTCATACGGCGATTAACGACTGCATGTCAAGTGCAATGACCCAGCAATGCGTGACTGGAAAAAGGCTCCTTAAGTACACACATTGCTGGGGATTGTAGATTGGACTCACCTGGGCGAGAACCGGGAAAGATGATCAACGGGGCTGGGAACAGCTGATAATAATCAATGAGGGGGCGTGGTCGGACCGGCAGACTGTCAGCAGTACACACAGCTGCCTGCCCCAGAGCAGTGGCTATGGATATGGTAACACACTGGAAACTAAACATGCACACACCATGGCACCGAGACCCACAGAGATCAGGACCAAGCCAGGGGAAACCAAGCTGGCTTGGCTCCTGTCAGAAAATCATAACATTAATACATTCTCCATTATGTAACTTGAAATTAAAGCTTTTCTAAGCCCCAATATTCATGCCATATTGTTCTTCCCCCCTATCAGTCTGAAGCAAACGTCCATTCATAAAGTTTGTTTCAGCTGTTCCTTTTTTAGTCAGACTTAAATTTTTCAGACCTACAACAATGGATGAATAGCTGTTGGTGGAACAGGAGTGCCGCAGAGAGAAATGGTCTGATAAAAATTGAGATCAATAGGTTGGCAAGATGAATTGGAGTGACCAATAAAATATGAGCAATGGGAAATGGAGCTGTTCTCTCCTCATCCCGCTTTCACTCCTGTAATGAGAAAATAGTAACACTTGAGTGGGCTTGTATTAAAACAAAGAATCTCCTTCTACTTAAATGCAAAAGTATATTCTTTTGGGATTTAAGTAGATGTAGAATATATATACAATATATATTTTTTTGTGCTTTGATTTCCTCCTGTTTTCCTCTCATCTTTTCCTCATTTGACGCCTCTATTTTGCTATTCTGCATTTTAGTGTTTGTTTTCTTTCTTTTTTTATTTAGCTACTACACTTGGGTGGTATATCAATAACAATTATATGATATGATGTTCAGGAATTACTGTTTTTGATGCTAAGCATAAACATTTTCACTTTCTTTAGTTGTTAAAGCTGTTGGTGTCTCATAGGTATTAATCAAGACATTGGCATTGGTACTAAGAATCTCCAGCTTTATGGCCACATTCAGATAACTGATGGTAAGCTCATCACATATGAATTATCACAGGGTCTGTGACTTTCCAGTTACTGTATATATTGTGACCTTTTTTCTGTAAAAATCTTTAATTTTCTAAGAGAACTTTAACTCTTTAGAAAGCTTGGGATCAGTCCGCCAAGGTCTCCGCCTTTGACTGCCACCTAATCCACATAGCACCGGACTTCCATGATCCCTCCTGCAGGTGGTGAACCTACTGGAGGGCGGACCCATGTAACTCCTTCGGGCTGAGCCCGGCCGGGTCCCATGGGTGGAAACCCGGCCACCAGACGCTAGCCTTCGAGCCCCTCCCCCAGAGCCCCTCTTTAATAGAGCTCCCTTACCTAACTAAGCAGGTGCAGTTTATTTACTAGGAGGTAAAAAAACAATTGATAACAAAGTGAAAACCAAATAAATATAATGGAAAGGATTATAACCTTTTAAAAAGTGTAGTCCATGCTTTTCCGTAGCAGAGGTCAATCAATTTAAAAGCAGTTCATGGCAAAAAGCGGACAGGCAGGCGGACAAAAATAACAACCACTGATTACTCACCCCCAGTAGAGATACAAGACACCTCGAAGATGTAAATATGATATTGATCCAGTTAAACACATTTTCTCTGGAGACTGCATTTGAAATCGTAGGCCTTGTATTTGAAGCCCTGATGTTAACCCTTTTTATGATCCCATGCATTTTAGCTGATCTAGCCCTTACAGATGCGCTTTAGGTCCGATTTAAACAAATCAACCAATCGCTCAAGCAAGCAAAATCAATGTAGGGTGAACAAGTTAGGGAACACGCAGAGAGAAGATTCTCTCTCCTCTGCCATGTGCCCTCCCTTATCAGTGGTGTCTCCTCCTGGCACCAACTATTGCAGCCATGTCAGGCGCAAATGAGGTAACACAAGCTTTTTGGGGGCATTAAATCCTGGTTCCAAGTGGCAGGAAATAACAGCCACAGACCTTAGTAAATCACCTTGCACCAGTCATTTAAATACTCTCCTCCCCTAAATATGTGCTTTGACATGACAACTCCTACACAACTCATGCGATGAGGCCAGGTGCAAAATTAACTTTGTCCACGCCTTTCCAGCGATAACTTTGTGCTGCACCCTTTAGTAAATCTTGGCAGTAGTTTTTTTTAATGCCTAAAGAGGGCTTTGTGCTGGTGCAGCGTGTTAGTAAATCTGGCCCTAAATATCTTGTGTTTGTTGTCTATTCAGTTGAGTAATGGTTGGAAAGGATTTGCATATCATTGTATTCTGTTTTTATATACATTTTACACAATGTCCCAACTTTACTGGAATCAGGGTTTGTACATCAGACTGTTACCATTAGTTTGGCTAGGTTGTCAGAGGTGGTCAGTCTAACAGCATAAACCTATGTTCACACCAAAGGCGAAGGGGCGAATTTTTCGCGCAGCACGATTACATAATAACTCAATGTAAACACGCAAACAGACATGACTTCCCCTTCTGAGTAAGATGCAGACAGGTGAAGTTGCCTTTATAACTTCTGCAGCTGTGCTGAACCTGCTGTGGCAATTCCCAAAATAACATCATGCTTAGGTTTACATTATCCGACCGGGGGCTCACCTGAAAATGTCATCTTAAGCCTTCAAAACTGCACAGAAGATGGGTGTTTTTGTTGCTAGCATGCTAGGACGTATGTGGCCGGAAAACCGTGGGTAAATAACTCCAAAAACCCGATTCAACTGAAGAGTTCCCGGTTCTCCTATCTCCGGGTGAGTGAGTTTTATTTTCTAACTAGTTTATTCTGTAATGGTGATAATTTTACTCCATCCGCTAGCAAGCTAGCTGTTAGCGGAGCTAGCTAGCTGACGCGAACGCGCGATGATGAAAATTTGCACGTACTCGCATCTTGTCATTGCCTTTGTATGGATTCGCGTCGCCCCTTCGCATTCGGCGTGAACACACCTTTAGAGCTCGCGTCAGATAGGCTGCTTGGCATTGGCTTAACTGTCGATCCAGCTGGTTTTGATTGCTATTTTCTATCATTTCTATTCACCCACACCAAAATCCTTGTTTATGTACCAACACTTGAGCATATACATCGTTCTTAGATGTTATTTTAGTTTATTTTACAATTGTTTATTTTTTCCAATGACTATGATTCTGTGACGTTAGCACTTTATCCATTCACTCATTCGCAAATGTTTCTGTGCTTATTGTACTCCAGGAACTGTTCATATCCTGCTGACCACTGAATCCACATACTCCTGTTCACCACTGATGTATTACGTATTTTCATTCATTCTTTAAGACAAATTTGCAGTCGTTGACTCAGGTTCACTACCCAAGCTAGAAGCTTAGCCAGCTAAGATTAGCAAGAGTGATGAAAGGAGGGTGGAGTTAACTGTGGCTTGTGGACAGTTAAAGAGACATGCACTGAAATGAACCATTGTGAGGAAGGTTGCCAAAGATGATTCTCGATAATGCTGAAAAAATTAACGTCCAACACAACGTCTATGGTTTCCAAAAACAATTTGACATGTGGTCTTGTCAGACCACTGCACACTTTTGCATTTTGCATCAGTCCATCTTTGATGACCTCGAACCCAGAGCCACCGGCAGCATTTCTGGGTGTTGTTGATATATGGCTTTAGCTTTGCGTGGTGGAGTTTTAACTTGCACTTGTAGATGTAGTGACGAAGTGTGTTAACTGACAATGGTTTTCTTGAGCCCACATGGTAATATCCTTTACAAAATAATGTCGGTTTTTGATGCAGTGCTGCCTAAGGGATCAAAGGAGATGACAATGGACTTTTTAACCAGAATGT
The DNA here is from genome assembly GCA_020510985.1 of Pholidichthys leucotaenia. NCBI lineage: Eukaryota > Metazoa > Chordata > Actinopteri > Cichliformes > Pholidichthyidae > Pholidichthys > Pholidichthys leucotaenia. The sequence goes on from CM035836.1 coordinate 226,164,034, forward strand.
TTAACACAATCTTGGACAGAGGCTCAGAGTTGTAGTAACTACAGAGGCACAAAGTTGTTCAGCAACACTATGAAGATATGGGAAAGAGTTGTTGAAGAGAGGTCACAATCAGTGAGCAGCAGTATGGTTTCATGCCAAGAAAGAGTACTACAGAAGCAATGTTTGCTTTACGAGTGTTGATGATATGCATATAATAGGGTGCCAAGAGAAGGTGTGATACTGCATGAGAAAGTCAGGAGTGGGAGAGAAGTATGTAAGGGTGATGCAGGACATGTATGAGGACAGCAAGACAGCAGTGAGGTGTGCTGTAGGGGTGACAAATGGATTCAAGTTTTGGGTGGGATTACACCAGGGATCGGCGCTGAGCCCCTTCCTGTTTGCCATGGTCATGGACTGGCTGACAGGACTATGGACTGTGATCTGTAGTGAAAGGAGGGAGCGGGTGGAAGAGAACCTGGAAAGGTGGAGGTATGCTTTGGAAAGAAGAGGAATGAAAGTCAGTAGAAGCAAGACAGAATACATGAATTTGTCTTACAGTGATGATTGACTGGCATATGAAGACACATTCCCCAAGGAAAATAAGATGACTACCTCAACTTAATATGAAATTAAATACAAGGTATTTATTGTTTTCAGTGACATGTTCAGGCAGAGTGGTTAGCACTGCGGCAGCACAGCAACTCACCCTTGGCTGGGGGATCCTGGGTTCGATCCCAGCCCCCGACCAACAGTGATCTGTGTGGAGTTTGCATGTTCTCCCCGTGTCTGTGTGGGTTTACGCCAGGATTTCTCTGGTTTCGTCCCACATGCCAAAAACATGCAAGTTAGGTTAATTGGCATCAAACTGGGGATTCTAAATTGTCCTTAGGTATGACTGTGAGAGTGAATGGTTGTCTGTCTCTCTGTGTTGGCCTTGTGATGGACTGGCGAACCGTCCAGGGTGTACCCTGCCTCTCGCCCAAAGATGCTGGGATAGGCTCCAGCCCCCCCACGACCCGAAAAGGATTAAGTGGAAGAAGATAGATAGATGGATGGATGGATGTTCAACAGAACTGTAAACTTCCTCTTTTTAACCTCTTAACATTCCGTTGTCTTGGAATGTTTTACATTGGCTGGAATGCTGAAGGGTTTTAATAGGCTAAAACTCTGTTCAGAAGGAGCAGAGTTTTAGGCTCAGTTGGACAAAGATTATATTTTGAGCAGACTCTTCCGCTGGCCACTTCACTTTTTTCAGCTGTCCTCATTGTGTGAGGCTGGCTGAAATGCTGGCCTTCAATGGGGAGCATGCAGACTTACAGGAGAGGTACAGAAGCAGCACCACCGGCTGAAATGTTGGCAAATTATCTAAACAAACACACATGCAAAATGGCCATATATCGAGGCTAGAAAATTTATCGTGTCTGTTTTTTCTTAGGATATAATTTAGCATAATTTTCATTATAGACCTAATCCTCCATTTATTCCAGTATCTTATAAATTGATCAAGTTTTTATGTTTTGTGTTATCCTGTTATGCACAAAATAGCCAAACTAATACAATCACAATGACAAATGATAATGCAGGTACTAAAAGTGTCTTATTGACTTGAATTGAGTTTTATCATACCTTTTAAATGCAATGCTAAATAAATTGACATATAATGCAATGATATAAATTACCATTGCTTTCACCAGATGAATATGTATTATGGAATGGAGATGAAAAAAATATGCTTTTTTTTATTCACGCAAATAAAAAAGTGACAACCCACTCGGTAATATTACTTATTTCTGCAGTGATTAACAGAGAATCACTAGCAGGACACTGCTCCCCCCTCTAAAATCTGATAAATAGCTTGTGTAGAATGGATATGTCTGTTATCTGGATAAAACACACAAAGCTCAATAAATTCCAATTTGATGTAAAAAAAAAAAAAAGTAATGAGTCATTAGAAATACCTAAAGGGAGTATTTTATTAGCAGTTATGATTGGGGATTTGTGCTGCTGCTCTTGGTAGCTCATTACTACTGCAGAAAAATCCAACCTGCTTTGAAACTTGATTAAAATCATATAATCCATCCATCCATCCATTTTCTACTGCCTTCCCGGAGGTCTGGGTTATGAAGGCAGCAGTTCAAGCAGAGAAGCCCAGATTTCCCTCTCCCCAGCCACCTCTTCCAGCTCTTCAGAGGGGACACCAAGGCATTCCCAGGCCATTTTGGATCTTCCTCCCGGGGACGTGCTCAAAACATCTCAAGTGGGAGGCCACCAGGAGGCATCTTAATCACATTCCCAAACCACCTCAACTGACTCCTTTCAATGTGGGGGAGCAGAGGCTGTACACTGAGCCTCCCGGATGACTGCTCTCCTTACCTTACTCTCTCTCTAAAGGTCAGTCCAGCCACCCTATGGAGAAAGCTCATTCCAGCCGCTTGTGTCTGTGATCTTCTCAGTCTTTCAGTCATTAGCCAAAGTTCATGACAACAGCTTTGCTTTAGAGCTCAGCTCCCTCTTCACCACGGCAGACGGGTACAACGTCCACATCACTGCAGATGCTGCTCCAATCTATCTTTAAATCTCCTGATCCATTCTCCCCTCACTCGTGAATAAGACCCCAAAATACTTGAATGCCTCCACTTGGGGCAGGAGCTCATCCCTGACTCAGAGAAGAAAATCCACTCTTTTCTGACTGATCACCATGGAGTTTGACTTGGAGGTGCTGATTCTCATCCCGGCCGCGTCGCAATCAGTAGCAAACCATCTCAGTAAGACCTGTAGGTCATTGCTGGATGAAGACAACAGAACAGCATCATCTGCAAACAGCAGAGATGAAATCATGTGGTCACCAAGCATGCCACCCTCCGTTCCCTGGCTGTGCCTAGATATCCTGTCTGTAAATGTTATGAACAGGATCGGTGACAAAGGGCAGCCCTGGTGGAGCCCCAGTCTCACTGGGAACGAGTTTGGCTGAGTGTTGGCAATATGAACCAAACTCTTGCAACAGAGACTGGACAGCTTGTACCAACAAGCCCGATACCTCATACTCCCAAAGTACCCCCCACAAGAGACCTCAATGGTAGGCAGTCAAATGCGTTTTTTCAAGTCCACAAAACACATGCAGACTGGTTGGGCAAACTCCCACAAACCCTCGAGAATTCTCGAGGGGGTAAAGAGTTGGTCTGATGTGCCATGGTCAGGACGAAAACCACATTGCTCCTCCTGAATCTGAGGTTGGACCAGTAGCTGAACTCTCCTCTCCAGTACCTTGGCAGAGACCTTACCTGGGAGGCTGAGGAGTTAGGTTCCCCCTAAAGTTAGAACACACCCTCCAGTCCCCCTTCTTAAAGAGAGGAACCACCTCGTCCATGCAGCTCCTTCAGTCTACATGGACTCTCATGATGGATGCAAAATAATATAATCAAAGCTTCAAATATTAATAAAGTATTGCCATTACAGCGCACTTTGATTTTCACAAATGTGCCTGTGATTGTTTTACATTCTGTTTTGAGCTTTTAAATGTCATTATGAAGCAGAATGGACTCCTCCCTATGTTTTAAAAATGTGATTAATCATAGGTAATTGTCAAAGCTTTAAAAGCAATGTATTTATTTATTCATAAGGTTGGTTCATGTCAATAATACTGAGGAAAGTGCTGCTTCTCGTAGCTCATACTGCAGTCATAGTAGTTTGTGATAAACAAAACAGACATGTCAGAGAGACCGAGTTGAATTGTCCCTTTTCCAACATCCCCACAGACAGGACATCCATGTTTATTCCTCTCAGCTGTCAGAGTGCCCTAACCACTGTGATGAGTTGTTATCAGAAGCCCCATAAATTTGTTCAGCAGCTGCCACAAAGCCTCGCTCCCTACAGCTCTTATTTATTTATCTGTCTCCTCTCCAGTTCTCTGAGGACCAAAGAGGAGGAATTTTAATGCCGCAGACCGTCAGTGCTCAGACGTGGCTCCCCTGATTTCTCATGTGATCCCTTTAAGAGGGGAAGTTGAAATGAAGGCTGTAGCAGGGGCTATGGGTGAATAAGGGGCAAGGAGCAAAGAAACATATATGTTGTGATAAGGGGGGAAGGGGATGTGGGCAAGTACAAGCAAGAGGAAGGGTTGACGAGAATCTCAAGAGCTGAAGTGTCAAACCAGAGGGCTGTTTCAGAGGAAAGAGGCATGGCCTAGATATTTCACTTGGCTTCACGGGTAATGACTGTTCACAAAGACCATAGTTTCAGTTTATCATCTCAGCCTGCATCAAACATGAAATGCTATGCGGCCATTGGGCCTAATGTACACATGCTTGCATTTGAGGAGAGCAGGGCTATAAGAATGGTATGGCTTTTGACTTTTCTGCATTAAAGATGAATTACTAAAATCAAGTTTGCTCACTTCAACATATTTGTATTCCTAAGAGTGAGATAGAAAGAAAAGATATCCAGCAAGGACTTTTCACAACAGGTGGACCAGTTTTGTTTTCAGGAAAGTCTGAGCCCTCTCTCCAACATGAAAACACGTGGTATATCAGTCCCAGTAGCACAGATGCGCTCTCAGCTTGTGCTCCAGATCAGGTCTTTTAATCAGAGGTTTGATTTTTTGTTGGAAACCTTTACCAAGAAACTGAAAGAAAGCAATTTGTTTCCATGGCCTAACAGTTGGCAGTGAATGGAAGCAGTCCAATCCCCGGACCTGCTTCCTTCTTTGTTTTGCTGATTTGAGACAGACAAATACATATGCTTACACCTGCATAAAATCAAGACCATATCCATATCACTGTGTAATAGATTGTGTAGATTTGTGTTTGTGCGTGTGTCAGTGAGAGCATGAGTGAAAGGTGGTGTTTGTGCAAGTGCACGGTGCAGATTGAGCTGTCACATGGGCTGAGTGGTCCCAGACAGGCTGATCAATGTGGGGCCAGCTTGCAGATAATAAAGTGGTTAGGTCTCCCCTGATGCCTTTAATTGAACAAGTGTCCCGGGCTCTGCCCATCTGGACAGAAAGCATCAAGGGAATAGGGTGTTTTTCCTAGACTTTTGTCTGGGTGACTGAAAAGGAACAGTAAGTATTTGTGAACTTCCTTCCCTCCTCCGTTCTCTGCTGTATAATTACAATTTTAGTCGAGAGGGGTAGTGTCCTTTTTTTAAGTTTTAGCCAGTTTTAGCCATTTGTTTGTGTTTATGTCCATGCCGTATACAGTGGTGTGAAAAAGTGTTTGCCCCCTTCCTGATTTCTCATTTTTTTGTATGTTTGTCACACTTGAATGTTTCAGATCATCAAACAAATTTAAATATTGGACAAAGATCATACAAGTAAACACAAAATGCAGTTTTTAAATGAAGGTATTTATTATTAAGGGAAAAAAAAATCCAAACCTACATGACCCTGTGTGAAAAAGTGATTCCCCCCTAAACCTAGTAACTGTTTGGGCCACCCTTAGCAACAACAACTGCAATCAAGCGTTTGCGATAACTGGCAATGAGTCTTTCACAGCACTGTGAAGGAATTTTGGCCCACTCATCTCTGCAGAATTGTTGTAATTCAGCCACATTGGAGGGTTTTTGAGCATGAACCACAGTATCTCAATGGGATTCACCCAGGACTTTGACTAGGCCATTCCAAAGTCTTCATTTTGTTTTTCTTAAGCCATTCAAAGGTGGGCTTGCTGGTGTGTTTTGGATCACCGTTATGCTGCAGAACCCAAATGCGCTTCAGCTTGAGGTCACGAACAGATGGCCGGACATTATCCTTTAGGATTTTTTTAGTAGGCAGCAGAATTCATGGTTCAATTTACCACAGCAAGGCTTCCAAGTCCTGAAGCATCAAAACAGCCCCAGACCATCACACTACCACCACCATATTTTACTGCTGGTATGATGTTCCTTTTCTGAAATGCTGTATTACTTTTACGCCGGATGTAATGGGACACACATCTTCCAAAAAGTTCAACTTTTTGTCTCGTCAGTCCACAGAGTTTTTTCCCAAAAGTTGTGAGGATCATCAAGATGTTTCCTGGCAAAACTGAGATGAGCCTTTATGTTCTTTTTGTTCAGCAGTGGTTTTCATCTTGGATCTCTGCCATGCAGGCCATTTTTGCCCAGTCTCTTTCTTACGGTGGAGTCATGAACACTGACCTTAACTGAGGCAAGTAAGTCCTGTCAGTTCTTTAAATGTTGTTGTGGGGTCTTTTGTGACCTCTTGGATGAGTTGTTGCTGAGCTCTTGGGGTAATTTTGGTTGGCCAGCCACTCCTGGGAAGGTTCACCACTGTTCCATGTCTTCGCCATTTGTGGATAATGGCCTTCACTGTGGTTCGCTGGAGGCCCAAAGCTTTATAAATGGCTTTATAATGTTTTCCAGACTGATAGATCTCCATTACTTTGTTTCTCATTTGTTCCTGAATTTATTTGATGATGTCTAGCTTTTGAGGATCCTTTGGTCTACTTCACTTTGTCAGACAGGTCCTATTTAAGTGATTTCTTGATTGAGAATAGGTGTGGAAGTAATCAGGCCTGGGTGTGGCTAGAGAAATTGAACTCAGCTTTCCAAAGATGTGATAAACCACAGTTAATTTATGTTTTAATCACTTGATTGGGCAATCACTTGATTGGATTTTGACTGGATTTTTTTTTTTTTACCCTTAATAATAAACACCTCCATTTAAAAACTGCATTTTGTGTTTACTTGTGCTATCTTTGTCTAATATTTAAATCTGTTTGATGATCTGAAACATTTAAATGTGACATACAAAAAAATGAGAAATCAGGAAGGGGGCAAACACTTTTTCACACCACTGTAAATAGTATTCATGGCTTAGACTAGCTATTCTCTCACAGCCACAACTTTAAGCAAAAAGGAAGCCTGTCAATATGCTGTGGTCTTACAGTAGATACTTCACATACAACTACCGGCAAAAATTATGGTATCACCACTCTGAAAAAATACACATATAATATAAACACTTTTTATCTAAGAGCTCAACATCCTGGCTATGTAAAGCATACCTTAAAAATGAAATGGCTGTAATAATTGTTTTGGGTTTTTTTTTTGGTTGATTAGAGGAAAACATATGGGATAATTTGATCTTGAGGGGGGAAATGGAATCTTGTCATTTCCATTAATTAAATGAATACCTGCAGAAATTTAAATATACAAATTAGTCTGCAGTTAAGAAAAATCTTTGCAGATGTTCATGACAGGCAACATAGCCCCAACAAGAGAGCTGTCAGCTGCAACAATGGAAAGGGTAATTCTTCAGAGTGTGGCAAATAATGATGTGTGTTCATAGTGAGCTGTGCACTAAATTTGGAGCAACTCTAAAAAAAATTGGAACCGTGTAAAATGGAAGCATACAGGTAGGCCAAGGAATTATGGTTTCATCAGACCACAGGACGTGTCTCCAAAAATTAATGTCTTTGTCTCTGTGTGCATTTGCAAACTGTAATCTGGCTTCTTCTATGTTGCTTTTGGAGTAATGGCTTCTCCCTCACTGACTAGCCTCTCAGCCCATGTCAGTAAAGGACTCGTTTCACTGTGGATAATGACACTCTTTTACCAGCTTCACCCAGCATCTTCACAAGGTCTTTTGCTTTTGTTCTGGGGTTGATACACACATTTTGCACCAAAATGCATTCATCTCTGGGACACAGAACCCATCTTCTTCTTGAGCAGTATGATGGCTGGACATTCCCATGGTGTTTATACTTGTGCATAATTGTTTGAACAGATGATTGTGGCACCTTCAGGCATCTGGGAATTGTACCCAAGGGTGAAACAGACTTGATTTTCATGTCACACAAGGAAGTAGTTTATTTAAAATACATCCACAGTTGTGTCTACAATTAACTCAAATGCTGTCAGTTAACCTATCATAAGCTTCCAAAGCCACAATGTCATCATCTGGGCTTTACCAAATTGTTCAAAGGCATAGTAATGTTAGTGTATGCAGTGTTTCCTCTGGCTTAAAGACGTTGGCGCGGTGGTAACATATTTTCCCCCCAGGGGCAGTAAACATGCCAGAATATGTTAATTTTATACTATTTATTTCTTGTTAAAATTTTACACAGTAGCATTGCATATGGAACTTACGATTTGAAGTAGTGTACAACTGAGGCTTGAATATTGGGCCAGACACAAATATATATATTTGTCACACTTTCATTGACACTGACATTCTAATATTATATATAGTGGGTAACAGACACAAATGTTGGATCAAGGAGGCCATAGAAATCAGGAAGCGGGGCAAAGACATCATGAATCGGGATGAGGGGGCATTTAGTCTTTTTCACACCTGAGACTACATTCTCCAGAGACCACTGGATGGTGGGGGGCGTGGCCAGCCCAGTGGATCTGACAGTTCCGCTGGGCTCGCCCCACCTAGGAAAAACAGCTGATAAATGACACTTCACAGCGATCAGCTGACACTTCTGAGGAAGACTGCAGATACCAGTCAAAACATGTAAAGGTAACAACATCTTTTCATCCTTGTCTGAAATAAGAAAAACAAAGAACTAATATTCAGAAGTCTATTTCTGAACTAAAAAGCAATTTGGCAGCACATGTGGTCACCCTGACAAAGCTGGAGAACTGTGGTACAAACGGCTGGGTGAAAAGTGTGAAGACCTTGAGGCATGGTCGAGAAGGAATAATATCAGAAAGGTAAAGAAGGGCCCAAAATGAGAGACTGCATCACACAAGTCCTGTTTGGAGTCCTGCCCTTAAAAGAGAAACCCCTGATAGAGCAGGAACACAGAATTAACTGCCAGTGACCCAAACCAGGAGAACCCCCACACCATATCATCTTGAGGGTGCATTATTACCATGTTCAGGAAGAAAAACTGCATAGGGCCTTGGAAAAGAAAAGGCTGGAATATCAGGGAATGAAAATACGCATATTTCCAGATTTTCCTTCATCCATTGTGAAACAGAGGGCTGCATTCACCAAGGCCAGAGAGATGCTGAGAGAAAGACCAGATGCAAAATATGGACTGATGTACCCTGCGAGATTGTTAATAACACATGGGAATGAAACCAAATCCTTCACTGACCCGAAGCAGGCCCAAAAATATGCTGAACAAATTGTGCCCTGCTCTCATAATTCCTGACTTTGAAAAGGGACTGCTTGAATAGGAAGACAATGTTTACTCCAGCCTACAAGTGTCACCATGGGTTGAGATGCCGTCTCGGCACTGAGCCCATGTTTTCCCTCATCCCTGCCTCCCATTGAGCGGCGTCTCAGCTGGCCCCAGCTGGCAGCATTATGGACGGCTGGGGCCAATTAGTCTTCATCAGCTGGGGCGCTGCCAATGAGGATAAATAGGAGCAGCCTCGATGACTCGGGGCTGCGACATAAACACATTGCTAAGCTGAAGCCCCTTCGTCTGGTGTCAGCTCATACTCCTCTTGCAGCATTCCTGTGTTTGTATCCCGCTGTGAGTATGTACGTCTTGCTACCCCCACGTCCGGTACGAGCTGCTTACCTCTGCGCTGTGCAACCTGTGAGTGTACCTCTGCATGAGTATCTGTGCTCTCCTCATCCCTTCCCCTTTACCCTGAATAAAACATCTCGACTCACTGGCTTGCCCCTGGCTCTGATTGCCCGGCTCCCTAGAGCCGGATATGACAGTATGTCGCAGCCAGAAGAGTTGCCGGCGGCCGTGAGTCGCTGTGGAAATGTACCTTTCTGTCCGGGTGTCAGCGCTGCTAGCATGCCGTTTCCCAGGAGTCACTTCCGGCGCCAGGGCGACGAGCTGAGGTCCATCTCGGAGGCTGTCGACGGGACGTTCTTCACCCTGCACGACGCCTCCAACGCGAGACGCTGGCATCCGGGCCGTGCTGAGGAACTCCTGGACTGTCACCCTCACTCTCTGTACCATCTGGAGGACAGTGCCAGGATAGACGCTGCAGGTACACAGCAAGAGAAGCTCCACGGGGTGGATGGAAATCCCGGCAGGGAGTCGAAGTGGGCGACGTCTTTCCCCGCTTCGGAGTCCCGTTCCTGCCGCTATTCCAGTCCGGGAGTTCGCGCCAACCAGAGGACTTCCCCCGACCTGCGTCACGTCACTCGGGATTCCCTTCAAGGAGCCGCAGCTGACAGCAGTTATGTCCGGGGTCGAGTGGCTGTCGCGAGCTCTACTGTGTTTCCTGTCACCACCTTCAGGCATGTGGCGGCGGCAGTGAGATTGATGGTGAGGACTTCAGGGCTACGAAGCTTTCCCGTGCTCGACGCCTCCCTCGTCTCGATCTCCGATCTGGAGCGGCGAATCCTGGGTCTCCCCCTCGCTTCGTTCCCTGGGAGTAGTCGTCATCACATCGCCGAGTCACCTCTGCACGAACCTCGTCCGGATCCAGTTCTGGGTCATCGTCAGGACCGTTCCTCCCACGCAGCTGTCATCCCTTCGCCTCATCAGTGTGGAGATTCTACAGCCTCGTCCCCTGAGCCTCGTTCCCCCGCTGTCATTCCTGGACATTCGGGCTGGCTCACCCCGGCTGTTTCCCCCTCCTCCTCGACGCGCTTCCTGACCGCTGTGTGTGCCTGGAATCCCGGCCTGGTGAGCTCTCTGCTGGAGACAACGCGAGCGATCCTCAGACGAATTCCCGGGGGGTCCTCCGTTATCGCCGGGCGGGGAGAGGAAGAAGCAGATTCCACTACAGCAGGCGATACTCAACCTCCAGGGGGCAGGCAAGTCATTGTTTTTTTCACACCTGCTTAATGATTTGCTCTGTCACATCCCTGGAGGAGAAGTTCAGGGTTCGCAGCTCCCTGAACTCTCCCCACCTGCTGTAACCTGTATTCCTAATCCCGCATCCTCTGTGTCTCTCTCCGCCGAGCGGTCCCCGGCTCCGGGTCAACGTGGTGGGATATGGAGAGGGCCTGTGGTTCCGCAGCTACATTGCGGACGGAGGAGGGGGACTGACTGCTGCGTGGAGTCTACGCTGACGACTGAGCGTCCCTGGGTCTCCACGGAGGAGCGGTTCGGTCCAGCGGGACGAGATTCTTCTGGCTTCACGCCGAGTGGGTCGTCGGCGGGGTTACCTGAGCTGGAGGGATCTCAAGCTGCGCTGACCATCGTGCTGGCTGCGGGGCCCGACGCGGCTAGATGGGAGCCTGACAACGACCTCCTGACGACGGATCCTGGATCTTCGCAGTCCTGGACGGCGTCAGAACCCGAGATCAGGCGAGTGCTCTCCTTTCTTTTCTCTCTTTTTATCTTTGAGCACTTCAGCCTATCTCCAGGGGAGACGAGCAGGGTGCAGCCGCCCGCTGCGTCTGAGCTCGTCTCGCCGGGTTCTGGCGCTGCCGGTGATCCTGATCCCGGTTCTGTTTTCTCTTCTGAGCCTTCTTCCAGGGTCACCGGCGAGGAGTTGCTGTTCCTCGTGGTGCTGGAGGGTCCGGGTTCAACGTTGGAGGTCGGTTCTGGTGCAGTGTCCAACGTGGGTTCGCCCGAGACCCAATCGGGGTCCAACGTGGGTTCGCCTGAGGCCCGATCGGGGTCCGACGTGGGTGCTGCCCCAGTGTTGTCCAGGTCCGGTGAGGAGGTGGCCGTTTCCCTGAGGCCCGCCGCCCTCGTCATCGGCTCTCCCCTGAGCCTCTTCCACCGGGATCCGCTCTGACCCTTCGTCCGTCTCAACGGTCCTGGTGGTTGAGTGATGCGGGTCGACGACCCGACCCGCAAAACTTTCGGTTCGGCGATCTGGTTTCCCCCCACTGGTCTGTGTTTGCCTTTGGGCGGCCTGGTTCGGCAGCCGTTGGACTGGATTCCTGGGATCTGGGTCCAGAGTTCGCCGTCCGAACATTTCTCTTCCCCTGATTCGCCAGCTGGACAATGGGCGGGGAGATCTCCGGAGCCATCTCGGCTATTTTTTGGACTCTGCCTGCCATACACCTCGGGTGTCACTTTTTCTTTTATCGTTATTAAGGTCACTTGGGTGTAATGTCTGTCCTGTTGGTGGATGTGTATTTATAGTGCTGTGCGTTTTCCTTCCCTCGTACCCAGCATTTTATTTTTTGTACCATGTTTTTAGTCTCGTTTTTGCATTGTAGAGTTATGTTTTGTTCCCTTTCAGACCATACTCTGCAGTTGCCCATTCATTCCAGTCACTTTCATTTCTTTAGGTGACTGTGGGTATTTATATATTCATGTGTGTGGGTTTTTCTTTGCCTGCACTCAGTATTTCTTTTTTATGCCCTGTTGGTTCATTATAGAGTCATGTGCCTTGTTTTCCGTAACACCATGCTCTGTAATTGTCCATTTGTTCCAGTCACTTTTCTTGGTGACTGTGTGTATGTACTTATATTGGTGCTGTGTATTGTGTTTTCCCTTTATTTGACCATACTCAGCATTTTTTGCCCTGTACCTTTTTGGTGGTTCTTTTTTTTTTTCTTGCTCTGGGTCACGCATGGTTGGTACTCTCTGGGTAGTATGTAACCGGCGTGTTGACCCAGTTCTTCTCCCCATCTGTACCTGGGTTAATTATTCAGTTTTGTCAGTATTGTATTTGGGTTTTTCTTTCCCGCTACCCTACATTGCCCCATTGGTGTTGTCCTTCCCTTGGCTTCTTCCCCTCCGGTCCGCCTCCCTTCCTCCCGCCCTAGGTGGGGGGGGGGGGGGGGGCTGGGATGTTCCTGGTCGTTCAGGAGCCCGACCTTGAGGGAGGGGCTCTGTCACCATGGGTTGAGATGCCGTCTCGGCACTGAGCCCATGTTTTCCCTCATCCCTGCCTCCCATTGAGCGGCGTCTCAGCTGACCCCAGCTGGCAGCATTATGGACGGCTGGGGCCAATTAGTCTTCATCAGCTGGGGCGCTGCCAATGAGGATAAATAGGAGCAGCCTCGATGACTCGGGGCTGCGACATAAACACATTGCTAAGCTGAAGCCCCTTCGTCTGGTGTCAGCTCATACTCCTCTTGCAGCATTCCTGTGTTTGTATCCCGCTGTGAGTATGTACGTCTTGCTACCCCCACGTCCGGTACGAGCTGCTTACCTCTGCGCTGTGCAACCTGTGAGTGTACCTCTGCATGAGTATCTGTGCTCTCCTCATCCCTTCCCCTTTACCCTGAATAAAACATCTCGACTCACTGGCTTGCCCCTGGCTCTGATTGCCCGGCTCCCTAGAGCCGGATATGACAACAAGATCAATTAATAGAGACACTCCAGTTCAGAATAAACAGAATGGTGAGCTATTATTTTTATCTATTCAAACATTCAGTTTCCAATTGAAATGCTTAACCATACTTATGTAAAATAAATGAAGCGTTATTCACAAACAGGATATGGAAGAAATATATCAGACCGAGTTACACTTGAAGTGTTCTATATTTCACTGTGGATAATTTAGTCTTTTGGCTTTGTTCAGTTTTAAGAAACTTGATGAGTTATTTGTTCGTGTAACAGTTACTAAGGTTAACAAACATTAATGGTAACAGCACATATTTTTTTTTCTCTTTTCTTTCTTTCTCTTTACCTTTATTGGATACTTCCCGTAGCATAGTTGTGGGGTCCTTGTTCTGTTTTGTACTTGCTAGACACGTCTAAGTTTGTTTTCTATTTAAATATCTTATCTGGGGAATCTACCCAGGGGTACGTGGGGATCCAACTATCTTACAAGTCCAGCTCCAGTGAGTGGAGATCTGATTAATGTCATTACTCAGTGGCTATGTTTACATGGACACAAGTAACCAGATTAAAAGCCTGATCGGAATAAAAATGCTTCATGTAAACACGCCAATCTGAATATTCTAACCCGATCACGCTCATTCGGATCAAAATTTCATTCCGATTGAGAGGGGTGGGTTATGCCGATTGGTAAGCCGAATGGTGCGCATGAAAACACTTAGTCCGAACGTAGGGCAGAAAATATGTTTACTGCACGTCTGTACACCAGCCGCACGTCGACGTGACGTATTTCCGCCTTAGCAGCAGCTAGCGGAAAACATATCGGGAGTAAAACAAAACTGGTCTGTATTGCCTGCTGTCTCCCTCTGTTCATCATATGCAGAAGTATGTACTTGTAGCTTCATTACGGAGACCAGCAGAAGCAAAAGTACAGTCTGAATAACACAATACAGGTCAATTTCAACACGAAGTGGGGCTTGCTAACACTGGAAGTTGCTTCTTCTTCTACTATTTCCGGAATGTCAAAATGTCGATGTGCGCATGTCAAAATGATTTATTCCATTCAAACGTGTGACACATGGAAACGCACGTCCTAATCGGATCAGATTTTTCAGGATCCATGTAAACAGTAAAATTCTGGTCTGAATTGTAATCAGATTGATGAAATTTTGCCCATGTAACCGTGTCTAGTGATTATCACCAATGTCAGTACATGATAGTGTCATGACGGTGAGCATGGGTGGAGAGCCGTGCTCACGTCTTCAGTTTATCTCTGATTATTTTCTGTATTTCCTTATTTCAGGTTATTTTGTGCTTATTCTGGTTGGGTTTGGATGCACTGTTATTTGAGTTTGGTATTTCTTTCTGCTTTTGAAGTTCTGTTCTTAGTTTTGTATCTATTATCTTGTTGTGTCTATGCGTCCATGGCCATCCGGTTTTGTATTTTATATTTCTGCCTGTGTCTGTGAGCCTCCCTCATCCTCACCGTAGCTTCCTTTTTGTTGGACATGTTTATCAGTATTGTCACTTACTGTTATCTGGTCCTTGTCCTTGGTTAGTCTCGGTTCACCCTCTGTAACATGATTTATTAGTAGTCTCCCAGTTTGTGCTTTTACACTGACAGCGTGTTTTGTTACTTCCGTGTGTCTAACCCTGTACGTGGGCTGTAACACCTGTCATTGGTTTGATTTTATTATTCTCGCTCATGTCACCCACACCTGTTATCATTTGTAATTATCCCTGCTTGCCCTATTTAAGGACTGCTGTGTCGATTACTCGTTGCAGTGTCCTTCTCTATGTCCAGACGTAAGTTTTGCGTCTTATCCTAATGTTCTCAGTGTTCAAACAGGTGTGCTTCTTCCTAGCCTTTTTCCCTTCATTTTCCCGGTGTTTACGTGCACCTCAGCCGGGTTCCGTACCGGCTGTTCTCCTGTTTCTCTGGACATGAGCCCCATTTTCCCTGGCATTCCTGTACACCATTTCCTTCCGGTTATCCTGCCGTATCATATGTAAGTTTTTGTCCTAGTTGTATGTTTGTGCTTTTTGTTATTATATGTCTGCAACTCACAGTCAAGAGTCTGGGTCTTCTTCCTGCTCGAAAAGGGGCGGCTGATGACAGATAGATTGGATACAGGAGGAAAGAGTAGTGGTTTGACTCTAGTTAGATGGAATGTGCATGGACTGAATAGCCCAATTAAAAGAAGAAAAGTTTTTGCTCATCTTAAATCCCTGTCACCAGATATAATATTCCTGCAAGAAACCCATCTGAAGAAGGACTATCATATCAGACTGCAAAGTAAATGGATAGGAAATATATACCATTTATCCTTTATAACCAAAGCAAGAGGTACAGCAATTATGATGAGGAAAGGTACTCCTTTCACCCATAAAAACACAATATCTGATAAAGAGGGTCGATTTCTGATTCTGATTGGTGAAATGTACTCCATTCCTCTTACTCTGTTGAATATTTATGCACCTAATATAGACAATCCATCATTTCTCTCTTTTTCGAGATATGCCAAAAACAAATCTTATTACTGAAGGAGACTTTGTGTGCTAGATCCCTATCTTGATAGATCCTCCTCCCGTAAAAAAGAAAAAAGTAATTACAGTGTCTTCCTTAATGCCTTCATCAATAAGACTAATCTGTCAGATGTCTGGACAATAGTACACCCTACTGGCAAAGAACATTGTTTTTATTCAACAAGACATAACTCATACAGCAGAATAGATTATTTTCTCCTTGATGCAAAATTGTTGCCTTATACTTTGAATGCCTATAATATTCACTCATGCCATAAATGTTGGTTCCATCCCTCCTTCCTTGACAGAAGCAGTTATCGCTATAATTCATAAAAAGGCCAAAAATCCATTCGAAGTGGGGTCCTACTGACCCATTTCTCTGCTAAATCTGGATGGGAAAATATTGGCTAATATTCTTGCCCACAGACTGAGTCCTCTACTAAATAAATTGACAAACTCAGACCAGACGGGTTTTATTCCACACAGGAACTCATTTTTGTTAGATGTTTATTTAATGTTATATACTGTACTCCACCAGTAAACCAAAGAAAGAGTTGCCCATTCTGTCATTAGATGCAGAGAAGGCATTTGACCAAATTGAATGGCCTTCCCAGTAATTTTGGAAGGAAATTTACATCTGTGGTCAAATTACTATATACACTGGTGTGAAAAAGTGTTTGCCCCATCCTGATTTCTCTCCTTTTTTTTGTAAATTTGTCACACTTCAATGTTTCAGATCATCAAACAGATTTAAATATTACAAAAAAAGATAACACAAGTAAACACAAAATGCAGTTTTTAAATGAAGATGTCTATTATTAAAGGTAAAAAAAAAAAAAAAATCCAAACCTACATGGCCCTCTGCGAAAAAGTTGTAATTCAGCCACATTGGAGGGTTTTCAAGCATGAACTGCATTTTTAAGGTCATGCCACAGCATCTCAGTCGGATTCAGGTCAGAACTTTGACTAGGCCACTCACTCCAAAGTCTTCATTTTGTTTTTCTTAAGCCATTCAGAGGTGGACTTGCTGGTGTGTTTTGGATCATTGATCTGTGGCAGAACCCAAGTGTGCTTCAGCTTGAGGCCACGAACAGATGGCTGAACATTCTCCTTCAGGAATTTTTGGTAGACAGTGTAGAAGAGCTTAGAATAACGAGGCGATGTGACTTATAAACCAAAGTTTATTATCAGCTTCGCTCCTCTAACAAGTCTCATCTAGTGCAGCAGCAGAAGAAGTAAGAGAGCGAACACATTCAACTCTACGTACTTATACTCACACATAACAAAAGACATGCATATCAAAGCTGACATCCCTCATTATCTTAATCCCCCTCCTTTGTCTTCGTACCCCTCCACCTGGCCCTGGGAGGTCAGGGCGACCTATCTGGTCTCCACCGCAGCGCCTCGGATGCTCTTTGATCTTCACTGGCGGTTGAGACCTTTTGTCCTGTTCTGAGGTGTGAAGTCGCTTTACATATGTAATCACCAAACATTCTCACATGCTTATACATATGTAGGTTATGAGATATATGATTAATATAGACCACAGCCCCCCCCCCAAACGACTAAGAAAAGGACAATAGAAAAATTCACAGTTTAAGATAATTATTATGACATACTAACTGCTACACCTCTTGACAAAGAAGAAACTTTCCAGCAGCCATGCTCCTAAGAGAGTTCAGTGGTAATCATAACAGCATAGTAAAATCACAAGTCAGTCCTAAACTGTTACAGCACAATTAGTGAACAACTTTTGAGTAGTTTGCATCAGTCCCTGTGCCGTCTGGGTTTTAATCTTCTCCCGAATCTGCTGTGGGTCCACTTGGGCGTCCTGGTGGGACCTTCCTGTAAGGAATCTGCAGCTTGGGAAGGAGAGTGATTATTTGTTCCCTGCAGGGGGGCTGAGTCTTTTCTTTTGGGGGGTCTACCCCGCCGAGGTGCTCTCGCCAACCGTGCAGGCTCGTCTCTCAACAAGAAGGCAGGTTTAAGTCTGTCAATGCTGACTGTTTCTTTTCTGTCCCCAAAATCAAGCACAAAATGCTTATCACCAGGTTCCAGCACTCTGAATGGTCCATCGTATGGTGGGCGGAAGGTTGGTTTTAAAGCTTCATGCCTAACAAAAACGAATTCAGCATTTTTTAAAGCTTGGGGGACAAAAACCCGTGGAAAAGAGTGATGTGCCGGTCCGGGGAGAGAGTCCGGTCCGTTGCTGCCTAAAAACCTCGGGGCTGGAAGATGCCCTGGCTCTGGGTTCTCTGGTAAAAATTCACCTGGGAGCCTGAGAGGTTGTGCAAAAACTAATTCTGCTGGGGAGGCGTCTAAATCCTCTTTAGGTGCAGCACGCAACCCCAATAAAACCCAAGGAAGTTTATTTACCCAATTTGTGTCCGTTAGTGAGGCTCTGAGGGCGGCCTTTAACGATCTGTGAAAACGCTCACATAACCCATTAGCCTGAGGGTGATAAGCGGTGGTGCGGTGAATTGTCGCTCCTAAGCTGCTGGCCATGGCTGACCAAAGCTCTGAGACAAATTGAGGCCCCCTATCGGACGTGATGTCCGATGGGACGCCGAAACGTGCCACCCAGTTTGTCAAAAAAACGCGAGCAACTTCCTCCGCTGTAGTTGACGCCAGAGGGACCGCCTCCGGCCAGCGCGTAGTGCAGTCTATCATTGTTAACAGATGTGTGAAACCTTGGGAGGAAGGTAGTGGTCCCACGAGGTCGACATGAACGTGGTCGAACCTTCTAGCAGGGATTCGAAAAGGCTCTAGAGGGGCTTTTGTGTGTTTGTGTACTTTGGCGCGCTGACAAGAAATGCAAGTCTTTGCCCATTCTTTTTACATTTTTGCACAGGCCAGGCCACACAAACTTTTCGGCAACCATTTTAACCGAAGCACGCACACCTGGGTGTGCGAGGGAGTGAATTGAGTCGAAAATACGGCGGCGCCATGCAGCTGGGACTACCGGGCGAGGTCGGCCGGTTGAGATGTCGCATATTAGGGGGGGCACAC
The DNA here is from genome assembly GCA_020510985.1 of Pholidichthys leucotaenia. Taxonomy (NCBI): domain Eukaryota; kingdom Metazoa; phylum Chordata; class Actinopteri; order Cichliformes; family Pholidichthyidae; genus Pholidichthys; species Pholidichthys leucotaenia. The sequence continues at coordinate 226,182,663 of CM035836.1, forward strand.
CGTCGCGTAAACCCCTTTCCTCCAGCCTTAACCCTGTTGGTCCAGACAGGAGTGCACGCACGTCCGCGTCACTACTTTGCTCCTCCGCCATGGCTGCATAATCTATCCCTACGTGGATTGGGGCTGCGTATGTGTCCGCGTTGGCGAAGAGTTCTGCGGCTGAGGTTTGTATAATCTGTCTCCTCACGATCTGGCGATGTCACAGCGCGGGAGAGGCAGTCTGCTACCACGTTAAGTTTGCCTGCCACATGTCGAATGTCTGTGGTGAACTCTGAAATCGCAGCTAGCTGTCTTTGTTGCCTGCCTGACCACGGTTCAGAAATTTTAGCCATCGCAAAGGTGAGCAGTTTGTGGTCTACAAAAGCCGTGAAACGCCGCCCCTCCAACCAGAACTGGAAGTGGCGGATGGATAAATGAAGCGCTAGCAGCTCCCTGTCAAAGGTGCTGTATCAGTTTGCTCAGTTTGGTTTAGCGATTTGCTGAAAAATGCCAAAGGTTGCCAGATTCCGCCAACGTGTTGTTCTACAACCGCCCCTATGGCCAGGTCTGAAGCGTCTGTGGTTAGCGCAATGCGCGCCGAGTGATCAGGGTGAACCAACAATGTGGCATTAGCTAGGGCACTTTTTACTTCCGCGAAGGCGCGTTCGCGCTCCGGGGTCCATTCAACCGCGTTGGAAGCTTTTTGTTTTCTGAGCGCGTCATGTAGGGGCTGCATGAGCTGAGCTGCGTGGGGGAGGAAACGGTTGTAAAAATTAACCATTCCCAAAAATTCTTGCAGCGATTTGACAGTTTGTGGCCGTGGGAAACTTTTTACTGCGTGAACTTTGTCTGGCAGTGGGACTGCTCCCTTTGGTGAAACTCTGTGTCCCAAAAAATCAATTTGTGACACGCCGAATTTGCATTTGGCTGGATTGATTATTAACCCGTGCTCTTCTAGTCTCTGAAAAACCATAGTGAGATGCTGTTCGTGTTCTTCCTCAGACGAGCTGGCTACCAGCATATCGTCGAGGTAGACGAACACGAAAGGAAGGTCGCGTAATACTGCGTCCATCAGCCGCTGAAAGGTTTGAGCAGCGCCTTTGAGGCCAAAAGGCATCTGCAAAAATTCAAAAAGACCGAAGGGGGTTATTACAGCTGTTTTAGGAATGTCCTCCGCCCGAACAGGGACTTGATGATAGCCGCAGACCAGGTCTATTTTTGAAAAAATGCGCGCACCCGCCAGATGTAGTGAAAAATCTTGGATGTGAGGAATTGGGTAGCGGTCATGCGCTGTCGCATTGTTTAATCTGCGGTAATCGCCGCACGGTCTCCAAGAACCGTCGGATTTCGGGACCGTGTGAAGCGGTGACGCCCAGGGGCTTTTTGAGCGCCTGATAATGCCTAGTTTTTCAAGGGTGGTAAACTCGTCCTGAGCTATGACGAGCTTGGTCGTGTCTAAGCGCCGAGCTTTGGCGAATACGGGTGGGCCCGTTGTGGGAATAAAGTGTTCGACCCCGTGTTTAGCCACTGTAGCTGAGAATTTGGGAATTGTGAGTGCTGGAAATTGGGTGAGGAGTTGATCAAACTTACCTCCTGCTGTAGTGACGCTGGCCTGCACGGGTGGTGGAGAAACTCGAGCTGAGCAGGGAATAGAAGCAAAGGGCAATGCATTAACCAAACGTCTGTTCGCTAGATCAACTAATAACCCATGTGCACACAAAAAGTCTGCGCCCAACAAGTTAAAACTCACCGCCGCTACAACAAATGTCCATCTGTAGTTGCGGCCATGGATGCGGAGGGGCAGGCTCTTTTCGCCAAAAGTGTCGATGATGGAGCCGTTGGCTGCCACCGCTCCATTGCCCCGGGGGCCCATGGCCCGGTCTGCTTGGGAGGGCATGATAAAACTCAGTTGAGCTCCCGTGTCGATAAGGAACTGCTTGTCGGTGTGTCCGTCCGTCACATATAGAAGCTTGCTTTTTTCGCCGAGAACCGCCGCTGTTAACGGTTCTCGGCTTTGGCGTTTCCCGAAATCGTGAATTTGCAGGGGGGAACGCATTTGTAAGCCTTCTCGGCGAAGCGGTGGTGGTAATAACAGACGTCGCTCCGTCTGTTACGTCTTGGCCATGTCGCTGTCACGGCGGGCGGATTCTGCTCAGTGGTTTGTGGCTCCCAGCGGCTCCGGACATCAGCGTTGAGGTCTGCGGATGCTGCTGTGGGTGTCTGTTCCTTGCAGGCGTTGACGAGTCGTTGAGCTTCGTGAGCCAGAGTGCGGAAGTCTTGCTGGGTGCTGCATCGCATGTTGGCAAGCGTCCCTCTCATGTGTGGCGGCAGCGTACTGAGGAATATAAATTGGAAGAGGAAGTTGTCATTGTCCTCTTCTTTAAGTTGCAGCAAGTCCTCCATGAGGTCCTTGGGTCTGCATCCTCTGTGGCCGTAGACCGCCAGGATCCTCTCGGCTCTCTCCTCGGCGGAGGGGACGAAATTCGCCACGATGGTCGCTTTCAGTTCTCTATATTTGTCCTGGGCCGGCAGCCGCCGGATTATGCTCTGCGCACATCTCGAAGTGGCGGCGTCGAGTTTGGCGACGATGTGATAGAACTTTGTATCGTCAGCCATGATGCCCGCAAGTGCAAACTGGGCTTCAGCTTGCTGAAACCACGAGGCGGGGTCTTCCTGCCAGAAGTCCGGCAGCTTGACGGTGACGGCGTTTGTGTGGACCGTCACTGATGTGTCCACAGGGTGAGAGTGCCTTCCTTCGGCTCTCTCCGCGGCGCTGGTGCTCGGTTGAGCCCTCTCTATCACTTCTGCCGTGGGGGAACGTCGTCCATCTGTTCCCCTGTCTGCATGGGCGCCGGCGTCTGCCTGGGTCGCCACAGATGAGTTGATCGCGGGGGAACGCCTCTGGTCCATCCTCGCGTCAGGGTCACCAGTGTAGAAGAGCTTGGAATAACGAGGCGATGTGACTTATAAACCAAAGTTTATTATCAGCTTCGCTCCTCTAACAAGTCTCATCTAGTGCAGCAGCAGAAGAAGTAAGAGAGCGAACACATTCAGCTCTACGTACTTATACTCACACATAACAAAAGACATGCATATCAAAGCTGACATCCCTCATTATCTTAATCCCCCTCCTTTGTCTTCGTACCCCTCCACCTGGCCCTGGGAGGTCAGGGTGACCTATCTGGTCTCCACCGCAGCGCCTCGGATGCTCTTTGATCTTCACTGGCGGTTGAGACCTTTTGTCCTGTTCTGAGGTGTGAAGTCGCTTTACATCCATCACCAAACATTCTCACATGCTTATACATATGTAGGTTATGGGATATATGATTAATATAGACCACAGACAGCAGAATTTATGGTTCCATTTACCACAGCAAGTCTTCCAGGTCCTGAAGCAGCAAAACAGCCCCAGACCATCACACTGCCACCACCATATTTTACTGTTGGTATGATGTTCCTTTTCTGAAATACTGTGTTACTTTTACACCGGATGTAATGGGACACACACCTTCAAAAAAGTTCAACTTTTGTCTCGTCAGTCCACAGAGTATTATCCCAAAAGTCTTTGGGGTCATCAGGATGCTTTCTGGCAAAACTGAGACAAGCCTTTATGTTCTTTTTGCTGAGCAGTGGTTTTCGTCTTGGAACTCTGCCATGTAGGGCATTTTTGCCCAGTCTCTTTCTTATGGTGGAGTCATGAACACTGACCTTAACTGAGGCAAGTGAGGTCTGCAGTTCTTTGGATGTTGTTGTAGGGTCTTTTGTGATCTCTTGGATGAGTTGTCGCTGTGCTCTTGGGATAATTTTGGTTGGCCAACCGCTCCTGGGAAGGTTCACCACTGTCTCATGTTTTTGCCATTTGTGGATGATGGCTCTCACTGTGGTTTGCTGAAGTCCCAAAGCTTTAGAAATGGCTTTATAGTGTTTTCCAGACTGATAGATCTCAATTACTTTTTCTCATTTGTTCCTGAATTTCTTTGGATCACAGCATGGTGTCTAGCTTTTGAGGATCTTTTGGTCTACTTCACTTTGTCAGGCAGGTCCTATTTAAGTGATTTCTTGTTTGAGAGCATGTGTGACAGTAATCAGGCCTGGGTGTGGCTAGGGAAATTGAACTCAGCTTTCCAAAGATGTGATAAAACACATTTAATTTATGTTTTAACGTGGGGGGGGGGGGGGGGGGGTTCGCTTTTTCACATAGAGCCATGTAGGTTTGGATTTTTTTTCCACCTTAATAATAAACACCTTCATTTAAAAACTGCATTATGTGTTTACTTGTGTCATCCTTGTCTAATATTCAAATTTGTTTGATGATCTGAAAAATTTAAGTGTGACAAATATACAAAAAAATGAGAAATCAGGAAGGGGGCAAACACTTTCTCACACCACTGTAGTTTAGTTTAATGTTTATTTGAAAGGGACATTATATACTAATGAACCTTAATACAAATGTAAGTATGCCAGATTTAGCAATACTGCTAATTTGCATCTGTAGTCCCCCGGTGGGTCTACAGCAACCCACATGCACAGATTCTCACTAATCAAGTGATGTCCCCCCATTTTGAATTGCATATGGCAGGGACGTCCCTTATCTCCTCTAATTTTCACACTCACAATAGAACCTTTATCCAAGAGTATCCATTCTGACCCTCTTATTCATGGTTTCGACACAAATAAATCTATTAATGAGATATCCTTATATTCCGATGACATTTTCTTGTATATTACCCAACCACAAATCACCATTCCAGATGTACTGGTTAAAACCAACTCATATGGATCCTTCTCTGGTTACAAGGTTAATATGAGCTAAAGTCAACTCATGCCCATAGTTATACATGATCCTTCTTGGGTGCAAAATCTTCCACGAAATGTTACGCTTCATTTCCCATATCCTTTTTTAGACAATTGAATGCAATTATAGTACCTTTTCTATGGAACTACAAGACTCATAGAATTGACAGGAAACACGTCTGTAAATGGCATTCACTTATATAGTGCTTTTATTCTCATCTCTAGATGACCAAAGTGCTTTTCAGATCCTGCTATCCACCCATTCACACACACATTCACACATTCACACACTGATGGCGGCATTAGTGTCTGTAAACCAAAAGGGGAGGGGGAATTGGCATTCCCAAACTTTTTATTATATACTGGGCCTCAAATATCGGAATAATGACATACTGGATAAACAGTACACCAGACCTACCTGAGTGGTTAGAACTAGAGCAAGAAGCATGCCAGCCATACGCTACAGGGGCCATCCTTCTCTCCCCGCCGCTCCATTGAAAAACCTCTGTGCAGTTGCAGTGTTTTGATCCATGGTTCTCTATGCATTTGGAAGCAAATTAAATCATATTTTGGTCTGAAACCTATATCTCACGCCTATTGCCGTTAACCCTACATTTACACCGTACACAATGGATAATACTTTTAAAATGTGGGAAAAGGCTGGTGTCCATACTATAGGAGATCTATAGATCAGGGGCATATTTGCCTCATTTAAACAGATACAGAGCAAAAAAGTTGAGAGATTATGTGGAAGGCCATTTGAAGAACTTCAAGACTCACAATTGCTCCATTATTCATCAGTTCCTACAACTCTTACCACATTCAGAAAAACTAATTTTGTGCATATACAGTGGGGAAACAAGTATTGAACACATCAACATTTTTCTCATTAAACATATTTCTGATGGAGCCATTGACCTGAGATTTTCACCAGCTATCAGTAACAACCCAAGTAATCCATACATACAAAGAAATCAAGGCCGCTGTGTTTACAAAACAAGTTTGATTTAATAAAGTGGAATGACACAGGGAATAAGTATTGAACACACAAAGAAAAAGAGGTGCAAAAAGGTATCGGAAGCCAAGAAACCAGCTGAAATCCGTCAGAATTTAGGAAATCATTCCCAATTAGTGCAAATTAATTTTAGCAGATTAAGTCCTGACTGACAGCCTTACTTGTCAGTCCAACATAAGGAAAATACTGCCAATATCATGTTGACGTCATTCAAATTTTTACACAATAAGAGCTTTCAAGTCAGTTTTACCGTGCTATGGTTAAGGCTAATTGCCATAGCAAGTAGACTGAACATGTTTGAAAACTTTTCTGAGGTAAAGAAGTGTATAAAAGCATCCACACACACATTTTTGGCTGCTCCCTATCCCGAGTTGCCACAGCGGATCATGGGTCCATATATTAATTAGGATTTTTTTAAGGATTTTTACACTGGATACTCTTCTTGAGGCAATCCTCCCCAGTTATCCGGGCTTTTGATCAGCACAGGGAGTACCACTGGTTTTGTGCTTTCCCCTGTGGCTGGGCAGCCAACTTTCCTTTCCCAGTTCCATTTATCAAGGTTCCAACAGGTGCTTGAAAGTGCTTGAATTTTAATGTTGTGTTGTCAGCACTTAGTTTTTATGGTCTTTAGTTTCAGCTGGCTGGGGATTGAACCCACAGCCTCCTGGCTAGGGGGCAGATTGTGATTAATGACAATGAAAATGTCTGCAATAAATTACTTTTTTTCAATTGATTCCTAGCACTGATGTTATAGTCATCATTATATGTCATTATTGTATGTTATAAATGTCATTGTTATAAATGCTATAATTGTTATTAATGTCAGTATTTGTTATAAATGTTTAAAACAGCATAACAATAGTGTGTAAATTTGCTTTTGTTTAAATGCAGGAGGACCAGAAGCATGCTTGTAAGCCACCTAAGGGTATTACTTGTGTTTGCAAGGAATTTTTGTGACAAAACAAATCTTGTGTCTGTATAATCACCTGACTCTTTACCATTATCACAGGTCCTGCTGCAAATCTGGAATACACTAGAACATGCAAACTGAACAATTCAGTGCCTTAAGCCGGTGGACTAGTTGAATACGATAAGGTCAGAGCTCCACTCCTGATTTAACGGATACAGAGCCGCTCCCATCTGGACACTGACAAGAGCGGCGCTCTCTTCTCTCCAAGTCAATGAAGAGACCTTCTACCTGTCTTGTTCACTCTTTCTCCTTTCCATCAGCCGGAGCCCCGATACACTATTCATAAACTTGGGCAGAGGGTTGTCTGACCTTTTTGCTGAAATGTTAGGGCAAATTAGTTGTCGGAGTAGTGGACGTGGCAGCCATGCTAAGACCCCAGCTGCAGTGCCATGCAAGCTCCTAATTTTCCCCCACCTCTCCAACTTTTCACAGGACATTTGCCCTTTATGCTTTTGTAGTGTAATTGTGCTACAGCCACAGAATAACTCACAAAAAAAGAGTTACAGATTGCAAAATATGGTGAATACTTACATGTTTCTACTTGGAACCATGATACACAGTCACATGCATAGCAAACGTCTTTACAAACAGGTGAATACAAGTGCTGATGAATCGACTCCTCGTGGAGAAAACAGTTACTCAAAGGCTTATCAAATACACTCCAGAAATTCAGCCATGTGGTCCGTTCTGTTGAAAGCTGAATATCAGCCCTTTCAATCAAAAATGAATTAAAAAAAATTTCCACATTACTCATCCATGTGGCCCCACTGCCTCACTACTCTGATTCATTCCATACATCACAAATCCCAGAATTATCACCAACTGTTAGCCTGAATAAAGAGCAGCTTATACTGAGCTCAAAAGCAAGCACCACCCCTTTAAAGCAGAGCAAACACCAAGCTTGTTGAGCTTCTGGCTCCGGAGTCTACGCATATTCATTATCTTATGTAATGGCTTTTTAATATAAACACCACCACATTCAGCACACATTAGGGGCCATATTTTGACTGTCATCCACGCACTTTTCAGACAGACTTTCTGCCGTGCGCTAGTGTTTTTTTGTTATTTTCTGTCTGCACTGTCTGTTTTTTACACCTTGCGTCACACCATCAAATTGCCAGTAGACAATGCGCCCGCTATGCGCTCGGAGGAGGCGCCTCATTTCAAAGAGGTGTGGCGCACACAATCTAATGCGCATTACACACTGCGCATAATGGGCAGTGCATTTCATCAGAATCCACTTTTGATCAGGAAAAAGGAGGTCTATCGTCAGAAGCGCATTGTTTAATGATATTTCAGTGGCGTGTTTTGACAACGTGCAGCTCTGGAGCTCAGGAAACGGCATGCGCTTGGATCTTGTCATGGGCCATATTACAACGACAGGGTCGGTTGATCAGTTGTCACTGACAGAACGCGTATATGGGCGTTTCCAAGTTCATTTCTTTATCACAACGAAATGAACTTTCCTCCAGCACATGACTCAGAGGCCGGTCTAATCATTCAGAGGTGTGTTTTGGATAATCCAATCCAAAGCACTCCTTCCCATCCCTTTAATACAAAGAGACACATTATCTAAAGTGAATTCTAATCGTGACATTTTCAGATGGGTTTTGCACTGACCAAAGCCCGTGTGTGTGAGCCAAAATGCATGTGATAGTAATGCTGCTTGGTAATAAGGAAGACACCAATCACAGCTGATGCTCAGTTAGTTATGTTAAAAAGAACAAACAAGTAAGAATGGGCTGAAAAAATCAGCTGAATTGTTTAATGTGTGCACAGTTACAACACAGACATGAAGAAAAGAGGATGATACCTGTGCAAACTTTCATAAACTTTCACTAACGATGGCGTGGAAGTCGCTCCCGGCTGTGGGGAGATGGAGTGCTCCCTCTCCTGTTGCTTTCGCCGACTGAGGGCCTCCCCCTGTCCGTCCTGGGTAGGAGCGAAGGAGGCGATATGCTGCCCGCCATGAAGCGAGCCCGCTCTCAGTAGCCTCTGCCGGGGGTTGACAGGTTGCTGACGGGGAGCTTGCTGGGCTGGAAACCCGGGGCACACGGCCAACACAGATGTGAACGCATCTCCTGTCTCTCTGGGGAGTTAGTGAAAAGTAAAACGCTGCACACAACACTGTTGATTTCTTGATGGTGACTTTATTGCTCTCCTATTTCCCACACAATTTATACAGTTGCCTTACTATTGATGTTGTCACTCTTTCACTATTTATCAGTGCATAGGAATCAGATGGGCATGAGCAGCTTAGTAAGGTTTTTTTACGTTTCCCACTGGATTTGTGAATTTAGGCAACATTAATAAATAAAATATTAGGCTTAGTATACTGTGTACAGTTAGCAACACTACATCAGTGTTGCCAAGTCTCACTCTTTTGTCACTCCAAAATAAGGAGCATACTACCAATGTCATGTTGACTCCCTTCAGATTTTTACATAGTAAGAGCTCTCAAGGCACTGCTGTCAAGGTATAGTCAAGGCTAAATGCCATAGCAAGAAGACTAAAAATTTTCTAAATCTGATTCTGAGTAAAAATTGACCCCAGTTTGCTCAAAACTGCATAAATGATAAGCCAAAGCAGCTTTTGGATTTTGTTCTGTGGAACAATGGGAAAAAAAACTGGAACTTTTTGGGCCTATGGAGCAGCAGTATAGCTGGAGGAGAAAGAATGAAGCACACGCTGAAAAAAACACCATGCCTCAAGTGAAGCATGGCGGTGGCTCAGTGATGCTCTGGGGCTGCTTCGCTTCCTCTTGCACTGAAAGCTTGCAGCATGTGGTGGGCAAGAGGGATTCAATCAAGTGTCAGGAAATCCTGGGCGAAAATGCCATATTGTCTGTGAGGAAGCTGAAGCTTGGGCGTCATTGGACCTTCCAACACGACAGTGATTTCACGCATACCTCAAAGTCCACCAAGGTTTGGTTTCAGAAGAAGTCCTGGAAGGTACTAGAGCGGCCATCACAGTTGCCTGACTTGAACCTCATTGGAAATCTCTGGTGGGATTTGAAAAAGGAGGTTGCAGCATGTAAACCCAATAATATTAGTGAACTGGAGGACTTTACCCATGAGGAGTGGGCTAAGATTCCTCAGAATGCTGCCAGAAGCTGGTGTCTGGCTATGCATCACATTTACATGTAGTGTTGGATACTGCAATTATATGAATATGATTATTAATAATTAATAACTGGAATTAATAATTATTGCATTACCTCATTGTAACACGAAAAGGGGAACCACTCACGGTTTTAAAAGGCGCGCCGCATAATGGAGGGCAGTAGCTGCACCACACCCGAAGTTACTATATTCATTGATATCGTAACTCCCTCTCATGTAATATTGCTTAAATTGTATGCACTACTACAACAGTATTACTATAATACTGTAATATTATAATACTGTAATAGTTCCACTGTATATTTCTTAGTTGCACAGAATCCTCTCATAATACTATGGCATACTTATAGAGTTTGAAATACCTACAATATGCCCACTGTGAAACCAAAATGTGTTGAGAAGATGTATTTTGTGTGGCCTCGACCCCAAAAAGTAAGACGAAGGCTCATGTGTGCAATTCATGCTGTTTAGTCAGCATCTTGATTTATGACACCTATCAGATGGATGAAATATCTTGGCAAAGGAGAAGTGCTCTTTTTTCTTATCTGACACATTAAACATTTCCTGTTATGGGGTATGTTATGTTGATCTTTCCATGGAATGTACTAGCATGAGCATAAAAATGCCACCCTTGGCCATTTGACAATTGGTCAAATCCCTCGGACAACTGGTAGTAATACGATAAAAGTCTCTGCCCTAACCTCTAGATCATGGGTCATGCTTGGGTTAGGCGTCACCTCTTCCAATGATTGAAGTTGGGACAGCGGCAGAGAAATGTTTTTCAGTGGTGCAAATACCACATATCCAGTGCACATGAATAATGTCTTTCTTATATGCCATGGCGATTTTTTTTTGAGTGAGAAACTGTGGTATTTGTGTGAGTTTTAGGCGAGACTGTCCTGGGTTCAAAATATTGTCTCAGTAATTGTTGTTGGCCTTCTGAAGGCATATCAGTATATTCCTACTCTGTCGTACTAAATAGGGCCATTTCAGTGTGTGTTCTTTGTGCAATGTGTTCACAGCTGTGGTATTTCTTTCCAGCTTTTGTACTATTTTAATACTGATCAGCTGCACACAAAAGATAAGGATATTCAATAAGGAGAATATTTCATGAAGACAGCTGTTTTAAAACTGTTTATTTATCCTCAAAAATACACAATTCCGCTCTCTCACTGAATTCATTTGTCCTCTATCTGAACTTGATCTTAACTTCTGGTTGAGGGTGAAAACTGATCTCCAATCCCTACAGGCTCCTTGCCTCTTCTTTCTGACCTTAGCCTGACACTGATCCAGCCTTTTGAAGACAAGCGAAGATAAAGTGTAAATCAAGGGGTTAGTCGCTCTGGTGATCCAGGTCTTTTTCCTTCCCTGTCTGGGCTTTGTGTTTGTGCTCTGTGAATCAATGAGCCCCACATGCTAAACCTGTGAAATAATTGGGTGTGTGCCTGTAATTACTGAGTTTTTAAACAGTAATTTTGTTATATAGCATATTACTGCAGAAGTAGTGACGTTACAGTAACGCGTTACTTTGTAACGCATTACTCCCGAACCAACACTGCTATTCAAATTTGGGCCTCTCCCATCTCAAACAGTAAATATCAAAATGCTGAATATTTACAACCCATTATTCTGCTGTGTGTGTATGGGTGGGGGGGGGGGCCCAATGACAGACCAGCGCACTGTCTGTGAAAGGTCATATAATCAAAGCATTTCCAATGATAACATGTGAGCACAAGTCATGTTGACTTGTTTTCACAGATAGTCTCTTGGTTGTCATGCAAAATCTGGCAACACCTGTCAAAACTATTATTATTATTATTATTATTATTATTATTGTTGTTGTTGTTGTTGTTATTTTTTATTGCTATTATTGTTATTCTTATTCTTATTATTCTTATTATTATTATTATTATTGCTGCTATTGTTGTTATAATTGTTATATTATTATTGTTATTATCGTTACTGCTAGTGTTATATTGTTATTATTATTATTATTAGTGTCATTATTATATTATTATTATTATTATTATTATCATCATCATCATCACATATGGGGCACTGTCACACATTTTGAGAACCTCTTCACTTTGGCCAGGCCTAAGCTGTCCAGTTTTAACAACTCAACAACCAGCGCACGCTTCCATCAGGATAAATTAGTTACAGTCACCGTATCACATCCTGTCTGCCCTGGCTGTTTACCCGAGGCCATGATTAAGTGCCGTGATGGAAAGCATCAACATCCATGTCATCCATATTTGATGAGTGAATGTCTCTCCCATTACACACAACAGGGGCAATCTGTAATCAGCATTCACACACACTGTGAATAATTATTTACCAGGATAATGGTTGTGTTTATGTAAGCACAAAAGGTTGATTTTTATTTTTGTCCTTTTTTTTCTTGCGATAATAAAGAGAACTCTGATTAGGTAATAGCATGACTGATTTCCTGCTGCTATTAGCTGGCTTGTTCAAGTTGCCTCCTGTTCTCTCAACCAGTGTTATTAACCCCCTTCACAGAAAAAAAAAAAAAAATAACTCCAGGACAACAGAACTGCATAAATGAAGAAGCCGATTTCCCCCTGTGTTAATGCTTTAACATGAGATAACATTTTTCTGACTCTTATGCACTCTGCTCACACACGTACTCAATGTGGCTGCACTGGGCAGAGTTACATTTGGTTTCAGAGTTCCCTTATAAACCTTAGATTTTTATGAGGTAGACCCAGTTTCTGCAGGGTAGCACATTAAAGACAAAGTGAATCCACAAATGAGGTCACCAAAGAGGGCTGCAACCTTAAGGGCAGGGAATCATGGTATCTCACTTTTACTGACTGCAAATGCCATGTAAAGATTAGCATATACGTAGATGGTGAGACTGGTTTTTATTAAATATTAAATCAGGATAGGGCCAAGTTGACAATGTGGAGTATAGCTATTCGTAAAATGACACCTATCATATCAGGTTTTGCTGAAACAGTTTTGGAAAGGTGGCGATGTTGGTTCAGCCAAGAGTTGATATATTGTGCAGACTGTCATGATGCGGAGCATGGTGTGGAACCGTGCTCACACTTTTTGTTATTCTGATTATTTTCTGTAATTTCTCCACTTTAGTCTGGCATTTAATCTGGTTGGTTGGATGTATTATGTTATTGGAGTTTGCCATTTGTTTCTGTTCTTAGTTTAGTTATTATTATCTTGTCTTTGATATTATGTGCCTGTGACCATCCAGTTTTGTATTTTGAATATGAACTGCCTTTTAGACATGAGCCTACTCTCTTATTTGCCTTCAGTCCTCCTTTTATGTTGGTATTTCCTAGTATCTCTTGGTTGTATTCCTTCTTGTTCTTGCCTTGGTAAATAGTCATCATTATTTGCAATGATAATGCAATGATATATGCAAAAGATGCAATAGACTTACACAATTGTCCCCTCCGGCATACAACTAGGAAAATACCGGTAGCTACGGAGGGTGAGAATATGTATGGGCACATAATCATACCATGTAGGATAACTAAGTAGACGGTTGTGCTGTTTCATCCCATCTAGCAACAATGCTCTGCACTGTGTGTGTTTATACATTTACATATTTATTCCATCTAGCTACAATGCTCCGCACTGGGTGTGTTTATGTTTATGTTTATATTTATATATCTATATATTCATTCCATCTAGCTACAATGCTCCGCACTGTGTGTTTATATATCTACATATTATTCCATCTAGCTACATTGCTCCGCACTGTTTATATATTTACATATTAATTCCATCTAGCTGCAATGCTCCGTACTGTGTTTATATACTCATATATTTATCCCATCCAGCTACAATGCTCTACACTGTGTCTGTGTGTATATATATATATTTATAGTAATATGTACATATGTATATTAGCTGCTCTTGCTTGCTTGTTTTTTTTTTTTTTTTTTTTGTTTTTTTTTTCTTGCCTTCTGATTGTTGCTCTGAGTGTTGCTATCCCTGTGCTGTTGCAATCCTGGAATTTCCCCGTTGTGGGACTAATAAAGGCTTATCTTATCTTATCTTATCTTATTTGTATATTCTTTGTTCATCTTCTGTATCATGATTTATTATTCATTCCTGTCTCTACTTTTATTTTTACAGCCACCTCTGTTTACTTCCTCTTTTAGCTCAAGTTTTCAGGTTGTCACAGCTGTCATCATTTGAGTCCTTATCCTCCCTCCTGTTATCCACACCTGATGATCATTTGTTAATTCCTCTTTGTATTATTTAAGGGCCGCTGCACCGCGGTTTGGCGCAGCGTCCTTCATTTATCTCCAGTCATGAATCCCACGTCTAGTCACTGTATTCCTGCATGTGCCCCATGCTTCAACCTTCATTCCAGCATGTGTCCCACATCTTAACCTGTCTGGCTATTCAACCTCTCGTATCCTGCCTTGTAAGTTTTCTTCTTATTTTTGTTGGACTTTGTGTTTTTCATTAAACGTTTTTGCAAACTCACAGTTTAGCGTTTAGGTCTGCGTTCCGCTCCATCTGGGTGTTTATGACAGCCACTGATGTAAATTAGTGAATAAAATAAGACTCTTTCCCTACAGGTCTGGAAAAAAGGAAAAACAACTGAACATAATGAAATCAAATTTGGATTCAGTTGCTTTGACTTCAGTTTTAAATCCTTCTACTGCTTGTATTTGGTGGGCACTCTGACAGCAGTATCTGTTACTGGTGAAACCCACAAACAGCAGTAACAACGCAAATGGTGAAACTGAGTACAATGCCTTCAAATCGCTTTGACTGGCCACCCCACAGTGTTGTAGATAAACTGGTAGTAATGCATTCATGTTGGGTTTTCTTTGGAATAAACTGACTCAGAACAATTTGTCAGATTACAAAAAAGACATCACAAAATCCATTTCAGAGTCTCAGCTCAACTTTGACCAAATGTGCAGCAACGTTTTGCCGTTGCAGACCAGTCAGGCTCTTTGCTATTCAGGTCCTCTTCTCATCGTGCTGCATTTTCAGCAGACACAGATGGACTGAGTATAACACCTTTTTCTTTTTTTTCTTCCTTGGTTTTGATTAGAAATTTAATGTCCTCACGAGCCCTAAAATGCACGGTCTGCTAAATATGCTCCCATAAATGCATATAGAGATGGTATCCGCTATAAAATTGGGCTCAGATAAGAGCTACATCAAGAAACATCTGGACTGTTGCTGTTTAGGGGTTGCCAAATCTGTGCTCATTTCAAACAGTCCTCCAAAACTGTAACCGGTGTCCTGTCTTGTTTCCTCACAGTATGTGTGAGGCTGTGAAGAGAGACATCGCTTCAAATGGGAAAACTTCATGATTGCATTTAGCTTATTGATTTTTTTTTTTTTTTAATTATTGTTATTTTTAAACTCCAAACAATTCCTGTTTGGAATGAAGTCCCTAATCCATTATTCTCTCCACACAGTTTAGAAAATAAGACAGTGTGCATACATTGATCATGTTGTGTGGTCAGTATAACCCATCTAAACATATTCAGCCTTATCCCAGTCAGTCTTATCCCAGGAAGAACTAGAAAAGCACTCAGAGAGTGCATACCTCCACCAAGGCTGCTCCAAGGTCCTGGTGGAGGTATGCATTCTCAGATCATAACCAAAATTTTATGTCTTCATCCTTGGCCCAAGGGCTACCTCTGGTGAAAACGTCATCCAAATCCATCCAGAAGTTTTTGTGTAATCCTGCTAACAGACAGATAGATTACATCACCTCCTTGGTGGAGGTAATAAGAAAAAGTGACACAAAGCTGAAAAAGGACTAACGGACACATGAAGGTTTAGTATTGATGAGAAAGTGTCTTTTGTCCTTCGTTTGCACATTTTAATTAAAACATGCTTGTGTTTCATCGCTGCATGATCGAGCATCAGGCATTATGTAATTAAGCATAAAAGTAACGATACAATCCCTGGTTTCTTAAGACCAAAGCTGTTTTTTCACTGAAAGCAAATTGATCCTTGTTCTCTGTAGCATTGATCCCCGTTTTTAAAGAAAACAGGAAGGAACCTTTCTACTGTGATTAAATGCAGCTTTCCATTTTCCTCTCATTTTACACAGCTACATTTGCATCGCTGAATTCTGCGGGATCTCTGTGTCATGAAAGGACTGAAATGACAGCACTTAAATCCTCACACTCATCTTAATGTTTCCTTCAATTTTTAAAACTTTTTTTTTAAATCATAAGCACATTTGGGAAGTTAAGGTGAAGTCTTGGGGGAACTGTTGACTTCAAAAAATAGGCTGAAATGATTTGGCTGGCCTCAACATTTGTAGCGATTAACTGTGTTTTTCGCACAAATGTATCAGAAAGAGGCAGACAGCCAGACTAACCATTAGCGTGCTAGAGAATCCCAGAGACCTTGCTAGCCCAATTTAAATGATATTTACTGACACAGCCATAATTAATGGAAAACAGTGGTCACCTGTGCAATGTTTCTCTGCATAATTGTCGTTATTTTTCATCACCACTTCCAAATATTATAAATGGGTGCTATTAGTAGCCATTACTGAATATAGTGAACTACAGACATCAGTGCCAAGGCTTCAAAATTCCTACTTTCCCAAGGCAGCCATCGGCACATCTAAGAAGCAGAATCTCTATAGTAACAGATGCGCTGTTTATCCTGTGCATTAAACTAGATTCATAAATTTCATTGCTCTCACAGGAAGTGAGAATGGAATCTTGTGAAATGTAATAATCAACTCAGTTTTGCAGCAAAGCCACTCTTAAAAAAACAGTTTACATGCATTGTGTTCTGACAGTCGAGCATTACAAACACCGGCAGCAAAGCTGCTCTTTCTTGACCTTTGCTGCAGCCAGGTGTGGGGGAGGGGGTGATATCAATTTTCTGATACATAGTAATAATCAGTTTTTCATATATAATGCCTAGACTTGGTTGTAGTCTCGAAGTCTCAAATTTAAATCAACAGAGGGACAGAGGCCATGATGTTGGGGGACAGCTTGAACAATGAAAAAAACAATGTGTATATATATATATAAAACAAAAGTTATATAGCTGCTCATTACTTACCTGTATATTATATTGAGTCAATTATATGAGTAGCGGTTATGCCCTGAAGCAGAACTGTTGTGTGTTGTCTCATCCAAATAGATATTTACCCCACCAGCCTGAAAGCTCCCTGCCTCAAAATGCATCAAACACCGTGTGGGAAGTTGACATCAGAAAGATGGGGATGCCATCAGATGAAAGGGGTGTATGTGTGTGTGTGTGGGGGGGGGGGGGGGGGGACAGGGACGGCAGACTATAAGAAGCTCTGCACCAGTGTGCTGTTTTTAACAAGATGAGGAATTCTCAAAACTCGGCTCTTGATGCATTTTATCTTTTTTTTTCCAGTAATTTTCTCTACTTGGACTATTCTCCATGTCATCCTACAAGTTGACCTTCCTCCTCCGATTTCAGAAAATTACATAAACTGATAAATTATTCACAACACTTAATCTTCTGTAAATATTGGATCACTGAGAAACAGTACAGCTGTTTTTGGAGTTCATGCCATGTCACTAACTTAGAGTCAGAGAAAAAGTCCGAAGTCTCCAAAAATTTCCAATTTGCATTCATGTTTTTTTTTAATAAATCATGAGTGTTTTATAGCCCAACTGAATGTCAGACTTATTTAAAAATATTTAAAGGAGACAAAACCACAATGAACATTTTAATTATAACATGTGACGTATTATTCCTCAGAAATAATGCTATGAAGAGAGTCTTCCATGTCCAGGAAACACTATTTCAGTACCACGACATAGATATTGCCACCATTGCCTTACATCATTTGTCTTTTACTGACTCAGCCCGAACTCACAGAGTAACAGCTGACACGTCTTACCAGTCGTCCAGGTCTTCATCTCCAATGCTGCTCTCAGGATGTGGGACGTTGTCCATCTCAGCTGCTGGGAGGTCTGAAGAAACGACCAAAAAAAGTGTCAGGGATAAATTATCAGCCCTTGATAGAAAGCTTATTAATTTTACAAATAACATTCAGGAAAAAAAAAAAAAGAAAAGAAAAATGATTTTACACACAGACTGCTGAGAGGCATTTTTCTGATACTAATTGTAGCATCGTCTCCTCAAACCAATCCAGAAGATCACTTTCCTCCATTCTACAGGGATTTCATTTTTTTTTTATTCTACAGGAATATCACTTGTTTTCATATTAACTACCCTCACTCAAGGCCTGACCAAGAATGCTTTCCCCAGGACCCCAATGTAAACAGTTGCCTCTTGCAGAGATGAAAAGGATCAGAATTTGCTTTTAAAGGCTAAAAGGGACCATAAAAACTCAGAGTCCAAATCCCCAACGTGGACAGTTCATGTGGATAGCATCTGCCCTATGGGAAACTAATACTCTTAAAAGGTCATAAACTTCTTAACCAGACGGGTTTATGGCTTTTGACATATACAAGACCCCTTTCCAGATATCACAGACCTAAAGAAATTATCTAATGCTCAACAGTACCTCCTAGTGAATACCTACGGAATGTGTTTCGTTATGTATAATCTGACTGTCAATTCTTACTAAACATTAAGTTTCTTTCAGCTTATCATCTCCCCCAGATCCTAAGGATACTGAAAATCAACCTTTTGATCATCGACCGGGGTTTGCAGTAATTCATTAATCCTTGTTCTAAATATGAGTGCATGTATTATAAATATGTATAAGAAATGTCATGTTCATGAGTGTTAGTCAAACAAATGTCAATATTAGTAGTAATGGTATAAATGCATGATCACTGAATATTAGCCAAGTCACTTAATTTAGTTAGATCTTATATTGAGCACCTAATTTTATAAGAACTGAATGGGTATTAATTCTTGTCCGCTATCATTCCTGGCCCCCCGGCTTTCTCTCCCTTTTCATGGGATAATGCCCTTTTCATTGGATTCGCAGCTCCCAAACAAAGAAATGTTTTCACGTTGGATAACGGCCCGTTCAAACTCCTCTTTATGAAAGTTGATTGGTCTGTCTTGCGACCGGCCCTTTTTTTATGACCCAATGGCTCGCTCAGTTAAAGGAGTGAGGAGCCGCCCTGCATGTAAGACAGAGAGGAAGAGGAAAGAAAGAAATGAAAGAAAGAAATAAAAAAGAGGATAAGGAAAGAATAGAGAGAATATAGAAAGAAAAGAGAAGAAGTTTAAGATTAAGATTAAAGAAGCAGAATAGCGAGCTACTGTAGATCTCAGAGAAAAGTTTTGTTTCACTTTAAAGTTCCTTACAGTCTTCTTTTATCTAAATTGTTCTGTGTGAAGTTTGTCAAATCCTGCGTTAGTTTTCTCAATTTTCTGGTTACTGAGGAGAAACCATCTTTTTCTTACAAGCTCGCCTTCTTAAATAGAGAATCAAACTCTCTGGATAATTTTTTCCTTCACCTCAGAAGCCATTCTTATCCTAGTAAATGTTTTTCTTAGATTTTCAGGCCGTTAAAGTGGACCTTTAATTTTCCTAATTTGAAGTGAACAGAGATTGTGTTTTTGTACTCTCTTTCCGGCCTCATGCTCACCTGACTGAGAAGTTTCTCCGTCAGTTTTTTGGTCTATCCCGCGACCAGAGACCTCACAAATTTGGACTCGTTGCCAAGGACTTTTCACGCCGCTCTGAGACAGCCTCCACTGCTGCCACTGTCCTTTACGAGCCCCCAGCTGAGTCTGCACTTCTTACGGTTGGTTGTGAACACCAAAGAGCCTTGCAGCGGTCGCTTCATCTCTGGGTCCCAATGATCAAAACCGAGCTGGTATCGACTCGCTGAACACGTGGACCTTCAGCTGTTAGGAAAATGGGATTCTCACTTACAATCTGCTGGGTTAAACGTGATGTCCTAACATTCAAATTACAATTGAACATAACCAGTGTTTCATGGTACAATTAGTCTGTCAGCCGCAGGATAAAGCTATAAACTGAAGGAAGACTCTTAGTCATTTTTAAGTAACTTCCCTTCTATTTTGTAGATTAATTCAGAAGTTCATTTTTAGATAATCAGCTTATGAATTTTCCCCATAAAGTTGCGTTCTGTTTTGTTAGACATTTCAGCCTTCATTTACTGTTGAAACATAAGTCTGGTTTCTCCTTGGTTCTACAAAGGGTTAATGCTAGATTTTATGTTCGGGAATCCAATAACAGTTGATGTGATATCGGACGCCTGTTATCATTTGAATCTGTTTATCCATCATTTGAATGTCATATCATGTAACCTGGATGAGTTTAATAAAAGGGTGAATGAGAGAAGTTGAAGCATTTTTCTTTCGCATATATATGTTTCTTAGATTGCGGCAGGAAAAGAACTCCCTTAAATTTTGAGACTGATCCATTAAGTAATTGAAGGTACAAAGTTAATTAAAACTAAGTTTAATATAAGTGTCCTTTAGGACTGGTGCCCCTTTTTACGAGTGCTTATTTATTTTATTTAGCGAGTGCAGGAGGGACGGTTTAACACTGTCCCCTTTCACACCCACTATTAAATAAAATAAATAATTCTTGTACCTTATTACAATATTTTATTAACTATCTATCACACTATATAATATTACTGTGATTATTTTATACATCAATTGCATCTGATGCTTTAAATAAACATTGTTAGACAGAATATCCAACTATGTGAGACTCAAAAAATACGGCTGTAAAACAAATGTGGGAACTTATCATTGTACCTGGCAATGCCCATTAATAGTTGGATTTTGGAAAAATGTTACTACAGAGCGCCATATTCCCATGGACCCTGTATTGGTTCTTTTTGGTGTGTCCGTGGATGGGCCACCTGTGTTACTTAGACAAATGATGTTGCTGGTAAAACTTTTACATTTGGCAAGGCAATACATACTTCTACAGTGGATTCAAGGACAGCCTCCTTCTGTTACACAATGGTACGGAGAGACATTGAGGTTTTCCCAAAGGAGTGCCTCAATGCCCTTGCAAAGGGAAATTCAAACAGTTTTTATAAAACATGGCAACCCTTTTTGGACCACCCACCTCAGGACTTGGCCACTTTTTGCTTTGTAAAGGAGGGTCACACTTTGTCTTCAAATGTAACCAGTGATGATTGTTTTTGTATGTCCCCTTGGCATGTTTGTTGGTTGAAATTGCTCTGACCCACTGACTTTGTGAGTATCCGTCACCTGTTATTTGTATGCTGACTATGCTGTGCCGGATTGTTTGTTTGTTTGTAGTTATGCATGTGTTTTATTAAATACACAAACTATTGTTTAAAAAAATACGGTTACTTACTATGGTGGGGGACTCTGACAAAAATATCCATTTTGTAATAAGACACTACAGTTTAATGACTGGTAATAATTGTTTTTGAAGTTTATGTCATTTATCGACTGACATTTTCAGCAAGATGAACTTACACAAAAATTAAGGTCATCACCAGATTTGCTATATTTGAAAGTTATAATTTTGATTTTGTGTAGATTAATGTAGAGGAACAGAGACTGGTGTGTGCACTGATATTAAGAAAATAAGCTCCATTAACAATAGCAACATAAGGAACATCCCTTAGAGCATAAGAAACATTCTTAATACATTTATATTCCATAGGCTAGTACTTTAACAAAAAACTTTAACATAAAATGATGAAATATAATCATTTCATTGTCAGTATGGGCAATTCATATTGCAGTGTAACTTTTGTTAATTCTGATTTATGGATATGTATCACATAAATTGATAATCTATTAAACATTAGAGTTTAGCTGTATATTGCTAGCTATATTTAGACATTAATATGTAGCTACACATTAACCTAGAATAATCTCCTTCCTTTGCCTTTTTATCGGCCAGGATGTTGCCAAATTATTGTTTGTGAGAAAAATAATTCTAAAAAAACATCTGAGTCATAATAAATGTTTATTAGCATTAGCTAGAGGCTAGCTTCAGCAGGTGTCTCCTGAGGTTAGATGCAGTCGTCTGGTGTCTTTAATCATTTTCCTTATTGTTACTAATAAGCATTTGTAGAGTCCCAGGTACAGGTAATAATCCCCAAAGCCAAAGGGTAATTAGCCAATGGTGTTGTGCCGAGGAAAGCATCCCCCTTGGCGCGCATCTGAGGAACGACACTGTAGAACCACAAACAGACAAGAAATGTAACACTGTAGCCGGTGTTGTAACATTTTATACATGTTAGAAGTTAAAAAAATACTACATCTTGTAAATGAGTTTAAAGTATGTTTCATCACCATGGGAAGCAATTTCTGGCGCGATGGCGGAGTGGTTAGCACTGCGGCAGCACAGCAACTCACCCTTGGCCGGAGGATCCTGGGTTCGATCCCAGCCCCCGACCAACAGTGATCTGTGTGGAGTTTGCATGTTCTCTCTGTGTCTGCGTGGGTTTACTCCGGGATTTCTCCGGTTTCCTCCCACATGCCAAAAACATGCAAGTTAGGTTAATTGGCATCAACTGGGGATTCTAAATTGTCCTTAGGTATGATTGTGAGAGTGAATGGTTGTCTGTCTCTCTGTGTTGGCCCTGTGATGGACTGACGATCTGTCCAGGGTGTACCCTGCCTCTCTCCCAAAGATGCTGGGATAGGCTCCAGCCCCCCTGCGACCCGAACAGGATTAAGCGGAAGAAGATGGATGGATGGATGGATGGCATCACCTAAAAACTCAGTCTTTTGGTGCACAAAGGGGGATGCTTTCCATGGTCCCCACATAGGACTGCTCTGATTGGATATCCTGTTGGATGTCCTGTTTGTTGTGCTGATGTCCCAGACAGCAGTCAGCAACAAAACGGTGATCAACCAGAGCTCAAGATAGTGAGTTTGATTTTCATAGTATCATGTGACTTGATGGTCTTAACACTTAAAAATTAGGAAAGACACCATAAAAAAAAAACGAAAAAAAAACCACACAGCCCTACAGAGATTGCTGCAATCGACTGCTGCTCACCAGCATTATTATTACTGTAGTGATGTTCCTATATAAATAATGTATAACTGGAAAAGAGTTTGTAATAAAAGAGAACAGTGAGTTTGTCATTGATAAAGTTTAGCACAGCCAATGAGAGGCATGGATGCAGCTCCACAGGTGCTCTTGGACCAACTCTGGGCAGTGTATCTGCAGCCTGCACAGCATCAAGTGAAACTGTTTGTGAAGCATCAAAGACCCTTGCTCATGAATCACGTTAAGAGTCCGAGTCCAGTCGAAGTCAAAGTCAAAAATGTAGTCCGAAGTCAAGGCTGAAGTTACGTTTTTAGCGACTCAAGTCGAACTGTCTCACTAGTTTAGTTTAATGTTTATTTGAAAGGGACATTACATACTAATGAGCATTAATACAAATGTAAGCATGCCAAATTTAGCAGTACTGCTAATTTGCATCTGTAGTCCCCTGGTGGGTCACAGAAACACACAATCATACACGAGCAGAACAACTGCAGTGAAACTGCACAAAGTGGATATGCTAAAGTGCAAGAGTTAAGGTGCTACAAAACAAAATATTCAGATGGGAACTAGAGTGCCCATCTCTGGTTCATGTACTCTTAGGGCCCATCCACATGACAACGTTTTTACCCCAAGCTGGGGAAGTTCGTCTACAGTTTAGCTGTCCGTGCATGTGACGTGGGGTATTTGGAGGTGGGAAAGTGTAGAGATTTGAAACCATTCTCCAGAGAGGAGAGGTTTTCTCGGCACCGTTTCTCTGCGTCCATGTCCAGAGAAATAAAGAGCGATGGTACATTACAGCCCCAGTTTACAATAGATTTCAGCCAGTCCACCCACCAAATACAGTACAAGCTCCATGATTAGACGTTAAGCTTGATGTGCTTATAGTTAGAATTGGGGGGGGGGGGTCTGAATGGTATATGTAAACTATTTTTTTTAACAGAATAGATGCAGCTTTATAGAGAAAAATAATCATCAAATCTATAACCAGGGAGGATTTACAGACTGGAATACATCCTTAAACTGTCACTTTACTTTGCTGAATGATGACAAAATAACTGTGGAGCAGCCCATGTTTTAAATCCAGTTTTGTGCAGCTGCTCAGCCAGACAACATCACATATCACTATTTTTTCTTACTTGTAACACTTTTGTGTAAGCTATAGCTGAAGACTCCTCATCAGATATTCAAGCCAGCTGTCAGTAAGTTGGATTTTTTTTTTTTTGCCTGCAATCACACAGGTTATTTATTTCTTTATTTAAGGCTCCCTCATTCTTTCAACTAAAAATGTATATAAATATTTTTGCAGGGGGAATCTGGCGTTTATAATTGTGGTTTTATAATCCAAAGTAAAGCTTCCACTTGTCGTCCGTCAGTTGCAACAGCAGTTTTCACACCTTTGGTGGATCCATGTGCACGCGTGGTTACTTCTATGACCGGTCGTGTGCACTTGGATGTTTCTCTCTAAACGAAAACGTTGTCATGTGCACCAGGCCTTAATTTTCCCATGTCCAGTTTGCCTCCCCATATCCTATACTCATTACTTACTGATGGGAGGTTGTGTTTTAGGAATATTGCTTATGGTCTGATCTGTCTGACTTATCGTCTCACCTCAATAAATGGATGCGATTTGCTGAGTCCATACACAAGATTCCTGAAGCCCCTGTTTGATCTCAGAATTTTACCTTTGTACAGAGCTTTTACCAGTTTCTTGATTAAAGCAGAGTGCTCAGCCTTAAAGTGTAACTAAATAAGGATTCTGTACACAATTATGCAAGCTGCTGTGTGGATTCGTCTGGCTCTAACTTCCCAATTTTTTCCCCCCCAAGGAAAAACCCGTAATTCATCCAGAATTCAGATTGAGGAACCACAAATTTTAACCTGTAATCTGAAATGACCACACTTTTGGGTCATACGCACTTGGTGAAAGGGACAGGAAATTAATTGTTCCCCAGGGTTTCTTTTATTTAATATTACTATTTGGCTAGGAGTAACATATCAGAAACTCTTGTAGATGTTAATCACACTTTAGCATGTTAGTTAAACCCAAAGAAGAACCCCATAATAATAATAATAATAATAATAATAATAATAATGATAATCAAGGATTGAAAATAATTACAATTTTTATTTTAAATGCAGGCTAGTAATTTATTGAGTGTTTGCAGGGCAAAGCTTTAGCATGTAGTCAACAAGAATCAGGTTGGAGTAAAATTAATTTTACATTAAGAAACAAACAATTGAAATAAGATAAAAAGGAAATTTAAAAAAGAAACTTGTAGACAAAGATCTTCAACAACATTTTTCTAGCAAATCATATTAGCACTGTATGTTGGAAAAGGAGTAGGATGAAGTTTAAAAGAACTTTTCCGAGTCCTACCCTCTTTTACAGCTTTTTTTTTAAAATGAAACTCAAATACCAGTCACTCATGTCAGTGATTTCAATCTTTATAAAACCAGAAATGAAATACTACACACACAATCAAAAACAAACAAAAAATAAATAAATAAATAAATAAATAAGCACAATATTCACTAGAGCCAAACATTCAGCTCCAGAAGGAATCAGTCCAGCCTAAATCTTACAAGTCCATCTCATGGTGCATGTCCCACAGGTTTTCATTTCATCAGTGAAATTATTCCATAATTGAACTCCTTTGGTTGAGATACAGTGATATCTTGCATTTCTTACTAGTTTTTTGAATAAAAATATCCCCCTCTATTCATGTTGGGTTTCTCTTAAATGAAACAACCCTTAGATGCTGTCAGGCAATTGTTGTTGTTTTACTTTGAACATGATCGGAGCAGTTTTAAAGTCCACAAAATCTTAAAATTTGAGTGTTTTTAATTTGAAGAAGAGTGGGTTTGATGGTGATTTGTAGCTAGATTTATTTACTATTCTTATTGCTCTTTTTTTGAAGGGTGAATATCGAATTTGTATAAGTTTTATATAGGTTTTGCCCCACACTTCTACACAGTAGATGATGTATGGAAGGATGAGGGAGCAGTACAAAGTACACAATGTTGCTGGTTTAAAAAAAAATAATGCCTTTTATAGAGTATTGCAACTGTTTTTAATCTTTTGGTTCTTATAAATCATCATAAAATCAATTACCAAAAAAAGAGAATGAAATAAATCAATCAAACACGTCACCTTCTCATCTCCGACTCACATGCTGAGAGAAAATCAAAGGGGAAAAAAAGTTTCCTTTGACCAGGGGTGAGGAAACCTGCGGCCGGCCAGCTTCCTTTTTCCCTGCACTTGATGCAAGCCTTTAGCTTGGCTTCTACAGCCCGACAGAGCTCCTTCAGCAACCATTGTTGCATTGTGCTGTACAACTGTACAATGACAATAAAGCCTATTCTATTCTATTCTATTCTATTCTGTTTCAAGCATTGAGCTTTGAGCAGTCAGTTGTCCAAACAGTTAATGAATTAGATTCTTCTGTTCAGGGCAAAAATGGTCCAAGTCCCCTGTTAAGGAGGCGATTTTCTGAGCAGCAGAATTCAACTGGTCTGGATTCCCAGCAAACCCCCAGTCAGCGGTCTCTCGGGACTGAACAATTTCTGAAGTGTGACCATTATTTTATACAGAAAATTCACTGCCTTTCCTATGATTGTCATTTTCTGATTGGTTAAAACTGTTTCCTTGCCTTGACTTAACTACTCCAAGTTGGGACCAGGAAGCAGAGTTGCAGTTTTACACGCCTCTCTGTAGCTTCTCTCCATCCACCACCCCTCAACTTAGCCCCTGTCTCCCCCATCAGATAATCACTTTGTGCTCCCTCTAAAGTAAGTAAAAATATACTGTATAAGCATCCTAAAGTGATTAAACATGAAGTTGATAAAACCCAAGTTAAATATGTAGCCTCTAACTCTAATGACTTGGCCTCTGTTCCTCCTCATAATTTAAAAATTAAATGTGGTTTTGTGGTGGACACAATATACAGTGTGTGGGGGATTGTCCCTCACACCCAGAAAGCGGAACAATGGACCTAAGGAGAAAGAGCCCCGGGGGGTAATCAGACTGGACTGTTAAGTGATGCGCCCCCCGAGGAAAGAAAGAATAACCCGGCGCCACTGAAACCGGAAGACAGCGGTCAAAGCGTGAATATGGGCATGAATATGTTAATGTGTCACACAATGCCTTTGTACACACACACATGCATAATGCACCAGCCCAGCTCTCTATGCATGATTATTAAAGCTATAAAAGCAGAATGCAGAGAGAGTTGGGGATTCTTCTACAGGGGACCACTGGGACCACAGGCTGAACATATGTTAGAGGGTTAATAAAGATTCTGTGTTGTCCTACGCCCGTGTCTCACCTCCACATCTTTCCCTCTTACCCTTTGCAGTTTGTTAAATATTAGGTTTCTAACTCCCAAGTCTCTGCTAGTCCATGATCTGTTAATTGATCATCAGATTGATTTACTATCCCTTACAGAAACTTGGTTAGTGCAAGAGGATCATGTTGGGTTAAATGAATCAACTCCCTCTGGTTATTTAAACTGTCAAAATCCCAGAAGTTCTGGTCATGGAGGAGGAGTTGCAACAATTTACCATTCCAAATTACTAGTTAATGTAAAGCAAAAAACATGTTATAATTCCTTTGAGGGCCTGGTCCTCAGTATTGGGCATGTTAGCAATTTTAGGTTAAACCCAATTTTATTTGCCATAGTTTATCGTCCTCCCTCAGCTTACTCAGAGTTTTTATCTGAATTTGCTGAGTTCTTAGTGGATTTAGTGTTGAAATTGGATAGAATAATTATAGTAAGGGACATTATTATACATGTAGACATGGATAGTGATTACCTTAATATGGCATTTAATTCAATATTAGACTCGATGGGGTTTTCTCAGAAAGTAGGAAATTCTACCCATTATCGCCACTACATGTTGGACCTTGTTCTGACATATGGCATAGAAATAGAAAATCTGGCAGTGTCTCCTCATAACCCTGTACTGTCAGACCATTATCTGTTAGCTTTTGATTTTACTATTTGTGACTATTTGGCTCCTAAAGAAAAATATTACTACAGTAGATGTCTCTCAGATGATGCTGTTACCAAATTTAAGCAGGTTGTTTCAATGCCACATGTCAACACAATGGAGATAAGCTATAGCTTATCTCCATTTATATATACAGTGATCCCTCGCTACTTCGCGCTTCACCTTTCGCGCCCTCAGTGCATCGCGGATTTTTCAAAAATATTCATCAAAAATTCAAAATTGAGAGATAATGGGCGGGCGCTAGCAGAAGGCAGGGAGACTACATTAGAACATCAGGTATCAACACGGAGAGCCGCACAACTCAAAATCCACCTCTCTGTTCGCTGTTCTCGTGTTGGCTTGGCTCGGGAATCTCGCAAGCTGATTGGCCGAGACGTTTCACCCCGCAAGCTGATTGGCCGAGACGTTTTACCCAGCTTCTCTCCCTGCCGAGCGCCCGCCCAGCGAAGGAAGACCGCATTCATTGCTCTTTATCGCTCGTGTTACTTAGTCTCGCCGTGTGGAACTTTTTGCTGTTCTCTTGTGCCATTTTGTGCGAAATAGTCTTCCCGTCGAGCCACTACGCCGCCTCCTGCAGCTTCTCCAGCTCTATCGGAACCTGCCCTCGACGATGCTGCGCCTCTAGCACCTGACGATGAGGCGTCACCTGAGGAGCAGTAAAGCTCTCATTAACCTGTGCAGTAAATCATCTTCATCTTGAGTTACGTATCTTGTTATAAGAATAAAATGACTAGCGGCCTAGCGGCTGCCCCGGCCTTGGATGCGCTCTGCAGAGCGTGCCCAATTGCCAAGTCACGTTTCGTTACCTTGTATTCATACATGTGTAATGACAATAAAGTTGAATCTCATCTCATCTCATCTCAAAAGAGTTCTAAAAACATATTTATGTACACTTTATTTATATCTACGTATGTATGTACACTTACACACACACACACACACGTATCATATGAGAGAGAGAGTGAGAGAATGAACGTACGTATTATTTATGGGTGACGTCATTAGGGGTGACGCTACTTGGCAGTTTTTCACTTTTCGCGGTCGGTTCTGGAACCCATTAACCGCGATAAGTGAGGGATCACTGTATATATATATATATATATATATATATATATATATATATATATATATATACAGTATATATTATAGCAATAGCTTGCTCCTTCTGTAATTGATAGCATGGTAGACAGTGTTACAGCTTCTCTGCATCAGACTCTCGACATGGTGGCCCCTTTAAAAAAAAAAGTATAATCAGAGATTTTGGACTCCTTGGTTCAACACAGAAACTTGCAGCTTAAAACAGGAGACTCGTCAATTAGAAAGAAAACAACGTTCCACTAAATCTATTTTGCTTGGAGAAATCAACTTCTAAATCATAAAAACCTGTTAGAAAAGCTACAACAACTTGTTACTCTGCATTTATAGAAGACAACAAGAATAATCCCAGGTTTCTTTTCAGCACTATAGCCAGGCTAACAAAGAGTCAGGACTCTGCCAAATCTAGCATTCCCTTACTAGTCAGGACTTTATGAACTTCTTCAATTTAAAATTTCATCTATCAGAGATAAAATCAGTCAGATCCTTCCCATGTTAACTTAAATACAGTAACAACTACAGTCATGAAAACATTAAGACACCCCATTAAATATTCAGTTCTTTATTAGTAAATGTTCACATATCTATGCCTATCATTGTTTTTGTTAGTTACATTTTTTTAACATTTGTTTTAACCATTTTAAGTGGGAATGAATGTGGGGGTGTCCTAAAAAAGATGGGGGTGTCCTAATTTATTCCACACTATTTGTTTAGAATTACATTTTACAGAAAATTTGTAAAAAGTCTTTAGTTCATTTTTAATTGTTTAGTTGTATTACATGAATCTCATTCTTTTAACATTGATATTAAATATCCATATGTCCAAATATGTTAAAAAAAAAACAAAACACAGGCTCATACAGGGTGTCCTCATTTTTTCACATGACTGTATAACTCCTTCAACTGATATCTGTTTCGGTGAGTTTACTCCAGTTGACCTTTTAGAGTTAGATAAAATAATTTACTCATCCAAGCCTTCAACTTGTCTGCTAGACCCTATTCCTACCAGGCTATTTAAAGAAGTCTTCCCATTTATTGGTAGCTGTATTCTTCAAATAATCAATTCTTCATTAAAATTAGGCCATGTACCACAGGCTTTTAAAACTGCTGTAATTAAACCCTTACTTAAAAAGCCAATGCTGGATCCAGGAGTTTTGAGTAACTATAGACCAATCTCTAATCTGCCTTTCATTTCAAAAATCTTAAGAGTTGTTGCTACGCAATTATTTGACCACTTGCAGGGAAATGGTTTATTTAAAGAGTTTCACTCAGGGTTTAAAATTCATCATAGTGCTGAAACAGCTTTAGTGAAGGTCACTAACGACCTCCTGATCACACCTGATAATGGACTTGATTCTGTACTTGTCCTTTTAGACTTTAGTGCAGCTTTTGATACTATTGATCATAATATTTTACTTGATAGATTATAACACTTGTTTGACTTAATGGAACATCATTGCAGTGGTTTACGTAAATCTTATTTATCTAATAGGCTCCAGTTTGTCCATGTCAATATTGAGTTTTCTTCTAACTCAAAGCCCAGTCACGGAGTTCCACAGGGATCTGTGCTAGGCCCTATTCTTTTTAGTTGATATATGCTTCCGCTAGGCAATATTATTAGAAAGCACTGCATACATTTTCATTGTTATGCAGATGACACACAGTTATACTTGTCAGTGAAGCCAGATGATAGTAATCAATTAGCCAAATTAGAGGGTTGTCTTAAGAAAATCACAGCTTGGATGACTTCTGATTTCTTGCTATTAAACTCGGATAAGACTGAAGTCATTCTAGTTTGTCCAAAAAACCTTAGAAATAAGGTAATAAATAAGGTAATAAATCAAACTGTGAGTTTGGATGGGGTTACTCTTTCTCTTAATAGTTCTGTGAGAAACCTTGGACTTATTTTTGATCAAGATCTGTTCTTTAATTTACATATTAAACTTGTTTCTAAGACTGTCTTCTATCATTTGCATAATATTGCCAAGATTAGGAGCATCTTGTCTCAGAATGATGCTGAGAAACTAAACCACACTTATGTTAGTTCTAGATTAGATTATTTTAATTCTTTATTATCAGGCTTTCCTAAAACATCTTTAAAATGTCTTCAGCTGATCCAAAATGCTGCAGCAAGAGTTTTAACAGGTACTAGAAAGAGAGATCACATCTCTCCGGTTCTGGCCTCCCCTCACTGGCTTCCCATAGAATTCAGAATTATGTTTAAAATCCTTCTTCTCACTTACAAAGCTCTAAATAATCAGGCCTCTTTATATTTAAAAGATCTGATAGTTCCTTATCATCCTAACAGAGCACTATGCTCCCAAAATGCAGGATTACTTGTAATACCTAGAATCTCCAAAAGTACAATGGGAGGCAGAGCTTTCAGTTCAGGTTCAGGTTCAGGCTACTTTATTTGTACCCGTAGGTAGATCTGTAGTTGTCAAGCTCCTCTTTTTTGGAACTAGCTGCCAATCTGGATTTGGGAGTCAGACTCAATCTTTGTTTATATAGGGTTAAAACTTTCCTTTTTGACATACCCTATAGTTAGGGTGGGATCAGGTTACCTCGAACCCTCCCTTAGTTATGCTGCTAATAGGTTTAGACAGCCCAGAGACCTCCAACAGTGCACTGGGGTTCACTCCTTTCTTCACTCTCAGCAAAATATTTTTGCTGGTCATTAACATCTGTTTGTTCTCTCCCATAGAGTGAGTCCCCATCGTGCTGTTTGCTCTCTACATGTCTGTTCTTTTCTTCTTCTCTATCCCCTCACCCCCCAGCCAGTCGCAGCAGATGACTGCCCCTCCCTGAGCCTGGTTCTGCTGGAGGTTTCTTCCTGCTAAAAGGGAGTTTTTCCTCTCCACCATTGCCAAGTGCTGCTCACAGGGGATCGCCTGATTGCTGGGGCCTTTCTGCAATTGTGGGGGTTTTCCCCTACAGTTTGAAAGTGCTATGAGATGACTGTTGTTGTGAAATGGTGCTATATAAATAAAGGTGAATTGAACTAGTGGTCACCATACTAGTTTGAAATATTAAACTTCTTTACCATTTATGGATCAAATCATATAGTCACTCCTCCTTCCTTCCATTTTGCTGCCTCTTCTGTCTGCCATTTTGCACTCCTGACATTTGTCCTTCATTTTGACACTCTAAGGCTTAGACTCTAGGCTTAGGCTTAGAGTCTAAGCAGCTATGGGCACTCTGAGTGCCCATAGCACAATACAATACAATACAATACAATACAATAAAATACAATACTTTTGCTAGCAAATAAGTGAGAAGTATGGAGTGATTTCCTGTGGTAACATATCGTCACTTCCTGTGTTGCTGTCTGGTGTGATTTGCTCTGCGCGTAGCTCTCCTCACTCTCTTGAGGATTATTGCCTTTAATTGCATTTTAATCGCTTTTTTTTTCCATCTACCGTCAACTCACACTGCTGTTTAACAAGCCTCTTGCACCGGTTTGCTCACTCAGTGTCACCTAATCACCCACTTTAGCCTTCTATTCACCTTTCATCGGTGTTTGGGTTAGCTTTGGGTTAGCCACTAGCTATGACTACCAGCTCTCACAGTGTGTACAGATACATCTCAAAAAATTAGAATATTGTAGAGAGAAATGAGCAGGCGAGGCAGTGAGCTGGATCAGTGTGGACATTATTTCTCTCTGTCCTCAAGTCAACAAGAATAAAACCAGGTCGCTGGGCGTCTCTCTTTTATGTTACATGCTTTGCCTAGCGACCTGGAGGCTCACACCACAATACACATTATCACAATACACCATTAACATACAGTCCTTCAGTGTGAGTGGAGAATGCCCACCCCCCCCTCCCCCCGAACACTCAGAATGGACCTTAACCCTGATGTCCTGTGAGCTTTAGCTGCCGTCCGTAGTGGCTGTAACGGGGGGTCCCTGGCTCCGAGGCGTTGCTGTGTCGGCGGGGCGCTCTTGGAGGCGCGTCTGTCTGTGGGGAGGCATTGGGAAGGGGGGAAAACACATCTACATCATGCTGTTGTCCCTGAGCTGATGAGTCATTTACCTGGGGAGCTCTAAGTGGGGGTCGTCTGCACCGAGAAGCCCAGGCCAACACCACCTGCTCGTCTGCTAATACGAATGCTGGTGTGACAGAGATCATCCTGCGCAGTTCGCCCCACACGGGACACGAACCCGCGACCTCTCAGTCAACTAACACAGTTCGAGCATGGGAGACACAGCACGATCGCGCTGAGCTAAAGGTCCGACCGATAGCTCAGCGCTACCGATACTGTATGAGGCTTTCGGGAGGGAGGTTTATTAACGTTCTACGCCGAACAGTACTAGTTGGCATCCGTTACACTCTCCCCCTTT
This sequence comes from Pholidichthys leucotaenia, assembly GCA_020510985.1. Taxonomy (NCBI): domain Eukaryota; kingdom Metazoa; phylum Chordata; class Actinopteri; order Cichliformes; family Pholidichthyidae; genus Pholidichthys; species Pholidichthys leucotaenia. The sequence continues at coordinate 226,215,909 of CM035836.1, forward strand.
AAACCTCACTCCCATCCCGGGTTCACGGCACCATTGTGACAGAGATCATCCTGCGCAGTTCGCCCCACACAGGACACGAACCCGCGACCTCTCAGTCAACTAACACAGTACGAGCATGGGAGACACAGCACGATCGCGCTGAGCTAAAGGTCCGACCGATAGCTCAGCGCTACCGATACTGTATGAGGCTTTCGGGAGGGAGGTTTATTAACGTTCTACGCCGAACAGTACTAGTTGGCATCCGTTACACTGGCTTAAGCCTGTCTATGCAGACTGTTTCTCTGCATCCCCCCAAGTCTAACTCTAAATGTTTAGTCCCAGGTTCCAACACTCTGAACGGGCCATCGTAGGGCGGGCGCAACAGGGTCCGGTGGGCATCGTGCCTGACAAACACGAACGGCGCATTCTTCAAAGTCCTTGGGACAAAAGCGCGGGGAAAACAGTGGTGGGCCGAGCCCGGTACTGTCCCTGCCTGTGCTGTACGTAGTGAAGGCGGGGATAGGACGTGTTCGGCGCAGGATTGTCAGGCAAAAATTCACCAGGGAGCTGCAGCGGCTGGGAAAAAATAAGTTCTGCCACCAAATCCTCCTTCGGTGCTGAACGCAACCCTAACAGAACCCACGGCAGCCGGTCCACCCAATTTGCGTCCGTAAGCGAAGCACTGAGTGCTGCTTTAAGCGACCTATGGAAACGCTCGCATAATCCGTTGGCCTGGGGGTTGTACGCGGTCGTGCGATGAATGGTGACGCCCAGGCTCCGGGCCATCGTGGACCAGAGGTCGGAAACGAACTGCGTCCCATGTTGGACGTGATGTCCGAAGGGGCGCCGAAGCGTGCAACCCATGTCGCCAAAAAAGTCAGTCACAGAGTGGGGGCGGGGGGGCATCTTGCAGTACTCTGCTCTCCAGCCTTAACCCTGTTGGTCCAGACTGGAGCATGCAAACATCCGCGTCGTCGACCTGCTCTGCAGCCATGGCCATGTAATCTATCCCTACGTAGACTGGGGCCACTAATGCGCGCAAGAGGCAGTCTGCCACCACGTTGAGTTTACCGGCCACATGCTGAATGTCGGTCGTAAACTCTAAGATAGCGGCCAGCTTTCTCTGCTGCCGAGCCGACCATGGTTCCGAAACCTTGGCCATAGCATACGTTAGCGGCTTGTGGTCTACAAATGCAGTGAAGCTGCACCCTTCCAGCCAGAACTGGAAGTGGTGTATGGCCAGGTGAAGAGCCAGTAACTCTCTGTCGAACGTGCTGTATTTATGCTCATTGTCGCGCAAAGACCTGCTGAAAAAGGCGAGCGGCTGCCAAGAACCGGTGACGCACTGCTCCACAACTGCCTCTATGGCCACGTCCGATGCATCGGTAGTGAGCGCTATCCTGGCCCCCGGGTCCGGGTGCGCCAGAAGTGCAGCGTTCGCTAGGGCTGTTTTGGCATCGGAAAACGCCTGCTCCCACTCGGGGATCCAGTCGATGCTGTCTGCCAGTTTCCGTTTCTTAAGTGCGACGTACAACGGCTGCATGAGCTGGGCTGCGTAGGGGAGGAAACGGTTGTAAAAGTTAACCATCTCCCAAAACTCCTGCAGCGCCCTGACTGTCTGAGGCCGGGGAAAATCTGCCACTGCGCGCACTTTGTCCGGCAGGGGTATTGTGCCCTCCGGTGAGATGCGGTGGCCCAAAAAGTCGATTACTGTAACCCCGAACTGGTACTTTGCCGGGTTGATGATCAACCCGTGCTCTTCCAACCTCTGGAAGACCATCCTGAGGTGGGCTACGTGTTCGTCCTCGGACGCGCTGACCACCAGAATGTCGTCCAGGTAGACAAACACAAAAGGCAGATCGTGCAGCACAGCATCCATCATGCGTTGGAAGGTCTGTGCTGCGCCTTTTAAGCTGAAAGGCATGCGTAGGAGCTCAGAAAGACCGAACTGGGTTATTACTGCCATTTTGGGTATGTCCTCTGTGCGCACCAGGACCTAGTGGTACCCGCGGACCAGGTCCACCTTGGAAAAAATGCGTGCCCCGGTGAGGTGGGCGGAAAAATCCTGAATATGAGGGACTGGGTATCGATCGTGCGTTGTGGCATTGTTTAATCTGCGGAAATCGCTGCATGGTCGCCATGATCCGTCGGCTTTAGGCACCATATGTAGCGTGGATGCCCATGGGCTGTTTGAGCGCCTGATGATGCCCAACCTGTCCAAGTTGGCGAACTCCTCGCGCTCACTGGCCAGTTTAGCTGCGTCCAGGCGCCGAGGTCGGGCTAAAACGGGTGGCCCCGTGGTGGTAATAAAGTGCTCTACCCCGTGCTTAGTGACGTCTGCCGAAAACGTCTGAACCATGAGTGCTGGGAACTGGGTGAGTAATGTGTGGAACTTACCTCCTGGAGCTGTGACGTTGGCCAGTGTTGTGGACCCGGCTCCGTGAGCTGTACAGGACAGAGAATCAAAAGACATAGCGTTAATCAGGCGTCTGTTAGCCACATCGACTAATAGCCCGTGTGCACACAGGAAATCTACACCCAAAATGGGGGAGTTGCATGCCACTATAACGGAGGACCGTTGGTTTTTACGGCCGTGCAAACATATGGTCAGTGTCCTCTCACCAAAGGTCTTAATGTCTGAGCCATTTGCAGCTGTGAACTCGGGCCGCTACTTCCAGCCAGCCGGTCTGCGTAGGACGGCAGGATGAGGCTCTTTTTGGGAGCCGGAGTCCACGAGGAACTGTCACCCCAAGCGTGAGTCTGCCTCATAGAGCAACTTGGTTGTGTCACCGGCGGTTGCAGCTGCTACCGACTGCCGGTCCTGGCATTTCCCGAGCACTTGAACTGGCACGGTGGCATGCATTGCCGTGCATCTTCTTGGAAGAGGCATTGGTAGAAGCAGAGCATTTCCCTCCCGTGCTTCTTGGCCTCCGCAGCGGCCACCATCGATGGCTCCTCACTCTCTCTGGCTGTCTCACTGGGTTCCGGCGTCACTACGCTCACCGCGAAGGTTCTGGTCACCAGGATCATCCGGTCCGCCTCTTGTGCCAGCGTCCGGTAATTCTGCATGGCCAGCAGCGGTGAATTGGCAAGGACCGCTCTGGCCGCTGTCGGGAGTTTCCGGTGGAAAAGGTGGGCAAACAGGAACGGCTCGCCATCTGTGCCCATCAACGCCAACATTTTTTCCATTAATTCAACCGCCGACCCGTCTCCCAACTCGGAGTGTGTCAGGAGCCTTTCCACTCTCTCGCAGTCCGAGAGCATGTAGCGTTGGGGCAGCGCTGTCTTGAGAGTGTCATATTTGCCGTGGGCTGGGGGCCGTGGGAACAGGCTCTCCACCTGCTGTGTTGTGTGTGCGTCCAGCGCTGCAACCACGTAGTAGTACTTTGTGTCATCCGCCGTCACTCCACGGAGCGCAAACTGGGCCTCGGTATGGAGGAACCAAGCCGTCGGGTCGTGCAGCCAAAAGTCTGGGAGCTTGACTGAAACAGCCCACGCAGTGCTGGCGCTTCCAGTCTGGGCCGTCTCCGGGGTGTTTGCCTCGAATTCCATTTCACGTCAAAGGTCACCAGTGTAGAGAGAAGTGAGCAGGTGAGGCAGTGAGCTGGATCAGCGTGGACTTTATTTCTCTCTATCCTCAAGTCAACAAGAATAAAACCAGGTCGCTGGGCATCTCTCTTTTATGTTACATGCCTTGCCTAGCGACCTGGAGGCTCACATCACAATACCATTATCACAATGCCTGTCGGCTCATTACCATACAGTCCTTCAGCACCATTAACCTACAGGCAACCTGGAGGCTCACACCACAATACACATTATCACAATACACCATTAACATACAGTCCTTCAGTGTGAGTGGAGAATGGCCCCCACAATATCATGAAAAAGTTGAATATTTTTTGCCACTTAATTCAGAAAGTGAAACCCATATATTATATAGAGTCATTACACAGAAAGTTATATATTTCAAGTGTTTATTTTAATTTTGATGATTATGGCTTACAGCCCATGAAAACCCCAAATTCAGTTTCTCAAAAATTTAGAATATTACATAAAATTAATTTGAAAAAATATTTTTTTAATAGAAATGTTGGCCGACTGAAAAGTATGTCCATGTACACACTCAATGCTTGGTTGGGGCTCCTTTTGGATTGATTACTGTATCAATGTGGCGTGGCATGGCGGTGATCAGCCTGTGGAACTGCTGAGGTGTTATGGAGGCCCAGGTTGCTTTGATAGTGACCTTCAGCTTGTCTGCATTGTTGGGTCTGGTGTTTCTCATCTCCCTCTTGACAATACTCCATAGATTCTCTATGGGGTTTGGGTCAGGAGAGTTTGCTGGCCAATCAAACACAGTGATACCATGGTCATTAAACCAGGTTTTGATACTTTTGGCAGTGTGGGGGGAGTGCCAAGTCCTGCTGGAAAATGAAATCAGCTTCTCCATAAAGCTTGTCAGCAGAGGGAAGCATGAAGTGCTCTAAAATTTCCTGGTAGACTACTGCAGTGACTTTGGTCTTGATAAAACACAGTGCACCAACACCAGCAGATGATATGGTTCCTGAAATCATCACTGACTTTGGAAACTTCACACTAAACCTCAAGTAACTTAGATTCTGTGCCTCTCCACTCTTTTCTCCAGATTTTGGGAATTTGATTTCCAAATGAAATGCAACATTTACTTTTATCTGAACAGAGGTCATCTGCTGGTGTTTTTCCACTGTAGTTTTATCAAGACCAAAGTCACCACAGTTGTCTGACAGGAAATTTTAGAGCACTTCATGCTTCTCTCTGCTGACACGCTTTATGGAGAAGCTGATTTCATTTTTCAGCAGGACTTGGCACCCCCCCCCCCCCCAACACACACACACACTGCCAAAAGTATCAGAACCTGGTTTAATGACCATGGCATCACCATGTTTGATTGGCCAGCAAACTCTCCTGACCTAAACCCCATAGAGAATTGATGGAGTATTGTCAAGAGGAAGATGAGACACCAGACCCAACAATGCAGACGACCTGAATGTCACTATCAAAGCAACCTAGGCTTCCATAACACCTCAGCAGTAACACAGGCTGATCACCTCCATGCCACGCCACATTGATACAGTAATTAATCCAAAAGGAGCCCCGACCAAGTATTGAGTGTGTACATGGACATACTTTTCAGTCAGCCAACATTTCTATTAAAAAATTATTTTTTAAAATTAATTTTATGTAATATTCTAATTTTTTGAGAAACAGAATTTAGGGTTTTCATGGGTTGTAAGCCATAATCATCAAAATTAAAATAATTAAACAACTGAAATATATAACTTTCTGTGTAATGAATCTATATAATATATGGGTTTGACTGTCTGAAATGAGTGACAAAAAATATTGAACTTTTTCATGATATTCTAATTTTTTGAGATGTACCTGTAAATAGGGTTAAAACCTTCCTTTTTGATATAGCCTATAGTTAGGGTGGGATCAGTTGTCCCTGAACCTCCCTTAGTTATGCTGCTAACAGGTTTAGACATCTGGGGGACCTCCAACAATGCACTGGGCTTCACTCCTTTCACTCTCAATGAAATATTTTTGCTGGTCATTAACATCTGTTTGTTCTCTCCCATAGATTGAGTCCCCATCATGCTGTTTGCTCTCTACATGTCTGTTCTTTTCTTCTTCTTCTCTATCCCATCACCCCCCCCCCCCCCCCCCAGCCAGTCACAGCAGATGACTGCCCCTCCCTGAGCCTGGTTCTGCTGGAGGTTTCTTTCTGCTAAAAGGGAGTTTTTCCTCTACACCATTGCCAAGTGCTGCTCACAGGGGATCATCTGATTGCTGGGGCCTTTCTGCAATTGTGGAGGTTTCCCCTACAGTTGAAAGTGCTATGAGATGACTGTTGTTGTGAAATGGTGCTATATAAATAAAGGTGAATTGAATTGAGTTGAAAATACAGAATGTAGTCCTAACTTGGGGTGGGAATTGAGAGGGACCTCGCAATTCAATCCATGATACTTAGGTCATGATATGATCCTATCACGGTTCAACGGTATTGAGTATCACGATACCATAGCTTTCAAATTTTTTTCACCTTATTCAACCTCAAATCATGTCCCAAAGTAAAACTCTTGACATCTCTTTCATATAATAAATTATTCTTGGGGCTTCATTTTCCACTGAGACGTGTCTCTGCACACAGGGAGGGTGGTGGATGGTGGTGTTGGGAATAGATTCCTACTCCAGCTATGTTTATCTGACTTGGTGGACTCTTTCAAAAAGCAGCTGGAAACTTCTTTATTTAATGAGTAACATGGGTTACAGTTTTTAAAGGTCTGATGACACGTTTTTGACTTCCTCTAATTTTTCAACACATAATACAATATGACAAAATAAGTGGGTCTGTGCAGTTCTAAGTCAAACAGGCTTTTTTCACGCAAATATCCAACGTTTTCATGAGCGCCACGTCACCAATTACGTCAGTGGCGGGAAAGCCCCTTGGCCATGTTGTGATGTCAGCGACAGAACACAGCATTTGGCTGCACATTGTACACACAGGATGGAAGCGGTTGAAAACATTGACGATGGTTCCAGCACATGTAGTCTGGAATTGGTTTGTGTTGTCCAATCTTCAGACAATTACAGTTCCGTAGAATGGGATGACAATGAAGAATCTGGGGGCATCAGACCGTATAGGTTTGAGCTGTGCCAAGCGGGCATTGTGCCAAGGGAGTCACACTCAGAGAGTGACGGTGGAGAGACACACATGCCCACCGCAGCAGCAGCGACAAACACATGGCAGGGGAACACTGAGTGTTATTCTTTTGTTACAGATATTGCAACAAATTATTTGTTCATAAATATAATTTATTTAAACCTGATTTTTCAGTAAAATCATAGCAGTGTATTCTCTGTGGCAGAGGCATCGGGTTTATTATGGATTATATTTTGAGTTCTTGCTTTTGTTTTGTACATGTGTTTTATGTGCGTTTTGAGCCACTTTCAGGTGGCCACTGTCCCAGATTCGCCAGTCCGAACACACGCGCCCTCTGTCTTTGACAGTCAGCTGTTCATGGTTTGTGTGCATCATCTGCCGTGTTGTCAGCCAACCAATACTGCCAACACTATCATGACGTGTTAGCCACTCCACACAGCTGTGGTTCTGTTGCACCTCTTGAAGCGATGTCGGCCCTGGGGCGCAATCGTGGTTAACATGTCTCCTCTCCATGTTCACTGGGCGATGTCAGCCCCGAACACCAACTGTAAATGTTTCTGTTTATTTTTGTAAGTCTTCACCTTTTGGGGAACTGTTGTCATCATTCTTATGTTCAGTACATGTGCTGTAGTGAATTCTGTGCGTAAATCCATTCATCACGACCCTCCGTGCGCTCTTACGCAGGGCACGGATGAAATAACGAGAATTTACGTGCAGGGTTCACCACAGCACATTTAATACAGAAAGACAGACAATTCCCAAAAAGGTGAAGACGTACAAAAAACACAAACACACTTACTGATGGCGTTGGGGGGCCGGCATCACCCAGAGAACGAATGAGAGGAGATGTGTTAGCCACAGGTGCGCCCCAGAGCCGACATCGCTTCAAGGACGCACGAGAACCACAGCAAACATGGAGTGACTAACACATCGTGAGAGTGCTGAAAATACTGGCAGACAAACAGCACAGATGACAATACTATGGAGCATCAGTGCATGACTGGCAAACGGCCGCGAAGTACATGCACTGCTGGTGATGGTGTGATGAGAAGCACCTGGGCGAGGACCAGGAAGGATGATCAGCGGGAGTGGGAATCAGCTGGTGATAATGAGAGGGGCATGGCCAGACCGGCGTGATGTCAGCATGCGATCACAGAAATTAGGTCAAAGCTGCACGGAAATCCATTAATCCTTCCCCTCCCCGTGCGCTCCTCCTGCATAAAAGTGCACAAGGAGTGCACAAGGAGGCTTATGACAGTTGGAGCTGAAGCGTGTGATGTGGTCTTTCATGACTTGCTGTTTATCTAAGCCTGCGACACAACGCGAAGGCACAGCCGTAAAATTAAAACAAGAAACCAGAGAAACTGTGAGCTACAAAGCTGCTGGCATTCCTGTCAACAACACCGGAGTCCGTTCTCCCACTTACGTCATGGGGGTGCCGCCCTTATTTCGGTAGGCGGCACCACAATCCAGTCAGCAGCTGTTGTTTTTTTGATGATAACTAGTTTATGCAGGCACGGCTGTAAATGTTATATTGATCATCGAGAATGACTTTTGTGTTTCCAGAACATCCTAAAAAATGTCAAAATCGTGTCATCAGACCTTTAATGGTAAGTCTGCTATTTTTAAATTATTTTAATCTTGTGTTTTAACTTGTTTTTGTATTTTTCAAACTATTTTTATCTATCAAATTCCTTTTATTCTATTTTATTATACAGCCCTTTGTGAGTATATGTCTCTGAAAAGCACTTCACAAATAAACATTTTACTTACTTTTTCTCCAGCGCTGCTCACAAGCTCCATGCCAGTGTCATTTTAGCTTAGCTGCTGCTAACACTGCTCCGAGACGTGTGTTTTTGTGCTACACTTCTTGCGGGTTGCATGTCATGTCGAGTTCTTTCCTTCCATCTTTGTTATGAAATTGAAAAAACAGGTCCAGCATTTGAGCTAACTTTGAGCTAACTGCTTCCTAACTTTCAAAGCTGGCTACCAATCTGTCGAGGCAAGATATAAAATATGTAATTAATTAAAGATTGATCCATGCGTTTAAGGGTCGGTGCGTCATCGTTAGTGTCAAGTATCGCGATCCATCACTGAGTCAATTTTTTGTCCCATCCCTCGTACTGACATATATGTTTCAACCAGTAATTCTTATTGAATTACACAATGCGACACATTTTAGTCAAACACATTTCAAAACACAATGCATGATTTTAACGTGATTTCAATCACATTTTACTACTTTGTGCATACAGGCTTATTTTATGGTTAATTTTGATCATTGGCTCTCTGCCACATTCTTTGAGCTCTGTTGTCTGATAAGATCTCCTTTCTGGAGTCTGATTGGCTGCACTTCTTTTATTTTCTGTAAGAATTCCCTATTACGTCACAGACAATCACGCAATATACTCATTTACCTTTCTGACTCTCAAAAACCCATACATTTCATTTAAAATACATTTCAATACACTCTTGATTTCATTTGGATTCATCAATCATCACATACTCATTAACCCCTTGCACTCCGGTCAATTTCCCTAAAAACGCCAAAAATTAACGTGCCCAAATTAAATCAAAAGCTGTTCTTCAACCCTTTACAGCATCTTCATGGGGTTGGTCTCATTTAAAAGAAAACACTTTGAATTTTTTGGCAAAACAGTCATAATCTCTCTAAGTGCTCCGGCCACTGAGTTACAGTCATCTAAACGTAGTGAACTTGAAGAAAATAAATTTGGCCTGAGTGTTTTTTTTGGATACAAATGCTTGCAAATAACACACAGCTTCAGATCCGGGCTGGAAAATGCAACAGAAATGTAGAACCAAGTGTTATCCAGCTGAGGTCCAAATTTTGTGACAATACAACAAAAAATGATTATATTACACAGCTTTATACTCAGGTAGTTCCCAGGCGTTTTGGAACTGTGCCAAATTGTGCCATATGGCACAGTTTGGAAAAACGTCTGTAACTTTTGAATGATTCAGTGTAGAAGCTTCATTTTGGGCTCTAATGAGAGGTCACACTCAGGGCTGTCTGTGTGTGTGTGTGTGTGGGGGGGGGGTTGTCCCCCCGTCCCTCGCTACAGAGGATGGACATTGGCCATCGCTACACAACGGATTAACCTCATGTGGCGATGTGGGACAGCAGCGCAGTCACCGCGGCTTCCCCCCCCTCGCTACAGAAGAATAGCTGGGGTGGGGGGGGGGGCGTTCACGGTCTGTACATGGCGAACAACCCCTTGTACCGCGGCGCAGTTCGTGCGCCGCACAGTTGTAATTTACCGATCGGTCAAAAGTCATTTTGGATTACAATTTTCAGGGATAAATAATAATTTAGCTTATAACACCTTACCTCTTCACAGCAGCAGAGTCCTGGCGAACTTCTCTTCCTCACTGTCAGACGAACGCGACGCTGGTCCGCTCGTGGTTCAAACCCGATCAAAACATAATTCCATTATTGCGGTTTTGTGCTTCCATGATTGCGGTTTTTGGCGAACGATTTTTCAAAACAAATTACAGTAGTCATTAAAAAAAGACTGGCGAAGGCGTGTGTGTCACTCAGCCTTCGTCGTCAGCCTCCTTCGGTCTATGACCATGGAAGAAATCATAACGTCTACTCTGCTGGAACAAAAACAAAATAAGCACCGCCTGTGGCCGAACATGCCGATGCGCGGATGGCACTCCCTGTCACACAGGTTGCATTTGTGGATGGTCTCCGTGCTGCTGGGTCTGTGGGGTTCTTCCTGCGGTCCTTTTTTGATCCGCTGCAGCAGCCAGTCTTCACCCAGCCTTAAAAAAACCAGCTCGCGAACTTCTGTGCTTCAACTGGCTCACTGCATTCACAGCGTTGGGAGGCGGGTCCTTCTGGCTAGGTTTTCAGTCATTGGTTCTTCAAGGTTTCAGAAACCCAATTCAAGGCTCTTATTAGTCGAATGAGAGGTCAATCAGATGAACTAATCTGTTCGCGGCTGTGTCTGCAGCTTTTATTTTCAGTGCACGCTTGGACGCCATCACCACCTACATCACCACCATCAGGATTTCCATCATGCGTCCGAGAGCGCACGTGAGACTTGCCCGTCCGCGGTACAACGGAGCGCAAGAGGTTAAATCACATTTCAACACACTTTTTTAAAATTTCATTGTGATTCAGCTATAACACTGCCTCTTCCTGTATTTGCTGTTTCGAGTCGCACAAGCCCAAAATCATACTTCTGTCACAACTGTGGTGTAATTTTGGCTCATAATAGGGGGTCAAAACCTTGACACCCCATAAACACTGGTTACTTTTTAAGGAGCATTTATATTGACTAGCAAGCTGCACATGCATTCAGTTGCACTCTACTTAATTTTCAATATGTTGCATTTCTGTGGCCCTAAGGCACTTTTTGTCCTCTTTTTTTTTTTTCATTAAATCATAGAAGTGTAATACTGGGTGAAAATAAATGTCAGTTTGCTTTCCTGACTTTGATTTGGAAAATGAAGGAATCATCTTGACTCTTATTTCTTTTTACATTGAGGTATTTGGTGCTGTAGTTCTGCTCATCAACTACCCAGGAAATTGAGCTCAGATGAATCTCATATACCAGGGGTGTCCAATCATGTGCCATGGAGGGCCAAGACCCTCCAGGTTTTCTCTTCTATCCAGTCTCTTCAGCAGGTTTTTTCACTTATCAGCAATCAGTGGGAAGAAATTCAGTAGAATCTGCTGTTGAAGACACTGGTTGGAGGTAAAGCCTGCAGGGTCTTGGCCCTCCATGGCACATGATTGGACACCTCTGTCATATACAGTATAAATCATTTTTTTAAACCCAGGAATTAGCTTGGTCTTTAATCAAGAGTGAGACTGCCCATGCTGAAATGTCCCGCTTCTCTTTGTCTCTTTTTAACTTGAAGAAGACAAAGCAGCGATACAGATAATTATATTAAATGACTTTGCAAGATTCTTAAACATGCTTTTATCTTCCATCCCTTTGTCTTTGCAGTGACAGCATTTTGCTATAAGTGTGCTATTTCGTTGTTTTTTTCGTCTCCATGTACTACAGTGCGCGTTGATTTGTTCTGAAGGATTGAAGTGTTTCTCAGGATTTTTACAGTTGCAGTGAACAGTGTGGTGTCATAGCAAGTCAGGAATCAGAAGCTATTATTGGCCATTAGGAAGTGTTTAAAATGTTCTGGCTTTGCGTCTTCAGTGTCACTGGATGCACAGCTCTCACAGCACCTGCATTTCTTCAGACTGATTTCTGGCAACTGTTAATGTTGTTTAGTTTAACATAGTCAAGAAAGGCATTTGGTGTTTTTGTATTTTCTTGCATAACCTGGTTATATAAGGAACACATTCACATGTTTTGTTCTAATTCAATACAGTATACTTTTCAGTGTACTGTATGTATTAGTTCAGCTTTTGTTTTTTGCAACAATGGCTTTCCCCATTATGGCAGTATTTGTTTTAGAACATAGTCTGACAATTGACACTTCAAATTAAAGGCTTTGGACCCTATTACAATAGTCTAAGGTGCACATTTGTGCCAGGCTTCCCGCTTTGTGTCAGTGAATTTGTTAGTTTCTGCTAGCACATAGTCTGCCTTTCACACTTTGTGTCATGCCATGGAAGTACCGGTAGACAGTGCACGTGGTTTAAGCTGGAGGGAACGATCTAAAAGAGGCGTGTCACTGGTGAAATCTTGGTGCATTGGTATTTTAATGCATCTCATGTCAGTGTGCTTTTGATCTACAAAAAGCAGGTCAATCATCAAAAGCACATTTTTAACGTTATTTCAGTGGTGCATTTTGTAATTGTGTGCACGCTCCTACTGATGGGTACACAAGGCAAAACCCAGCATGGCCTTGAATTAACTGCTATTGTAATGGAAAGAGTTGCAACATTATTAATCTAATCAAAGTATTGTTACCAGTCATTTTATTTATAATATGAGACACTAAATATTTTTTGTAAATTCCATCTACATTTTCATTTCAATCACAAACTTGCAGGAGGAATATAGCCTATTAAGCATTAATTTATTTATTTTTAGGGAAAGGAATGCTGTACACCATTCCTTTTAGGGAAAGGAATGGTGTACAGCCCCCCCTCATGGATCGTCACCTTATCGTGGTGGGGGGTTTGCGTGCCCCAGTGATCCCAGGAGCTATGTTGTCCGGGGCAATTTGCCTCTGATAGGGTCTCCCAAGACAAACTGGTCCTGGGTGAAGGGCCAGACGAAGAACGATCCAACAGACTCTCATGATAAATTGTATATCAAGGATTCAGTGTACCCCGCCCGGTATGGGGTTACCGGGGCCCCACCCTGGAGCCAGGCCTGGGGGAGGGGCTCGAAGGCTAGCGTCTGGTGGCCGGGTTTCCACCCATGGGACCCGGCCGGGCTCAGCCCGAAGGAGTTACATGGGTCCGCCCTCCAGTAGGTTCACCACCTGCAGGAGGGATCATGGAAGTCCGGTGCTATGTGGATTAGGTGGCAGTCAAAGGCGGAGACCTTGGCGGACTGATCCCAAGCTTTCTAAACTGGCTTTTGGTACGTGGAATGTCACCTCTCTGGTGGGGAAGGAGCCTGAGCTGGTGTACGAGATTGAGCGATACCGGCTAGATATAGTCGGCCTCACCTCAACACACAGCTCCGGTTCCGGAACCAGTCTCCTGGAGAGGGGCTGGAGCTTGGCCTTTTCTGGAGTTGCCCCGGGCGAGAGGCGACGAGCAGGGGTAGGTATTCTTGTATCGCCCCACCTTGCTGCCTCTATATTGGAGTTTTCCCCGGTGGACGAAAGGGTTGCTTCCCTGCGCCTTCGGGTTGGGAAACGGGTCCTGACCATCATTTGTGCCTATGCACCAAATGATGTTTCAGAGTACCCACCCTTTTTGGAGTCTGTGACTGGGGTGCTGGAGGGTGCTCCTCCTGGAGACTCCATTGTCCTACTGGGGGACTTCAATGCGCACGTGGGCAACGACAGTGAAACCTGGAGGGGGGTGATTGGGAGGAACGGCCTGCCCGATCTGAACCCGAGTGGTGTTCAGTTATTGGACTTCTGTGCTAACCACAGTCTGTCTATAACGAACACCATGTTCAAGCATAAGGGTGTCCATATGTGCACCTGGCACCAGGACACCCTAGGCCGCAGGTCGATGATCGATTTTGTTATCGTATCATCAGACCTGCGACCGTATGTCTTGGACACCCGAGTAAAGAGAGGTGCAGAGCTGTCAACTGATCACCACCTGGTGGTGAGTTGGATCCGATGGCAGGGGAGGAAGCCATTCAGACCTGGTAGACCCAAACGTATAGTGAGGGTGTGCTGGGAGCGTCTGGCTGAGGCCCCTGTCCGGGAGGTCTTCAACTCCCACCTCCGGAAGAACTTCAACCACATTCCGAGGGAGTCTGGAGACATGGAGTCTGAATGGGCCATGTTCTCCACCTCTGTTGTTGAAGCGGCAGCCCAGAGCTGCGGCCGCAAGGTGGTCGGTGCATCTCGTGGTGGCAACCCCCGAACCAAGTGGTGGACACCAGTGGTGAGGGGGGCCATTAAGCTGAAGAAGGAGTCCTATCAAGCTTGGTTGGCTTGTGGGACTCCCGAAGCAGCTGAGGTGTACCGGCAGGCCAAGCGGAGTGCAGCTCGGGTGGTTGCTGAAGCAAAAACCCGGGTATGGGAGGAGTTCGGTGAGGCCATGGAACAAGACTTTCGGTCGGCTTCAAAGAGATTCTGGCAAACTGTTCGGCGGCTCAGGAGGGGAAAGCAGCTCCCCGTCCACACTGTGTATGGTGCGGATGGGACACTGTTGACTTCAACTGGGGATATCGTCGGGCGGTGGAAGGAATACTTCGAGGATCTCCTCAATCCCACTGATACGCCTTCCACAGAGGAAGCAGGGTTTGGGGACGAGGGGGATGACTCGCCTATCACAGGGGCTGAGGTCGCCAAGGTGGTTAAAAACCTCCTTGGTGGCCGGGCCCCGGGGGTGGACGAGATTCGCCCCGAGTACCTCAAGGCCCTGGATGTTGTTGGGTTGTCATGGTTGACACGCCTCTGCAACATTGCGTGGAGGTCGGGGGCAGTGCCTTTGGCATGGCAAACCGGGGTGGTGGTTCCTCTCTTCAAAAAAGGGGACCGGAGGGTGTGCTCCAACTTTAGAGGGATCACACTCCTCAGCCTCCCTGGGAAGGTCTATGCCAAGGTACTGGAGAGGAGAGTCCGGCCGTTGGTCGAACCTCGGATTCAGGAGGAGCAATGTGGTTTTCGTCCTGGCCGTGGCACATCGGACCAGCTCTTTACCCTCTCGAGAATTCTTGAGGGTTCGTGGGAGTTTGCCCAACCAGTTTACATGTGTTTTGTGGACTTGGAGAAGGCATTTGACCGCGTCCCTCGTGGATTTTTGTGGGGGGTGCTTCGGGAGTATGGGGTATCGGGCTTGTTGTTACGAGCTATTCGGTCTCTGTACGACCGTTGTGAGAGTTTAGTTCGCATTGCCAACACTCGGTCGGAGTCATTCCCAGTGAGAGTTGGACTCCGCCAGGGCTGCCCTTTGTCACCGGTCCTGTTCATAATTTTTATGGACAGGATTTCTAGGCGCAGCCAGGGAATGGAGGGTGTCATGCTTGGTGACCACAGGATCTCATCTCTGTTGTTTGCAGATGATGTTGTCCTGTTGGCTTCATCCAGCAATGACCTACAGCTCTTGCTGGGACGGTTTGCCGCTGAGTGTGAAGCGGCTGGGATGAGAATCAGCACCTCCAAGTCCGAGTCCATGGTCCTCAGCCGGAAAAAGGTGGATTGTCCTCTCCGGGTTGGGGACAGGCTCCTGCCCCAAGTGGAGGAGTTTAAGTATCTTGGGGTCTTGTTCACGAGTGAGGGGAAAATGGAGCGAGAGATCGACAGACGGATTGGAGCAGCATCTGCAGTGATGCGGACGTTGTACCGGTCTGTTGTGGTGAAGAGGGAGCTTAGTTCTAAGGCAAAGCTGTCGATTTACCAGTCAATCTACGTTCCTACTCTCACCTATGGTCACGAGCTTTGGGTAATGACCGAAAGAACGAGATCGCGGATACAAGCGGCTGAAATGAGCTTTCTCCGTAGGATTGCTGGACTCACCCTCAGAGTTAGGGTGAGGAGCTCAGTCATCCGGGAGAGGCTCAGAGTAGAACCGCTGCTCCTCCACATTGAAAGGAGTCAGTTGAGGTGGTATGGGCATCTGATTAGGATGCCTCCTGGACGCCTCCCACTTGAGGTGTTTCAGGCACGTCCCACTGGGAGGAGACCCCGGGGCAGACCCAGGACTCGGTGGAGAGACTATGTCTCCCAGCTAGTCTGGGAACGCCTTGGTATCCCCTCTGAAGAGCTGGAGCAGGTGGCTGGGGAGAGGGAAGTCTGGGCTTCTCTGCTTGAACTGCTGCCTCCGCGACCCGGACCTCCGGAAAAGCGGTAGAAGATGGATGGATGGATGGATGGAATGGTGTACAGGGCATATGTGCTTTTTATTTTTCACCACAGACTGTAACATTCAGGAGAGGTGTGAAGGCAGGACGTACCTTTGCCTCTGCAGGTGCAGCCTCTGTGGTCTGGAACAGAGGTTGCCTTAACTCAAAATTGTTCTTCATTGACAGATTTTTTTTTTTTTTGGGGGGGGGGGTTGCGGGCCAATCCCCAGCCCTTAAGTGTGTGTGTGTGGGGGGGTGCTGGCCTGGCATTCAGGGGCCCGGGGGCTGGTGTTGGCCCTGCTTTTGGTGGTGGTGGTGGGGGGGGGCTGGGATGCACCGTGCCGGCTGCTTGGTGGCCCGGCTTCTCTCGGCCATCCCTCCTGGGGCGGATGCCTGGTCGTCCTGGGGCTTGTTGGTCTTGGAACATTTGCACTCTGTGGGGGTTGGTGGCGCTGTCTTGCTTGCTTGGGGTTTCTGGGGGAAGTGAGGGATTTTGCTGCGACCTGCCGCCCTATTTTTATGTTTCCTGGCAAACCACTCACATGCACACCTGCTTTGCACACACTCTCATACACAGGCGCACACATGCACACACACATTATGGCTCTCCTTTAACAGGTGCAGATACCAGACTTATGATGAGACCTTTTCAATAGAAGAAACAGTTTCTTCTGTTTGTTTCAGCTGTGTTAGTCTGTTTGTCTTCTTTGTCTGTTCCTCTCCCTTTTCTTTCCCCCTCCCCACCCCTCCTTTCCTCATCCCCCACCCCCGCCGGGTCCTTCATGGGTAAAACACTTTAAATAAAGTATTAAACACTATTACAAGAGGAGTTTATAAATAATATACAGGCCAATCAATTTGTACAGTTTCTCTGTGGGATGTACTTTTGGGTTTAACTCCAGATATAGTGATTCAAATTTGATGAAACTTAGACTCATAATCAGAACAGCATTCTTCAGCTAACCACCAAATTTCATGCAGTTTTGTTAATGTTCAAAAAATCATATTTATGAAGCCATTTTGTCTTGTCAGTGGAATATTTTGTTAATGTATGAAGGAGTCAGTATATACATAATGCAAAGCTGTTGTGTGTTGTAGACAGACACTTGCCTGTTATGCAGGAGCCCTGGGGTCAAGTCCTTCTGGTAACGTGTCATTCCTCTAAAGTGCAACACACTGCTTCTGTGCATTTGGAAACAATGTGTAGTGTACACAAAGTTTTAAATGCTATACTACTGCTGCTGGGAATCCTTTCAATTGAGCATTTATCATTTAAGAAAGTTAGAGTGAAAGCTGAAGAAGTTGTCTTGTGGTTACTTTGAATGCTTGGAATGCAGGAGGTCCAAGGTTTGAATTTTGCCATGGAGGTCTTATTCTTCTGAACAACTGAAGTACCGCATATCTCTCCTTTATTTTTTAAAGATACACTGTTAGATTTTCACCTCAAAATAATGTTTGCAAAATTATTTTGATAGTACACCAACATTTGGCTATGTGAATGTCACTTCCTCCATAGCCTGAGCAGGTCCACATTGCCTGCAACAGTCCATTTTTTGGTGTGCTAGTGGGGGGATGATGTGGTCTCGGTCTGTGGCCTTGGTCCCAGCAGCAAATCACAAGGCTCGACTTTAATCACCAACAACAAAAGTGTCATGGAAGCCCATGTTGCTTTGACAGCATCCTTCAGCTCATCTGCATTGTTGGGTCTGATGTCTCTCATCTTCCTCTTGACAGTACCTGTATATTCTCTATTGGGTTTAGGTCAGGAGACCTTGCTGGCCAATGAAGCACAGTGATACCATGGTAATTAAAACAGATTTGTATACTTTTGGCAGTGTGGGCAGGTGCCAAGTCCTGCTGGAAAGTGAAATCAGCATCTCCATAAAGTTTTTCAGCAGAGGGGAACATGAAGTACTGTAAAATGTCCTGGAAGAGGACTGCACTGACTTTGGACTTGATAAAACACAGTGGACCAACACCAGCAGTTAGCATCCATCCATCCATCCATCTTGTACTGCTTAATCCTTTTCGGGTTGCAGGGGGGCTGGAGCCTATCCCAGCATCTTTGGGCTAGAGGCAGGGTACACCCTGGACAGATCGCCAGTCCATTGCAGGGCCAACACAGAGAGACAGATAACCATTCACTCTCACATACATACCTAAGGACAATTTAGAATTCCCAGTTGATGCCAATTAACCTAACCTGCATGTCTTTGGCCTGTGGGAGGAAACAGGAGTACCCGGAGTAAACCCACGCAGACACGGGGAGAACATGCAAACTCCGCACAGAAGGGTCACTGATGCTCTGGGGGTGGGATCAAACCCACGATGGTCAGGGGTGAAATCAATCCCATGACGTTTTTGCTATGCTGGCACAGTGCTAACCACTGTGCCACCGTGCTGCCCACCAGCAGATAACATGGCTCCCCAAATCACATGCCAAGTCTTGTCATTTGGAAATCAAGGTTCCAGAGTCTGGAGGAAGAGTGGAGAGGCACAGAATCCAAGTTGCCCACACTACCAAAAGTGACAATACCTGGTTTAATGACCATGGCATCACTGTCCTTGATTGGCCAGCAAACTCTACTGACCTAAACTTTATAGAGAATCTATGGGGTATTGTCAAGAGGAAAACAAGAGACACCAACAATGCAGACGAGCTGAAGGCCGCTATCAAAGCAACCTGAGCTTCCATAACACCTCAGCAGTACCGCAGGCTGATCACCTTCATGTCACGCCACATTGATGTAATAATTAATGCAAAAGGAGCCCTGACCAAATATTGAGTGTGTACATGGACATGATTCTCAGTCGGCCAACATTTCTTTTAAAAATCTATTTTTTTCTTGTTCGTCCTTTATAATATTCAAATTTTTGGAGAAACTAAATTTGAGGTTTTCATTAGCTGTAAGCCATAATCATCAAAGTTAAAAGAAACAAATGCTTAAAATATGTCACTCTGCATGTAATAAATCTAAATGAGTTTAACTTTATGAATTGAATTATTCATAAAGATACTCTAATTTTTGAGATGCACCTGTATATGCATTTGAACTCTTAAAAATGCCACACGTCACAGTCACAACTGTTAAAACTCTTAAAACAGATATTTTAAGATTGTTATATAGGAAATGACTTTCCTCTGACACAGGTTAATCACTAGTACAATGAGCAAGCAGATCCCACGCAGTGGGAAGGCACAATCACCCCCAGCTTTTGAAATCAGAACCACTTCAGTTGGGTCGGATTAGAGCAATTATTGTCCAGTGCTACCACAGCTCACCTCCTTCAGTTATCTTAGATTCATTATTAATAATAGCGTTATTATATTTAAAGTCAGACATATGTGCATAAACTTGTTGGTTCAAGACAAATTATGATGATTACAAAAACCTGAAAGCCTTCATATTTTATTTAAACTGTTTTCATTTTGCCACAGCAATCAGCCCACACTTAATCTCTGAATAGACAAATCACCCTGTTAAAAAATGAATTAATGTGTTCTTTATTGTGTCCATTAACAACACACCAAACACAATGGGCGCAGACATATCGCTGAATGGACACACACTTGGCAACCTTGACATTTACCCTGTTTTTTCTTTTTATCTGGCTGAGAGTTGATGGCATTGAAAGAATAAGAGAACAGCGCTGGAACAACACTGCAGAGGTTTTTGCCACAGAGACATGGGTGAGGACTCCCCTTAACTGCTTGCCATGAAGGTTGGTGGATACAGAGGGAAAGGATAAGCCTGGAGGGAAGAGGCGGTATCTGCTTTGCAGGGTGAGCTGCTTCCCACAGCCGCTCCCCACAGCAGGGTAATAACATCACTTTGCCTTGACAAAGATCAGACCAACTTGGCAATCTGACTCACAGGACCACGACGAGGTCCATGGGATTTCTTCTGCCTTTGCTGTATAAACAGTTTCTTATCTTATCGCTACCCTGTCGGCTGTAGGCATGCCCTGTCAGTGTGCAGCTGGAGAGGAGCCATCATTAGTGAAAACTATGCCACGTTCACACAGCGGCCAAAAGTGTCTTACCACTGATTTTGTTTACCTCACCTACGTGTTACTGATGGGATGGTTGAGAAACTAAGGAGCAAAAATCTGGAGCACTGCTGTGGACTTTGCATTACAAAATACTAAACCGTGCTACCAATAGTGCGCTTTATATTCTGCATCCCTGTGTATGACTGGGGCTGGGCGAGTTGGCCTCCCAAAGCAATCCCAGGTTTTTTCATGCCGCATTCGATTTACGATTCGATTCAATTCGCTTGATATATGTAACTACAAAAGACAAGGCATTATGATGAATCCATTCTTTTATTTCAAACAAAACCATTTTTTCCATGTTGGGAATCAAGTCCAAACAAAACACAATCTTTTAAATAAAGCTTTGATCAAAGATGGATCCATAATTTTAGAATAAAGTGCCAGCCTTTTATAAAATTAATTTTTTGAAACTAAAGGGTTCCCCTATCATTAAGTTGAATACACAAAGTGCTAACTTGCCTTACTTATGACAGTTATCCTGTAGAGAAAAAGCTGAAAATAAAGCATTCTTAAAATTAAAGGCCCACCTTCTCTTTTTCTTTTCATTCATTTGAGCGTCTTCAGCACTTTTTAAAAAAATTTACAACTTGTGAGAAAAACCGTTGGCTGGCTGCACAGTCTTCAGACACATGCAGTTTATCTGGTTGGCAGCATTTCACAGTAACAACACATAACAGAAACAACCATTCTTCTTGAATCAATATAGAGGGCTTTTATTCTTAAATAATTAAGGAAGTGTTGAGTTTTGTACAGTATATGGAAAAAACATCACTAATTCAACTTTGTGAACGAACACTTTTAAGACTTCAGTTATGAAATGCTCATCATCAGAAAGTGCAGTGTTAATTTGTTAATCTTGACAGCATTTTTTTTATTTAATTTTGACTAAAATGTCATTTATTTTTAATCATAATTTAGTTATCTAAACCATTTTAGTTTTAGTGTAGTTTTAGTCACCTAAATATCATAAAAATTTAGTCATCTAAATCTGACTAAATTCTTATATGATATAAAGAGTAATGCATTTTTAGGGTCTGTCCCAATTCTCATTTGTACCTCTACCCCTTCCCTACAAGGCTCAAGGGTTCAATATGTGCATTACAGCTTACTGCACAAAACATTAACACATTAGTAAGCAGAACTCAAAAGTATAGTGTTTAGTATTTATAGTATTTCAACAACTTGTCAACATCTATAAATATTTTAAAATTTACAGACATTTTCACATCAGTAATCAATCTTAATTAAACCACCTGAAGTGACTCACCATACCATACAAACTGAAGAGCCAGTTTTTGCCCACAGGTCGTATGCTTGACACCCCTGGATGAGACTGTAAAAATAGCATTCATATTTGGGGTTTAGTTAACCTCAGAAGAGGCTTCATTTGCTATTCACAGGACCATATAACTACAGTAATCAAAGTGAGATCACTTTTTCCTCTGTTATAACAAAACTCACATTAGTACTATTGTGTGCAGTTGAGAGCGTGAGTCGGTGACTGCTGCCGACTGCATTTATCCATCACCCCATGGAGCTTCCTTTGTCTCTGTTGCACTCCTCCTCCAGGGACTGGCCACAAAATGAACCCACCATAAACTGAATTGGGCTCTGCTGTGACCATGAAGAATCTCTCCCCCCCCCCCCCATTGTTCACATTGCACCCCGGGGTGCCATGATCAGAACTTGGGCTTGGGCTGTGCTCATGTCCTTGCCTTGAGTTGTTTTTTGAGTTTTTCTTGGTTGTCTTTATTATTATTGTTATTACCATGGCTACGTATTGTATTCCTATCATGATCTTCGGTTATGAGTGGGCTTTTGTTTTGACTGTGTTTTTGTTTATCCCCAGGTTTTGCGTTGTAGAGTAGTTTATCGTTGGTACAAGTATTAATGTAAATATGCATGTGAGTAGGAATGACGATTTCTTTTCATTACCAACACACATAAGCTCGTGGGGCACCAGTCCAAAAGAATGGACAATTTTGTTAATAATTCTGTATTTGTACCAATAATGAATCAGTCTCAAAAACGTGTGAGTTTTTGTCTACTTTTAATCAAGAAGATGGACATGAAATCCAAGGATAATTCCCATATGTCTTTTTAATAGTTTAATAAGAAATTTCAGCACAGATGAACACATTCAGATGACTTTAAGACAGTGAATTCAACATATATCATGATCACATTAGGACTGTTAATAGATTAATGAGCATAAAGTGTATTATCAAACATTTGTGGAACCAAGGAAAAACATAGCTTAAATTGGCACTTTAATGAAAAATGAGAAACCATAAAATAGCATTGATTAAGAAAAAATGGATGCAATTTTATGAAGAAAATTATGATTAAACTATTTTGTAAAAAGGAAAATTTGTGTTACTCTGAAACAAAGGAACAGAGACTAAGGAAAAGATAAATGTATTTGAAGTTCTGAAAGGAGTTTGAAGATGTTAGATTTATAGAACTTATACCAGGAATATTGTGAAGAATTAAATTTAATTTGGACAACAGACCTTCAGTACAGCAGAGTCAGATTGTGTGCCCTGGCGGCAGCAGGCGGTCTGGTACTAATCTTTGTCCATATGAATGTGCGTCAATTCTGCTGAGAGAAAATGGCAGGTAGGTTCTACCACAACACGGCTCGGGCCCTGCTCATGGGGATCACAAAGGTAGAAGCTGGATGCTCATTACGCTGGCCGATGTCTGTTTATGCACAGAAAAAGGAATTTGGCCAGGTTGTCAAATTCCAGATATTTGTTTATCGTTCAAAGTCCGATCAGAAAATCAAACTTGATTTAAAAACAACAACAACAAAAAAAACCCAACCACAAATACATTTCTTCCGATGTGTTGTGGTCAGAACAAAGTTGATTTAAGTTTGGTAAAAATCAAACAAAATCTTGTTAGCACAGTAATTTAAGGAAAAAACAAGTAAAAGAGGAAAAGGTGAATTTTAAAGAAAAAAGGGGAAAAAAGTGACACAGAGCATACACTTCGGTGCTGCTTAGAAAAAAAGGGGGAAACACAAACTGCTTCTTCAAGACAACTCCCAGCTCGCAACTGGAAACAAAGGGAAAGTTTCCCAACTGGTACGATGTGGCAGGATGGCACAATAAATTTTATGACAACTGAGCTTGACCAATTACATTCAAAGATCAGGATTGGATTTGCCCATTAGCGTAAACTTCTGACCAATTGCACTGAGTTTCTTTGTTTCAGCAGAGGTCGTAAAACTTACTAAAAGGGAGAGATATGGAAACTTGGAAGCTGATTGGTCAATTCACAGTTTTTTGGAATGTAGCCTCACCCAGAAGAAGAGACAATTTGATATGAGAAGTGAGATTCTCCTAAAACATATATGCTGCCTATTAAACCATAGTCTTTAAAACTTTAGTTGACTAAGATATTCTACTTAATAAAGGAACAAACGATGTGTCTACATTGTAAATGTGATCATTTCTTTATAGTAGGCATGCAAAATTAATTCTTCCTTAAAATAAAGAAACACATATCAAATCATATCAATAAAAGCATTTCAAATCATAATTGTCCATCACAGGGTCCAGCCATATCTCAGGGTTTCCTCTGGTAACATTTCTCGGTGTTGGGCCACCTCGCCAGAAGTTTTACCGCCTCGCCAAGGAGATACGAATTTATTAAGAGAAATATACGAAGCAATGACTTTCCACAAGCGCGCAGACGAACAACGCATGTGGCCGTCATCCACACAGAGTTTAGAAGTGCCCCGCCCACGCGAGTTTTCCAGTCAGTCAGCGTCTCGCTAAGCGCGACTGTCCGACAGACACATGAGTTTGTTAAAGTACGTTAAACGCAGAAAAAATCATAAGAGGTATGTAAGCGCTAGAGGCATATATCATGGTTTTAACCCGCTGGAAACAAGAGCAATAATGGAAGAGTCGCTTAGCTAAGAGATGTGGTTAGAATTCATATGCAGCCGGCTTCATATGAAGGGAAAGGCAAGGGGGACTGATGAATTGCTGAGGATATATTTCACCAGTCACTACAACATTAAGTTATGTTCTGTAGGAATTGCAGGAATAAAGAGACTGGCAATTTATCTCTTTTCTCGCATGAGCGGGCATGCCGTTTTTATTCTCCAGCGACAGTGACAAAAAGCAACAGCTAAAAATGCTAGCTCTCTTTTTCACTCTAAACTGAGGTCCTTCAGCGGCTGCCTAGAGAGGTGCCTGATGAGAAAGCCTGAGAGCACAACTATAACTGCCTAAACAGATCATTTTGTACATGAACACATATTGTAGGAGGATCGTCACTTCCTTGTGGTAACGTAACGTATCGTCACTTCCTGTTTTGCTGTCTGCCTGTGTGGTTGCTCTCCAGCTATTAGCTATGGCTACTAGCTCTCTTTCCTCTCCTCTGGTGTGCTCTCTCTGTCAGATGTTTAGCTACACCTCTGCCTCTTTTAGCGATAACGGTAAATGTAATAAATGTTGTCTTTTTGAGGCGCTCGAGGCGAGGTTGTCTGATTTGGAATCCCGGCTCCGCTGCATTGAAACACCGTCTGCGCCAGTTAATCTCGACGGACGCCCATTAGCTGCAGCGGAGCTAGCTAGCTTAGGCCCCCCTGTCAGCGGTTCCCCGGCTCTCCTCAGCAACGAGGAGACTGGGTGGGTGACGGTGAGAAGGAAGCCTAGTCGCAAAGCCCCGGTTCACCACCAACCTGTTCACGTTTCTAATCGTTTTTCCCCGCTCAGCGACACACCCGCTGAGGAAAAAACTCTGATCATTGGCGACTCTGTAGTCAGAAACGTGAACCTAGAGACTCCAGCGGTCATAGTCAAATGCATTCCTGGGGCCAGAGCAGGCGACATCGAGTCAAATCTGAAAATGCTGGCTAAAAGTAACTGTAAATACTCCACAATTGTTATTCACGCCGGCATTAATGACATCCGTCTCCGGCAGTCGGAAGTCACCAAACTTGATGTAGAATCGGTGTGTGACTTTGCAAAAACGATGTCAGCCACTGTAGTATTCTCTGGGCCCCTCCCCAATCTGACCAGTGATGACATGTTTAGTCGCTCGTCATCCTTGAACCGCTGGCTGTCTGTGTGGTGTCCTGCAAATGACGTGGGCTACATTGACAATTGGAGCTCTTTTTGGGGAAAACCTGGTCTTATGAGACGAGACAGCATTCATCCCACTTTGGATGGTGCTTCTCATTTATCTAACAATCTGGCATCTTTTTTATCCAAATTTCCAAAACCATGACTACTCAGAGTTGGGACCAGGAAGCAGAGTCGCAGTCTTACACGCCTCTCTGCAGCTCCTCTTCATCCGCCACCCCTCAGCTTAGCCCCTGTCTTCCCCATCAGAGAATCGTTGTCTGCTCCCTCCAAAGTAAATAAAAATATCATGCATAAGCATCCCAAAGTGATAAAGCAAAACATTGGTAAAACTCAAATTAAACATAAAGCCTCTAAATTGAATGATTTGGCCTCTGTTCCTCCTCATAATTTAAAAATTAAATGTGGTTTACTAAATATTAGGTCTCTAACTCCCAAGTCTCTGTTAGTCCATGATCTGTTAATTGATCATCAGATTGATTTAATTTCCCTTACAGAGACTTGGTTAGGGCAAGAGGATTATGTTGGTTTAAATGAATCAACTCCCTCTGGTTATTTAAACTGTCAAAATCCCAGAAGTTCTGGTCGTGGAGGAGGAGTAGCAACAATTTACCATTCCAAATTACTAGTTAATGTAAAGCAAAAAACATGTTATAATTCCTTTGAGGGCCTGGTCCTCAGTATTGGGCACTTTAGCAATTTTAGGTTAAACCCAATTTTATTTGCCATAGTTTATCGTCCCCCATCAACCTACAAAGAATTTTTATCCGAATTTGCTGATTTCTTAGCTGATTTAGTGCTGAAATCTGATAGAATAATTATAGTAGGGGACTTTAATATACATGTGGATGTAGATAGTGACTGCCTTAATGTGGCATTTAATTCAATATTAGACTCAATTGGGTTTTCTCAGAAAGTAGGAAATTCTACTCATTACCTCCACCATACATTGGACCTTGTTCTGACATATGGCATAGAAATAGAAAATCTTGTAGTGTCTCCTCATAACCCTGTACTGTCAGACCATTGTCTGTTAACCTTTGATTTTACCATTTCTGACTATTTGGCTCCTAAAGAAAAATACAACAAAACAAAACAGTAGATGCCTCTCAGATGATGCTGTTTCCAAATTTATGCAGATTGTTTCCTCTATGCCATGTGTCAACACAACGGAAATAAGCTATAGACAGCTTGCTCCTTCTGTAATTGATAACATGGTGGATAGTGTTTCAGCTTCTCTGCATCAGGCTCTAGACTTGGTGGCCCCCTTAAAAAAGAAAAAGTCTAATCAGAGATTTCTAACTCCCTGGTTCAACACAGAAACTCGTAGCTTAAAACAGAAGACTCGTCAATTAGAAAGAAAATGGCGCTCTACTAATTTAGATGAAATCTATTTAGCTTGGAGAAATCATCTTTTAATTTATAAAAAATCTCTTAGAAAAGCTAGAACAAGTTATTACTCTGCATTAATAGAAGAGAACAAGAATAATCCCAGGTTCCTTTTCAGTACTGTAGCCAGGTTGACAAAGAGTCAGGACTCTGTCAATCCTAGCATTCCCTTAGAGCTTACTAGTCGGGACTTTATGAACTTTTTCAATAATAAAATTTCATCCATCAGAGATAAAATCAATCAGATTCTTCCCACAGTTAACTTAAATACTGTAACTACTACAACTCCTTCTTTTGATGTCTGTCTTGATGAGTTTACTCCAATCGACCTTTGTGAGTTAGACAAAATAGTTTCCTCATCCAAACCTTCAACTTGTCTTTTAGACCCTATTCCTACTAGGTTATTTAAAGAAGTCTTCCCACTTATTGGTAGCTTTATTCTTCATATAATCAATTCTTCATTAACTTTAGGCCATGTACCGCAGGCTTTTAAAACAGCTGTAATTAAACCCTTACTCAAAAAGCCAACGCTAGATCCAGGAGCTTTAGCTAACTATAGACCAATCTCTAATCTCCCTTTCATTTCAAAAATCTTAGAAAGAGTTGTTGCTATGCAATTATTCCACCACCTGCAGGGAAATGGTTTACTTGAAGAGTTTCAATCTGGGTTTAGAATCCATCATAGTACTGAAACAGCCTTAGCGAAGGTCACTAACGACCTCCTCATTGCATCTGATAATGGACTAGTTTCTGTACTTGTCCTTTTAGACCTTAGTGCAGCTTTTGATACTATCGATCATAATATTCTACTTGATAGATTAGAACACTATGTTGGACTTAATGGAACTTCGTTGCAGTGGTTTAGATCTTATTTATCTGATAGGTTCCAGTTTGTTCATGTAAATAATGAGTTTTCTTTCAACTCAAAGCTTAGTCATGGAGTTCCACAGGGATCTGTGCTAGGCCCTACTCTTTTTAGTTTATATATGCTTCCGTTAGGCAACATTATTAGAAAGCACTGTATACATTTTCATTGTTATGCAGATGACACACAATTATACCTGTCAATGAAGCCAGATGATAGTAATCAATTAGCCAAGTTAGAAGCCTGCCTTAAGGAAATCAAAGCTTGGATGACTTGTAATTTCCTGCTATTAAATTCAGATAAGACTGAAGTCATTCTTGTTGGTCCAAAAAACCTTAGAAATTCCTTTCCAAATCAAACTTTCAGTTTGGATGCAGTTACTCTTTCTCTTAATAGCTCTGTGAGGAACCTTGGAGTTATTTTTGATCAGGATTTGTCCTTCAATTCACATATTAAATTTGTTTCTAAGACTGCCTTCTATCATTTGCGTAATATTGCCAAGATTAGGAGCATCTTGTCTCAGAGTGATGCTGAGAAACTGATCCACGCTTTTGTTAGCTCGAGATTAGATTATTGTAATTCTTCATTATCAGGTTGTCCTAAAACATCTTTAAAAAGTCTTCAGCTGATCCAAAATGCTGCAGCAAGAGTTTTAACAGGTACTAGAAAGAGAGATCATATCTCTCCGGTTCTGGCCTCCCTTCATTGGCTTCCCATAGAGTTTAGAATTAAGTTTAAAATCCTTCTTCTTACTTACAAAGCTCTAAACAATCAGGCTCCTTTTTATTTAAAAGATCTGATACTACCGTATTATCCTAACAGAGCACTACGCTCCCAAAATGCAGGACTACTTGTAATACCTAGAATCTCCAAAAGTACAATGGGAGGCAGAGCCTTCAGTTATCAAGCTCCTCTCCTGTGGAATCAGCTGCCAATCTGGATTCGGGAGTCAGACTCGATCTCTGTTTTTAAGATTAGGGTTAAAACCTACCTTTTTGATATAGCCTACAATTAGGGAGGGATCATGTGTTTCTGAACCCTCCCTTAGTTATGCTGCTAATAGGTTTAGTCAGCCGGGGGACCTCCAGTAATGCACTGGGCCTCACTCCTTTCCTCACTCTCTATGAAATATTTTTTTTTTTTTGCTGGTCATTAACATTTGTTTGTTCTCTCCCATAGATTGAGTCCCCATCGTGCTGTTTGCTCTCTACATGTCTGTTCTTTTCATCTTCTCTGTCCCCTCACCCCCCAGCCAGTCGCAGCAGATGACTGCCCCTCCCTGAGCCTGGTTCTGCTGGAGGTTTCTTCCTGTTAAAAGGGAGTTTTTCCTCTCCACCGTCGCCAAGTGCTTGCTCACAGGGGATCACCTGATTGCTGGGGTCTTTCTGCAACTGTGGGGGTTCCCCCCTACAGTTGATAGTGCTATGAGATGACTGTTGTTGTGAAATGGCGCTATATAAATAAAGTTGAATTGAATTGAATTGAATATTGTGGTGAATTAGGTCTTTAGAGTCCTCTACAGTTCCCTATTATGTACCTGGCAGGTTAAGATGACCAAAATTCACAAAGTCAATGACTAATCTGTCAGCAGCCTTCAGACAAACTAAATGTGCCAACATTTGATTTCAAAATAAGGGAGGCTTTTCCTGCTGTCTGAGTGGTGAGGAGATTTCTAAAAAAAAAAACCTAGAAATATAAAGAAATATTATCACAGAAGTAACTGCATTCCTTGGTCATTTAAGTTAATTTATTTCATTAAATACAATTTTATTAATTTTTTTCTTAGTAATCAGTTAAATTATTGTTATGTTCTGACTGCAAAATTATGGTCAAATATGTAAATTGTTATAAGGAAAAAGTAAAAAAAAAATAAAAAAATACCACAGTCAGTTTCAAATTTATCTAAAAACCCCCAGTAATTTTATTTTAAAAGAACAGACAAAAATTAGTCATAAAATAATCCACAAATTTATAATAAAGTTTCAAATGTACAAGAAAAGTCAGTTTTACAAGAGGAAATTACAGATTTGAGAAACATGTTTTCAACTTTAGATAGCTTTACAGAGAAAAGTAGAAAACTAAGAAAATTGTTTTAAATTTTGGGGAAAAACCTCAAACCTTCAAGACTGAAGTCATTACTCAAGTTTTTAAGTGGGTGCTCTTTGTATCCTTAACTCAACTAGAAATTTTTGGTTGTCTACTTTTAATTATTAATTTCAAAGCGCTTCTTTTATATGGGTAGAATTTCTGGTTACTATACCCACCTGATCATATAATTTAAGGATGCATGAGTACATTACTATTATGAATGTTTCTTTCCCTTCCCTACTCTCTCAATGGAAAAAAAGAAACACGAGAATATAAATACAAAAAATACACATAATTTTGTCATTTATGTAAACCATGACAAAAAAAAATCCTGCAGGACAAAACATGACACTTGATATTTTCTAACCTGTTTGTATACCACCATAGACAGAAAGAGAACCTGAATTAGACAGAGCTCAGAGAGGGCAAGATGAGACAGAAGAGAAGAGCCAAGGAGAGGAAAGTGTTCAGGCAGAGGAAGGAGAGAAGGATGACACCCACCACTAAAAAGTCTAAACACAGGATGTCTGGGTGGGACCCCAACTGGCCCAATCTTCAAGCCTCGGTTGTACAATACTTCAGATAGTAAGTTCCATATGCAACATTACTGTGTAAAATTTTAAAAAGAAGTAAATAGTATAAAATTAACAAAATCCGGTATGTTTACTGCCCCCCCCCCCTCCCGGGGGTGAAAATATGTTACCACCGCGCCAAGGTCTTTAAGCCAGAGGAAACACTGGATCTTCAATAGCTGATGTTGTCTATGGAGAAGGATAAGTTATTTAATTGTTCACAATTCATAGTTTAACTTCAGAGAGAAAACATTCAGTCCTCAGGGAAAATGTTCTTATGTTATTCATCGGAGGGCAATGTTGGACTTTTGAGTTTCAATGAGGAATCTTGCTGGTCAGAGTCTGTGGAACATCAGGCCATAAACCTGTCACTCTGGCATTCTTTGTCAAATGGATTGGAGATAAAATGACTCCAGCCTTGAGCAGGGAGTAATTTATCCACTTTATGGCCGATGGTATAAGCTTTCACAGCTCCAGTCTTGGGTGAAGAGGAGGGGTTTATGACCAGACTTTTGGGTGAAATAATTTTATAATTTGCAATCCAGTTGATCATGCTACAGTGTAGGGGTCCTTGTGTGTTCATGGCTGTGTTTGGTTTGATAATTAGTAATTACTTACAGGCGTACCTGATTTTTTTTTGTCATTACTTATGCACACTGCGCTGTAGGCAGAGCTTTGCTAAGCTATTCACGGTATCACGTTGCCAAGTCAAGTCATGATATGTCTAAGACTGTTTAGTCACGTCAAGGGTTTAGCCACGTTTTGTCTCGTCAGGGTTTTTTTTTTTTTTTTTTTTTTTTTTTGTTGGTCTGTGTTTTATATTTCCAAGTCTGTGAGTGTTTTGCCGTATCAGCATTTTTGGTTCATCCTGGGACTGGTTAGGACACAGTTGGCGGTCGGTGAGGAGAGGAGGGAGGAGAAACTGCATGGATCCGCTGGGAGATGCAGCTTGCTCTGGTAGACACAACAGCCTGGCTTATCCTCTCCAGTGGAGGCACTCCAGATCTCCATGTTTCAGCACCTCACCATTGTACAGCAGCTCTTCATCAGGTGATCTTTGCAACCACCCGGGGTGATTCGCCTGACTCTTCAGTGGCAGCAGAGCAGAATACAAGGCAAGTACCTTCATCTCATTTTTTAACAACTGTGAATGAGAGGGCTTGCCATGGTCCTGGTGAGGGGGCTCAGCAACAGCTGCATACTGCTGCTGAGTCCTCATCATCTGTCTCTGCTGTTGTCTCTGCTGCCGCCTCCACCTGCCTACCTTCACCTGCTTCTTCTCTCTCTTTTTCTCCAAGCTCCACATGAGCGAGGATAGATGTCTCCACGTCTGTTGTTCTGCCACGTCTGTTGTGCTGCATCTGGTGGTCCACCGGCTGTATCGTCTGGTGATACACCGACACCTTCATCTGCTGCAATGCTGGCTCCATCGTCTGCTTCTCCACTGCCTGCCACGTCTGGTTCTCCACTGGCCGCCACGTCTGGTTCTCCACTGGCCGCCATGTCTGGTTCTCCACCGACCATCACATGAGGTGCTCTGCCGGCCATCTTGCCAGGTGCTCCGCCGGCCATCTCGCCAGTTGCTCCGGTGGCCTTCATGTCTGCTGCTTTGCCGACCGTCACATTTGCTGCTTCACTGGCCATCACGTCTGCTGCTTTGGCTGCAGATCACCATGGGGTTGTCATGGATGCAACTCACCGTGGGGTCGTCATGGCTGCAGCAGCAGAGTCACCTGGGTCTTCATCGGCAGTGGAGCAAGAGCTAAGGCAAGTCCTCTTCTTTGTATTTTTAAAATCAGTACTAGAGAGGTCTTGCCTTGCTCTTGGTGAGGGGACCCAGTTACAGCTACCATCTGCTTCTGGGCTCGCTCCACTGGGGTCCACTGCTGCAGTTTGTAGTGACTGGCTCATGTCTCTTCCTCCATGTCCGAGGGGGCTGCGTCGGGGATGGATTTCCAGGCGTCTGGGCTTGATGCTCTCCAGCCTTCGCCGTCTGGGCTTGACGCTGTCCAGCCTTCGCCGTCTGGGCTCGACGCTCTCCAGCCTTCGCTGTCTGGGCTCGACATTCTCCAGCCTTTGTCATCTGGGTTCAACGCTCTCCAGCCTTCGGCGTCTGGGTTCAACGCTCTCCAGCCTTCGGCGTCTGGACTCAATGCCCCTGGCTAGCGATCATCGTCAGGTCTCTCCGCTGGCCAGCCGTCGTCATCAGGTGTCGCTGCTGGCCAGCCATCATCGCCAGATCTTGCCACTTCTCGGTTGCTGTCTGACAAGCTCCGAGCTCAGGTTTCATCACCTGAGGGTCTTGCTCACCAGCCATTGCTCTTTAGAGGTGTAGGCTCCCTGGCCAAGTGGGCCACGGATTTTGGTTGCCCCCCTGACAGTCTTTGTTCTCCGGTCTGGGGGCCTGTAGACTCTGGTTGGCTCACCAAACCACCCTGCTCTCCAGTCTGGGAACCTATGGAACTTGGTCTGCCCTCCCCAACCCACCTTGCTCTCCAGTCTGGGGCACATGGACTCTGGTTGGCCCTGACAAACTGTTTTTTGTCTTGAACTTTGCTGGGGGGATGTTTCGGCCCGCCTGTCCTAAGACCCCTACCACTCACCCTGGGCAGGTGATCTTTTGTTTGTTTTGGAACGTCTGGTATCTGCCCCTCAAGAGGGGTATACTGTCATGATCAAGGCTTGGACTGTGCTCATGTCCTCGCCTTGAGTTGCTTTCGAGTTTTCCTTGGCTGTCTTTATCATTGTTATTATTGTCATGGTTATGTATTGTATTCCTGTCACGATCTTCGGTTCTGAGTGGGCTTTTGTTTTAACTGTATTTTTGTTTATTTCTAGGTTTTGCATAGTGGTCCTTGTTAAGTGTTCATGGCTGTGTTTGGCTTGCTAATTACTGATTACTCACAGGTGTGCCTGATTTTTTTGTCATTACTTACGCCGCACTGTAGCCACTGTAGGCTTTTCTAGCTATCATGGTGACACATTTATCTAGCCAAGTCTAGTCATGTCATGTTTAAGATTGATTTTTGTCATGACATGGATTTTTCTGACTGTTTTGTGTTGACCATGTGTGTTTTTGCCATATCTGCATTTTTTTATTAACGCTGCCCTCAGACAGTCATCGTCACTAAATCATTGCAAACTCCAGTTCAGTGTTTGGTTCCTGTATATGTGCCCTAGGAGGGTCCACCCACCATGACATGGGGAGGGACAACAGAGCACAATCCTGATATAGCCAGCATTTTTTTTTCTTTATGTTTTTAAAAAATCTCTCATTTCCAAACCATTCTGATTAAATCTCGTCTCTGGAGCATTTTTGTTTTGTTTTTAATTTGTTGACAAAAACTGTCAATACATTTAGTCACAATTTTTGCTTAGTTAATGTCTTGTTTTCGTCAGATAAAATATGTTGTTGAAAAAAAGTATGATGAAAAATAATTGGTCAACAAAATTAACACTGGTGCAACTCAAATCAATTCCATATGACAGAGGTGAAGCTGCCTTTTTAGGAAGATCCTTCAGTTACTCGGTGTGTGCTGCCATGTTTCATGTGGGTTTGTTTTGGAGAGAGACGGGGGTGGCAAAGCGTGTATTGCTGGAGGCTGCTTTAATTACTCTAGTGAAAACAGGAAAAAAAATGAATATATATACATTTATTTTTTGTGGAGAAAAAAATTGTTTCAGTTGATTTTCATTTGAAAAATTAGTCCAGATCAAAGTATTTGAATACTGATCTAAAATCGATTTATTGCCCAGCTCTGTATATGACAAATCATAAGATTGAACTATTTTTATACTGTAATGCTGTTCTGAAAATGGCCCTGACCATACTGATGGAATAATGAAATTAAATAAAAGGGAGGTCCATGTATCATTATGGTCTCTCTGTAGTCTCATACCAATTACCTGGACAGCAATGGGATTAAATGATCTGGACCTGCATTACATTGTAGCGCTGTGAATGAAATTAAATGCCAGTGCAAAATTATTAGACTGCCAATCATTGTTACCTGCAAAATAATTCTCTGTTGTCCGAGATCTTTTAATTTTTTTCTGTCAATGACAGAATATTTGAAACTAGTTTTATGAAATTACTATCATTATAGAGTGGGTCCCTGTTTTGGGGGGCCTGGGTTAAGATGATGTGCTCGGCTGCCGGTGCTACCGATACAGGGTCATATTACCCGGCGCCCTGGAATAAGGGGTTCCCTTTCAAATGTTTGATATGTTGTTGTTATAACTTCTCAAATAATTGTTAATAGATCCTTGGTCAAATAAGGGCAGGTTGAAGATTATGTACAGAGGTAAAGAATTATTAGATATTCTGTTTGGGAATATGCATATGATCCTTTGCATCATATGCATATTTACTGTTATTCTAACCTTAATTTTTACTAAAAGCCTCTATATTTTATTTGTCCGAATCAAGTATAAGAGTGTAAACCCTATAAACGTAACGTACTTGACAAGAATTGATATTTTGTTTGAAGATATGGTTAAAATTGAAATAATTAAAAATAATTAAAAGCAGCATCATTCTGTCAACGAGCAAATCACATCAGATGCAAAATATTAGATTCTATATGTTGTTTCTGGGGCAGCATGACTCAATTATACTGGAGAACAGCGCAGTAGGGATGGTCTCACACAAAGGGATGGTGATGGCTTGTTAATTGGTAAGTGACTTATCAGGTGTCACAGTGCAAACCACTTTGGATCACATGGATATACTGTAATTCTAATTATTGCTGCTTTTGCTAGACGTGTGGGATTCACGTCAGGGTTAGGGCGCAGAGCAGGGTCCATTTTGGTAAGTAATTTTGAGGAACTAGTCGGCTGTGTTTTCATCTAAACTAACATTATACTTTGAACATTTTACAAAAGTCAGATTCTGACTGCTTTTTACGCACACATCTTAAGCCCAAATTGTTGACATGTGTCATACATCTCAGCAAAGTGGGACACGGTTTCATTACAGTGCACACGGATGGCACACTGAATCATGCACTCCTGAGCACGGCCCAGTATGTCATCCATGCCGTCCTCGCCTGTAGCTCAACACGGACATGAATGGGTTTGAAAGCAGATCATAGCGCCTAGGTGCATTTTATACCATAGCTGTTCAAAATAATGCAGTTCCACTTTGTGGAAAAAACAATTTTGAATGGCTGTCTTGTGCATGTGTAATGCCATGTGCATGCTCTCACGTAGGGCCACGATTAGCCCAGCTAGAGATAAGGACAGTCAGTTGAAGTGTGTTGTTACTTTGAAAATGTTGTGCTGCGAAATTACAAGATAATCATCATGACTACCATATTTTATTATCAGCCGTGTTGCACATTAGCATCCCTTTATGGTGAGACAGTGAAAACATTTTGCAGGGAACAGCTACCACAAAATTCTTTTCTGTGTGTGTGTTTGCAACATCTTGCAATACCTATCATCTGTATACTGGCTATATCAGGGAATATGAATGATTCTAATGGAAATGTCTGTCAAATCACACCAGTCACATTCCTGGGAGGTTTTAGTCTATCCCAGTGTTCAAAATATGGATTGACAAATAATGGCGTAAACAAACATGCATAGGTGCTGCAATCTCTTTGACTGCTTCCAAAATCAAACATTCTAGTGATTTTACTCTTTTTCTCTTTTTCCTGCAATAAGCCAATCTGAAATGTGATTTTTAGTACATGTGAGTTGCTATTCTGTTGCACATGCTCTACAGATGCACCGGTGTCCAAGTGCCTGCATGAGGAAGGTAAAAGGGCTGTAAATCACTGCCTCTGGGTGCAAGCATGTGTTTGTGGTTTTTTTTGTTTTCCCCTTCTCGGCCCTTTATGAGAGGTTGCTTTTCCTGACAGTCGGAATTGATGGGATTCATTATTTATGATGCCGTCCACACATCACTTTGTGTTGTCACCAAATGAGCTGTCAGCTGCCACAAGATGGTAATCACAGAAATACCATTTGGCTTGAATCTAGTAGATAAGTATGCAGTAAATAACTGTATGGAGCATTTCTTTCCTTGTGTATGTGTCTCACAGAAAGCCAATGACAAATAGACTTGTTTTTTGTCTTCTCAGTATTGCACTGGCATCAATAACTTCACCCTTGATGGTGTTTTGTGCATGGCCTTTTATGTCATCATATACACTCACCAGCCACTTTTTGCTATTGTTGGGGTCCCTATTTCCTTCAGAACTGTATTAGTTGCTCGTAGCGTAGATTCAACAATGTGCTGGAAACATTCCTCATAGATATTGGTCCATATTGATGTGCTGCACATCCATGATGCTCCACGCATGCATCCATTTTTTTTTTATCTCAGCCAAGGAGTTGATGTTTTCGTGGTGGTTTGCTTGTCTGCCTGGTTGGCGGTTACCAGGATTATGCAAAAACTAGCAGATGGATTCTGGCAAAATTTTCACCAGAGGTGGCCCTTTGAATATGGATGAACCCATTAGATTTTGGAGGTGAACCGGGTCAGGATGCAGACTCTGGATCACTTTTTCACTTATTAAACAGACTTGGTGGAAATACGGATTCTTTGAGTGTCTTCTAGTTTCATGTTGTTTTCAGCAAATTCTGACCCAAATGTTGCATATACTGTATAGCAGGGAAAATAAGTATTGTACACATCAACATTTTTCTCATTAAACAGCCATTGACCTGAGATTTTCACCAGATATCAGTAACAACCCAAGTAATCCATACATACAAAGAAATCAAGGCAACTCTGTTCACAAAACAAGTTATACTTAATAAAGTGGAATGGCACAAGGAATAAGTATTGAGCAGGCTTGGCAAAATTCATTTAATATTTAGGAGAAAATCCTTTGTTGGTAATAACGTCTTCCAGATGCCTCCTGTATGGTGAAATGGTGCAGGCATTGCTCAGCAGTGATTTTAGTCCATTCTTCCACACAAACTGTCTTCAAATCTTGACACTTCCATGGGTGTCTTCTATGAACTCGGATCTTCAGTTCATTCCATAGATTTTCAATTGAATTCAGGTCAGGTGACTGACTGGGCCATTCTAGCAGCTTTGTTTTCCTTCTCTGGAGCCAATTAAGAGTTTCCTTGGCTGTGTGTTCGGGATCATTATCTTGCTGAAATGTCCACCCTTGTTTCATCTTCAGCATCTTGGCAGATGGCAACAGCTTCTTATCAAGGATGTCTCTATACATTTGTCCATTCATCTTTCTTTCAATTATATGAAGTCTGCTTTTACCATGTGGTGAAAAACACCCCCATAGTATGATGCTCCCACCTCCAAACTTCACTGTTGTGGTGTTTTGGGGCTGATGTGCAGTGCCAGTGTGTTGTGGAATCCAAAAAGTTCAATTTTGGTCTCATCTGACCAGAGTATATTCTCCCAGCATTTTACTTACTTGCCCAAATGTTGTGCAGCAAACTTTAAAGGAGCTTCAGTGTGCTTTTTCTTCAGCAATGGAGTCTTGCGAGGTGAGCAGGCGTTGAGCCTGTGTTGGTTGAGTGCATTATTTATTGTTTTCTTTGAAAACAGTGCACTCCATTAGTGGTCTTTTGCTCTTGAATAACTCTTCTGCTAATTGTTTTGACTCCTCTGTCAGAGATGTTGTGAGGAGCTCCTGGTCATGGCTGGTTTATGGTAAAATGATGTTCTTTCCACTTCTGAATGATGGCTCCAGCAGTGCTCACTGGAACATTCAGCAGTTTAGAAATGCACCTGTAACCAATGTCATCATGATGTTTTGCAACAATAAGGTTGTAAAGGTCTAGAGAGAGCTCTTTGCTTCTACCCATCATGAGTTCTTTGTGGTGTGACAATCTGATATTCACAGACTTTTTAAAGGCTATCAGTCAGGACTTAACCAGCTGAAATTAATTTACACTGATGGGGGATGGGATGGATTCCTTAATTCTGATGGATTTCAGGTGGTTTCTTGGCTTTCTATGCTGTTTTGCATCTCTCTTTCTTCACGTGATCAATACTTATTCCCTGTGTCATTCCACTTTATTAAATATAACTTGTTTTGTGAACACAGTTGCCATGATTTCTTTGTATGTATGGATTACTTGGGTTGTTACTGATATCTGGTGAAAATCTCAGGTCAATGGCTCCATCAGAAATATGTTTAATTAAAAAATGTTGACATGTTCAATATTTTTTTTCCCTGCTGTAATTATAATTCAGATTTTTAATGCTTTGACATGAAGTGTGCACTTCACTTCTGGGTCAGCGAGCAGAGCTTGGCAGATGGAATAAGGAAAGAATAGTCTTCACATTATACTGTGAAATTTAGCAATTTACCACTTTTTTACACACACATTTTAACCATTTAACAGCCAAATTTGCCGTGTGGCGCCTGGGGAAATGCAAGGCAACTCAAGGCCCCTCTAGTGGTCAAGAGTGGTAAAAAAATTTTGTCAATAAAATAGTTCAGATTTCCAAGGCTATAACTTAAAAGTTACAAGAGATAATGGCTTACTGTCAATTAGAAAGATGTAGAATATGATCCAAAGTTTCAGATAGGAATAAATTTACGCATCTAATTTGCACAATGTCGCGGCAGCTATATAAATTACATAACTCAGTCAAACGTGGACTTTGGACACATTTACATAAAGAATGGTCCAGTTGTTTTGACGCCAATTTGTCTACAGGTGTATGTTTTTATCTAATCTTCAAAGTATATGAACCAGAAAATCAATAAAATGTCAACAAAATATATTTCTCTCTTACCTGTTACTGGGAGGGGGGGCTCGCCCGCCCACATGACCGGTCCATTTTCGTCCATCGTAGCTGATGTTTGTGTGTTTGCTCAGCCATTTACACCGTGTACCACATCTACAAACTCTTATGATTACCCCACGTGAATTTCGTTTGTATTACGTGGCTATTTTTTCTGTTTGGTGCATTATTCCTGTGGGAATCAATGCTGCCATCTTGGGAATGGGAGCTAAGTTTTTTGTTACATTGACCTTGATGTAACACGTTTACTTAGTAATTTACACCCATGTACCACATCTACAAACTCTTAAGATTATCCCATGTGAATTTCATTTGTATTACGCGGTTATTTTTCCCGTTTCATGCAGTTTCCGTCATCATTGCTATCGCGATGACCAAACACGGCGGAATCCACATTGGTGTGTGAGCTCAAAGCGGGAAAAGGTAGAAGAATAATGAGGATTTCTCCTTCTTTGCTATATTCCATGTCAGCCATGATTCCTTCTGCGCGTTTCTGCCACCTTCTAAACTGTCAGATCAATAGAGATTAGTACAAATTCTCAGTATAGCTGGGGGACGTCAATAAGTTGACCGGTGCAGTTGCTGCGCTGTGCCACTGGAGGCGCGTGACCTGTCCATTTAATCTGGGCAGTTAAAGGGTTAAGTCCATATTGTTGAAATGTGGCATACTTCTCTGCAAAGTGGGCAAGTTTCAATATAGTGCACAATGATGGATGGCACACCTGACTATGCGCTCCTGAGCTCACCGCATGGCCCAGGCAAAGAAGTACCCAACTCAAAAAGGTGGGTGGAAGAGTCTGAAAGCCATTTAATCCACACCTCATCAATTAATCTGCTTTCAGTATGGTGATTTGTTAATAATATCAAACAAATTTAGTGTGTTTAAGGATTAGGATACACATAATTTATTCAGTAAGAGTGATGTTACTGTTAGAATGAAAAGGAATGGAGCTAATTCCCTTCCTTTTCTCAAGCGTGCAGTTATAGTGTGACTGCAGAATACAGTGGTGTGAAAAAGTGTCCCCCCCTTCCTGATTTCTCTTTTTTTTTGTATGTTTGTCACACTTAAATGTTTCAGATCATCAAACAAATTTAAATATTAGGCAAAGACAACACAAGTAAACATAACGCAGTTTTTAAATGAAGGTGTGTATTATTAAGGGTAACAAAAATCCAAACCTACATGGCCCTGTGTGAAAAAGTGACCCCCCCCCCCCATTAAAGGATGAATTAACTGTGGTTTATCACATCTTTGGAAAGCTGAGTTCAATTTCTCGAGCCACACCCAGGCCTGATTACTGCCAGACCTGTTCTCAATCAAGAAATCACTTTAATGGGACCTGCCTGACAAAGTAAAGTAGATCAAAAGATCCTCAAAAGTTAGACATTATGCTGCGATCCAAAGATATTCAGTAACAAATGAAAAACAAAGTAATTGACCTCTATCAGTCCGGAAAAGTTTATAAAGTCATTTCTAAAGCTTTGGGACTCCAGCGAACCACAGTGAGAGCCATTCTCCACAAATTCCGAAAACATGGAACAGTAGTAGTAGTGTGATGGTCTGGAGCTGTCTTGCTGCTTCAGGACCTGGAAGACTTGCTGTGGTAAATGGAACCATGAATTCTGCTGTCTACCAAAAAATCCTGAAGGAGAATGTCCGGCCATCTGTTCGTGACCTCAAGCTGAAGCGCACTTGGGTTCTGCAGCAGGACGATGATCCAAAACACACCAGCAAGTCCACCTCTGAATGGCTTAAGAAAAACAAAATGAAGACTTTGGAGTGGCCTAGTCAAAGCCCTGACCTGAATCGGATTGAGATGCTGTGGCATGACCTTTAAAAGGCAGTTCATGCTCAAAAACCCTCCAATGTGGCTGAATTACAACAATTCTGCAAAGATGAGAGGGCCAAAATTCCTCCACAGCACTGTAAAAGACTCATTGCCAGTTATCGCAAACACTTGATTGCAGTTGTTGCTGCTAAGGGTGGCCCAACCAGTTATTAGGTTTAGCAAGCAAACAAGAAAGCAAAGTTTATATGTATAAATTTGATTTGGCAATCATTTTTTCACACAGGGCCATGTAGGTTTGGATTTTTTTTTTACCCTTAATAATAAACACCTTCATTTAAAAACTGCATTTTGTGTTTACTTGTGTTATCTTTGTCTAAAATTTAAATTACTTTAATGATCTGAAACATTTAAGTGTGACAAACATACAAAAGAATGAGAACTCAGGAAGGGGGCAAACACTTTTTCACTCCACTGTATGTGTGTATTTCACAGTTGAATGAGTACAGTGTTGCTGCCACCTTCATTAGTAATTGTATTACTAATCTTCTTTCAGGGACTACAGATGGAAATTAGTGAGAACGCTATAATCTGGTGCAGAGCATCTTTACCCTGTGTTTAATTTTTTTTGTTTTTTTTCTGTACATGGTCTCTGATAATAGTATATAGTTTATGGGTTTATTTATCGGTGTATCAGACAGTTGTTGCTGCTAAGGGTGGCCCAACCAGTTATTAGGTTTAGCAAGCAAACAAGAAAACAAAGCATTTTTTCACAGATGTATATCACAAAGTGCTTCACAGCAAATTAAAGTTTACAAATACACAGAAATTAAAATCAATAAGAATAAGATAAAATATTCATATTAATAGGAATAAAAAGAGAAAACAGTGAAGGAATAAAAGCCATTCAATGAGAGCTAAAAGCCTGTCTTAACAAATGAGTTTTTAACTCCTTCTTAAAGGAGTCAACAGACTCAAGGCAGCGCAAGGACAGGAGAAGTGTGTTCCAAAGCCATGGTGCAGCGGCCTGGAAAGACCGATCTCCATGGGTTTTGAATTTGGTCCGAGGGACCACCAGGAGTCTCTGGTCTGAGGATCTTAGTGATCACGTTGTGGCATAAGGAGTCAAGAGGGCTGAGATGTATGAAGGGGCTTGGCCATTAAGAGCTCTAAAAGTCAAAATTAAAATCTTAAAATGGAATCTAAAAACAACTGGCAGCCAGTGAAGGGACGATAAAACTGGGGAAATGTGTTCCCTTTTCTTCATCCGGGTTAAAAGCCGAGCTGTTGCATTTTGCACAGGCGGGCAACAGCAGTTTCATTAAAACACATAAAAAGGGCATTAAAACAATCTAAGCAAGATGAGATAAAAGCATGAATGATCATTTCAACTTCAGGTGTTGAAACCATAGGTCTAAGTTTTGCTATATTCCTCAGATGAAAAAAAGCAATTTCTGACTACTTCCTGACCATGACAGTCCAGTGACATAGCATTGTCAAAAACAACACCCAGGTTACGTAAGCTGGACTGGACAGAAGAGCCTAGGTGACCTAAGTGTTGATTTATCAGAGGAATTTTACACTCTGGAGCGATGATCAGTGTTTCTGTCTTGTTAAGATTTAATTGTAGGAAGTTGTTGTTTAACTATTTGTTAATGGCAGACAGGCAAGAGATTAAGTTTGATAAAATGTTCAGATCATTTTCTTTAAAAGAACAGTAAAGCTGAATGTTGTCTGCATAAAAATGGTAAGAGACACCCTTAAACTGACTGATAATTTGGCCAAGTGGGGTTAAATACAATAAAAAACAGAGTAGGGCCCAGAATTGAGCCTCGAGGAACCCCACAGCAAAGTCCTTTAACCTCTGACATCTTCTCGTTGAACAAAACACAGAATCCTCTGTCAGTTAAATAAGATGAGAACCATTTCAGAACTAATCCTGAAATACCAAACGTGTCCTTCATCCTATTTATCAATATA
Source organism: Pholidichthys leucotaenia (assembly GCA_020510985.1). Lineage (NCBI taxonomy): Eukaryota > Metazoa > Chordata > Actinopteri > Cichliformes > Pholidichthyidae > Pholidichthys > Pholidichthys leucotaenia. The sequence goes on from CM035836.1 coordinate 226,258,586, forward strand.
TTGTGGTCCACCGTGTCAAAAGCAGCGGTGAGATCCAACAACACCAGGACCGAGTGCTGACCAGAATCTGCTGCCACCATGATGTCACTGGAGACTTTAATTAGAGCTGTCTCGGTGGAGCGCATTTTATGGAAACCAGACTGGAAGGTATCTAAGATTTTATTTCTCTCTATGAATGTAGTTAATTGCTCAGCTACTACTTTCTCAAGCATTTTGGATAGGAAGGGAAGCTTTGAAATGGGCCTGTAATTGTTCAGTTCTGTAGGGTCTAAGTTTTGTTTCTTTAATTTGGGTTCAACCACTGCTGGTTTAAAAGAACTGAGAGCATTGCTTGATAAAAGTGACCAATTAATGATTTTGACAATTAAAGGCCCAATAGAGTCAAATATTTTACAAGCAGTGACATTGGGAGGATATCACTTTTTCACATAGGGCCATGTAAGTTTGGATTTTTTCCCCTTAATAATAAACACCTTCATTTAAAAACTGCATTTTGTATTTACTTGTGTTATCTTTGTCTAATATGTAAATTTGTTTGATGATCTGAAACATTTAAGTGTGACAAACATACAAAAAAAATGAGAAATCAGGAAGGGGGCAAACACTTTTTCACATCACTGTATGTTTGAAAGTCCATCTTCTTTGTTTCTTTTGTTTCTTTTGTTTGGTTCCAAGGTTGTCATAGCCAGGAGCGGCACTGGGGTTAAGCTCCCAGTGCTCATAAAATGCTCCTTACGGCGTGCGTCTCGAAAAGCCTCTGACAACTAAGTCCAACTCCTAGCCTGCCCGTGTGGTTTAGTCTCTAAGCCCGGCGGAACTGCTTTTACTAATAGGAGAAGGGGCGAGGGCGGATCTCTGGCGCCTTAAAACCAGATGCTTCGGGTAGATGGTGGCTCGTCAACCTGGGAAGGTAGCCCATCTAGGGGAAGGTAAACCCTGATTTCAAACCTCCGCTGCCTTGCGGCACACCCGGTCATGGGAAAGGCTTCGGGAGTCAACCCTGAGGAAAAATCCGGAGTTGGAGTCCCTAAGGCAGTTCTCTGTTGTGCTCAACATCGTACTGGCAGCTCCTGCGACGGCGCTGGTGCCAAACTGTAGCAGCCCTGCTGTTCCTTTGGATTCATCAGTGACGTGGAGAGGGGGGACATGCTGCATGGGCAACATCTTGTCCTCCATATCTTCCTGCCCAGGCTTGAATCCTACCAATGCCCCACGCTGGAAGGTAGAACACCGGATCACTGGAGAGGACACTCCAGCTTCGCCTTTGGCATAGACAAAACACGGGGAATGACAGTTACCGGTTATAAGCCACCGCTCAATTGGCGTAGAGCACGGTGCCAGGGGTTGTTCCCGATGGTGGGAGGGATCATCGGATCTCACTGGACAGCTACCGCCGGCCTCAAGCTGGGCAGCCCCAGCCAATAAGGTGTTGTCCCGCCACAGCTTGCTTTCCTCATTGGGTGCATGGGGATGAGGAGAAGTCCGAACAGCAGGCTGAGAACCTTCACACCAGGCAAGACAAAAAAACAAAAGAGACCAACTCTAAAACTGGGAACTTGGAACGTCCGCACTATGATGACAGGACTCGCTGCTAACCTCAAGGACATCAACGACACCAGGAAGACTGCCATCATCAATAATGAGCTGAAGAGACTGGAAGTGGATATCGCCACTCTCCAGGAAACACGGTTGGCTGACGCAGGCACACTGAGAGAGAAGGACTACACATTCTACTGGCAGGGAAAGGGCAGCGACGAACACAGGGAACACGGAGTGGGCTTTGCAGTGAAGAACACCTTGCTGAAGATGGTGGAACTGGGCAGCAATGGCTCTGCACGACTCCTCACCCTCCGCCTGAACACCACTCAAGGCCCAGTCACCCTCGTCAGTGTGTATGCCCCAACACTGACAGCCACACCAGAGGCAAAAGACGAGTTCTACGATAATCTCGCAACAACTGTCAGGATCATCCCCACCTCTGAACAACTCATTCTCCTTGGAAACTTCAATGCCAGAGTGGGTGCTGACCACGACTCCTGGCCCTCCTGTCTTGGACCATTTGGCGTGGGCAGAATGAACGACAACGGACAGCGGCTGCTCGAGTTCTGCACATATCATGATCTGTGCATCACAAACTCGTTCTTCAAGACCAAGCCCCAACACAAGGTTTCCTGGCGACATCCGCGCTCAAAGCACTGGCACCAGCTGGACTTGATCCTGACCTGGCGCACCTCACTGAAGAACGTGCTAATCACCCGTTCGTTCCAGAGTGCAGATTGCGACACAGACCATTCATTGGTGTGTTGCAAGGTCAAGCTGCAGCTGAAGAAATTCCATCGTGCTAGACAGCCTGGAAAGGCACAGATTGACACCAGCAAGATGGCCCAACCAGAACTTGTTGAGCAGTTTGCCTCCACCTTTGAGAAGGAACTTGGTGTACCACAAGAAGGAGAATCTGCAAAGCAGAAGTGGGAAGAGCTGCGAAACATCATCCACCGCACAGCCTTGGCTACCTTTGGGAGGAAGACCTCGAAGTCACAGGACTGGTTTGATGCCAAGTTGACCGAGATGACCCCCGTCATTGAAGCCAAGCGCTCAGCACTTGCTGAATACAAGAAGTACCCAAACGAGAAGAATCTCCAGATTCTCAGGGCTGCGAGAAGCAAAGTTCAGCAGACTGCTCGGCGCTGTGCCAACGAATACTGGACTCAGCTCAGCCAAGACATTCAAACCACTGCCATAACAAGGAACATCCGTGGTATGTACGATGGCATCAAGAAAGCACTTGGTCCGGCTCAGAGCAAGACGGCCCCCCTCAAATCCTCCACTGGGGAGATGATCACAGAAAAGAACAAGCAGATGGAGAGATGGGTGGAACACTACTCTGACCTCTACTCCAGACAGAACACCGTGACACCGTCAGCCCTTGATGCCATCGACTGCCTGCCATTCATGGACGAACTTGACGCCGAGCCAACCATCGACGAACTCAGCAAGGCCATTGATAGCTTGGTCGCTGGCAAGGCACTCGGCAACGACGGCATACCCCCCAACCTGATCAAGCACTGCAAGACCGCCCTACTGCTGCCATTGCATGACGTCCTCTGCCAGTGCTGGAAGGAAGGTGCCGTACCACAGGACATGAGGGACGCCAAGATCATCACCCTCTACAAAAACAAAGGGGAGAGAAGCGACTGCAACAACTACAGGGGCATCTCCCTCCTCAGCGTTGTTGGCAAAGTCTACGCATGAGTTGTTCTCGTTCATCTACAGAAGCTTGCCGAACGTGTCTACCCCGAGTCTCAGTGTGGCTTCCGCGCTGAGCGATCGACGGTCGACATGATATTCTCCATCTGCCAACTCCAGGAGAAATGCAGAGAACAGAACATGCCCCTGTACGTCGCCTTCATCGACCTCACCAAAGCGTTTGATCTGGGCAGCAGAGAGGGCCTTTTCAAGATCCTGCCAAAGATAGGATGCCCACCAAAGTTGCAAAGCCTCATCGAATCGTTTCACACCAACATGCAGGGGATAGTGCAGCACGACGGCAACGTCTCAGAGCCATTCAACATACGCAGCGGAGTGAAACAGGGCTGTGTACTTGCGCCAACCCTCTTTGGGATTTTCTTTGCTATGGTCCTGAGGCATGCCTTCAGCACAGCAACAGAGGGAATCTACCTGCACACAAGATCTGATGGCAGGTTTTTCAACCTTGCCCGCCTGAAAGCCAGAACCAAAGTACGCAAGGCTCTAATCAGAGACATGCTGTTCGCAGACAACGCTGCAGTCGCAACCCACACACAGCAGGAGCTTCAGACCCTGATGGACCGCTTCTCCCAGGCATGCAAGGACTTCGGGCTTACCATCAGCCTGAAGAAGACTAACGTCTTGGTGTAAGGCACGGAAGCGCCACCAACCATCACCATCGACAACTACGAGCTGGAGGTTGTGAATCAGTTCACGTACCTGGGGTCCACGATCAGCAACAACCTCTCCCTTGATACAGATATTGACAAGAGGATTGGAAAATCAGCCTTCACACTCGCTCGCCTCACCACACGAGTGTGGGAGAATCCCAAACTCTCTGTCAAGACGAAGATGGCAGTGTACAATGCCTGCGTCATCAGCACACTGCCCTATGGGAGTGAGACGTGGACAACATACGCCGGGCAGGAAAAGAGACTGAACTCCTTCTACTTGCGCTGCATTCGCCACATCCTGGACATATCCTGGCAGGACAAAGTGCCCAACACAGAAGTTCTGTCCCGCGCCGGCCTTCCCTCCATGTTCACTCTACTCAGGCAGCGCAGGCTCCGCTGGCTAGGCCACGTTCGCCGTATGGAGGATGGCAGAATCCCCAAAGATGTCCTCTACGGAGAACTGGCGACTGGTAGGAGAGACATTGGCCGCCCACAGCTGCGCTTTAGAGACGTCTGCAAGAGAGACATTAAGGCCCTGGCGATCAATACAGAGCGCTGGGAGGACCTTGCAACGGACCGCTCCAAATGGAGAGACACCCTGACCAGACAGCTCAAGGCGGGTGAAGAGAGACTGACTGCTGCAGCAGATGAAAAAAGGACCCGCAGGAAGAACCGCCACAGACCCAGCAGCACGGAGCCCATCCACAAGTGCGACCTGTGTGACAGGGACTGCCATTCGCGCATCGGCCTGTTCAGCCACAGGCGGTGCTGTTCCAGCAGAGTAGACGTTTAGGATTCTCTTCCATGGTCATCATAGACCGACGGAGGCCGACTTTTGTTTCTAGTTTAAAAACTGTCCATTTTGTTTCTTTTTTGTGTTAGATTGATCCCTCTCTTCCTCTGCCATTTTAAGCTCCTCCTGTGTCAGTTTCATCTGTTCCATTTTTATACGCCCATCTTTAAAGACGTGATGGTGTCTTTCCATCTTGTCCGTCTGTACAACTTGTTCGGTGAACTCCTCCCACAGTTTTCAATCTGGAACCTTTTTTTTTAATTTCACACAGTGTTTGTACATGTATTGAATCTGTGCATATTACAAGGATTTTGATTGTGGATCATTTTTGCCTAAATTACAGGTTTCACAGCAGTCATTTCTTTTTTTTTTTTTTTGGAAGGGAATTTTAATAGAGTTTAGAGTATTTGGCTATTTCACACAAAGTTTGCACATATATTGAAGATGCGCATATTGTTGGGGGTTAAATGATTTTCTGATATTTTCTCTAGATTTGTTCCACTTTTAATTGCAGATTGTTTGCTTAAACTCCTTGCAATTACATGCTTACTAGTTTTATTCCAGATCTACACTACATTGAATTGTGAATTTGTAATCATTTTTTCCAGTTGTGGGTGTGCTAGCTATACATTATCAGTAATGGCTATGGACGGGCGTATAATGTACCATGAGCAGTGCTCTTGTTTTTATTATGCTATGACTAGCAACAATACCTGGTGAATATGGATGCAGTGTTTAATCCTGATACTACAACAGCAATATCAAGGACCTGGTGACCAACCTCTGCCCCTCTCAGAGCTCAGCTGGGCTCCAGTGAATATATAGTTTATGCTGACCCGACACTCCCCTCTACAGAAATGTAGCTACACATTGTGGCAACATTTTGAATAGGATGGCCTTCGATATAATTGGTCACTTTTCCAGACAGCACCTGACAATGGACAATGTTGGCATCACAGTAGTAGTAGTATGTAAAGCATTAAACTTGTATTAATTTTTTTTTATTCAGTTTTTATTGCACAAAGTACAATGCACTACTGCCTGATAATGGCATGTAGGCTTTAAACACATAATTTACATTTATTTACCTCATTTACTTAATGTATTACTTTCCATGTCCTAAAAGCCAGTTTAGGAAGCTGGGGCTCAGACCACCAAGGTCTCTGCCTTCGACCGCCACCTGATCAACATAGCACCGGACCCCATGGTGTCACAATACTGAGCATGGGTGGGGAGCCCTGCTCAGCCTTTAGGCTTTGTTTAAGTCATTTTCTGTATTATCGTTTATTCCAATTTATTTTCCTGTTTATTTTGGTCTTTATTGCTTTTGTCTTGGCAGTTATTATTTTCTCATTGTGTATTTTGGTCTGGTCCTGTTTCAGTATTTTAGTCAGCTACCTTTTTTTTTCCTGTGCCTTTACTTTCAAAATCATTTGTTGCTATTATTCTCTCGGTGTGACAGCTGTCTGTGTTTACTTCCGGGTGTCAACTCTGTTAGCAGGCTGTCACACTTGTCAGTTGTTGTCCTAATTACTCATCGCTCATGCCACCCACACCTGATCCTTTTGTACAATTATTCTTGTCTGCCTAGTTAAGAGACACTGCTTGGATTACTCCTCGCAGCGTCCTTCTCGTCCCTGAACGGAGTCCCCGTCTCTTTATATTCTGTGTGTTCCCCGTTTTTGCCAGCATTTCCACACGCCTCAGCCTCCATGCGGTGAACCCCTTGTATTCTGCCTGTCTCGTAAGTTTTTTGGTTTGTTATTTTGTTATTATTAAATTTGCAAACGCACAGCCTGCATTTGGCATCTTCAGTCTGCCCTTGAAAGGGCGATTTATGACAGAACGCTGCTGCCAGTATAAACCCCAGCAACTGTGGGTTTTGCTTTTTCGTTTTCCTCCCGTTACTTTTTGTTTAAGTCCATTTTTCCCCCTGTTGCTCATATGTCAGCCAAGATGGGCAGTGCTAATTTTTGTGGACTGAGTAGGGAGGAGTGTTGAACGGTGGAAGTATTACATAACATCTTATCGGAGTTTCGAGCTTCTCGCACTCCCGAAGCAGCCCGGGAATGTCTGGTTGGAGCGGCACAGGTGCTCAAAGCATGCCCTAGCCTGTGGAGCCACCTGCAGCTCACGGACCTACTCCTGTCCATTATCAACCCACAACCCATGCTCCATGGACTGGGGGAAACCTCTTCCACATCCGTGCCTGCGCCGACAAAGAAGCGTCACCAGGCACGGAAGACCCCAGTCTCTTGCCGCTCTCCAGCAGCAGCCCCACCTTCACCTCCCAAACAGTGGCTCGTACCATCTGCCATCACTCTGGCGCTGGAGGATCTTGCAGCCTGCCGTATTGGATGCACAGTCCTCATGCCCTCTGACGATCCCAGTGCCGAGGAGCTCCAGCAGGTTTTGGCAGCGGAAAAGGAGCTGTTACTGGAGTACAAGCCATGGCTCCTTCCGGAGTTTGTGCAGCGGGTGGATGAAGTTTCACCGGGTGTCCCAAAGCCTGCTCCAACAAAGAAGTGTCTCCTGGTTTCGGCATCGCGGCACCCGGTGCCATCAGTGAAGTGTTCCCTGTCTCCACTACTCAGGGCTGGGGTTCGATCTGCTTCTGCCCCACAGTCACTCAGTGAGAGGAGGCCAAATAAACCATCTGCTCCGAGGTCTGCGGCAATGAACCCGCTTCCCCAGACTCTGGCATCTTGCTTGCTTCCGCCTCCTCGCCAGACAACCTCCACACACCCAGAAGGACATTGTCTGGTCCAGCAGCAGTAGTTACCATCACGCCCCGGGAATTAAGGCAAGTGTCTTTTCATTCTCCGACTTTTAAAAATGAACTGTCTTGCCTTATTCCCGGTAGTGAGGCTCAGCAGCTGCAGCCTAATTTAGCTGAGCCCTCACTGCCTGCTGCTGTTATAGTTCCCTCACCTGCTTCTCCCGTGTCCTCTCCTGTTTCCTCTGAATGTCCGCCGGTCCTGGAAGAGTGTCGCCGGATGATGGAGGGGCCTGCGGCCCTGGGAGATCCTGTTCCAGCCCTGTAGCCACGTCTTGGGTGGGAGAAGAGTGTACCCTGTGCCTGAAGACTGAGCCGGTAGGAGAGTGTCCCCTTGTTTCAGATGTACAGGCCTCTGCACCATTGGTGAAGCAATCTCCAGCGTCAGCCACCACACAAGGAGATCCACCAGCATCGGCTGCCATTCCTGGGGATTCTTCAGCTGCACCCGCCATCATACCAGCTGTCGAGGCCGCCCCAGCGGAGTCGCCGGAGTCCTGGATGGCGGTAGAGCTCGAGTCTAGGCAAGTAAATTGTTCTGTTCTTGCACCTTCAGATTCAGAGAAATCTTTTCTAGCTCATGGTGGGGAGAATCAGTTGCAGTTGTCCTCTGCTCCTGAGTTCTCCTTGCCGGGGTCCACTGCTGCCGGTAATTGTGTTCCAATGTTTTTTCCTCATTCTTCATCCGAGGTGACCATGTTGGGAACAGATGCCCCAATGAAAGGATCCGAGATGTCCCATCCTGAATCATCGGAGTCCTGGATGGCGGTGGAGCTCAAGTCATGGCAAATATTGTGTTCTGTTTCTATGCCATCAGTTCTAGAGAAACCTTGTCTTGCTTGTAGTGGGGAGAATCAGTTGCAGAATCAGTTGCAGAAGCCCTCTGCTTCTGAGGTCTCCTCGCCGGGCTCCACTGCTGCCAGTGATTCTGACTAGTGTCTGTCTCTGTTTTCTTGCCTGAGTCATCACCTGAGGTCACTGAGGATTGTCCGCCTTCGCCCGAGGTTGCCAGGGTCCTCCGTCTCTGCCCAGGTCGCTATGGGTCCTTCATCTCCGCTCGAGGTCGCCGTGGGTCCTCTGCCTTTGCCCAAGGTCATGGTGGATCCTCTGTCTTTGCCTGAGGTCACTGTGGGTCCATCTCTGCCCGAGGTCACCGTGGGTCCTCTCTCTTCGCCTGAGGTCACCGAAGATCAGCCGTCTTCGCCTGAGGTCGCTGTTGGTCAGCAGCCTTCACTTGAGCTCGCCAGTGATTATCAGTCCCCCTCATCTAGTATCCCTGCTAATAAGCCATGCTCTTCGTCTGGTTCCCTCGCTGGTCAGTCATCCCCTTTATCTAGTTCTCTCGCTGGTCAGTCACCCTCCTCATTGGGGTTCGACCTATCAGCTCCTGCAGTCCGCAAAAGGCACTGGTTCCAGCTACTGCTTCCAGGAGGGGGTGTGTCGTGCCCTGCGGCTCGTTGGCCCTGGAATTCTGGGAGGCCACTCGATGAACTACTCCATCAGTTAAGGTGGTCCTGGAATTGTGGGAGGCCACCCGACCTTTTCCACCAGGTGATCGGGTGGGTCTGGGACTCTGGGAGACCATCTGAACTGTGTTATTTCTTCACTGAGTATCGCTAGTATTCTGTTGCCACCTTATCTGTACATTGTGTGGGTCAAGAGCATTTTTTGTTATGGTTTTGGTTCCTACTAGCCTTGGTTCCCCCACCGCCCTCCCAGGGTGGGTTATTTTTTCTTGTTTTTGTTGATGGAGGGGGGAGGTTCTGTGTGGGTGGGTCTTTTTTTTCATTTTTCTTTTTTGATGTTACTTTGGGGTGTCTGGGTATCCACCCCTTGAGGGAGGGGCATTGTCACAATACTGGGCACGGGTGGGGAGCTCTGCTCAGCCTTTCAGCTTTGTTTAAGTCATTTTCTGTATTATCGTTTATTCCAATTTATTTTTCTGTTTATATTTGTCTTTATTTCCAGTTCTTCCTTTGGTAACCTCAGTTGTCATTAGTGTTGTTTTATGAGTACTTCTTGGGTTTTGTATTCCTTCCTGCTTTTGTCTTGGCAGTTATTATTTTCTCATTGTGTATTTTGGTCTATTCCTGTTTCAGTATTTTAGTCAGTTACCTTTTTGTTTTCCTGTGCCTTCTGGGTGTCAACTCTGTTCACAGGCTGTCAGACCTGTCAGTGGTTGTCTGAATTACTCATCGCTCATGTCACCCACACCTGATCCTTTTGTACATTTAATCTTGTCTGCCTATTTAACAGATGCTGCTTGGATTATTCCTCGCAGTGTCCTTCTCGTTCCTAGACGGAGTCCCCATCTCATTATATTCTATGTGTTCCCCGTTTTTGCTGGTGTTTCCACATGCCTTAGCCTCCGCACTGTGAACCTCTTGTATCCTGCCTGTCTCATAAGTTTTTTGGTTTGTTATTTTGTGTTTTCTTATTATTAAATTTGCAAACTCACAGCCTGCGTTTAGCGCCTTGAAAGGGCGATTTGACACATGATCCTTCCTGCAGGTGGTGAACCCACTGGAGGGCGGACCCATGTAACCCCTTCATGCTGAGCCTGGCCAGGTCCCATGGGCAGAAACACGGCCACCAGACACTAGTCATTGCTAGCTGCTCCCCCAGGCCTGGCTCCAGGGTGGGGCCCCGGTAACCCCATACCGGACGGGATATGGGGTTACTGGGTAGTGAGGTGAAGTGGTTTGAGCATCTGATCAGGATGCCTCCTGGATGCCTCACACTTGAGGTACCTCCCACTGGGAGGAGACCCCAGGGCAGACCCAGGACATGCTGGAGAGACTTTCTCCCATTTGACCTGGGAACACCTTGGTATCCTCTCTGAAGAGCTGGAGCAGGTGGCTGGGGAGAGGGAAGTCTGGGCTTCTCTGCTTGAGCTGCTACCTCAGTGAACCAGACATCCAGAGAAGTGGTAGAAGATGGATGCATGGAAGAACGCATTAAAAGCAGTGCACAAATAGAAATGAGTGGATTAAATGTAGGTTCAGCCTCCTAGCTTCCAGCCTTCATCTTCCTGTCACAGCCGACACTAATGGTCAAGGTGCACTCAATTCCATCGCTGGCGTACACCTCAGTGGAGGTTACATGAGTGGGTTAAAGTAAATGTGAATACAGTTAAATGTAATGTTTTGGTGTCCCAGTACCCAGCGGTAACCTGTACCTCCATCATCCCATCAGTCCACAACGCCTGTACTGTGGAGAGAGACCCACGGATCATAAACTCAGCTGACTGTATCAAGTATGCTTGATCCCTCCCCCGGTGTACACCTCCACTGGTAAAGGTTAGTTAAAAAAGGTCATCTTTGACTTCTTTTATGGTCAAGTGGTCAGTGAAACCATGTCAGGTGCACTCTTCAGGTATTGTGGCATCGCCATGCAAGAAATGAGACCCCATGGTCAAGTGGCTTCTGAGTTAGTGGGGGGACAAACTTTCTGCCACATGCATACATACATACATACTCACACCACAGAATCCCAGATAGATAGATAGATGCCTATCTGTCCATCCATCCTTACGAGTTTTTCCATGAACTCCTCCTACAGTTTTCAAGCTAGTACATTTTCATTTAACACAGTGTTCATACATGAACTGCAGATGTCCATATTACTAGGATTATGATTTTGTCAAGTCAAAACAACTGCAGCTGATCAAAGTGCTGTACACCTTGGACACATAAAATATTAAAAACAACCACACAGTTTACAATCCAGACTAAAAATACACAATAAAATCTAAAAAAAAAACCAAAACAATATAATAAAACCAAATAAAATTAATAAAATAAGCAAATAAAATAAACTACGACAATAAAAAGCTAAGATATTTTGCCCAGCTGGGAGTGAAAGCCAGGGACAATAAATGAGTTTTCAAAAGTGTTTTAAAATTAAAGTGATTAAAATGATTGAGCTCTTATGTGAAAAGGCAGGCTGTTCCATAGATTTGGACCAACCACTGAAACTGCTCTGTCACCTCTACTTTTGAGTTGGGATTCTGGAATATTTAAGAGCAACTGATTTGTAGATCTCAGTGCTCTGGGTGGAATATGAGGCTGTAATAGTTCAGAGAGATAAGGTGGGGCCATACCATTAAGACATTTAAAAACAAGCAATAAAGCTTCAAACTGAATTCTAAAATAGATGGGAAGCCAGTGTAGAGAAGAGAGTACTGGAGTTATGTGATCACGCTGTTTTTTTTTCCAGTCAGAAGACGGGCTGCTGCATTCTATACCAACTGTAAACGATGTAGGGATGAGTGATCAAGACCAACATGGAAAGAATTACAATAATCTAAATGAGAGGTAGTGAAGGCGTGAATGACACTCTCAAAATCATGAACGGGAAGGTAGGTCTTCGCCTTGCTTAGGAGTCTTAGCTGAAAAAAGCTTTTCTGAACAACAGAGCTAATCTGTTCTTCAAACTTAAAAGGAGCAGTTAAAAGTATCTCCATGGTTCTTAGCAGCTGGGTGGCAGTCAGAGGCTAGTGGGCCAGTAACACTGTTGAACCCATCTAATAGATCCTGCTGCCCAAAGAGAATAATTTCTGTCTTTTGGATCATTTCAGTGAAAATTACAGGTTTTAGACTGTTGTCATTTTTTGATTGCCATTTCAATCGAGGGTACGTGGTTTGTCCGGCTAGCTCTTCCTGCAGTTTTCAAGCTCAGACATTTCCGTTTCACACAGCATTTTTACATGTATTGAAGATGTGCATAGTGTAGGGTGTGAAATGATTTTCTGATATTTTCTCTCAATTTGTTCCACTTTGAATTGTAGATTGTTTGCTTAAACTTTTTAGTTACATGGTTATTAGTTTTATTCCAGATCTGTTACAGATCTATTATAGATGTGTCAGTTGTTGGTGTTCTAGCTATGCACTATTGATAATGGCTATGGACAGGCCTATAATGTGCTGTGTGTGGTGCTCTTGTTCCAAGTTTTTTCCCTTGTACAGTTATCTCTCCTTTCCTGCATCCCATTCAAAAACAAACAGTATTCTCAAAAAAGATTAACTTGATTATTAAACTCAGCCATCATTGTGTGTTCCTTTCTCTCTTACCAAGTTAATGAGTAAGCTTTTACTGTGGCTCTGTTTACAGTGACAGCGGGGTGGACTCATTTCAACACAGTGCGTTGAGCTGGACTGTGTGTACTTTAAACAGATTTAATGCACACCTCCCAGCTATTCCGAAAGAGTGTTCAACCAGACCTTGTTATAAGGCGTTTTAAATGGAGTGCATTAATAAACAGCAAATAATTTTCTTCCAAATTCTGTGCTGCTTTTGCTGTTTTAAGCACTTCATCTTTACATCCGATTTGCTTCTTAAATCATCTGTTTCCTGGGTTTTGCAGAGGAATGAGTGCACTATTACTACCAACTCTTCCGTTGCTAAACTTTATTTTAGTAAAGCTGTTTTTCTTTCTTTAGATGAAATATTAATTTTAGCTTAAAACCATCCCTCTGGAAAGAGCAGCATTCTTCAGTGTGGGACTTGTTTGAAAACATTTGTACAAAAGACAAAATATGAATTTTGTTTTCTTTGAGAATTTAGCTTACTTTTTTTGGGGGGGGGGTAGTTTTAATTTCCTATCATGTTAAATGGCACTTCATAGCTGAGAGACTGAAGGGTTACTGTTGTCACCCCTCCAGGCAGATGGGCAGAAGCGGCAGCGTCAACACCTACCTTGTGAATGTGATAACTAGAGAAAGAAATAACCTGACCTTTCAAATTGATACCATGGGTGTATCTATGAAAAATCTCAAACAAGTTCGAATTTAGGTGATCTCTGACCTTTGGGTGACCTCAAGGGTCAATTTTTCCTAAATCTTGTAATGGGATAACTACACAAACAAATGATGTAGCCTTTTCAAATCGATATCACATCTAAGACAAGTCTTGGATGGCTTAGACCCTGCTCTCTGACAATGGATTTGGGGTTAGAAGGTCAAAGGTCAATGTTAACATTCCCTGTTATTATAGAACAAGTACAGCTGGGGTCACCAAACATATGTTCACCCTGAGACCCTGACCTCTCACAATGCGTTTGGGGTCAAAAGGTTAAAGATCAGCTCCCCCTATGCCCTATTGCTATAGAACAAAACTTGGTACACAAGTTCACCTTGGGATCCTGACCTACAATGGTTTGGGGTCAAAAGGTCAAAGGTCACAGTGTTTTCTATGCCCTATTACTATAGAATGAGTAAAGGTAGGGTTACCGGACATTGTACACAGGTTCACGCTGTGACCCTGACCTTTGACTGTGGTTTTGTTAGAAGGTCAAATGTCAAAGTCAAATTGCCATTTAAACTATATCTCAACAACAAAGAAAGTTAGGTTCACCAAACTCGGTACACAGGTTCATCTTGGGACCTTTACCCACAACTATGGGTTTGGGAACAAAAGGTCAAAGGTTAAGGTCAAAATACCGTATAAACGACATCTCAACAACAACCAGAGGCTGAGGGAATACTTTCCACTGGCAGCTGCCAGTATCTTAAAATATTCCATGACCTTCATTTCATTTTTAGGGCAGTTTACTTTGTGTCCATGATATCTAGATTTATATTTCCCACTTTGCATCGCTTGATTTGCATAATTACAATCTAAGAGACTTTATGCTGTTTATTTTGATGAAATGTTTTAAACAAGTACCCTCCTCTAAACATCTCTCACACTTGCTGTCACAAAGCTGTATTTAGAAAGCTTTTGCTGCCGCGCTGGGTATTTCACCCACCAGATTACTCTGAAGTGCTGTGTGCATGTGCATGTGCATGCACGCACTCGCACATACGTGTATGATTGGGACAGCAGGAAGGATGAGGTATTACAGAAGAGATAATGGAACCCCTCTGTGGTAACAGTGTGTTTATCAGGCTTCAGACCCTCACCACTTGCCACACTCTGTGTGCATTTCTCTTGCTTTGTCTCTCACCTTCCCGTTATGGTGACATTTTTTGAGACTGTGTGTTGCCATGAATGACAACTAGGGGCTCTTTGGAGTGTGTGTCGGCAGAGTGGACTGGTAGAAGGAGATAAGCAGAGGAGGCCACACACATGCACACATTCCCACACATGCATGCATTGTCCATTCTTTATTAAAAAAAAAGGACACCGAGACCTCCATAACCAGAATGCAAAATGAGGCTTGGTATCATACCGCTTTTTCCTTTTTGTGTGTAATTTGTGTGTAATACTCTCTGTATAAAGACACACTTTGTAGGCCTGTCTGCTATATTTTGACATTTTTGTCTGCAGAGGTAGTGTCAACCATTGAAAAAATAATTTACTGTTGAAATTAAGTTGCACCCACTCACTATACTGGTTGTAAAGACTTAAGATGCTTTTTTGCCATCTGCAGGACTGGTTCTATCATTAACATTTGGTTGTTAGACAGTCCAGCCTTTGGTTACAAATATAGCTGCTTGTATTTTCCAGCCTGTCACCTGTCGGTCAACATGATTTTTCTTCCATCGCATGAATCACCTGCCAAAAGAGTCACTAAAAGTTCATGATCTCCGGTCTTTTATTGTGTGCAGGGTTGAATAATACAATCCCAATCCCCAAAAGGCTGTGATGCTGTAAAAATAAATAAATATAAACAGAAGGCAGTTATGTGCATATCTCACAAATCACTATTTTATTCACAATACAATACAATAGAAGATGCATCTTAAGTTGAAAGAGAACCCGGACTCTTCTACTATGAAGCCATGCTGTTAGGATAAGTGCAGTATGTGCTATTGCATTGTCTTGCTGAAATGTGCAAGCCCCTCCCTGACAAAGATGGCATCTGATCAAGACCATATGATGTTCTAAAACCTATATATAGCTTTCAGCACTGATGGTACCTTTCCAGATCTTGAATGACAGATTGAGCATTTATAGTTTGGAGCTGAGAAATGCAAAGCAAGCATATTTTTCTGACATCATTGCTAAAAACAACAATAATGCACGCACCTTGTTCACTACTGTTGACAAGCTAACAAATCCCCCTGTGTCAGTAGCTCCTGAATTTCTATCCAACCATGCCTGCAATGACATTGCTTTTTTCTTTACTGACAAAATTCAGAAAATTAGACAGTCAATCAGTGCTCCTATGTCAGGTGCTGGACATGTGCTTCGTCTGTGTCCACGTAAAGAAGATGTAAACACCATAGCAATTTTTTTTTCCAATCAATCATAAAATCTTGGATGACATCATACACCACCTGAAATCCACTACCAGGCCTTGATACTCTATGGCATCATATCTACTACAGATCATAATTATGTCTCTGCATTCAGGTGTCTTCCCTCAGTGTTTAAAAACAGCTGTTATCAAGCCACTTCTAAAAAAGAGCAACCTAGACACCTCACTCATGAACAGCTATAGGCCCATATCAAACCTTCCCTTTCTTAGTAAAATAACAGAAAAGCTGTTTTTCAACAATTGTACAACTTCTTGACATTAAATAACTCTTTTGATGTCTTCCAGTCGGGTTTTTGGCCACATCACAGCACTGAGACAGCTCTAGTTAAGGCCCTTAGTGACAATGGCAACATTTCAGTCTTGGTTTTACTGGACCTCAGTGCTGCATTCGACACGGTTGATCATAACATCTTACTAGACAGGCTGAAAAACTGTGTGTGACATTCTGGTACAGTACTTAGCTGGTTTGAGTCCCATTTAAAAGACAGACTATTTTGTGTCTATAGGTAACTACAAATCCAAGCGAACAAAAATAACCTGTGGAGTTCCCCAAGGTTCCATTGTGGGACCTTTGCTTTTCAACATCTATATGCTCCCACTAGCTCAAATCATAAATATATATATACACTACCGTTCAAAAGTTTGGGGTCACTTAGAAATGTCCTTATTTCTGAAAGAAAAGCACTGTTTTTTTTCAATGAAGATAACTTTAAACTAATCAGAAATACACTCTATACATTGCTAATGTGGTAAATGACTATTCTAGCTACAAATGTCTGGTTTTTGGTGCAATATCTAGATAGGTGTATAGAGGCTCATTTCCAGCAACTATCACTCCAGTGTTCTAATGGTACAATGCATATATATGCATATATACAATGCATATATATATATATATATTACCATAATTATGCAGATGACACACAAATCTACATAACTGTCTCACCAGGAGACTATGGCCCAATTAAAACCCTGATCATATGCATTGGTCAAATTATAAAGTGGATGTGTCAGAATTTTCTTCAGTTAAACGAAGACAAAACTGAAATAATAGTTTTTGGAGCCAAAGAAGAAAGGCTCAACGTTAGTGCTCAGCTTCATTCAATGATGCTAAAAACCAATAGCCAAGCCAGAAATCTGGGTGTGGTTCTGGACTCAGACCTGAATTTTAACAGCCACATTAAGACAGTCGTGAAATCAGCCTATTATAACTTAAAGCATATAGCAAGGATTAACGGTCTGATGTCTCAGCAGGATCTAGAAAAACTTGTCCATGCATTTATCTTAAACTGGATTACTGAAATGCTGTCCTCACAGGTCTCCCTAAAAAGTCCATCAGACAGCTGTAGTTGGTTCAGAACGCTGCAGCTCAAATCCTTACTAAGACCAAGAAAGTGGATCATGTAAATCCAGTTCTCAGATCTTTACACTGGCTTCCTGTCTGTCGAAGAATAGATTTCAAAAATACTGCTGTTGGTTTAGAAAGCTCTGAACGGTTTAGGGCCAAAATACGTTTCAGATCTTCTAGTCCATTATGAACCACCCAGAGCCCTCATATCATCAGGGTCAGGTCTACTATCCGTGCCCAGAATTAGAACCAAACATGGTTCTAACACCATTTAGTTTTTATGCCCCTCACATATGGAACAAACTCTCAGAAAGCATCGGGGCTGCTGAATCTCTCAGCTGCCTTAAATCCAGGTTAAAAACTCTCCTATTTGCCGTGGCCTTTCAGTAGAACAATTGTTAATCTCCTACAATGCACTGTAATTTTTTTTTATTTCTGTCATATTCTATTTTAGCTTGTTTTTGTTTCTTTTTAATTTACTTTTTTTTTCACAATATTTTTTATTGAACCTTTTTTTTTACAAACATAACACAAACAATCAAACATTAACACTAAAGTAATTTTTAAAAAAAAGTACTAAAAACACCAACAACCACTAACAAAGGCAGGTCTTCAACAATGCTCCTCTGTTTAGTCTAGGCAATCCATTACATAAGTATACATATTATACATTCACCAGTTTGGAATTTACAAGGTCCACACACATCATTCACCTTCTTCTTCAAAAGTTATGTTTAAATTCTTTACATAATCAATGAAAGGTCTCCATATATTCTCAAACACAATTTCCTTTGATTTCAGTATGTATGTTATTCTTTCTAGTGGAAGGTTTGTTAACATCTGTCTTAACCACTGAGTCACATCTGGTCTATGAGTCTTTTTCCACAGTAGTGCAATACATTTTTTGGCGTTAAGCAAACTGAGGTCTATGAATGCTCTTTCACTCTTATTAAAGTTATGCTTTTCTGGATACAGACCCAACAAAAACAATTTAGGATTCAATATGATTTGTTTTGAAATTATTTTTTCAATTGTTACCCTCACCTCTTCCCAAAACATTCTATTTTTTCTACATTCCCATAAACAATGAAATAGGGTTCCTTTACTTTCCATACATTTTGTGCACGTATCTGGTATGTTTTTGTTATATCTATTTAACTCCACAGGTGTAACATACATCTGCATTAACCATTTAAAATGTATCAATTTAAGACGTACATTTATTGATTTGGTTTCAGCTTCTGTACAAGCCAATTCCCATTGTTCCTCTGAAATTTCAGTTTGCAGGTCTTCTTTCCAATAATTCAGTCTTTTCTGTGAGTTTTCACTTGAGGATAATGTCAATGAGTTATAAAACTCTGAAATAATGCCCTTTCTCTTACTATCTTTTGTCAAAATTTTTCCAAGGATGAATAAGTAGGTCGAGTGAGAGCATTATTTTGATTTGTTCGAATAAAGTTCCTAAGCTGAAGATATTTAAAAAAATGTGTTCTATTAAGATTAAATTTGATCCTCAGTTCTTCAAAAGACATTATGTTATCTGAACATGACAAATATAAGTCTTGAATCTTTTGAATCCCTTTTAAATTCCATACTTTAAATACAGCATCCGCTCTCCCTGGTTTAAAATATTGATTACCCCATATTGGGCTAAATTGTGACAGTAAGTATGGTTCTTTTAAATATTTTTTGGTTTCACACCATATTTTGATCATATGCTTTACAAATGGATTTTTAACTTGTTTCTGTAATTTTTTTGGCCGAGTCTGAGTATATGAATATGGGAAGAGGTAAATGTAAGTTGTATGATTCCATTTCAGTCCAGTGAGGGAGATCATTTGATGGAAAATAATATGTCATAGACCTCAGTTGTGCTGACCAGTAATACAACATAAAGTCTGGACATTTCAGACCTCCACGATCAAATGGTAAATATAGTAAGGACAGACGTAATCTAGCCTTCCTGTTGTTCCATATAAATCCCACTAACTTTTTTTTAATTCTTGAGAATAGATCTGAAGGTGGTGGTAAAGGAATGTATTGAAATAAATAAAGTATTTTGGGTAAGATATTACTTTTAAGTATATTAATTCTCCCGATCATCGACATTGGTAGTGACAGCCATCTCTGAAGTAACTCATTAATGTCTGTCATTAAGGCTTCATAGTTGGCACTGGCGACTGATTCTAGCTTAGGAACAATTTGAATTCCTAAATATTTAAACTGATTTACAACATTGAATTGATTTACCTCAGGAGCTGGGTGATTTCTCTGGGTCTCAATTAGCATTAATATTGAAGATTTAGTTTTATTTATTTTATATCCTGATATTTCCCCAAAATTCTTTATTAAATTCAACAAGGTCGGAATTGATTTTTTAAGATTCGACATAAACAAAATTATGTCATCGGCATACAGGGAGATTTTATGTTCTGTTGGTCCTACTTTAATTCCGTATATTTGTGGATGTAAACGTACTGCCATCGCTAAAGGTTCAATTGCCATAGTAAACAGTAAAGGTGAAAGTGGACAGCCTTGTCGACATCCTCTATTGATATTTATTGATTTTGAGATATTGCTGTTTGTTAGGATTTCTGCTGTAGCATTATTGTATATTATCTGAACCCATTTTATGAAATTATTTCCAAGTCCAAACCTTTGTAGGACTTCAAAAAGAAAGGGCCATTCGACCCTATCAAAGGCCTTTTCGGCGTCCAATGATAGGGGAGCTGTATCCGGTGCTTCTTTATTAGAATAAATAATATTAAATAGTCTTCTTACATTATGGAAGCCTTGTCTTCCCATTATATGTTACGCCTCGCCGCCCATCAGCGGCGCCAGCTGCATGCACACCTGCGCCTCGTCAGCGGCGAGGGATTTAAGCCGTCTCACCCTGGGCTTCGGCCTGAAGCCGTCTGTCTTCGTTGGCTTCCCTTGCTGCAAGGAATCCCTTTCGTCGAGCAAGAATACACGTAAGAATCTCTTACCTTCTCCTTCCAGTCTCCTCCCCTGTGCACAGGTGGATTTCCCGGCGGTGGACTACTTCCTTCTGCCACCGCCTCCTCGCTGCTGCATCGGGCGCTCCAGGTCGCTGTCTACCGGGCTACGCCCTTGCTGTGCCAGCCACCTGCCAAAACCAAGTAAGCCTGTGATCATTGTCATATCTCCCGTGTTGGTGTGGTGCCCGTTACCCTTCTCCCTTTGCTTCTCCCATAGGGTTGTCCGGCTGTACGGCCTCCTGCCTCCGTGCCTGACGCAGACGCCACCACCAACACATATACATCTCGCATACACACACTCATACACACTTGTTGTTAATAAAGCTATTAAATCTACCCTGAGCCTGCGTGTGTGTGTCTCCTGAGCCGTGCATTATGTCAGTACGGCTTCAGCAGAGCGGCTCGGCAGACAGCGGGCTCGCACTCCGACTTTCCACTCTTGAGGCTCGGGTGGACCTAATAGCCCACCAACAACAGGTGATTTTAAATCAGTTATCCATAATCACTAATCCACGATTGGACCGCTTGGACCCCCAACAGCCATTTCCCCCGGCTCGTCAGGGCGGCGCGGCTCCTGCTGCTCCAGCGGCCATCCAGCCTGCTCCGGCAGCACCGGCTCGGCTCACACCCATTCCGACCCCCGCCCGCTTTAGCGGTAAGCTCGGTGGAGCGCGGGGGTTTATCATGCAGTGTGAGTCCGTGTTTCACCGTGTGCCCGGAGATTTTCCCTCAGACCATAGCCGAATTGGCTACATAGGGAACCTCTTGGAGGGGCGAGCGCTTACCTGGGCTTACGCCGTTATGGCGAAGCCCAGTTACGCCACCCTCACCTATGGCCAATTCGTGAGACTGTTTCTGGAAGTATTTGATCATTCTCGAACAGAGAGCGTTCAGGTCGATCGGCTTCTTAGCCTTCAGCAGGGAAGCCGGTTGGCAGCTGACTACGCGATCGACTTCCGGGTAGCGGCGGAGGAGGTTGGCTGGGGAGAACGTTCTCTCTGCGGCATCTTCCTTCGCAGTCTCAGCGCTGGTCTGAGGAACGAATTGGCTGGACGGGACATCCCGGAGACTTTAGCGGAGCTAACTTCCCTAGCCATCAGCCTGGATAACAGGTTGCGCGAGCGTGCCTCGGAGCGGAAGTCGTCTTCTTCTCGCCCTCGAGGTGCCTCGTCTCGCCTGTCCCAAGCTCGCCCCCTGGCGTTGCCGTCACCGGGGTACTCAGAGGAGTCGGAGCCGATGGTGACAGGCTGGACAAAGCTCCCCCCAGCGGAGAAACAACGCCACCATGAGTTGGGTCTCTGCATGTATTGCGGAGACAGCCAACACACGGTGGAGCTTTGTCCACAGAAGCCAAAAGGGGAGGTCCGCGAGTCACTGTAGGGGGCCTCGCGGATGCCAATCGGTTAAATCCCCTCTCTCAATTGAAGCTACCCATCCGGTTTTATCACAACCCCACTGGGCACCTCACCCACGCACTGGTGGATTCGGGCGCGGAGGGCAGCTTTATTTCACAAAGCCTGGCAACCCGATTGGGCATCCGTTGCCAAGCCCTCAAATCTCCTCTCGCCCTGGTCAACCTCTCCCATGTCTCCCTGGGGAGAGCTACACACCAGACCGTCCCTGTCCCTGTGATCATCTCTGGGAACCACCGGGAGGAAACCTCCTTCTACGTCCTACCCAGCTCTGTGTCACCCGTCATCCTGGGATACCCATGGCTCCGCCTCCACAACCCTGTCCTGGACTGGAAGTCCGCCAGGGTGTCAGCGTGGAGTTCCTTTTGCATGAGCACCTGCCTTCAATCCGCTGCCTGCTCCCCGTCCTCTCCTCCTACTCCCAAGGACGCCGCGCCTCCGGATCTCACCCTGGTGCCATCGGAGTTTCACGACCTGGGTATGGTATTCAGCAAGTCCAAGGCGATGTCTCTTCCTCCGCACAGGCCTTACGACTGTGCGATAAACATCCGCCAGGGGGCACCCTTACCCTCAGGGCGACTCTACAGCCTGTCTGCGCCGGAGAAGGAGGCTATGAACTCCTATCTCAAGGAATCGCTGAGTGCTAGAATCATCCGTCCCTCGTCATCACCATTAGGCGCTGGATTCTTCTTCGTGGGCAAGAAGGACGGCTCCCTCCGTCCTTGTATTGACTACCACGCCCTGAATGACATCACGGAGAAGGATCGTTACACCTTGCCCCTAATGGACACCGCCTTCCACTCCCTCCAGGGGGCGACTTGGTTCACCAAGCTGGATCTTCGCAGCGCATACCACCTCGTCCGGATCCGGGAGGGAGACGAGTGGAAGACAGCCTTCCGTACCCCGAACGGTCATTTCGAGTACCTGGTGATGCCGTTCGGGTTGACCAATGCTCCAGCCGTCTTTCAGCGCCTAATAAATGACGTCCCCCGGGATTTCATCGGCCTGTTTGTGTTCGTCTACCTGGATGACATCCTCATCTTCTCCAGATCCAGGGATGAGCACCGGGTCCATGTGAGGAGGGTCTTCCAAAGGCTGCTGGAGAACCGGTTATATGTCAAGGCTGAAAAATGTGAATTTTACGCTATGACCACGTCCTTCCTTGGGTTCGTCATCTCCCACGACCAGGTGCTTCCGGATCCAGTGAAGGTGAAAGCGGTGGTGGAATGGCCCACATCTACATCAAGGAAACAGGTGCAACAGTTTATTGGGTTTGCCAACTTCTACCGCCGCTTCGTCCCGAACTTTGGTACCGTCGTCGGCCCTCTGACCCGCCTCACATCCCCTAAGGTCCCGTTCCGGTGGACTGAAGAGGCCGCAGCGGCTTTCCAGGCGCTGAAGGCGGAGTTCTCCTCCTCCCGGGTCCTCAGCCAAGTCAATCCCTCGCTGCAGTGCATCGTGGAGGTGGACGCTTCGGACACGGGGGTGGGGGCGGTTCTATCTCAGCGGTCACCTAACGACGGAGTCAAACGGCCCTGCGCCTTCTTCTCCCGGCGCTTGTCCCCGGCGGAACGAAACTACGATGTGGGGGACAGAGAGCTCCTCGCCATCAAGCTCGCGCTGCAGGAGTGGCGTCACTGGCTAGAGGGGGCGGACTTGTCGTTCGTGGTTCTAACTGACCACAAGAACTTGGAGTATTTAAGATCTGCCAAGCGTCTGAACGCCCGCCAGGCATGTTGGTCCTTGTTCTTCGCCAGGTTCCGCTTTAACATCACCTTCAGGCCTGGCTCCAAGAACGGCCTGCCTGACGCCCTCTCTAGGCAATTTGCCCCTGAGGCGTCTGAGGACGCAGTCCACACCATCTTGCCCAGGTCGTGCATCGTGGGAGCCGTCACTTGGGACATCAAAAGTAAGATCCGGAAGGCGCAGGAATCGGAACCTGACCCTGGCGGCGGACCGGAGGGGAGGCTTTTTGTGCCGTCCACGGTCCGGGGGGAGGTCATCCACTGGCTGCACACATCTAAGCTCACCTGCCACCCTGGTTCCTCCCGGATGATCGACCTACTTCAACGATCCTTCTGGTGGCCGGGCCTGCGGAAGGACGCTGCCCGCTACGCCCGGGCCTGCCCCGTCTGCGCCACCAGTAAATCAGGTAATGCCCCTCCAGCGGGTTTGCTCCAGCCTCTGCCCGTCCCTGGCAGGCCCTGGTCGCATATCGCCCTGGATTTCGTCACCGGTCTCCCAGCCTCTAACACCTTCGACACTGTCCTGACCATCGTTGACCGTTTCTCCAAGGCTGCGCACTTCATCCCATTGCGAGGGAGACGGCGGACCTCCTAATCCAGCACGTGGTCAGGCTGCACGGGATTCCGGTGGACGTGGTCTCGGACCGGGGTCCCCAGTTTTCCTCAGAGGTTTGGAGGTCCTTCTGTAACGCCCTGGGAGCCAAGGTAAGCCTCTCCTCTGGCCATCACCCCCAAACCAACGGGCAGTGTGAGCGGACCAATCAGGAGCTGGAGGCTGTGCTCCGCTGCGTCACTACATCCAAGCCTGCGTCCTGGAGCAACCATCTCGCCTGGGTTGAGTACGCCCATAACACCGCCCGCTCTTCTGCCACTGGGATGTCCCCATTTAAGGCGTCCCTGGGCTACGACCCCCCTCTGTTCCCTGCGCAGGAGAGTGAGGTAACTGTCCCCTCAGTTCGGGCGCACCTCAGGCGGTGCCGCTCCATTTGGGCATCGGCGCGCAATGCGCTTTTACGCATGGCGGAGCGTAACAAATCCACGGTGGACCGACACAGAAGACCTGCCCCAGCCTACCAGGTAGGCCAGCGTGTCTACGTGTCAACCCAGGACGTCGTTTTAAAGGGTGAGAGGAGGAAGCTGGCACAGCGTTTCATGGGCCCATACCCCATTACCAGGATCATTAACCCGGTGGCTGTGCGTGTGGCTATTCCCCCCTTCCTCCGCATCCATCCCACCTTCCACATTTCCAAGGTGACGCTGGCAGTCTCCGACCCCCTGTGCCCTCTCCCTGCTGCGCAGCCCGCGCCCCAGATGATTGGTGGTCATCCGGCCTGGCCAGTCTCTTCCATCCTGGACTCCCGGCGCCGGGGTCGCGAGTTGCAGTACTTGGTGGACTGGGAGGGCTATGGACCTGAACATCGGCAATGGGTACCCTCGTCATTTGTGTTGGATCCATCCCTCATTACTGAGTTCCACCGAGCGCACCCGGAGAAACCATCGCCAGGAGGCGCTGCTAGAGGGGGGAGTACTGTCACGCCTCGCCGCCCATCAGCGGCGCCAGCTGCACGCACACCTGCGCGCACACCTGCGCCTCGTCAGCGGCGAGGGATTTAAGCCGTCTCGCCCTGGGCTTCGGCCTGAAGCCGTCTGTCTTCGTTGGCTTCCCTTGCTGCAAGGAATCCCTTTCGTCGAGCAAGAATACACGTAAGAATCTCTTACCTTCTCCTTCCAGTCTCCTCCCCTGTGCACAGGTGGATTTCCCAGCGGCGGACTACTTCCTTCTGCCACCGCCTCCTCGCTGCTGCATCGGGCGCTCCAGGTCGCTGTCTACCTGGCTACGCCCTTGCTGTGCCAGCCACCTGCCAAAACCAAGTAAGCCTGTGATCATTGTCATATCTCCCGTGTTGGTGTGGTGCCCGTTACCCTTCTCCCTTTGCTTCTCCCATAGGGTTGTCCGGCTGTACGGCCTCCTGCCTCCGTGCCTGACGCAGACGCCACCACCAACACATATACATCTCGCATACACACACTCATACACACTTGTTGTTAATAAAGCTATTAAATCTACCCTGAGCCTGCGTGTGTGTCTCCTGAGCCGTGCATTATGTCATTATAAAGCCATTCTGATCTCGGTTAATAATATTTGGTAATATTTCTTGTAGTCGTCTTGCTAAAATTTTACAGATTATCTTAAGGTCAGCATTTAATAGGCTTATTGGTCTCATGTTTTCACATTTATTAGAGGGTTTACCTTGTTTTGGCAACAGTATAATTAAGGCATTATTCATGTATAGTGGTAAATTACTATTTTGAAATGCTTCTAAAACCATTTCCAAAAATGGTTTTATTAATTTATTCTTAAATTTTTTATAGAGGTCAACTGGAAGGCCATCTGGTCCTGCACTTTTTCCTGATTTCATATTATCAATGGCTAGCCCAACTTCTTCATGACTAATTTTAGACTCCAGTATCTCCCTGTTTTCATTTGGAATACACGGTATAGATAATCCGTCCAAAAACCCATTTAGTTTTGTTAAGTCAGTTTCATTTTTTGTATCATATAGTTTTTCATAATAATCTCTAAAGGCACTGTTAATTTCTAAAGGATCTATAACTGCCTGTCCGTTACTTATAATACTGGTAATTGGTGTTTTAAATTCTAATTGTTTAATCTGCCATGCCAATAAATTCCCTGATTTTTCACCTTGTTCATAAAAAGATTGCTTCAATCTTAGAAGACTCGAGGCAGCTCTATTTGCTGATTTTTTTGTCATATTCAGCTCTCAGAATCAGTAATTCGTTCTCTAACTTTGGGTCACTTCCTGCATACACTTTTTCTTGAAGAATTTTTATTTTATGTTCCAATTGGACTCTCTCCTCTCGAGTCTTCTTAGATTTTGAACCTGTATAACTAATAATATGCCCCCTAATAAAAGCTTTGAAAGCCTCCCACTTTATACATGCTGATGTTTGTGTAGTATTGATATCAAAGAACTCATCTATCTGTTTTTCTATGTACTTAACAAATTCCTCATCCTGAAGCCATTTATGCTGAAATTGCCACCTACCTGGTTCCTTTGTCAATTTCTTATCTACATATATTAGACAGCAGGGTGTATGATCAGAGATCACAATGTTATCATAGGAACAGTTTTGAATCTTGGACCTTAATTCTGTGGAGATCAAAAAATAGTCAATACGTGAGAATGTCTTGTAGGTATTAGAATAACAAGAGTAGGCTTTAACTTGTGGTTTCATTTCTCTCCATATATCTAGCAATCTCAATTCTTTCATAAAATGATTAATGGTCATCCTGCATCCATTGTGCGTACAGTCCAGTCCTGTTGATCTATCTATACCGGGATTCAATGTACAATTAAAATCCTCTGCTATTATATGTTGGCCTGTAAGTGATGATAAAATAAGAAATAAATTAGCAAAGAAGTTTTGATCATCTATATTGGGACCGTATAAGTTCACCAGATTTATATTTTCTAATAACAAAGATCCTTGGATGATTAGATATCTTCCTAATTTGTCTCCAATTACATTTTTCACAAATGGGACTGATTTATGTATGAGAGTCATAACTCCCCTAGCTCGGGATGAAAATGATGAGGTGAACACACTTCCCTGCCATCTTCTCCTAATTCCTTTTACATCCTCCTCTATTAGATGAGTTTCTTGTAAAAACACAATTTTTGAACCTATGTCTTTTATTTTATTCATAACTTGTTTAAGTTTTTTTAAATTTTGTAGACCTCTGCAATTCCATGAAGTTAAATTAAGATTAACGCTTTGGTCTATGATCAATGAGAAGTTTGAGATTACCTCGCAATATAAACATGCTCATACAGAGAAGCAAAAACATGAGTGGTTGAACATTCGTCCCACAAACTACACACAAACAAATTCCCCCTCCCCACATTCATGGTAATCCCCCCAAAATCAAAAAAAAAATTCCGTCTCCCGCTATAGCCATTGACTGCGCCACACCCGCGAGGATCAGTCAAACCACTCTTTCTTTCTCCTCTCAATCACCTTGACTCTACTGCTTTTAATGACATAACATTAACTCTCTTCTGTAGTTTTTCCAACTTAACTCCAAAATTTTATAGCAACTTTGTACATCATAGTTTTTTTTTTTTATAATACAATCTATATTTTGTAAACTTGCTATATGTTTCAGATCAGTCAGATGCCTGTGCAAATGCTTAAATATTCTACCTTTATATCTTGTTCATACTTCATGCTTAGCTCCCACCAGTCTCTTCTTGGATCTGCTTGATAAGCACCTGCGCCTCTTGAGGGGTCTTGAAGGTGTGGGTTCTCCCCTTATATGTGACCAGCAGTCTTGCCGGATGAATCACTCCGTGACGAATCCCGAGGTTGCGCAGCTCTTTACGGGCAGGGTCAAACTGTTTCCTTAATTGTTGGATTCCCGTGGCCAAATCTGGGTAGAACCGCACCTGTTGATCCTGGTATTTAATTTCTCCTTTAGCACGCGCCGCATTGGAGACCGTCATCTTGTCTCTGTAGCTGAGGAACTTCATAATCAGCGTCCTCGGTGGTGCCTTATTATCTCTCGGTGGGCCGATTCGGTGAGCGCTCTCTAAGACGACCGATGACTGCAGCTCCGCGTTGTTCAGCGCTTCTGGAATCCACTTTTCCAAAAAGGAACATGTGTCCCGTCCCTCCGTTCCCTCCGGGAGGCCCACCAGCCTCAGATTGTTCCGTATCAACCGG
This sequence comes from Pholidichthys leucotaenia, assembly GCA_020510985.1. Lineage (NCBI taxonomy): Eukaryota > Metazoa > Chordata > Actinopteri > Cichliformes > Pholidichthyidae > Pholidichthys > Pholidichthys leucotaenia. The sequence continues at coordinate 226,286,528 of CM035836.1, forward strand.
GATTCTAAGTCCAGGACACTATCTTCCAGATGTTTATTTTTTAATTCCAATGTGCACACCTTTAATTGTAGGCTGGTGACGTCATCCTCAGCACTGGAAATTCGGAGCTCCGCCTGCAATACTCGTTCCATACAGTCGCTTATTTCCTTTCTCATTCCTTCTATCGCTGCTATAATCCCATCAAATTTAGAGGAAAAGTCTGCTCTCATTGAGCTAATGGCAGCGAGCACCGCACTCGTGCCTTCTACAGCAGTCACCGCTCCGCCGCTAGCTTCCTCCGCCATAGTCTCTGGAGATTTTTCTGCTTCGTCACGAGCGTCGAAGTCTGTTAGCTTGGACTGTTTCGACGATTCAGTTTTTCCTCCACCTAATTTCCCAGCCTTAGGCTTTACCATATCCGCGCCCAAATGCTGGGATAGGTTTTCTTCCAATTGAGAGAGTTATTTGCCAACTTTTTATTTTTAGGAGCAGAGCAGAGTGAAACACGTCTTCCTACGTGGCCGCCATAACCGGAAGTCCTCTTTAATTTACTTTTTAGTTTGCTTTTAAATTCTTATGTATTCCTTTTGCAACTTGCCGTAATGCTTCAATGTTTTTATGTAAAGCACTTTGTATTGTCTTGTACACAAAATGTGCTATACAAATAAACTTGCCTTGCCTTGCAAGTTTCCACTTCCATAGCCACTAATGCACCATACTATCAGAAATAAAGGGTTCTGAACAGTGCAATTATAACAAACGGAATAGTCCCTCTCCTTTTTAGTCCAGAGGTCATGATGTCCATGGTTCACAAAAAGAATTTCAAATTTAGATTTTTCTGGCCGTAGAACAGTTTTTCACTTTGCCATAGTCCATTTTAAATAATCTTTGACCCCCCAAAAAAACAGTGGCACTTCCGGATCATCATCACATACAGATTTTTCTTTGTATGATAACATCTGGCAATGTCTGAGAGCCCATGCAGTGATTTGCAGAAGGAAATTGCCCATGCTTTTAATGCAGTGTCACCCCAGGGCCCAAACGTCATATGCATCAATATTTATTTTAGACCGTGTCCCTTAAGCAGATTCTTGGACTCTTGATTCCTTTGATTTAATGTACTGCAAATGCTGGAATATTTAAATCTTGGCAAATTCACATTGAGGAACATCATTCTGAAAGTTCTCTTGTGTCTTCTAGACACAGTTTGTTCAGACTGAACATCGATATTTTGGTGACACTACATTTCCATGACACATAACCAGATTATTCACCCGTGTTAGTCAGATTAGATTTAATCTAATTTCAACTCGATTCATGTGCTTCAATGAGACTGAAGCACCGTGAGTAACTCTACCTGTCTCAGGTTCTCTTCACGATATGTTATTTTTAAGTTGTTCTGTGTCAGAACTGTTTTGGAAGTGGGATTGTAGTTTCTCCACCACTAGCCCATTCCAGCAAAGGTGAAATAAGCAAATTCCATGCATCTGTCCATCCGTAATGACAGTTGCTATTTTTCCTATTCAGTTGCCTGGATGCTCACAATAATCACAGTGTGATTCTCAAGTGGGTCTGCATATAGATTATGCAACAAGTTTAGGGATCTCAAGATATGAAGGTATTGTCACCTTTCAGTACATCTAGGCTATGTACTGCACATGTATATTCATATAGCAAGAGAAGCAAACGCTCTTGGTCGCCTCGGATGGTGTGCATCAGCCCAGAATGAGCTATGCAACCACAGTGATGGTCTGGTATTTTTTATTATCTCATCAGATCATTATTATATCCACAAGCCTTAACACATTGACACATATTCAAACACCTGTTGTTAAAGCTGTGCAGCGCTTCAGTACTGTGTGGAAACACAAAGTATTCCAACATCAGTGCGCTGTGTTGCTCCCCTGGGTAGCGGCCCAGGAGGAGGAAACGTGCATGTGGAAGTTAACTCTCCAACCTGTGATAGAGAATCAGCAAAACACGTTCGTTATTTCACACAAGGAGTTTTATTCTTCGTCCTCCAGTGCGTGAGTCTACTCTCTATCACTGTGCGACATGCGCCATCTATTGGTCGGCGTATGGAACTGCACTCAACTCACATGAGTTATAATGGAACCACGTGGATTACAAATGCATTGTAGAAAAATAAACAATTAAGGAATAACATAAAATTGTAGGGGTGCCTGTTTTTCTTAAATTTTCTTATCCAAATGTCTTTTTCACCTCTTACATAACTATTAACTATTTCCAACCCTCTACACTCTCCCCCACTTCAAATAAATGTCTCCCGACATTTCATGTTCTAGGGTGACTTAATGCATGAGAGTGTACCAATTATAACCATGGGACTGAGGTTGGATGAGGTAGTGGAATGGCATATAGTTTTGAGTTAGCGGCACAGGGGTAGGGAGTAGGACAGGTCTTACGTCTGCAGTCCAAAGCTGGTACGATGGCTGTCCCAGGACGTCGTAGGTCAGTCTCTCTACTGGCCTTGCTCTCCGCTGTGACCTTCTCAGTTCCTCCTGTTCTCTATCCATCACCTCCACTTGTCCTTGACGTTCTTCCTGCAGCAAAGCTGGTCCATCCATTTGCTCCTCAGCATCCCGCTGAACGGGGACCGGTTCCTGCCTTACTGGTGGGCAGAACTCTCTAGCTGTCGCTCGAAGCCTTTGCTGATTTTGAGGATTTTGCTCTGGCATGACAGGTACTGGTTGCTGAGTGTTTTGGTCTGGGAGATTTGAGGCATTTTGCTGACGATTTACGGGTCTGTAACATGGGATTTGGCTACGGAGGTTGTAGCGGTAAGTATTTTCCTCTTCTTCCTCCGAGCTGTCATTGTCTGTGTTGTCACTGTTAGGATTTGTCTCTGTCCTCTTCTTCCGTTTCTGTTTTGTCTTTTCTTTTGCAGGCAGTTCTTCTTCTAAAGGCAAGTCATTTACAGGCAACAGCAGGTTTCTGTGTAACACTCGCATCACTTGGCTGCCTCTCTCTGCTTGTACTTTATAGACTGGTCCATCTCCCACTCTCTCAACTACGCGATGTACTGCTGACTCCCAGTAAGCGCGCAGTTTCCCTGGGCCTCCTCTTTCAGAGAGGTTTCTGACCAACACCCTGTCGCCTGGTTGGAGTGTGACACCTTTTAAGCGTTTGTCGTACTGCTTTTTGCCTTTATCTGAAGACTTTTGACTGTTTTCTGCAGCGATTTTGTAAGCAACACGCATCCTATCAGCCCATTTTTTAGCGTAGGTTTGATGGCTGTGTGTGTCAGTGTCTTTTGTCTGGTTCAATAGTAGATCTACAGGCAACCTTGGGACTCTGCCATATAAGAGGAAAAATGGAGAATAGCCTGTTGACTCGTGTCTTGTACAATTGTAAGCATGTACAATTTGGGGTAGGTGATCCTTCCATTCACTTTTTTTCTCCTCCTGTAGGGTACGAAGCATTTGGAGTAGTGTACGATTCAGGCGCTCCACGGGGTTGCCCTGCGGATGGTATGGAGTGGTTCGTGAGTGAGAAATTCCAGACAGTTGTTGTAATCTGTGGAAGAGACTGTTTTCAAACTCACGTCCCTGATCGTGATGCAACTTCTCAGGGTACCAGAAACGAGGAATAAAATCCTGAAATATCTTTTCTGCAGCTGTTTTGCCTGATTTATTCCTTGTAGGGTATGCCTGTGCGAAACGAGTGAAATGGTCCACTAGTACGAGGATGTACTCATACCCTCCTTTACTTGGCTCAAGGTGTAAGTAGTCGATGGAGATTAACTCAAAGGGAGCACTGGTTGTGATAGAGCCCATTGGAGCTCTCTGGGGAACATTTGGGCGTTTTTGTTTGATGCACGGACATTTTTTTGTTACATAATCTTCAACATCTTGTTGCATACATGGCCAATAGAAACGCTCACGGGCCAGATGTATCACCTTATCACATCCTATATGACCCATGTCATTGTGTAAACTCTTTAACACCATCGGCTTTAGCTGTTCAGGTAGGACAAGTTGTTTGCTGTGCTCTGTCTTTCTGTACAATAATCCATTGTCAACTTCCAACTTGTTCCACTCATACAGTAGTCTCCGTGTCCGTTTACTCATTGTCCGTCTATCTTTATCGTTTGGTGTCCATCCTTTGAGTTTGAGTGAGATTACTTCTCTAATTGACTCATCGTCTTGTTGAGCAGCATTGATGTCTTTAGGCGTCATGCTCAAAACACTGTCAATTGGCACATTGTTGTCATTAGAACTCAGTTGTAACGCAGCTATCCATGGCACATCACTGTTTTGTGCTGCCTTGCTCCCTTGCCACACTGCGGACACTACTTCCGGTAAAACTGTCTCTGTGAACTCATTCATTTGCTCTTGCAGATCTAATGGGTGCCTGGATAACATATCTGCATCTGCATTCCTTTTCCCTGGCCTATACTTGATATCAAAATGGAAGTCAGCCAACTCCCCGACCCACCTATGACCCACTGCATTCAACCTGGCTGAACTGAGGACATAGGTTAAAGGATTGTTATCTGTATAGACAGTAAAAGTCGGTGCATAATACAGATAGTCACGGAATTTGTCGCAGATGGCCCACTTGAGAGCTAGAAACTCTAGTTTACCGGAATGTAAGTGATAATTCTTCTCGGCCGGTGTGAGAGTTCTGGATCCATAGCCAATCACCTTAAGTTTGTTTTCTTGTTTTTGATACAAGACGGCTCCCAGGCCTTTGTTTGACGCATCTGTATGCAATACAAATGGAAGGTCCAAATTGGGATAGGCTAGAATGGGAGGATTGGTCAGAATGTCCACAAATCTTGACACAACTTCCTGATGTTCACTGGTCCATATTATTGGTGTGCGAGAAGGAAGCTGGTTTCTGTCCCCTTTCTTTGTTTGTCCTTTACTCCTTTTTGGTGCTGGTTTATTGTCATTGCTTGTTTCATTAGTGCTCTGGAGGAGTTCGAACAAGGGTCTCGCCAGACGTGAAAAATCTTGAATAAATGATCGGTAATAACTGAGAAAACCCAGTAACGTTCTGAGTTCTCCGACTGTGCGAGGGTTCTTGTCTTTCAGAGCGAACACAGCATCCAAGTCTTTTGGGTCAATCTGGACTCCTTCTCCCGACACTAGCCTACCCAGGTAGCGTACTTGGTTTTTGAACAGTTCACATTTGGCTGGCCGAAGTTTTATGCCGTGTTGTCGCATTTTGCACAAAACCTGTTTAAGGTGTTCTACGTGCTCATCAAAGGTTTTGGAGTAACACAGTACATCGTCCAAGTAAGGCACGCAACACTCGTCTCTGATCCCTTCTAACACCCCCTCCATACACCTTTGGAATGCGGCCGGAGCGTTTGACAACCCGAATGGAACCCGCACCCACTCGTATAGTCCCCAGGGTGTGCTAAAAGCAGTTAAATGCCTTGACTCCTCACTTACAAAACCCTGATGGTAGGCACTTCCCTGATCCAATATGGAAAACCAGGAATTACCCCCAAGACTGTCCAGTAGATCTTGTATCCGTGGTAACGGATGCCTGTCAGGTATGGTTTTTCGGTTCAGCTCACGAAAATCAACACACAAGCGCAAAGTATTGTCCTTTTTACGCACACACACTACTGGCGACGAGTTGTTTGACACTGATTTCCTGATCCAGCCCCTGCTTAAAAGGTTTTGAACATACTCCTTCACCTCTTTATACAGTGGTCTTGGAATGGAGTTGTAACTTTTCTGCACGGGTGTGTTGTCAGTGGTGTTGATTTTTAGCTGTAGTCCAGGAATACATCCAATGTCTCCTTCATCATGAGCAAACACATCAGACTGTTCATAGAGCATCTGCCGAACCACCTCCCGATCACCCTCTGAGATATGGTCTAAATTGACATTAGGGTGCCATCTCAGGTGTGAGGGGGCAGTGCTTAATGTTTCTTCACCCTCACCTTGACTGTCACATGTCACTTGAGCAGAGTGACAAAATGGCTTGTCTGTAGTTTTGGCTGCATTTTCAGCACTGGCACAAACATTTACAGGTTTGTATTCAGTGATCTCTGAAATAAGTCCTAAAACAGTCTTTGGATTTAGAAAAATGTTGTGCTTTGTTGAGTTTTGGATTGGGATTTTGACAGTTTTTGAAGCACCACCGGGTACATCAATAAGAGCTGGGAATAACTCCAACCCATCAGGTAAGTTACATTTCACAGCTGGCTCGAACAACATTCCTCCTCCTCCGGGAAATGCTCTGATGTGACATTTTACCATACAGATTTGGCTACTGTGAACAGTGAGTCCTTTTTTTCCAACTCTCACCACTGGACTTTCTGGTTCATTTTCTGTTGACTTGGTGTGGACAACAGAGATGTGTGATTCAACATTACCTTTCTGGACCTTTAAAGTCTCCGACAGTAAGCCCACTAAGCTAATATCGTCACTTTGTTCACTGTTTGCCATTATTATCTCTTGGATCACGTTAAAGCCCAGCAGCGGAGTGCTTAAATGCTGCTGACTGACAAGCATTGGAACATACAAGGATACAGAACCATACTGTGAACTTGTGATCTCGTTCAGGACATCTATCCACCCCTCGAACGGAACATCCGTCCCATTGGCTGCGGTGATTTCGAGTGGATGGCCTGGGAGTAGGCTCTCGAGTGGCTGTATTTTCACATTTGTTAAGGCTGCTTGTACCCATGACTTTTCAACAATGCTTACTTGTGCCCCACTGTCCAATAACATCTGTAGGTTTACTCCATTTAACTGGCAACTGATCATACACCTACCGCCAATGAGCCGTGCCACACGCTTTGTGTTGGGTGACTTTTGGGACTTGGCAGTAGTCTGTTCGGAGTTCAGTCTTTTAGTGTTGTGGGACTCTGCCGGTGGTTCAGTCACTGGTGGTCCCTCCCCAGCGACCTCCTCCAGTTTCCCGACACATTGCTTTTCCTGCAGGCACCCTATAGCTCTGTGCCCCTCCTTTCCACATCGAAAACAGTGTGTGCAGCGCTCAGTGTCTTGGGCGATACACTTTTGGCATTTTCCTTTCACTGCGGGTTTCAGTGCTGGCTGTTTAGGGACAGGTGCTGTGGGACTGGTGTTTACTGTATTTACCATTGGGGTTAGGGCCTTTTCTAAACTCTTGGTTAGGGAGGAGACCTGTGCCGTCAGCTCCTGGATAGCTACACGATTAGCTTGGACTTCAGTGTGCATTTTAATCGAGCTCTGATCTGTCTCTACCTGTGCTGCATTAACACTGGTGACTTTGTGTTTGTGGCTTTGTCCCAACCTACTCAATCTCTCTGTCTCTTCACTAACAAAATTTGCTATGAGCTCCAGGATGGAGTCATCTGTGACACTGGTGTTGGAGATGTGAGGTTTGAGGTCTCTCCTAACATAAGAGTATTTTTCATTCAAACCCTGATACAGTGAATGGATAAACACACCTTGTACCAACTTGTTGTCATAATGAAACCCACTACTGTTTTTAGATGCAACCAACACACGCTGTTTTAGCCCCATTAGTCTATACATAAACTGTTGTGGTGTTTCTTTGTCATTTTGCTTAGCATTACTCAGCTCCTGAAATAATTCAGTGCTGCTTTTCTCGCGTAGATGTGTCCTTAAGAGACGTTTTAACTCAGCTACAGTAAGGCTATCCTTGGTTACAAGCATATCTTTAAAGGTACCAGGCTTAATTATCTTAAACACCGTTCTGATAATCTCAGCCTCTGTGAACCCTTCATTTAGCCCTTCATCAAGCTGTTTGCACAAGTTATTGTAACTCAAATCAGAATCAAAATCAGAGATTTGACCACCATAAATCTTGTACTCTCTACGTGGCAACAGTGACGTAAGTTCAGTCAGTCTGACTAACCCTGGGTCAGGAACTACAGATGGTGATGTTGGATGGTTCTTCCCTGATGGTGCTGCAGCTCCAGTGGTCACAGGAACCACTATGACCGGATCATCGTCGGGTGACACCTCTGCATCCACTTCTCCAGCTGTTGTGGGCCGTTGTAGTTCAATGATGAGGTCACGGAAAGCAAGCAGGCGAGACATCCCCTGGTCCTCAAGGCTCTTCAGTTGTGGACTTCTCAGCGAGTCAACAATGAAGTCGAAGAGTTCCACTTCGGTCGATTCTGCGCCTGGCAAATCTTCTCCCACCTCATCCTTGAACGACTCAGCCAGCTTGTAAAGGACGTTTCTGCAGCGGGCAATGGTCAGCTGGCGAAGCTCTTGCTGGATTTCCCATCTCAGGTCATGTAGAGCAGACATGGCTGTGGTCTCCTGTAGTCAGTCGCTTAGGTCAGTGGCTCAGGAACAGGTGGTCAGCATCCCTTGGTTCTTCAATGATTAGTGCCAGACCAGTAGGTGGCGCTAATCCCGGACGAGCCCCCAAAATTGTTGCTCCCCTGGGTAGCGGCCCAGGAGGAGGAAACGTGCATGTGGAAGTTAACTCTCCAACCTGTGATAGAGAATCAGCAAAACACGTTCGTTATTTCACACAAGGAGTTTTATTCTTCGTCCTCCAGTGCGTGAGTCTACTCTCTATCACTGTGCGACATGCGCCATCTATTGGTCGGCGTATGGAACTGCACTCAACTCACATGAGTTATAATGGAACCACGTGGATTACAAATGCATTGTAGAAAAATAAACAATTAAGGAATAACATAAAATTGTAGGGGTGCCTGTTTTTCTTAAATTTTCTTATCCAAATGTCTTTTTCACCTCTTACATAACTATTAACTATTTCCAACCCTCTACAGCTGCATAAAACACAAATGCTCATTTTCATGTATAGCCATGTCTAGTAACTCAGAATGACATGTTCACACGCATACTCTCATGTTCCATGGCAGAAGAATAACCAAAGCTTGTCTCCCACCCTCTGGGATGGTAGGAGCAGATGGCACATGTTCTGAAGTAGCGAGTACCCAGATTTGTTGGTTGGTGCCCCAAGAGGTGCCGCTGATCATGGCAACGAAGTGGAGATGATACAGATGACTCTTTGCCTCTTCCGATTCTGTGCTTTCAATAAAGGCAGAGGACCTGAGAGACACTTGAGGTGCAGAAAGTGTCTGGAGAACGGACACAGAGTGGGAGAGGAATGCAAACAAATCAGATCAGGAATATTTGAATGCAGAGAGACACTGCTACCATGTTGTTAACTAGAGACAACACAGAAAGGGGTTGAATTGACAGTGATAAGCCTGAGCAAAAAGAAGAAGAAGAAAGAAAAAAAACACCCCTTGATTGATTTTGGTATTTCTGAGGCAGCTCTAATTATGTGCTTTTGTTACTCACACTGATGAAATACTCAAACAGTTATTGATTTGGCTGCCTGACTCTTTTCCCCAAGCAGATCCATGACTCTACAGCGAGTACAAATCTTTATCCCAGTTTCAGGTGCCTTCTTTAACCCTACAATTAGTTTGAATTACAGATGCTGATATAAAAATCGATTGATCTGGATGACTGTAACTCAAAATTAATACTTTACAACTAATTGACTTTTTCAATTAAACACAGTGGATGAGTCAGAATATTTTTATTTTGTTTGTAAGAGCTCTTAACACACTTGATGACATAACAGAAATACATTGCTCCTTTTTATTAGTTTGTGAATCATGTCATTTCTAATGTAAACAAGAAACAACCTTATTTTCCTCTGTTGCCTCCATCACCCTGTCTGATGATTTTACTGTGAACATGACGTATGACGTGCTCTCCAGATATTCTGTTCTGATTTGCTCTCCATTCCCTATTACAGGACGAACACAGAAATTGCTGTTTTATTTTGAGATGGAGCCAAACATGAGCATACTCTAACCCAAATGACACAAAAACACAAATCTAATAATGTCAGATGTGATGTTTATACTAGCTGTTGTGGCTAAAATAAGATGGGATAAGATAAGAAAAGAAAAGAAAAGAAAATCCTCTATTTTTCCCACAATGGGAAAAATTATAGTATTACAGCAGGAAGTCAATTGCACTCAGCGCATTAATAAATAATAAGATAAAATAGGGCAAAATCAGTACATACACAGTGCAAGAAGGTACAAAATGAAGCAAAATAGTATTTACAACATTACAGTTAAATTATTCAGCAACATATACAGTGGTGTGAAAAAAGTGTTTGCTCCCTTCCTGATTTCTCATTTTTTTGTATGTTTGTCACACTTAAATGTTTCAGATCATCAAATTTAAATTTTAGACAAAGATAACACAAGTAAACACAAAATGCAGTTTTTAAATGAAGTTGTTTATTATTGAGAGTTAAAAAAAAAATCCAAACCAACATGGCCCTGTGTGAAAAAGTGACCCCCCCCCCCCCGGCCATTAAAACCTAAATTAACTGTGGTTTATCACAACTTTGGAAAGTTGAGTTCAATTTCTCTAGCCACACTCAGGCCTGATTACTGCCACACCCGTTCTAATCAAGAAATCACTTAAAGGGTACCTGTGGTGGTCGTCTAAACGCATTCAACTTGAAAACATTCGGCAAAGTATTCGTTATTTGGTTAAATAATTATTGCCAGCCATATACCACCAGAGAAATATGCAAATACGACCGCAGGCATGGCCAGCCAATGAAAACTCTGCGCGCAGCCATGACACATGCGGATGTGACGTCATTACGTTGCTACTGAAAAGTCAATACTCCGTCTGTATGAGCGACTAGGGTGCTGTTGTGAGTGTTTTTATTCTATTATGGCTGAATTGTCAGACTCTGAGGAAGAATCCGTCCAACATGGCTACAGGTTTGAGCCAGAAAGGTCTTCTGAGGGTGAAAGTGACGAAGTGGTCCTCACACACAACGCAATTTCGTCTGAAAGGATTCGTCTGTGCCCTGTTCCGAGATTGCGCAATCACTTTTCCGCTACGATCTTCTGACAAGGTGAGCTGGGTTTGGGTACACAAAAGAAGTGTTTATCTTTGTTTTTCGCTTATTATTGAGACATCCAAAGGCTTTACATTCCGTCATGTTGCGATATCCATATCGCATTGTATGTTTTTATTGTTACAAGAGCGCCGAGTGTCTGCTGCTCTGTAGAATCATCGGCAGTCTGGCGGCCGTTACGACCTCAGATCAGACGAGACGACCCGCTGAATTTAAGCATTTATTTATTTATTTATTTTCTACTCGTTTTAGTTCTGCATTTAATATGAACCCTGAGTTTGAAATAAACGTTTGAATTTGAATTTGAATATCCCGAAAGCCACTGCTCATCCGGGCACTCCAGGCTCAGCCAATATTGATCCAGATCGCGGTGCCAACGATATTACGTCACAGGAAGCGTACTGGCAGGCCATGGAGCCGCTAGTATGGCTGCACCCATGTTTTGCTGACATAGCTGAACCAGCACATCAGCAATGGATCTATATCACATTGCTTTGAACTTGAACTTAAACTTGAACTAGAACGTGAGACAGGGGCTCAATATAATATCTTTTTTTTTCACGACCACCACAGGTACGCTTTAAATAGGACCTGCCTGACAAAGTGAAGTAGACCAAAAGATCCTCAAAAGCTAGACATCATGCTGCAATCCAAAGAAATTCAGGAACAAATGAGAAACAAAGTAAAAGAGATTTATCAGTCTGGAAAAGGCTGTGAAGCCATTTCTAAAAATTTGGGACTCCAGCGAACCACAGTGAGAGCCATTATCCACAAATGGCGAAAACATGGAACAATGGTGAACTTTCCCAGGAGTGGCCGGCCAACCAAAATTACCCCAAGAGCACAGCCACCACTCATCCAAGAGGTCACAAAAGACCCCACAACAACATCCAAAGAACTGCAGGCCTCACTTGCCTCAGTTAAGGTCAGTGTTCATGACTCCACCATAAGAAAGAGACTGGGCAAAAATGGCCTGCATAGCAGAGTTCCAACACAGAAACCACTGCTGAGTAAAAAGAACATAAAGGCTTTTTTCAGTTTTGCCAGAAAACATGTTGATGATTCCCAAGACTTTTGGGAAAATGTTGTGTAGACTGACAAGACAAAAGCTGAACTTTTTTCAAAGGTGTGTGTCCCATTACATCTGGCGTAAAGGTAACACAGCATTTCAGAAAAGAAACATCATACCAACAGTAAAATATGGTGGTGGTAATGTAATGGTCTGGGGCTGTATTGGTGCTTGGGGACCTGGAAGACTTGCTGTAGTAAATGGAACCATGAATTCTGCTGTCTACTAAAAAATCCTGAAGGAGAATGTCTGGCCATCTGTTTGTGACCTCAAGCTGAAGCGCACTTGGGTTCTGCAGCAGGACAATGATCCAAAACACACCAGCAAGTCCACCTCTGAATGGCTTAAGAAAAACAAAATGAAGACTTTGGAGGGGCCTAGTCAAAGTCCTGTCCTGAATTGGATTGAGATGCTGTGGTATGACCTTTAAAACTACTAACTAACTAACCTGCACTTATATAGCACTTTTCTAGTCACAAAGACCAATCAAAGCGCTTTCACTAGTACTAACCCTCTATTCTAAGGCAGTTCATGCTTGAAAACCCTCCAGTGTGGCTGAATTACAACAATTCTGCAAAGATGAGAGGGTCAAAATTCCTCCACAGCGCTGTAAAAGACTCATTGCCAGTTATCACAAACGCTTGACTGCAGTTGTTGCTGCTAAGGGTGGCCCAACCAGTTATTAGGTTTAGGGTCAATCACTTTTTCACACAGGGCCATGTAGGTTTGGATTTTTTTTTACCTTTAATAATAAACACCTTCATTTAAAAATTGCATTTTGTGTTTACTTGTGTTATCTTTGTCTAAAATTTAAATTAGTTTGATGATCTGAAACATTTAAGTGTGACAAACATACAAAAAAATGAGAAATCAGGAAGGGGGGAAACACTTTTTCACACCACTGTATGTGTGTATTTCACAGTTGAATGAGTACAGTGTTGCTGCCACCACCTTCATTAGTAATTGTATTACTAATCTTCTTTCGGGGACTACGGATAGAAATTAGTGAGAACGCTATAATCTGGTGCAGAGCATCTTTACCCTGTGTTTAATGGTTTTTTTTTCTGCACATGGTCTCTGATAATAGTATATAGTTTATAGGTGTGGTCTATATTAATCATATATTCCATAACCTACATATGTTGAAGCATGTGAGAATGTTTGGTGATTACATATGTAATGCGACTTCACACCTCAGAACAGGACAAAGAGTCTCAACCGCCAGTGAAGATCAAAGAGCTTCCCAGGCACTGCGGTGGAGACCGGAGGAGCTGCCCTGACCCCCCAGGGCCATGAGGAGGAGTACGAAGATAACAGGGGGATTAAGATAATGAGGGATGTCAGCTTTTGATATGCATGTCTTTTGTTATGTGCAAGTATAAGTTCATAGAGCCGAAGGTGTTCGGCCTCTTTTTCCTTCTTCTGCTGCTGCACTAGGATGAGACTTTTTTTTTTTTTTTTTTTACTTATTTGTACCCGTAGGTAGACTTGGTTTGCAGTCTGGTGACAAGCCACTGGCTGCTGGTCGCTGCGTGCGCGAGCGCCCTAAACCTACATGTTTTTGGTGTGCGGGAGGAAACCGGAGAAATCCCGGAGTAAACCCGCGCAACACGGGGAGAACATGCAAACTCCACACAGTTCACTGTTGGTCGGGGGCTGGGATTGAACCCACGATCTCATGATCCCCGCGATCCCCCGGCCGAGGGTAAAACTGTGCTGCCACAGTGTTAAACCACTGCGCCACCGTGCAGCCATGCACCGTGCACCGTGCAGACTTGTTAGAGGAGCTGATAATAAACTTTGGTTTATATATCACATCGCCTCGTTATTCCAAGCTCTTCTACACTGGTGACCCTGACGCGAGAATGGACCAGAGGCGTTCCCCCGCGATCGACTCATCTTTGGCGACCCAGGCAGACGCCGGCGCCCATGCAGACAGGGGAACAGATGGACGACGTTCCCCCACGGCAGAAGTGATAGAGAGGGCTCAACCGAGCACCAGCGCCGCGGAGAGAGCCGAAGCAAGGCACTCTCACCCTGCGGACACATCAGTGACGGTCCACACAAACGCCGTCACCGTCAACCTGCCGGACTTCTGGCAGGAAGACCCCGCCTCGTGGTTTCAGCAAGCTGAAGCCCAGTTTGCACTTGCGGGCATCACGGCTGACGATACAAAGTTCTATCACATCGTTGCCAAACTCAACGCCGCCACTTCGAGATGTGCGCGGAGCATAATCCAGCGGCCGCCGGCCTAGGACAAAAATGAAGAACTGAAAGCAACCATCGTGGCAAATTACGTCCCCTCAGCCGAGGAGAGAGCCGAGAGGATCCTGGCGGTCTACGGCCACAGAGGAGGCAGACCCAAGGCCCTCATGGAGGACTTGCTGCAACTTAAAGAAGAGGACAATGACAACTTCCTCTTTCATTTCATATTCCTCAGTACGCTACCGCCACACATGAGAGGGACGCTGGCCAACATGCGATGCAGCACCCAGCAAGACTTCCGCACGCTGGCTCACGAAGCTCAACGGCTCGTCAACGCCTGCAAGGAGCAGACACCCACAGCAGCATCCACAGACCTCAACGCTGATGTCCGGAGCCATGGGGAGCCACAAATCACTGAGCAGAGCCAGCCCGCGGTGACAGTGACACGGCCAGGACGCAACAGACGGAGCGACGTCTGTTATTACCACCACCGCTTCGCCGAGAAGGCTTACAAATGCGTTCCCCCCTGCAAATTCACAATTTCCGGAAAACGCCAAAGCCGAGAACCGTTAACAGCGGCGGTTCTCGGCGAAAAAAGCAAGCTTTTATATGTGACGGACGGACACACCGGCAAGCGGTTCCTTATCGACACGGGAGCTCAACTAAGTTTTGTCATGCCCTCCCAAGCAGACCGGGCCTTAGGCCCCCGGGGCAATGGAGCAGTGGCAGCCAACAGCTCCATCATCGACACTTTTGGCGAAAAGAGCCTGCACCTCTGCATCCATGGCCACAACTACAGATGGACATTTGTTGTAGCGGCGGTGAGTTTTAACTTGTTGGGCGCAGTTTTTTTGTGTGCACATGGGTTATTAGTGGATCTAGCGAACAGACGCTTGGTTAATGCACTGTCCTTTGCTTCTATTCCCTGCTCAGCTCGACTTTCTCCACCACCCGTGCAGGCTAGCGTCACCACAGCAGGAGGTAAGTTTGATCAACTCCTCACCCAATTTTCAGCACTCACAATTCCCAAATTCTCAGCCACAGTGGCTAAACATGGGGTTGAACATTTTATTCCCACAACGGGCCCACCCGTATTCGCCAAAGCTCGGCGCTTAGACGCGGCCAAGCTCGCCATAGCTCGGGACGAGTTTACCACCCTTGAAAAATTAGGCATTATTAGACGCTCGAAAAGCCCCTGGGCCTCACCACTTCACATGGTTCCGAAATCCGACGGTTCTTGGAGACCGTGCGGCGATTACCGCAGATTAAACAATGCGACAGCTCATGACCGCTACCCAATTCCTCACATTCAGGATTTTTCACTGCATCTGGTGGGTGCCCGCATTTTTTCAAAAATAGACCTGGTCCGCGGTTATCATCAAGTCCCAGTTCGAGCAGAGGACATTCCTAAAACAGCTGTAATAACCCCTTTCGGCCTTTTTGAATTTTTGCGAATGCCTTTCGGCCTCAAAGGCGCGGCTCAAACCTTTCAGCGGATGATGGACGCAGTATTACGCGACCTAACTAACTAACTAACTAACTAACCTGCACTTATATAGCGCTTTTCTAGTCACAAAGACCACTCAAAGCGCTTTCATTAATACTAACCCTCTATTCTAAGGGCCTATAGGAAACAAATATCTAAGGACAATTTAGAACAGCCAATTAACCTAACATGCATGTTTTTGGCATGTGGGAGGAAACCGGAGAAATCCCGGAGTAAACCCACGCAACACGGGGAGAACATGCAAACTCCGCACAGATCACTGTTGGTCGGGGGCTGGGATCGAACCCACGATCCCACGATCCCCACAATCCCCCGGCCAAGGGTAAACTGTGCTGCCGCAGTGCTAACCATTGCGCCACCGTGCAGACCTCCCTTTTGTTTTCGTCTACCTTGACGATATGCTGGTAGCCAGCCCGTCTGAGGAAGAACACGAGCGGCATCTCACTATGGTTTTTCAGAGGCTAGAAGAGCACGGGTTAATAATCAATCCAGCCAAATGCAAATTTGGCGTGTCACAAATTGATTTTTTAGGACACAGAGTTTCTCCGAAGGGGGCAGTCCCACTTCCAGACAAAGTTCACGCAATAAAAAGTTTCCCACGGCCACAAACGGTCAAATCGCTGCAAGAATTTTTAGGAATGGTTAATTTTTACTACCATTTCCTCCCCCACGCAGCTCAGCTCATGCAGCCCCTATATGACGCGCTCAGAAAACAAAAAGCTTCCAACGCGGTCGAATGGACCCCGGAGCGCGAACACGCCTTCGCGGAAGTAAAAAGCGCCCTAGCTAATGCCACATTGTTGGTTCACCCTGATCCCTCGGCCTGCATTGCGCTAACCACAGACGCTTCGGACCTAGCTATAGGGGCAGTTGTAGAACAACATGTCAGCGGAATCTGGCAACCTTTGGCATTCTTCAGCAAATCGCTAAACCAAACCGAGCGTAAATACAGCACTTTTGACAGGGAGCTGCTAGCACTTCATTAATCCATCCGCCACTTCCAGTTCTGGTTAGAAGGGCGGAGTTTCACGGCTTTTGTAGACCACAAACCGCTCACCTTTGCTATGGCTAAAATTTCCGAACCGTGGTCAGGCAGGCAACAAAGACAGCTGGCTGCGATTTCAGAGTTCATCACAGACATTCGACATGTGGCAGGCAAACTTAACGTGGTAGCAGACTGCCTCTCTCGCGCTGTGACATCGTCAGAGCGCGAGGAGACAGATTATACTACCTCAGCTGTGGAACTCTTCACCAACGTGGACACATACGTGGCCCCAGTCCATGCAGGGATAGATTATGCAGCCATGGCAGAGGAACAAAGTAGTGACGCGGATGTGCGCGCACTCCTGTCTGGACCAACAGGGTTAAGGCTGGAGGAAAGGGGTTTACCCGACGGCGTGCCCCCCCTAATATGCGATATCTCAACCGGCCGACCTCGCCCGTTAGTCCCAGCTACATGGCGCCACCATATTTTCGACTCAGTTCACTCCCTCGTGCACCCAGGTGTGCGCGCCTCGGTTAAAATGGTCGCCAAAAAGTTTGTGTGGCCTGGCCTGCGCAAAAACGTAAAAGAATGGGCAAAAACTTGCATTTCTTGTCAGCGCGCCAAAATACACAAACACACAAAAGCCCCTCTGGGACCTTTTCCAATCCCTGCTAGAAGGTTCGACCACGTTCATGTCGACCTCGTGGGACCTCTACCTTCCTCCCAAGGTTTCACACACCTGTTAACAATGATAGACCGTACTACACGCTGGCCTGAGGCGGTCCCTCTGGCGTCAACCACAGCGGAGGAAGTCGCTCGCGTTTTTTTGACAAACTGGGTGGCACGTTTCGGCATCCCATCGGACATCACGTCCGATAGGGGGCCTCAATTTGTCTCAGAGCTTTGGTCAGCCATGTCCAGCAGCTTAGGGGCAACAATTCACCGCACCACCGCTTATCACCCTCAGGCTAATGGGTTATGCGAGCATTTTCACAGATCTTTAAAGGCCGCCCTCAGAGCCTCACTAACGGATACAGATTGGGTAAATAAACTTCCCTGGGTTTTATTGGGGTTGCGTGCTGCGCCCAAAGAGGATCTAGACGTCTCTCCAGCAGAATTAGTTTTTGCACAACCTCTCAGGCTCCCAGGTGAATTTTTTCCAGAGAACCCAGAGCCAGGGCATTTTCCAGCCCCGAGGTTTTTAGGCAGCAACGGACCGGACTCTCTCCCCGGACCGGCACATCACTCTTTTCCACGGGTTTTTGTCCCACAAGCTTTAAAGAACGCTGAATTCGTTTTTGTTAGGCATGAAGCTTTAAAACCAACTGGGCCATTCAGAGTGCTGGAACCTGGTGATAAGCATTTTGTGCTTGATTTTGGGGATAGAAAAGAAACAGTCAGCATTGACAGACTTAAACCTGCCTTCTTGTTGAGAGACGAGCCTGCACGGTTGGCGAGAGCACCTCGGCGGGGTAGACCCCCCAAGAGAAAAGACTCAGCCCCCCTGCAGGGAACAAATAATCACTCTCCTCCCCAAGCTGCAGATTCCTTACAGGAAGGTCCCAGCAGGACGCCCAAGCGGACCCACAGCAGATTCGGGAGAAGATTAAAACCCAGACGGCACAGAGACTGATGCAAACTACTCAACAGTTGTTCACTAATTGTGCTGTAACAGTTTAGGACTGACTTGTGATTTTACTATGCTGTTATGATTACCACTGAACTCTCTTAGGAGCATGGCTGCTGGAAAGTTTCTTCTGTGGCAAGAGGTATAGCAGTTAGTATGTCATAGTAATTATCTTAAACTGTGAATTTTTCTATTGTCCTTTTCTTAGTCGTTTGGGGGGGGGCTGTGGTCTATATTAATCATATATTCCATAACCTACATATGTTGAAGCATGTGAGAATGTTTGGTGATTACATATGTAAGGCGACTTCACACCTCAGAACAGGACAAAGAGTCTCAACCGCCAGTGAAGATCAAAGAGCTTCCCAGGCACTGCGGTGGAGACCGGAGGAGCTGCCCTGACCCCCCAGGGCCATGAGGAGGAGTACGAAGATAACGGGGGGAATTCAGATAATGAGGGATGTCAGCTTTTGATATGCATGTCTTTTATTATGTGCAAGTATAAGTTCATAGAGCCGAAGGCGTTCGGCCTCTTTTTCCTTCTTCTGCTGCTGCACTAGGATGAGACTTGTTAGAGGAGCTGATAATAAACTTTGGTTTATATATCACATCGCTTCGTTCTTCCAAGCTCTTCTACAATAGGGTTATTTATCGGTGTATCAGAAAGGAACGCTCTTTATTGTGCATAATAGTAGTGTTATGTGCAGTCTCTATGAGCAGTGCAGATTTTAGAGTCTGACAGCAGGTAGGAAGTACCTACGAAACCTCTCCCTCATGCACTTTGGATTATTTTTTGTAGCAACGTATAACATTTCCAAAGGAAAATCCACAACATACCATCATTGTAGGGCAGCTTCTTGAGCCGCCTGCTGTCCTCAAATAGTAGTGTTCACTGTGTAATTTTTTTTTCTGTTTGTTCTCCTTGTTTTCACCTAGAAGTGTCATCATTGGAAACAAAGGATCTCATTGGCCCAATGTAAAAATGATCTTTTTGGGTTTTTTTTGTAAACCTAATGAAAATTACATCGTCTGTCGTCCACCAGGGTCCGCCAGGCCCCTCTGCAGCTGAGCATGCAGAGCTCAAATTTTGTGACCACAATGCCTGTTTGCATTGACTATGCACGTGCAAAATCCAACCTCCCATTCAT
This sequence comes from Pholidichthys leucotaenia, assembly GCA_020510985.1. Lineage (NCBI taxonomy): Eukaryota > Metazoa > Chordata > Actinopteri > Cichliformes > Pholidichthyidae > Pholidichthys > Pholidichthys leucotaenia. The sequence continues at coordinate 226,305,932 of CM035836.1, forward strand.
GAAGTGGCGCTACCGACACAACATACAAAGTCGAAGCAGACAAACAAGATGAAGAAGCAAACAGAAACGAAGATACAGAAACACACTATTGTACCTTCTCCTCTTTCTTTTTTTAGCTTCTTCTTCCGCCAAAGGTAGTAAACGCAGAAGCTCCTCTTCTCACCTGCATGCGGCCCCCATTATTGTTGGTAATGTGCATGGCTCTCGCTTTTCTTCTTTTTATAAAGCCAGTGAACAAACGGCCCAGTTGCGCTACTTAGCAGGCTGTGGTGAGACCGCAGATGATGCTTGGCCTAGCAAATGAAAAAAATGAAGTATATACTGTATACAGCCTTGTGTGCACCAGTCTGTCCAAAGCGTATGCACATCATAGATGCGCAGAGCAGAGGTGGCGCATAAACAGAATCTTTATACTGCAGAATAGCGCAGTGGGAAAGTGTGTGACATGGTGATGGTGATGGCTGGATGATTGGTAAGTGACTGATAAACTGTCACAATGCAAAGCACATAGGATCAGGTACTACTAATAATTCTGTTTTTTTAATACTCTGATCTTAACTGTGCCCTTTATTTCTGTGTCAAGAGCAGAGATGGTCTAAAGCAATAAGGAAAATGTAACAGCACAGTCCAGTGTCATCCTTGCTGACCTCGCCTATAGTGCAACATGGAAATGAATTGGTTTTAAAGTGGATCATAGTGCCTATGTGAAATCGGATTTTAGGCATATTTTATGCCGTAGTTGTTTAAAGTAATGCTTTTCTGTAAAATATGTTTTACAACATACCATTACTTTCAAGCTTATGCTGAGTCTTCATATTGGTTGCTACAGGAGAAAAATCTGCTGTAGCAACAAATCTGATGTTGGTTTTTTTTGTTTTTTTTCCTGGTACTTTGATCCTGCTGCTGATGGTTATTTATTTATTTATTTTTTTTCACATTTTTGGATCTCAGACAGGAGAACTTTAATTTTGCTCGAGAAGTTTTTATTTTTCAGAGACTTCAAAGCTATTTTTTGTCAATGAAACTGTTACACGATAGTTCTTGGGCATCAGTTCTGCAAATCTTCAGTTTTTGTACATGTGCTCTTTTACACACAGTTGATTTACATGTACTGTTTAAACACATTTGAAGCAGTGTGTTGAATCAGGAGTGGCTTGTTCGTACTAACGTGGCTTACTAACATAATGTGTGTGATTTACACATAGTAACTTGTTCTTGCATGAGGCCCAATACATATAATATAAAATAGGATAGCGTTGTGGTCACTTTACATCTTGTACATGTACACAGTTTTTTTGTGTTGTTCACCAGTAACAAGTACAAGTAATTATACTTTCCTCCTTCAAGTTGGGTTGTGTGTAAAATGTAAATAAAAACAAAATACAATGATTAAAAATCCTTTTCAACCTATATTTAATTGAATACATAACAAAGACAAGGGGCCCTATTATAAGAATCATCAGTGCATTTTTGCGCCAGACTTGCTGCCTTACACCAGTGGTTTTGTTAGTTTCTGTCAGCGCATGATGTGCTTTGCGTCACATCATCTGATTACCAGTAGACAGTGCTCTGACTTTGTGCTGGAAGGAGTGGTGGTCATTTCAAAGGTGTTTGACAGCACGCAGTCTCGTGCACATTGGTATTTTGGTGCATTTTATGACAATGTGCTTTTGATCAGGGAAAAGGAAGTCTGTCGTGGGCACATTCTTTAATGCCATTTCAGCAGCATGTTTTTAAATTGCACAGCCCTGGGGCCCAGGAGGAAATGGCATCCACTGGGATTTTCTGTTATTTTAATGGAGAGAGTTGTAGCAGTTATAATCTAATCACCCACATTTTAATTATAATATGATGCACTTATATTCCATCCACATTCTCATTTAAAGCATGGACCTACTGTTGGAGCTTATAGATTAGGTATTAGTGTATACAATTTTTCGGAGAATGATTGAATGAACGGGAAGCATGTGTGCATTCCAGGGTGAACAGGAGTGGAGGCGTGGTGGCATACTTTCAGTCTGAAGATTTTAAACTACAAACCTTTTCATGACAAAGTATTCTGTCCGCTGACTTGTTGTGTGTGTCATCATATCTCGTGTCAGTTTGTGCTCATGTGTCCTGATTCATAAAGACACATACTCAGCCATTGCTTTCTATTAACCTCCTTCACTGTGCTGGCATCAGAAGACATCATCATAATTATGCATGGATGAGAGCTCCAGGCTACAATTCAGAGATTATGCCAGTCTTTCTCTTTGTTCATGATTTGCACAATTTCCTTGTGGTGATCTGCGCTCGAGTCACTCAGTATTTTCCTTTTTCCCCCTCTGTATTTCTAGTTCTATTATTATTTGTCCCTTCGGTGCTTTTACTGTGACGGCGCCGCGGCCGGACTTCCGGCTGTCAAGTCGAGCTGGCTGTGTCACAGCTGACTATGATTTGCTGATTACGTTTTCTCTTCACCTGTTGGCCCTTAGCGTTTGTGTTCTGTATTTAAGGGAGCAGCTGACGCTCACTCCTTGCTGCGACCTCGTCGTTCCAGGCTGGGATCCTATCTCCGGTTTCAGTCTTTGTACAGTGTTGGGTTTCACCCTCGTTCTCTGTACATAAGTGTTTAGTGTCTCATTATTCCTCTCTTTAGTTCACCCTTCGGGGTCACATGTATAATTATTTGCATCTTGCCCCACGTGGCTTGTTATTTTGTCACCTTCCTTTAATAAATATACACAAACTCTCTTTCGGCATCTGGTGCCTCATTAATGCCCTGAAAGGGGCAAACATGACATTCCTTCAGTAACTGTTTATTATCATTCATCTAAACCAGGGGTCAACAACCCATGGCCCCTCAGCCCCCATGCTGTGGCTCCCTGCAGTTACAGTATATCTCAAAACACACAGAAATTAATGAAGCTCATTTTAATAATTTTATTTTTTAAATTATTTATTGCAATTGGATACATTTCTCAATGAAAATGCATACTTATATGAACGTAAAATATATATTTTTTCAATTATTTATTATGTTGTCAACCATGCATGACTGCGTCACATCTGTCGGTGGCTGCGCAGAGAGCCGCTCAGCCTCTCCTCGGTGAATGTGGAGGACAGATCTGCTCTGCTGAGTTCAAAATCACTGTACTTTAACTCAAAACAACTCTCTGGATACTCTCAATTTGAATTATTGTGTTAAAAGATTCACAGTGAGTGAGGTCCCCCCATTTAAAGGCCATCATGTTAATATTACACTTTTGATCTCATGCCCCTGTTTATTAAAGGGATGCAAAGACAGCAATTTGTTCAGTTTCATGGTTATGCCCCAAACACACCTATGAGTCATTAAGAGCATTAGGACAGCCTCTTCTCACTTTGTACGCTTCATTTTTCTTGCTGTAATAAGGAAATGAACTTGGAGATGCCCATAAATGTGCCGTGCAGCTGTGACAACTGATTGTGGACTGTGTTGTATAGCTCAAGATGCTCTTATTTGTGAAGTACGGTGTAGTGGTGCCCACTTCTGTTTCCACCACTACACCGTGCCTTTTAATAGCAGCAGGCAGGGAAGGCGGGTCTCTTTGCCAACACCCCTATCTGGCGGTTGTAGTGTGGAGTTTGGGACTACAATAAAGCTAAGTTCAGTCGTGCACCTGGCCTCATTATTCATAGTCTGTTTACAGACATAACATTTTGGCGATGAGGAGAAACTATGGAAGCATGTCTGTCTCCAATTCGGCCCTTCCTGGAGCTTCCAGGCGAGCCGCCTATCCCCTGGCCGAGATGACATGCTGCCTTCGAGACATACATCATGACGCTAAATCTGGGCAAGATGGACAAGCTGAGGGCACGTCCTCTACTGGTGCACAATTTGGGAATTGAAGGCCAGCAGATATTGAGCACACTTGGTGATTTGGATGAGTTCGAGGACGTGGTTGAGCTGATGGCATGCCATTTTCACGCCCCGGACAGCGTCATCATCCAGAGGATCAAGTTATGGCAGTGCCGCCAACAGGTGGGCGAGCCTATCCAGCGGTTCGTTGCCAACCTGAAACTACTGGCTAGTGAGTGTTGTTTTGGGCCGCTGGAGGAGGAGATGGTTCGCGACCAGCTGGCGGAGCACACCAACAACGCTGCAATTCGGACGAAGCTGCTCACAGTACCAGGTGACTTGACGCTAGCTAGGACCATTGAGTTAGCTCTCCAGTTGGAGACAGTGGACAAGCTGGTTCTAGAGCTGAGTGAGCGTCTGTCACGACGTCAACTGGAGTTTCCCGCCGTGACACAAGTAACGGACGCAGACAGCGATGACAGCATGGAGGATGACGGTGCGGAGGCCAACGCTGCAAAATTTAGCTCTGCCCTGGGGAAACCCATGTGTTTGGGTTGTGAGTCCGTGAAACACCGTTTCAAGGCCAGGGACTGCCCGGCGAGAGGAAAGCGCTGCAGCAAGTGTGGATGCTTGAACCACTATGCCAGAGTGTGCCGTAGGTCCAAGCAAGAGAGCTCACAAAGGGAATCCCCCGCCCCCCCGCCCTGAAAATTGTCCACGCGGTGTCTCCGAGTTCCAAAGGGTGCACATCTTGCACAGTCGAGCTGGATGGTGTGGAGGTTGTGCTGCTGATCGACACGGGATCGGAGGGTTCTCTGCTGAATTGGGCTATTGTGAGAACATTCTTTCCCCACTATAGAATTGCAGGAGACCCGTCGCCGCTCTGTGGTTACGGAGGTAGACTGTGGAACCAGCCGGATCTGAGAGTGGAGGACGATGCAGTATGGAACGAGGAGTTACTGAGCACCCCGGAGGTTAAACAGGACCAGCCTCGCTCAGGGTCGTCACAGGAGGGCCTCAGTCCCGGAGCTCAAGTCACCCTGGACGAGGGTACTGGGCGTGACAGTGAGGCACCTGCATTGACGAGCGACGCCGAGAAGCTAGCTCCAGTTGTTCCTGGACCTCGGCTAAAGTGGGCCAGTGAATCTGGGGCTACAGCGGCGACAGCTGCAGCGGATTTAAAAGATGTCCAGGCCAGACCGTCAGGCACGGAGAAACCACGTGCCAAGCAGCAACACTGCAAGCCGAGCAAAACCTCTCTGGGAGTCACGAATCTGGTTCAGGCTCGTGAAGAGGGACAACCACAGTGAGTACGGACCAAGCGACAGTCTGAAGATCACCAGGGGTGGCTGCACATTGTGGCTAAACGAGGTGCTGCCTATTTTCAACTGTCAGACGGTTCGTGGAGGCATGCCAGTGAGCTGCATCATGCCCAGGAGGAGACTCCAGGTGGTGGGCCTGGACAAGAGGGAGACCCAACGGCGAGAAAGAGGAGACGCATCCTTGTTTATGCGATCAGCTGCAGCCCAGGAGGTATACTGCCTCCAGGGGCGGACAGACGGAGAGACGGTCAGGGGGCCCCACAGACCAGTTCCTCCCATACCTACCCGTGTGAACTGTGAGTCTGTATATATACAGTGGGGCAAAAAAGTATTTAGTCAGCCACCAATTGTGCAAGTTCTCCCACTTAAAAGATGAGAGATGTCTCCAATTTTCATCATAGGTGTCTCTCAACTATGAGAGACAAAATGAGAAAAAAAAATCCAGAAAATCACATTGAAGGATTTTTAATGAATTAATTGGTAAATTCCTCGGTAAAATAAGTATTTGGTCACCTACAAACAAGCAAGATTTCTGGCTCTCACAGACCTGTAACTACTTCTTTAAAAGGCTCCTCTGTCCTCCACTCGTTACCTGTATTAATGGCACCTGTTTGAACTCATTATCAGTATAAAAGACACCTGTCCACAACCTCAAACAGTCAGACTCCAAACTCCACTATGGCCAAGACCAAAGAGCTGTCAAAGGACACCAGAAACAAAATTGTAGACCTGCACCAGGCTGGGAAGACTGAATCTGCAATAGGTAGGCAGCTTGGTGTAAAGAAATCAACTGTGGGAGCAATTATTAGAAAATGGAAGACATACAAGACCACTGATAACCTCCCTCGATCTGGGGCTCCACGCAAGATCTCACCCCGTGAGGTCAAAATGATCACGAGAACAGTGAGCAAAAATCCCAGAACCACACAGGGGGACCTAGTGAATGACCTGCAGAGAGCTGGGACCAAAGTAACAAAGGCTACATCAGTAACATACTACGCCGCCAGGGACTTAAATCCTGCAGTGCCAGACGTGTCCCCCTGCTTAAGCCAGTACATGTCCAGGCCCGTCTGAAGTTTGCTAGAGAGCATTTGGACGATCCAGAAGAGGACTGGGAGAATGTCATATGGTCAGATGAAACCAAAATAGAACTTTTTGGTAAAAACTCAACTTGTCGTGTTTGGAGGAGAAAGAACACCATACCTACTGTGAAGCATGGGGGTGAAAACATTATACTTTGGGGCTGTTTTTCTGCTAAGGTACCAGGATGACTGATCCGTGTAAAGGAAAGAATGAATGGGGCCATGTATGGTGAGATTTTGAGTGAAAACCTCCTTCCATCAGCAAGGGCATTGAAGATGAAACGTGGCTGGGTCTTTCAGCATGACAATGATCCCAAACACACCGCCCGGGCAACGAAGGAGTGGCTTCGTAAGAAGCATTTCAAGGTCCTGGAGTGGCCTAGCCAGTCTCCAGATCTCAACCCCATAGAAAATCTTTGGAGGGAGTTGAAAGTCCGTGTTGCCCAGCGACAGCCCCAAAACATCACTGCTCTAGAGGAGATCTGCATGGTGGAATGGGCCAAAATACCAGCAACAGTGTGTGAAAACCTTGTGAAGACTTACAGAAAACGTTTGACCTCTGTCATTGCCAACAAAGGGTATATAACAAAGTATTGAGATGAACTTTTGTTATTGACCAAATACTTATTTTACCGAGGAATTTACCAATTAATTCATTAAAAATCCTTCAATGTGATTTTCTGAATTTTTTTTTTCTCATTTTTGTCTCTCATAGTTGAGGTATACCTATGATGAAAATTGGAGACCTCTCTCATCTTTTAAGTGGGAGAACTTGCACAATTGGTGGCTGACTAAATACTTTTTTTCCCCACTGTATGACTGACTGAAAAGATTTATAATAGTGTTTTGTTTTGCTTTTTTCTCATAAGGGGTTTGAGCTGACACAGAAATAATAGTAATGGGGAAACTGGAGTTCTAATGTTGTGATATTAGTGGGTTTACAATTGTTTTGAAGCAATGTTCATGTGTGTGCACGTGTTTAAAAAAAGAGTGTTTTGTTGTGCATGTACTGTATCTGAATGTAGTTCTGGGGATTATTTTATGTGTTTTGTTTGGTTTAGGAATCACAACAGTGATTTTGTGTAATTATTGGACTATAATTATTTATTTTTCAAGGTGGCAGAATAATCCACCTCACTATGTGGGGGCTGGACAGTAGTCCACCCGTCCCCCCCAGTTTTAGTTTGTTGTATGAGTGTGATAGGCACAGTTTAGTTTTAGTGTGTGATTTGGGTCCTAAATTGGGGAGGGTCTCAATTGTGTGTGTGTTTTGGACTTTTCTATGGGGGAAGGGGGGGATGTTGTATAGTTCAAGATGCTCTTATTTCTGAAGTGCGGTGTAGTGGCGCACACTTCCGTTTCTTCCACTACACCATGCCTATAAATAGCAGCATGCGAGGAATTTGGGTCTCTTTGCCAACACCCCAGCCTGGTGGTTGTAGTGTGGAGTTTGGAACTACAATAAAGCTAAGTTCAGTCGTGCACCTGGCCTCATTATTCATAGTCTATTTACAGACATAACAGACTGCGCCCTTGTAACACAGCCCAAGCTATTTCATGTTCAAGCTGAAAAACTTAATAGTTTTTTTTTGGCAAATATTCACTCATTTTGAATTTGATCCTTGCAACACTTGGCAAAAAACCTGGGAAAAGGGGCATGTTCACCACTGTCTTACACCACTGTCTTACATCACCTTTCCTTTTAACACTCAATAAGCATTTAGGAACAGAGGCCACTAAAGCCACTTTCAATCTACGATTGTCGAACCACAGGCACTGGTGCCATTAGCATGAATGACTTCAAGAGGAGATACGGGTCTCATTTCCCACAGAGACAACAGTGCATTCCTTCAGGATATCATGTCCTTACATCACTGATGTCCCGAGTGTGCCGGTCAACCTGGAAGCTGGTGGTGCCGGCTGCTATTGAGTCACTGGCATTTTTACAGGTCTTTTAATTTTGTCGCCTCATGTCAAACTTGGTGCAGATCAGTTATGGCTATAGGAATAAATGACCAATTTATATAGTTCAGTGGTTGCTGTTCTTTGTCCTCCGTTACAGTGGAGAGGGTTACAAAATGCACCCAACATTTTACAGAATTGCCAACATTTTTTTTTTTTTTTTCATATCGGCATTGAATAGCTTCCATATTAACAAGAAGACACACAGTGTGTTTGTGTGCATGGGCTTGCTCTTTTATAAGGTGGGATGGTGTGTTTGTGTGTCGCATTTAGCACCACACAAAATGGGATACATTTTATTTTGGAGGTGGCTGTCACAAAAAATAAAAGAAGAGCAGAAGATAAGTTAATGTGGGGTGAATCGGGATGCACAAAGAAGCACAGAATGGAGCTGAACAGAGACATTGCCCTTCACTGAACCAGGACAGGCTGGTATTTGCTTCACAGTAGCCAGGGGATGGTGCTGGAAGCTCCGAGGGAGTGACTGAAAAAATGTTCTTAAAAGAAACCTCTCACTCTCATCGGCTGTAATATTTGCGTAATTGTGGCACACACAGTTGTCTGCTGCAGCTTTGAAATTAATATAATCTGTCAGAATAATGACAGCCTTCTGATTCATTTAAACTTTCTGTCTCTGTGCTGTGACGTGGTGACGGTGACACCTACGTACTTCATCGTGCATTTAGCTGCGTTTCCTATCTAAATGTCCGCCGAGCTGAGGTGAGGTGTGCATCAACCCACCTCGCTTGCGGGTGCCAGGGTGGTGGCGGCCTAGTGACAGAGCACCCGCCCCTCAGCCGGGAGGTCATGGGTTCAAGCCCCAGCCGGGTAATAACAAAGACCATATAAAAATGGTACTTCCCACCCTCTAGCTTGGTGCTCAGCATAATAGAATGGGTGGAGAAAAATTGTAACCCATGGACAACAGATGGAAATTAGCCACTGGCTACAATTTGGCAGGTTTACATTGATTGATATCAACGTTCGTCAGCTGGCACTGTCCTTAAAAATAGCAATTTACAATCCGACGTGGGTAACCCCATGCAGACAATAGCAGCGGCCTCTATGTACCCTTAAGCATTAATGGTGCCTTCATGGATGTGCAAGTTACCCATGCTATAGGCACTAACACACCCTATACCATCATAAATGCTGGCTTTAGAACTTAACACTGGTAACAGTCTGGATGGTCTTTTTCCTCTTTAGCCTGAAGGACACAACGTCCATGATTTAAAAAAAAAAAAAAAACTATTTCAAATGTGGGCTCGTCAGACCACAGCACACTTTTGCACTTTGTGTAGGACCCTTTCAGATGAGCTCAGTCCCAGAGCAACCAGCGGCCTTTCTGGGTGTTGATGATATGGCTTTTGCTTTGCATGGTAGAGTTTTAATTTGCATTTGTAGATGTAGCAAAGAACTCTGTTGTCTGACAGTGGTTTCTGAAGTGTTCCTGAGTGTACAGGGTAATATCCTTTACAGAATGATGTCGATTTTTAATGCAGTACTGCCTGAGAGATCAAAAGTCATAGGCATTCATTATTGATTTTCGGACTTGTCGCTTAAGTACAGAAATTTGTCTGGGTTTTCACAATCTTTTGATATTATGGACGGTTACATGATGAAATCCCTAAATTCCTTGCTACTGCACATTGAGAAGCACTGTTCTTAAACTGCTGGACTATTTGCCCATGCAACTGTTCACAGACTGGTGAACCTTATCAAATCCTTTCTTGTAAACGACTGAGCCTTTTGAGAATGCTCCGTTGATACTCAATCATGACACTAACCTGTTTCCAAGTAACCTGTTCACCTGTGGAATGTTCCAAAAAGGTGTTTTATGAGCATTTCTCAACTTTCAGTCTTTTCTTGCCCTTGTCCCGGCTTTTTTGGAATGTGTTGCAGTTTCAGAATTGAGTAAATATTTGCAAAAAACAATAAAGTTTATCAGTTTGAACATTAAACATCTTCAGCAGTTGTTCTTTCAAGGGGTCAGTTTGCATTCCAAAAAGGTAAAAAATAGTATTCAAGTTACAGCATTACAGTAAACGTAGGTACCCCAACACAGAACAATACAGGGCTATGGAGAACATACCAACACGCAGCATGCTTAGAATCTCAACAGGAGTAACAAAAACCACCCTTTAAAGCATCATATTTGGTTTATTCTACTGTTAATCTATAAATTTGGGTAATATCTTGTACCTGTGTAGTAGTCATTATTGGAACCAGTTTCTTATAGAGTTATGAAGAATACGTTAGAGTTTTGATGGCTGTGGTTCTTAGTCATAATGAACTGTAATATTTCTATTACTATGGGTCATGACAGCTGCTGCATATAAATCATATTAATGGTATTCAACTTGTATTGGCTGCTGATTTCTTACCTATTCAATAGGGGCTACAGAGAATACAATATATTTGAAAGAACTATTTTGCAGTATTCCACGTCATATTATTCATGTCTGCTATTCTTATACTTATTCATTGCATAGCCAAGTCATATGTGTGAAATTGTGTTTATATATATGTTATATCACTATTATGGGTGAATAGAGAGGGAAAGCAATGAAATGGTTAAAAAAAAATCATGGATTCGCATAACAAGAACAGGTCATTTGAAGAAGCTGATTCATTTGTGCAATCTGGTCATCCTGATGCATTTTCACCTGAAAATATCAAGATAGGGATGTTAATTCATAAAAGTGTCTGTTATTTATCAGTTGTGAGCATGCATATTTATTCAATGAATGTATAAACAGTATGGCTGTGTTGTTAGACATGTATATGTTGGACACTGTGTCATAACTCTGGCTCTCACGAGCCAGGAAAGGAGATACGAGGGCGACCAGTGAGTTAGCGTAGTTTATTAACAAAGCACACACTACACAAAATAACGAACAGAAAAGTAAAGAGCCACGTGGGGCTAAAACACACACAGAACTAAGGGTAACATACCACCCAGGGAGAAAGGCTAGAGAGGCGGCGAGGGAAAAATACATGCCGAGTCGCAACACTTACTTTGGGTGAAGCGCCGAGGTAACGGCGGACTGAAGCTAGTCGTAGGAGCTAACAGTCGTGGGAAACACAAGGAACGTCTTCCCATAGCGAGGTCGCAGCAACGAGTAACTCTCGGCTGCTCGCTTAAATGGGGAGATGATTGGGGATAGGGGACAGCTGTCCCAGCGCAGCTGAACTAGACAGCTGGCAATCAGCTGGGCGCTGTCAAAGAGCGGGCCATGGAAGACCCGGCACGGACTACCCCGGAGCAGGAGCGACACTGGACAACCTGAACGCAGAGAAAAGATAGCGTTCAGGTCGTGACAGTACTCCTCCCCCGAGCCGCGCCTCCTGGAGTGGCCTAACCCCCCCCCCCCCCCCCCCCCCCCGAGGGAAGACCAGGGAGGGTGGCGGGGGCCAGATCTGGGAGAAAGGGAGGGACCAGACAAAGGAGGCAGGGAAGAAAAAAAAACCTAGATACAGTATAGGGTCAGATACCATAATAATCTTAAACCCCCCCCAAAAAACCATCACCCCCTCCTCTGCAGAGGCCAGACGGTCTGTGCAGGTGACCACAGGAGGTGGGGAGAAACGACAAGAACCAAAATGCAGAAACATAGCGACATAGTCATGGAGAAAAAAAAAAAAGGTTCACAACAACTCAGGGCGAGGACAATGCAAAACTCATGTCCCGGCGACCAAAAAGACTACAAAACTCAGTAAACATAAAGTTGTAGAAGACTACACATGTAACCCCGGCCAAAAACAGAAAGTATAAAGGGACAAACCGGGCACAAGACCTAAAAACAAAGCCTGAGGCCGCTAACTGGTATAAGGATACAAAAAAAAAAAAATCAACTCCTCAAACATGAATAAACGCAACACAGAAAATCAAACAGTCTGGAGGAGGATATAAATGCAGAAGAACAAACTATTCTGAATAAGGCCAGGCAATGTGAGGCGGAAGCAACTTAAAGGACAGATTAAAATAAGGATCCATACAGGGACCGTAAAACAGAAAATTGTCTAAGGAAAAATTCTTCGTTGAAATGACATCACAATAAGGACTCTAGCAAAGAAAGTTCCTTGATGTCCTGAATGAAACTAAATAATGGAGGGCATACAAAATACAAGGCTATATACAGTCAGACAATGTCAGGAACGACAGCAGGTGGAGCAGGCGATGAGAGCTTGTCCGGCGGGCGGCCCGAACTCCACCAGGCCAGGAACCACAACACCAGTTCGGGTGGCCTACCCGAGTCCCAGGCTAGGAGACACAGTTTCTCCGGAGGCCGACCCAGATCACCGAACCAGCCAGATGGCTTCCCAGGCGGTCGTCCCGTGACCTCAGACCACGGAGAGATGAGGGAGAAGTCTTGGTGCAGCTTCCTCCCTAAGGGAAAAGGCAGGAGGAAACTGACCCAGGTGAGAAAAACCCCCACAGTAGTAGGGGGAGAAGAGATGGAGGCCAGGGGCAAAGTTAGCCTGCCATCTAATGGCAACAAGGGTAGGGGGAAACTGGCCCGGGTGAGAGGAACCCCAACAGCGGCAGGAGGAGAAATGATGGAGGCAAGGGACGAAGTCAGCCTGATGTCAGGCGAACACAATCCTCCAGCTCCCACACTAACTGTTACCCGGACCGGCGCAGCACCCCCGGTGGACCCCGATCGGGCCGGCGAAACACTCCCGGTGGACCCCGATCGGGCCGGCGAAACACTCCTGGTGGACTCCAGCTGGACCGGCGAAACACTCCCGGTGGACTCCAGCTGGACCGGCGAAACACTCCCGGTGGACTCCAGCTGGACCGGCGAAACACTCCCGGTGGACTCCAGCTGGACCGAGACAGCACTCCCGATGGCCCTGGGGAGAGACTCAGAGGGACAAAAGGAACCGGGATCAGGATCACCGGCAGCGGCAGAGCCCGGCGGAACAGGCTCGAGCGCAGCAGATGGCTGCACCCGGCCCACCCCCCCGAGAGACAGGCAATAATGCTCCAGAATAGAGAAGAGAAAAACAAAACAGAGCACTTGCCTGATCTCGGGTTCTACCGCCATCCAGGACTTCGATGCTCCGGGCTCAGCGTGCAGGACTCCGTCCTCCGGCTCCAACTCGACTGCGAATGGCTCCGCAGCCGGCATGATGGTTTCCACAGTCAAACGACCTCCAAACGCCGAAGACCGCGTCGACAGCCCACCTGGCGTGGAGGCAGGAGATCTGGACTCTGCTGGGCCGAACCATTCCTCCGTGGAGACCCGGGGACGCTTAATCGTCGGCGCTGGCTCCAACAGGCAGTTTGACCTTCTCCTCTGCCCATAACGTGGCTGCGGGGCTGGGGCAAAACCCTCCAGGGCCGCAGGCCGCCTCCTCCTCGCGCAGCGGTGTACACCTGGCACCGGGGCACACTCAAGGGGAAGAGACACAGAGGACGCAGGTCCATATTCAGTTTTTGCAGCGGGAGGAGAGAGCTCAGGGGACTGTGAACCCTGAACTCCTCCCCCAGGTAACAAACAAGGCAATTCACTCATAACGGGAGGAGAATGAAAGGACACTTGCCTGATTCCTGGAGGGCCGGTGGAACCCGCTACAAGGGACTCGAGTCTCTCTTCTCCCAACCGGATAGAAGTGGGGAACCCCCCGGACAGATGAGGCGGTGCTACCCGCACCGGATCGGGACCTGGAACACCTGGAGATGAATTTGCGCTTCTCCCAGCGGCCGGAGTGAATGACGAAGAGGGGGGTGAAACAGCTGAGGAGAGCTGGGGGCCCAAAGCTGACGGGACAGCGGGGAGAGCGGGCCCAGGAGCGGGAGCAGCTGATTCACTTCTTCGGCGAGACACGGGAGCAACAGCAGGCTGGGAGGCGGAATTCGTGTGGTTTCCTGGAGCGGGATCCGGACGGGACTCTTGCTGAGATGAGTGGGGAATTTGGGAGCGACGTCTTCTGAACGTGAGGTCGGGAAAACGCCGCTCCTGTGCGATGAGCGAAGCCAACAGGTCAGCGTATTCCGGATAATCGTTCAGCTCCGGGTTCTTCTCGACCAGCCTGACCGCCGCAATCACGTTCTTCATGGCTACGGGGGGAACGGCGGCGGAAGAAGCGGCTGCCACTCGATCCGCAATGCGCATCGCTGTCACTCTCATCTTCTCCGGGGGAAACCCGGTTGACGTCCCTCTATCCTGGGGATCACCCCTGGGTGAGGCGAACTCCTGGACTGGATCGGCGGCAGGAGCGGGATTCCGAAGCGAGGAGTGAAGGCATCCTGTCCTCGGCTTCCTGCCGGAGTTCTCCTCCAGCCTACGGAGCCTCTCCCAGGCCACAGAGATGTCTGCCCTCCTCGCCTTAACCTCGGGGAGGAGGAAGTAGCGAGAAAAGCAATTAAGCATACCCTCGGCGAGCTCCAGGCGCCGGCGTGTCTCGCTGGGGGCATCGTAGAGGTCCGTGGTGAACAACGTTCCGTCCACAAGGTCCAGAGTCTCCGAGAGATCGTGGCCTGGGTGCCGCATGAGTCTCTTGGAGGGAGACATGATACTGGCTCGCCCGTACCCAGAGGAAGAGAAAAAAAAGGCGTCGAGTCCTTACAGCCAACTCACGGTCGCGGCCGTCTCACTAGGGCTGCGACCTACTGTCATAACTCTGGCTCTCACGAGCCAGGAAAGGAGATACAAGGGCGACCAGTGAGTTAGCGTAGTTTATTAACAAAGCACACACTACACAAAATGTAATGTAATGTAATGTACTTTATTTATATAGCCCTTTAAAACAACCCGTAGGTGACCAAAGTGCTTTACAAAAAATAAACAGCATTAAAAACACACAGAGCATTAAAAACAAATAACATAAACAAAAACAACCTAAAAATAAAATAAAAACAAATGCCAAGACAAATATCACCACTACTGGGTATTAAAAGCCATCCTAAACAAATATGTCTTAAGTTCAGATTTAAAAAGGGTCAGGTCAGAGATAGCACGTAGGTCAGGGGGGAGATTATTCCTGAGCCTGGGGGCAGCAACAGAAAAGGCTCGGTCACCCCAATGTTTATACCTTGACCTAGGCACATCCAGCAAAAGCTGATTGGATGACCTCAAAGCTCTGCCTTGGTCACGGACAGTCAAAACCTCAGACATATAAACCGGAGCAAGGCCATTAAGAGCTTTAAAAACAAAAAGCAAAAGTTTAAAATTAATTCTAAAATGGACTGGAAGCCAATGAAGTGAAAAAAGGATCGGAGTAATGTGCTCTCGCCTAGGTGTGTTGGTCAAAAGACGGGCCGCTGCATTTTGCACAAGTTGAAGGCGGCCAAGAGAAGACTGAGAGATGCCAACATAAAGTGCATTGCAGTAATCAAGTCGAGACGTGACTAAAGCATGGATGGCTATCTCAAGATCATGACGGCTCAGGAAAGGTTTGGCTTTGGATAACAAACGTAATTGATAAAAGCTCATTTTGACTACATTGTCAATCTGTTTATCAAATTTTAAATGGCTGTCAAAAATCACCCCCAAATTTCTGACAGCTGAACTGAGCCTTAAAGAGAGGGTACCAAAGCCAGCCGTTACAGTATCCCCAAACACAATACATTCTGTTTTTTCTTCATTTAAGTGGAGAAAATTTTGGCTTAACCACAACTTAATATCAATGATGCAATCCAATAGAACACTTTGTGAGTTTGTTTGTTCTGGGTTCAAAGGTAAATAAAGCTGCAAATCGTCTGCATAACAGTGGAAAGACATGTTATGCCTGGCTATTATTGACCCGAGTGGCAGCATATATAATGAAAACAGAATAGGGCCAAGAATAGAGCCCTGTGGAACCCCACAGGAGAGAAAGGCACTAGAAGAGGACATGTCACCAATCATTACAGAAAAAGTTCTATTAGAAAGGTAGGATTCAAACCACTTAAGTGCAGTGCCATGGATGCCAACATAGTGATTCAGGCGCGACAGAAGGATAGTGTGGTCCACAGTGTCAAAGGCTGCTGTAAGATCTAGCAGCACTAAGACCACAGGACATTTGGCATCAACAGACATCATAATGTCATTGTGCACCTTAAGCAGGGCAGACTCAGTGCTGTGACGAGACCTAAACCCAGATTGAAACTTCTCAAAAATAGAATGGTCTTCTAAAAAAAACTGCAACTGTATAAAAACAACTTTTTCTAAAACTTTAGATAAAAAGGGCAAATGAGAAATGGGTCTAAAATTAGATAAAACTGAAGGGTCAAGGTGAGGTTTTTTAAGAAGGGGCCTAACCACAGCATGTTTAAAAGCAGGTGGGACAAATCCTGAACTAAGGCAGGAATTAATAAAAACCAAAAGACCAGGCCCAACAGTATTAAAAACCCTTTTCAGGATTCCAGCGGGAACAACATCCAGTGAGCAATTTGTCGGCTTCAGAGACCTTACAATATCAGCTAGTGATGATAAAGAGACCAACTCAAACTGTTCAAGCACAGCAGAGTAACCCGGGACACTAGACAAGCTTCTATTAAAACTGTTATTAATAACTCGTCTGACAGAGTCCACTTTATCAATAAAAAAATGAAGAAAAGTCTCGCATGTTGTAAACGAATCATCTGTCACAGTCTGAGTGCATGGATTTATAAAAGAGTTAATTGTGTTAAATAGCACTCTAGGACAGTGACTGCTGCTGGAAATAATATCAGAGAGATACTGAAATTTTGCCTTTTGCACGGTCCTCTGGTAATCAGCAAGACAATCCCTAAAAATTCCCAGAGACACATGTAATTTGTCCTTTTTCCATCTCCGTTCAGCCTGCCTGACCCGCTGTCTAATGGCACGGGTAGTGTCATTTAGCCAGGGATCTGTTTTCGGTTTAGCCTTTTTAAGCCGAAATGGGGCAATAGAGTCCAAAAATAACGAACAGAAAAGTAAAGAGCCACGTGGGGCTAAAACACACACAGAACTAAGGGTAACATACCACCCAGGGAGAAAGGCTAGAGAGGCGGCGAGGGAAAAATACACGCCGAGTCGCAACACTTACTTTGGGTGAAGCGCCGAGGTAACGGCGGACTGAAGCTAGTCGTAGGAGCTAACAGTCGTGGGAAACACAAGGAACGTCTTCCCATAGCGAGGTCGCAGCAACGAGTAACTCTCGGCTGCTCGCTTAAATGGGGAGATGATTGGGGATAGGGGACAGCTGTCCCAGCGCAGCTGAACTAGACAGCTGGCAATCAGCTGGGCGCTGTCAAAGAGCGGGCCATGGAAGACCCGGCACGGACTACCCCGGAGCAGGAGCGACATTGGACAACCTGAACGCAGAGAAAAGATAGCGTTCAGGTCGTGACACACTGCATATGTGATTTAACCTCACGATGAAGGAGAGCCAGCCCCCTGCGGTGCGGAGCCACAGAGCCTGGACCCCCTGCAGAGGACAGGGGACAGAAGACTTCCTGACCACTGAGGCTCGAGAGGAGAGAAGGGGGAGTTATGTAAATAAAAGGTTAATGAATGTGAATAAAGAGATTTTGATATAGATGTGTGATTTCCCCTGCGAGGGAAATGGTTTGATGTGAGAATGTTTAAAAGGGAGAACTTTGGTGTGTTCACCCTCTTTGTTCGCTGCTCAAGATGAGAGCAGACAGTGGAATGGTTACTTGAAATAAACTGGAATTAAAGGCAATTCGGTTTCGTTATTCAAGTCTCCCCACATTGGTGACTGACGACATTGAGAATGAACGAAGAAGTTCTCAGGGTCCCGGACTCACAGCGATCAGAGCTGGCGAGCGCAGTGGCCGTTAAGCTGCCTGATTTCTGGCAGGATAACCCACGGTCGTGGTTTCTGCAAGCAGAGTCGCAGTTCGCGCTCGCAGGAGTAACGGTGGATGACACTAAGTTCCACCATGTCATCGCTAAACTGGACAACAGCACAGCTCGGTGCGTGCAGAGCTTGGTGGAGCAGCCACCCGCGACCGACAGGTACGGCAAGCTGAAATCCACCCTCATCAAGTTTTTCACCCCCTCGGCTGAAGTGAGGGCGAGGAGGATCCTGTCTTTGCTAGACCAAGGTGGACACAGGCCGAGCGCCCTGATGGAGGAGATGATACAGCTGAGAGGGTTGGACAACGATGATTTCATTTTTCAGTTCATCTTCCTCTCCAATCTCCCGGCGCATGCGAGAAACACGCTGGCCGGCAAAAAGTGTCACACCCTGGAGGAGTTCCGGGAGCTGGCCCAGGAAGCAGATGGGATCCTGGACGCCTGCGGCGGGCAAGCAACCACAGCAGCGACCCGAGACAGCGGGGAGCCAGAGGCGGCAGACCCAGACTGGCCGACGACGGCGGCTGCACGGCCGCGACGAGGTGGAGCCAATAGCCCGGCGGCAGAGGCGCGGACACGACACAGCGGAGGAGAAGATCTCTGCTTTTACCATCGGAGGTTCGCAGAGAAGGCACGCAGGTGTGTGCCGCCCTGCATCTTCAGGAGTTCAGGAAACGGCAAGACCGGGGGTCGCTAGCAGCTTCGACCCTCGGAGAACGCAGCAAGCTGCTCTACATCACGGATGCGCGTTCTGGACGAGAGTTCCTCATCGACACCGGAGCACAAGTGAGCTTCATCACCCCAACATACGCGGACCGGGTGGCTGGACCCCACGGTAGCGGAGCTACAGCGGCAAATGGCTCGAACATCAACACCTACGGGAGAAGGACCTTGCCTTTGTGCTTACATGGCCGCACATATGAATGGACTTTTGTAATAGCGGCGGTGAGTTTCAACATGTTGGGCGCGGATTTTTTGTGTTCACACAATCTGTTAGTTGATCTTGCTAATAGACGGCTGGTAAATGCACTCTCTTTTTACTCTCTCCCCTGTTCAGCTCGAGTGTCCCCGCCACCAGTACAGACCCACGTCGCTACAGCAGGTGGTAAGTTTCACACACTCCTCACCCAATTTCCAGCGCTCACTGTGCCCACTTTTTCGGCGACCGTCGCGAAGCACGGGGTGAAACACTTTATCCCCACGTCTGGTCCTCCCGTGTTTGCAAAAGCTCAGCGCTTGGATGCAGTTAAGCTCGCCATTGCGCGCGAGGAGTTCGCCAGCCTGGAGAGGCTGGGCATCGTTCGTAGGTCGAAGAGCCCGTGGGCTTCACCGCTGCACATGGTACCGAAAGCCGATGGCTCCTGGAGACCGTGCGGGGATTACCGCAGGCTAAACAACGCTACGGCGCACGATCGTTATCTCATCCCGCACATTCAGGATTTTTCGGTGCAGCTGGCGGGGGCGCGCATTTTTTCAAAGATTGATCTAGTTCGCGGCTATCACCAAGTCCCAGTCCAACCGGAGGACATTCCTAAAACAGCGGTAATAACCCCGTTCGAACTTTTCGAATTTTTACGCATGCCATTTGGTCTCAAAGGGGCGGCGCAAACATTTCAGCGGATGATGGATGCCGTGTTACGCGATCTCCATTTCGTGTTTGTGTACCTCGACGACATTTTGGTCGCGAGTACTTCAGAGGACGAACACGAAACGCACCTCACAGCAGTTTTTAGGAGGCTGGGAGAGCACGGCTTAACAGTTAACCCAGCCAAGTGCCAGTTCGGCGTCGAGCGGATCGATTTTTTGGGTCACCGCGTCTCCCCGGAGGGAGCGGTTCCGTTACCAGATAAAGTACGCGCGGTAGCGGATTTTCCCCGTCCACAAACGGTCAAATCACTACAGGAATTCTTGGGGATGGTGAATTTTTATAACCGATTCCTGCCCCACGCAGCTCAAATCATGCAACCGTTATATGCCGCGCTCAAAAAACAAAAACCGACCCAGGCGGTCGAATGGTCCCCGGAGCGGGAGCGCGTGTTCACAGAGGTTAAAAAAGCCTTGGCTGACGCTGCGCTCCTGGCCCACCCAGACCCTGCAGCACGTATCGCGCTGACGACAGACGCATCAGATTTAGCCATAGGGGCCGTTATTGAGCAACAGATAGCCGGAGTTTGGCAGCCTTTGGCTTTCTTTAGCAAATCTTTAAGCGCGGCTGAACGAAAATACAGCACGTTCGACAGAGAACTGTTGGCGCTGCATTTGGTTATTCGTCATTTCCAGTTCTGGCTGGAAGGACGGTGCTTCACCGCTTATGTGGACCACAAGCCGCTCACATACGCCATGGCCAAAATTTCAGATCCGTGGTCCGGCAGGCAGCAGAGGCAGCTGGCCGCAATCTCGGAATTTACCACTGACATTAGGCACGTCGCAGGCAAATTCAATGTAGTAGCAGATTGTCTCTCGCGCGCGTTCACGACTCCAACACGCGCAGAGGCAGAACGGGCAACTGTGACCGCGCCGCAGGAGAGCGGCACGGTGGCGCGCGCAGCCCCGGTGCACGTGGGTATAGATTACGCAGCCATGGCAGCGGACCAGGGGGCGGACGCAGACGTGCGCGCGCTCCAGTCTGGACCAACAGCGTTGAGGCTGGAGAGCAAGTGTTTACAAACCGGTATGCCCCCCCTGATCTGCGACATGTCGACGGGGCGCCCGCGTCCGGTGGTTCCGGCCACGTGGCGCCGCCGTGTTTTTGACTCGGTCCACTCACTGGCGCACCCGGGGGTGCGCGCGTCGGTGAAACTAGTGGCGGAAAAGTTTGTTTGGCCGTGCCTGCGCAAGCACGTGAAGGAATGGGCAAAAACCTGCATTTCCTGTCAACGGGCCAAAATTCACAAGCACACAAGAGCCCCGTTAGAACCGTTCCGCATTCCGGCCAGAAGGTTCGACCATGTGCACGTCGACCTTGTGGGCCCCCTACCGGCATCACAGGGGTTCACGTATCTTTTGACAATGGTGGACCGCACCACACGTTGGCCGGAAGTGGTCCCACTTGCGATGACCACGGCCGCGGAGGTGGCTCGCGTTTTTTTAACGGCTTGGGTGGCGCGCTTCGGGGTTCCGTCGGACATTACGTCCGATAGAGGACCGCAATTCATCTCTGAGCTGTGGTCAGCGATGGCCAACGGCTTAGGAGCCAAAATTCACCGCACTACGGCTTACCACCCTCAGGCCAATGGTTTATGCGAGTGTTTTCATAGGTCTTTGAAGGCAGCACTCAGAGCGTCGCTCACGGATGCAGATTGGGTAAATAAACTGCCATGGGTTTTATTAGGGTTGCGTTCTGCGCCTAAAGAGGACTTAGACGCCTCCCCAGCGGAGCTGGTATTCGCACAAACTCTGAGGCTGCCGGGCGAGTTTTTACCAGAGCACCCAGAGCCCCCACCTCTCTCTGCTCTGGGACCGTTAGTCGGCACGGGAGCAGACACGCTCCCGGGTCCAGTTCATCACGCTTTTCCACGAGTTTTCGTCCCCAAGGCTTTGAAAAATGCCGACTACGTTTTTGTCAGGCGCGAAGCCCTAAAAGCAACGCTCAAACCACCTTACGAAGGGCCATTTCGAGTGCTGGAGGCAGGTGATAAGCAATTTGTGCTAGATTTTGGAGACAGAAAAGAGACAGTCAGTATTGACAGACTAAAACCTGCCTTTGTCATGAAGGACGTGTCTGTACCGGTCGCAGTGGCGCCTCGACGAGGCAGGCCCCCGCAAAGAGCAAATAATCACTCTCTTCCTCAGTCAACAGAGCCGAAGCAGAAAAGCACCGCAGGCAAGGCGGGGCCAACTCACAGCAGATTCGGCAGACGGCTGAAGCCCAAGCGGCGCACAGACTGAATGTTGGTGTTGATTATTCAGTAGTGAGTAAGGTGCTATTAAATTTTAGGAATTAGTCCGTTCTTCATCGTTTGGGGGGGGTTATATGGCTGTGTTGTTAGACATGTATATGTTGGACACTGCATATGTGATTTAACCTCACGATGAAGGAGAGCCAGCCCCCTGCGGTGCGGAGCCACAGAGCCTGGACCCCCTGCGGAGGACAGGGGACAGAAGACTTCCTGACCACTGAGGCTCGAGAGGAGAGAAGGGGGAGTTATGTAAATAAAAGGTTAATGAATGTGAATAAAGAGATTTTGATATAGATGTGTGATTTCCCCTGCGAGGGAAATGGTTTGATGTGAGAATGTTTAAAAGGGAGAACTTTGGTGTGTTCACCCTCTTTGTTCGCTGCTCAAGATGAGAGCAGACAGTGGAATGGTTACTTGAAATAAACTGGAATTAAAGGCAATTCGGTTTCGTTATTCAAGTCTCCCCACAAACAGTAGAGTTACAGTGAAGTGTAATGAAATAACATTGACTTTGCTGGATATTTACCTCCCAGTTCCACCATTTGGCCAAAAATGGACATACTGCATTTCATTTCAAAAAAGGTTTTGCTGTTTTTTTACTTTTTAAATGAGAGGCAGAAAGTATTTTTTATTGACTAAAATATTCACATAATTGTTTTTGAATGTTTGCATAGCATTATAAATGTTAATTGATACCTTGAAAGAAAAAGTATTTAAAACTTCGCCATAACTGGGATTGTAGTTGAGAGCAACTGGTTGACCAGTTAACTTGCTAGCTACGTTCAATAATCTGGGGTGACGCCGCTGTTCTCATATCCTCACCACACATACTTGTCACACTGGGGGTGGATAGGTAGGAATAAAGACCCAAATGCAGGCGGAATCTAGTACACAAAGGTTTATCATAAGAGAAAGTGCAGCACAGGGGCTGGATAAGATTAGCAGAATAAACTGGGAACATGAAAATAACTAAAGAATCCAGGAGATCACGGGGGATGTGAGAAGACATCCACTGACAGCGATAATGACGAAACAAAGGACAGAGGCACGGGACTAAACTTATCCACAAACTGATGGGATATCAGCAACAGCTGGGGCACACTAACTATGAATCACCACTACTAACAGGAAGGGAAACTACGGAAATAAAACTCCACAAAACCAAAACAGGAAATACTTCAAAATAAAACCAAAACTCAGAGCTAAGACAAGGCAAGGCTGTTTCATGAAACATTTACATAAAAGATATGGAGAACATTAAATTCATCACACAGAGGATAGCGCATGATCCCAGTCATGCCCTCCATGACAGTACTGCTCTAGGGGCCGATCAGGATGATAAAACTTTATCTTGTCTTTAAGGCTTGACACTTCTATAACAAAATTAGTTGGGAGAAATGACCTTTCTGTGTGGAGGTTAAACTATGGCCTAATAATCCCACCAGCCACGTTTTAATCACGTTTTCTCGTAGAATGAACTCGGAGCGCAACACATTTTCTGGGTTGTGAAGGGCGTCTGTTTTCAAACAGTATTTCACTGCAGGAAATAAGGTACACAGTACAGTATAACTATTTGAGAATCTTTCCATAGTGTTGTGCACATTCGTTTTTCATTTATATAAGAAGTGAATGCCAGTTACTGTAAATGATTCATTCATTCACCTTCAACAACTTGAAGCAAAGTGATGCATATGTTAAGCATCCAAGTACAAGTTTCTTGAAATGTATATATTACGGCTGGGTTATAAACCAAAAAATAACAGAACCGACATTCAGACTCTGGAACCGACATATGCAATTTTGCCCATGTGAGTTATCTGGGTTTTCCCTCCTCTCTTAATACTTTCCCCACTGTGAATCTGTGTGTTTGTGCACTGTCCCCTCATATATGAGAGATAAATAAATGCTTTATTAAATCCAGTGTGAAACAGGGTTAGGGTTAGTGTGAGACGGTGAATAATGGAGCAAATATCTGATGCTAGTGTGCTGTACTTTGTGTAATGTTTCTGTGCAAAGTGCAGCTGCATTGAGCGCTCCTCTTTTTCTTCAGATTTATTCAGATGAAAACAAAGTGTTAGACTAGAAGAAGATCAGTTGAAATGATGCAGAGCTGCATTAGCGTGTGCTAGCGATAGTTGTCTCAGCTGTTTAAAAAAAATCATGAAGGCAGTTTAAAAATGAAACTAAACTCTGCTTGGCTGACTGACACTTTCAAAGTAGAAGGCAAGCCTTCAAAATAAAAGTCTTAAATTCATGTCTCTCTGTGATGGGTTAAAAACACAAAATAAGACTGAAGTAATATTTATAAATAATGGATAAACAATTTCTACTACTAAATATTTTTTAAATACCCCTTCATAAATCCATGAATGAATGAATTATTTCTTTAATGAATAAAGAATAAATGCAATTCTGAATTTAAAAAAAAATCCTAAATCATAAAATCTGAATACCACTTGTTCCATTAATTGTGATGTTGAGGTCACGTCAGCCAGCCCTAACATATCCTTTTTGTCCAACCAGAATGCCCTCCGGTATAAACAGTCATGAATGTGTTGTGGTTTGATAGAAAGCACAAATGTTCTGGGACTCTTCAGCTGTAATGGGAAGGCCCAGACACTCGTCACTGAGTAACTAAGAAAGACCCAGCGGTGACACATGTATGCCCAAAAGAAATTTAACTGATTGGCTGGTAAATACGTATATCTCCTTTGGTTGACGCAAGATAATTGCTTCTAATTGAATTTTGTACTTTGGCGACCTTAGTTTCTCAGACTTGACACTGGACAGTTTGAGAGAGAAGGAGACGTTTCTCTCCCTCACTCCTGTGAGGCTGACCTTTCTTTCGAGGTTACAACATTACATAAATATTGTGACATTGCAAGGGTTCGCACAATAAGGAAAGACAACTTTGACAAAGCGGGCTTTATTCATACACACACACACACAACACAGAACAGATGGAGGTCATTTACACAGACCCTCATTAAGCTCATGGTGACACAGACACGTGATTTGGCGCATATAGGGAAACAACGCTATCACAACTGGTCTTATTACACAGTTATAACGGCACACACGACTAACGCTTAGAACACATAGATACAGTATTTGAATCCTCCGCGGTGCAAGCGTGCCGGGAGGCTCCCGCCCCCTCATCACAGCCCCGACGTTACAATATTATCACTCGTGAATCTCCTGCAACATTTTCTGCACTCTCACAGAGTTGCAATAAGTAAGTGAAAGAGATGATGGGCTACGTGGGATTTGAGCTAAATGTGCCTCATTAACATCTTTGAAATAATATTGGAGGTAATCCTTATGAAGATTTTTTTTTTTTTTCAGAATCTTGCAATGTCTTTGGTGCTAAACAGGCATAAGTTATGTTTTTACCCATCTTTACACTCTGTAAATCATGTCAGGGACTGAAAGCTGGTACTGTCGCCTCCTGTATGGCACCCTTTTATTTGTGTTTCGGGCATGAGTAGGTTCTTGTGTTCTAACACAAATGACACCTTTTTGGTGGGGAAAGGCAAGATATTGTGTTTTTTAAGCCATTTGTTAGAATCTCATCGTTTGCAGATGGGAAATTCCTTGGGATCATATACTTATGGAATTTTTTTTTTTTAAACTATCTTCAGCTTGTAAACTGGTGGCCAAGTAATGACCCCCTGCTGCTTCACACACTAGGGGACAGTGACACCATATTTAGCTGTCTGTCTCTCTTTCTCTCATGTGCTTTCTGAGCTACTAATCCAGTTTCCTTTGCACTCACTGGGGATGAGTGGATCAAGAGAGAGGTGGTATTGAGCCACTGACTCCGTGTTAGGAGCGGTTGGCATGGATGGAATAAGGGCCCACGGGTGCCAAATAACCGATTCAGGCGGCAGCATGCCCCTCTCATCTCCCGCCAGAACTCTCTGTGGAGGTGGAAGTAGTGGATGTCATGCACAAAAGAGTGGGATCCTGGATCATTCAGGTCTCACAGCCCACTTTCCAGTCTAAGTGAATAAATTGCATTAAGTTAAGCGATCTTTTCTTTATTTTGTGTTCCGTATTTCTATGAAGGGAAAAAATGTGAGGGATGCAAAAATAGCCCAGACAACAGATTGCATGGTTTTCTTAAAGAACTATGCTGGCGCTCCAAACAGCATGGTGGTTCTAGTGATGAAGTCATGACAGATGGGATCACTGGAGCCGAGCACAAAAACCCTGTCTGATTAAGCAGTCCTACATGTCACAAGTGCCAGCCAAAATGGCAATAATGGTCATGGTTTTGGCAGTAGTGGTTATGACAATATTTATGCTGATTCCCCATGTGTGTTGGCACCATTTTGTGGGCCCACATGAGGTATGGCATGAGAGGGCTGCGAGTAAAGCAGCAAGTTATTGTGCTGTTTTTGACAAGTGTTTGAACTATGACTTTAAAGGGGTCATTGCTCTTTGTTTTTCCTACATTTTAACAGCTCACACATGTCTTAATGAAATGTTTGTGACATATTTTGTTCAAAACTTCTGTATTTAACACCAGAGCCGCCAAGATGGTCTGACATACCATTTGGGGTTTTATTATGTGAACAACTCTGTTTGAACCAAATCTACAGGTCTCCCAGTCCATGACTTTTCCTAAATATCTGTGTTTTATATTTTATGAAGTCTGGAACATATAATAAAGCTCACATGATTTCTGAGTACTTATTCCTTGGACCGCCACAGCAGTCATGCACATAACTGTTATGTAGACCACAGCTGGTCACAGCTATAACCATGTAAGGAATTATGACCGTATAAGGAGTCACTACGCTAACTGTGGTCACATGATCACAGCTGGTCACAGCTATAGCTATATGCAGAATTATGCCCATAAAAGAAGCTACGACTCCTTATATGGGCATAATTTCTTATATGGCTATAGCTGTGACTACCTGTGGTCATGTGACCACAGTTAGGCTGCGTGTCCACCAAATGCCTTTATTCAGCTGTGAGTGACTATTTCCTATTCATTCTCTATGTAGACCAGCATCTACAGCACTGAGCGCCCTTGGCGCTGAAACGCTCTAAGCGGTGACTGCTTTTTGTCGCGGTGCTCAGAGTTGAAAAAAATTCAACTTTTCAGACTGCAGCTGAGCTCATCAATGTCAGATCTTTCTAAGCAGCCAATCAGAATTAAGGAAGGGCGGGACATAGGACGCCAGTACAGTCTGTACTCAGATTCCTGCTTTCCATGTCATCGTATTTTGCATCCAGAGCTGCTACCAATGCTAGAATACATTTAGTGTCCATTGTTATTTAGAGACTGCTATTAAAAAATAAGTAGAAAGTCTGACAATAGGAAAAGTGGAAGTGCTGAGCTGTGAGTGACAAAGCTGTTGTTGCGATACAGGGCACAGACTTTTTTTTTTTTTTTCCAGAACGCAGCACACAAATACTGAAAAAAAGACATTTAGGGTGGTCAGGCAACAAAAAATGCATCTGGTGGACATGCAGCCTTATTGTAGTAACTCCATATATGTGCACAATAATTTATGTGATTATAGCTGTGACCAGCTGTGGTCTACATGACAGTGGGTGGCGGTCCAAGGAATAGGTGCTCCAAAATTGTGTGTTTCTTTTTAATATTTTTCAAGCTTCATAAAACACACATATTTAAGTCATGGACTGGTAAGACATGTAGATTTGGTTCAAATTAAGTAATTCAATTAATAAAATCCCAAACTGTCTGTCAGACCAGCTAGCAGTTTTTTGCCAGTGTTCGCTACTTGGCAAACCAAAACAACTTTAGTGATATGTGTTACAACAATTTCCAAACGTGTTACAAGCATTTGAAAGTGTTTATAGCTATTTTGCAAATGTTTGCAACTGTTTGCAGAAAAATACACTTACCCTCCAAAAACTGACCGTTTTCAGGTTTTGTTTTGGGGTTTTTTTTGACGAGAAAAACAGTTTGGGACCTTAAAAATATTTGGCAGCCTTTTGCGAACCCTGTCAAAACCCCAAAATTGCCACTTTGGCCAGCATTTGTTGCTCCGTGAGATAGGGGGGGTTACAATGAGCCGGATCTGTTCCGCAATAAACCAGAGGAGGTGGAGAGTAGTACATTGACTAGAATGGGAACCCTTTGCTGCCGAGTTGCAGCCGTAACCGACTGCAACCATAGTCAATGGGAATCGTAGGTTACTGTACCCATGTTTAGGTCCAAGAGTACCAGTTTCCATGCCAACACAGAGGTCAGTAAAAAGACTTTCAAAAGTGCTGAACTTTGGTATGGTGGAATGAATGAACGACTGGAGTAAATAAGTATGTACATAAATACATACATAAAATAATGAAATAAAGCAATGGCAAGATTAAAGAAAATGTCATATTTCATCTTTCCTGTAGAGTCTCTGTCATGTGGAAATAAAGCTGATGCTCCAAGGTAGAATATTGTACATTTTGCAGTATACTTCTACAAATATTTGTTTGTATTAATTGCATTCATAGCAATGTGATATTTTTGTTTTGAGTCATGTTGTTTTTTTCCCCCTGTGTCCATCATACGTGAAACCCAATTCCACACGGAGCTAGGCTATTTCACACCACAGCAGCACCAGGCGTCTCCTGCGTTGTGGTTAACATTGTTGAAATATTTGTTTACAAGGTTCAGTGCCATTTAATTTTCTTGTGATCAGCTCACTCTCTTTCCCGCTTCCTCCCTTTAGCGCCTTTTGGCTGCTCAAACTCAGTAGCCCCTTTGTTTGAATATGCAGAGGACTTTGCTCTCACTGTTATTTGTTCAGTTTGCCTAATTGGAGCTTGGCAAGATGAAAGCAAGCAGCAGGGCATTTTGCTCCGCCACTGAAACTAAAGCAGACACTGTTGTACCTCCAGGAAGCACCAACTTGAGATTTGTCATTTCCTTCATTTATAACTTTTATGGCATAGCATCTTTGTCATTATTCATACCAAGGACAATTCAAAGATGGATTAAACAGATTTTAAAACTAGATTATTAAGCAGTTTTACTGCAGTTTAACTACCCAAAGAACCCATTTGAGCTCCTTACCATGCTGTTGTGAAGCATTTATCAGTTGGGAATTCCCAATCTTGGTTATATCAACCTGCTTGTCATTTTTCTCTGAAGCTGGATTCACACTACAACGTTTGGACCAACGTTTACTGACGTTTTGGCAAATGTCTGGCTCCGCTGGCAAAAGTTGGTAAAAGTGAATGATGGTTGGCATTCATTGGTGAACACTGGCACAAGTCATGTTTGTCGCAAATTTTCAACATGCTCAAAATTTACCGACATTTGCAAATAAACATTGGTGAAAGTTGTGCTCAGTTTGTAAAAGTTCCTGAATGCTGGGCTAAGTTGCGCAGAGCCTAGCCCAAGTCGGCCTAAGTTGGGCTCCATTGGTGAACATTGACTGAAATGCTGGAGAAAGCAGATGTTTGTAGACAAAACTCACTTTTCAAACTCACTTTATCTTGCTTCAGTGAAAATGTAGGACTTTCCCGTATAGGACGCTCAGTCTCTCTCTCTCTCTCTCTCTCTCTCTCTCTCTCTCTCTCACTCAAAAACAAAAAAGGTCAGGGCAGTCTCAACTTCAGCCCAAGCAACAATAATAACAATCTTAAAATTATTCCAATGAAACTGACAAAGTGTATGTCCAAAAAGGGGGACCGGGAGATGTGTACAGTCAAAAAGCAGGTCCAGAGTGCGATGAAGTCCCCACATACCCTGACCTTTATAGGAGCATTGCCTGATGCTGACCTCAGCTGCTGAGTATTCATTTGCTTAAGCTGACCTAAGTTGACAACCATTGCACATATGCTAGCCTACGTTCACAAAAGTTTGCTTCCGCTAATAGAAAAATGAATGTAATCCTGGCAAACACTGCCAAATGCTTGCAAACGTTTGTAAAAAAAAAATCGGTGTGCAGTGGAATTAAAAAAAAAAAAATCCTGCTAGCGAATGTAATTTCGCTGACGTTTGGACTCATTTCTCTGATTTTACTAAACGTTGGTCCAAACGTTGTAGTGCGAATCCACCCAAAGAGGAGTCCATCCTCGCAAAATAGATACATGAATAATAAATACATTTGTTTGGCAAATTGTCACAAATTTCTCTAGTTACTCAGATCTCTCAATAACTCAACTTCCAGGAGTGCTACAGATTCTATTGTTTAATGGTGTTTACCCAGCCAATGAGTGACGTTGGAGCCTTGCCTCAGTTGGAAGACATTAATTCTCCATTATGGGTTATTGTTGTAGTTACCTGCTGAGACCCACCTCCTGCCACAAGACAGGAAGTCACCCTCTCAATTCCTCACAGGGGGCCACATTTTCATGAAAAGTCATTACATTGTGTCTTTTTTCCTCAAACAGAAATCTGCTGAACACAGTATGGTGCTGTTAGTGTAGGGAAGCAGGATTGAGCTCCCTAAACGGAGCCTGGAGGGGGAAGATTGTCAAAATGAAACATTAAACATCAACAGACGCTCAAGGCAAGGTGTTATTTTGCACTAATGTCCCTGTAGATCACTTTACCTCTGACATAAGCTACCAGAGGAGAAGCACAGAGAGTCAGGACATTTTGTTTTGTTACTGGGCTTCATTAGTGTGGGATCAAGACATATTAGTAATATCAAAAATCTATCTCAAGAAAATCCTTTCATATACTTAGCCACTGAAAATATGTCACTTGTGTAACTGTATTTTATAACTTTCAGTATTCTAGATGGTAGTTATTGAGACATTAGGTTTTTTTTAAATCATTCAAAATATCTTCTACAGCTTTCAAATCTCCATACATTACTGAGTCAGATCATATAGTACTGTACCAAATGTTTAACAAGAAAAGATTGAGCAAAGAATGGGGTTGGGATTTGAAGTGATCCTTTGCGCCTTTGAGTTCTATGTATGCGTGTATATGTGTGTGTGTGTGTGTGTGTGTGTGTGTGTGTGTGTGTGTGTGTGTGTGTGTGTGTGTGTGTGTGTGTGTGTGTGTGTGTGTGTGTGCATGCGTGCGTGTGCCTGCCTTCGGCCCTGATGGTTTTCTGCTTCAGAAAGCCCTCATGGGTTGCATGTGCTAATCGTCCACTTGAGGACTCCCTTCCTTCCTCCCATCAGTGCCCCTTGCTGCCAGCTTCTTTATGACATCTGACATCTCGGTGGTAGCGTTTAACACATCATTTTGGAAAAACAGGGAGAACTTGCATTTTGTAGCTCACTCCCCCACTTTATGCTTCTCTGTGTGCAGTTCAGGAGTGGCAATCAAGAGTCATTCATTCTTTATCACTGGCGGTGAAAGAGGGCAAATGGACCAGGGAATGGGTGTTGGGTACATCTGTGTCTCTGGAAGATGAAGATTAGGGAGAGAAAGGACAGATGGGTGCTGTGAGCCAATGCCTTGAGAACTCGTGATGAGGTTTGACCTCAGAAATGAAAGGTAAAGAGAGGGAAAACAGGCTTTTTTTTTTTTACAAGATGAATTGAACAGAGACTTCTCCAGTCAAGAAATTCAAAATATTAGGCTACTGGAGGAAGATATCAGCAATGGAGGGACGCATGGTTGAAGTCCTTCAGAAAATAATTGTGCAGTGTTTTCTATATTACTTGCGCTAGTATTACTAAAGTTTCTCATTTCCCTTGATGTAAATACAGTGGAACTGAAAGAGTTCATATAAAGCTGTTACTCCTCCAAACATCTTAAATTTGCCTTCTGTAAATTAGCATAACTGAAGAAATCATCACCATCCCTTCTGTGTCTTTGCTTTGATAGCCAAAAAAACCCAACAAACTCTTTGAGTTCTTCAGCTCCTGACATATGGAGGTCCAGTTTCCTTATGAATTGTTTAATTAAGATGGATCAGTAGCTGTAAGATCTCTACCCCTCGCCAGTCTCTGATACAGTCCATGCCATATTAGCTGTGTTTTAATGAACAATAAGTGGGAGTCAAAAAGATTCTCTGAGCCTTATGGAGCTAATTAGTAGATGGGGGCACAATATCTCGAAGTAAGAGATCTTCCTCTGTGATTTTTTTATGATGTCCAAATGTGCAGAATTATTCAGTAAACCACACTGAAGTGTTTGCTGAAATAAGATACATATTGCAGAGATTTTAGTTACAAATGACTCTGTCATGGGCAGCAAGCGTGCGCCCCCTCCTTCCCATTCATCTCTCTGCTGCTCATCATCGCACCTGAGGGAGAGGACACACCTGCGCCCTCTTATCAGCCAGCATACTTAAGTAGGCATTCTGGCTTCTCTGGGTATACTGCTGTGAACAAACAGCAAGTTATCACAACACTGGTAAAGAAGTTATTAACCTGTGTGCTTTTTTATCTCCATTGTGCAGGTTGCTGCCATTGTGCAGGTGTGTCTCTGAGGGCTGCGCACGCTCTCCTGCCACAACTTTTCCCACGACGGTAACCTCCACCCGGTCAGGCTCCACCAGCAGTCCCCTACCCTGCTGGTTCGTCTATTTCCCGCTGGAGTCCTGCCGGCGCTCCCTCAGAGCCCACTTAAATGGTAATTTGGCTCGCCCATTTTCCCTCTCTCCATTCCTCTGCTTACAGCTCTCATTCGCTCTCCACAGGCCCATTCCTCTGGCGAGTGGATGTTCTGTAGTAGCGCGGTTTTTGCTATTCAATAGAACATTCAAACATGGGTACTGTTTGTTTGTCTCTTTGTTGCTGCACCTTGCACGTGGACCGTGGCAGTGGAACAGGCCTTTTCCAAATTAAAAGACCTGTTCACTGACACACAAATCTTGGCCCAGGTCAACACGCAGCTCCGGTTTGTCCTTGAGGTGGACGTTTCTGATTTGGGGGTGGGCACTGTTCTCTCGTAGCGCACATCCTCTGATCAGAAGCGCCATCCGTGCGCATATTTCTCTCGTCAGCTTACGCTGGCCAAGAGGAATTTCGATGTAGGGGACAGAGAGCTGCTTGCCATTAAGTTGGCATTAGAGGAATGGAGACATTGGTTAGAGGGGGCTATTCACCCCATTGCTGAGTGGAGCGATCACAAGAACCTCGAGTACTTGCGGTTGGCCTGCCGACTAATGCCAAGCACGCTCGCTGGGCTTTATTTTTCCATTGATTTAATTTTACCATTACTTACCGGCCTGGCTCTCGGAATACCAAGCCAGATGCGCTATCGTGCCAGTTTGATTCCAAGGAGGTAGTGCCCCCTTCCAACCCCAAATCCACCCCCCCCACATGCATCCTTGGTGCCCTTACATGGGATATCGAACGGAGGGTCCGTCAGGCCCAGTCTCAGGAGCCTGTGCCAGCAGGGTGCCGCCTGGATCGCCTGTACGTCCACGCTGCCCTCCACAGTGACATCATCCAGTGGGGTCACACCAGCCATTTCGTCTGTCATCCTGGTATCACCCACACGATTGATCTGGTTTGGCGGGAGTTCTGGTGGCCCACGCTACGGCGGGACATGCGGGAGTATGTGCAGGCCTGTCAGACCTGTGTCCGGGGCAAGTCTCCCCCCCACCATCTGGACTCCTCCATCCCCCCCCCCCCCCCGTTCCTGGTCAGCCACAGTCCCACTTCGCCGTAGACTTTGTCACTGGACCTCCCCCCTCCTGTCTCCACGCTTCATTGAGCCCTTCCTGATCTCCAGAATTATCAACGACGCCTTGGTTCGGCTGAAACTCCTACCTACCCTCCGAGTGAACCCGACCTTTCACATCTCACACATCAAGCCCCTCTCAGTCAGTCCTCTCTGCCTACCCCCCCCCCCCCCCCCGAAGCCGCCTCCTCTCCGGATCATCGACGGCCACCCCGCCCACACGGTCCGCCGGATCTTGGATGTTCGCTGTCGGGGCCGGGGTCTCCAGTATTTGGTGGATTGGGAGGGCTATGGCCCGGAGGAGCGATCCTGGGTTCCTACGACCCGAATATTGGATAAAGAGATGCTCCAGTCCTATCATCAAGCCCATCCCAACAAACCTTGTGGACCACCAGAAGGCGCTCCTAGAAGGGGGGGCCCTATCATGGGTGGTGAGAGCGCGCCCTCTCCTTCCCGTTAATCTCTCCGCTGCTCATCATCGCACCTGAGGGAGAGGACACACCTGCGCCCTTTTATCAGCCAGCATACCTAAGGAGGCATCCTTTCGTGACTCAACACTGGCTCGTCTGGGTATACTGCCGTGAACAGACAGCAAGTCATCACAACACCGGTAAAGAAGTTATTAACCTATGTGCTTTTTTCTCCATTGTGCAGGTTGCTGCCATCGTGCAGGTGTGTCTCTGAGGGCTGCACGCGCTCTCCTGCCACAACTTTTCCCACGACGGTAACCTCCACCCGGTCAGGCTCCACCAGCAGTCCCCTACCCTGCTGGTTCGTCTATTCCCCGCTGGAGTCCTGCCGGCGCTCCCTCGGAGCCCACATAAGTGGTAATTTGCCTCGCCCATTTTCCCTCTCTCCATTCCTCTGCTTACAGTTCTCATTCGCTCTCCACAGTCCCATTCCCCTGGCAAGTGACTGTTCTGTAGCAATGTGGTTTTTGCTATTCAATAAAACATTCACACATGGGTACTGTTTGATTGTCTTTTTGTTGCTGCACCTTGCATGTGGGCTGAATTATCTTATCAGTCATGACAAACTCACACTTCCCACCTTGAATTAGGCATAGCCAGACAGCAAAATTTAAATGGGCAATGTTCTGTCACAGCAGCATATGCTTCAATATTGTCTGTTTAATAAAACTGCATATCATGGTACTGTCTAATTATAAAACTAACCACAAATGAGGTTATTTGATAGGTTTTTCAAATACAGTGCAATGTTTGTGATGGCTGTTGCTGCTGTTTAAACTAGAAAGTGACCACAAAGATTTAAGGCTTCCCTCACTTAACTTAAGTGCCTTGCCTGTGGTATTTACCGCTATTTACCGCTCACAAACCCTCACACCTTCACCTATTTATCGCTCAGTATGTTTTCATTATTGCTGTGTACATATTGTATTCAACTTTTAGGTAATATTGTTTCAAGCATTATTTATTGTTGTAATTATAAGAATGTTAAATGCATGAGTGAACTGTGAGTGTGATAGTTTGTTTTTAGGGAGCAGTATCTCAATTTCGTTGCATTGTTTATTAGCAATGGAATAACAATAAAGCCACTTTGACTTTGACTTTACCTTTTTTTCCTTTCTGATTGTTTACCTTTTTTACCTTTCTGTGATAAAATGTTAATAAAAAGTAATAAATGAACATGTCAAACATGAAGTAATTCTTTTGTTGACCAAAATATAATTTTAAAATAATAATAATAATAATAATAATAATAATAATAATAATAATAATAATAATAATAATAATAATAATAATCACCCAAAATATAATAAAAATAATCATCTTTAACCAAAATGAAAAGACATTTCTGAAGTTTACAGCATAAAACGCACTCATTCTAATTGGGGTCATTTTTGACCACACTCATGGAAGAGTGTAGGAATTGGTTGGTCATGCATCTAAGGGTTAAGGTGCATTCAGACCAAACACAAAGCAAATTTTCCACGAGGCACGGATATTTGTAAAGTTAATTGTGAAATTGACTTTTCTTGTACATTTGAGACTTTATTATAAATTTGGGGATTATTTTATACCTAATTTTCATATATTTTTTTAAAATAAAATTTCTGTTTTTTTAATAAATTTGAAACACTGTGGTAATTTTTTAACTTTTTCCATATAACATTTTACACTTGTGGCCATAATTTTGCAGAGCCAGAACAGAACAATAATTTGACTCTGATTTCAAAGAAAAAAAAAATTGTATTTAATGAAATAAATGAACTTAAATGACCAAAGATGTATATATTTATAGGGTTTTTTTTTTTAGAAATCTCCTCACCACCCAGACAGCAGTAAAAACCTCCCTTATTTTGAAATCCAAATGTTGGCACGTTTTGTCTGAAGGCTGCTGACGGAATAGCCTTTGAGTTTGTGAATTTCGGTCATCTTAATTTGCCCGGTACATAATAATGAACATAAATTAGTTAATTAATATTAACTAAAGTAAAGGTAAGAACATCTCCTGTTTTTCTTGTCTGAAATAAGAAAAGTAAAAAACTAACGATTAAAAAAAAGACAAAGTGAATCAACTCGAGCTCCTAACCGTACCTGTTAGCTAAGCGACTCTTCCACTATTGCTCCCATTACCAGCGGGTTAAAACCATGATAAATGCCTTCACTGCTTACATACCTCATCTGCTTTTGTCCGCGTTTAAAGTACTTTAATAAGCTCATGCTTCGCTCGGACAGTGACGCTAGTAGCGAGACACTCTGCCTGCCCACTGGAAAACGTGGGTGGGGCTCTTCTGAACTCCGTGTGGATGACGGTGACACGCGCTGTTCATGTGCGTGCTTGCACACCGTCATTCCTTCATATTTTTTTCTTAAATTTATATTTCCTCATAGTGGCAGCATAATTTCAAGCGTGGCGGACCGCCACCAGGAAATGTTACCAGAGGAAACCCTGTATTCCCAACCCAGTAGTGTTCACCCTATTTTAGATTTTGTTGTTGAATGTGTTAGGCCCTTAAGAATTATCGGTTTTCGTTTTCTTAGTGCATGTTTCGGGTCCCAAATTGGGGAGGGTCTTAATTGTGTGAGTGGTTTTGGACTTTCTAAGGGGGGGATGAAATGTGGTGTTGGGGTTTAACACCTTTATTGTGAAGTGCGGTATAGTGGCGGCCACTTCCTGTTCCGCCACTGCACCATCCTATAAATAGCAGAGAGCATCCATTACACACTCTCTTCGACCGGTGCCCTCTGCCTGGTGTCTACTGTGTGTCTGTTGTGGTTCATCACTTAAATAAAGCTGAGTTTGTCCAGTCACTTGGTCTCGTCATTTCAAAGGTATTTTACCATACATAACAGGAGCATCATGGTGTGGAGGTGTTTTTCAGCACATGGTACAGGCAGACTTCATATAACTGAAGGAGAGATGAATGGACAAATGTACAGAGACATCCTTGATCAGAACATGTTGCCATCTGCTAAGATGTTGAAGATGAAACGAGGGTGGACATTTCAGCAAGACACTGATTCCAGACACATAGCCAAGGAAACTCTCAACTGGCTAAAGAGAAGAAAAATAAAGCTGCTTGAATGGTTAAGTCACTCACCTGACTTGAATCCAAATGAAAATCTATGGAATGAACTGAAGATCAAAGTTCATAGAAGACACCCACGGGCTAAAATCCCTCCTGAGCAATGCCTGTGCCTAGTTTCTCCATACAGGAGGCATCTGGAAGGTGTTATTACCAACAAAGGCTTTTCTACTAAATATTAGATGAATTTCACCAAGTGTGTTCAATATTTATTTGGTGTCATTCCACTTTATTAAATATAACTTGTTTTGTTGCCTGGATTTCCTTGTATGTATGGATCACTTGGGTTGCTACTAAAATCTCAGGTCAATGGTTCCATCAGAAATATGTTTAATGAGAAAAATGTTGATGTGTTCAATACTTATTTTCCCCGCTGTGTATATATACACTACCGTTCAAAAGTTTGGGGTCACTTAGAAATTTCCTTATTTTTGAAAGAAAAGCACTTTTTTCAATGAAGATAACTTTAAATTAATCAGAAATACACTCTATACATTGCTAATGTGGTAAATGACTATTCTAGCTGCAGATGTCTGGTTTTTGGTGCAATATCTACATAGGTGTATAGAGGCCCATTTCCAGCAACTATCACTTGTTCTAATGGTACAGTGTGTTTGCTCATTGCGTCAGAAGGCTAATGGATGATTAGAAAGCCCTTGTGCAATCATGTTAGGTCTGCAATGCTGTAATTGCTGCAAATGGAGGATTCTTTGACGAAAGCAAAGTTTGAAGGAAAAAATTATTATTTCAAATACAAATCATTATTTCTAACCTTGTCAAGGTCTTGACTATATTTTCTATTCATTTTACAACTCATGGTGGTAAATAAGTGTGACTTTTCATGGAAAACACAAAATAATTGTCTGGGTGACCCCAAACTTTTGAACGGTAGTGCATATATACACACACACACACACACACACACAGTCATGTGAAAAAATTAAGACACCCTGAAAAAGCCGGTGTTTTATAACATATTTTGACATATGGATATTTAACATCAATGTTAAAAATACTGGGAGATTCACATAATACAACTAAACAATTAAAAATGAAATAGACTTTTTTCAAATTTTCTGTAAAATGTAATTCTAAACAAATGGTGAAGAATAAATTAGGACACCCCCCATCTTTTTTAGCACACCCCCACATTCATTCCCACTTACAATGGGTAAAATAAATTTTAAAAAATGCAAATAAAAACGAAAACAAGGTTAGACATAGATACATGGATATTTCTTAACAAAGAACTGAATATTTAAAAGGGTGTCCAATTTTTTTTCACATTACTGTGTATATGTGTGTGTACATATATATATATATATATATATATATATATATATATATATATATATGTGTGTGTGTGTGTGTGTGTGTATGTGTGTGTATGTGTAAATATATATATATATGAGGGTAGCCGATGGGTATGAAACCCTCTGTGAGGTAGGGCTTGTCTACCTACGCGTACGTAGACTGGACCTGGCGGACTGCTTGGAGGAAAACACCAGATTGGCTCAACAGGCAGGAAGGCAGACCCAGCAAAGCGTTCTGGAGCACAGCTAGGGCACAGTGAAACACGTCGGACACTGCTGCCTATTGACTGCATCCTAACCTATCTCCAGCTGCCTTGACTACATCTTGCCACTGGATCCAGATAGGCTGGGACGAGAGAGTGAGGCTGACAACCCTGCGCAACTCTCCCTCACTTAAATCAAATTCACGCACAAGACATCACTACCACCACCCCCAATTTCCTTCTCACCCCCCGCCCCCAAAGTCCTGTGGCAATGGGCAGGTGACGAAGTAGCAGGTTCGGATACACTGGAAGCTGTAGCCACAATCCCACACACAGGCGGCCCAGGGCATAGGGTCGCTCTCTACTGGACCGAAGCAGCAGTGGAGTTTGGCAGCCCCCTGAGTGTCTGAGCAGCCCTCTTTAGGATTCACTCTGCTCACCTCCATCGCCTGAGGAAGGGGCTAGAAAAGGTGCCCTAAACATAGCCTGCTTCACTACACCCTGGCCAGCAAGCCACGGCTGGCAGGATTCCCCACCTAGCGGTCAAAATTCTCAGAAGAAATCAACTAAGGTGACATCACTCACCACTGGCACTTGGAATGTGCGAATGCTCATGGACAGCTCCAAAACGGACAGACCTGAGAGACGGACAGCACTTGTCACAAGAGAACTCAGCAGGTACAATATCCACATCGCCGCAAGACCAGGTTTGCAGATAAGGTCAGCTGACAGAAGTCAAAGCCGGCTACACCTTTTTCTGGAGTGGCTGAGTCAGCGAAGAACGCCGTGAAGCAGGAGTGGGTTTCGCGATCAGATCCAATATGATCAGCAAGCTTACCAGCCTCCCAAAAGGAACCAGCGGCCGCCTCATGACCCTGCGGCTCCCCCTCCAAGGAAAACGCCATGCCACATTTATCAGTGCATATGCCCCCACCATGACGAACCCAGATGAGATGAAAGACAAATTTTACGAGGACTTAGAGACTCTCATTGAAGGCGTACCGAAGAATGACAAACTCATTGTTCTTGGAGACTTTAACGTCAGAGTTGGTACAGACTACCAGACAGGGAGGGAATCCTTGGGAGAAATGGAGTTGGAAAGTTCAAAAGCCTCTCCTGTTGGTGGTCTTCTCCTGTTGAAGACATGCGCCTCTCATGACTTTCTGATCAATGCCATCTACTGCTTGCCTAATCGCAACAAGATCTCCTGGATGCATCCACACAGCAAGCATTGGCATTTGATCAATTACATCATTGTGAGAAGGAGAGACAGGCAGGACGTTAGAGTGACAAAGGCAATGTGTGGCGCAGACTGCTGCATGGATCAGACTCATTCTCTCAAAGCTCAACATGCACATCCAGCCCAAATGGTATCCACAGGGGAAAAAAGACAAACAAGTGACTCGATGTCAGCAAGCTGGAACAGCACTCTGTGTGACAGAACCTCAGTGAGGACCTGGACAGCAAGCTTAGTCAGCTTGACCTCGGGGCGTACGGAGCAGAAGAAGACTGAGCAGCTTTCAGAGACATGATGTACGACACCTCACTCACTCATCTGGGCCAGAACACGCACAAACACCAAGACTGGCTCCATGAAAACAGTGAGGACATCCAAAAGCTGCTTGACTGGAAGTATGAAGCCTACAGAGCATACCAGCAAGACAGCAGATCTGCCTCTAAGAAGGCAGCCTTCAATTCCATCAAAGGAAAGGTGCAGGTAAAGCTCAGAGAGATGCAAGACTTCTGGCTCAGCAAAAAGGCATATGAAATACAGCAGCGCGCTGACAGCGACAACTCCAAACGCTTCTACGATGCCTTTAAGACCATCTACGGACCTCAGTCTTCTGGAACATCACCACTGCTCAGTGCTGACGGGTCCACTGTCCTCACCGACAAGAACGCAATCCTGGAAAGATGGGCAGAACATTTCAGCAGCATCCTGAACAAACCTTTGTCCATCAGTGCAGAAACCATCACTCGAATGCCCCAAGTAGAGGTGAACACATCTCTGGCAGAACCTCCAATGGAATCAGAAGTCCAAAAAACAATCAAACTCCTTTTGAACGGAAAAGCACCAGGCTCTGACTCCATCCCAGCTGAAATCTACAAGGCAGGAGGACCAGTTCTAATACAGACACTCACCAAGCTCTTTCAAATCATGTGGCAGCAGGAAGTTATCCCCCAGGAGCTCAAGGACACCTCCATTGTCCATCTCTACAAGAGAAAAGGAAATGGGCAGTCCTGTGACAATCGCTGTGGGATCTCTCTCCTCGCCATCCCCGGCAAGATCCTCACAAGAGTCCTTCTCAACCAGCTCATTCGACACATGGAAGGTGGTCACCTACCGGAGAGCCAGTGTGGCTTCAGAGAGGGTCGTGGAACTGCTGACATGATCTTTGCCGAACACCAACTTCAGGAGAATTGTCAAGAGCAGAACAGGGACTTCTACACAACATTTGTAGATCTGACCAAGGCTTTTGATCCCGTCAATCGTGAGGGGCTGTGGAAGATCTTGGTGAAGTTCGGCTGCCTGGACAGGTTCATCAGCATGGTGTGCCAGTTCCACAATGGTATGCTTGCTCAAGTACTGGACGATGGAGACTCCTCCAAAGCTTTCCCAGTCACCAACGGGGTCAAACAGGGCTGTGTACTCACACCCACACTTCTCAGCATGATGTTCACAGCCATGTTGTCTGATGCTATCTGCGACGATGAAGAAAGTGCCATTAGGATCAGGTACAGGATGGATGGCAGGCTCTTCAACCTGTGGAGGCTCCAAGCCAAAACCAAGGTGGAAGGGGACTCAGTTCGTGACTTCCTGTTCACAGATGACTGCGCACTCAACGCTGCTACAGAGGCCCAGATGCAGCAGAGCATGAACTGCTTCTCCACTGCTTGCAACAACTTGGGCTCACATTCAGTACGAAAGAAGGCAGAGGACCTGCACCAGCCCGCACCGCAGAAGACTTACGTGGAACCTACCATCACTGTCAACGGGGAGACCCTCAAGGCAGTCGACAAATTCACGTACCTTGGCAGCACATTCTCCAGGTCTGTCAACATCGATGACGAGGTCGATTCGAGCATTGCTAAGGCAAGCTCAGCATTCGGATGGCTTCTTGCAACAGTGTGGGAAAGGAGAGAGATCAGGCTTACCACAAAACTGAAAGTATACAAGGCAGTTATCCTGCCTTCCCTACTGTACACCTGCGAGACCTGGACAGTCTACGAGCACCATGCCAGAAAGCTAAACCGCTTCTACCTGAACTGCCTCAGAAAGCTCTTGAAGACACCCGGCAGGACAAAATCCCTGACACAGAGGTCTTCTCCCGAGCTGAGCTGCCTAGCATCCACACCCTGCTCAAGAGAGCCCAGATTAGGTGGACTGTCCACCTTGTTTGTATGCCTGACTCACACCTACCAAAGAGACTGTTCTACGGGGAACTAACAGAGGGCAAGCGCTCACAAGGTGGTCAGAAGAAGCGCAACAAAGACACTCTTAACGCCTCCATGAAGAGCTTTGATATCAGTCCTGACACCTGGGAGACCCCAGCGCTAGACATGACCAGACTGGTGTAGCCGTATCAGCAAAGGTGCTGTCTCCTTTGGGCTGAACAGGATTGCCAAGGCCCAGACAAAACATGAGCTTTGAAAGTCCAGAGCCACCCCGGTATCTTCTGCCTGCGCAGACCACCTGTGCCCGACCTGTGGCAGAGCCTTCCATGCCTGCATTGGACTGATCAGCCACAGCCGGACACACCATACCCAGTCCTCTTCCCTGTGATGTCCTAGGTCATTGTCGAGAACGACGGACAAACAATGTGTGTGTGTGTGTGTGTGTGTGTGAGTGAGTCTACAGTGCATCCAGAAAGTATTCACAGTGCTTCACTTTTTCCACATTTTGTTGTTACAGCCTTATTCCAAAATGGATTAAATTAATTTTTTTGCTCAAAATTCTACACACAATACCCCATGATGACTATGTGAAAAAAAGTTTTTTTTTTTAGATTTTTGCAGCTTTATTGAAAATAAAAAACTAAGAAATCACATGTACATAAGTATTCACAGCCTTTGCCATGAAGCTCAAAATTGAGCTCAGCTGCACCTTGTTTCCACTGATCATCCTTGAGATGTTTCCACAGCTTAATTGGAGTCCACCTGTGGTAAATTCAGTTGATTGGACATGATTTGGACAGGCACATGCCTGTCTATATAAGGTCCCACAGTTGACAGTGCATGTCAGAACACAAACCAAGCATGAAGTCAAAGGAATTGTCTGTAGACGTCTGAGACAGGATTGTCTTGAGGCACAAATCTGGGGAAGGGTACAGAAAAATTTCTGCTGTTGTGAAGGTGCAAATGAGCACAGTGGCCTGCATCATCCGTAAATGGAAGAAGTTCAGAACCACCAGGACTCTTCTTAGAGCTGGCCAGCCATCTAACTGAGCGATTGGGGGAGAAGGGCCTTAGTCAGAGAGGTGACCAAGAACCCGATGGTAACTCTGTCAGCGCTCCAGCGTTCCTCTGTGGAGAGAGGAGAACCTTCCAGAAGAACAAGCATCTCTGCAGCAATCCACGAATCAGGCCTGTATGGTAGAGTGGCCAGACAGAAGCCACTCCTCAGTAAAAGGAGCATGTCAGCCCACCTGGAGTTTCCCAAAAGGCACCTGAAGGACTCTCAGACCATGAGAAACAAAATTCTTTGGTCTGGTGAGACAGAGATTGAACTCTTTGGCATGCCAGATGTCATGTTTGGAGGAAACCAGGCACCGCTCATCACCAGGCCAATACTATCCCTACAGTGAAGCATGGTGGTGGCAGCATCATGCTGTGGGGATGTTTTTCAGCGGCAGGAACTGGGAGACTAGTCAGGATAGAGGGAAAGATGAATGCAGTAGTGTACAGAGACATCCTGGATGAAATGCATATTCTCTTGACCTCAGACTGGGGTGATGGTTCATC
Source organism: Pholidichthys leucotaenia (assembly GCA_020510985.1). NCBI lineage: Eukaryota > Metazoa > Chordata > Actinopteri > Cichliformes > Pholidichthyidae > Pholidichthys > Pholidichthys leucotaenia. The sequence goes on from CM035836.1 coordinate 226,349,396, forward strand.
TTTCAGCAGGACAACGACCCTAAGCACACAGCCAAGATATCAAACAAGTGGCTTCAGGACAACTCTGTGAATGTCCTTGAGTGGGTCAGCCAGAGCCCAGACTTGAATCCAATTGAACATCTCTGGAAAGATCGGAAAATGGCCGTGCACCGATGCTTCCCATCCAACCTGGTGGAGCTTGAGAGGTGCTGCAAAGAGGAATGGGCAAAACTGCCCAAAGATAGGTGTGCCAAGCTTGTGGCATCATATTCAAAAATACTTGAAGCTGTAATTGCTGCCAAAGGTGCATCAATAAAATGTTGAGCAAAGACTGTGATTATGTACTTATCTACATGTGATTTCTAAGTTTTTTAATAGATTTGCAAAAATCTAAAAAAACAACCTTTTTCACATTGACATTATGGGGTATTGTGTGTAGAATTTTGAGGAAAAAAGTGAATTTAATCCATTTTGGAATTAGGCTGTAACGTAACAAAATGTGGGGAAATGAAGTGCTGTGAATACTTTCGGGATGATATATAGTGTGTATGTGAGTGTGTGTATACGCATTAATTTGCAACTGTAATTTCCCAGCTTGGGATTAATAAAGTCTATGTATCTATCTATCTATCTATCTATCTATCTATCTATCTATCTATCTATCTATCTATCTATCTATCTAATATGAATTCATATTTTTTTCTAATAAAAATGTCATTAAAACAAAATTTTAAAAAACATTTGGTGAATGAAATACATATCACAATCATAATATAGATAGATAGATAGATAGATAGATAGATAGATAGATAGATAGATAGATAGATAGATAGATAGATACTTTATTTCGAACAAAAAAGTATAATAAAAACAAAACAAATGACAAATGCAATAAAGTAACAGTATACAGCAGGGGTCACCAACGCGGTGCCCGCGGGCACCATGTCGCCCACAGGGACCACATGTGTCGCCCGCAGCCCTGTTCTAAAAATAGCACAACTCGCAAGTGAGTTGCAGATGTAATTTTTTCTGCCGCTATTTTTTTATTTTATATTTTTTATATTTTTTAAAATCACACTTGCATTTATATAGATTTTAAAATGACAATGTCTTAAAAATAAAAAAAAAATGAAAATATGTTTATTACACGTAAAGTTAAGGTGAACTCTGACCTAGTTCAAAGGTCAGTATTGTGCGCATGACAAAACCTTCGCGCTTGTGGAGCGTAAGCTTAGCTAGCGGGCAGTTAAGATGGTGGGCGCAGTGCGGTTTCCAAGCCCAAAAACATGGCAAAAAAAAGACAGAAAATTTATCATTTTCAAAGTGAGCGGGAGGAAGAGTTCTTTTTTACTACCGTGAAAGGAAGCTGTGTGTATTTCATTTCTGTGTGTATTTCATTTGCGGGGCGATGGCGAAGCGCTACTTCACTACCCACTCTTTTTTTTTTTTTTTTTTTTGGACTTAACTTGTACCCGTAGGTAGATTTGTTCTGCAGTCCGGTAACAAGCCACCAGCCGCTGCGTGCGCAAGCGCCCCTTAACTCCCTAACCTGCATGTTTTTGCATGAAAAATGAGAACATGCAAACTCCACACAGATCACTGTTGGTCGGGGATCGAACCCGCGATCCCCCGGCCGAGGGTAAACTGCTGCCGCGGTGCTAACCACTGTGCCACCGTGCATATAAGCACTCTCAGTGCTTGTTTAGTTTCTTCTCATGAAAGGACAGTGCTGGTTGCTCAAGCATGATTCTTGGCAAGAACTGTATGGATATAATTCCAGTGAAGAAGAACACACAAAAGTGTGTTTATTAAATGTAACAGATTTTGAGCAGAATTGCAGCAGATTTGTTCAGTTAAAAATGTGATAAGATTTATTTAATATGAAAGTTGATTTTTCTTAAATGTTGCATAACTTTTTCAAGCATGGTTCAACATAGTTCATGAATTAAAAGGGTTTAGTTTTTTATGGTTAAAAGGGACTGGTTAAAACTGGACATTTTTTTATGAAATGTAGAAGGGATCATCTGAACAATTGCTGAGATTAATAAAAATAAAGTGTTGAATATTGATCTTGTCTGTTACCCACTCTAAGTTATTGATAATTATTTATTTATGTGTATATATATATACAGTATATATATATATATATATATATATATATATATATATATATATATGTATACACACACACACACACACAATTTGTTATTTTAGAGGAGTGTGTCAAGCTGGTGCCCTTCACATGACTCGATACCCATGAAGTAGCTCTTGGTTTCAAAAAGGTTGGTGACCCCTGGTATACAGTGTTCGAAAGGGAGAAGGAAGAAGTGAACACTTATTAATTCCATCTCCTCTTTTCCATAAATACACCCATGTGAATTATATACAAATTACCACATTTAAGACCCCAAGTAAACAATTAACTGTATTTTGTACATATCAACATTAACACCCATCCATCCTAACATACATTTTTTTTTTTTTTTTGTTACTTATTTGTACCCGTAGGTAGACTTGGTTTGCAGTCTGGTGACAAGCCACCGGCTGCTGGTCGCTGCGTGCGCGAGTGCCCTAAACCTACATGTTTTTGGTGTGCGGGAGGGAACCGGAGAAATCCCGGAGTAAACCCGCGCAACACGGGGAGAACATGCAAACTCCACACAGCTCACTGTTGGTCGGGGGCTGGGATCGAACCCACGATCTCATGATCCCCGCGGTCCCCCGGCCAAGGGTAAAACTGTGCTGCCACAGTGCTAAACCACTGCGCCACCGTGCATTGATGTCCATACATCAAAATCAGCCTCAATCAACACAGATATACACAGTGCTGTCCCACCCACCATTCCATAGTGTCCCAGAGTGAACATAGTGAATCGTACATATAAATACTACCCTTCTAACATATATCCTTTCAGCAAATAATGTTTATACCTCTTTTTGAATTGATTTCTGTTTGTACATAGTTTCAGTTCTGGCTCCAGACTGTTCCACAAATCCACCCCACAGACAGATATGCACATACTATTCTTGGTTGTTCCTATCTTGGGTTTTGTAAGGTTTAAGTCTCCTCTCAAATTATGATCATTGTCTCTTTTTTTTAAATATTTATTGTATATTAGTTGGGAGTTGATTATTAATTGCCCTGTACATTACTTGTGCTGTCTTAAATTTAACTAAATCGAGGTACTTTATGACATGTGACTTTAAAAACAACGAATTGGTATGGTCTCTATATCCTACATTATTATTATTTATCCTACATTATTTATTATCCTTATAGATCTTTTTTGTAATGTGCATATTGACTGTATTGCACATTGCACGGTGGCGCAGTGGTTTAGCACTGTGGCAGCACAGTTTTACCCTTGGCCGGGGGACCGCGGGGATCATGAGATCGTGGGTTCGATCCCAGCCCCCGACCAACAGTGACTGTAGGGTTCAATATGTAGGGTTCCAAGGTTGTCATAGCCAGGAGCGGCACTGGGGTTAAGCTCCCAGTGCTCATAAAATGCTCCTTATGGCGTGCGTCTCGAAAAGCCTCTGGCAACTAAGTCCAACTCCTAGCCTTCCCGTGTGGTTTAGTCTCTAAGCCCGGCGGAACTGCTTTTACTAATAGGAGAAGGGGCGAGGGCGGATCTCTGGCGCCTTAAAACCAGATGCTTCGGGTAGATGGTGGCTCGTCAACCTGGGAAGGTAGCCCATCTAGGGGAAGGTAAACCCGGATTTCAAACCTCTGCTGCCTTGCGGCATACCCGGTCACGGGAAAGGCTTCGGGAGTCAACCCTGAGGAAAAATCCGGAGTCGGAGCCCCTAAGGCAGTTCTATGTTGTGCTCAACATCGTTCTGGCAGCTCCTGCAACGGCGCTGGTGCCAAACTGTAGCAGCCCTGCTGTTCCTTTGGATTCATCAGTGACGTGGAGAGGGTGGACATGCTGCATGGGCAACATCTTGTCCTCCATATCTTCCTGCCCAGGCTTGAATCCTACCAACGCCCAACGCTGGAAGGTAGAACACCGGATCACTGGAGAGGACACTCCAGCTTCGCCTTTGGCGTAGACAAAACACGGGGAATGACAGTTACCGGTTATAAGCCACTGCTCAATTGGCGTAGAGCGTGGCGCCAGGGGTTGTTCCCGACGGTGGGAGGGATCATCAGATCTCACTGGACAGGTACCGCCCGCCTCAAGCTGGGCAGCCCCCAGCCAATAAGGTGTTGTCCCGCCACAGCTTGCTTTTCTCATTGGGTGCATGGGGATAAGGAGAAATCCAAACAGCAGGCTGAGAACCTTCGCACCAGGCAAGACAATAAAACAAAAGAGACCAACTCTAAAACTGGGAACTTGGAACGTCCGCACTATGATGACAGGACTCGCTGCTAACCTCAAGGACATCAGCGACACCAGGAAGACTGCCATCATCAATAATGAGCTGAAGAGACTGGGAGTGGATATCGCCACTCTCCAGGAAACACGGTTAGCTGATGCAGGCACACTGAGAGAGAAGGACTACACGTTCTACTGGCAGGGAAAGGGCAGTGACGAACACAGGGAACACGGAGTGGGCTTCGCAGTGAAGAACACTTTGCTGAAGATGGTGGAACCGGGCAGCACTGGCTCTGCACGACTCCTCACCCTCCGCCTGAACACCACTCAAGGCCCAGTCACCCTCGTCAGTGTGTATGCCCCAACACAGACAGCCACACCAGAGGCAAAAGACGAGTTCTACGAGAATCTCACAACAACTGTCAGGATCATCCCCAACTCCGAACAACTCATTCTCCTTGGAGACTTCAATGCCAGAGTGGGTGCTGACCACGACTCCTGGCCCTCCTGTCTTGGACCTTTTGGCGTGGGCAGAATGAACGACAACGGACAGCGGCTGCTCGAGTTCTGCACATATCACGATCTGTGCATCACAAACTCGTTCTTCAAGACCAAGCCCCAACACAAGGTTTCCTGGCAACATCCGCGCTCAAAGCACTGGCACCAGCTAGACTTGATCCTGACCAGGCGCACCTCACTGAAGAACGTGCTAATCACCCGTTCGTTCCAGAGTGCAGATTGCGACACAGACCATTCATTGGTGTGTTGCAAGGTCAAGCTGCAGCTGAAGAAATTCCATCGTGCTAGACAACCTGGAAAGGCACGGATTGACACCAGCAAGATGGCCCAACCAGAACTTGTTGAGCAGTTTGCCTCCACCTTTGAGAAGGAACTTGGTGTACCACAAGGAGGAGAATCTGCAAAGCAGAAGTGGGAAGAGCTGCGAAACACCATCTACCGCACAGCCTTGGTTACCTTTGGGAGGAAGACCTCGAAGTCACAGGACTGGTTTGATGCCAAGTTGACCGAGATGACCCCCGTCATTGAAGCCAAGCGCTCAGCACTTGCTGAGTACAAGAAGTACCCAAACGAGAAGAATCTCCAGATTCTCAGGGCTGCGAGAAGCAAAGTTCAGCAGACTGCTCGGCGCTGTGCCAACGAGTACTGGACTCAGCTCAGCCAAGACATTCAAACCGCTGCCATAACAGGGAACATCCGTGGTATGTACGATGGCATCAAGAAAGCACTTGGTCCGGCTCAGAGCAAGACGGCCCCCCTCAAATCTTCCACTGGGGAGATGATCACAGAGAAGAACAAGCAGATGGAGAGATGGGTGGAACACTACTCCGACCTCTACTCTAGACAGAACACCGTGACACCATCAGCCCTTGATGCCATCGACTGCCTGCCATCCATGGACGAACTTGACGCCGAGCCAACCATCGACGAACTCAGTAAGGCCATTGATAGCTTGGCCGCTGGCAAGGCACCCGGCAACGACGGCATACCCCCTGACCTGATCAAGCACTGCAAGACCGCCCTACTGCTGCCATTGCATGACGTCCTCTGCTAGTGCTGGAAGGAAGGTGCCGTACCACAGGACATGAGGGACGCCAAGATCATCACCCTCTACAAAAACAAAGGGGAGAGAAGCGACTGCAACAACTACAGGGGCATTTCCCTCCTCAGCGTTGTTGGCAAAGTCTACGCACGAGTTGTTCTCGTTCGTCTACAGAAGCTTGCCGAACGTGTCTACCCCGAGTCTCAGTGTGGCTTCCGCGCTGAGCGATCGACGGTAGACATGATATTCTCCATCCGCCAACTCCAGGAGAAATGCAGAGAACAGAACATGCCTCTGTACGTCACCTTCATCGACCTCACCAAAGCGTTCGATCTGGTCAGCAGAGAGGGCCTTTTCAAGATCCTGCCAAAGATAGGATGCCCACCAAAGTTGCAAAGCCTCATCGAATCGTTTCACACCAACATGCAGGGAATAGTGCAGCATGATGGCAAAGTCTCAGAGCCATTCAACATACGCAGCGGAGTGAAACAGGGCTGTGTACTTGCGCCAACCCTCTTTGGGATTTTCTTTGCTATGCTCCTGAGGCATGCCTTCAGCACAGCAACAGAGGGAATCTACCTGCACACAAGATCTGACGGCAGGCTTTTCAACCTTGCCCACCTGAAAGCCAGAACCAAAGTACGCGAGGCTCTAATCAGAGACATGCTGTTCGCAGACGACGCTGCAGTCGCAACCCACACACAGCAGGAGCTTCAGACCCTGATGGACTGCTTCTCCCAGGCATGCAAGGACTTCGGGCTTACCATCAGCCTGAAGAAGACTAACGTCTTGGCGCAAGGCACGGAAGCACCACCAACCATCACCATTGATGACTACAAGCTGGAGGTCGTGAATCAGTTCACGTACCTGGGGTCCACGATCAGCAACAACCTCTCCCTTGATACAGAGATCAACAAGAGGATTGGAAAATCAGCCTTCACACTCGCTCGCCTCACCACACGAGTGTGGGAGAATCCCAAACTCTCTGTCAAGACGAAGATGGCAGTGTACAACGCCTGCGTCATCAGCACACTGCTCTATGGGAGTGAGACGTGGACAACATACGCCCGGCAGGAAAAGAGACTGAACTTCTTCCACTTGCGCTGCATTCGCCACATCCTGGACATATCCTGGCAGGACAAAGTGCCCAACACAGAAGTTCTGTCCCGCGCCGGCCTTCCCTCCATGTTCACTCTACTCAGGCAGCGCAGGCTCCGCTGGCTAGGCCACGTTCACCGTATGGAGGATTGCAGAATCCCCAAAGACGTCCTCTATGGAGAACTGGCAACTGGCAGGAGAGACGTTGGCCGCCCACAGCTGCGCTTTAGAGACGTCTGCAAGAGAGACATGAAGGCCCTGGATATCAACACAGAGCGCTGGGAGGACCTTGCAACGGACCGCTCCAAATGGAGAGGCACCCTGACCAGACAGCTCAAGACAGGTGAAGAGAGACTGACTGCTGCAGCAGATGAAAAAAGGACCCGCAGGCAGAACCGCCACAGACCCAGCAGCACGGAGACCACCCACAAGTGTGACCTGTGTGACAGGGACTGTCATTCGCGCATCGGCCTGTTCAGCCACAGGCGGTGCTGTTCCAGCAGAGTAGACGTTTAGGATTCTCTTCCATGGTCATCATAGACCGACGGAGGCCGACGATTGACTGTAGGTTGGTCTTGTAGGTGTTTCCCCAGACTTCTACACAGTAGTTAAGATAAGGTAGAAACAGTGAATTGTACAGTAAGACCAATGATTTATAGTCCAAGATGTGTCTTGTCTTCCCCAGTATGCCTATACATTTTGCCAACTTGGCCCGGATGTGACTGATGTGAGGTTTCCAGCAGATTTTATTGTCTAGCGTCACCCCCAGAAACTTATTTTCCTGTACTGTTTCTATTCTGGTATCATCTATTGTTACCATTATTTCATGATTTATTTTATAATTTCCAAACAACATAATCTTTGTTTTTTTTTAGATTTAGAGATAATTTATTTTTGTTGAACCACTGCGTTAACTTTTTCATTTCAGTTGTGACCACCTCTAAAACCTGTGGCAAATTCTCACCAGTGCAAAGGATATTTGTGTCATCTGCAAACAAAATAAATTTCAGAATTTTTGATACTTGGCATATGTCATTTATATACAAAATAAAGAGTTTGGGTCCCAAAACTGACCCCTGGGGCACACCACAAGTGATGTCCATGAAGGGTGATTTGTGCTCACCAATTTGTACAAATTGTTGTCTGTTACTTAAATAACTTTCCACCCAACTCAGTCCTACCCCTCTTATCCCATACCTTTCCAGTTTCCTTAGTAGTATTCTGTGGTCAATGGTGTCAAAAGCTTTCTTTAAATCTATAAATACTCCTACAGCAAACTTTTTTTTATCTTTACAACTCGTAATTTCTTCTATAAGTTCGATCAGTGCCAAAGATGTAGATTTATCTGCTCTAAAACCATACTGGCTGTCTGTAAGGAGGTTGTGTTTTTCAATGAAATCATCCAGTCTCTTAGTGAAGATTTTTTCAAGTATTTTGGAGAATTGTGAGAGTAAAGGGACTGGCCTGTAATCTGTGAAACAATGACTGTCTCCTGTTTTGTATAGAGGTATTACTTTTGCTATTTTCATTTTGTTTGGAAATTTAAAAGTTTGAAATGACAGGTTACAGATGTGGGTGAGTGGCTTAACAATTCCTTCAATTACTTTTTTCACTATTGTCATTTCAATTTCATTCCAGTTCATTGATTTTTTGTTCTTAAATTTACTCACAGTCTCAATAATTTCCTTTTCAGTAACTGCACCCATATACTGTATATACTGTGTATCGTGATATAGAGAAATTGCATCGCAATAATATATATACGTATATATATATATACAGTATATATATATATATATACAGTATATATATATATATATACAGTGTATATATATATATATATATATATATATATATATATATATATATATATATATATATATATATATACTGTATATATATATATATATACATATAAGGAATTAGAAAAGCTTAAACTGTGGTTTGATTCAAACAAATTAACGCTCAATTTAAGTAAGACAAAATTTAGCGTCTTTAACAACCATCACAACAATCCAGTACCCAAACTCAGTGTAAATGGTGTAGAGATTGAAAGGGCATCTGAAACTAAATTCCTTGGAGTAATAATTGATAACAAACTGTGTTGGAAGTCACATATTAATTATATTAAAGGTAAAGTTTCCAAATCAATTGCAATATTACACAGAGTGAAATATTTGCTGATTCAACCCACACTATACACCTTGTATCATTCATTAATACTCCCATACATGACATATTGTAATGAAGTATGGGGAAATACATACAAAACGAACATATATCCACTCTTTATGCTTCAAAAGAGAGCTATTAGAATAATAAACAAAGCTGCTTACAGGGAACCAACAAACCCACTTTTTCTTAAACAAAAAACTCTCAAGTTGAAAGATCTGGTTGACTTTAAAACCGCAATAATAATGTTCAAAGTGAAGAATTTATCACTGCCCGCAAATATCCAAAAGTTGTTCCAAACAAGGGAGAAACGATATCACTTCAGAGGAACATGTATATTTCAAAAGCCTACAGTGAGAACAACCACCAAGCAACACTGTATTTCAGTGCAAGGAGTCAGATTATGGAACGATTATGGACCTGAATTAAAATCATGTACAACGCTTGGACAATTTAAACAAAAACTAAAGGAAGAAATACTCCAAACATATTTACAAGACGACATGTAAACTCACATAAGGATTGACATATCCAGCCTGTGTTGTGTTGTAGCTTAGTTTTTTTTTTTTTTGTTTGTTTGTTTTTTTTCTCTCTGTGACATTCTGTCTTAGATTTGTCGTGAATAGTAACCGCTCAACTTAGCTTAGCTTAGTTTTCCTTTTTTTTCTCTCAGTCACACTTTGTCTTAGCTTTGTTCTAAATTGTAATCACTCTTGTCTTGTTTACTCTTTTTTCTTTTGAATTCTTGGATGGAATATGGGTGGGCAATATAAGCTGCGGCTTCAGCCATCACCCATTTCGGATAACTCACGTGGAATTGTTTAGTAGAAGGAGTCTTTGTCTAATTTGAACTTGCTGTTATATTATACAGTTTCTTTTAACCTGTACTGTATTATCCGAAATAAATCCGAAATAAATAAAAAAATAAAAATAAAATATATATTTTTTTTGGGGGGGGGGGGGGGGTGCTGTATCGCCCAGCCCTAACTGATGGGTATAATTTTTAAAGACTTTTTTTTTTTTTCAAAATTTACTAACAAAGACTTAGAGTGCATCCCAATTTACCACTTCACCCTACCCCTTAACACTACCTCTTTAATCTTTGCCCAGACTTGATTGCTATTTGAGTGTCCGTGCAGACATTGGCTTATTAAAGTATCTCCAACTCAACATGCCTTGCCTCTTTTTAAAATGAATTGAAGCTCATCACTTCATGCTCCATGGACCCAGTGACCAAGATAATATATTACAAAACTTAACAGCATTTGTCTTTACTTTGAAACTGGGCACTGAAAGAAAATGAAGCTAAATTTCAGAGGTGTATTGAGCCATTTACCTTCTGTGATCTTTCTTCCTCAACATAAAGAAATCCACAATGAACTACTAAAGTGCTTGATATCTACCACAGTCCCATTGTTACTTTACCTGCTCAAAGACTGTGTATTATAGATCACACTTCTGAGGTGAACATTGCTCACACTGAATTAGAACCATTTTCTGACACCTTTCAGCAAATGTTTTTACAAACTGCTGTTTTATTTCAGAGTACTCAAGACCAATTTCTTCCCTTTTTGGCTGTTGGAGACAAAATGATGATCACAGTGTGAAACTTAATTTTTGCTCAGGTCTAGTAAAAGCCATTGATTTGTGAATCTGTCAAATGTTCTAGATAGTGTGCAATTTTATTTGTCTTGCCAAGGGTGCACTAAGCAATAAGCTGCACATAAAACTATTTATTGTTCTTGTTTTATCTTTCATGATCTTATGTACTTTGACAGGCTGCTTTTGTTGTTCTTGTATGTTAAAGTCACCAGTGCCATCAAAGGTAGTGCCCTCTAAATTTATATTAAAGTGTTGTTTACTTTCATTACTAGGATAAGCTAGAAAAGAAAATGATTTTGTGTCAGGACACTTGCATTCAAGAGGCATGCGGATGGCTGTGGCCATATTTTAGTGGGAGTCCTCAGAGGGTCATGCTGCTTAACATGCCATCTCAACACTACAGGGGTTCAGAAGACCACGCACAATCTTCTATGTCTATGCCCTATGTCTCCATCTGATGAACGAGGGGTTATGGAAGTGAGGAATTAAAACAGAAAAGGATGACTCCCATTTTTCTATGTCCCCTCCAATTGTTTGTTATTGCTGCTGCCCTGAGACCCTAAACATCTGTTGGTGTGTGTGTGTGTGAAGGATGAAGATGCTCAAAATCTATCAATATTTGAGGGACTTTGTGACAGATTAATGCCTGGCAAGGTCATTCAGCTGCATGTTGTTCCTGCTGTATGCTACTTACAAAACAAAGACCTTACTTGACAATTTCAAATATTGCCAAGGCCCCCTTTGACATGAATGGAAAACTAATTTTGCTGCCATAATGTTCACACTGGTGTAAAGTTAGAAATGCATGGTCACAAGATCAATAAACCAAGGCCATATATTGTAAATAATGAAATCAAATCCAATTGCTGTCGCAAGGTACAGCATTTGTGTTGGAAAAACTATGACTAAATCAATTTATTTCTTTTTAATGGATGCAGAGTGAGCTTCAGTGAGCAACCACATAAACACAATTATTTTATAGTGTTATCTGCACCTTAATCAATCAGTGCTGGTTAAAGTGATCAGACAGTACATGACAAGTTGTTATATTTTTTGCTAACTGCATATGAAAATACCCCTGAGGTGGAACACTAGCCATGTTTACATGCGCAGAATTTCTTCAATCTGATTACAGTTCAGATCAGAACTTTACTGTTTACATGGACCCTGAAAAAGTTGATCCTATTATGTTTGCACAGACTAAATCATTTTGGCATGCACAGAATTGTCTGACATTCCAGAAATAGTAGCAGAAGAAGCAACTTCTGATGTAAACTAACCCGCTTCATGTGTCTTTCTCTTTTTGAAATGGACCTGTATTGTGTTATTCAGACTTTTGCTTCTGCTGGTCTCTGCAATGAAGCTACAAGCACAGCAGTACATACTTCTGCATATGACGAACAGGGGGAGACAGCAGGATGATACAGTCCAGTTCTGTTTTATTCCCGCCATGTCTTCCGCTAGCTGTTGTAAAGGCGGAAATACGTTACATTGACGTGTGGCTGATCTACAGGCATGCGCAGTAAAGATATTTTCTACCCAAATTTTACAATAAGTGTTTATATGCACACCAATCAGATCAGCAATTGGCATAACCCACCCATCTCGATCGGAAGGAAATTTTGATCGGGAGGTGTGTGATCAGGTCAGAATCTTCAGATTGGCTTGTTTACATGAAGCATTTTTATTCTGATCAGGCTTTTATTCCGGTTACTTGTGTCCATGTAAACATGGCTACTGAGTGGATGAATATAACCGGTTTATTTATCAGACAAGTTATCACTTGATCATTAAGAACCTTATTCCACAGCTGTACGGTATTTACAGCATAAAGCACTTTAGAACTACAGATGTTGTGAACTGGCAGTCTATAGATCAATTTGAATGAGCTTGAATTGAATTAAACTGTATGTTATAACTATGTAATACAATGTTTTTGAATCCAGGGGTCCAGAAAACATTCAGGTTTCTGGGGGAAATTTTCTGATTTCACTTCTAAGTTGGTCCAAAAAAATTGCAAATAATTTACTGTTATTGTGCATGGGTTCTATAGGCATCGTCAGTGGCTCAGGAGTACAGTGGTCCAGAGAGCTCACCAAAATACAAAGCCACAGTGCAATGCTGTGGCTTCGCAAATGCAGCACCACAAATGAATCTTTATTTCGGATAGATTAGATTAAAAGATTAAAAGAAAGGAACAGAATAACATGGGGGAAAAAAATCCAACAAGGTCAAATTAAACAATTAATCCTCAGATTATACAATTCAACATAAGTTATCCGAAATGGGTGATGGCTGAAGCCTCAGCTTATATTGCCCACCCATGTTCCATCTAAGATTTCAAAAATAAAATAAAAGTGATTACAAATCAGAACAAAGCCAAGACAAAACATGACGAAACAAAACTAAGCAACAGCACAACACAGACTGGATATGATAATCCTTATGTGATTTTACATGTCATTTTATATATATGTTTGGAGTATTTCTTCCTTTAGTTTTTGTTTAAATTGTCCAAGCGTTGTACATGATTTTAATTCAGGTCCAAAATCGTTCCATAATCTGACTCCTTGCACTGAAACACAGTGTTGCTTGGTGGTAGTTCTCACTTAAGGTTTTTGAAATATACATGTTCCTCTGAAATGATATTGTTTCTCCCTTATTTTGAACAACTTTTGGATTTTTGCGGGCAGTGATAGATTCTTCACTTTAAACATTATTACTGCAGTTTTAAAATCAACCAAATCTTTCAACTTGAGAGCTTTTAATTTAAGAAAAAGTGGGTTTGTTGGTTCCCTGTAAGCAGCTTTGTTTATTATTCTAATAGCTCTCTTTTGAAGCATAAAGACTGGATATATGTTTGTTTTATATGTGTTTCCCCGTACTTCAGTACAATATGTCATGTATGGGAGTATTAATGAATGATACAAGGTATATAGTGTGGGTTGATTCAGCAAATATTTCACTCTGTGTAGTATTGCGATTGATTTGGATATTTTACCTTTAATATAATTAATATGTGACTTCCAACACAGTTTATTATCAATTATTACTCTAAGAAATTTAATTTTGGATACCCTTTCAATCCCAACACCATTTACACTGAGTTTAGATACTCAGTTGTAGTGATGGTTGTTAAAAATTGTAAATTTTGTCTTACTTAAATTGAGTGTTAATTTGTTTGAGTCAAACCACAGTTTAAGCTTTTCTAATTCCTTTCCAAGTGTATCCAAAAGTTGTTCCAAATTGCTTCCACTGCATAATAATTTGGTGTCATCGGCAAACAGTATTAAATCCATTTTTTCCAAAACTTTACATATATCATTTATATGCATATTGAATAACAATGGCCCCAAAACTGAACCCTGTGGGACTCCGCAAGTAACCTTTAGTAACTGCGAGTTTTTGCTACCAACACATACATACTGATATCTGTTCTTTAAGTAACTACATAACCAGGACAGTGCTACCCCCCAATACCATAATTTTGTAGTTTCTTTAACAATAATTTATGATCCACTGTATCAAATGCTTTTTTAAGATCCAGGAATACCCCAACTGAATACTCTTTATTTTCAACAGCAGTTGATATTTTTTTCTATAAATTCCATTAGAGCAAATGCAGTTGTCCTCTTGTGTCTGAACCCATATTGCTGCTCACACAATAAATTATTCTTCACTATAAAGTTGTCATTTCTCTCACAAAATATTTTTTCGAGTATCTTTGAAAACTGTGGCAATAGTGAAATAGGCCTATAGTTTGAGAATTCCCCTCTGTCACCCGTCTTGTATATCAGAATTACTTTGGCTGTTTTCATTGCATTGGGAAATATACCTACAGTATTTGGAGAGACAGGTTACAAATATACGTCAGTGGGTTCACTAAGCATTCAATGATAATTTTGACTAAAAGCATGTCAATACCATCCCAATCCGTAGATGTTTTACTTTTAAACGATTTAACAATTTCAATGACTTCTCTCTCATCTGTGTTCTTTATGAAGATGGAGTCTTTTATAGCAGTGTTTTTGCTTATTGTATCACCTGTAGATGTCGTAATGGGTATTTCTCGAGCCAAATTAGGACCAATGTTAACAAAAAAATTATTAAATTCATCTGCAGGTGAGACTGCATTCACACTCTGAGTCGTTTTTTTTTTTTTTTTTTAAAGATTGGTTGGGTAGTTTGTATTTCTGTTTTTTTTTTTTTCAAGAATATTGTTAAGTGTTGTCCATGTATTTTTAGTGTTATCTCTGTTTTTCTTCAGTTCTTTACTGTGATAGTCTCTTTTACTACATCTCATTATATATATTAACTTATGTTTTATACCGCTGCTCTGCTTCTTTTGTCCTTTTCTTTAGAAAAGCTTTATATAATGAATTTTTCTTTTTACACGCTTTTTGTAATCCTTTGGTTAACCATGGCTTGTCGACAAATTTCTGTTTAAGCTTTTTCTTTACTAATGGACAATTTTTTTCATTAAGAGCGGTTACAGTGTTCATGAATGTATCATAGGCTTCATTTACATCTGATACATATACTTTTGTCCAGTTTTGCTTCAGCAGGTCTTCTTTAAAAGAACTGATTGCGTTTTGTGATTTGTATCTGAAAGATTTTAAAGTTTTTTCTGTATTGGCCCCTGTGTGGCCATGGATAAGTGCAAAGACTGGCAGATGGTCACTTACGTCATTTATCAATAATCCACTTTCTATTTTCTTATCAGTAATATTAACAACAAATATTAACAGAAGTTCTGTCTCGCGCCGGCCTTCCCTCCATGTTCACTCTACTCAGGCAGCGCAGACTCCGCTGGCTAGGCCACGTTTACCGTATGGAGGATGGCAGAATCCCCAAAGACGTCCTCTACGGAGAACTGGCAACTGGCAGGAGAGACGTTGGCCGCCCACATCTGCGCTTTATGGCTCTTTTCCATAGTCACAGTTCTTTTTTACTTGTTTCGATTCTCCACTACTTTTTTCTCCCTGGGTTGTTAATCCATTACAACCCTGTAAAGCCGCGTAAACTCGGTAGTGGGCGGGATTGAGGCGGTGCCACACTCTGCTGACGTCAAGCACGCGACCAAATCCTTCACAACAAAGAAAATGGCGGATTAGGAGTGGAGGATTTCCACGTTGCTTCTTCTCTGGCTTTTGAACACAATAAATGAATGTTTTTAACCGGAGAAGAGAGTTTTACAGGAGAAGACAACGTGCATTGAGAGAACACACATTGGAGCAGTACCAGAGACTCGTTGTTGCCATTGGGGAATATCAAGCAGCGGAATATGAAGCGGAATATGAAGCAGAGAGCTTAATTACCTAGCACATCAGGCACTTCAAGCACATCAAGCACACGAGGAAACAGTTTTTGGTAATTTAATGCTTTCTATTGTCATTTTATCGTCATGTCATTGTTGTGTACAGCATTTTGATGTCGCCAGGTTATCAGTATTAATATGTATGCTGTGTTTGTGTTCTAGTTGGCTGCGTTGTTGCAAAATCAACGCTGCAGACCATGGACCTGGGCAGTAAACCGTAGCTCACAGTGGTGGGTGAATATTGTCCCCAGCTTCTCAAGCACACAGTGGTTGCGGAACTTCCGGATGTCCGAGGACACTTTCACCTACTTGTGCCACAAATTGTGTCCATGCATGGAGCCTCATTCATGTGCATACATATGTCAAACGTTTGTTTTTTAAATAAAATTTGGTGCACTTTTCATCTACGTCTCCTCTGTTGTTCATAACGGTTAACTTTTAAGGGACAACTAATTAAATGCTAAAACCTTGTAATTGACCTTGGAATTATATGTGGATACTTGTTATATTTCCAATTAATCATAGCCCTATTTTACTTACAAAATAATTTAAATTACTTTAAAAAAAAAAGCCAATTCAACTGTAGTAAAATTCTTGTTTTTGTGTATCATTTTCCCATTGATAGTTATTTTTAAGGGATATGTGTTCAGGGATGGGAAATTACACGCTAAAACACCGTAGAAAATGACTGCAGAAAAATGCAGCAGCTGAACAACTCCCTTTTGGTTTGATTGAATTGCCAATTGACCTTGGAATTATATGTGGACACTTGTTATATTTCCAGTTAATCCTAGCCCACTTTTACTTACAAAATAATTTTAAAAATTTTAAAGAAAGGCAATCCAACTGTAGCACCATTTTGCATGTTGAGTGTCATTTGAGTATCATTTTCCCATCTATTGATATTTATAAGGCATATGTGTTCAGGGATGGGTAATTAGACGTTAAAACACCTTAGAAAAATGACTACTACAAAAAAGGCAGCAGCTAGACAACTCACTTTTGGTTTGATGGAATTGCAAATTGACCTTGGAATTATATGTGGAAAATTGTTATTTCCAGTTAATCCTAGCCCTATTTGTCTTACAAAATAAATTTAAAAATGTTAAAGAAAGTCAATCAAACTGTAGCACCATTTTTTATGTTGAGTGTCATTTGAGTACCATTTTCCAATCTATTGATATTTATAAGGGATATGTGTTCAGGGATGGGTAATTACACGTTAAAACACCTTAGAAAATCACTGCAAAAAAAAAAAAAACAGCAGCTAGACAACTCACTTTGGGTTTGATGGAATTGTCAATGGACCACGAAATTTTCTGATGAAACTTTTGTTATTCTTATTAAATACTGTGACATTGTCAGACTGGCCAACACCAAATTATAATTTTATTTTTCAAACCTATGACACTTTGGATGTATTGAATCAGAAAATCATAGGTTTATCATATTCATGTCAACGTTTACAACTACAAAACTGTTATATTTGGGTTTACATGTATGGGTATTTTCCCTTTATATTATACTAGACTCCTTATAATGTATTGAAATTCTCTGAATTTGGAATGACGATAGAACATTCAATTTACATGTACTTACCTTTTACCTACTTCGACTTTTACCTTCATCAGTGTCTACTGCTGAATGTAAAGTACACCTGTGCCTCTGCTTACAATTTAACTTGAACACTGTACACAATTTAGAGAAATGTATACAGCCGTGATAATTTTTATTAACTTTAACAATAACAATTACATTACCTTTAAAAATCGTGACACCTTTATGGATGAACAGTGGCATTTGGCTAATATGAGGCAATGGGATGTGTATGTAATTATTCGCCTTTCTCATTTAGTTATAACAGACAAACCACACTTTTATCCAAAAAAAATAACAATTTAATAACATTAGAAATATTCCCAAAACATGTTTAAAAACGGGGATTTTTCAGTACTTCGACCAGACTGCCAAAATGGTTTAGGAAAACTCTGTTGAAAGAAGCCGTCTCTGTCAGCTCATCCCTTCTGAATGCTTCTTCCTTCTCCTGGGCTGATTGCAGGTTTGCTGCAAGCATTCGTAGCTCCCGATGGTGTCTTTCGCGCTGTTCGTGGAGCCGTTGATGCTGTTCGAGCATCCTATCATGGGCCAGCATCTCAGGTTGTTATGAAAACACCCCTGCATCTAGTGTTTTTTTTAAACGTACAAAGACATTTTAAATCCCTTATTATGCGTCTAAAGAAAATAACAATAATCACATTAAAAAAACCGGGTGGTCATTTTCAGTTGTGCCTTACCAGAACTTGCCCGGGACATGACGGTTACTGATGGAGTTGCCGATATTGCGGACAATGGTCTCGACACCGATTCTGGCCCCCAGACAGACGCCGGAGTGATTCTAGAAGGAAAATGCACACAATACAGCTCACCAACAAAGTGCAACATGTACAGAAAACACCAAACTTTTTAACCAGAATACAATAATAAGCTTCTTTCAGCGTTTGGTTTAAGTGAATACTGAAATAAAAGCGTGAAGCTGCTACCTCACAGCAAGCTGCGGAGGTAGCCGGATATTAGCTGGCTAACCATCATCACTAACCATTGCCCACAATCGAAAAAATGTCTTTATTGCTTAAAAGAAGTGAGCTTTTGACCGAAAGGACCAATTGGCGAAAAGACAGACAATATTAAAACAACACTCACCGTCAACGTTTTCCAATTGCTTGGCCGTGTCGAGCACATTGTCTCTGCCATTGCTAGCAGGCCGATATGGCATCCATCTGCTCGTACCATTTCCACTCCTATCTACTCGCACCACTGCGTCCGTTATGGTCCTTTATGGCCCGATAATCGCTCTTCATTTTTTTTCTTTTGGACATCGTTAACACAATTGTGAAGCCGCTCACCGTGGTTACTCGCTGAAATTACAAATGGCGGTCGTGTAGCTTCAACAGAAAACGGACGCGTTTGTGACGTTACGCCCTGACCAATCAGCGGCTAGCAGTCGATTGATGTCAAATCACACCTTGCTTTTTCGCTCGGTTATACCCTGCCCTTAAACTGGCACGAAAATCGTATCAGTTAAAGCGGGTAGGGTACTGTGGAAAGAGCGAAAAAGTGAATAAAGTAGAAGTAAGTAAAGCTAAGGTGATACTTGTGGAAAAGTGCCTTTAGAGACGTCTGCAAGAGAGACGTGAAGGCCCTGGAGATCAACACAGAGCGCTGGGAGGACCTTGCAATGGACCGCTCCAAATGGAGAGGCACCCTGACCAGACAGCTCAAGGCGGGTGAAGAGAGACTGACTGCTGCAGCAGATGAAAAAAGGACCCGCAGGAAGAACCGCCACAAACCCAGCAGCACGGAGACCACCCACAAGTGCGACCTGTGTGACAAGGACTGCCATTCGCGCATCGGCCTATTCAGCCACAGGCGGTGCTGTTCCAGCAGAGTAGACGTTTAGGATTCTCTTCCATGGTCATCATAGACCGACGGAGGCCGACGAATATTAACAAACAGGTTGTTAATAAGTGTAGCAGTGTGAACTGTGATTCTACTGGGATGTGTTATTGTGGGATATAGACTCATACTGTGCATAGAATTCATGAACTCTGTAATTACATTTTGTTGAAATGGATTTAGTAAATCAATATTGAAGTCTCCACAGATTGCAACCATTTTCTTATTAGTTATATTATTGTACAGCTCGACTAACTTAACTCTGAATGTCTCAATGCAAGTTCCCGGTATTCTATATATACAACTTATAATTAGATTTTTTGTTTTATCTTGGTCAATCTCAACAGTAACATATTCCAGAATCCCTGGTAGTGCAAAGGACATTCCATTTACAAGTTTACACCTATACAGTTCATCAATATGCAATGCAACACCACCACCCTTTTTTTGAGATCTGTTAATATGAAACATCTGATGTCCCTCTATTGCCATCAAAGAAGCCTGCTCTTCACTGACCCAAGTTTCAGAGACTGTGATAGCTTTAAATGTTCTATCTAGCTGTTTTAAATAGTCCTGAATCTGCGGAAATACAAATACAAAATGCTGCCTCCCAAATACAAAATAAAAATCACAAACAAAAAAGCCGCAACACCAGAATCAGAATCAGAATCAGAATCAGCTTTATTGGCCAAGTATGCACAACACATACAAGGAATTTGACTTTGGCTAAAAACTTGCTCTCGTTGTTCAGGTGGAGGATTTAAATAAGATTTAAATAAGGATTCACTGACAACAGAGTATGTACAGTAAATTACAGTCTGTCCACGTTTCTATAAAAGGATGCAAATATATACAGGAATATATGCAGCTTATTTACTCAGACTATCTCCCAATGCAACTTCTCTGCCAGTTTCTGCTGCTGATCTGAAGTTTTTTCAGTCGATCTTAGCTGTGGGAGCAGCGGCTATTGGCACTGGCCGGAAACGAAGGCGGCGTGGTAAACGTACCGGTGCGCTAGTCAGGCTGAAGAAACGAGGATATCGCACGCCGCTCCCATCGATCCATCTGACCAATGTCTGCTCTTTGGCGAACAAAATGGACGAACTGCTGCTCTTGACTCACAAAAACCTGGATTTTAGCAGATCTGGCGCCCTGTGTTTCACGGAGTCCTGGCTGAGTGAACACATCCCGGACAGCGCGGTTCCCCTGGACGGATTCCAACTGTTTTGCGCTGATCGCAGCCGAGAACTCTCTGGAAAGACTAAAGGTGGTGGAATCAAAGGCAAAAGCTGTAACACAAATACAAAAGCATGCTAATGTTACCATCAGTGCGAATGCTAGCATGCTAACATTACTATACTAACATTATTATATAGCTGTTTATAAATTAACATGCTAACATTAGCATCGACGCTAATGTATTTTTTTATTTGTGTTGTGGCTCTAGTTTTCTTTACTACTTTAATTTGATTTATTGATTGATTTGATTGCTTGATAGATTTAACATGTTAAACTGTTATTTTCTTTGAAGTTTAGCAGATTTATTATTTCTTAAGACTAAAGCCAGTTATTAAAAAAAACAAACAAACAAAAAAAAATACCAAGGTGTGTGGTTGAATAACTTGTTTTAGAATAGCTTTTGACCTCTTAAGCACCAGAGTCCCCAAATTTGGGGGTATGACATCATTGCTCATTAAAAAAAGGAAAAAAAATCATATCAAATAAGACACCGTTTGGCACAGACAGTCATAGTGGGTTTTCAGAACAAAACCAACCAGTTGGAATTAGATGGAATGAATATCTGTAGTGATACTGTATATAAGTGAAATGTAATTATTTTTATTGTTAGGTACCTGAGAAGTCTAAATTATGTCATCTGTGCCAATGGGCACAGTCCGCCTAAATATTTTTTCACCAGCGCCTCTCTATAAAAAACTACTTTTCATTATTTCTGCAGTAATGTTGGTTTAAAAGTGATGGTTACATGCTCTGTTTTGATTTTCTAGAGGTTCTAGGCTACTACAGTATCATTCTAAAAGGATATTTAGTGTAAGAATGTAAATTTCTTTTCGGCAAGCATGAAATTTTCTATTTTCTGCTGTGTGCCATCTTCATTTATTCTGACCCAGTAGCATATACAGTAATTCTTATACCACTGAAATCATCTCACAAGTGTTACCTTTATTATGATACCATGATTATACAAATAAACTTTGTGGTGGCAGAGATACAGTATCTCACAAAAGTGAGTACATCCTTCACATTTTTGTAAATATTTTACTATATCTTTTCATGGGACAACACTGAAGATATGAAACTTTGATACAATGTAAAGTAGTCAGTGTACAGCTTGTATAACAGTGTAAATTTGCTGTCCCCTCAAAATAACTCAACACACAGCCATTAATGTCTAAACTGCTGGCAACAAAAGTGAGTACACCCCTCAGTGAAATTGTCCAAATTGTGCCCAAAGTGTCAATATTTTGTGTGGCCACCATTATTTTCCAGCACTGCCTTAACTCTCTTGGGCATGGAGTTCACTAGAGCTTCACAGGTTGCCACTGGAATCCTCTTCCACTCCTCCATGATGGCATCACAGAGTTGGTGGATGTTGGAGACCTTGTGCTCCTCCATCTTCCATTTGAGGATGCCCCACAGATGCTCAGTGGGGTTTAGGTCTGGAGACCCACTTGGCCAGTCCATCACCTTTACCCTCAGTTTCTTTAGCAAGGCAGTGGTCGTCTTGGAGGTGTGTGTGGGGTCGTTATCATGTTGGAATACTGCTCTGTGGCCCAGTTTCCGAAGGGAGGGGATCATGCTCTGCTTTAGTATGTCACCATACATGTTGGCATTCATGGTTCTCTCAACTGAACTGTAGCTCCCCAGTGCCGGCAGCACTCATGCAGCCCCAAACCATGACACTCCCACCACCACCATGCTTGACTGTAGTCAAGACACACTTTGTCTTTGTACTCCTCACCTAGTTGTCGCCACACACGCTTGACACCATCTGAACCAAATAAGTTTATCTTGTCTCATCAGACCACAGGATATGGTTCCAGTAATCCATGTCCTTAGTCTGCTTGTCTTCAGCAAACTGTTTGCAGGTTTTCTTGTGTATCATCTTTAAAAGGGGCTTCTTTTGGGGATGACAGCCATGCAGACCAATTTGATGCAGTGTATTGATGCAGTGTATGGTCTGAGCACTGACAGGCTGACCCCCCACCCTTCAACCTCTGCAGCAATGCTGGCAACACTCATATGTCTATTTTCAAAAGACAACCTCTGGATATGATGCTGAGCACGTGCACTAATCTTCTTTGGGTGACCATGGTGAGCCGTGTTCTGTTGGCAATCTTCTTATAGCCTAGGCCATCTTTATGTAGAGCAACAATTTTTTTTTTTCAGATCCTCAGAGAGTTCTTTGCCATGAGGTACCATGTTGAACTTCCAGTGACTAGTATGAGCGAGTGTGAGAGTGATAACACCAAATTTAACCCTTATTGTGACAAGATTTCATGGAAGGATAGCGCCCCCACTGTCATAGGCGCAGCGCTGCGCTTGTCATGTGTTATATGACATGACCAAAAACTACCCAGTTGATTTAAGTTGTACAAAGGATTCCACCTCACAAAGTGGCAGACACGTATAACTTACTGCTCTTGCCTTGGAGAGCTTATGGCAGACATAGAACCAACCTGAAAACTCACCAGAGAAGAAGAGTTTGTGAACAAATCTAGATCTTGCAAGAATGAGGAAGCATTTGCTCCCAAATTTGCCAACTATGATTCTTAAAGGAGATTATTTAGCTTATGAGGGTAAATATCTACATTTTGTTAAAACAGAGGGTGGGCGAAGCTGGCTGATGTTCACCTGCTGCCGACGCAATCGTCATGTGACTGGGTAGAACAATCGTGCCAGTTCCATGTTATCATATACAATAAATAGCAGCGGAATTAAAGCAAAATTGAGGTGGAATAATCAAAACAGTTTCTGGATGTGGGAGAGAAAGCGCAAATGACCGACAGAAGGCAAAATAATGACCTAGATGGATGAAAATGAATGAAGCAAGAGCCGCCAGACCAGCGGTAAGTGATGAAAAACAAAACAAAAAGTAGTGTCAAAAAAAACAAAACATTCTTTGTGTAAATATGTCCAAAGTCCACTTATGACTGAAAGTTATGTAATTCGATATGGCTACTTTGGCATTATGCAAATTAGATGCATAAATTTACTCCTATCTCAAAGTTTGGATCATATTCTACATCTTTCTAATTGACAGTAAGCCATTGTCTCTTACCACTTTCAAGTTATAGCTTTGGAAATCTGACATCTGAACTGAATATTTTCTTGAAAAAAATCTTGACCACTAGGGGCTTATGGCACAATAGAGTGCCTGTGGCAGTCATTGGGTTAATACTCCTGCTCTCCATTCACACCTGAGACCTTGTAACACTAACGAGTCACACGACACCGAGGAGGGAAAATGGCTTATTTGGCACAATTTGGACATTTTCACTGAGGGGTGTACTCACTTTTGTTGCCAGCGGTTTAGACATTAATGGCTGTGTGTTGTTATTTTGAGGGGACAGCGAATTTACACTGTTATGTCAGCTGTACACTGGCGACTTTACATTGCATCAAAGGGACATATCTTCAGTGTTGTCCCATGAAAAGATAAAGTATTTACAAAAACGTAAGGGTTGTACTTTTGTGAGATATTGTATACTCAGTTAATTGGGGGCATACTTTTTTTGAGCAGACTTTACAAAAATAGGTCTGTGCTTAAGAGGTAAAGTCCTGTAGTTTCCTTTATTTGTTTACTGATTTATTTACTTAGTAAAGTAAAGCTAGAAATAAAACACACTTAAGGTTGTTTTTGGAGAAAAAAAATCAGTTTGTTAAACTGAGGAGGAACATGACAATGTTATCTGGATAAATGGTGACATGTTTCAGAAGTGAAAAAAAAATGCTTGGGTCCATTTGATTTGACTGAGCTTTCATACAGTATAATCACTGAGGTAGTTTTCAATATTTCTCCTGATAGAGTAGGGGTGCCATATTCATAACAGAGTTTCAATAAAGTAGTAATTTATCAGACGTATTGTTGCTACATCAGAGTAGAGAGAAAAGCATGAGAAGTGACAGATGAAGAATGACACCAAAGAAGGAGCCATCTGCAGCTGGCTCATGGAAGTCTGCACGGGGAGACATGCAGTCGGAAAATAGGGAGAAAATAAGAGATGGGAAAAACGCAGCGGAACAAGAGCAGGCCAACTGAGACGTAAGCATGCCTTTTCCTAATGATAGAATTATTACCCTTCTCCATCTGCCACTTAACCATAACTGGCCAATCACAGCTGCTTTTCAGACTGCGTTGGTTCTGTTAGGCACTCCCATCTGGACTCGCTGCAAAATCGAGGATGCAATCAGATGCTCAGATGTCAGTGAGATAGGAAAAGTTGTAGTGTGGACTGGGTTTCATATGTCTCATGGTGTCTGTGTGTGCATTTGGACGTCCTACAGTAACGTATAGTAATTAATGCCCCCCCTCCCTATCTGCCATCTTTTTCAAAATTGAAAGTGAAAGAATGACACCTTGATGAGCATTTGGCATGTTGGGCAACGCTTCTGCCAGCAGACGATATGCATGACTGGCTGTGTGTGCTGGTGTGTTTGTGGCATTTACTGTATGCTTTTGTAAGAAGTCTTATAACCTCTGTTTTGCCCTTTTCATACACTATCTTGACTCCTGAGTGAATCCTTTTGATTGGTTTTGGCTTGTCTTGCTGCACACCTGTCTGCAAATCTTTGGTTAGCATGGGATATGAAGATGCTGTTTGACAGCATGCCTTTTTTAAAACCATATCTTGTCTGTCTCCTGTTGTCTCCCTTTTCCATAAAATTGAACAGCTGCCTTTTGCCCATCTGAGCTGGTTGTGCCCAGGATGGGGGGGGGGGGGATTTGAATGACTTGGTATGCAGTGGCAGCACCATTCTCTTTCATTGCTGGAGCCTTCCCCTTATCTCCGTAATGGATTATGAGCAAGGGAACAAAAACAGAAGGCGGCAGACTGAGAATGATTGGACTCCCTGCAAAGGGCCAGCAGGAACTGCAGCCAGATAAATAAAACACTCTGCTTGTATATTTCCTCTTTTCCTGAATCACAGATGTTATTAAGCAAGAGGACAATTGGAACAGCTTGTAGTTAAGAGGCATTTGAGCTTCTGGTGTCTTTGAATTTTGATTTGTCTGCTGGCTGGTGGTAGAATAGGTGTGTTTTCATACTGACTGCAGACAGCTGACCTGTGGTTGTGTGCTAATTGGTGTTATTGAGTGATTGGAATGATTTTTTTGTTTTGTTTCTCTTTAATGGAAATAATAAATAAATAAATAAATAACCTGATACTCAGTGCTGTAGGTCTAATGTTGCTGTAAAGACCTTAGAAAGATTAATCCCGGGACAAGCTGATGTCTTGGTGTTGATTAGGGATGCTTTGAATGGGAATATTTCATTTTGATAGATTACAGACTAATAGTATCACTATATTAATACTATTGACAACATTTTCATTTAAAGCTCTGTTGGGCTGGATTTGGATTTTTATCAATACAGTTACCTGTCATCTGCTTGTCTATTCTTAATACGTTGACACCAGCTTTCGTAGGCTTTGCTTCCCCATATTTGAGAAAAAGATCACTTTTGTCCTATTAGAAATATAAACTGTATACAATGGACATGGCTTTCTGTCTCATATGTGAGCCCGAGACGGAAGTGACATGAACTTTCACTTCTGTTTGAGACTGGAAAAAAAGCAAAAAACAAACAGTCTGCCCATTTGAAGTGTATGAGTAACTATATGGCAGTTTTAAGTCATCTCGTAAGTTTGCCTTTAATTGCTTCCGATACATCACATTGCCTTTCTAGCAAATGTCATAGTACAGTAATGTTAAGTACTTCTGATTGGCTAACAGGTTGTCAAACCCATTGCCAGTGAGCTTTAGGTCAAAACTTCACATCAGCACCTGGTTAATCAAAGGATAACTTCACAGTTGCTACATACTGTACACCTCTTATATGTAGTCTAATAAGACAACAAGGTAACGTTTATTAATATATTTAACGTTGTTTAAAACCTCACAATTTGTATCAGCTTAAAATGATTTTTATTGCATTACTGTCAGAGTACAGAAGCAGCAGTGAGTGGGCCCTATTTAGCTTAGGGCTTGCCATTAGCCTAATTGTTAACACAAGAGCATGTTGCTGAAGGGCAGTGATCCCTGGTTTAATTTCCACCTAGAGCAATCGCCTGCTCATCATTCCATTTCGTGTTTGTCCGTTAAACATATCTGTCCAATGAAGGCAAAAATTTTTTCAAAGAGGTGTGACGGCACACAGTCTCCTGCGCACCGGTATTAGGCGCAAGTCATGCACCCATGTCGACGCGACACAGCTATGAAGACATCGATGCCGCAGCATTGTGCGTTCCTATTGTGTCGCCCGACATGCACCTCTCCAGAGAAGGAGAGGTACACGACAGCGATGCAGACCATAAGAGCTGTGATCGGTCCGCTTTGTCTCCTCCTTCACATTTCCTGGTTCTAGTCACTGCTCCGCTCTGCCTGTTCACAGCGGCACAACTTCAAGGCAAGTTGGTTAAAATGGTAAATGGCTTTCACTTATATAGCACATTTTTCTCATCTCTGGATGACCAAAGCACTTTACAGATCCTGCTATCCACCAATTCACACACAGATGGCGGCAGAGCTGCCATACACAGGCGCTGACCTGACTCACCAGGAGCAATTGGGGGTTCAGTGGCTTGCTCAAGGACACTTCAACACGCAGACTGCAGACAGAGCGGGAATCAAACCCTTGACAAGTTGATCAAGTTTGCGGACGACACCTCCCTCATCGGGCTCATCTCCAACGGCGACGAGTCCGCCTACAGGAGAGAGGTGGCCCAGCTGGCGTCCTGGTGCAGCAATAACAACCTGCAGCTGAACGCTCTGAAGACAGTGGAGATGATTGTAGACTTCAGGAAAGTCACTACTCCTCTGCCCCCCCTCACCCTCTCAGGCTCTCCCATCACCACTGCTGATTTCTTCCGCTTCCTAGGCACCACCATCACCAGGGACCTCAAATGGGAGCTGACCATCAGCTCACTCATCAAAAAAGCCCAGCAGAGGATGTTCTTCCTGCGGCAGCTGAGGAAGCTCAAGCTACCCACCAAGATGTTAGTGCAGTTCTACACAGCCATCATCGAGTCCATCCTCACCACCTCCATAACCGTGTGGTACGCAGGAGCCACTGCCAGGGACAGACTAAGGCTGCAGCGCGTCGTGCGCACTGCTGAGAAGGTGATCGGCTGCAAGCTCCCATCTCTCCAGGATCTGTACATCTCCAGGACCCGGAGGCGTGCTGGCCGGATCATAGCCGATCCCTCACACCCTGGTCACGTACTGTTTGCCCCCCTCCCCTCTGGTAGAAGACTTCGGTCCATCCAGACTAAAACCTCCCGTCACATGAACAGCTTCTTCCCCTCTGCCATTAGACTACTGAACACTAAGTGACTCTCGTGCACCATGTACAGCAGCTCAACCAGACTCATGTCAATCATCACTGTTTTCTTCCTGCATTACCGACTGCACTATATAGTTCTCCACAGTATCTGCTGCTGGCTAATATATATTTTAACTGTTGACCAGTATCACTTAATCTTATCCTACACTTTATTACATGTATAGTTTATTTCTCTTTATTTCTCTTATCTTATCATGTTTAATGTTGCAGCATTGTACCGAGACAAATTCCTAGTTTGTGTACTACATGAACAATGGCAATAAACCTGATTCTGATTCTGATTCTGATTCTGACCCTCCGATCAGTAGTAAGCCACACTACACCTGCGCCACAGCCGCCCAACAGCGGTCCAAATTCAAAACAATATTGAGGAAATAAGCACATACAGAACATTTTGTGGCTTGTCACAGCCCCAGTAATTACACAGATTGTCAATAACAGCAGCGGCGGTGGTCACACGCACTGTTTTCTCCGACTTCTCTTTTTCTCTGTGTAACAATCGTATTAAAAATTGCTTTTTCTTAATATTTATTAGCTCCAACTCCATTACAATCTGCTCTTTTCCATTGCTGTTTCATAAACAAAAAACACGACAAACACAAATAACTACACATATTGGCTGAAACCTATTTTGGCAATGGAACAACGCATTTCAACCAACACACAAGAAAAAATTGCTGATCACTGTGTCGGTGACGGATGCCGGTAATGCCGTCGATATGATGTGGATGCATAAATCCAGCTTTATGGTGCATGTTATGTCCAAGCGCTTTTGATCAGGAACAAAGAGGTCTGTTGTCAAAAATGCTTTGTTTAATGCTATTTCAGTGGTGTGTTTTGAAATTGCACAGCTCCGAAGCTTATGTGGAAGCAGCATGTGCTGGGATTTTCTGTTATTTTAATGGTGAGAGTTATAACAGTCATAATATAATTGCCCATCATTTTATTTATATGATCTCTGTGAATAAATCTCATAGCTGCTAAATAATTCAGAAAATACAGAGTTCTTCTCATTTGCGGAATAAATTCTGCTTTGGACTTACGAGGTTTTTGCCTGACAGTACAAACAAAATACACTTCCTCCAAGTCGCAATCCATATCAACTAGAATTTATTATCCATCCATCCATCCATCCATCCTCTACCACTTTTCTGGAGGTCCAGGTCGCAGAGACAGCAGTTCAAGCAGAGTAGCCCAGACTTCCCTCTCCCCAGCCACCTGCTCCAGCTCTTCAGAGAGGATACCAAGGCGTTCCCAGACCAGCTGGGAGACATAGTCTCTCCAGCGAGTCCTGGGTCTGCCCCGGGGTCTCCTCCCAGTGGGATGTGCGTGAAACACCTCAAGTTGGAGGCGTCCAGGAGGCATCCTGATCAGATGCCCAAACCACCTCAACTGGCTCCTTCAATGTGGAGGAGCAGCGGTTCTACTCTGAGCCTCTCCCGGATGACTGAGTTCCTCACCCTATCTCTGAGGGTGAGTCCAGCGATCCTATGGAGAAAGCTCATTTCAGCTGCTTGTATCTGTGATCTCGTTCTTTTGGTCATTACCCAAAGCTCCTGACCATAGGTGAGAGTAGGAACGTAGATTGACTGGTAAATCGACAGCTTTGCCTTAGAACTCAGCTCCTTCTTCACCACAACAGACCAGTACAACGTCTGCATCACTGCAGATGCTGCTCTGATTTGTCTGTCAATCTCTCGCCCCATTCTCCCCTCACTCGTGAATAAGACCCCAAGATACTTAAACTCCTCCACTTGGGGCAGGAGCTTGTCCCCAACCCAGAGAGGACAATCCACCTTTTTCCAGCTGAGGACCATGGTCTCGGACTTGGAGGTACTGATTCTCATCCCAGCCGCTTCACACTCAGGTTCAGGTTCAGGTTCAGGTTACTTTATTTGTACCCATAGGTAGATTTGTTTTGCAGTTGGTGACATCCATATTTACAAGCCACTAATTACATTCAACATAGACACAAACACAGGCACACATCTTACAAAATAGGTAAATATAAAATATGTACAATATAATTTCATAGCTTGTTCAACTCTTTGACAGCAGCAGGGACAAAGCTGTTTTTGTAGCGCTGGGTTCTACTTTTTGGGACAGCAAACCTCCGTCTGGAGGGAAGAAGCTGAAAGTTGCAGTGCAAAGGGTGGGAGTCATCATTTAAAATCGAGTCGGCCATCCTCTGTACTTGTCTGGTGTACAGGGATGTCAGGCTCAGCTGTGACTCACCAAGCAAACGACTGGACCATCTGACTACCTGATCCAAGGATTTCCTCTGTTTCAGTTTTATCTGACCAAACCATGACATTAAAGAAAATGATAAAACAGATTCAATAAAAGCCCGATAGAACATAGTCATTATGGTTTGGTGCGGCAAACCGTCCCAGCGGCAAACCGTCCCAGCAAGAACTATAGGTCATTGCTGGATGAAGCCAGCAGGCCAACATCATCTGCAAACAGCAGAGATGAGATCCTGTGGTCACCAAGCATGACACCCTCCGTTCCCTGGCTGTGCCTAGAAATCCTGTCCATAAAAACTATGAACAGGATCGGTGACAAAGGACAGCCCTGGTGGAGTCCAACTCTCACTGGGAATGAGTCCGACCAAGTGTTAGCAATACAAACCAAACTCTCACAACGGTCGTACAGAGACCGAATAGCTCGTAACAACAAGCCCGATACCCCATACTCCCAAAGTACCCCCCACAAAA
The DNA here is from genome assembly GCA_020510985.1 of Pholidichthys leucotaenia. Classification (NCBI taxonomy): domain Eukaryota; kingdom Metazoa; phylum Chordata; class Actinopteri; order Cichliformes; family Pholidichthyidae; genus Pholidichthys; species Pholidichthys leucotaenia. The sequence continues at coordinate 226,380,202 of CM035836.1, forward strand.
AACCACGAGGGATGCGGTTGAATGCCTTCTCTAAGTCCACAAAACACATGCAAACTGGTTGGGCAAACTCCCACGAACCCTCGAGGATTCTCGAGAGGGTAAAGAGCTGGTCTGATGTGCCACGGCCAGGACGAAAACCACATTGCTCCTCCTGAATCCGAGGTTCGACCAACGGCCGGACTGTCCTCTCCAGTACCTTACCATAGACCTTCCCAGGGAGGCTGAGGAGCGTGATCCCTCTAAAGTTGGAGAATTTATTATAGTTTACAAAAAAATATATTTTCCTAATTCACCGTGGCCTACTCCGCTGCACATTTTATATGCTGTGTTGTCAACCGTAGAAGTCACTGATATTTTAACAGTCTGTACACATGTGAAGAGCATGTATGCACTCAGTGAAAAATAACCGTGAACATAAGTTAAAGGGGTGTCTAGTTATTTTACAAGTAAAATTTAAAAAATTCCAGTTGAATACAGAAGTAATGGTTATTTATGATTCCATGATTCCATTATGTTAAGTTTTAAGCATAATTAGATAGTTATCATGATAATATTATTTATCATGATAATTATGACCAGAATAATTGTAAGATGAAACTTTAATACCATCCCATGCCTACTGGCAGGTATCTTTACTGATATCATTTACACTGTCTTCCCAAATGTGCTAAATGTTGTTGTAGTTGTTATACCCCCCCCCCCAAAAAAAAAAAATCACTGCCTGCATTTACTTGAACAATGGTAAGAGCCTTCCACTGGATAATTAATACAGTGATTAATATATTTGAGCTGCCACAGGGTTTTTTTTTTTTTAACCATAAATGATACAGTTTGTAGCTTATAATTTCTTAAACACTTATATAAGAAGACATAACTCATATTCATGGAAAGATGTTCGTGTTTTTCAGAAGTGTTGAACTGTTAGCCTGCATCAAGTAAAGAAAACATTTAATGACTTTTGGGGGGGGGGGGGGGTAGAATAGTTTTTAAATGCATTGCAGTGCATGATGGAAGATTCTGGATTGATGTCCAAACGTCAAAAAGTAGACTTTTAAATGTCCAGAATCCAGCAGCAACCCATGTCTGCTTCCAGAGCCGGAGTGGAAGTAGCCAAATGTTACATTCCTGGTGACCTGGCCCTTCCATCTTTCAGGAGAATAAATCCTGAATTTGAAAAACAATGTATTGTTTATTTAAGCAATATTACACAGGACGTCTTTGGCCCTCTGTTTTGTCGGGCCTACAATGAATTACCACAGTTATATAATTATAGATACCGTACAACCTTGAGTGTAATATTGCTTTGATTCAAGATTTCCACAAGCACAATTTATTAAATGACAGCAATACAGGACAAAGTGTTATGATTTTTGTTTTTTTAGCCAGTTATTTTGCTCCACTGAGAAAAATAGTCCCTTTCTTACTGTTGCTAAGCACCTCAATGAGCACAATATAGAAAGGAATAGGTCTCTTGTCATTTCACATACATGTAACCAAATTAAGTATTGTCCAGAGCATAAGTCAGTGTTTAAATGCATTTCACTTCATCTGTTGTGTGCATTTTGTGGGTCTTGTTGAGTTGCTGCAGTGGCTAGTTTGTAACAACAAAGTAAGGGCGGGACTTCTGAGTCAGGATGGTCTGGTGTTGGTCTGTCTCTTTTCAAACAGCGCCTCACTGTGGAAACTAAGCATATGCACATTTATAAGAGGAGATTTCATCATGTCACAGTTGAGCATATACTATAGTAAGTAATTATTTTGATAGCTTGGTTCTTTATTCTATTTGTCAGATAATTAATATGAAATAATTACACATAGCTTTACTTAAGAAGAAATCTGAGACGTCATGAGTGATTTGGTTTAATTTATTGGGACATGAATGTACAGTTGAAACCAAAAGTTTACATACACTGTATAAAAACACACAGCATTTTTTTTCTCACTGTGTGACATAAAATCAGACTAAACTTTTCCTGTTTTACAGTATCTCACAATAGTGAGTACACCCCTCACATTTTTGTAAATATTTTATTATATCTTTTCATGGGACAACAGTGAAGATATGACACTTTAATACAATGTAAAGTAGTCAGTGAACAGCTTGTATAACAGTGTAAATTTGCTGCCCCCTCAAAATAGCACACAGCCATTAATGTCTAAACCACTGGCAACAAAAGTGAGTACACCCCTAAGTGAAAATGTCCAACTTGTGCCCAACATGTCAATATTTTGTGTGGCCACCATTATTTTCCAGCACTGCCTTAACTTTCTTGGGCATGGAGTTCACTAGAGCTTCACAGGTTGCCACTGGAATCCTCTTCCACTCCTCCATGATGACATCATGGAGCTGGTGGATGTGAGAGAACTTGCACTCCTCCATCTTCCGTTTGAGGATGCCCCACAGATGCTCAGTAGGGTTTAGGTCTGGAGACCCACTTGGCCAGTCCATCACCTTTACCCTCAGTTTTTTTAGCAAGGCAGTGGTCGTCTTGGAGGTGTGTGTGGGGTCGTTATCATGTTGGAATACTGCCCTGCGGCCCAGTTTCCGAAGGGAGGGGATCATGCTCTGCTTCAGTATGTCACCATACATGTTGGCATTCATGGTTCCCTCAACTGAACTGTAGCTCCCCTGTGCCGGCAGAACTCATGCAGCCCCAAACCATGACACTCCCACCACCACCATGCTTGACTGTAGGCAAGACACACTTGTCTTTGTACTCCTTTCCTGATTGTCGCCACACACGCTTGACACCATCTGAACCAAATAAGTTTATCTTGGTCTCATTAGACCACAGGACATGGCTCTGGTCATCCATGTCCTTAGTCTGCTTGTCTTCAGCAAACTGTTTGCAGGTTTTCTTGTGCATCATCTTTAAAAGGGGCTTCCTTCTGGGACGACAGCCATGCAGACCAATTTGATGCAATGTATGGTCTGAGCACTGACAGGCTGATCCCCCACCCCTTCAACCTCTGCAGCAATGCTGGCAACAGTAAATATTGAAGCAACTTCTCAAGGCATCAGCCAGGAAGTTAAAGCGGGTCTTCCAAGGGGACAGTGACCCTAAGCATAATACCAAATTACTTACAAAGCAACTTCAGGACAATAAAGTCAGTGTTTTGGAGTGACCTTCACAAAGCTCTGATCTCAGTCCCATAGAAAATTTGTGGGTAAATCAGAAAAGACGTGTGACCAAGGAGGTCTACAAACCTGACTCAGTTCCACCAGTTCTGTCAGAAGGAATGGGCCAGAGTTCCAGCAAACTATTTTGAGAAGTTTGTGGAAGGATACCCAAAATTTTTGACCCAAATCATACAGTTTAAAGGCAAAGCTACCAAATACTAAGGACGTATACAAACTTCTGACTTCTAAGAAAGTAATAAGAAAAAATCTAAAAAAAAAAAAAATTAGCAAATAGAAATAATTTTTGTAATCCTAACTAACCTAAAAGAGGAAAAGTTTAGTCTGATTTCATGTCAGACAGTGAGGGGAAAAAAAGGTTATTTGTCTTTATATAGAGTGTATGTAAATACAGTATCTGGTTTCAACTGTATTTGAGTTCTTTATTTCCAAACATGTGTCAATAATGTTTTGCTAGGAAATCTGTTTATGGCTGGATGGATGGATGGATGTTAAAATGGTTCTTGCTGTCTGCTTCAGAAGTTACTTGATCCTCACTTTGAACATGTGGTTTTATCTTCTGATTTGTGGGTTTGTGAGGCCTACAGCTAGCTCAATAGCCATGTCAGATGGTTGCTGCGATTCTGCTCACCCATGTGGATGGATGGATGGTGTTTTGTCTTGTAGCATTTTTCCAGATTTATCTTTGACCTCCTCTGTGTAAGACCTTGCAGATTCAGTTTCTTTTATTTCTGTGGTCTTACTACAGTAAAAGATGAGAAATCCAGTTGAAGCCTCTTCTGCCAAACAGTTCTCTGTGTGTTCCATAAGTACTCCAGAGGAAAAAAAGCATTTGTGAGAGCAATAACCTTCGGGGGTTGCACCAAATAAAAATGCTTTTTTTTCTAACCCCCCTCACACCTCACTCAAGAAGTGTTTGCTTGTTTTCTGTTACTATTCGCTCTTTCTCTATATATCTTTCTCTCTCTATCTCGTTTTTATCTTTGATTTGAACTCTGACATCCAAGTCTGCCCCAGGATGTCTGTCACAAACTGCAGTCCAACGTTGTGACAATGCTTTTTTTCTTCCCGTGCCTTTTATGACCTTCTTTTCTTCCTCTTTCTGTTCTTTTTTTCTGTTTTTTCCCTCTCAAGGTCTGGCGCACCTGACGTTAAACGACCAAGGTATGGGTTCATTCTTTTTTATTTTGGTTCTGTTTTTTTAGAGGAGTTGACTCAGCATTTTTGCGCACCCCCCCAACCCAGCCCCTAAAACTACTGCTATCCTTCACAATTTGCTCCCCTGCTTTCTACCGTCCCTCTATGCCATATCTCTCCATTTTCTCCCAAGTCCTCCCTTGCCTTTTAATCCTTTGCTACATCCTTCCCTGTCGCTACTTCCCTTCCCCGTCGCCTTCCCCGTCTGTTCTTTTTTGGTTCTGCCCCACGCATCTCCTCCCTCTTCCCGCTGCCATATCGCTGTGCTTTTCTGTGGCCTCCACCAATATGTGTCCCACCCTTTTGTCCTGTCCAATGGCTCACGTCCTGGACCTTCACCTCTGACCACCTTTGACCCCGACGACCTGACACCCGGGGCTGAAGGTAACACTTTTCTGCTCTCCCTTCTGCTTGGTTTTAACCACAAATAAGAACGCAAATTGAAAAAAACTGCTGAATCCATTGGAAATGTGTTTGCTGGTCAAGGATACAGAAGCAAAACTATGTCCAGACTCCCATTCACTAACACTTCAAGGTGAAAGTGTTGTCGAATGCGCAGAGTTTCTCGTCACCACTCTGCTGACATTCCTATTGTTTGGCATTCAGATTGTTAAAAGGGCAATGGTTAGAGTTCTGATAAATTTTGAATTGTGTTCTTCTGTTTATTAAGGCAATATTTGCATTTGTTTTGACTTGAGTATGAAAACTGTATGTTGTTCCAATGTTTCTTTGTGTACATTTACCCCACATTTGCAATGTCACAAAAAAGGTGTTTGATCTTTGCTATGCTTTTTCTCTCCATCAGCTTGAAAGCATCTCATCTTCTAAGCTTTGGGTACTTGACATATACTAAAGTGGGGTTAAATCTTAATGCTATCACCTGATGTCAGTTTGCCTACTTTCCCTACTAAAATGTTTCTTAGCGCATACACTTACCTCCAAGTTTGACTGTTTAATCTCCTCCACAGTTATGTTCTCCTCATTCTCTGACCTTTCTCTCTCTGGCCTTATACTGAGAGCTGTTCAAAGAAAAAAGTGTTAAAGCAAAGTTCACCAGAGAAAAAGGAAAATGAACAAGTGCGGTGCATGTTCTGACCTTTACTGGGGCACAGAGAGAGCTTCTTCTCCTCTATTAATGTCTATGATTCAGGCAGACTTCACCTGAGGCTTCTTTCCTTTCACTTAAGCCTCTGCTTTGGTTCTTGCTTTCATGTCCCTTAATCATTGTTTTCCTGCCGATTCAATCACTAGCTCAGCGGAAAAAAGCACTTTAATTTAAAAGAAAAATGCTATGACTTTAAAATGTTTCTCTTTTGTAAATCCTTGGTAACATCAGTCCCTTTGCTAAATTTCAAAGTGCACCATTTGTTTGAGGTTAGGCCTTTACTATTAATGCAAATAAACTACTTAACTGCAACAGCAGTATCAAAGGTTTTAACTGATGAAACATGACTAATGAAGACTAAAGAAAAAAAATAAAAAAAAAAAAAAAAAAAAAAATTATATATATATATATATATATATATATATATATATATATATATATATCAGGAAAAGTGACTCAGTTACTTAATCAACTGGGTTCTGTATTAATTTACTTTTGCAAATCCAGACAAGTACACACCTCTATTGTCTTAATGTGAACTTCATTCCAATCTGCTTACAAGTGTATTTGTAACCTTGTATTTCTATTTCATCATCATCTATGGTAAGCTTTAGTCTTTGTAGTCAAAGCCTTTCATTTATTTATTTTTTTTATTTCAGCAGATTTCTACAATTTTAGCCTTTCTTCGTAATTGCAGCTTTACTCTTGCTAGTCAGTTATAGAACATGCTCAATACAATATCCCCATCTGTAAATACATCAGTAAATCAGTTCTTTCCTTTGTTGTCTGCTCTGAATTGCATAATCAAGCTGCTGTCAGATGTATAAATAGCAATATTATTTGTAAGATTTTTTAAAAAAACAAACAAGCACTACTTTGTCATCTCTTTTTTCCCAGCCATGACTGTAATGCAGTGGATAGGGCCAAATAGATCATTGGGTCTGCCACCAAACCCTCCATGGCAGTGACGTGCGGTCAGGGGAGGCAGGTGAGGCTTAAAATCAATCAGAGGCTGGGCAGTACCGTTGCCCCAACAGGAGGGGGCGTACTTGAGGACCATAAGCTCAGTTTTGTTTTGTTTTTTAAATAAAAGATAAAATAAAAAATCATCATCTATATTAATGATATATGTAAATCATCACAAATTCTAAAATTTATATCATTTGCAGATGACACAAACGTTGTAGGTTCAGGAGAGAATTTACAGCAACTGTTGGACATTATCACTTCGGAATTCAGCAAAATTAAAAACTGGTTTGATAAGTTTCCACTAAATTTAAGCAAGATAAAAATTATGGTATTTAGTAACAATAAAATAAATCAGCAAGTACGGTTACAAATTGAGGGTGTAGATATAGAAAGAGTGCATGAAATTAAATTCCTTGGGGTGATAATAGATGACAAAATTAGCTGGAAATGTCATGTCAAATACATCTGCTCTAAATTGTCCAGAAGCATTTCTGTAATGGCTAAAACAAAACATTTCCTAGACATGAAGTCATTATACATTTTATACTATTCATTGGGGTTATCTTATTTACAGTACTGTGTTGAGGTTTGGGGAAACACATATAAAACTACACTTAAACCACTATTTATTATGCAAAAAAGAGCAATTAGACCAATTCATAACCTTTTTCTTTGAACATACAAATCCATTATTTGTTAAGTCTAAAATAATGAAATTTTTTGATATTGCAGAATTTCAAATGGCACAATTTTTGTATAAAATTAGGAATGATTTATTACCAATTCACCTACAGAAAATGTTTTCTGATAGAGATGGGAGGTATGTTTTAAGGGGAACTTTAAACTTCAAAACTCAATGAATTCAAACAACATTAAAAATATTTAGTATTACATTTATTGGAGTGAAGATTTGGAACAAACTCGATGTGGATTTAAAGAAATGTTCAACCATTAGTCAGTTTAAAAATAAATATAAATGTAAAATATTTAGACGGTACATAGAAATGGGGAATAAGAAAAATTAGGGGTCTATATATTGTGCTATTGTGTTATTTTTTTAATTGTATTTTTTTCCTAACACTATTTAAATGACCTATATATTTAGTTGACGTTTATTATAAATGGCTTTAATTATATGAAAATGTAATATAAATGTAAAGGTGAGGTTTAAAAAAATATGGAGTGTCCTTATATTTTATGTTTGTAATTTTGGTTATGTGTTATCGATTAAGGGGTAGGCTTTATTAAGTTTATTACTTCGGCCTACTCCTTTTTTGAGCATGTTAAAATGATGCTGGACAAAGCTGTCTGTCTTTGACACATTGATTTATTCATTGTTGTTTTGGTTATTAATATTTTTTGAAATCATTTTACATGTTTAGAAAGAAAGAAAGGAAGAAGGTAAGGACATTTTTTGAACAAAGTCACAATGATTTTTGTCCAGAAGGATAGGCAAATTTATTTCATTTATAAATAAAGGTAAGACCATGCATGCATAGTAGTTGCAAATACTACTAATAATTTGTAATGAGTGTAAATTGTGGAGCTGCAGCACACAGAGAGATGCAGCTCTCTGTACTCAAGGAGAGTGATAAAATGAAAACATGAACTTCTATTACTGCCTTTTCTGTGTATTCCGTCAAGAGGTAATTTAATAAAATACCTTACTCTTGTTTTGTTAAAAAGTATTTATAAAATCTGATTTGTAAATCAGACTCTGAAAGCATCACAGCCTCACCGGAAATGAAACTGACCGCACGTCACTGCTGCGTGGTAATATGTAGGTGTCAGGTAAAATGTTTCTACCCATTAAATAAATAAGCTGCAGGCCCTGATCTCAACATATTAGACATTTAGATGCAATTTCTAGGGCTTTGTGTTTACTAAAACTAAAACGCACTGAGCACCAAGCTAAAAGGCAGAATGTACCATATTTATGATCATTGGTATTACCCGGCTTGGGGTGGGGGGGAGGGGTTCAAGCTTTGGTACACGGTTTCCCCTTTTTCAATTGGATGTATTTTTTAATGTAATTGCAATAATCAAAATATCATTGGGGCAGCTAAACAGTCAAATAGGAATATTGGCTATGTTGGTGAATTGTGCCTTGAATTCATGATACAATGATATACAGTAATAAATATGATAAAAAAAAAAAGATCTTTATTCTCTCACTATGCCAGTTTGGTAAAAATGTAAATTACCCAGAGCATGGGCATCTAAAGTGAAATGGGTGATTCAGTTTCTTTCATCAAGCACTGGCTGGGAAGTAATTTACACTGATTAGCTTTGGAGCCACAATTAATACATTTGTTCATAATGGACAAGGCAAAATTATCTTAAAATAGAAAAAAGAAAAAAATCATCAATGTTATTCCATTTACAAATATCGTTGTTGTTACTACTTTTTTAGCGATCTACTGTGTGTACGTCTTGGCTTTCCATAGTGTGCGTGCGAGAACTTTTGCACGTGCATGTCATGATAACCATGATTTAAACTAAAATGAAAAAGTATGGTATCAGAGACAGGTGCCTTAGCCATCACATAACCAGGCCAAGAAAATCAATGTCAGTCTCCTGTCAAACCCAAGGCTGTCCTTCACAGCTGTTGAAAGGACAAACCTCAGGCTTCAGTCACTGCTGATCTTTCTCTGTGTCTGGAAGACTGCTGTCAGCCTCACACACGGGCTGCAGTCATGGAAAATCAAACCATAATACTCATAAAGGGTAATAGAAAAAAAAAAGCTTTATTAATTTTTCATGGATGGGGAACGCTCTACTAAACAATTTAAACGTTATTTATGTCAAATGTGACAAAAATAAATTGGGAAAAACACAGACCTGTAACTTATGAGGGATAAATAGGAATAAAATGACTTCAATAAAACTAATTTCGCAAACTTTCAGCTGTTTGTGATAAAGATTTTAATAAAACTCTGTACAAAACAGACAACATGATTTTATGTCCTAAATGTTTGACTACATACTAACTGTCTTTAATAATCTTGGATACCTGATTTACTTGTCTCACCGTAGAAGCTGGTGGGAGAAAACACATCAAAGCGTAAACCTCAATAAAATTTACCTTGATGCAATTTTCAAGTCTCAGCAGCAAAGTAGTGGGTTTGATCTATTTCACCACCACTACACTCACATCCTTTAAAAGCCAAATCTATCAAATCTGTATCATCTAACACTGATATCTTATTTGGTCTTTCTGATATCTTATTTAAATGGCTTCACCCAACTACTTACTATGAGTGAAAGAAAAGTTTTTGTATTATCATTCAAATTCTCTGAAAAATTGCCAAAAAATCACAAATTACGCTAGGGTAAACTTATGAGCACAATTGTGAAACCTTTGCCAAATCAAACATGCGGAGTATAACAAGTGAGACTTTAATACCAGATCGGTCGAGGCCCGGGCTAACAATGCCCACCACTGGTGCAGTTAACCGACAGGGTACTGATGGAAATTGGGCTACTGTTCGCCGAAGATCAAGGAGGAGGAGAGGGGGAAGGCATGTTAGGACGGAGAGAGAGAAAAGGAATGGTAGAAGTGTAGAGGTGAGAATAGGGATTTACTTTAAATATAAGGACTATGACTGGTAAAGGAAGAGTGTGTAAGAATTTATATGGAAGGGGAGCAAGTCAAGGAGCATTGGAGGTGGATTTAAACTGTTCTACCATGATGCATATATGAAGAGAAATGGAGAATAGGTAATCTTGAAAGAAGAGTATATGAAAAGTGTTCAAGAGGTGAAGGGAGTCAGACAGGATCATGACTTTGAAGCTAGAAATTGGAGGTGTGATGTTGAATGTTGTCAGTGACTATGCCCCACGAGGTGGATGTTAGGTTGAATAAAAAGAGGAATTCTGGATTAAGTTTGAGGAAATGGCAGTGGCAGAGTGTTCCCAAGGGAGAGAGTGGAGATTGGAGCAGACATTAATGAGCCTGTAGGTGAAGGGAACAGAGGTGATGAGATGGTGTGAAGGTATGGTCTCAAGGAGAGAAATGTGGAAGGACAGATGATTGTGGATTTTGTTAAAAGGATGGAAATGGTTGTAGTGAACATGTATTTCAAGGAGAGGAACATAGCGTTACATACAAGTGTGGAGGAAGGTGCACACAAGTGGACTACATCTTATGCAGCAGGAGAAATCTGAAAGAGATTTGGAGACTGCAATGTAGTGTCAGGGAAAAATGTAGATGGTAAATGGCGTTCACTTATATAGTGCTTTTTACTCATCTCTGGATGACCAAAGTGCTTTACAGATCCTGCTATCCACCTATTCACACACACATTCGCACACTGATGGTGGTGGAGCTGCCATGCACCGGTGCTGGAAATTGTAGCTATGTACAGTGGATATAAAAAGTCTACACACCCCTGTTCAAATAGCAGGTTTTTGTGATGTAAAAAAATGAAATCAAGATAAATCACTTCAAAACTTTTTTTACCATTAATGTGACCTATAACCTGTACAACCCAATTGAAAAACAAACTGAAATCTTTTAAAGGGGGGAAAAAAAATTACAATAACCTGTTTCCATAAATATGCACACCCTTAAACTAATACTTTGTTGCAACACCTTTGGCTTTTATCACAGCACTTGGTCTTTTTGGGTAGGAGTCTATCAGTGTGGCACATCTTGATGTGGCAATATTTGAACACTCTTCTCTGCAAAAACGCTCCAAATCTGTCAGATTGTGAGGGCATCTCCTGTGCACAGGCCTCTTCAGATCACCCCACAGATGTTCCATCAGATTCAAGTCTGGACTCTGGCTGGGCCATTCCAAAACCTTAATCTTCTTCTGGTGGAGCCATTCTTTTGTCGATTTGGATGTGTCCTTTGGGTCATTGTCGTGCTGAAAGATGAAGTTCCTCTTCATCTTCAGCTTTCTAGTAGAAGCCTGAAGGTTTTGTTCCAACACTGACTGGTATTTGGAACTTTTCATAATTCCCTCCACCTTGACTAAGGCCACAGTTCCAGCTGAAGAAAAATAGCCCCAAAGCATGATGGTGCCACCACTATGCTTCACTGTACGGATGGGGGTCTTTTGGTGATGAGCAGTGTTGTGTTTGCAACAAATATACCTTTTGGAATTATGGCCAAAAAGTTCAACCTTTGTTTCATTGGCCCATAACACATTTTCCCACGTGTTTGGGAGATTTCAAATGTGTTTTTGAAAATACAGCCAGGCTTGGATGTTTTCCTTCGTAAGATAAGGCTTCCGTCTTGCCACCCTAGACGGGAGATTGTTGTCACATGTACTAAACAGCCAGTGCTTGCCAGAAATTCCTGTAGCTCCTTCAATGTTGCCTTCGGCCTTTTAGCAGCCTCCCTGACCAGTTTTCTTCTTGTCTTTTCATCAATTTTGGAGGGATATCCAGTTCTTTGTAATGTCACTGTTGTGCCATATTTTCTCCACTTGATGATGACTGTCTTCACAGTGTTCCATGGTATATTTAATGCCTTGGAAATTCTTTGGTACCCTTCTCCTGACTGATTCCTTTGAACAGTGAGATCCATCTGATGCTTTGGAAGATCTCTGCGGACCATGGCTTGTGCTGTAAGATGTGACTACAAAAATGCCAGGAAAAGCCTACTAGAACAGCTGAACTTTATTTGGGTTAATCAGAGGCACTTTAAATGGTGGCAGGTGTGTGCTGACTCCCATTTGACATGAGTTTGAATGTGATTGGTCAATTCTGAACACAGCCCCATCCCTAGTTATAACAGAGTGTGCATATTTATTCAACCAGGTTATTGTAGGTTTTTTATTTTTTATTTTTCCCCTTAAAAGATTCCAGTTTGTTTTTCAATTGGGTTGTACAGGTGACAGGTCACATTAATGGTGAAAAAAAGTTTTGAAATGATTTATCTTGGTGTCATTTTTTTACATCACAAAAGCCTGGCATTTGAACAGGGGTGTGTAGACTTTTTATATCCACTGTAACTACAATTTCCAATGTAGCTAGGCAGCACTGGCTGATAGTCTGTAGGATGACTGTAGAAAGAAAGAATGACAAAAAGAAAAAGGAGGAGCAAACGATTAAATGGGGGAAGTTACAGAATGAAGAAGGTTACACCGAGTTCAAAAAGGAAGTGATTCAGGCACTGAGTGGTTGGGAAGAATTACCAGATGACTTGGCAAGTACAGCTAAAGTATTGAAGAAAATGGGTAGAAAGGGATGTGGTGTATCCTCTGGTTTGCTTTAAGAGTGCTGATAGAGAATTATAGGGAAGGTCAGAATGAGTTGCACTGTCTTGGTGGATATAGAGAAAGCATATGGTATGATGCCAAGTGAAGAAGTGGGGTACTGCATGAGAAAGTCGGGAGTGGCTGAGAAGTAGAGGGTGGTGCAGGACATGTATGAGGACAGTGGGATGGTGGTGAGGTGTGCTGTAGGCGTGACAGATGGATTTAAGGTTGGGGTGGGATTACATCAGGGATTTACTCTGAGTATCTTCTTGTTTGCTCTTGTGAATGACAGGCTGACAGATGAGGTCAGGCAGGATTCTCCAAGGACCATGGTGCTCGCAGATGGTGTTGTAATTTGTAGTCAGAGTAGGGAGCAGGTGGAGGAGATCCTGGAGAGGCAGAGGTGTGCTCTGGGGAGAAGAGGAATGAAAGTCAATGGAAGCTAGACAGAATACATGTGTGTGAATGAGAGGGAGACAGGTGTGACGGTGAAGATGCAAGGAGTACTTGTAGATAAGGTAGATGAGTTTAAATACCTGGAGTCAACCATCCAAAGCAATGGCAAATGCAAAAAAGAGGTGAAGAAGCGAGTTCAGGCAGGGTGGAGCAGATGGAGATGAGTGTCAGGGGTGGTTTGCGACAGGATTGCAGCTAGAGTGAAAGGGAAGATTTGTAAGACAGTGAGGTCTGCTATGATGTAATGTTTGGAAATGGTGTCACTGACAACAAGACAGGAGACAGTGCTAGATGTGGCAGAGTTGAAGAGGCTAAGATTCTTATTGGGATTCACTAGGAGAAATAGGATTTGAAATTAGTACAGTTGAAACCAGAAATTTCTATATGCTGTATAAAAAAGAATACATACCCTTTTTTCTCAATGTCTGACATTAAATTAGACTAAACTTTTCCGGTTTTAGATCAGTTAGATTACGAAAATTATTTGTTTGCTAAATAATTTTTATATTTTCTAAATATTTTTTAAAAAGATGTTTTATTACTTTCTTCAAAGCTAGAAGTTTACACACACTAATGTCAGGAAGAGATTTTTTGACCTCCACAAGTCATCCTTGGGTACAATTTCCAGATGCCCGATGGTACCACGTTCATCTCTTCAAACAGTTCCAGTGGGGGAAAAAAAGTATTTAGTCAGCCACCAATTGTGCAAGTTCTCCCACTTAAAAGATGAGAGAGGTCTCCAATTTTCATCATAGGTATACCTCAACTATGAGAGACAAAATGAGGAAAAAAAAATCCAGAAAATCACATTGAAGGATTTTTAATGAATTAATTGGTAAATTCCTCAGTAAAATAAGTATTTGGTCAATAACAAAAGTTCATCTCAATACTGACATGTTTCAGAACCCAGGAGACAGACACTGACACGAGCAGATAGTGACAATAATCTTTATTTAATAGTGAGTGAGTGTAATGCGAGTGTGAGTGCGAGAATTTCGTTCTGGTCACTGGAGCTGAGCGACCTGGACGGAGACCCGGCAACCCTGGAACAGATAAGCAGAGACAAATTACTAATGCTCCACACTAGCAAAGAGCTGCAGATAACAAGGCTTACTTGAGAGCAGCACTGACTTCGCTCTGCTGAGTTCCAGCGGCCGGGCAGCGTGGAGGTGAAGGCGTCCGTGACCGTGCTAGGGTTACAACCCGTGGCTGTGACAATGACAGTCCTGACGATGACACCGGCTGTGACTCCACAGACCGGGATGACGATGATCCTGACGATGACGCCGGCTGTGACTCCACAGACCGGAATAACGATGATACAGATGATGATGCAGACAAAGACGAGGTTAGTGACTCCACAGACAGTGGCAATGATGACACAGCTGATGCTGATGACAGTGATTCCACCGATGACGTTGGCCAATACTCCTCTAACTGATACAATAACAGTTCTGGTAATTGAGGAGCAAGACGTACCGGTAGGCGTGGTGGTAGCGAGCCGCTACGAAGACGTGATGGCGTTACCCCGTCAGCTGGGGACGCAGGTCCGCCGCCAAGGTGGTCCACCTGTGCACAGGGGTAAAGGTTTGGCGTTGAGTAGCAAATGGTGCGCTTACTTGCTTGACGCTGGGAAGAGTTCCTGGATGCAGCAAGTGAAGCTCTTGACAAGACAAACGAGGTTCCAGACGAGACAAACAAGGTTCCAGACGAGACAGACAAAGTTCCTGACGAGACAGACAAAGTTCTTGACGAGACAGACAAAGTTCCAGACGAGACAAGAGATATTCTTGACGAGACCAGAGAGCTGAGTGCAGGTTCATTCTCCGTTGAGGAAGACAGACGACTCCGTGCCGGGCTGTCAGCGACACTGGCTTTTAACAGCCGTTGATTCACGCCTGTTGGTCTGTGCGCAGCTGGGGCTAATGACACTAATGACGGCCCAGAGGCCGCCATGACAGTACTCCCCCCTCTAGCAGTGCCTCCAGGCATCTGCCCAATCCTACCTGGATTCGCCCGATGAAAATCGCGAATCAGCTGTTTATCCAAGATCAACGCTGGGCGAATCCAAGAGCGATCCTCCGGTCCAAAGCCCTCCCAGTCCACCAAATATTGAAGACCACGGCCCCGCCTGCGGACATCCAGGATAGCAGTCACCCCCCAAGCCGGATGGCCATCGATCATCCTCGGGGGCGCGGGAGTCGCTGGAGCAGGACACAGGGGATCCGAGACGTATGGTTTGACCTGGGAGACATGAAAGGTAGGGCAGATACGTATCGAAGAGAGGAGAGACAAGCGCACAGACACAGGGTTAATAATACGATTGATGGTGTAAGGACCAATGAAGCGCTTAGTGAGCTTCCGCTTTTCGGCCGGTACACCAATATTCCGGGTTGACAACCAGACCTTCTGACCCACCTTATAGTCCGGGGCGGGTCTCCTATGCCGGTTGGCCACCTGGATATTGCGTTTGGTAGTCTTCAGCAAGGCTTGGTGGGCGAGGAGCCAAACTCGCCGGCAGCGCTTGATGTGTGCCTGGACTGAAGGAACCGCTACCTCCTTTTCCTCCTCCGGGAACAGCGGAGGGTCAAATCCGAAAGATGCCTTAAACGGAGAGACGCCCGTAGCCGTGGAGATCGTGGCGTTGTGAGCGTACTCAATCCATGGAAGGAACTTGCTCCAGGAGGATGAGCAGGAGGAGATGACACAGCGTAAGGCGGCCTCCAGCTCCTGATTAGCCCGCTCACACTGGCCATTGCTCTGAGGGTGATAACCAGAGGAGAGGCTGGCTGTGGCTCCCAGTGCCGCACAGAAGGCCTTCCAAACCTGTGATACAAACTGAGGTCCCCGATCTGACACAGTGTCAGCAGGGATGCCATGAAGACGAACCACATGTTGTACAAGAAGATCCGCAGTTTCCAGAGCCGAAGGCAAACCCCGAAGTGGCACAAAATGGGCTGCCTTCGAAAACCGATCCACGATGGTCAAAACCGTGGTGTAGTCATCTGAAATGGGCAAACCAGTCACAAAGTCCATAGCTACGTGAGACCAGGGGTGTGAAGGAACCGGCAAAGGGTGTAGCAAACCCGCCGGGGGAGATGACGTCGTCTTCCCGGTGGCGCACTGAGCGCAAGCCGGGATGTAATTAACAACGTCCTTCCGTAACCCTGGCCACCAGAAGGTCCTTTGGAGAAGATTCACGGTCCGACCCACTCCAGGATGGCAAGCCAACTTGGAAGCGTGACCCCACTCAATCACCTTGCCCCAGATAGCGCGTGGAACAAACAAGCGGCCCGCCCCCTCCCCCCCCCCCCCCCGGGATCCGGCTCGGTCTTCTGAGCCTGGCGAACCGTCTTGCAGATTCCCCAGGACAGGGCGCCCACGACGCAGGAAGGCGGCAGGATAGGGGTCTCCTGGTCCTCAGAGGATGGTGTGTCAAATTGCCGTGAGAGAGCATCCGGCTTACCGTTCTTACTTCCCGGCCGGTACGTGATGGAGAAGTTAAAACGGCCGAAGAAGAGGGACCAGCGAGCCTGGCGTGCATTCAGGCGCTTCGCCGTCCTGAGGTACTCCAGGTTGCGATGATCCGTCCAAACCACAAACGGCTGAGCAGCCCCCTCCAGCCAATGTCTCCATTCCTCCAAGGCGAGTTTTACTGCCAGTAACTCCCTGTCTCCGATGCTGTAATTCCTCTCTGCAGGAGTGAGACGGTGAGAGAAATAAGCACAAGGGCGAATCTTACCGTCCTCAGGAGAACGTTGGGAGAGTACCGCTCCAACTCCCGAATCAGAAGCATCCACCTCCACCAAGCATTGCAGCTTCGGATCCACCTGAGTAAGGATCGGGCCGAGGCGAACTCCCTCTTGAGTCTTTCAAACGCTTCAGCTGCCTCCTTACTCCAACAAAACGAGATCTTAGGGGAGGTGAGAGCAGTCAGGGGACGGGCAATATTGCCAAAATTAGGCACGAACCTCCTATAGAAATCAGCAAACCCCAGGAAACCTTGAAGCTGCTTTCTGGAGGTGGGTGCAGGCCAATCCACAACTGCCTTGACCTTGGCTGGGTCAGGGAGCACCTGGTTCCGAGCTATAATAAACCCAAGGAAGGAGGTTTGATCAGTGTGGAACTCACATTTTTCAGCCTTGACGAATAGTTGATTCTCCAGGAGGCTCTGCAGTACCCTGCGCACATGCACTCGATGTTCCTCTAGTGTGCGGGAGAAAATGAGAATATCATCGAGATAAACAAAAACAAACGAGTTCAGAAAATCCCGTAGCACATCATTTATCAGTCGTTGGAAGACGGCTGGAGCGTTAGTTAACCCAAATGGCATTACCAGGTACTCAAAATGTCCGCTGGGGGTCCGAAAAGCCGTCTTCCACTCATCTCCTTCCTTTATGCGCACTAGATGGTAGGCATTCCTAAGGTCCAGTTTAGTAAACCAGGACGCCCCCTGGAGGGAGTCAAAAGCAGTGTTCATCAGAGGCAAGGTATATTTGTCTTTTACCGTTATTTCATTCAGTCCCCGGAAATCGATACGGGGCGTAGAGAACCGTCTTTCTTCCCAACAAAAAAAAATCCAGCTCCCACTGCCGAAGACGACGGGCGGATGATACCAGAGGCCAAGGACTCCTTAATGTATGTGTCCATAGCCTCGCGCTCCGGGGCTGACAGGCTGTACAGGCGGCTAGCAGGAAGAGGGGCCCCAGCCTTTAGGTTGATCGCGCAGTCATAAGGGCGATGAGGGGGTAAGGACAACGCCCGAGACTTGCTAAATACTAGCCCCAAATCGTGATAGACCTCTGGCACTTTGGACAAGTCCGGTGGAGATGAATCAGGCAGAGGCACCTTGACGGATAGGGCGCATGCCACCGATTGGAGGCAGGCACTAAGGCAGAACGTACTCCATGCCGTTACTCTCCCAGCTTGCCAGTCAATGGTGGGGTTATGTAGGCGCAGCCAGGGGTACCCCAAAATAACGGGCGAAGAAGAAACGGGCAGTACTAGAAACTGAATCTCCTCCCTGTGATTTCCTGATACAATAACTGACACGGGAACCGTCTGATGAGCAATGGTGGTCAAAGACGCTTTAGACAAGGTGATCAGTTTGACAGGGGGATCTAGAGTCTGACAGTTAAGGCCCATCCGGGTTGCCAGGTCTCTAGAAATAAAATTTTGCTCAGCTCCAGAATCTACTAACGCCAATGTGGAGTGTTCTGTATGTAAATGGATGAGTCTAAGAGGTAATCGACAACAAGTGAGGGGTTCTTCTGAATTATTGCCCGTGAATCCCCCTACTGCGATCCACGGGCCTTTCCCTTTTAACTTATTTGGACATTCAAAAACCCCATGTGACTCTTTCCCACAGTAGAAACAAAGGCCCAGATCCCTGCGGCGTTGTTTCTCAGCTGCTGACACTTTAGACCGGCCAATGATCATAGCTTCCTGAACCGGAAGTTCCTCTGACGCGGGTAGAGCGAGAGGAGGAGAGTTGGGGAGGGGGTTTAACCAAACGGGAAGTAGAGCGCCGTTCAGCCGCCCGCTCCCTTAATCTGCTATCAAGACTAACCGCTAGGGCAATCAAATCCCGCAAATTATCTGGTTTGTCCCGTGCCGCTAACTCATCCTTTAACTCCTCGTTAAGACTACGTAGAAAAATACCACATAACGATGGCTCCCCCCACCCAATCTCTGCAGCCAGGACCCGGAAGTCAATAGCGTAATCAGCAGCTGATCTTTTTCCCTGTTGTAAGCTCAGAAACCGTTCTGTCAACACCTCACCTCTATCCGTATGATCAAACACAGACAAAAATTCATTCACAAACTCCTGGTAAGTAAGCAAGGAATAGCTTGGTTTCACCATTATAGAATACGCCCAATCCAAAGCTCTTCCTGCTAACAAATTTATGACGTAGCCAATCCGGCTAGAATCAAGAGTGAAATCCCCCGGAACATGAAGAAAAACTGACTCACACTGTAATATGAATCCACGAGCTTCCCCGAGTTTTCCGCTGAACCGGGCAGGGGTGGGAATAGGGGTGAGGCGAGAAGACGAGGAGATGTTAGCTTGACCAGATGCTAAGCCCACAGAGGCAGAACTGTCTACGGTGGGGGGAAACGTCTGGTGTCCCTCCAGACGATCCAGCCGACCATTTATTGCAGTTAAGTGATTTAAGACTACTTTCTGTTGGTGTGCAAATAAATCTACCCGGGCGCTAAGAGTGTTGATTTGGCGCGACAGTGAACTGTCCGCTGGGTCTTTGTGACGGAGTTGTACTGACATGTTTCAGAACCCAGGAGACAGACACTGACACGAGCAGATAGTGACAATAATCTTTATTTAATAGTGAGTGAGTGTAATGCGAGTGTGAGTGCGAGAATGTCGTTCTGGTCACTGGAGCTGAGCAACCTGGACGGAGACCCGGCAACCCTGGAACAGATAAGCAGAGACAAATTAGTAATGCTCCACACTAGCAAAGAGCTGCAGATAACAAGGCTTACTTGAGAGCAGCACTGGCTTCGCTCTGCTGAGTTCCAGCGGCCGGGCAGCGTGGAGGTGAAGGCGTCCGTGACCGTGCTAGGGTTACAACCCGTGGCTGTGACAATGACAGTCCTGACGATGACACCGGCTGTGACTCCACAGACCGGGATGACGATGATCCTGACGATGACGCCGGCTGTGACTCCACAGACCGGAATAACGATGATACAGATGATGATGCAGACAAAGACGAGGTTAGTGACTCCACAGACAGTGGCAATGATGACACAGCTGATGCTGATGACAGTGATTCCACCGATAACGTTGGCCAATACTCCTGTAACTGATACAATAACAGTTCTGGTAATTGAGGAGCAAGACGTACCGGTAGGTGTGGTGGTAGCGAGCCGCTACGAAGACGTGATGGCGTTACCCCGTCAGCTGGGGACGCAGGTCCGCCGCCAAGGTGGTCCACCTGTGCACAGGGGTAAAGGTTTGGCGTTGAGTAGCAAATGGTGCGCTTACTTGCTTGACGCTGGGAAGAGTTCCTGGATGCAGCAAGTGAAGCTCTTGACGAGACAAACGAGGTTCCAGACGAGACAAACGAGGTTCCAGACGAGACAGACAAAGTTCCTGACGAGACAGACAAAGTTCTTGACGAGACAGACAAAGTTCCAGACGAGACAAGAGATATTCTTGACGAGACCAGAGAACGGAGTGCAGGTTCATTCTCCGTTGAGGAAGACAGACGACTCCGTGCCGGGCTGTCAGCGACACTGGCTTTTAACAGCCGTTGATTCACACCTGTTGGTCTGTGCGCAGCTGGGGCTAATGACACTAATGACGGCCCAGAGGCCGCCATGACAAATACTTTGTTATATACCCTTTGTTGGCAATGACAGAGGTCAAACATTTTCTGTAAGTCTTCACAAGGTTTTCTCACACTGTTGCTGGTATTTTGGCCCATTCCTCCATGCAGCTCTCCTCTAGAGCAGTGATGTTTTGGGGCTGTCGCTGGGCAACACAGACTTTCAACTCCCTCCAAAGATTTTCTACGGGGTTGAGATCTGGAGACTGGCTAGGCCACTCCAGGACCATGAAATGCTTCTTACAAAGCCACTCCTTCATTGCCCGGGCGGTGTGTTTGGGATCATTGTCATGCTGAAAGACCCAGCCATGTTTCATCTTCAATGCCCTTGCTGATGGTAGGAGGTTTTCACTCAAAATCTCACCATACATGGCCCCATTCATTCTTTCCTTTACACGGATCAGTCATCCTGGTCCCTTTGCAGAAAAACAGCCCCAAAGCATGATGTTTTCACCCCCATGCTTCACAGTAGGTATGGTGTTCTTTCTCCTCCAAACACGACAAGTTGAGTTTTTACCAAAAAGTTCTATTTTGGTTTCATCTGACCATATGACATTCTCCCAATCCTCTTCTGGATCATCCAGATGCTCTCTAGCAAACTTCAGACGGGCCTGGACATGTACTGGCTTAAGCAGGGGGACACGTCTGGCACTGCAGGATGTGAGTCCCTGGCGGCGTAGTGTGTTACTGATGTAGCCTTTGTTACATTGGTCCCAGCTCTCTGCAGGTCATTCACTAGGTTCCCCCATGTGGTTCTGGGATTTTTGCTCACCGTTCTCGTGATCATTTTGACCTCACGGGATGAGATCTTGCGTGGAGCCCCAGATCGAGGGAGATTATCTGTGGTCTTGTATGTCTTCCATTTTCTAATAATTGCTCCCACAGTTGATTTCTTCACACCAAGCTGCTTACCTATTGCAGATTCAGTCTTCCCAGCCTGGTGCAGGTCTACAATTTTGTTTCTGGTGTCCTTTGACAGCTCGTTGGCCTTGGCCATAGTGGAGTTTGGAGTCTGACTGTTTGAGGTTGTGAACAGGTGTCTTTTATACTGATAATGAGTTCAAACAGGTGCCATTAATACAGGTAATGAGTGGAGGACAGAGGACCCTCTTAAAGAAGAAGTTACAGGTCTGTGAGAGCCAGAAATCTTGCTTGTTTGTAGGTGACCAAATACTTATTCTACCAAGGAATTTACCAATTAATTCATTAAAAATCCTTCAATGTGATTTTCTGGATATTTTTTTTCTCATTTTGTCTCTCATAGTTGCAGTATACCTATGATGAAAATTGGAGACCTCTCTCATCTTTTAAGTGGGAGAACTTGCACAATTGGTGGCTGACTAAATACTTTTTTTCCCCCACTGTAACTGTTTGAAGAGATGAACGTGGTACCATCGGGCATCTGGAAATTGTACCCAAGGATGACTTGTGAAACTTCTGGTTTCATCTATATGTCAGAGGTACAGCACGGGTTGAGCGGTTTGGAGAAAAACTAAGAGAAACAAAGCTGAGATGGTTTGGACATGTGCAGAGGAGGGATAGTTGACATACTGGACAAAGGATGTTGAAGATGGATCTGCCAGGCAAGCTGAAAAGAGGAAGATCACAGAGTAGATTCATGTATATAGCGAAGGAGGACAGGGAGAGGGTTGGCATTACAGAGGAAGATACAAAGGGTTAGATGAGATTGAGGCAGATGATCTGCTGTGGCGACCCCTTACGGGAGCAGCTGAAAGATGAAACAACATAGAGATGCATCAAGGTGCATCATCAATCATTTTGCATTCGAATTAATGCTTGAATCCTAATTGAATCAAAACATGAGACCACTTAAGATTCACAGCTCTAATCGATTAGCATGTGTTCCAATATTTTTCGCAACTGTAATCTGTACCAAACCTTCTATATAAAACACACTGACATTGCACATTACTAAAATACATTGTACTTGATACCACAACTGTCACAATGAGCCCCTCCAGAAGCAGAACTCAAGACCCAAATGCCGGACTTACAGTTTCCAGGTTTAATGAAATACACAAAATAATCCATAGCTAGGAAGCCGGAACAAAACTCACAAACAGGCTCAATGGGAACAGGTAGACAGGAGCATGTTGTCCCTTAAATAGGACAAAGACAATTAACAAAATTATAATAATCAACTGAATAATCAAGAACTTAACAAGACACAAAACAAGCTAGGTGAAAACGGAAGTAAACAAGGTCCGTTTTCAAAATAAAAGCCCAAACCAACATGATGGCAGGAATAAACTACAAGACGTGACCATGGTGAAAATAATAATTCTAAGGATTATCATAACCTGCTAAGGCAGGAATAATAATAACCAGAAGCTGAGGGCATGGAATGGATATATAACCAAGAACATGATGATAATAATAATAATAATTAATACAGAAACTCCCAAAGGAGAACTAAAGGTGAGGACGTGAGTTGAGACTCATGTCCTGGTAACAAGAAAATATAATTTATAGTGGTGTTGGAGAATTAAAATTTTTAATCACGATTAATCTTTTAGAATGTTGAGTTAATTGTGATTAATAACATGTTAATTGTGTGTTTTTCCATACAGATACAGTGTACCTTATCTGTAATTTTTCAAATTTGCCATACTGTTATGAACATGGGAGTGGACAAATGTGTTTGCTGTCTTCACCTGCAGGTTTATTAAAGCTCTCAACATATCCAAAATGACAAAATCTATCCAGAATATTCTCCAGAAAATTCTCAAAAGTACACTGCATGTGCAAACAACGGAATGCCACGGCTCAGTAACGTCAGCATCCAACCAGCCAGCAGCCACAAATGGAACTTGCTCTTTCTCCCATAGCAAACATCTACAACTTTTAAGCAGATCAACACAAAACCATGTACTTTGTGTGTCACAACAGACAGAATTTCCCTTTTAGCAGAAAAATTGCAAACATAAACAAACGACTATCTCGCCTGTGATGACACCCCACCATGCTGTAAAAATGGCTGGGGAGTGAGTGGACACTACAAACACAGGTTGAGCATTTTTTAGACTGGTACTCACCAACAGTTGGACCCAAAGCTATGAGGATGAAAACAGGTAAACTTCTGTCCATGTTAGCTTCTGGAGGTCAGCTTACAACCTAGCATGTAGCTACTAGCCAGCTAGCAAGCTTCCACAGAAGAAGAACAACCCAACATCCAGGCAAAGTTTTGGAGGAGGCTGTAACAATTATCCAGGTGAGAGCTCTAACAGATAACATTGTAAACTTAAACATGACAGCACTTTGGGGATATCCACGGCCGTAATCCAGCTTGTTTGACTTCGCAATGTCTTCATGGTGCACACAGTATTTGTGGCCAAAGCGGCTTTGGTACAGAGAGCCGCTAGGCCAAAAAGTACTGTTTGCGCTTTCTACCGTTAATTGTGGTCACAAAATTTGTCACTGTAAAGGGAGGCAAAGCGTTAACGGGTGATTAACACGATAACGCCAACACCACTAATAATTTACAACACAAGATGAAGACATGAGCTCAACCCACCTTCTGACAACCACCAATTGAGCATGGTTTATCTTGACCGATTAAACTAAAAATTTTAGCAATGTAACTTTATAGCCCATGCTTTAATCTGACACTGTGGTCAAAATCAATTGTTTTTTTCTTGTTAACATGTCTGCATCATGTGTTTTTATGACTTCCAAGACATATCAAGATAAGATAAGATAAGCCTTTATTAGTCCCACAACGGGGAAATTCCAGGATTGCAACAGCACAGGGATAGCAACACTCAGAGCAACAATCAGAAGGCAA
This sequence comes from Pholidichthys leucotaenia, assembly GCA_020510985.1. NCBI lineage: Eukaryota > Metazoa > Chordata > Actinopteri > Cichliformes > Pholidichthyidae > Pholidichthys > Pholidichthys leucotaenia. Next base: position 226,404,431 of record CM035836.1, read on the forward strand.
GAAAAAAAAGCAAGCAAGCAAGAGCAGCTAATATACACCACCGTTCAAAAGTTTGGGGTCACCCAGACAATTATTTTGTGTTTTCCATGAACAGTCACACTTATTTACCACCATGAGTTGTAAAATGAATAGAAAATATAGTCAAGACATTGACAAGATTAGAAATAATGATTTGTATTTGAAATAGTAATTTTTTCCTTCAAACTTTGCTTTTGTCAAAGAATCCTCCATTTGCAGCAATTACAGCATTGCAGACCTAACATGATTACACAAGGGTTTTCTAATCACCCATTAGCCTTCTGACGCAATGAGCAAACACATTGTACCATTAGAACACTGGAGTGATAGTTGCTGGAAATGGGCCTCTATACACCTATCTAGATATTGCACCAAAAACCAGACATTTGCAGCTAGAATAGTCATTTACCACATTAGCAATGTATAGAGTGTATTTCTGATTAGTTTAAAGTTATCTTCATTGAAAAAAAGTGCTTTTCTTTCAAAAATAAGGAAATTTCTAAGTGACCCCAAACCTTTGAACGGTAGTGTACATATATACATATTACTATAAATATATATATATACACACAGACACACAGTGCAGAGCATTGTAGCTGGATGGGATAAATATATGAGTATATAAACACACAGTGCGGAGCATTGTAGCTAGATGGAATAAATATGTAGATATATAAATACCCACAGTACGGAGCATTGCAGCTAGGTGGAATAAATATGTAAATATATAAACACACACAGTGCGGAGCAATATAGCTAGATGGAATAATATGTAGATATACTGTATAAACACACAGTGCAGAGCATTGTAGCTAGATGGAATGAATATATAGATATATAAATATAAACATAAACATAAACACACAGTGCAGAGCATTGTAGCTAGATGGAATGAATATATAGATATATAAATATAAACATAAACATAAACACACAGTGCAGAGCATTGTAGCTAGATGGAATGAATATATAGATATATAAATATAAACATAAACATAAACACACAGTGCAGAGCATTGTAGCTAGATGGAATGAATATATAGATATATAAATATAAACATAAACACACACAGTGCAGAGCATTGTTGCTAGATGGGATGAAACAGCACAACCGTCTACTTAGTTATCCTACATTGTATGATTATGTGCCCATACATATTCTCACCCTCCATAGCGACCGGTATTTTCCTAGTTGTATGCCGGAGGGGACCATTGTGTAAGTCTATTGCATCTTTTGCATTCAAAAAACTATTAGGTTGTTACGTCTTTTTGCTATCTCTGCGAGCAGCCCTGCTTAGGTTGTACAGTCTGACAGCTGTTGGTAGGAAGGACCTGCGAAACCTCTCGGTTGTGCACCTGGGATGATGTAGTCTGCTGCTAAATGAGCTCCTCAGTGCATTCAGTATGTCCTGCATAGGGTGGAACTTGGACTCCGGCAGAGATGACAGTTTAGCCACCGTCCTTCTCTCTCCTATCTCCTCCACCGGGTCAAGACGCTGCCCCAGGACAGAGCTAGCTTTCTTGATCAGTTTGTTCAGTCTCTTCCTATCGGCTGCTGTAATGCCACTGCCCCAGCAGACCACTCCAAAAGTGATGGCTGATGCCACCACCGTGTCATAGAATGTCTTCAGCAGCGCCCCTTGTACACCAAAAGACCTGAGTCTCCTCAGTAGGAACAGCCTGTGCTGTTCCTTCTTGTAGAGTGCGTCAGTATTGTGTGACCAGTCTAGTTTATTGTTCAGATGAACACCCAGGTACTTGTAGGATGTCACCATCTCAATGTCTGTTCCCTGTATATTTACTGGTGCTGTGAGGGGTTGTCCTTGCCTGCGGCAGTCCACCACCAGCTCCTTAGTTTTCCTCGCGTTGATCTGGAGGCAGTTCCGATGGCACCAGTCCACGAAGTCCTGGATAAGCCCTCTGTACTCAGCTTCATCTCCATTGGAGATGAGGCCAACGATCGCAGAGTCATCAGAGAACTTCTGTAGGTGGCAGTGTGTTGTGTTGTGTGAGAAGTCCGCAGTATAAAGAGTGAACAGGAAGGGAGCCAACACCGTTCCCTTGGGGGCCCCCGTGCTACCGATGATCGTGTCGGACACATAGTCCCGGGTTCTCACAAACTGAGGCCGGTTCGTGAGGTAGTCCAGGATCCATGATGACAGGTGCTGGTCCACCCCTGCGCGCAGCAGCTTGTCCTTCAGGATCATCGGTTGGATGGTGTTGAAAGCACTGGAGAAGTCAAAGAACATGATCCTCACCACATTCCCGGGCTTCTCCAGGTGGGACAGAGAACGGTGAAGGAGGAAGATCACCACATCATCCACCCCAATGCCATGCTGGTAGGCGAACTGGAGTGGATCCATCGCTGGTTCCACCAGGGGGCGGAGGTGAGCAAGGAGCAGTCTCTCCGGGGTCTTCATCAAGTGGGACGTCAAGGCCACCAGTCTGTAGCTGTTCAGGTCTTTGGGGTGGGAAGTTTTTGGTACAGGTACCACACAAGATGTTTTCCACAGCTGTGGTACCCTCCCCAGCTTCAGGCTCAGGTTGAAGATGTACATCACAATCCCACACAGCTGGTCTGCACAGGACTTGAGGAGCTTTGCGCTGATGCCGTCCGGTCCCGATGCCTTCCTCGCCTTGATCTTCCTCAGCTCTGTCCTCACCTGGGTCCTGGTCAGGGTCAGGATGGGGGGCTGTGTGTTGGGAGTGGGGGGGTGTTGGTGGAGTGGGGGGTGGGCAGCAGGACTTGATGTCTTTAGAGGCAGCAGTGGTTGTTGTGCAGTCAGGGGGGAGGGCGGTTGGTCAAACCTACTGAAAAACAGATTCAGGTTGTTCGCCCACTCCCTGCCCCCCGTGGCCTGGGGGGAGGTATTCTGGAGCCCAGAGATGGTTTTGAGGTTTCTCCAGACCCCACTGATGTCGCTCTGTTGCAGCTTGTCCTCCATCTTCCTCCTGAAGCTGTCCTTGCCTTCTCTGATCTTTCTCCTCAGCTCCTTCTGTACGGACTTCAGCATCTCCCTGTTCCCCGACCTGAAGATCCTCTTCTTCTCTCTCAGAAGTGTTTTTATCTCAGGGTTGATCCAGGGTTTGTTGTTTGAGCAACACTGTATGGTCTTGGTGGGAACGGATTTGTCCACACAGAAGCTGAGGTAGCCCGTGAAGGTGTGAGTGAGGCCATCGATGTCCTCACCATGTAGATCGCAGAGCTGCTTCCAGGCGGTGGCTTCAAAACAGCCCTTTAGAGTGTCCATTACCTCCTCAGACCATAACATCACTGTGCGCATGGCCGGAGGTTGTCTGTGCACTAGGGGTTTGTACACCGGCCGGAGATGAACCAAGTTGTGATCCGATGTCCCGAGTGGGGGGAGTTGTGATGAGGTGTACGCCTCCTTAGTGTTTGCGTAGAATAAGTCCAGTGTTTTATTGTCTCTAGTGTGGCATGTGACATACTGGGTAAACATGGGTAGAATGGGAGATAGTGAAACATGGTTGAAATCGCCTGAGATGAGGAGAAGAGCATCTGGGTGTTCTGTCTGCAGCCTGCCAGTTACTGAATGGATGACGTCACGCGCTGTCCCAGCATTCGCCGTCGGATTTGCATAAACAACAATGCAGATCACGTGTGAGTGTTCTCTCGGGAGATATGTAGGCCGCATGCTAACAGCTAGCAACTCAATGTCTTTGCTGCAGTGATGTAGTTTAACAGTGATATGTCCCGGTCTGCACCAGTTGTTGTTAACATACATTATCACTCCACCGCCCCTTGCTTTGCCACTGTCTGGTGTTCGGTCTGCTCGTATCATGTGGAAACCCTCCAGCTCAATGTTAGAATCTGCTGCTAGTTCAGTTAGCCACGTCTCAGAAAACAAAAGGAGGGAGCACTCCCGGTATGTGCTATCGTAACGGCAGATAGCCGCTAGCTCATCTACCTTTCCCAATATAGAGCGTACATTCCCCATAATAACGGATGGGAAGGTGGGTCTGTACCTTATACAAAAGCTAAATCACTCTTACAGGTGCATCTCAATAAATTAGAATATCATTGAAAAGTTAATTTATTTCAGCAATTGAATTTGTAAAGTGAAACTCATATATGATATACATTGTTTATGTACAGAGTGATATATTTCAAGTGTTTGGTTCTTTTAATTTTGATGATTATGGCTTACAGCTAATGGAAACCCAAAAATTCTGTTTCTCAAAAAATTAGAATATTACATAAGATCAATTTTTAAAAAAAGATTTTTAATATAAATGTTGGTAAACTGAAAAGTATGTCCATGTACATATTCAATACTTGGTCAGTACCCCTTCTGTATGAATTAGTGCATCAATGCAGTGTGGCATGGAGGCGATCAGCCTGTGGTACTGTTGAGGTGTTATGGAGGTCCAGTTTGCTTTGATAGCAGCCTTCAGCTCTGTAGTGTATGAATAAGGGCACATTAGGAGTGGGACGCGGCCTGCGGCTGACGTCACCATGCCACCATATATTTGGCGGCCCGCCATCTCACTAAGAGCTGGAGTGAGAGTGAGTTGGGAGTTGGTTGTTGACATCATAGCCGGTTAGAGGGTGAGACTACTGCTACACGTGCTTGTACTATTACATTCCTGTAATGAAATTGAGTTTGACTACAGCATCCTCGTCCATCGTCATTGCCAGGTTTGTGGACATGACATTTGGCGACAAGAATTATGGACCATGGAAGCATGCTTGAGACTGCTACGGACCTTTCTTGAGTCCCTGGCTGAACCAACGGTCCCGTAGCCACAGTGGCTGGACGCGTTTGAAACCTACGTTGCAGCGTTGAACCTGGGAAAATTCGACTAAGTAAAGAAACAAGCAATTCTTGTCCACAACCTCAGCATAGAGGGTCAGAGAATTTTCCACACATTGAGTCCAGCGGAGTCGTATGTGAATGCTGTTGAGCTACTTGCTAGCTACTTTGCTACACCTGACAACGGGATAGCACAACTAATTCGATTTCACCAGTGGTGACAGGGAGTTGGTGAGTCCACACAACAATTAGTAGCCGACCTGAGACGTTATGCTAGCACGTACCGTTTTGGACTGTTGGAAGATGAGATGGTGTGGAACCAGTTAGCTGAGCTCACATGTAACCCGAGGCTACGAGCTAAGATGCTAATGGCGCTAAACAAGATAACGCTAGCTAGCACTATAGAGCTAGCATTCCAGTTTGAGGCTGCGAAGTTAGCGAAGGAGCTAATTGGGTGCCAAACACAGAAGGCACAGACGATGCTAGCTAACGCGGTGGGCACGGAGGAGGATGAGGACACAGTGGAAGGGTACGAGACGAATGCTGTTAGCTGAAGGACCACTTCGAGAGGCCCCTTCTGTGTTAGCTGTGGGTCCCCGACGCACCAGGGCAGAGCACATTTTTGCCCGGCAAGAGGACAATGGTATAACAAGTGTAGACGCTTAAACCATTTCGCTAGAGTGTGCCATTCGCTGACGCCGTGGGGCCCCGACAACGACGGTTATTCATACGGCATGGTTGAGTTAGACGGGGTAACTGTACTGCTACTGCTCGACATGGCGGCAGTCAGGTCAATGTTAAACTGGGCCGCGGTGAAGAAGTTTTTCCCCAACCATCAAATTAAGAAGAACCCAACACCGCTGTGCAGATACAGTGGTCACAGACTGTGCAATGTGGGAATAGTGGAGCTGACGGTTTACTATAAGTCCAAAATTGTGTCTGACTTCATGTTCCAGGTAGTAGTGCAAGATGACAACATTATGGGATGTGACCTCTTCTACAAACTGGGCTTCACTATCCGAGACAGCGCTGGATTAGAATGGTCCGGGTGCGGCAACTGGGGCATGATGGACCTTGACAACGATGATGTAGTGTGGGACGAGGTAATTCTGAATGGCAGTGACACCAAAGCATCCACTCTGTGCTCTCAGGAGAGCTCCCCGGGAGGGGCGCAGCAGCCGGATTCACCTTCGTCCCTCGCTTAGCCAGAACCGGAGCTGCAGGAGAAGGAGCCCGAGGATGCAGAAAGCCCCGAAGCACAGCAACAACAACCGCGCACAAACACAGCTCATGACATGGCACAGCAACGTGCTTCAGACGGGAGAGAGGAGGAGCCAGACTGCTTCCGTACCCACACTCAACAACAACAAGCCACAGAGGTTACGACCGAGCTGGCAGGTGAAGAGTCTGCTTCAACGAGCGACACCGGAGAGACATGGTATACCTTTCGTACCCACAACGAATTTCAACCTGTGATGGAGACAACGGGTGAAGGTTCCGCAACAAACACGGCGACCACCACAGCACAATGGAAGTCCCAAACCGGACAAGCATGCAGAGCCACCAGGATCACAACGATGCATGAAACCAAAGAAGACGCCGCTCCAAGTTATGGACTGGGTTTGGGTTCGCACCAGCAAGAGACCGAGACAGCGACTGACCAGGCCACAGCCAGTGAGACAACAGGCGCCCCTGAGGATCGTGGCGAAACTGGGATCAGTGTGCTTTGAACTGACAGATGGTTCGGTTCGGCACGCACACAAACTACGGTGTGTCCAGGTGGCCGCTCCAGACGGCGAGGTTTCGTGGGAGTCAGCTGCCACAGTGTGGGACCTGGGCCCCAGCATCATGAAGATTGGCCCTGGCCCCAGGGGTCTTACAGCTCCAGGGGTGCGTCCGCCATGGGCCTGCTACAAAGCCCCTCCGGCAGAACTGCTTTCCCCGTGGAAGACTGTTAAAAAAAAAAAAAGACTGTTCAGGTAGGAGCGTGGCTGAGACGGTGGCAGAATAACCCACCCAGCCGCATTGGGTCCTGCAGTGGTCTGCCCGCGTACCCTAGTTCTTAGGTGTGTTTCGATGTTCTTCTAAAAAAAACCAAGAATGTTCTTTGGGAAAAAAGGTAGCTGTGTGTTAACCTAAATAAGAGTGTTAAATGTTTGATATATACAAATGCTTTGAGAAATGTGTGTTTAATTAATAGTTGATAATAACAGTTGATAATGGGGAATTTGATATGCTGATTTGGGGAGGGCTGATTTGCTAATTTTACATTGTGTTCTGCATTTTTGCATGGGGGGAAAATGTAGCGTATGATTAAGGGCACATTAGGAGTGGAACGTGGCCTGCGGCTGACGTCCCCACACCACTATATATTGGGTGGTCTAACACCATCTCACTAAGAGTTGGAGTGAGAGTGAGAGTGACTTGGAAGTTGGTTGTTGATACCATAGCCAGTTAGAGTGTGAGACTACTGCTACACGTGCTTGTACTATTACATTCCTGTAATAAAGTTGAGTTTGACTACAGCACCCTCGTCCATCGTCATTGCCAGGTTTGTGGACATAACGAGCTCATCTGCATTGTTGGGTCTGGTGTCCTTCATCTTTCTCTTGACAATACCCCATAGATTCTCTTTGTGGTCAGGTCAGGAGAGTTTGCTGGCCAATTAAGCAGAGTGATACCATTGTCAATAAACCAGGTATTGGTTCTTTTGGCAGAGTGGGCTGGTGCCAAGTCCTACTGGAAAATGAAATCAGCATCTCCATACAGCTTGTCAACAGAGAGAAGAATGAAGTGCTCAAAATTTCCTGGTAGATGGCTACACTGACTTTGGGCTTGACAAAACCCAGTGGACCCACACCAGCAGATGGCATGACTCCCCAAATCATCACTTCACACTGGACCTCAAGCAACTTTGATTATGTGCCTCTCCACTCTTCCTACAGACTCTGGGACTTTGGTTTCCACATGACAAGACTTTGCACCTGATTTGGCTAGCCATGCCATCTGCTGGTGTTGGTCCGCTGTGTTTTAATAAGTCTAAGGTCAGCATAGCCATCTACCTGGAAATTTTACAGCACGTCATGCTTGCTTCTGCTGACATGCTTTATGGAGATGCTGATTTCATTTTCCAGAAGGACTTGGCACCTGCCCACACTGCCAAAAGTACCAATGCCCGGTTTAATGACCATGGTATCACTGTGCTTTACTGGCCAGCAAACTCTCCTGACCTAAACCCCATAGAGAATCTATGGAGTATTGTCAAGAGAAAGATGAGAGACAGCAGAGCTAACAATGGAGATGAGCTGAATACTGCTATCAAAGCAACCTGGGCCTCCATAACACCTCAGCAGTACCACAGGCTGATCAAATCCATGTCACACTGCATTGATGCAGTAATTCATCCAAAAGGATCCCTGACCAAGTATTGAGTGTGTGAATGGACATACTTTTCAGTCGGCCAACATTTCAATTAAACATCCATTTTTTAGAATTCATTATATTCATTCATCTTCTGCCGCTTAATCCTTTGCGGGTCACCACCTCAACTGACTCCTTTCAATGTGGAGGAGCAGCAGTTCTACTCTGAGCCTCTCCCGGATGACTGAGCTCCTCACCCTATCTCTCAGGGTGAGTCCAGCAATCCTATGGAGAAAGCTCATTTCAGTCTTTTGTATTTTGGATCTCATTCTTTTAGCCATTACAGAAAGCTCATGACCATAAGTGAGGTAGGAACATAAGACTGACCAGTAAATTGACAGCTTTGCCTTAGAGCTTACCTCTCTCTTCACCACAAAAGACTGGTACAACGTCCGCATCACTGCAGATGCTGCTCCGATCTGTTTGTCAATCTCTCGCTACATTCTCCCCTCACTCGTGAATGAGACCCAGAGATATTTAAACACCTCCACTTGGGGCAGGAGCTTGTCCCCAACCTGGAAAGGGCAATCCACCTTTTTCCAGCTGAGGACCATGGACTCGGACTTGGAGGTGCTGATTTTCATCCCAGCCGCTTCACACTCAGCAGCAAACCATCCCAGCAAGACCTGTAGGTCATTGCTGGATGAAGCCAACAGGACAACATCATCTAGGATCTAGATGATGATCATCTATATCATCTAGAATAGAAACGTTATATGTAGGCAGCTGCCTCCGTCATGAAGCCCTGAAGTCCTAACTTAAAAGATTCAAAGATTTTATTTGTCATTATTACTGTGCATACAGGACGTACAGGAGAATTGAAATGGTGTTGCTGTCTCTCTTCAGTGGTGTGAACAATGTAAAAAGAAAAGTAATAAGGCTGGAAAAACAACAACAGCAGTCTATGTACAGTAATGCTGCCCGTAGTGCAAATAGCGACAAAAGATGGACCCAGACCTCCCATAGTGCAAATAAATGATAAACAATGAGACCCAGCAATCTTACAGTGGGGAAAAAAGTATTTAGTCAGCCACCAATTGTGCAAACCCCTTCAAGTCTAATATTGAATTAAATGCCTTATTAAGACAGTCACTATCTACATCTACATGTATATTAAAATCCCCTACTATAATTGTTCTATCTGATTTCAGCACTAAATCAGCTAAGAATTCAGCAAATTCGGATAAAAACTCTTGAGTAGGCTGAGGGAGGACGATAAACTATGGCAAAGAAAATTGGGTTTAACCTAAGATTGCTCACATGCCCAATACTGAGAACCAGGCCCTCAAAGGAATTAAAACATGTTTTTTGCTTTACATTAACTAGTAATTTAGAATGGTAAATTGCTGCTGCTCCTCCTCCACGACCAGAACTTCTGGGATCTTGATCCTCTTGCCCTAACCAAGTCTCTGTAAGGGATATTAAGTCAATCTGATGATCAATTAACAGATCATGGACTAGCAGAGACTTGGGAGTTAGAGACCTAATATTTAACAAACCACATTTAATTTTTAAATTATGAGGAGGAAGAGATGCCAGATCATTAAATTTAGAGACTTGATGTTTAATTTGAGTTTTACCAACTTTTTTGTTTAATCATTTTGGGATGCTTATACATTATATTTTTATTAACTTTGGAGGGAGCAGACAATGATTCTCTGATGGGGAAAACAGGGGCTAAGTTGAGGGGCGGCGGATGAAGAGGAGCTGCAGAGGGCGTGTATTTATCAAGTTATTTTGTATTTGTCTTGGGTTACAGTGGGGCAAAAAAGTATTTAGTCAGCCACCAACTGTGCAAGTTCTCCCACTTAAAAGATGAGAGAGGTCTCCAATTTTCATCATAGGTATACCTCGATTATGAGAGACAAAATGAGAAAAAAAATCCAGAAAATCACATTGAATGATTTTTAATGAATTAATTGGTAAATTCCTCGGTAAAATAAGTATTTCATCACCTACAAACAAGCAAGATTTCTGGCTCTCACAGACATGTAACTTCTTCTTTGAGGCTCCTCTGTCCTCCACTCGTTACCTGTATTAATGGCACTTGTTTGAACTCATTATCAGTATAAAAGACACCTGTCCACAGCCTCAAACAGTCAGACTCCAAACTCCACTATGGCCAAGACCAAAGAGCTGTCAAAGGACACCAGAAACAAAATTGTAGACCTGCACCAGGCTGGGAAGACTGAATCTGCAATCAGTAAGCAGCTTGGTGTGAAGAAATCAACTGTGGGAGCAATTATTAGAAAATGGAAGACATACAAGACCACTGATAATCTCCCTTGATCTGGGGCTCCACGCAAGATCTCACCCTGTGGGGTCAAAATGATCACGAGAACGGTGAGCAAAAATCCCAGAACCACACGGGGGGACCTAGTGAATGACGTGCAGAGAGCTGGGACCAAAGTAACAAAGGCTACCATCAGTAACATACTACGCCACCAGGGACTCCAATCCTGCAGTGCCAGACGTGTCCCCCTGCTTAAGCCAGTACACGTCCAGGCCCGTCTGAAGTTTACTAGAGAGCATTTGGATGATCCAGAAGAGGATTGGGAGAATGCCATATGGTCAGATGAAACCAAAATAGAACTTTTTGGTAAAAACTCAACTTGTCGTGTTTGGAGGAGAGAGAACACCATACCTACTGTGAAGCATGGGGGTGGAAACATCATGCTTTGGGGCTGTTTTTCTGCAAAGGGACCAGGACGACTGATCCGTGTAAAGGAAAGAATGAATGGGGCCATGTATCGTGAGATTTTGAGTGAAAACCTCCTTCCATCAGCAAGGGCATTGAAGATGAAATGTGGCTGGGTCTTTCAGCATGACAATGATCCCAAACACACCGCCCGGGCAATGAAGGAGTGGCTTCGTAAGAAGCATTTCAAGGTCCTGGAGTGGCCTAGCCAGTCTCCAGATCTCAACCCCATAGAAAATCTTTGGAGGGAGTTGAAAGTCTGTGTTGCCCAGCGACAGCCCCAAAACATCACTGCTGTTGAGGAGATCTGCATGGAGGAATGGGCCAAAATACCAGCAACAGTGTGTGAAAACCTTGTGAAGACTTACAGAAAACGTTTGACCTCTGTCATTGCCAACAAAGGGTATGTAACAAAGTATTGAGATGAACTTTTGTTATTGACCAAATACTTATTTTACAGAGGAATTTACCAATTAACTCATTAAAAATCCTTCATTGTGATATTCTGGATTTTTTTTCTCATTTTGTCTCTCATAGGTGAGGTATACCTATGATGAAAATTGGAGACCTCTCTCATCTTTTAAGTGGGAGAACTTGCACAGTTGGTGGCTGACTAAATACTTTTTTGCCCCACTGTATATACAGAAAAGTAGAGCAGTAATCCTTGTAGTATTACTTGATAAAACATATCCAACTTTTTCATTATATTGTAATCTCATAAAATATACCTTTATTGTGCATTTATTTACAGCTCTTAACCAACAGGTAAGTACTGTATCTATAGTGCATAAAAGAAAACACCATCATGCTGGTTGAGTTATTAATTTCACGACACAAATGCTAGAAACAAACAAACATATGATATTTTACTTAAATCTTAGCAGCTCCAACAGTCTCCCTCTATCTGGTCTGTTCATGAATTTCAGCCAAAACTCAAAAGTTGTCCAATTACTAAAAAGTAATTGGACAAATTACCTTTACTAACTAACTAACTAACTAACCTGCACTTATATAACCCTTTTCTAGTCACAAAGACCACTCAAAGCACTTTTCCCTAATACTAACCCTCTATTCTAAGGGCCTATAGGAAACAGATATATAGGGACAATTTAAAACAGCCAATTAACCTAACATGCATGTCTTTGGATTGTGGGAGGAAACCGGAGCCCCCGGAGTAAACCCACGCAACACAGGGAGAACATACAAACTCCACACAGAAAGGTTCCAACCCCTGCCAACCTGGGGATTCGAACCAGGAACCTTCTAGTTGTAGGGCAACAGTGCTAACCACTGCACCACCGTATAAAATGTTAATTTTTAATACTTTGCTTAGAATCCTTTGCAGGCAATGACTGCCTGAAGTCTGAATCCCATTAACATCACCAAATGCTGGGTTTCCTCCTTTGTGATGCTTTACCAGGCCTTTATTGCAGCTGTTTTCAGCTGTTGTTTGTTTGTGGGTTTTTCTACCTTAAGGTTTTTCTTAAGCAAGTCAAATGAATGCTCAGTCGGGTTGAGATCTAGTGACTGACTCGGCCACTGCAGAATATTCCACTTCTTTGCTCCCAAAAAAATCCTGGGTTGCTTTGACAGTATGTTTTGGGTCATTGTCCATCTGTACTGTGAAGGTGTTTCAGTCATAATAAACTAATTAAAGGGACCTAAATAAACTGACATTTCCAATAACGGAAAAAAAAGTTAACGACTGTAAGTTGGCAACATCTGCCAGCTCTTGACTTTGGAATTGTGGAGGCTTTTGCCCACGGACCATTTGATTTCCATTTGAATGAAGTCCCCTGCTGCCACCAACAACTCCTGCTTTTGAGGGGCCAGCAGGATGCATACTGGGAATCAAATTAACCAGGCCCTGGGAGATTCTCTCTTGCCAGGTTTAATGTAGATCTTTGTGGAGATATTGAACAGAAAATGAAGGGAATATCCAGCATGATCTGTATCTAACCTCAAATGTAATAGACTAGGTCCAGACCAAGATAGCCATCTCTGGCTGAGCTCACTGAGGGCAGTTTATTGAGTTTGTGCCATTTAAGCTATTTAAAACATACTGAGAATGCCACTGAGGCTTAGAACAATCTTGAACCCAAACAGGACTCAAATATTATTTTTAAACAGTTTGTATCATTTTATTTTTAGTGCTGGACACAATCAGTGCTAACATTAGTTAAACCTTTCATGTCATGTTTAGGTTGTTTATTCTTAAAGGGTAATTGTTAATTTTGAGATTTTATCCAAATTCAACAAACCATTCAACATTAAAAATACAGATCACATACTGGATATTGATTAACTTTTTTTTTTTTTCAAATATCTGTAGATTGACTTGTCTTGATTATCAATAGCATGTCATATAACAAATGTATCAAAGAAAGTTAATGTATAAAATGAACAAAAACATCAAAAAATAAGACATTACTTTTGAAAGTCCTATTCAATGAAAAATTGTTTTTTTTTTTTTTAGGTTTTAACTTTCTGAAATGCATATATTGGTCACACAATTATAAAAAACCCCCCAAAACAATCAAAATACAAATTTCTCTTAAACACACAGCTTTGGTATTAATTCTGTCCGTGCAGAGCCAGTGTAACTGTTCCGGGTATGCCATGAAGTGTCACAAAAAGGAAAACCCTGCCTTGATACCCACTCACTACTCTATAGAGAGCCTAAGTCACACCCCTTCTACTTCCGCCATGGGACCTTAAATTGGAAAAAATTGCCATTGAAATGAATGGCAACAGCAAAATTTCAATCCCGATCAAATTTTGCCACGAGTTACACTTATGATATTTGTCAGTTTAAAAGATGATTTTCCATGTAAATAATTGTGTAATTTGTTGTCTAACTGTTAAGGTACAAGGTTGTGTAGGTATATACCTTAAAAAACTACTGACATGTTAAGCTACGTCTCGTTTTCAAAGAGCACCCAGGGGAAGGTAACTGACAGTCCTCTGGATCAGCTGCAGCTCTCAAAATGCAACAGTACATTAGTGTATTTGTGTATTCCTTCTTTCATCAGTCAGAAAGCAGGAGGTGAGGTTTTAGAGGGAAACCATCATGATTGTGTTTGATGATGTAGTCCAATAAGCGTTTTCACAAAAACTAAATATTACTCTATTATAAGACAACCTACAACTTTAATTACGTGGAAAATTCTCTTTTAAATTGGCAAACATCATATGTGTAACTCGTGGCAAAATTTGATCAGGATCAAATGATAATTTTGCTCTTGCCATTCATTTCCGTGGAGATTTTTTCGGATTTAAGGTCCCATATGCGGAAGTAGAGGGGGTATAGCCAAGGGCGTAACTTTGTTTCAAACACTGGGGGTTGAGATCTCTGCCCGTATAGAGAGCCTAAGTCCTGCCCCCTCTACTTCTGCATATTGAACCTTAAATCGAAAAAAAAAAAAAATCTCTATTGAAATGAATGGCAATAGCAACATTATCTTTTGATCCTGATCAAATTTTGCCACAAGTTACACATATGATTTTTGTCAGTTTAAAAGATAACTTTCCACATAATTGAAGTTGTCGACTGTCACATAGTAACAGAGTTGTGGGATGCAGGAGAAATAAGGCGAACAGGCAGAGAGTTCAATTGGCACCTTTAATCCACAGTCAGAGCAAAAAAAACAAAAAAACAGTGAACATACAGGTAAAACCAGAGCTCTCCCTTTTCACCAGCTTTGCTCATCTCTCCTGGTGTGAGATCCACCCCACGTCATATCCGCCACACAGCCCCCACCCACCCACCCACCCCTAACACCCAGAATTGACTAAAGCCCATTTTCCACTAGTACCCAGTCAGCCCTACATGCCTCTACACGGTTTTACACGGTTTTGCATGGTTTTGTTTCCATTACAGCATAGTCCTGCTTGGGGTGGGTGGGATTTTTTTACAACAAGGAGGTGCCACACTCCCGAGACGTAAAACACGCGACACAACAAAAACACAACATAGCGGCTTACGAGGTGACTGCTTGGTGTCTGCTTGGTCTCTGGCTTTTGTCAGAGTAAAGGTGAAAGATGAGAGCCAGACAAGGGTACAGGCAGCAAGACAAAAGACTCTGGAAAAGTACTGGAGCGTTTAGGAAGCCATAGAACCGAAGACATTAGGATACAAACTAGATCACATATGACGGTAAGCTAATGATTGTTTATACTAGTTTACTTTCAGTCTGCCATACTGCATTGTAATGTCTGCAAGTTATCGCTATTAGGTACTAAAATATGTATGCTTTGTGTGTGTGTTTAGGATGGCGCTCTTGTGGGAAAATTACTGCTTCAAACCGTTGGTCTGGGCGTTCATCACAGCCTCTCACTGATGTCACCCCAGCTTCACAAATGATCAGTGGTTATAGAACTTAAGAATGTCTTTAAAAATGTTTAGCTTCCTGTGCAACAATTTGCTCTGATTTGTATGAAAATCATGGAGAGACTGTTGAGACATCATGGGATATACCTGCTCCAGCAGCACTGAGTCTCATGGCAAAAGCTGTTCAGCTGCCAAAACTTCATCGCCAGGTTGTAGTTATGGGGTTATATTAACCATAAAATATATATTTCAACAGGTAAACAGTACTGAGTTTGGTATAATAAGATATATTTAACAAATATGATGCATTTTAGGCCAAAACAAACTTGATCTAGGATTAAAAGCAATTAAAATAATGCAGTCACAAGGTTACATGGAAAATACTTGATTTACTAGACACATGTAGATACTGTATAAATATATATTCTCTGCATCAACAATGTACTATACATGTATTCATTTAGTATAGCACTGGGAATTTTTACAATAAACCTTTGTACTTTTTGCATATCTGTCTCCACTTTTGTTTTATGTGTGAAGGGTACCACCAAGTGACATAAATTAAATACTAAAAGACTGGATAAGCTGTCTAAGAACAATCCAGCAGTTTGAGAAATCACACTGGGTTTGATGTAAATCTGTCAACAGTATTATGAACCATAAAGCAGTTTGTGTTAAAATATTAAATCTCATTAAACCCTAACCCAGGGGTGTCCAATCATGTGCCATGGAGGGCCAAGACCCTGCAGGTTCTCTCTTCTACCCAGTCTCTTCAGCGGGTGTTTTCACTGATCAGCGGTCAGTGGAAGAAATTCAGTGGAATCTGCTGAGGAAGACACTGGGTGCAGGTAAAGCCTGCAGGGTTTTTAACCAACATTTCAACGGCCAACATTTCTATTTAAAAACTATTTTTTAAAATTAATTTTATGTAATATTCTAATTTTTTGAGAAACTGAATTTGGGGTTTTCCGGGGCTGTAAGCCATAGTCATCAGAATTAAAATAAATAAATGCTTGAAATATATCACTGTCTGTGTAATGAATCTATATAATATGGGTTTGACTTTCTGAAATGAGTGACAAAAAATATTGAACTTTTTCATGATATTCTAATTTTTGGAGATGTACCTGTATTAGAGAAATACACTTGTGAAAGTCAGTGGTGGGATGTGACAAAAATGTTTCGTTTCCCTGACAAGTGAGCACCGCAGGATCCACTCTGTACATGTACAAGTACATTTTCAATCCAGGGATTTATGGTGGAACAGAAACAGCACGCCAACACTGTTCCAACACTTTTTTTGGAAAATCCACAGAATAGGTGTGTGGGTCTATTATGAGGCTTTAGAAAATTTTATGAATCACTTTATACATAAATCACTGGTTTGAAAATGCACTTGAATATGTTGAGATTTTGGATTCTGGGGTCCTCTTGACCTGTATCCACAATATCAACACAACATGCTGAGGGAGGCGGACCCCTGGCATGTGAAAACAGATTCTAGAAAGAAAATACACACAACTTAACGCACAGCACCAAAGTGCAACACGTACACAAACCAGGACTTTAACCAGGATTAACATATTTCATCATTTTGTTCTCACAAGCGAATACTTTGGACAAAGCAAGCACAAATCAGCAGAGTTGGCTACTAGCTAGCTAGCTACTAGCGCTCCCCACTAACACTCATTAGCCAGCACAAGAAGGCGATGTATTGCTCAAAAAAAGTGAGCTTACCACCAACAGGATAAATAAGTGAAAAGATGCACAACATCACAAAGCACTCACCATCGATGGTTCTCTCACTTTCATCTTCAGCTTCTTCGTAGTCCGGTTGTATCCTGGGCTGCTGTTTTGTTGCGGGTCGCTCTGGATACTATCAGCCACCAAGCACAGAAAACTCTGCACCTCTTTGTTGGACCACGGTGTAGATTTCTGCAAAACCTGCAAAGCCATCTCTATTAATATTGTGTTTACTCTGTGACCGTGTTTACTCTGTGAACTTTTGCAAATGGCGGTTTGGAGATTCTGCAGAAGACAGGCGCTTTCATGACGTTATGCCATGACCAATCAGTGGCCTGCAATCTGTTGACGTCACATTTTCGGCCCTACTCAGCGCAGTTAGTATCTACTCTGGATAGGTACACTACCGTTCAAAAGTTTGGGGTCACCCAGACAATTATTTTGTGTTTTCCATGAAAAGTCACACTTATTTACCACCATGAGTTGTAAAATGAATAGAAAATATAGTCAAGACATTGACAAGGTTAGAAATAATGATTTGTATTTGAAATAATAATTTTTTCCAGATACTCAACCTGCTCAAAGGAAGGTCAGTTTTATAGCTTCTCTAACCAGCTAAACTGTTTTCAGCTGTGCTAACATGATTGCACAAGGGTTTTCTAATCATCCATTAGCCTTCTGACACAATGAGCAAACACATTGTACCATTAGAACACTGGAGTGATAGTTGCTGGAAATGGGCCTCTATACACCTATGTAGATATTGCACCAAAAACCAGACATTTGCAGCTAGAATAATCATTTACCACATTAGCAATGTATATTAGATATTAGAGTGTATTTCTGATTAGTTTAAAGTTATCTTCATTGAAAAAAACAGTGCTTTTCTTTCAAAAATAAGGAAAATTCTAAGTGACCCCAAACTTTTGAACGGTAGTGTATGAAAAAAAGTATCTGGTACCAGGTACTAGGTACTAATGGAAAACCCTACAAACCGGGTAGAGTAGTGTAGGGCTGAGTGGATACTAGTGGAAAAGGGGCATAACCAAACCAAACCAACCAACCCCTCCAACCAATACTTGGTCAGACCCTCCTAGGCGGCTTGATCACCTGACCCCAACGACTATGCTTAAACCCCGCTGAAGATGGTGAGAGGGTACGAGCAGGGGCAAGATCTGAAATCGAAACAGGACCCAAAAATTTTGCTGTGGACATCGGTGGGAGGCATGACCGGGTTTCGGTGGATCGCCTTAAACCTGCGTATATACTTCCGGTTTAGCGGTTGGAGTTGGTGCAGCCCCAACGGCGGGGTTGTCCCCCCCAACACTGTTTCGATTTCAGACCTTGCCCCAGCTCATACCCTCTCGCCATCTTCAGTGGGGTTTCAGTGTAGTTGTCTTGGTCGGGTGATCAGGCTGCCTAGGACGGTCTGAATGAGAACTGGTTGAAGGGGTTGGTTTGGTTTGGTTAGTCAATTCTGGGTGTTCATGTTATTTTGAACTCAATATTTAGTTTTTGTTTGAACGACTAGCGGACAACAACTCCCATCATCCCACATCACTAAACACAGTTACATTTTAGCGATGTGAAAAGCATTGATTTCTCATAGCACTGACCCCTTCACTGACAGACAAGTCCCTAGGATTAATCTTAGCCTGACTCTTAGCTAAGTCACGACACAGTAGATAATAAGCCATCAATCTTAGTGTTTGGTCACTGCCTAATTTGTGTAATGCTGTCTTGGGATTAAATGAAATGAGAACTGAAAACTAGAAATGTGATTTTAAGCTCAGTAATTAAATTAAATAAATAAATCAGTGATGCTGTATTGTCATGCTTTTGAACTCATTTTAACACATGTAAAAAAGTTAAGAAAAAGTTTAGGAATGTGAAATGCATCTATTCTTTCATTCATCTAGTTGGTGTTTATTTCTTATATATTTGTTTAGATACTCTTTTGTGCAACTGTGGTATTTTAAGAGGATAAAAGATCTGAAAATGATCCACAGAGAAAATAATCAGTTTCTTTTAATGTGGATATTTAAGAATAGCCTTTAGAGTGACTTAGTCTATAATCAGAAGTGGTAAAACTTGCTTTTTAATTTTATAATTATCAAAATAATGACATTTTAAAAATACAGAACAGTCAAGGTTAACTTGAATTTTGTGGGGATGATAAGCAATATTTAAACGCATTTATATTTAAGGACTGGTGGTTGGAGTAGATTTTGTTTGTACTTGATAAATGTTCAGAACTGCTAACATTTTGATGAGTGCTGAAACATAAATTTCACTCAAATTCGGATAAAAACTCTGAGTAGGTTGATGGAGGATGATAAACTATGGCAAATAAAATTAGGTTTAGCCTAAAATTGCTAAAATGCCCTGAGGACCAGGCCCTCAAAGGAATGATAACGTGTTTTTTGCTTTACATTAACTAGTAATTTGGAATGGTAAATTGTTGCTACTCCTCCTCCACGACCAGAACTTCTGGGATTTTGACAGTTTAAATAACCAGAGAGAGTTGATTCATTTAAAGCAACATAATCCTCTTGCCCTAACCAAGTCTCTGTAAGGGATATTAAATCAATCTGATGATCAATTAACAGATCATGGACTAGCAGAGACTTGGGAGTTAGAGACCTAATATTTAACAAACCACATTTAATTTTTAAATTATGAGGAGGAACAGAGGCCAAATCATTCAATTTAGAGGCTTCATGTTTAATTTGAGTTTTACCAACTTTTTGTTTAATCACTTTGGGATGCTTATATATTATATTTTTATTTACTTTGGAGGGAGCAGACAATGATTCTCTGATGGGGAAGACAGGGGCTAAGTTGAGGGGTGGTGGATGAAGAGGAGCTGCAGAGAGGCGTGTAAGACTGCGACTCTGCTTCCTGGTCCCAACTCTGAGTTGTCAGTGTTTTGGAAATTTGGATAAAAATGATGCCAGATTGTCAGATAAATGAGACGCACCATCCAAAGTGGGATGGACGCCGTCTCCCCTAATAAGACCAGGTTTCCCCCCAAAATGAGCTCCAATTGTCATTGTAGCCCACATTGTTTGCAGGACACCACACAGACAGCCAACGGTTGAAGGATGACAAGCGGCTAAACATGTCATCACTGGTCAGATTGCGGAGCGGCCCAGAGAATACTACAGAGGCAGACATTGTTTTGGCAAAGTCACACACCAATTCCACGTTAAGTTTTGAGACTTCCGACTGCCAGAGTCGGATGTCGTTAATGCCGGTGTGGATAACAATTGTGGAGTATTTACAGTTCCTTTTAGGCAGCATTTACAAATTTGACTCGATGTCGCCTGCTCTGGCCCCAGAAATGCATTTGACTATGGCCGCTGGAGTCTCTAGGTTCACGTTTCTGACTACAGAGTCGCCAATGATCAGAGTTTTTTCCTCAGCGGGTGTGTCGCTGAGCGGGGACGTCCGTCAAGATTGTACAGGGTGAGGCTGCAGAAAAGGGACCAAATCCACCAGTGTACGCAGCTCGCATCCAAACATCAGCGCTGCAGGAGTGCACCGGGTGGATTCCTGTGCTGCCGTCTGGTACGCCCACAGAACAAAGGGCAGATGCAGGCCCCAGTCTCACTGTCACTGGTCCACTAGGACAACGAGCTGGGTGGTAAGTATCAGAATCAGAATCAGAATAAGATTTATTGCCATTGTTCATGTAATACACAAACTAGGAATTTGTCTCGGTGCAATGCTGCAACATTAGACATAAATTAACACAAAAGATAAAAAAAATAAAGAAAACTATGCATG
The DNA here is from genome assembly GCA_020510985.1 of Pholidichthys leucotaenia. Lineage (NCBI taxonomy): Eukaryota > Metazoa > Chordata > Actinopteri > Cichliformes > Pholidichthyidae > Pholidichthys > Pholidichthys leucotaenia. Next base: position 226,425,204 of record CM035836.1, read on the forward strand.
CAATAAAAAGTAGAATAAAATAAATAATGCTATTCTATACAATTTTTAAATATATTAATAAGCAACAAATATTATGAAATCCCACATAATACAGTTCGGCAGTAAAAAAAAAGAATGATAATTGTACATGAGTCCAGTTGAGCTTCTGTACCTAGTGCACAAGAGTCTAATCAGTCACTTAGTGTTCAGCAGTCTGATGGCAGAGGGGAAAAAGCTGTTCATGTAATGAGAAGTTTTAGTCCAAATGGACTGTAGTCTCCTGCCTGAGGGGAGGGGAGCAAACAGTATGTATCCAGGGTGTGAAGGGTCGGCTGTGATCCGACCTGCACGCCTCCGGGTCCTGGAGATGTACAGGTCCTGGAGGGATGGAAGCTTACAGTCGATCACCTTCTCAGCAGCGCGCACAACACGCTGCAGTCTTAGTCTGTCCCTAACAGTGGCTCCAGCGTACCACACGGTGATGGAAGTAGTGAGGATGGACTCGATGATGGCCGTATAGAACTGCACCAACATCTTGGTGGGTAGCTTGAGCTTCCTCAGCTGCCGCAGAAAAAACATCCTCTGCTGGGCCTTTTTGATAAAGGAGCTGATAGTCAGCTCCCACTTAAGATCCCGGGTGATGGTGGTACCCAGGAAACGGAAGGAATCCACAGTGGTGATAGGAGAATCTGTAAGGACAAGGGGAGGCAGAGGGGCTGTGACTTTCCAAAAGTCCACAATCATCTCCACTGTCTTCTGAGCATTCAGCTGCAGGTTATTATGGCTGCACCAAGACATCAGCCGGGCCACCTCCCTCCTGTAGACGGACTCATCGCCGTTGGAGATGAGCCCAATGAGGGTGGTGTCGTCCGCAAACTTAATCAGCTTGACAGACTGATGGCTAGAGGTGCAGCAGTTGGTGTACAGGGAGAAGAGCAGGGGGGAAAGTACACAGCCCTGGGGTGATCCGGTGCTGATGCTCACAGAGTCCGAGACAGTCTTTCCCAGCCGCACATGCTGCCTACGGTCCGTCAGGAAGTCAGTGATCCACCTGCAGAGGGAGTCAGGCACGTTGAGCTGGATCAGCTTGTCCTGGAGCAAAGCAGGGCGGATGGTATTAAATGCAGACCTGAAGTCCACAAACAGGATCCTAACATAGGTTCCCGGAGAGTCCAGGTGCTGCAGAATGGAATAAAGGGCCAAATTAACTGCATCGTCCACAGACCTGTTGGCTCTGTAGGCAAACTGCAGCAGATCCAAGAGGGGAGTAATGATGGTCTTGAGGTGGGACCGGATCAGGCGCTCAAAGGACTTCATGACTACAGAGGTAAGCGCTACAGGTCTGTAGTCATCAAGTCCAGTGATCCGTGGCTTCTTGGGAACAGGGACGATGGTAGAGGTTTTGAGACAGTCCGGCACGTGGCATGACTCCAAAGAGGTATTAAAAATGTCTGTAAAGACAGGAGTCAGCTCCTCCACACAATGTCTCAAGGTGGAGGGAGACACGCCATCCGGACCGGGGGCCTTGCACGGGTTCAGTCTAGAGAACTGTCTGTGCACGTCCTGCTCACTGATGGCAAAGGCAGGAGGGAAGGAGAGGGGAACCGCCCTTGATGAAATAGGGACCATGTAGGCAGTGACGCAGGGGGGAGGTGGGGTATTGGGCACAGCTGACGAGGTGTCAAAACGGGCATAGTGTTGGGACAGTCTTTGACAAAGGACTTTGTCATCCTGTCCCTTAGAAGCCTGAGGCCGATAGTTGGTGATTTGCCTCAGTCCTTTCCACACAAAAGCAGAGTCGGTAGCAGTGACCTGATGCTGGAGTCTCTCAGAATACACAGATTTAGCTCTCCTCAGCTCTCTGCTAAACCGGTATTTGGCCTCCCTGTAGCAGTCCCTGTCTCCACCCTTCAACGCCGCTTCCTTCTCCTTCCTGATCTGTCTGAGCTTAGCTGTGAACCAGGGCTTGTCATTAGAGTAACTCACCCTGGTGCGCGATGGAAGAATGCACACCTCACAAAAGTGAATATATGAGGTCACAGTGTCCGTGTATTTGTCCAGATCATGCGTAGATCCTTTAAACATGTCCCAGTCAGTTGTTTCCAAGCATGTGCGCAACTTCTCCACAGCTTCACTGGTCCATTTCCTCATAGTGCTCACAACAGGTTTTGTGAGCTTCAATTTCTGTCTGTATGTGGGAATCAGATGAACCATCACGTGATCAGATAGTCCAAGCGCAGCGCGAGGAATAGCACGGTACTCGTCCTTAACTGTAGTGTAACAATGATACAGCGTGTTCTCCTCTCTGGTAGGGCATTTAATGAACTGTTTGTACCGGGGAAGTTCATGGCTCAGATTGCTCTGGTTAAAGTCGCCAAGCACAATAACCAGAGAGTCCGGGAATGTCCGCTCCACTTGCTGAATGTGATCCGCGAGTGCGTGCTGAGCCTCGCGCACATCCGCGTCGGGCGTGATATAAACAGCAGTCAGAATGAATGAAGCAAACTCACGCGGAGAATAAAATGGCCTGCAATTGATGAATAAATATTCCAGAGCAGGAGAACAGTATTGGGAGATCACAGTCACATCGGTGCACCAGCTGTTCTTGATGTAGAAGCAGACTCCTCCGCCTGTGGTCTTACCGGATAGCCCCGTGTCGCGGTCAGCACGGAACAGCTGAAATCCCTCGAGGAGGAGCGCGCTGTCCGGTGTCTTTTCCTTGAGTCAGGTCTCAGTAAAGCAGAGGGCAAACGAGGTGAAGAAGTCCTTAATTCGCATCAGCAGTTTCAGCTTGTCTAACTTTGTTACAAAGTGAGTTAACGTTGGACAGAAATATCCCAGGTAAAGCCGTGCGCGTGCCTCTCCTGCGAAGCCGCACCAGAGCGCCCACTCGTCTACCTCTTTTCCGCCGTCTCACTTTTTGGGCTAAAAGATAAACCAGATCAGCGGCAGGAGCTAAAAAAACTGGGAGTAAGTCCGTGGGAGTGAAAGTCGTGATACTTAGTAGCTCTTCATGGGTGTAAGAGCAAGCAAACACACAATTGACAGACAAAAACAAACAAAACAAAGCGCAGCGAAGCACCATGGCGACCACTGTGGGCGGACCCTCAAGGACCCTCAAGGGTCTGGTTGAGCCGTTCGACCAGGCTGTCGCTTTGTGGATTCAGCAGGTCTGGGTCTTCCAGATGCCCAGCCGCCTGCAGACCTCCCCGAAGACCTCTGCCTCAAAGTTCCGTTCCTGATCGCTGTGCAGCTCCTCCATTGCGCCAAACCAACAAAACATCTCGTCCACCAGTTTTGATGTTGTGGTGGCGGCGCTCTGATCAGGGACCGCGTATGCCTCTGGCCATTTGGTGAAATAATCCATTGCAACCAGCACATAGCAGTTCCCCCGGTCTGTGGTCGGGAAAGGGCCCAGAATGTCCACTCCTACCAGCTCCATTGGTGCTCATCGGTACTGCTGCAAGGGGGCGTGGGATTGCTGAGTCAGCTCTTTCTGAGCCGTGCAGGTGTCGCAGCAATGGACATGGAGCTCTACATCCTGGCAACATCCGGGCCAGTAGAGCCAGGCCCAAAGACGCTGCAGAGGCTTCGTCACCCCAAAGTGCCCCCCCACCACCACCCCATGGACCAGCTGGAGTACGTTGGACCAGAGCTGCCGGGGAACTAGCAGCTGCCAGACGTGATGCTGCCCGGCTGGAGTCTGCCACTGCCGATACACAACACCCTTGTGACAGCAGACATTGGCCCACAGGGAGTGTAGGGCTTTGGTCTCTGGGTCCAGTGCAGACACAGCCTCCCAGGCCGGGCCGCTGGCCCACGTCTAGCCACTGCCGAACCTGAGAGATGACTGGATCTCTGTCCTGCTCGCTCTGCAGCCACTGCACGCCGAGGGCCTCTGTGACGTCATCGCTGAGGAGAGCTGACTGATTATCCGAGGAGGAGCTGTGCGCCGCTATGTTATTCCTGCTCACAGTGGTCCAGAGAGCAGCAGCCCATGGGACGGGAAAACTCTGTAGCTCTCCCACATCCCGCAGCACTGGCCAGTTTTTCCGCTGCCACTTTCTCTGGATCGATGGTGACTCTCGCTGCGCTGATGACGTGGCCCAGGAAGGTGGTCTCCTGCCAGAATAAGTGGCATTTCAGCGGGTGTAGCCACAGCCCGGCCTGTCGGATTGTGTCCAATACCTCCCGGAGGTTGGACAGGGCACCATCAAAGTCAGCTGCGTGAACCAGCAGGTCATCCAGGTAAACAATGCAGCGGCTTCGGGGCACGTGAGTCAACACTCGCTCCATCAGACATTCAAAGGTGGCCAGGGCGTTGCAAAGTCCAAACGGCATCACCTTGAACTGATCCAGTCCCTGCCCGATGGAGAAGGCTGTTTTCTGGCGGGCCTCAGGTGACAGCTCTACCTGCCAATAGCCACTGCGGAGGTCCAGCGAGCTGAACCAGCTGGAGCCGGTGATGTAATCCAGCGCGTCATCGATGCGGGGCAGGGGGTGGGAATCCTTGCAGGTGACATCATTCAGGCGCCGGTAATCCACACAGAACCACCACGAACTGTCCTTCTTCCTAACCAGTACCACCGGCGCCAGCCAGGGGCTGCTGGAGGGCTCAATAACATCTGCCTCCAGCATTTCCCGTATTTTTGTTCTGCCGCCGCCCGCCTTGAAAAAGCCAGACGGTAGGAGCGGAGCCAGATCGGCCTGGTCTCATCGGTGTCGATCCCGTGCTGCACCGAGCTGGTTCGGGTGCACTCCTCATCCTTCGCAGCGAAGACGTCCATGTAGCAGTCCAACAGCTCCCGCAGCTGGCATCTCTGTCCTGATTCCAGTCTGCTGCAGCTCTGCTGGAACAATTCCTCGACCACCTGCTGCATTTCTGCTGACACATTGGCCCGCTCCGCTGTGGCCCTCCCCCTTGCTGTCTTTATCGGTGATTGCACTCCCTCTGCTCCTGCTGGTGATGCTGTTGTGTTCAGTTCTTGCGGTGACCCGCCCGGTTCAGTCCGTCCTGGCGGCCCCTCGATCACGCAGGCCCCCGGGTTCCTCCTCTGGGTCCTGCTTCAGAGCATGATGGTCCGAGCCCCCAGCAGGAGGGACGATCTGGCGGTGTCAATTTTTGCGCCCCATGCTGCGACTACCACAAGAACTCGCCCCCTCCCAGTCTGGCACATTCACTGGTGGCTGTGGTGACGCAGCGCCCAGTGGGTACCCACCCCTGCGGTTCTGCCTCGTCCGTACCTGGCAGCACTCCAGGTCGGACCATGGAGATGGTAGAACTGGTGTCGATCAAGGCCCGGATCGGCGTGTTGTCCAAGCTGCACTGTAGGTACATCCCTGGCGAGTGTCGAATTTGGCCCACATGTGGTGACAGTTCATCGGGGAAAATATCTGTGGGAGGCGGAAGGTCCTCGTCCATGCCACCTCGCTCTAGTTTAACGTTGGTGAGGGGCCGGTTTGTTGCTGGGTGGGTGCCGGGCAGTACCACGTGATGTGTCCTGGCTCCCGCAGTGGAAGCTTCCTTACTCGCGCCACCGTGGCTGTCTTCTCCTTGACCGCGCCGCTGTGGTCTGGCGCGGTTCCTCCTCCTCATCCTCCTTGCTCTCAGCTGTGGCCTGGAAGGCTCTCTGCCTCCGTGCTGACGCATCAGCTGCACAATCCATTAGTGGTCCCACCCGCTCCGCCTCTGCCACAGCCGTCTCCCAGCTGCTCGTGGCATGAATCCGGATGTGGCTACGGAGCTGGGCCGGGCGGAGCCCCTGGATGAAGTTCTGGAGGGCGAGCTTCTCCACTGCCCCCGGCTCGAAATCCGGGTAGCCACACCGTGTCAGCAGCCGTATGTCTGCTGCGTAGGCTCCCAGGATCTCTCGGCTGCCTCGACAGCGGTTGGCCAGCTGTTTCTGGGCGTGCTCAGTGTTGGCCACCCTCCCAAACCGCCTCTGGAGCGTTCCTTGTAGTGCTGGCCAGCTGCGATGTTCCTCCGGCTGGAGATTGGACAGCGTGCAGAGAGCCCTTCCCTCCAGGGCCAGCGTGACCTGCACGCCGGTCTCTTCGGGTGGCCAGCCGTTCAACCCAGCAGCCAGCTCGACCTGGACCAGATAGTTGTCCAGCAGGGTTTCACTATTAAAGCGGGGAAGTTTGGCCCGTTGGCGGATTGGTGGGACGGTCGCCTCTTGGTCGATCGTCGCCCCTGGTCGCAGTGGAATCGCTGGCCCGTCCTACCCTGAAAAGGGCGGGAAGCGGGGCTGATCTGATCTGCTTAGCCCGCCTTCCTTGAGAAAGGCAGAAGGCGGGGTATGTTGGTCCCGTCCGGTCCGCTGCTCTATTCATCCCAGCGAGCAACTCTGGGGGTTGATGTACCAGCTCTGTCGTCCATTCCCAGCTGAGCAATGAACCGCTCCAGCTGCTGAATCTCTGCTCTGATTCTGGCTTCCATCTGCTCCATATCCCACTCCTGACACCAGTGTGACGCTGGGAGGGTTCACACAAGACAGGTGAGATGACTGTGACGGAAACAGGCTTTATTTTATACACACCCACTCAACACGGGCAGGAGGGGAGGTCATTCACACAGACCCCCCGCCTCACTTATGGTGGTACAAACACATGATCAATCACTACACTAACTGGTCTTATAACACTGCTGTGCCATTATAACGCAGTTATAATGATACAGCAATAACATTTAGAACACGCAAATAATAACACTCTTTGAATCCTCTGCGGTGCAAGCATGCCAGGAGAATCCCCGCCCCCTTGACACAGCCTCGACGTTACAATACTTTTCTGTCGGCCAACATTTCTATTAAAAATCCACTTCCATCCATCCATCCATCCATCTTCTTACGCTTAATCCTTTTCGGGTTGCGGGGGGGCTGGAGCCTATCCCAGCATCATTGGGCGAGAGGCACACTTTTTAAATTAATTTTATGTAATATTCTAATTTTTCGAGAAACTGAATTTGGGGTTTTCATGAGCTATCAGCCATAACCATCAAAATTGAATGAAATAAACACCTGAAATATATCACTCTGTGTGTAATGAATCTATATAATATATGAGTTTCACTTTCTGAATTGAATTATTGAAATAAATTAACTTTTTGATGACATTCTAATTAATTGAGATGCACCTGTAATTAATTAAAAGCAATTTACTACTAACTAACTAACTAACCTGCACTTATATAGCGCTTTTCTAGTCACAAAGACCACTCAAAGCGCTTTCATTAATACTAACCCTCTATTCTAAGGGCCTATAGGAAACAGATATCTAGGGACAATTTAGAACAGCCAATTAACCTAACATGCATGTTTTTGGCATGTGGGAGGAAACCGGAGAAATCCCGGAGTAAACCCACGCAACACGGGGAGAACATGCAAACTCCACACAGATCACTGTTGGTCGGGGGCTGGGATCGAACCCACGATCCCACGATCCCCACAATCCCCCGGCCAAGGGTAAACTGTGCTGCCGCAGTGCTAACCACTGCGCCACCGTGCAGCCCCAATTTAGTCAAAGTATGTTACAAACATTTAATTAAGACCTGTGTGAACTGTCAACATTTGGAAAAGTGTGATGAATGAGACATTTTAAGTAGTCTTAAAATGTTCATGGCTGCATTTTACTTCATTGTAACTCTTAAGATAACAAAGCCCTAAATCCTCTTTTGACATTGTTGGCTCTCGCTTTCACAGACTTTTGCCTTAAAACAAATGGCACATAATCAACATCTACTGTGCTGGCATTACTTGCATAATAACTGTGTAATAAAATCTTTGGAGAATAGAACTCATCTCTCTAATCCATGTACTCATCCTTTTTTTCAGTATTTAGTTTCCAAAATGAGAAATTGTCGTTATATGGTTTCGGCCTTGTCAGAATAAAATTGGAATTGAGCCAAACTGGGATAATCATGTGATTTTCTTAGTTTCTTTCTTCTTTTTTTTCATTTTATTGTTTTGGTCACAGCCAGGAGTAAGAGCTAGAAGTTATGAAAAAAAAAAAAAATGACACGTGCCTTTACAGTTTGTATCCTGTTAATTTATTCAAAAGTCAGTGTGGTGATTTCTTTAAAGCAAGCATTACTAGCAAAAGTAAGAGCTAAATCTGGTAAAATACAAAAATAAGTTAATGCGCTTGCAGCTGTGAGCAAAACAATAAAACAAAAACCCAACTAACAATCAGGTCTGTTACTCAGTTTGGCTCGACTGTATTTTGACAAGGCCAAAACCACATAATGGGTCTTTGCAGTTCTGTTTCAGAAGCAGAATATTCAAAGAATGACGAGTCCATGAATCGTCTCTACCCGCCATTGTGTATATGCGTTGATATGCAAAAGTAATGAAATCTTCTCCTATATAGTAGCTCTTTCAATGTACAGTCTGCCAAATGCCAAAGATCAACTTTCTGAGATGATAAAACTTATCTTTAAGAGTTATGAGGTTATTACAGCAAAATACCAAAAGGGCTTCTAATCCAAGTTTGTGACAAATTCCAGATGTCTGATAAATATTTTATGTGGAATTCTGTTATCTATAAAGCTACCATGCAATTTATGCTGGTTTGATAGTTTCACAGGGTAATTTTAACAAGTTAGAGATCTAACAATTAATTTCAGCTGTCCAATACCACTCTGTAATTAACATTTTATTCCTTTGGGGGGAAATCGATCTATGAGTACATGTTAAAATTAATTTAGCCCTATATTATTTTCATTTACTTGCAAGTTTATCCTAAAGAAGGTTAGTAATAAATCCATAAGTGAATTCATGAATAAGCACATCAGTTAACCTTTTTTGTAAATCTGTATTGACACGGAGAAATGTAAAAATTTCATCAGTGAAAAATCAGGTTTTGAAAGGGAGCAGAGATAAATATGAAGACAAAAACGGTGATAGAAATGGGAAAAGAACAGCTACAATACAAACTTTATGACCCTCTGTCTGCTGCTGAACACATTTGTTTATTTAGACAGTATTTTAGACCCTAGAGGTTTAATTTATAAATCAGTTTTATTGAATCATCAGTTTTACTGAAATACTGCACAACAAAATATTAATGTGTATTTATGTTTGAGTCCTAGTTTCTCTCATTCAGATACAAATATCAACTGCTCAATGATGCGTAGGTGAAACACCCAAATACATGTGGGATGCACACACCAGTAAAGACAAAAAGGAGAGTGATTTCAGTGGAGAACAATGACCATAATTAATATAACACTGAGTTCACCGACCAGTCAAGCTGACCACAAGTATGGAGATTGCTGGATTAAGATCTGAGCGTACAGTGAAACGTTCAAGGGTTGTCAGATACTTGATGCTTCCTCCAACAACACAGGGCAAACAATAAAACCATATGTTGAGACGTTTACCCTTCAAGCACAAATATTTTGCTTTCCACTTTTAGACCTTTGAATCGGTGAGTATTGACTCAATCAGAATATAAGTGAGACGAGTGGAGACTGTCACGCCGCGCCGTTCATCAGCGGCGCCACCTGCTCACACACCTGATCCTCATCAGCAGCGAGGGATAAAAGCCGCCTCGCCCGGAGGCTCGGCCTGAAGCCGTCAGACTTCGTTTCCTCACCGCTGTGAGCATACCTTTCTTCAGCATCGCTATTTTGGGTAAGAACCCTTACCTCCTTCTCCAGTCTGCTCCCCTGTGCACAGGTGGATTCCCCGGCGGCGGACATCTCCGTTCCATCGCCCATCCTTCGCCGCTGCACGGAGCTCTCCAGGTGGCTGTCTCCCGGGCTACGTTCCCCTTGCTGTGCCAGCTATCCTGACAACTCAAGTAAGATCTTCTCTTGCCATTATTCATCCTGTGTTGGTGTATGCCCGTCACCCTCTCCCTGTGCTCTCTCCATAGGGTTGCTCGGCCGAACGGTCATCTGCCTCTGTGCCTGAAGCAGACGCCACCACCAACACATCTGCATCCCGCAGACACACACTCATTCACTCCTGCTGTTGATAAACTCTTTGAACTACTCTAAGCCTGTGTGTGTGCGTCTCCTGAGCCGTGCGTTATGTCAGTACGGCTTCAGCAGAGCGGCTCGGCGGACGGCGGGCTCGCACACCGGTTTACCACTCTCGAGGCTAGAGTGGATCAGATTGCTTATCAACAGCAGGTTATCCTGAATCAATTATTAAACTTAACTAACCGGTTGGGCCGCTTAGATCCTCAACAGCCGTTCCCCCCAGCTCGTCAGGGTGGCGCGGCTCCTGCTGTTCCAGCGGCCGTCCAGCCGGCTCCAGTGGCACCGGTTCGGCTCACACCGATTCCGACCCCCGCCCGCTTTAGCGGTAAGCTCGGCGGAGCGCGGGGGTTCATTATGCAGTGTGAGTCCGTGTTCCACCGTGTGCCCGGAGATTTTCCCTCGGATCACAGTCGGATTGGTTACATAGGGAATCTTCTGGAGGGGCGTGCGTTAACTTGGACCTACGCCGTAATGGCGAGGCCCAGTTATGCCACCCTCACCTATGACCAGTTCGTGAGGCGCTTTCTGGAGGTCTTTGACCATTCTCAAACCGAGACGGTCCAGGTCGATCGGCTTCTCGCTCTCCAGCAGGGAGGCCGGTCGGCAGCGGACTACTCGGTCGACTTCCGGGTAGCGGCGGAGGAATTGGGCTGGGAGGAACGCTCCCTCTGTGGCCTGTTCCTCCGCAGCCTCAATAGTGATCTGAGGGATGAACTGGCTGGACGGGATATCCCTGGGACGCTAGCGGAGCTGACATCCTTAGCGATAAGTTTGGATAACAGGTTGCGCGAGCGCTCCTCGGGGCGGAAGTCTTCTTCTTCTCGCCCTCGTGGAGTCTCGCCGCACCTGTTCCAAGCTCGCCCCCTGGCGGCGCCGCCAGCATTGTGCCCCGAGGAGTCGGAGCCGATGGTGACGGGCTGGACCAAGCTTTCCCCTGCGGAGAAACAACGCCGCCGTGAGTTGGGCCTCTGCATGTATTGCGGAGGTGACCAACACACTGTGGAGCGTTGCCCGCGGAAAGCCAGTCGGCGGGGTCCGCGAATCGCTGTAGGGAGCCTCGCGGATTCCAACCGGTTAGACTCTCTCACTCAATTAAAGCTGCCCATCCGTTTTTGCCACAATCCCACTGGGCACCTCACCCACGCACTGGTGGATTCGGGCGCAGAGGGCAGCTTCATTTCACAAGGCCTGGCAACCCGATTGGGCATCCGCTGTCAGGCATTAAAACACCCCATCTCCCTGGTCCATCTCTCCCGTGCCTCCCTTGGGAGAGTTTCTCACCAAACCATGCCTGTCCCAGTCATCATCTCAGGGAACCACCGGGAGGAGATGGTATTTTACGTCCTGCCCAACTCTGTGTCGCCCGTCATCCTGGGGTATCCCTGGCTACGCCTCCACAACCCTGTCCTGGACTGGAGGTCCGCTGGGGTATCGGCATGGAGTACCTTCTGTATGGGCACCTGCCTTCAGTCCGCTGCCTGCTCCCCATCCGCGGCTCCCCCTGTGGCGGATACAGCACCTCCGGACCTGTCACTGGTGCCTCCAGAATTTCACGACCTGGGTATGGTATTCAGCAAGTCGAAAGCTATGTCTCTTCCCCTGCATCGACCATATGACTGTGCCATCAATCTCCGCCAGGGGGCCCCCCTTCCATCTGGTCGGCTCTACAGCCTGTCGGCGCCGGAGAAGGAGACTATGAATACGTACCTGAAGGAATCACTGAGCGCTGGGATTATCCGCCCATCGTCATCACCCGTGGGGGCGGGGTTTTTCTTTGTAGGGAAGAAGGACGGTTCCCTCCGTCCCTGTATTGACTACCGAGCTCTTAATGACATCACTGAGAGGGACCGTTACACCCTGCCCCTCATGGACACTGCCTTCCACTCCCTCCAGGGGGCGACCTGGTTTACCAAGCTGGATCTCCGCAGCGCTTACCACCTCGTCCGGATCCGGGAGGGAGATGAATGGAAAACAGCCTTCCGTACCCCGAACGGCCACTTTGAGTATCTCGTCATGCCGTTCGGGCTGACCAACGCTCCTGCCGTCTTTCAGCGCCTCATCAATGACGTCCTCCGGGATTTCATCGGCCTCTTCATGTTCGTCTACCTGGACGACATTCTGATCTTCTCTCAGTCCAGAGACGAGCACCGGATCCATGTGAGGCGGGTCCTTCAAAGACTGCTGGAGAATCGTTTGTACGTGAAGGCTGAGAAGTGCGAGTTTTACGCTAGGACCACATCCTTCCTGGGATTCATCATCGCCCAAGACCAGGTGCTCCCGGACCCAGAGAAGGTGAAGGCGGTGGTGGAGTGGCCTACTCCCGCATCTCGGAAGCAGGTGCAACAGTTTGTTGGCTTCGCCAATTTTTACCGCCGTTTTGTCCCGAATTTCAGCGGGATCGTCGGACCACTGACCCGCCTCACGTCCCCGAAGGTTCCGTTCCGGTGGACCGAAGAGGTCGATGCTGCCTTTAAGGCGCTGAAGGCGGAGTTCTCCTCCCCCCGGGTCCTTCGCCAGGTCGACCCCGCGCTGCAGTGCATTGTGGAGGTAGACGCATCGGACACGGGAGTGGGAGCAGTGTTATCCCAGCAATCACCGGACGATGGCGCCAAGCGACCGTGCGCCTTCTTCTCCCGGCGCCTGTCCCCGGCGGAGAGGAACTATGATGTGGGGGACAGAGAGCTCCTGGCCATTAAACTCGCCCTACAGGAGTGGCGCCACTGGTTAGAGGGGGCGGACCTGCCGTTTGTGGTCTTGACGGACCATAAGAATTTAGAGTATCTACGATCTGCCAAGCGCCTGAATGCCCGCCAGGCGCGCTGGTCTCTATTCTTCGCCAGGTTCCGGTTTTCTATCACCTTCAGGCCAGGCTCCAAGAACGGCCTGCCTGACGCCCTCTCTAGACAGTTCACCCCCGCGGGGGCTGAGGAGACGCCCCACACTATCCTGCCCAGGTCGTGCGTCGTGGGAGCTATCTCTTGGGACATTGTGGACAAGATCCGGAAGGCACAGGAGGTGGAACCTGATCCTGGCGGCGGACCGGAGGGAAGACTGTTCGTTCCGTCTGCGGTCCGAGGAGAGGTCATCCACTGGCTCCACACCTCCTGGCTCACCTGTCATCCCGGCACCTCTCGGATGATCAGCCTCCTCCAATGGTCCTTTTGGTAGCCGGGCCTGTGGAGGGATGCAGCCCGCTACGCCCGGGCTTGTCCAATTTGTGCCACCAGCAAGTCGGGAAACGCCCCTCCAGCGGGTCTGCTCCAGCCTCTGCCCGTCCCTGGCAGGCCATGGTCGCACATCGCACTGGATTTCGTCACCGGGCTCCCAGCTTCCAACTCATTCGACACCATCCTGACCATCGTGGACCGTTTCTCCAAGGCGGCACATTTCATCCCCCTGCGAGATCTCCCTACCGCCCTGGAGACGGCGGGCCTCCTCGTCCAACACGTGGTCAGGCTGCATGGGATCCCGGTGGATGTGGTCTCGGACCGGGGTCCCCAATTTTCATCCGAGGTTTGGAAATCCTTTTGTAACGCCATCGGAGCCTAGGTGAGCCTCTCCTCCGGCCATCACCCCCAGTCTAACGGGCAGTGTGAGAGGACCAATCAGGAGCTGGAGGCCGCGCTCCGCTGTGTTGCAAGATCCAAGCCGGCATCATGGAGCAACCATCTCGCCTGGGTGGAGTACGCCCACAACACCGCCCGCTCTTCTGCAACGGGGATGTCCCCCTTCAAGGCGTCCCTGGGTTACGACCCCCCGCTGCTTCCAGCGCAGGAGAGCGAGGTAACTGTTCCATCAGTTAGGGCGCACGTGAGGCAGTTCCGCTCCACCTGGGCCGCCGCGCGTCATGCGCTTTTACGCACAGCGGAGCGCAACAAGACCGTGGCGGACCGGCGTAGAAGACCTGCCCTGGCGTACAGAGTTGGGCAACTTGTCTACGTTTCCACCCAGGACGTCACCCTAAAAGGCGAGAGGAGGAAGCTGGCACAGCGCTTCATGGGTCCCTTCCCCATCACCCGGATCATCAACCCGGTGGCTGTGCGCGTGGCTATTCCCCCCTCCCTCCGCATCCATTCCACCTTCCACGTATCAAAGGTGAAGCTGGCAGTCACCGACCCCCTTTGCCCTCCTCCTGCAGCGCAACCCGCGCCCCGGATGATTGGTGGCCACCCGGCCTGGTCCGTCTCCTCCATCCTGGACTCCCGGCGCCGGGGTCGTGGGTTGCAATACTTGGTGGACTGGGAGGGCTATGGGCCCGAGCATCGACAATGGGTGCCCCCGTCGTTTGTGTTGGACCCATCGCTCATCGCGGACTTCCACCGAGCGCACCCGGATAAGCCATCGCCAGGAGGCGCTGCTAGAGGGGGGAGTACTGTCACGCCGCGCCGTTCATCAGCGGCGCCACCTGCTCACACACCTGATCCTCATCAGCAGCGAGGGATAAAAGCCGCCTCGCCCGGAGGCTCGGCCTGAAGCCGTCAGACTTCGTTTCCTCACCGCTGTGAGCATACCTTTCTTCAGCATCGCTATTTTGGGTAAGAACCCTTACCTCCTTCTCCAGTCTGCTCCCCTGTGCACAGGTGGATTCCCCGGCGGCGGACATCTCCGTTCCATCGCCCATCCTTCGCCGCTGCACGGAGCTCTCCAGGTGGCTGTCTCCCGGGCTATGTTCCCCTTGCTGTGCCAGCTATCCTGACAACTCAAGTAAGATCTTCTCTTGCCATTATTCATCCTGTGTTGGTGTATGCCCGTCACCCTCTCCCTGTGCTCTCTCCATAGGGTTGCTCGGCCGAACGGTCATCTGCCTCTGTGCCTGAAGCAGACGCCACCACCAACACATCTGCATCCCGCAGACACACACTCATTCACTCCTGCTGTTGATAAACTCTTTGAACTACTCTAAGCCTGTGTGTGTGCGTCTCCTGAGCCGTGCGTTATGTCAGTGACGCCCATATCTGCAGTCTCCTCTGCATCATTTTTCTCAGTCAAATGTCATGTAAAGGAACAGCTTGGTGTCTGGCCTGTTAATTATGAGAAGGTGAGACGTCTCTTGTAATGCGCGCTCCCAGTTTTCTTCTACAAACAACATTAGCTCAAACCTCTGTGGATGGCCACCTTATCGTGGTGGTGGTGGTGGTGGTGTCCTCGTGATGTGTAGTGTGATTTGTGTTTGTCGTGTCTTTTTGTTTATTAAACCGAACACTCATTGGGAATCCTAAAATAAGCATATTTTACTTCTATCGAAAGCTGGGAACATAATAAATATGAATGTAGTACTTTTGTAGCCATCTAGAAAGAAAATAAATTGAATTTTTTCATCCATTCTGTGCGCCCACATTGAGGCTCTGACTTCCGTATTTGCCAACTGATTTTGGTGATGTCACGAGCTGAACAAACTAAAAGCCTAGTGGCTCCAGTGGATCCAACCCCCGCTCTTGATTATGCATCTAAATTGTAGAAATAAACTAATTTTGCAGGCAATACACCTTGTGGCAATTTTGATTACTCAGCCACTTGGTGGCGAGATCAATATTCTTTCTGCAAGCATGCAACTTGCAAGGAGAGGGTAAAGATATGAAGCAAAAATGATGATCAAGACTTGTCTAAAAATCATAGCGATCAATAAGTTTATATGTTTATTTATTTATAAAAGGGACAGTGCATATTAATGAACATAAAATATGTAAATATGTTGCATTCAAGATTATAGCTGGAGCTAATTTCTAACTTGTGTCCCCTGGCCAGGCAATGCCAGCCACATAAAATAGATAACACAATACAATAACAAAAAAACAACACAACAATAATAAAACAAATAACACAATACAACAATAATAACAATGGCAGTAAGATTGCACACTGATAGAAAGCGAGGAATAAAAGAACGAAGTTAAGATGAATATTGTTGATCTCAGAGCAGCAAAAAGTATCACAGTGACCAAGGTGTTGCACATAAAGCACATACGTATATTAAGGTCTACCTTGCTAAAAACATAATTTGGCATTAAAAAAGGAAACACTCTAGTTTCTCGAAAATCTGATGAATAATTTTGGCTGAGTTGCCGGTCGCTTAGGGACAACTCGTCCTTGTTTTTTCAAGGGCAAGCTGTCCCCAAGATGAATTCGCCCAGCCCCACAATTTTGTACATACTGTAGTTGTAAATACATTATTTTGTTGCTTTTTTCTTTTTTTTTAATTTTAAAATATACTTTGTATTCCAATATCCCAAAATTCACTTGATAAAATCTGATTTCATTTCATTATAAAAAAGTCATTAGAGATCAGATAATTGACAGTAAAATAAAATGGCTGAAAACGAAAAAGGAAAAAAAAGCAAAACACATTTTAAATTTATTTGATTATTTGAAAAGTCGAAAGTATGACACTTTACAGGGACAAGCATATTGACAGGTCTTAGAGTGAGGCCAAGGCTTACAATAAATGAAAATTCATTCCTGAATTTTTCCAGATGCCAGAAACCATGCAAGCGCAACAGCTGACAACACATAATTAGACCCTCTAACTTTTACACTTATTTTTTTTTTTTTAATTTAGGGAAAAGACCATCACAAAGTGGATTTCTAAATTTCCTATAGTATTAAAGTGAGACAAGAAACATCAATAAATACATTTACATGCACCAGTTCACAGTGTTGTTGGGGTCAAGCTGCGACTCATCTTCATTTCTCGTCAGTTCATCACCATCCAGCTGTCTTGGACCCAGTTCATGCAGGTAAGCTGCAGGGACTCCTGCCGCAGCATTAGCACCACCAACGGCGCCTTGGTTTTTATCGGCTTCAGGTTCAAAATCTCCCAAATCTCCATCATCATTATCGTTGTCTGCTAAATCACTGTCTTCACCTTTGTCTTCCTCTTCATTGGTATCCACTTTGAAACTCAGATTGAATATGCTTTCTTCCATTTTCCTCAAAATGTGAACGCAATCTCGTTGTTTTCAGATTGTAATGACATAATGCAGTTTATGTATACAATATCATCATCATCATCATCATCATCATAGCAGTCTGTCGTGGGCGACAATGACTGTTTCATTTGGGTCTGATCAGATTCCTCCACACAGTTCTGTCCTTAGCCTTCCGCTGCCAGGAACTCCTGTCTATATCCAGCTTCTTGAAGTTTCTTTTTACAGTGTCTTTAAATCTGAGCCTTGGTCTACCCTGATTGCGTTTGCACTCACATAACTGTGAGTAGAGTAACTGCCGAGGGAGATGCTGGTGGTCCATCCTCTCAACATGTCCGAGCCATCTCAGGATCATCTGTATTAGCATGTCCTCCACTGATGGTAGACCAACTCGTTTCAACACTTCTATGTTGGTTATCTTGTCTTTCCATGAGATGTTCATTATGGCTCGAAGGTGTCTCATCATGTACACGTGGCGTTTCTTCACCTGCACTTTGTAGACAGTCCAAGTTTCAGCACCGTACAATAGAGTAGCAAGTACTGTCGCTCTGTACACTTTGCATTTCACACGGATAGACACATGTCGATTGTTCCACAGTCTCTCCTTCAAGTTTCCAAACACAGCGCTTGCTCTTCCCATTCTGAGAGATAGTTCATCCTCCAGCCTAGCATTCTCTGAAACAGTACTCCCTAGATACTTGGAAGTCTTGCACTTGACTAGTGGCTCTGTACCAATGCTGATCTCTTCTGGTAGTGATGCTGATAACTGGAACTTTGGTGGTTGATAAAGGCACTCTGTCTTCTTGATGTTGATTTGGAGGCTGAATTGGCTAGCTGCTCTTGCAAATTTCTTCACTAAAGATTGCATATCTTCCACACTGTGTGCAACTATAGCACTGTCGTCGGCAAAGAGCATTTCTCTTACTACCTTTATCGGTGTCTTACTTCTTGGCTTTAAACTGTGCCACACTGAACAAGTCTGCTTCTTTCCTTGTTTGAATGTATACTCCTTCTGAAGTGTCTTTGAAGGCCACCTCAAGCATTGCATGCCAAATATAGCGAGAAGAGTGTAGGCACAGGAACACAACCTTGTTTCACCCCGTTGCTTACTGAAGTATTTAGATACTGAACCACTCATTGCCACATTTGCTTGCATACCTGTATGGAGTGCCTCGATCAGGCTGACAAACTTCTCTGTACAGCCATATTTCTTGAGTAACTGCCAAAGTCCTTGTCGCGAAACAATATCGAAGACTTTACTATGAAAACTACATAAAGCGGCATGTTCAGTTTGATACACTTTTCTTGAACCTATTTCGAGCAGAAAATCATGTCCATTGTGCTTTTTCCACTTCTAAAGCCACACTGGGTTTCCTGTAGTACATTCTGCGAGATGTGTTCATTGAGTCTATTCAGTAGTACATGTGAGAGAATCTTACTAACAGTGGCTCGCAGTGATATACCTCGGTAATTTCCACAATCTTTCCTGTCACCTTTCTTGAACAAAGGCACAATACTTGCATCCTTCCAGTCTTGAGGTACTTTCTGGGCATCCCATATCTCTTGGATGAGCTTGTGCAGGCAGTTGGTCAGCTGAACACCACCAAATTTCCACACTTCTGCTGGAATTCCATCCCTTCCTGGAGCTTTACCATCCTGTGTTATCCTGATAGCTGCCATTAGTTCATCAAGATTTGGTGGTTCATCCAGACTTGATACAGCTGGTCACTGCACTAGAGCTTCTTTAGCCTCTTCAGTGAGATCTCCAGGGTTGTTTAGTAGTTGGTCAAAGTGGTCTGCAAATCTGTCCAGGATCTTGTCTTTCTCCTGCAAAACCGTTTCACCATCCATAGCCTTTAGCTGGATCAATCCTCTTGGTTTAGGGCCGTAGATTTCTCTCAGACCTGTGAAGAATGTTTTCATGTCCTTCCTGTCTGCTGCAGTTTGAAGTTCCTCCGCTTTTTCATCCCACCAGTTGGACTTCATCTCTCTGGTGTACTTCTGTAGCTCACTCTGAGCCTTTGAGTATTTCTTCTTCTTCGACCTTGTGTTACACTGTAGGTTTTCCTGCCTAGCTGTATTCCTCGCTTCTAGTAGTTTCTTCAGATGTTCTTCATGCTCATCAGACCAATCTTGATGTTTCCTCTCTAGGTGGCCTAATACATCACTCGCAGTCTGATACACCGTATCCTACAGTGTTGCCCGTTTCTCTTCTATGTCATTGTCTGAGTTGTTGCTGTCCCAGTCTTTCAAGTTTTCATCCATTTCCTGTGTAAGTTTTTCCTGCTTCTTTTGGCCTTTCAGTGCACTAGTGTTTAGCTTCCGTGGTGGCTTTGCACCCGTCCTGCAGTGCTGTTTTCGTCTGTAAATCCTTCATCTTGATCTCAGCATAACATGATCAGTACCACAGTCTGCACCTCTCATTGTTCTGGTGTCCAATACATCCCTTATGTCTCTCTGCCTTACTATGATGCAGTCTAACAAGTGCCAGTGCTTGGATCTTGGGTGCATCCATGTCTTCTTGTGTGTGTCCTTGTGCTTTAATAGAGTGTTGGTTATCACAAGGTTGTACTCTGAACATAGTGCAAGTAGAAGTTCTCCATTAGCATGGTACTTGCCTACTCCATGACTGCCTAGCACTCCTTTCCATTTCTCAGTGTCCAAACCAACTCTGGCATTAAAATCTCCATCGAGTATCAGCCTGTCATCAGTCGGTACATGCCTGATAGTTTCACGTAAATCACTGTAGAACTCTTCCTTCGCCTCCTCTGTGTTGGTCATTGTTGGGGCATATACACTGATGAGTGTGGCATACATCTTCCGCTGTAGTGGGAGTCTCATCGTCATTATCCTGTTGTTGATTGGTACCGGTTTCTCATCAAGCATTGCTGCTATCTCCTTTCTAACTGCAAAGCCCACTCCTGCTTCTCTCCTTTCTTGAGTTGATTTCCCACTCCAAAAGAAGATGTACCCATGGTCTTCCAAGCTGTCATATCCAGGGAACCTTGTTTCACTAAGTGCAGCTATGTCTACATTGTACCTGTTCATTTCCAGGGCCACAAGCGCGGTCTGTCTTTCTTGGCGCTGTGATGTTGTTCTGTCCTTCAGAGTGCGTACATTCTGCTATACATGAGGCAGCTGTTTTCCTCTTCTTTTGTCTTCCTGCTCTTAGCTTACTTTTTGCTGCCTGTCGGAGTGTTAATAGATCATAGCGCATGCACAACAGACTGGTAATGAATTCATTGTTCAACTCGTGACATCACACATTTCAGGCCGACATTTCTAGCAAATTTCGTTCATCTCAAACTGTCACTTTCACTGACTTTTTGTCAAAATTTCTCTCTCTGGATCACAATTTATTCCAAAAATAGTGATATTCGAGGAGGTTATATCATTTCCTGCATAAACATACCAAATTAGGCCTAATTAAAAATCAGTTAATTTCCACTTTAAATAACAGCAACAAGAACAGATTCTAATGGAGTTGGAGCTAATAAATGTTTTTAAAAAAAAGCAACTTTTCATGCAGTCACTGCAACAGAGGAAAAGAGAGAAGACATTAGAGTATGTCCGACCACCATCTCTGCCGTCATTTGACAATTTATGTAGTTACTGGGATTGTCACAAGTCATACAGATTTCTACTAAACTTCCTCAGTATTCTTTTAAATATGGACTGTTGTTTATCGGACTTGCTTTGGAAGTGGTGCCACGGTGAACGAGCAGAGCGGTGCCGAAATGAGAAATGTGAAGGAGGAGACAAATCGGACCAAAGCATATCCCTGGAGCCAGGCCTAGGGGAGGGGTTCAACAGTGAGCATGTGAACCTTTCTGTGTGGAGTTTGCATGTTCTCCCTGTGCTGTGTGGGTGTACTACGGGGGCTCCAGTTTCCTCCCACAATCCAAAGAGACACATGTTAGGTTAATTGGTGACTGTAAATTATCCCGAGGTATCTGTCTGCTATAGGCCTTTAGAATAGAGGGTTAGTGTACTTACTTGTTAAGCACTTTGAGAGGTCTTTGTGACTAGAAAAGCGCTATATAAGTATAAGTCCTTATCCCCTGTTTTCTGCCCATGGGATCTGGTCATTTGTCTCCTTGTGATTTCTTATATTTTTGCATATTTGTCACACTGCATCTTTATTTAACATTAAAATTTATTTGATCTGAAACATTTAAGTGTGACAAACAGGCTTACAGCCTGTAGGAGAGATCATGGGGGTCCAGTGCTCTGTGGATTGGGTGGTAGTCAAAGGCAGAGCCCTTGATGGCCCAAAAACCTGCTTCCTAAACTGCCTTTTGGGACATGGAACGTCATCTCACTGGTGAGGAAAGAGCTTGCACTTGAGGTTGAAAGATACCGGCTAGACATAATTGGGCTCACCTCAACACACAGCTTGGGTTCTGGAACCAGACTCCTGGAGAGGGGTTGGAGGTTGGCCTACTTTGGTGTTGTTCTGGGCTCGAGATGGTAAGCATGGGTGAGTATTCTTGTATTCCTTGGCATTGCAGTCTGTATGATGGGGTTCTCCAAGTGGTTGAAAAGGTTCTTTCCCTGATCTGGGAAGGGTCCTGACCATTATTTGTGATTATGCACCAAATGATGGTTCAGAGTACCCACCCTTTTTGGAGTCTCTGATGGGTGTGCCAGAAAATGCTTCTCTTGGAGTCTAGATTGTACTATTGGGGAACTTGAATGCACACTTAGGCAATGACGATGAAACCTGTGATTGGTAGGAATGGCCTGCCTGATCTGAACCTGAATGGTGTTCAGTTGTTGGACTTCTGTGCTGATCACAGTTTGTCCATAACCAACAGCATGTTCAAGCATAAGGGTATATGAATGTGCACTTGGCACCAGAACACCCTAGGTCACAGGTTGATGATCAGTTTTGTCATCATGTCATCAGACCTGTGACCATATGCCCTTGATATTCAGGTGAAGAGAGGAGCAGAGCTGTCAGCTGATCACCACCTGGTAGTGAGTTGGATCAGATGGCAGGGGAGGATGCCATTTAGACCCAAATGTACAGTAGGGGTGTGCTAGGAACATCTGGCTGAGGCCAGAAGAAGAATTTCAACCACATTCCCAGGGAAACTGGAGACATAGAGTCTGAAGAGACAACGTTCTCCACCTCCCTTGTTGAAGCAGCTGCCCAGAACTGTGGCCATAAGGTTGCCATGCTTCTTGTGGTTGCAACTACTGAAGCAAAATGGTGGATGCCAGAGGTGAGGGGGCCATCAGGCAGAAGGAGGAGTCCTACCAAGGTTGGCTGGCTTGTGGGAATCCTGAAGCAGCTGAGGGATACCGGCAGGCAAAGTGGAGTGCAGCTTGGGCCATTGCTGAAGCAAAATCTCTGGTATGGGAATAGTTCTCTGAGGCCATGAAACATGACTTTTGATCAGCCTTGCAGAGATTCTGGCAAACAGTTCGACAACTCAGAAGGGGAAAGCAGCTCCCTTTCCACACTGTGTATGGTGCGGATGGAGTGCTGCTGATTTCAATTTTGAATATTGTCAGACAGTGGAAGGAGTACTTGGAGGATCTCCTCAGTCCCACTGGCATGCCTTATATAGAGGAAGCAGAGTCTGAGTTCGAGGGGGATGACTTGCTCATCACTCATGCTGAGGTTGCTGAAGTTGTTAATAAAAACTCTTCGGTGGCCAACCCTTGGGTTGGACAGGATTCATCCTGAGTACCTCAAGGCTCTGGATGTTGTAGGGTGTCCTGATTGACACGCCTCTGCAACGTTGTGTGGAAGTCAGGGACAGTACTTGTGGCAAATTGTGGTGTCCCAGCTTTTTTGGAACGTGATGCATGCATCAAATTCAAAATGAGTTAATATTTATAAAAACACAATGAATTTGTCAGTTCAAACATTAAACTTCTTGTCTTTGCAGTGTATTCAATTGAATATAGGTTGAAAAGGATTTGCACATCATTGCATTCTGTTTTTATTTACGTATACACAACTTCCCAACTTCATTGGAATTGGGGATTGTAAGAGACATTTTAATTTTTAAATTCACTGTGCTTTTATTGCCTGTGATTT
The DNA here is from genome assembly GCA_020510985.1 of Pholidichthys leucotaenia. Classification (NCBI taxonomy): domain Eukaryota; kingdom Metazoa; phylum Chordata; class Actinopteri; order Cichliformes; family Pholidichthyidae; genus Pholidichthys; species Pholidichthys leucotaenia. The sequence continues at coordinate 226,448,143 of CM035836.1, forward strand.
TACTTGTTTTTATGTTTGTAAATTGCTTTTAGCTTTTTGTTGTGACTTTTGCTCCGATTATGGCACTTTGAGATTGTTCTGCAATGTGAAGTGCTTTACAAATAGAATGTATTATTATTATTAATAATTAAAAGTAGTCTCATTACCTCACTTTAAACACTGAAATCATACTAAAGTGTATTAAACTTGAATTGAGGTTTGTTTTTTTTTGCTACTGTTCAAACAAACTGATGTTAGATAAATACTTTATGTAACCTAGTTTGAACTCAATTCTTTATAAGGACCTGTACTTATATAGCACTTTTTCTAGTGACAAAGGCCACTCAAAGCACTTAACTTGCAGCTACACTAACCCTCTATTCTGAGAGACTATCAGAGACAGATACCTAGGGCCGATTTAGAATCACCATTTAACCTAACACGCATGTCTTTGGATTGTGGGAGGAAGCTGGAGCCCCCGGTGTAAACCCACACAGCACAGTGAGAGCATGCCAACTCCAGACAGAAAGGTTCCTGTCCCTGCCAGCCTTGGGACTCAAACCTGGAACCTTCGAGCTGTGAGACAACAGTGCTAACCACCGTGCCACCATGCTTCCCTTTATGGTTCTACAACATTGGCTCACACAGCATGAGTTCATCTACCTGAAAATTTCATGCTCACTGTACATCCCAAGGGATCATTTAAAATTTAGCAGTGACCTCTTCTACCCTGTTCAGCAGCATGGGGGGGGGGGGGGGGGGCTGTCTGGCTTAAAGGCTTCTGCAGAGACATTAGGCCAGGATGACAGAATGCCTCACACAGGCAGAAATTTCTCCTGATACAGCAGCAGTCCGAAATGGATGGAGCTCCACAGCAGCCCAAATCTGCATCATATAGTCCTGCATGAGTAGATCCACTAGTAGTGGGCCTCTTGGATTACAACAAACTAGTTCTGTTATACTGTCAACATGATTTTTTTCTTTTCCCCACAGCTTATTTATTTGTTCTTTTATTTATGGTAAAAAAAATACACATACAAAGCTTCGATTTATTGAATTACCTAATTGAACATTAAGTGTTAAAATGTATAATGCATTAAAGATGTGGCAAAAAACACAGTCTAATGAACAATATCCTTTGCATGACATCAGAAATAATATGATAATTGCAAATCATCTATGCTTGATGGTAATGCTGATTGACGGGGCTAGACTGAAGCTACTCTGCATAACCTTCAGTCTGCCCCTTTGGTGAAGCAAACGGCTCAGTGTGAGGTGTGTGACAGTCCACGTCCCTGCGTCCCCTACTGGAGACCGATTGGAGGCCTGCACCGTGTTTCCCAGGCTGGTCACGCCTGGTTATTGGCAGCCTCACTTAGAGAAAGTGACAGGACGCATCATCCACCCAGAGAACTCCCACTTTCACTTTGCTATGCAGTGGGAGTACATTCCTGCTCATGCTGCAGCATAGCCAACAGATTCTTGTTTCGGCTATATGCATTCGCTTTTAGGTTTTCCCTCAGTCTGGCTGATTACAGCTTGACCTTTTTTTTGGGGGGGGGGGTGCTCCTGAATTAGATAAATAACCCAGGATATTACAAAAAAAAAAAAATAAATTCTTGAACATTGTGTAAGCAAAAAATAAATTTTCCATGGTTTTAAAAAAAGACTGTAATCAAGCATATCAAACAAAGCTCAAAATTAAAAGCTTGCGATATTAGAACTGATATTATACGAGCTGTATCAGTAAAATGATCTCAACGTTAATACCGATGAAGCTGTGTCAAACAGATTAGATGAGAGGATTCCATCTGTTAAACAAACTGTATTAATATAAGTGTGGGTAGAGTGCAACATTGTAGAATGACTTTACTGCCACCCCACCGATAGTTAAATATAGTAATTGGGATTACATGCTGCTTATTGTTTCTGCTCTTTTCCGAGCAAAAAAAATGGACCTTGAGTTAAACACGGCCGGGTGAAGGCCATAATTTACAGGGTGGAACCGTGTGGGTTGGCTGTGGCTGTCCCCCTCTGTGAATTTGTAATGAAAACACTGATCATCACCATATGGCAGCACACAGTGTGATACTATGTCTGCCGTGTCTTTTTTCTAAGTAAAATGCAGCCATATTATAGGCATAGCTGAGAGTTAAATGGATAGTTTTTGATTCATAGTTTAAAGGAAATATAAATTTCTTTGAGCACATAGTAAATGTTTCATTTCATACTATGTTGTTTGTACAGTTGAAACCAGATATTTATATACACTGTAAAAAAAAGACACATAGCCTTTTTTTTTTCTCAGTCTGACATTAACTCAGACAAAACTTTTCCTGTTTTACATCAGTTAGGATTACCAAGATCTTTTCTATTTCCCATACAGTTTTTATATTTGCTGAATAATTTTTTTAAAGTTTTTTTTATTTTATTACTCAACGTTTACATACATTTCCTTAGTATCAAATTGCATTGTCCATTTGGAAGACCCATTTGTGTCCAAGCTTTAACTTCCAGGCTGATGTCTTGAGACGTTGCTTCACTATTTCCACGATGTTCTTTCCTCATGATGAATTTGTGAAATGCACCAGTCTCTCCTGCAGCAAAACACCCCCACAAGATGATGCTGCCACACTGGTACTTCACTTTTGGGATGGTGTTCTCAGGCTTGCAAGATTTCCCCTTTTTCCTCCAAATGTAATGATGGTCATCATGGCCAAACAGTTCAATTTTAGTTTCATCAGACCACAGGACATGTCTCCAAAAATTAAAGTCTTTGTCCATGTGTGCATTTGCAAACTGTAATCTGGCTTTTTTATGTTGCTTTTGGAGTAATTCCTCGCTGAAGGGCCTTTCAGCCCATGTCAGTTAAGAACTCGTTTCACTGTGGGTAATGACACTCTTTTACCAGCTTTAGCCATCATCTTCACAAGGTCTTTTTTCTGTGTTCTGGGGTTGATACACACATTTCACATCAAAACACGTTCATCTGTGGGACACAGAACCCATCTGGACATGGCTGGACATTATACTTGTGTATAATTGAACAGATGGATGTGGCGCCTTCAAGCATCTGGAAATTGTACTCAAGGTTGAACCAGACTTGTGAAGGTGTACACTTCTCTTCCTGATATCGTGAAACATTTCTTTTGATTTTTCCATGATGTCATACAAAGAAGCAGTGTGTTTGAGGTGTGCCTTAAAATACATCTCCTGGTGCGCCTCCAATTAATTCAAATGTTGTCAGTTAACTTATCAGTGTCATGGGCGGCTCTCGCGAGCCACCATAAGACGCCACACCTCACAGTTCAGTGAGTTTTATTTACGGTGAAAATATAGCGACAACACAGTCTGCTGAGACAATGACACAAGAGTCTACTCACAACAGGAGGCATAGGGCTATACAGCTCACTACAGGTCCAGAGCAGGAGACGGTCATACACAGGCAGGCTTGGTTGTTGAAAATAATAACGATACACAGGCTGCTAAGGCAGAGACTCACAGAGATCAGTTCACACCGGGAGGAATAAGGCTAATACAGCACACTTACTAGTTCCGGGGAACGACGGTCAAACCCAAAGCAGGCGTGGTATGAAATAGTCCAGGCATCCGTAGCATGACGGAGAGTGAACTGGAAAGGGAACAGACACTGCTGCGAGATGCGATCGCCAGTGTGGGTTAAAATAGCCTGAGCGCTAACGACCACAAATGCAGCACAGCTGTTGAGGGTTTGACAGCTGGGCGGAAGCCTCCCCGAGCACTATCACAATAAGAGCTCGGAGAGCTAGAATCATAACGCCGCTGTCAAACCCTGACAAGAATAACCCGAGCACCAAGACATAGTGCTCGGGTCATGACAGTAGGCCCCCCTCCCATGACGGGCTCCGAACGTCTAGTGACACCTACCCCCCCCCCCCAACCACAGGTGAGCGGATTGAGGGACGGGCAAGGAGGGAACCAAACAAAACCTAACAAGACCTAAAACAGAAAGGGAAAAGAATACATCACCCGACATATCCAATCAATTTTCCCCCCAGAACAATGACGAGAAAAAAAAACAAACCCGAGAAAAAAACAACACAAGACATACTACAAGGGAAAAAACAATCATAAACAGCAAACACCTGACCCTGAAAGTTTTCCCACCGAGACCACAGACAACCCGTCTAACTCCAGTGTACATAACCTAGCCAAAGAAATACACCCAAACACACGGTAACTATAGAAACAAAACAAGAAATAAATGCAAACACGACTCTGGAAAAAAAGGAAAAAAAAAATACATGACTGTAACTATGGAAACAAAAGAAATAAATGCAAACATAACTATGGAAGAAAGGAAAGAAATACATAACTGTAAGTATGGAACAAACACATGACTATGGAAAAAAGAAAGAAATACATGACTGTAACTATGGAAACAAGAAATACGTGCTAAACACGGTGACTATGAAAAAACAAAAAACCCCACAAACGAAGCCAGAAATATATGCAAACACCCGGTAACTATGGACAAAACCCCCCATACTATAGCCCCTCAAGGAAAGAGGGGAGGACAAAACAACAAAGACAAAGCTTGACCATAGCCCCTCAAAAAGAAGAGGGGAGGACAGAACAAAAAAACAAAACCAGACTATGGATTGCAAAACACATGAGGCAATGTAAATTGCTTTACATGACTTAACTAGACTATAGATTACAAAACACATGAGGCAATGCAGATTGCTTTACATGTCTTAACTAGACTATGGATTACAAAACACATGAGGCAAACTAGATTGCTTTACATGACTATGACAAAAACCTGACACCGTATGGGCCAAAACAAAAGATGATCGGCGGAGATCCAACGCCCCCCAGGCAGAGCACCAGCGACCTCCCTGCCTTCGATGGCCCACGGATAATCCCACAAAACAGTACATGATCAGGCGGCCTGCCCCAGTCCCAGGCCCCCAGAAGCAAGTCCTCTGGTGGCCGAACCAGGCCACCCAGTAGCAGACACAGTTTATCGGGTGACCAACCCAAGACGCCGAACGCACAAAGCAGTTCCTCGGGTGGCCGACCCGCATCCCACAACCACCAGGACCGTGGAGGGATAGCATGCAGCCGCCCACCTAATAAAGACCAGACATGAGGGCGCCAGTCTGCCAGACAAAAACCTCCAACGGCCCCCAGCTGGTGGCTCCTGAGAGGGGAACAATCACGAAATTAGACCCCCTCGAATCCTGATTGGGTCGCAGCCGCACCTGCGCTGGACCCCCACTGGACCTCGTCGGACCCCAACTGGGTCAGGATGGACCCCGATTGGGTCACCGCTGCACCCACGTTGGACCCCGACTGGGTCACCTCAGCCCATGCGTCGGACCCCGACTGGGTCAGGACGGACCCCGATTGGGTCACCACTGCACCCACGTTGGACCCCGACTGGGTCACCTCAGCCCATGCGTCGGACCCCGACTGGGTCAAGATGGACCCCGATTGGGTCACCGCTGCACCCACGTTGGACCCCGACTGGGTCACCTCGGCCCACACGTCGGATCCCGACTGGGTCAGGACGGATCCCGATTGGGTCACCGCTGCACCCACGTTGGACCCCGACTGGGTCACCTCGGCCCACGCGTCGGACCCCGACTGGGTCAGGACTGCACCGGCGACGACCTCCATCCCCGAACCTGGAACCCCCAGTCCCGTGACCTTGACAGACTCCAGACCGGTAACGCTGTGGAGGGGCTCAGAGAACAGGAGAGGACTGGGATCAGTACCACCGGCAGTGCCAGAGCCCAGCGAGACGAGCTCGGGTGCAGCAGACGGCTGCCCCTCGCTCGCCTCCCCATGAGGCAGGCAAAAATGCTCTAACACACCACAAAGGTAAACAAAGAAGAGCACTTGCCTGCACTCGGGCTCTGGAGCCGTCCAGGACTTCGTCAATCCGGGTTCAGGTAGACGCTCGTCGTCGGGCTCCCACTCGGCTGCGTCGGGTTCCACAGCCGGCCTGATGGTCTCTGCAGCTGGATCCTCTCGCGCTGGCGTCCACGCCAATAACCCGTATGGCGTGGGGGCAGAGGACCCTCGACCTGCTGACTCGGGCTGCATCTCTGAGGAACCCTGGTGACGCTCACTCGTCGGCTCTGGCTCCTCACCGCAGTCCGTTCTCCTCCTCTGTCCAACACAAGGCTGCAAGGCCGGGATATCTCCCAGAGCCGCAGGCCTACCCCCCGTCCGACGGCGTGGAACTGACGGCAAGGACCGCTCAGCAGGAGGAAACACAGAGGCAGCAGGTTCAGTATAATTAGCTACAGCTGGAGAAGGAAACTCGGGGAGCTGCGAACCCCGAGCTTCACCCCCAGGAGTCAGACAAGACAGATCACTATGATTAATAGTAGAGTGAAATTGAACTTGCCTGTCTCCCGAAGGGAAGATGGTGCCAGCTGTAGAGGACGTTGCTCCTTCCCTCTCTCGCTGGATGGTAACACAGGATCCATGGACAGAGCTCACTGGCGCAGGACTCAGATCACTCTCAGCAGCTGGCTGATTGAGTGGGTCACTCCAGTGGCCCGGAACTGGATCCGGAATAGGAGCTTGCTGAAGACGTACTTGACCTCGGCGTCGGCGCTTCTGCCGGCCTCCCGGTGGTGCGAACTCCAGGGCTGGATCAGGATCCGTAGGCCATGGGCAGGAGTGCCTCTCCTCCTGCTTTACGTTGCGTTCCTCCTCCAGCATCAAGAATATCTCGCGTTGCGCGACGATATCCTCCCTTCTCGCGTCGACTTCCGGGTGGTCGGCCCAGCGGGGAGAGAGATGACGAAGAACATCTTCCGCAGCGTCTAGGTACCAGTGTATGCCGTGATGGTAGTCCAACAGGGAAGCGGAGATGAGCAACTCATCTACAACTTCCAGAACTGCCATCAGCTCGTGGCTCGGACTCCAAGCGCGGCCCCTCCGCGACGGCATTCCTCACACACACACACACACACACACAGTACCCAGACGGAAACAGCAACTGTCCAAAAAACTCGAACTCACTGGTGAATTGCGTCTCGGGTTGGCGTCACCGTAAACGCCGTTTTGGTAGCAGTGTACTGTCATGGGCGGCTCTCGCGAGCCACCATAAGACACCACACAGTCGCCAGTGAGTTCAGTGAGTTTTATTTACGGTGAAAATATAGCAACAACACAGTCTGCTGAGACAATGACACTAGAGTCTACTCACAACAGGAGGCATAGGGCTATACAGCTCACTACAGGTCCAGAGCAGGAGACAGTCATACACAGGCAGGCTTGGTTGTTGAAAATAATAACGATACACAGGCTGCTAAGGCAGAGACTCACAGAGATCAGTTCACACCGGGAGGAATAAGGCTAATACAGCACACTTACTAGTTCCGGGGAACGACGGTCAAACCCAAAGCAGGCGTGGTATGAAATAGTCCAGGCATCCGTAGCATGACGGAGAGTGAACTGGAAAGTGAACAGACACTGCTGCGACATGTGATCGCCAGTGTGGGTTAAAATAGCCTGAGCGCTAACGACCACAAATGCAGCACAGCTGTTGAGGGTTTGACAGCTGGGCGGAAGCCTCCCCGAGCACTATCACAATAAGAGCTCGGAGAGCTAGAATCATAACGCCGCTGTCAAACCCTGACAAGAATAACCCGAGCACCAAGACATAGTGCTCGGGTCATGATAATCAGAAGCTTCCAAAGTCATGACATCATCATCTGGGATTTCCCAAATTGTTTAAAGGCATAGTAATCTAAGGGCGTTTTCACACCTGAAAGTATGTGCCAAAGTCCAAACTGAAGTTTTTATATTATTGCATTGTATACATTTGGTCTGGTTAGGTTTGGTTTCACGCTGCTCTTTATCCAAGTAGACCAAACAACTTTACGTAGTGGATTGACATATCGTTGTCATGATGACGTTTATGCAGTTAGCACAGATGCTGCAGTTAGCAAGAGTGCCCGTTGGACGTGTTTTCTGCAGCTCTGGATACATCAGTAATCATACTTTAAATGGAAGCTTGTTCAGTCTTCGTCACAGTGGCGGTGGGTGATACTAAAAATTGGGGGGGAGGGCACATTTGGATGTGATGGGTGAAATCATCTAAGGACCCTCACAGACCAGAGCAAAACACACAAATATAAAATCAAAAGGCTTACTCACTGGACAACTCTGTTTAGAATACATATTCTTAGAGAAGCTCCTTGTACAGTGGTGTGAAAAAAGTGTTTGCCCCATTCCTGATTTCTCATTTTTTTGTATGTTTGTCACACTTAAATATTTCAGATCATCAAACAAATTTAAATATTATACAAAGATGACACAAGAAAACACAAAATGCAGTTTTTTAAATGACAGGGTTCATTATTAAGGGTAAAAAAAAAAAAATCCAAACCTACATGGCCCTGTGTGAAAAAGTGATTGGCCCTCTTCTTAAAACATAAATAAACTGTGGTTTATCACATCTTTGGGAAACTGAGTTCAGTTTCTCTAGCCACACCCAGGCCTGATTACTTCCACACCTGTTCTCAATCAAGAAATAACTTAAATAGGACCTGCCTGACAAAGTGAAGTAGACCAAAAGACCTTCAAAAGCTAGACCTCATGCTGCGACCCAAAGAAATTCAGGAACAAATGAAAAACAAAGTATTTGAGATCTATCAGTCTAGAAAAGGTTATAAAGCCATTTCTAAAGCTTTGGGACTCCAACGAACCACAGTGAGAGCCATTATCCACAAATGGCGAAAACATGAAACAGTGGTGAACCTTCCCAAAAGTGGCCGGCCGACCAAAATTACCCCAAGAGTGCAGCAACAACTCATCCAAAAGGTCACAAAAGATCCCACAGCAACATTCAAAGAACTGCAGGCCTCACTTGTCTCAGTTAAGGTCAGTGTTCATGACTCCACCATAAGAAAGAGACTGGGCAAAAATGGCCTGCATGACAGAGTTCCAAGACAAAAACCACTGCTGAGCAAAACGAACATAAAGGCTCATCTCAGTTTTGCCAGAAAACATCTTGATGATCCCCAAGACTTTTGGGAAAATACTCTGTGGACTGACGAGACAAAAGTTGGACGTTTGGAAGGTGTTTGTCCCATTACATCCGGCGTAAAAGTAACACAGCATTTCAGAAAAGGAACATCATACCAACAGTAAAATATGGTGGTGGTAGTGTGATGGTCTGGGGCTGTTTTGCTGCCTCAGGATCTGGAAGACTTGCTGTGGTAAATGGAACCATGAATTCTGCTGTCTACCAAAAAATCCTGAAGGAGAATGTCCGGCCATCTGTTCATGACCTCAAGCTGAAGCGTACTTGGGTTCTGCAGCAGGACAATGATCCAAAACACACCAGCAAGTCCACCTCTGAATGGCTTGAGAAAAACAAAATGAAAACTTTGGAGTGGCCTAGTCAATGCCCTGACCTGAATTCGATTGAGATACTGTGGCATGACCTTTAAAAGGTGGTTCATGCATGATAGCCCTCCAATGTGGCTGAATTACAACAATTCTGCAAAGATGAGTAGGCCAAAATTCCTCCACAGCGCTGTAAAAGACCCATTGCCAGATATCGCATACGCTTGATTGCAGTTGTTGCTGCTAAGGGTGGCCCAACCAGCTATTAGGCTTAGGGAGCAATCACTTTTTCACACAGGGTCATGTAGGTTTGGATTTTTTCCCCTTAATAATAAACACTTTCAATTAAAAACTGCATTTTGTGTTTATGTGTGTTATCCTTGTCTAATAGTTACATTTGTTTGATGATCTGAAACATTTAAGTGTGACATACAAAAAAATGAGAAATCAGGAAGGGGGCAAACACTTTTTCACATCACTGTATAAGTCCTCCAACAATCTTTGGCCTGTTGCTGGATGATTAAATCTGGACGATCGGATCCCAGCTCCTTTTTCCTCTTTTTTCTGCATCTGACAACCGAGTTTTCCTTCAATTCCGCTGCCATCTTCACTCAAGGTGAATCTGCTCGCTGCTCTCTCAGTTTCCTGGCAAGGGGAAGGGATCTGATGATTGATGGCCTTGACTCCCAATTGCATTAAGATAAAAATACAAAAAAACTGAAACACTGCTCCTGCTCAAATGCCGCAAAAAAGTTTGTTGGCTTCAGTGATTCTACTTAGACTGGCAACCTTAAGCTGGAAGTGACCAGTAGCAAGCCTACACATTGAAATGTTATTTAAAATGTCTGCTGCTACAGAAGCATAGATATCAACTACAGAAGGACATGCTCTGTCTCTCATTTATTTTGCATATCACGATTGATTTTTTTAGGGGCCACTCACTTGCGCCCTCTGTTGACACACCGCCTCTGCTCCATCAGTTAAATACTGATCTAGTTTAGTGAGGCTAGAATATTATCCACGTAATACGTTTGCTCTTCCCATCAGCCGTCATGATTTTCAGCTGGTATTGCTCCTCCAATCTTTCACTACTCTCCATCACATCCCATCCAAAAATATCCGGTAAGTTTCTGCATTTTTATGATTTTATTTTAATTGACTATTTATGCCACTGGCATAAATGGTCCAATGGTCTGGACATGGACCACGGGTGGTGGTCCATGTCCAGACCAGAGATTCACAGCTTTAAAGCTCATTAACAAGATGCAGTAATGATTTTACCACTAAAGAGGTTGTAGTGGATTTAGATTAATGGGTTTATGGGTGTTTTATTGTTGGTACAAGTATTAATGTAAATATGACTATGAGTAGGAATGAATATTTCCTTTCATTACACTCATATCCTCATAGGGCACCAGTCCAGATAATGGACAGTTTTATTAACAATTCTTTATTTGTACCAATGATGAAACTGTCTCAAAAAAACCCTTGTGAGTTCTTGTCTGCTGATAATCAAGAAGATGGACATGAAATCAAATAATAACTCCCATACATCTTTCAGTAGTTTAATAAGAAATGTCAGAATAGGTTAACATATTTGGATAACGTTAAAACTGAGAATTCAACATGTATCATGGGCACCATAGACTATTACTGAGTTACTTGTGAATCAAGCATTTGTGGAACCAAATAAAGCATAGTTTAACTTGTCAGTATACTGGAAATTGGAAAACCATAAATAGTATTGGTCAAGAAAAGTGGATGCATTTTTATGAAGAAAATGATGAGTCAATTATCTAGAAAAAATGAAAAATTGGTGTTACTCTGAAAAACAACGGAAATTAATGAAAGGACAAAATGCATTTTGAAATTCTGATGGGGGTTTGCATGAAATTAAGTTTATATAGCCCCCCCCCCCCCCCCCCCCGCGACCCGAAAAGGATTAAGCGGAAGAAGATGAATGAATGAATGAACTTATACCAGGAATATTCTGAAGAATTAAGTTACAATTAAACAACAGGCCGTCAGCCAAGCAGAATCATTGCGTCCCAGTGGGTAGCAGGCAGTCGATTGGATTCTGTTTCAACTTAATCGGCATGGGTTCTGTTGGAAAACTGGCAGACAGGATCTTTACCACGGTTATGACCTACTCCCGAGATCACAAAGGGGCTAGTTCTTCAGCAGGCTGGCTGCGGTCTTCTTATGCACTGAAGAAGGAATTTGTTTATTGTACAAGGTCCGATCAGAAAGTCAAATTGGGACAAAAACACACCACATATCCGTTTCTTCCGATGTATTGTGGCTGGAATAAGTTGGTTTAAGCTTAAAAAAAAAATCAAACAAAATCTTCTTACACGGTAATTTAAAGAAAAGGATTAAAATAAGGAAAAGTGAACTTTAAAGAAAAGAAAAAAAATCACAGAGCATGACAGGCTCTGGGCCTTACTTGGAAGATAGAAAAAAATGGGAGAGCAGAGAAGTGTGCTCCTTACAGCTTGACCACCGCCCCAAAAACTGAACAAAAAGTTTTTTTCGGGTGTGGCAGAATCTCACTGAATTTCATGAAACTGAGCTGAACCAATTACATTTGAGCTTCTTGTTCAACAGAAGTCATAAACTCGACCTAAAGAGGAGATGCAGTGAATCCTGGAGCTCTATTGGTTAGTTAAAGTCCAACTATGGTCTCCCAAAGAACAGAGAGAGGAGGGGGAGAGACATTTGATATGAGAAGTGAGACCCCCCCCTTAAGACACATATGTTGCTGAATAAAGAATAAATTCTTTTACTTTACTAAAACCTGAGCAATTAAGACATTCTACTCAATAATAAGGGAACATACAATGTCTCTACATTGTAACTGTAATTAATTTGTTATAGTAAGCTTGCAAAATTAATTTCTTCCTGAAAATAAAGCAACACATATTAAATCATATCAACAAAAAACATTTCACTACAATTGTTCATCCCGAGTTCAACCATGTCTTCAGTAGCAGATACTCTCTTGAGAGAAAGAATATGAATTAATTTATTTGTCCATAATGCAGAAGTTCCACTGCAAAGAGAAAAAAAAAATATTCCTGAATCGTCTACTAGATGACACTGTAAAACTGTCTGGTTAATGAGGACTCTTGACTTAAAAGTCTGGAACATATCAACTATAAACCTGTCCATTTGGGGAATTCCTTCCTGGAGAAGGGATTAACTTCCACTTTATGACAAATGGATAATATTACAGCTCTGGTCCTTGGGTGAGAGAAGCGATTCATGGCCAGACTTTTGAGTTGAAACAATTTTTCTTTAGCAAAGAATGATTTTATAGATTGGAACCCAAGGTCAACGCTACAATGTATAAAATGCTACAACACTGGCTGTAGTGTTAGATTTGCTCGTTTGTTTGTGGTTTTATGGCATCTCTCTTCATGTGTGCCCCCGCGACGGGGTGCTTTTCAGGCAGGTGGACGTTCTTCAACACAAACCCGGCACTTCGTACACCTGATCAGAACAGAGACGTGATGAAACATTCACTGGCGGGCTGGGGGAGACAGAGGAAGGGACAGTGTGGGAAAACTCGCAGTTGAGTGATTTTTTTAAATCATTCACTTTGTTTTTTGCTGCTGTGTTCAGTAAAGAGTGAATAATTCTCACTCTTAACACGGAAATGAGTATGGTCACATGGAAATGTGTCACTGCACCAATGAGTATGGTGCAGTGACACATTTGATTGGTTAGACTGAGCGTTTGAATGCTACTCAGGGACAAATTTCATTGGCAAAATTGGCGGAAGTTGACAAGGATTGGCCAAAACTGCAGTAAAGTTGCGGTGATTGGACAAAGTTGCAAGGTCACGCAAAAGACAGGCAATCAGTAATTTTGCATGAATTCATGTGATCGTAACATCACAAAATTCTGGAGGGACTCCTTAGTAGTTAAGCATGCATTACCTAATCCTTTATAAAGTCATTTAAGACAAAGAAGTTCACCTGCAATACCCTAAAGTATCCCTGAATACACTTTCATTTCATTTTTGGAATCGTCGTCGGCCTCCGTCGGTCTATGATGACCATGGAAGAGAATCCTAAACGTCTACTCTGCTGGAACAGCACCGCCTGTGGCTGAACAGGCCGATGCGCGAATGACAGTCCCTGTCACACAGATCACACTTGTGGGTGGTCTCCGTGCTGCTGGGTCTGTGGCGGTTCTTCCTGCGGGTCCTTTTTTCATCTGCTGCAGCAGTCAGTCTCTCTTCACCCGCCTTGAGCTGTCTGGTCAGGGTGCCTCTCCATTTGGAGCGGTCCGTTGCAAGGTCCTCTCAGCACTCTGTGTTGATATCCAGGGCCTTCATGTCTCTCTTGCAGACGTCTCTAAAGCGCAGCTGTGGGCGGCCAACGTCTCTCCTGCCAGTTGCCAGTTCTCCATAGAGGACGTCTTTGGGGATTCTGCAATCCTCCATACGGTGAACGTGGCCTAGCCAGCGGAGCCTGCGCTGCCTGAGTAGAGTGAACATGGAGGGAAGGCCGGCGCGGGACAGAACTTCTGTGTTGGGCACTTTGTCCTGCCAGGATATGTCCAGGATGTGGCGAATGCAGCGCAAGTGGAAGAAGTTCAGTCTCTTTTCCTGCCGGGCGTATGTTGTCCACGTCTCACTCCCATAGAGCAGTGTGCTGATGACGCAGGCGTTGTACACTGCCATCTTCGTCTTGACAGAGAGTTTGGGATTCTCCCACACTCGTGTGGTGAGGCGAGCGAGTGTGAAGGCTGATTTTCCAATCCTCTTGTTGATCTCTGTATCAAGGGAGAGGTTGTTGCTGATCGTGGACCCCAGGTACGTGAACTGATTCACGGCCTCCAGCTTGTAGTCATCAATGGTGATGGTTGGTGGTGCTTCCGTGCCTTGCGCCAAGACGTTAGTCTTCTTCAGGCTGATGGTAAGCCCGAAGTCCTTGCATGCCTGGGAGAAGCGGTCCATCAGGGTCTGAAGCTCCTGCTGTGTGTGGGTTGCGACTGCAGCGTCGTCTGCGAACAGCATGTCTCTGATTAGAGCCTCGCGTACTTTGGTTCTGGCTTTCAGGCGGGCAAGGTTGAAAAGCCTGCCGTCAGATCTTGTGTGCAGGTAGATTCCCTCTGTTGCTGTGCTGAAGGCATGCCTCAGGAGCATAGCAAAGAAAATCCCAAAGAGGGTTGGCGCCAGTACACAGCCCTGTTTCACTCCGCTGCGTATGTTGAATGGCTCTGAGACGTTGCCATCATGCTGCACTATCCCCTGCATGTTGGTGTGAAACGATTCGATGAGGCTTTGTAACTTTGGTGGGCATCCTATCTTTGGCAGGATCTTGAAAAGGCCCTCTCTGCTGACCAGATCGAACGCTTTGGTGAGGTCGATGAAGGCGACGTACAGAGGCATGTTCTGTTCTCTGCATTTCTCCTGGAGTTGGCGGATGGAGAATATCATGTCTACCGTCGATCGCTCAGCGCAGAAGCCACACTGAGACTCGGGGTAGACACGTTCGGCAAGCTTCTGTAGACGAACGAGAACAACTCGTGCGTAGACTTTGCCAACAACGCTGAGGAGGGAAATGCCCCTGTAGTTGTTGCAGTCGCTTCTCTACCCTTTGTTTTTGTAGAGGGTGATGATCTTGGCGTCCCTCATGTCCTGTGGTACGGCACCTTCCTTCCAGCACTGGCAGAGGACGTCATGCAATGGCAGCAGTAGGGCGGTCTTGCAGTGCTTGATCAGGTCAGGGGGTATGCCGTCGTTGCCGGGTGCCTTGCCAGCGGCCAAGCTCTCAATGGCCTTACTGAGTTCGTCAATGGTTGGCTCGGCGTCAAGTTCGTCCATGGATGGCAGGCAGTCGATGGCATCAAGGGCTGACGGTGTCACGGTGTTCTGTCTAGAGTAGAGGTCGGAGTAGTGTTCCACCCATCTCTCCATCTGCTTGTTCTTCTCTGTGATCATCTCCCCAGTGGAAGATTTGAGGGGGGCCGTCTTGCTTTGAGCCGGACCAAGTGCTTTCTTGATGCCATCGTACATACCACGGATGTTCCCTGTTATGGCAGCAGTTTGAATGTCTTGGCTGAGCTGAGTCCAGTACTCGTTGGCACAGCACCGAGCAGTCTGCTGAACTTTGCTTCTCGCAGCCCTGAGAATCTGGAGATTCTTCTCGTTTGGGTACTTCTTGTACTCAGCAAGTGCTGAGCGCTTGGCTTCAATGACGGGGGTCATCTCGGTCAACTTGGCATCAAACCAGTCCTGTGACTTCGAGGTCTTCCTCCCAAAGGTAGCCAAGGCTGTGCGGTAGATAGTGTTTCGCAGCTCTTCCCACTTCTGCTTTGCAGATTCTCCTCCTTGTGGTACACCAAGTTCCTTCTCAAAGGTGGAGGCAAACTGCTCAACAAGTTCTGGTTGGGCCATCTTGCTGGTGTCAATCCGTGCCTTTCCAGGTTGTCTAGCACGATGGAATTTCTTCAGCTGCAGCTTGACCTTGCAACACACCAATGAATGGTCTGTGTCGCAATCTGCACTCTGGAACGAACGGGTGATTAGCACGTTCTTCAGTGAGGTGCGCCTGGTCAGGATCAAGTCCAGCTGGTGCCAGTGCTTTGAGCGCGGATGTTGCCAGGAAACCTTGTGTTGGGGCTTGGTCTTGAAGAACGAGTTTGTGATGCACAGATCGTGATATGTGCAGAACTCGAGCAGCCGCTGTCCGTTGTCGTTCATTCTGCCCACGCCAAAAGGTCCAAGACAGGAGGGCCAGGAGTCGTGGTCAGCACCCACTCTGGCATTGAAGTCTCCAAGGAGAATGAGTTGTTCAGAGTTGGGGATGATCCTGACAGTTGTTGTGAGATTCTCGTAGAACTCGTCTTTTGCCTCTGGTGTGGCTGTCTGTGTTGGGGCATACACACTGACGAGGGTGACTGGGCCTTGAGTGGTGTTCAGGCGGAGGGTGAGGAGTCGTGCAGAGCCAGTGCTGCCCGGTTCCACCATCTTCAGCAAAGTGTTCTTCACTGCGAAGCCCACTCCGTGTTCCCTGTGTTCGTCACTGCCCTTTCCCTGCCAGTAGAACGTGTAGTCCTTCTCTCTCAGTGTGCCTGCATCAGCTAACCGTGTTTCCTGGAGAGTGGCGATATCCACTCCCAGTCTCTTCAGCTCATTATTGATGATGGCAGTCTTCCTGGTGTCGTTGATGTCCTTGAGGTTAGCAGCGAGTCCTGTCATCATAGTGTGGACGTTCCAAGTTCCCAGTTTTAGAGTTGGTCTCTTTTGTTTTATTGTCTTGCCTTTGTCATTTAAGACAAAGAAGTTCACCTGCCAGTTTAGAAAGCTTGGGATCAGTCCGCCAGTCCGCCAAGGTCTCCGCCTTTGACTGCCACCTAATCCACATAGCACCGGACTTCCATGATCCCTCCTGCAGGTGGTGAACCTACTGGAGGGCGGACCCATGTAACTCCTTCGGGCTGAGCCCGGCCGGGTCCCATGGGTGGAAACCCGGCCACCAGACGCTAGCCTTCGAGCCCCTCCCCCAGGCCTGGCTCCAGGGTGGGGCCCCGGTAACCCCATACCGGGCGGGGTACACTGAATCCTTGATATACAATTTATCATGAGAGTCTGTTGGATGTGCCGTGGCACATCGGACCAGCTCTTTACCCTCTCGAGAATTCTTGAGGGTTCGTGGGAGTTTGCCCAACCAGTTTACATGTGTTTTGTGGACTTGGAGAAGGCATTTGACCGCGTCCCTCGTGGATTTTTGTGGGGGGTGCTTCGGGAGTATGGGGTATCGGGCTTGTTGTTACGAGCTATTCGGTCTCTGTACGACCGTTGTGAGAGTTTAGTTCGCATTGCCAACACTCGGTCGGAGTCATTCCCAGTGAGAGTTGGACTCCGCCAGGGCTGCCCTTTGTCACCGGTCCTGTTCATAATTTTTATGGACAGGATTTCTAGGCGCAGCCAGGGAATGGAGGGTGTCATGCTTGGTAACCACAGGATCTCATCTCTGTTGTTTGCAGATGATGTTGTCCTGTTGGCTTCATCCAGCAATGACCTACAGCTCTTGCTGGGACGGTTTGCCGCTGAGTGTGAAGCGGCTGGGATGAGAATCAGCACCTCCAAGTCCGAGTCCATGGTCCTCAGCCGGAAAAAGGTGGATTGTCCTCTCCGGGTTGGGGACAGGCTCCTGCCCCAAGTGGAGGAGTTTAAGTATCTTGGGGTCTTGTTCACGAGTGAGGGGAAAATGGAGCGAGAGATCGACAGACGGATTGGAGCAGCATCTGCAGTGATGCGGACGTTGTACCGGTCTGTTGTGGTGAAGAGGGAGCTTAGTTCTAAGGCAAAGCTGTCGATTTACCAGTCAATCTACGTTCCTACTCTCACCTATGGTCACGAGCTTTGGGTAATGACCGAAAGAACGAGATCGCGGATACAAGCGGCTGAAATGAGCTTTCTCCGTAGGATTGCTGGACTCACCCTCAGAGATAGGGTGAGGAGCTCAGTCATCCGGGAGAGGCTCAGAGTAGAACCGCTGCTCCTCCACATTGAAAGGAGTCAGTTGAGGTGGTATGGGCATCTGATTAGGATGCCTCCTGGACGCCTCCCACTTGAGGTGTTTCAGGCACGTCCCACTGGGAGGAGACCCCGGGGCAGACCCAGGACTCGGTGGAGAGACTATGTCTCCCAGCTAGTCTGGGAACGCCTTGGTATCCCCTCTGAAGAGCTGGAGCAGGTGGCTGGGGAGAGGGAAGTCTGGGCTTCTCTGCTTGAACTGCTGCCTCCGCGACCCGGACCTCCGGAAAAGCGGTAGAAGATGGATGGATGGATGGAAGTTCACCTGCAATACCCTAAAGTATCCCTGAATACACTTTCATTTCATTTTTGGAATATACTTATATTAAGCCCTTGATTATGAACCCCTTTTCATTTCAAACACAGTTTTAATGGAGAATAAATGACAGTTTCCACAGAAATGTGTTGGGCCACTGATTGAATAAGGGCATATTATACATTATCACTACAGACAAGCACCTTCTATGATTCATTGATGTTCCAGCACCCTTTTATTTATTTATTTATTTTCCAAGTGTGAGTACCTCGGGCCTTCACCCCCCAGAGTTTCTTCCCCATTTTCCCCCAGTGCTCCCTCAACTTATTTCCCCACTTCCCTTTTGGGGGAATTCATTTGTTGTCCTTATTTCGAAGGGAGTTTAATTGAATTTGCACCTTTGGGTATAACTCTTGGGTCAGTGCGGTCAGTGGCTAGAAATTTGATCCAGGTCAGGTTTGTACATGGTGTAATTAGGGTCACAAGGGGCTAGAGTGAGAATGAGTGGGGGAGAGGAGGGAGTAATGTACCTGGTAAGTGAGTACAAGATGAAGAGAAACTGAAAAAATACCGACATGGCAACTGCAGCTGATTACCAAAATATATTCAAGGTACAGTTATATTATCAATATGCAGACTCTCAGCTTTAATTTGAGGGTATTCACATCTAAACTGGAGGAACAGTTTAGGAATTGCAACCATTTTTGTACAAAGTCTCCTTATTTCAGGTGTCGCATATGCTTAAAATCCCCAAAACATATGCAGTTTAATATCAACATTAAATGTGCATTGTGCTTCTTTTAACATTGTGCATTCTTTATCTTAAGAACCAGATGAGCTGACTATGAAACTGGAATATTTTTACCGGTTGGTATTTATACAGTTTTCTAATACTGTATATACGCAGAGCCCCAATGCCTATGCTTACAATGCCTTTCAAACTCAAGAAAAATCTCTCCTTCACCTGTGTTTTTTTCTCTTTAAAATCAGCCTAATGAAGACAATGATATAATGGAAGCAATGGGAATAACAGAACATACAGGGACTATAGAGACATTAAACTCAGCAGGTAATAAATATGACAGTCGTGGAATAATAATGACCGGGGAGACCGTTGTCTCCTTGGCTCACACTGCAAATGTCGCATCACAGGGAAAGATGTGATGAGCATGTGTGTTCTCTGACACCTCGTCTAGTCCTTGCCTACACATACTTGCCTCTGTGCTTGTCAGGTCAACAATGGCCAGGCATCTGTAAAAGCCTTGAGGGTCTAGGAGCTACCACTCAGAACATCAAAGCAACTGCACAATCATAAAATTAATCATCGAGTTCTGTGACACACGCACACATACGTTCATCGACGCTTATTGAAAAGACACTTAGTCTTTGGATCTTTTTTCTACAGTCTTATCTTTGTTCACTTGCATAAAGCTCATGAGTCTGTGATGAAAGAATTGAAGCCAACGAGTTTAGAGAGTCAAGAGTTAAAACCACAGTCTTCGTCTAATGTTCTCCAAGGATTTTTATGTAAACTGCAGCAAACTTGAAAGCTGAATAAGTAATATCGGGCCACATATTTAATAGTCGTCTCAGCAAAAAAAGAGGGGGAAAAAGCAATGCAAGCTGGCCGACCAGAATGAAATGTAATGAACAAAAATAATCACTTCCTCTTTCTTAGTCCCCTCACTCTGTTCTGGGGGAAATGATATTTCAGCGTTTAGTAAATAAAAAGAAAGGAGGAAGAGCTAATCTCTTTAGTGGGAGAGGACTGGCTAATGAAACAAGTTGACACATGTATTAGAGGATGCTATAATTGAATAAAGGGGTTTAGGAAAGAGGGAGAGCATTATTAAGATGCATGGGGATTTAAAAGGGTTGATTAGAGTCTTGGCCAGCTGAGTCCAACAGCTGCTTTTCAACACCTCAGTTTGGGGTCAAAGGAGAAATTAAACTGTCATTATTTAAACACTTTATGGACATTTATGCTAATTAAATTGTATCAGTTAAAAGGGCACAGTTTTAACCTAAAATGCACATATCTGGTGCTCTAGGCATAATCTCCTTCTCCTTGTTAAAGTGACACTCCGCCAAAAATCAAGTTTTTTTCTGTTGTTAACATGTCTGTAACATGTTTTTTGACTTACAAGACATATCAAGAGCAAATTCAGATCCCAGTCCCAAGTCTGTGTTTTTCTGCTTTGAATTTCCAGTTAAGCCCCCCCCCCCCCAAAAGGGCAACTTTGGACAGAGCGTTGCTAGCTGTGTAAGCATTCCTGCTTAGCCTGATTGGTTATAATATTAATCAATCAAGCTAAGCGCTGGGAATGGCTATACACCTGAGTTCTCTCACTCCGCGGATGGAGGCTCACGGTCTACCTACCGTTGGCCACGCTGACAGTCAGCATCCCTTCCCAGGGACGGCGCAAAACTGACCGCGGCCACCGGTAGTGTTCCCATATTCCGGAACCCCGTAGCACACGTGGGGCACAGTCAGCTCAGAGACCGCACATGCGGGGACCCAGATGCACCCACGAGGAATGGGAGGCACACAGTCGGAAGGCCGAACCAGAGAGAGATGGGGGATGAAGTCGCCAAGACCGCCACCTGCCCATTTTGCATTTGTTTGACTCGGTTCAGTGAAGAGGTTTTCAGGGGGGACACAAAACCCCCGGACGTTCTATTCCATCCCTGCCAGGGAGGACAAAGGAGGAGACAGTATATCCCCCCCGCTCCCTCCAGAGGAGGGAGGCGAGTTGGCCATTGTTTAGTGAAGCAGTCTTCAGTGTTCTTGGGTCAAAGACCTTGCAGTGTAGTGTATGCAGGCCTTGCAGCATCGGCTACTGGTGGGCGGGAGTATGGGTGGAACTAATTAGAATATTCATAGATCCAGATTAAACTGGATTACTTGGGTCCAATATTTTGGGTGTCCTTCCACAAGCTCCTCACCATAATGTGCTGGAATTTTGACCCATTCCTCCAAACAGAACTGCTGTAACCTTAAAATTCTGTTTTAATGTTTCTGCTGCTAAACATGTTTCGAGTTGGTAGTCATGCTTTACATCATTTGAAATCTTAGAATTTCATCTATTTGGATGTTAAAACAGATTTTAGATACAGTCATGACAGTGGAATTAAATAGGGCATTAAACAAGCTAGCACAACATAGCAACATAGCATTTTTTCACCAATGAAGCTTCCTTGTAGTCCTAGAATTAATGACAGTCCAACAAATATGCTCCAGCTTTATTGCAAAAGTTCCAGTAGATCCATCTGAGTAAGATTTATTGTCCATCTAGATTATTACATGGGAAAATGCCCATAAAATTGCAGCATTGTTTGAAACCCAGACAGCTAGCGTCCTGCTTTTTTTTTTTTGTGTATTTACATATTATAAAAGCTACATTTCGCATAAAGATAGTGGCTGATTTCTTTTGATTTTGTAATGAGGTCACACAAGGATGCAGCGTGTTTGAGGTCTGCCTTAAAATACATTCACAGGTGTTCCTCCAGTTAGCTCAGATGTTGTCATCAGAAGCTTCCAAAACCATGACGTCATTGTCTGGGCTTTTCCAAATTGTTTAAAGGCATCATAATTTTAAACCTCTTTTCCACTAGTTCCTTCTTGGCCCAACTCACCTCGACTACTCAGTTTGTAGGGTTTTCCATTAGTACCTAGTACCTGGTACCAGGTACTTTTTTGGGACCTACTTCAGTGAGGTTCGGCCATGAGTTTTTAGTATTTCTGTGATAATCAACAAAATAAACGGCTACACACAAATCATCACCATCACAAAACACTCACCATCTTCCCCGTGAGCAGCCATCAGCTCAGAGACGTCCTGGTATTTCATTTCGGGTCACTTTGCCGGCGACGGGGCTGAAAAGTTCATATAGTGGTCAAATTTGGCCAAATGTGGTTATTGTTCAACAGTCTCCCCATTGGTGCGCACAGTTCTTCCATCGGTGTTCCAGTGCTTGGATTCCTGCAGTTGAAAAATAACCACATTTGATCAAATTTGACCACTATATGAACTTTTCAGCTGGCAGAGCCACCCGAAATGAAATACCAGGAGGTCTCCAAGCTGATGAGATGAGATGAGAGATGAGATGAGATGGCTGCTCACGGGGAAGATGGTGAATGTTTTATGATTTTAAGCATCTTTTACGTTCTTTATCCCATTGGTGGCAAGCTCACTTGAACAAACAAGGATATTGCCGTTTTCTCCTGGATGCAGACGAGCTAGCTAGCTAGCTAATTAGTTAGCTACCTAGCTAGCCATCAACGCTAACTCCATGCTTTGCTTGTATTTTGTGCTTGCTGTAATAAGTATTAGTATTAATTAATTAATTAGTATTAGTAATAAGTATTTGCTTCTGACAGCAAAACGTCAGCATGTCAACAACATAACGGGCCGCCTTATAATGAACCCACTCAGCTTGAGGTGGTACTCAGTTGTAATGGAAAACAACCTAAACCATGTTGAGGCGAGTAGAGTCGGGGCAAGTCGGGCTGAGTAGGTGGTGGTGGAAAAGGGCCATTGGTGTGTCTAAACTTCTGATTTTTAAGAAAGTAATAAATTTGAAGAAAGCAATAAAAAATTCTGTAAAAACTATTTAGCAAATTGAAATAATTTTGGTAATCCTACTTGACCTAAAACAGGCAGTTTCTTCTGATTTAATGTCAGACAATGTGAAAAAAAAGGTTATTGTATTTAAACAAGTAAAGCCTCTGAGTATGTCAAAATACAGTATATGTATTACATCATTTTATTTCCTATCATGTGTTTGAGCCTCTGATATCCACCTTATTCCTGAGGGCGCTGCTGTAGAAACGATTATGGGCACAACTTCCGATTTTGGCTGAAGTAGTGTTAATGGGGCATATGGTTAGTGGGGCATGTAAAATAGTGTTTTAAATTCATTTTAATGTGTAGTCCACATACGTGTTTTGCAGTCAAGTGGCAGATAATTTCAGCACTTGTAGTTTTTGTATTTTTCAATGTTTTTGCGTAGTTCTGGTACTTGCTGCTGTTTGTGGTGTGAGGTTGCTAAACCTCAGCTAAATCTGTGCTGGCTTCAACAGCGATGAGTAGATCATGCACCGAAAACTAAAGGATTGTTCGTGTGATCGGTAATACAGACACAGGACAGACAAGAGCACCAGGCATGTTTTCACTTGTATGAATGTCACAGATCTGATGTTTATATATGTCACCAGATGCACGGCTGCATGAAGTAAAATAATAAATAGTAACAGTTTGCTTCCTAAGGCTTAACGATTTAAGAAAGATATCAAATATCTCATATATATCTAATCTATATACTGTATATCTAATATATCTCATATAAATTTTAATTGCACTATGGTAGTCCACACATTTACACACAGTTACATCATATAACTGACATACACCCACCATATTTTGTGCGGGGGGGTCTTCCTCCTGCTGGGGACGTAGGGGCCCGGTGGGGAGCCTGGGCCCCATCATGTTTTCAAAACCCCTGGGTGCTACTGAATGTATAGATACTACAACCAAGGGAGTGAGAGCGGGACTGAATATGAGCGTAAGTGAGAGTGAGGGGGTGCTGGATTAAGGGCATTTTGCATGTCGGGTGGCATCTCGGGGCGCCTGCGGTGGTCTGCTGATCAGTTGCTCGGGTGGGCGCCAGGGGTGGGGGTCTGCTTTTGTGGCCTGCGCCGGCGGTCTTCCCGGCCACTGCCCAGCGCTGGTGTGTGTTCAGGCTTGTTGCATCTGCTTCACAGCCACATTATGAAACAAGGGTGAATGAGGGGTGAGTTTGGGGGGGTACAGGAGTGAGAGAATGGGTTGGTCCAGGTGAATGAGAGTGAGTTTGTGCATATGGGTGTGCATGGGAGCATGTGGGTGTGAAGGTGTGGGGAGGGGTGTGTCTGTGAGTTGGGAGCTGCTGGATTAAGAGGGGTAGTGCCTCTCGGCAGTGTGGGCTCCCCTGGGCGAGGGGACTTCTTTGGGCATGGGGGTCCCTGGGGGGGGGGGGCACTGTGGGGGTGCCTGGGGGGGGCTCGCTCCGGGGGGGGGGGGGTCTCTGGCCCGGGGAGTGTGGTTGCTGGCCTCCTGGGGCCCGGGGATGGGTGTTGGCCCCCTTGGGGGGTTTGGGGGTGGGCAGGTCCGGGGGTGTGGGCTCACTGCGCCGGTCGCTGAGCAACCTGGCCTCCCTCGATCGTCCCTCCGGGGCCGGATGCCTGGCTTTCCTGGGGCTTGCTGACCTCAGACGTTTGTGTCCTGTAGGGGTTGGCGGCGCTGCCTTGCCTGCTCGGGGTTCCCAAGGGGAGACCTGCTGTGACCGGCTCCCCGCTTCGTATGTTTCCTGACAAACCACTCACATGCACACACTTATTTTGCGCGCGCTCTCATTCATATGCACGCAGACGTACACGCACAAGTGTCTCTCCTTTAACAGGTGTGGAAACCAGACTCGTGTTGAAACATCTTCGGTGGAAGAAGCAGTTTGTCTTTTGTTTGTTTTAGTTGCTGGTTTGTTTGGGTTTTTTTGTCTGTTCTCCTCCCTTTTCTTTCCCCCCTCCACACACTTCCTTTCCCTCTTCCCCATCCTGTTGGGTCTTCCATGGGTAAAATAATTAAAATAAAGTATAAAAAAAAAGAGATCAAATAGGTGGGTTTTTTGCATTCATTGCAGTGCATTGGAACGATATGGACTTGATTTTAGGAGCTTCAGCATGCATTAATTTTTAAATTATCGCAAAATATAGATCAATAAAATTTTGAACAATTGTCAGAAAAGGTCTGTGTGTGTTAAGTTAAATAACAAGCATTCACGGCACGACAGCAGCATGAGCATTTTGATTTCGGGGTAAAACAAACAGCTGCAGCTGTCTGTTTTGTCCCGACATTAACACCCAAGCACAGTGTTGTGGTTCTTTGTCTCTCTGACTAGATTCTACGTCTGCTGCAAGGTAAATTTGATTATGTCCAACATATTTTAACAAAATGCAACCAACTTTATTGCAGTGGAAACATTGATATATCTTAGAGCTTTTATTTGTTTTCAGCGTTAGCATCTTAGCAGCAGAGCTAACTAACAGAGCTACTGCCTGCCAGGCCACTTTTTAACGTCATCTTCCCACCCCTCCATAGTCGTGGGAAGTGGAATGATTATATTACTCTTTTTGAGGTGCAGAAGGCTGTGTTCCCGCATTTTTGATGCCGAAGTCATTGTTTTTTTAAAAAGGAAACATGTCCCGTTTCTGTGACGACCCCACTTTCTAAACTAGTACCGGAAGTTGCGCAAGGCATCATGGGGACTAGGAATAAGGTGGATAGGCTCTGATATAGTGATGGAATTCCTTTAAATTACAGTTGGGCGTTGCAGCGCCACTGCTTTGGGCCTTTACCACAGTCTCAGCCGTAATCCTACAAGCACAATAAAAATACGGCAAAAGGTCACGAGCAAAAATCATTCCCATTTAACAGAAATAAATTTGTTTTGAGAAATGACTAGTGATCAGAAAGCTTTTTAAATGTGGCACTAGAATTGATGGTGCTGTAATTATTTAAAAAGTAAGCCTTAGAGATTTATCATTGAGACCACATTAAAATTAATGTGCAGTGCAGCCAGAGGGACCTGTGTATGTAAAACATCTTCTATATGAAGCTAACTGATTTCACTTCACGATCACACACTTTAATAGTTGCTAGTTTAAAATGAACACACATTTATTTAAAACGCTGCACCAGGAAATTTTTCCCAATATGCAATCAAAGCAACTACAAAGGCACACTGTGACCAAAGAAGAAAGAAGACTTTTGTGGCTTGAGTCATGTTCCACGTGTGTGAGCCGAGATTACAGCATTTATTCCCAAAGTGTTCAAGTTCGTGATGAAGCTCTACCTGGTTTACCACGGGCAATACGGCATGACGGCTTTCTGTCGTCCACCCCCAGGAGTGTTTCACTTATATGACTAATTAGTCGATTCTCACACCCTTGAAACTCTCCTGCCCACTCACCTGCTGAAACCACCCGAGGCGTGCCACTCCAACAGCTCAGTGCAGCAAAGGTGGCATGATTCATCTTCCTGACTTACCAAATGCTTCATGACTGTCCACAGTTGACACCAGGCTGTGACCTGTTCTATTTGGCAGCAGTGATAGCGGTAGAGTTATGCTGACGAGTGCTTTTGAATCCATCCATCCATCCTTTTTCTTGACTGCGTATCGACTTCATGGTGGTGGGGCACGAAGAGTCTATCCCAGCTGTCCTCACATGAGAAGCGGAGTACAAACAGGTTCTTTCTCTGTGTGATTTAGTATGTGTATCATGAAATATGAATTGCATTTTCTCATTAATAATCACAAGAGCACTCTGAAAAAAATTGTATTCCCCCGTGGAGATCCCTAAAGGGAGCAGCCAAAGAAGACAAAGAAGTATTCCCCCGCCAGCACGTCCGTGTGGGTCCCACCAAAGGTTGCAGCTGGGCTGCTTTATGGGTCTCATGTGGGTTCCTTGTTGGCCCCATCTGTGTTTGCCCACATGGACTTTGCAGGTACAGGTGACCAGGTCATCTGTTTACAAAAAATTGACAAAAAAATGGTAAATTTATGAGAAAAAAGTCACAAATTTATAAGAAAAAAATGTGAAAATTTAGGAGAAAAAAAGTCAAAAATTTGCAAAAAAATTGTAGTAAATTTATGGGGGAAAAAAGTCACAAACTTCTAAAAAAAAAATAATTGTGAAAATTCAGGAGAAAAAAATTAACAAATTTGCAACAAAAAAGTAAAATTACGTGAAAAAATTGACAAACTTGCACATGAAAAATTTAGCAAATTTAAAAGAAAAAAGTCACAAATTAACGAGAAAAAACTGCAAGTTGTCAAAATGTCAGAAATTTATGGGGAGAAGTCACAAATTAACAAAGAAAAATAGCAAATTTACAAGGAAAAAGGTAACTGTAAAAAAAGTGGCAAATTTATAAGAAAGTTCCAAAATTACAAGGAAAAATTAGCAAATTTTCAAGAAGAAAGTCACAATTTTGCAGTAAAAGCTAACAAATTTGTAAGAAAAAAGTTGAAAATATACAAGGAAAAAAAATTGCAGATTTATGAGAAAAGTTGCAGGTTTACTGTAAAAAAAAAGAAGTGGCAAATTTATGAGAAAATTTCAGCTTTTCAAGAAAACGTATCAGATTTAAGAGAAATAGAAAATGCACAAGAAAATAAGTTGGAAACAGGTAAAGTCCATGTGGGCAAACACAGACGATTACCCACATGGACCCATCAGACAGCCCGGGTTTAACCTTTGGTGGGGCCCACATGGATGTGCTAGCTGGGCCCTTATAAGCCCCAAAATGGCGGGTGGAGACGCTGTGCAGACCGCTGGTGCTGCTTCACTTGTTGCTCTGTCAGTGGTGTCCTCAGAATGACTCGGCACTGGACTGATGAAACCGATCTCGTGTTGTCTTCAGGTGGACGGCTGATCTGTGCGGTGACGTGTGACGAATGACTCCGTCTCAGCGAACGGAAATCATGTGCCGCGGTTAGGATGGGGGACCAAAGAACACTGTCTTGAGTGCTTTCCTAGCCGTTGGTTTTTACTCTCAAAGTCCATGTGGGCCCCACCAAAGGTTAAACCCGGGCTGTCTCATGGGTCCATAGGGGTTATCGTCTGGGTTTGCCCACATGGACTTTACCGGTTTACCTGTTTTCAACTTATTTTTCTCATGAATATGCTGTTTTCTTGTAAATTTGTGGCTTTTTCCCCACCTAATTTGAAAATTTGAAACTTTCTCATAAATCTGAAACTTTTTAGTAAATTTGTGACTTTTTTCTCATAAATCTGCAACTTTTTCTTCTCTCATAAATTTATGATTTTTTCTTGTGAATTTTCAACTTTTTTTCTAATAAATTTGTAAGTTTTTCTTGTAAAATTGTGACTTTTTTCTTGCAAATTTGCTGACTTTTTCTTGTAATTTTGGAACTTTCTCATAAATTTGCTACTTAATCTTGCAACTTTTTGCTCATAAATTTGTTACTTTTTTCCTTGTAAATTTGCCATTTTTGTATTAATTTGTGACTTTTTCCCATAAATTTGAGACATTTTTCTTGCAAATTTGAAACAACTTTTTTTACTTTAAACTTACAACTTTTTCTCATAAATTTGGGACTTTTTTCTCATAAATTTTTGATTTATTTATTTGTGTATTTGCTACTTTTTTGCTAATCTGAAAATTTTTCTATTTTTTTCCTCATAAATTGGTGACTTTTTCTTTTAAATTTGCTAAAATTTCCCTGTTTTCAAGTAATTTTACAGTTGTTTTCTTGTAAATTTAAGTTTTTTCTTTTTAACTTTTTTCTCCTGAATTTTCACTTTTTTCTCATAAATTTCTGACTGTTGTCTCCTAAGTTTCCGACTTTTTTTCTCATAAATATGTGACTTTTTTCTCTTAATTTTGCCTCTGGTGCCACAGTTACTGACACCCATGTGGTGCCCGGTGGGTTTAAAGCGGGTGCACAGATGACCCGCTCACCTCCATCACAGCTGAAGTCCATGTGGGGCAAACAAGGAGCCCACGGACAAACCCACATGTCACCCATTAGCAGTCCAGTTCAAACCTATGGTGGGGCCCACATGGACACGCTGGAGAGTGAAGTTTCTTATCAAGGTTACAGTACATAAAAACATTGCCAGGAAGCAACTTTTGATCCAGTCCTGTTTCACAAGACTTGCTCTTGGACGTGCTAGTTATCAGTAAAGACTACAATAGCATTACATGACATAGCAGTAGCCACTCCAGCACAGCATGTTGACAATGTAGCTAGTAGAAACAGTTTTTGGCGGACTGCGTACGCCTTGCATTTTACACGGGGCAGCATACTCAACCTCAATTTAGCCTCTTGCTAATTTTGAGATTTCATCGGGCTCTGGGTGGTTTTATGCTTGCCGGAGCACACAAGCAAAGCCAATGAGGCAAGAGGAATAACATTAGGGCCTCTTGATGGAAACTGCAATACACAGAGCAGGTACACATTGTAGTGGGAGGGGGGTAGGAGTTTCTGTTGACGGCTCTGATCAACACCATAACTAATGACTCCAGCTCCAAATGCCAGCAAAGACGCGGGGCTGCTTTGAGAAACACCTCCTCAGCTGAGATCACAAAAGGGATGCAGATTTACAGGGCTAGATCAAAACCACGTGGGACGGAGGCAGCATAAGGCGAACAGGATTGGTTAATATGATGAATTGAGTGCATCTGCCCTTAGATTAAAAATAATATTAAATACCCCGTGAAAAAATTACACTGCCTATTAGTATGCCTGTGACATTTTTTTGCAAACAGAATAGTCTATGAGCTCTGAGAGCTTCACTTGCAGTTCTGACCGGGCTGTCCAAACTGATATGCACTTTGATCGCTTCAATTATGCAGTAATTTCTTTCAGGCAAAATAAACGTGTATTGATAACACGTGTAAACAGACACGATAGCCCTGCTTCCATCTGCAGAGCTCTGCGGACCCGTCTGTGAGGCGGTAGGTTTCTGCAACAATGCCATCCTGAGGAAACTGAGAGTAGAACACTCCATGGTGAGTTTCCATTCAAAGTGAGGGTCGTCATACTAAAGATTGTCCATTAGATAGCTGTGGATATGTTCTTTATCTCTGCTTGATCTGCTGGTTGGGTCGGTGCCAATCCTTATTTTTGGCATCAAAGCTGGACATGTAAAGCTAAAAGAATTAATTTAAAAAGTTTCTTAAAAGGACACTGTGTCTACAGCACATTCTGACACACAATAACCTATTCGTGACATAGTTTTCCTCAGAAATAAATACAGAAAAATGTATTAATTCTTGACCTGTGTTATCATGAGCACAGAAATTAAGTAAGCCAAATTCCCAATTTTTTTCTTTATAAGTAGTCTTTTTCTAACACTAAACCAGTTTTAAATTAGACTGACTGCATTGTGTGCAAAGGAATCCTGCTGATTAATAAAAACTAATTTCCAAATAATTACTGAAGAAGAAAGCAATTGAATAATTACATACGGTGTGCTTACTCCACTGTTTTAACTCACAATTTACATATTAATAGGGAAAAGGCCGTCAATATTCTAATAGATCACACAAACACTGAAGTTAATGAGTTTCCAATGCAATAAATATTGGTTTAAAAATTAGGAAAAAAATCTATAACCTTAGAAAACACATTCAACCTTTATCTAGCCATAGGTTCTATGTAGGGAATCTAATAGGGACGTTTGGGTGGGAAAAAATGGAGGAAAGTTTCATCATGGGTTTTTCAAACAGAACAGTTCGACCAGTGCCAAAGCAACACTAACCCATCTATGTCACGGAGCCACGAATGCTGGCAAATGTGCAGCAATTTGGGGGTTTTGTCAGGGTGTGTTAAAGGTTGCCTAACAAGTTGCAAACAGTTTTTAGATAGATGTACTTTATTGGTCCCAAACTGGGAAATTGCAGGTCCCAAACAGTTTTTCTTGTTGCCCCCCCCCCCCAAAAAAAGGAACATGTTTGAACACTTTTTGAAAATGTATTTTTCCGCAAACAGTTGCAAAAGTTTGCAAAAAAAAAAAAGTTGTAAGCATTTGCAAATGGTTGTAACATATGTGGTTACAGTTCTTTTTGGTTCAGCACACGGACACAAATCACTAGACAGTCTGACTGATGGTTTGGCGTTTTATTATTGCATTGTTTACACACGCGAACAGCTGATTGCTTGAGGAGGCCGGAGCCTGGAGCGCTGCAGCCGGCAGTGAAGCCCCTCATCCCGGATAAGCTGAAGAGACGCTGCGGGCAAAGGGCTGGAGCGAAGGTGAGGAGGAGGAGGAGGAGGAAGCATAAGCCGGCTGTACTGATGGTCGTCACCGGGAATGTGAGATCGCTGGGAAATGCACAGTGAAGTTATGGTCTGAGGAGGCAATGGACACTCTAAAGGGCTGTTTTGAAACCACCGCCTGGAAGCAGCTCTGTGATCCACATGGTGAGGACATCGATGGCCTCATTCACACCATCACGGACTACATCAGCTTCTGTGTGGACAACACCGTTCCCACCAAGACCATACAGTGTTGCTCGAACAACAAACCCTGGATCAACCCTGAGATAAAAACACTTCTGAGAGAGAAGAAGAGGATCTTTGGGTCGGGGAACAGGGAGATGCTGAAGTCCGTACAGAGGGAGCTGGGGAGAAAGATCAGAGAAGGCAAGGACAGCTTCAGGAAGAAGATGGAGGACAAGCTGCCACAGAGCGACATCAGCGGGGTCTGGAGAAACCTCAAAACCATCTCTGGGCTCCAGAATACCTCCCCCCAGGCCACGGGGGGCAGGGAGTGGGCGAACAATCTGAATCTGTTTTTCAATAGGTTTGACCGACCGCCCTCCCCACTGACTGCACAACAACCACTGCTGCCTCAAAGGACATCAAGTCCTGCTGCCCACTCCCCACTCCACCAACACCCCCCCACTCCCAACACACAGCCCCCCAACCTGACCCTCACTAAGACCCAGGTGAGGACGGAGCTGAGGAAGATCAAGGTGAGGAAGGCGTCAGGACCGGACGGCATTACCACAAAGCTCCTCAAGTCCTGTGCAGACCAGCTGTGTGGGATTGTGGAGTACATCTTCAACCTGAGCCTGAAGCTGGGAGGGTACCACAGCTGTGGAAAACATCTTGTGTGGTACCTGTACCAAAGACTTCCCACCCCAAAGAGCTGAACAGCTACAGACCAGTGGCCCTGACGTCTCACATGATGAAGACCCTGGAGAGACTGCTCCTTGCTCACCTCCGCCCCCTGGTGGGACCAGCGATGGATCCACTCCAGTTCGCCTACCAGCATGGCATTGGGGTGTAGGATGCGGTGATCTTCCTCCTTCACCGTTCTCTGTCCCACCTGGAGAAGCCCGGGAATGCGGTGAGGATCATGTTCTTTGACTTCTCCAGTGCTTTCAACACCATCCAACCGATGATCCTGAAGGACAAGCTGCTGTTCGCAGGGGTGGACCTGCACCTGTCATCATGGATCCTGGACTACCTCACAAACCGGCCTCAGTTTGTGAGAACCCGGGACTGTGTGTCTGACACGATCATTGGTAGCACAGGGGCCCCCCAGGGAACGGTTTTGGCTCCCTTCCTGTTCACCCTTTATACTGCGGACTTCTCACACAACACAACACACTGCCATCTACAGAAGTCCTCTGACGACTCTGCGATCGTTGGCCTCATCTCCAACGGAGATGAAGCTGAGTACAGAGGGCTTATCCAGGACTTCGTGGACTGGTGCCATCGGAACTGCCTCCAGATCAACGTGAGGAAAACTAAGGAGCTGGTGGTGGACTGCCGCAGGCAAGGACAACCCCTCACAGCACCAGTAAATATACAGGGAACAGACATCAAGATGGTGACATCCTATAAGTACCTGGGTGTTCATCTGAACAATAAACTAGACTGGTCACACAATACTGACGCACTCTACAAGAAGGGACAGCACAGGCTGTTCCTACTGAGGAGACTCAGGTATTTTGGTGTACAAGGGGCGCTGCTGAAGACATTCTATGACACGGTGGTGGCATCAGCCATCACTTTTGGAGTGGTCTGCTGGGGCAGTGGCATTACAGCAGCCGATAGGAAAAGACTGAACAAACTGATCAAGAAAGCTAGCTCTGTCCTGGGGCAGTGCCTGACCCAGTGGAGGAGATGGGAGAGAGAAGGATGGTGGCTAAACTGTCATCTCTGCAGGAGTCCGAGTTCCACCCTATGCAGGACATACTGAACGCACTGAGGAGCTCATTTAGCAGCAGACTACATCATCCTAGGTGCACAACCAAGAGGTTTCGCAGGTCCTTCCTACCTACGGCTGTCAGACCACCAGACTGACCACCAGACTGATCAACAGCTTCCTTCCACAAGCTGTCAGGATGCTGAACAGTTGACCCGGAATCTCTCATACACACTACTGCACCTACGAACATTTTGTATATTATTTGTATATTATAGTTAGTTAGTTTTTTTTTTTTCCCAAGTATGTCTCAGGGATGTGTGAATGGATGGGGGGGGTGGGGGTGGGGGGGTGAAGCTATGTGGGAGTGTGTCTTAAATCATGCTGCTTCTATTTATATGGATGCCGAGAGAAACACAATTTCATCTTGCCTGCACTACAGTTGTATGTACAGCAATGTGACAATAAAGTTTGATTTGATTTGATTTGATTTTTGATTTGAGACTGTACGACCTAAGCGGGGCTGCTCGCAGAGATAGCAAAAAGACGTGACAACCTAATAGTTTGGAATGCAAAAGACACAATAGACGTACACAATGGTCCCCTCCGGTATACAACTAGGAAAATACAGGTCGCTATGGAGGGTGAGAATATGTATGGGTACATAATCATACCATGTAGGATAACTAAGTAGACGGTTGTGCTGTTTCATTCCATCTAGCTACAATGCTCCGCACTGTGTGTTTATATATTTATATATTTATTCCATCTAGCTACAATGCTCCATGCTGTGTGTGTTTATATATCTACATATTTATTCCATCTAGCTACAATGCTCCGCACTGTGTGTGTTTATATATCTACATATTTATTCCATCTAGCTACAATGCTCCGCACTATATGTCTATATATACAGTGATCCCTCGCTACTTCGCGTTTCACCTTTCGCGCCCTCAGTGCATCGCGGATTTTTCAAAAATATTCATCAAAAATTCAAAATTGAGAAAAAATGGCACGAAAGTTGCCCGGGCGCTAGCAGAAGGCAGGGAGACTACATTAGAACATCAGGTATCAACACGGAGAGCCCGCACAACTCAAAATCCACCTCTCTGACCACCGCTCCACTCCTCTCCGCCCACCTCTTCACCGCTCGGGAATCTCGCAAGTTGATTGGCCGAGACGTTTTACCTCACAAGCTGATTGGCCGAGACGTTTTACCCAGCTTCTCTCCCTGCCGAGCGCCCATACCCAGTGAAGGAAGACCGCATTCATTGTTCTTTATCGCTCGTGTTGCTTAGTGGCACTTTTCGCTGTTCTCTTGTGCCTTTTTGTGCAAAATAGTGCTTGTGACGCCCTTGGGGGGGGGGGGTGACGCTACTTCGCGGTTTTTCACTTTTCGCGGTCGGTTCTGGTCCCCATTAAACGCGATAAGGGAGGGATCACTGTATATATGTTTATATTTATATGTACATATGTATACTCGCTGCTCTTGTTTTTTCTCTTGCCTTCTGATTGTTGCTCTGAGTGTTGCTATCCCTGTGCTGTTGCAATCCTGGAATTTCCCCATTGTGGGACTAATAAAGGCTTATCTTATCTTATCTTAAATAAAACAGATGTGCTTACAGCGTTGGTCAGGACGCAAAAGGAGTATCGTGAGTGTAGTTTCATGTGCTTTATGGAGACGTGGTTACACTCACAGATCCCAGATGTAAACATAGCAATACCTGGCTTCAAGACTATACGGGGGGCAGAGACGTGAAAAGCAGCAGGAAAAGAGGGGAGGAGGAGTGGCACTTCTTGTTAATGAAATGTGGTGCCATCCTAGACACATTTATGAGAGCTGAGGAGAGCTAAATCTGTGTATTCTGAGAGACTCCAGCAGCAGTTCACGGCTAACGACTCTGCTTCTGTGTGGAGAGGACTGAGGCAAATCACCAACTATCGGCCTCAGGCTCCTAAGGGTCAGGATGACAAAGCCCTTTGTCAAAGACTGTCCCAACGCTATGCCTGTTTTGACACCTCGTCAGCTGTGTCCAACTCCCCCCCTCCCCCCAGCTCCACTGCCTCCACGGTCCCTACTTCATCAAAGGCGGCCCCCCCCTTCCTCCCCCCTCCTCCCCCCCTGCCCTTGTCATCAGTGAGCAGGACGTGCACAGACAGTTCTCCAGACTGAACCCACGCAAGGCCCCCGGTCCGGACGGCGTGTCTCCCTCCACCCTGAGACACTGTGCGAAAGAACTGACTCCTGTCTTCACAGACATTTTTAACACCTCCCTTAAGCTATGCCATGTGCCGACCTGCCTCAAATCCTCCACCATCATCCCTGTCCCCAAGAAGCCACGGATCACTGGACTTAACGACTACAGACCTGTAGCGCTCACCTCTGTAGTCATGAAGTCCTTTGAGCGCCTGGTCCTGCCCCACCTCAAGTCCATCACCACTCCCCTCCTGGACCCGCTGCAGTTTGCCTACCGAGCCAACAGGTCTGTAGACGACACAGTCAACCTGGCCCTCCACTCCATCCTGCAGCACCTGGACCCCCCAGGAACCTATGCCAGGATCCTGTTTGTGGACTTCAGCTCTGCATTCAACACCATCCGCCCCGCTCTGCTCCGGGACAAGCTGTCCCTGCTCAACGTGCCTGACTCCCTCTGCAGGTGGATCACCGACTTCCTGACGGACCGGAGGCAGCATGTGCGGCTGGGAAAGACTGTCTCAGACTCTGTTAGCATCAGCACCGGATCACCCCAGGGCTGTGTACTTTCCCCCCTACTCTTCTCCCTTTATACCAACTCCTGCACCTCCAGCCACCAGTCTGTCAAGCTGATCAAGTTTGCGGACGACACCACCCTCATCGGGCTCATCTCCAACGGCGATGAATCCGCCTACAGGAGAGAGGTGGCCCAGCTGGCGTCCTGGTGCAGCCACAACAACCTGCAGCTGAACGCTCTGAAGACAGTGGAGATGATTGTGGACTTCAGGAAAGTCACAACCCCTCTGCCCCCCCTCACCCTCACAGGCTCTCCCATCACCACTGCAGATTCCTTCCGCTTCCTAGGCACCACCATCACCAGGGACCTCAAGTGGGAGCCGACCATCAGCTCCCTCATCAAAAAGACCCGGCAGAGGATGTTTTTCCTGTGGCAGCTGAGGAAGCTCAAGCTACCCACCAAGATGTTAGTGCAGTTCTACACAGCCATCATCGAGTCCATCCTCACCACCTCCATAACCGTGTGGTACGCAGGAGCCACTGCCAGGGACAGACTAAGGCTGCAGCGCGTCGTGCGCGCTGCTGAGAAGGTGATCGGCTGCAAGCTCCCATCTCTCCAGGACCTGTACATCTCCAGGACCCGGAGGCATGCTGGCCGGATCATAGCCGATCCTTCACACCCTGGTCACATACTGTTTGCCCCCCTCCCCTCAGGTAGAAGACTTCGGTCCATTCAGACTAAAACCTCTCGTCACATGAACAGCTTCTTCCCCTCTGCCATCAGACTGCTGAACACTAAGTGACTTATTGACTCTCGTGCACTATGTACAGCAGCTCAACCAGACTCATGTCAATCATCACTGTTTTCTTTCTGCATTACCGACTGCACTATGTGGTACTCCACAATATCTGCTGCTC
Source organism: Pholidichthys leucotaenia (assembly GCA_020510985.1). NCBI lineage: Eukaryota > Metazoa > Chordata > Actinopteri > Cichliformes > Pholidichthyidae > Pholidichthys > Pholidichthys leucotaenia. The sequence continues at coordinate 226,484,642 of CM035836.1, forward strand.
GCTAATATATTTAAAAACTGCTTTGACTAGTATTACTCATTCTTTTTCTACACTTTATTGCATGTATAGTTTTTTATTTCTTTTATTTTATCATGTTTAATGTTGCAGCATTGCACCGAGACAAATTCCTAGTTTGTGTACTACATGAACAATGGCAATAAATCTGATTCTGATTCTGATTTATGTGAAGGAAAAGTGCTGCAGCCCGGACATTGAACTGCTGGCTGTTAGCATGAGACCTTATTATATGCTGTGAGAAATGAAGTGCGCTTTAATTATTATTGTCTACGTCCCTCCATCAGCTGACGCAGCGGTGGCCTGTGACTCATCAGCTCCACTGTGGCCACATTACTGGAGAAGCACCCGGATCCATTCATGGCCATCACAGGTGATTTTAACCATGTCTCAGTGGGAAAAACACTACCAAACTTTCGCCAGTTTGTTGACTGTCCAACCAGAGAGAACAAAACACTGGATTTTCTGTATGCCAATGTCAGAGATGCATATAGTGCCACAGCTCTGCCCCCCATTGGTAAATCAGATCACTGCATGGTCATGTTAACGCCCAAGTATGTCCCCCTTGTGCAAAGGCAGCCTGCTTATACACGGACTGTGAGGAGGTGGACACAGGAGGCTGCTGATGCACTACAGGACTGCTTCGAGACGACAGACTGGAACGTAGTCTGTGAACCACATGGGGTGGACATAGACAATATGACCGACTGCATCACAGAATACATTAGATTCTGTGAAGACATGACCATGCCAGTTCAGAATGTACACTGCTTCTCCAACAACAGACCATGGGTCACCAGTGACCTGAAAGCACTTCTGAACAAAAAGAAGAGAGCTTTTAGGGCTGGAAACAAGGAGAAGCTGAGGGGAGTGCAGCATGAGCTGAGAGAGATGCTGAGGAGGTGCAAGGACAATTATAGGAAGAAGTTCGAAGATAAACTCAGGCAAAACAACACTAAAGATGTGTGGGAGGGAATGAAACAAATAACTGGGTGCAAGGGGAGAGTCAGGCAGCCATCTGGGAGCCAGGAGAGAGCTGAGGAACTGAATCTGTTTTTTAATAGGTTCAACTCACAGTCTGTCACCCCAGCAACACAACCAGACCCCCATGCACCCTCCCCACCCACCCTCCTGTGCAGAACCTCTCTCCATCTCCCCCCTCCTCCTCCTCAGGGGGCACCAGGACCCTCCCTCACTTCACGGTGACTACAGATCAGGTGGAGAAACAGCTGGAGAGACTCCGTCAGCGGAAGGCGGCGGGCCCTGATGGCATCTCCACAAGGACCCTGAGGACCTGTGCCAACCAACTAGCTCCGGTACTGAAACACCTGCACAACCTGATCCTGAGTCTGGAGAGAGTACCGGTGTTGTGGAAGACATCCTGCCTGGTTCCTGTCCCCAAGAAGTCATCTCCATTGGATTTGAATGACTATCGACCAGTTGCCCTCACATCTCATGTGATGAAGGTCCTGGAGAGACCACCTAAGACCGCAGGTGAAGACATGGCTGGACCCTCTGCAGTTTGCATATCAGCCCCATTTAGGAGTTGAAGATGCTGTCATCTACCTGCTGCAACAAGCCCATCTGCACCTGAATGGTGGAGGAAATACTGTGAGAATCACTTTTTTTGATTTCTCCAGTGCCTTTAACACCATCCAGCCACTGCTGCTGGGTGAGAGGCTGCGGGTGATGGGGGTTGACAGCTCTGTAATCTCCTGGATTACTGACTACCTGACAGGCAGACCACAGTTTGTCCAGCTGGGCAATGTCTTGTCTGGAGTGGTGGCTAGTGATACAGGAGCTCCGCAGGGGACTGTGCTCTCTCCTTTTCTTTTTACCTTATACACCACTGACTTTCAGTACAACACTGAGTCATGCCACCTGCATAAATTCTCTGACGACTCAGCTGTTGTGGGGTGTATAAGAGGAGGAGAGGAAGGGGAGTACAGGGCACTGGTAGACAGATTTGTGGAGTGGACAGACCAGAATCACCTGAGGTTGAATGTCAGCAAGACCAGAGAGATGGTGATTGACTTCAGGAAGAGGAAGGCTCCTTCTCAGCCATTGCAGATTAGCGGGGAGGATGTGGAGGTGGTTGAGGACTACAAATATCTGGGTGTCAGGATCAGCAGTGGGTTGGACTGGAGATCCAACACTGATGCTGCACACAAGAAGGGGATGAGCAGACTCTACTTCCTGAGGAAGCTGAGATCCTTCAATGTGTGCAGCAGGATGCTGGAGCTTTTCTACCAGACCGTTGTCGCCAGCACCATCTTCTTTGCTGCTGTCTGTTGGGGTAGCAGTATCAGGGCCAGAGATACCAACAGACTTGACAAGATTATCAAGAGGGCTGGCTCTGTAATTGGTCTCAGATCGGAGACCTTTGAGACAGCGGTGGAGAGGAGAACACTAAATAAACTGTGATCCATCATAGACAATCCTGATCACCCCCTCCACCACACACTAGACAGACAGCGAAGCACTTTGTCCAGCAGACTACTACAGCTTCACTGTCGTACGGCCAGGTACAGGAAATCTTTCCTGCCACATGCAATTTCACTGTACAATAACTCACTATGATGTTGTATTCTGGTCATAGCTATGCTGCCACACTGCACCTTACAGACTAACTGGTGCCTCACATTTTCACTCTGCTCCTGATAGTCTTTCTTTGTCCAATGGGATGATTCATGTGTTTATACGGGTCATCATATATTAAGCTATGATGTATATAGGTTTTATAGTCGTGTTAGTTTTACTTTCCATGGGTAATCCCTTTGTCTGTCATGTGTGTGTTTCTGTTGTTTGGTTGTCTACTGTCATGCTGCTATTAAACTGTAATTTCCCAGTTTGGGATCAATAAAGTACATCTATCTATCTATCTATCTATTATGTGAATAACTTTGTCTGAACAAAATGTACAGGTCTCCCATTCCATGACTTTTCCTGAATATGTGTGTTTTATGTGTCTGATGTCTGAAATACATTAAAATAAAACTCAGATGATTTCGGAGCATTTATTCCTTGGGCTGCCACGCACTGTCATTTAGATCTCAGCTAGTCACGGCTATGACCATATAAGGTATTAGATCCATAATAGGAGTATTTCAGTTTCCAGGAATGTTTTCGCAGTCTGTGCTTTTTTTTTTTTATTTTTGTTGTTCTTTTCCTCCTAATATTACATTATATATCATGGTCTGGGAGAGACAACAAGAGAGAAGAGGGAGAAGAATCAGCATTTTATTCACCAGATAGCAACAAACATGGATAGAGAAAAAACTGTGAACAGACTGAACCTCCACGAAAAAAGCTCACTGTCCGCTGACACATCTGTTTGTAGGCCCATGTCCGCTCCAGGTAGGAGGGGCTACTACCACTGCCATCAGTGTGTGAATGGGTGGATAGCAGGATCTGTAAAGTGCTTTGGTCATCTGGAGATGAGAATAAAAGCGCTATATAAGTGAATGCCATTTACCATTTTACTACTCAGACATAGTTTTGTGAATACAAATTGATTTAGTATACATGTAAACAAATGAAATTACATTGTGAAAAAAAGAATTCTAGTCTGACCAGCGCAACCACCCGACTTCGGCTGCTGTCCAATTCAGCACCACATATCATCTACAGGTAGAATAATTGTAAAGGATCTAGACTTTTATTATAATTCCAGATACAAACATACAGTCATGTGAAAAAATTTAGACACCCTGTGAAAGCCTGTTTTTTTTTGTTTTTTTTTAACATATAAATACATCAGTGTGTGATGGATAGCAGGATCTGTAAAAGCACTTTGGTCATCAAGAGATGAGAATAAAAGCGCTATATACACTACCGTTCAAAAGTTTGGGGTCACCCAGACAATTATTTTGTGTTTTCCATGAAAAGTCACACTTATTTACCACCATGAGTTGTAAAATGAATAGAAAATATAGTCAAGACATTGACAAGGTTAGAAATAATGATTTGTATTTGAAATAATAATTTTTTCCTTCAAACTTTGCTTTCATCAAAGAATCCTCCATTTGCAGCAATTACAGCATTGCAGACCTAACATGATTGCACAAGGATTTTCTAATCATCCATTAGCCTTCTGGCGCAATGAGCAAACACATTGCACCATTAGAACACTGGAGTAATAGTTGCTGGAAATGGGCCTCTATACACCTATGTAGATATTGCACCAAAAACCAGACATTTGCAGCTAGAATAGTCATTTACCACATTAGCAATGTATAGAGTGTTTTTCTGATTAGTTTAAAGTTATCTTCATTGAAAAAAAGTGCTTTTCTTTCAAAAATAAGGAAATTTCTAAGTGACCCCAAACTTTTGAACGGTAGTGTAAGTGAATGCCATTTACCATATATGGACATATGGATATTTAATATCAATTTTAACAATACCGGGAGATTCAAGTAATATAACTAAACAATTAAAACTGAAGAAAAGACTTTTTAAATTTTTCTGTAAAATGTAATTCTAAAAACATGCAGTTTCTGGTGAGGAGTAAATTAGGATACCTCCACATTTATTCCCACTTAAAATGGCTAAAATCACACACAGGTGTATCACGTCAGGTGCACATGATTAGAACATCGTTACTCAGCATTTTGAAGGAGGCTTGTCCTATTTAAACCTCAGACATTTAGTTTAGTCCTGACTGTTGAAGTGAGTGAACACCATGGTGAGATCGAAAGAGTTGTCTGTGGCCTTCAGAAAGAAGATTGTAGCAGCTTATGATTCTGGTAAAGGATTTAAAAAGATCTCAAAAGAATTTGAAATCAGCCATTCCACCTTTCGTAAAATAGTCTGCAAGTGAAGGACATTCAAAACAACTGCCAACATGCCCAGGTCTGGCCGTCCAAGGAAGTTCACCCCGAGAGCAGACCACAAGATGCTAGAAGAAGTCTCCAAAAACCCTAAAATGTCATCACGGGACCTACAGCAGGCTTTTGCTACTGTTGATGTGAAAGTGCATGCCTCTACAATCAGAAAGAGACTGCACAAGTTTAACTTACATTTGAGGCATGTAAGGAGGAAACCTTTGCTCTCTAAGAGAAACATGAAGGCCAGGCAAAAGTTTGACAGAGAGAACGTAGACAAAACCAGGATTTCTGGAATAATGTTCTATGGACAAATGAGTCTAAAATTGAATTATTTGGACACCAGAACAGAGGACGTGTTAGGCATAGACCAAATACAGCACTCCAGAAAAAGAACCTCATACCAACTGTGAAGCATAGAGGTGGAAGTGTCATGGTTTGGGGATGCTTTGCTGCAGCAGGACCTGGCCAGCTCACCATCATAGAATCCACCATGAATTCTATCATGTATCAGAGGGTGCTTGAGGACTACATGAGACCACCTGTAAAAAAATTAAAATTGAAGCTGAACTGGACCCTGCAACATGACAATGACCCGAAATATACCAGTAAATCCACCAAGGACTGGCTAAAAACTAAGAAATGGAGAGTCCAGGAATGGCCGAGTCAAAGCCCAGATCTTAATCCCACCGAGATGCTGTGGGGTGACTTGAAACAGGCTGTACATGCAAGAAACCCCTCAAATATCTCACAGCTGATAGAATTCTGCATTGAGGAGTGGGGCAAACTTTCCTCAGACCGATGTCAGAGACTGGTAGATGGCTACAAGAAGTGTCTCACTGAAGTTATTTCAGCCAAAGGGGGTAATACTAGCTATCAGGCGGTAGGGTGTCCGAACTTTTTCCTCAAAATACGTATTTTTGTTAATATCTTTTGTTTAATGAGTAAAACAAGGTTAATTTTTGTTATTTACCTGCAATTAAATCACCTACTTTACCAGAGATAAATAAAAACAAGATTAGACATCAATATATGAACATTTCTTAATAAAGAACTGAATATTTATTGGGGTCTCCTAATTTTTTCACGACTGTAAAGTTAGCAAAGCTGAAAATAATAATGATATCAATCCCATAAACCTCAACAGAACTGAAAGAAACAGTAGCTCTCTGGATGAGCGCACACGCACCGTCTCCATATGAGGCTAGAGTTCCCTATATTTACATATTGAGTTATAAAAAATATATTGCATCCTATATTTAGCCTAAGTGTGTTTGGTCTATCTTTGCGTTTTTCGGTGTGGAGCTCATGTGAGCAGGGATGAGGTGGGAAGCTTTTGCCCCCGCTGTGCACCCTAGGTTTTGCCTGTGTCGCCACAGTAAATACCCAGTCAAACCAGATGGAGTTACATTGTGTTTTTGTTCATATATTTTGTTATTAAGTATATGTTCTGTGTAGCTTCTACAGCATCTGTCTTCCACAGTGATTATGAAAAAAATAAATGCCGGGCAGGGTTTGTGCACTCTGTTTTATCGGGTTGGATCCAAGACTCACCTGACATTCACCTGGTATTTTACCTGGAGTTGGCAAAGGTCTCAGATGTCAAACAGTGGCAAAAGAGTTGTAAATAGTTGCTAATCATTGCAAATGCTGTTGCTAACATTTGTTAATAGTTGTTAATGTTCAACTTCTTTCACAAACACTCTTGCAAACACAATGGTTAAAGGTAGCTAAATGCTGGAAATTGTTGCAAATGACAGAGGCAAACCTTAATATTGGTGAAGATTCCTCAGGAACGTTGATCATGTTCATCTACATTTGCTGCTCTGTGAGATACTACCCTGAGAGATTCACCCGGTGGCTAACATGTTTTCTCTCCAAAAGAGGTAAACATTAATTTTGTAATAAAATTGACATAAAGACAATACATTTGCATGTAAGCCCATTTCTTCTTTCAGTTATGGGCTATGCATCTGGAAAAGACTTGGATTCACTATTCCAGTTATCACATCCGTAATTATTACTGCACTGCATCCACTAATTAATATTCAGTTTCTGTTTACACCCTAACCAACTACTTTTTTTAAATTTTTGGCTTGGGGAGACTTGTAGAACATTAGCGGCCCTATTACAGCAATCCAGTCTGCAGTCTGTTGTCTGAGGCACAGAGCACATTTATGAGTGTGTCCAAGTCCATTTTACAGCAGCGCAAAGACAGATTTTGCACCATGTTCAAAGTGCAAAGTGGCTGTGGTAAAGCTCTTAATTATTCAGAGGTTTGCTTTGGGTGTAATGTGAAATAAATTAATCTGTCTTTGCTCTCATTTTCTTTAATGGAAGGAGTGCAAGATAAAAGACTTAATACTAATGACTCTTTGATTGCCAGGACAAACCTGTTTTGCGCTGGTGCCAATGTGGGCTCGTTCACAAAGTGAAAATGCCTTTAAGGGCAAGGAGTTTTTTTTAACCTCCTCCTCCACAACCCTGCTCACGCAGGGGAGACTTGATCATATTTATGCATGGATGAGAGCTGTAAAATTCAGAAATTATGCCAGTTTCTCTCTTTGTTCATGATTTTGACAGAGTTGTAAAAATTCCTTTAGCTACAGTGGGGGAAAAAAAAAGTATTTAGTCAGCCACCAATTGTGCAAGTTCTCCCACTTAAAAGATGAGAGAGGTCTCCAATTTTCATCATAGGTATACCTCAACTATGAGAGACAAAATGAGAAAAATAAATCCAGAAAATCACATTGAAGGATTTTTAATGAATTAATTGGTAAATTCCTCAGTACAATAAGTATTTGGTCACCTACAAACAAGCAAGATTTCTGGCTCTCACAGACCTGTAACTTCTTCTTTAAGAGGCTTCTCTGTCCTCCACTCGTTACCTGTATTAATGGCACCTGTTTGAACTCTTTATCAGTATAAAAGACACCTGTCCACAACCTCAAACAGTCAGACTCCAAACTCCACTATGGCCAAGACCAAAGAGCTGTCAAAGGACACCAGAAACAAAATTGTAGACCTGCACCAGGCTGGGAAGACTGAATCTGCAATAGGTAAGCAGCTTGGTGTGAAGAAATCAAGTGTGGGAGCAATTATTAGAAAACGGAAGACATACAAGACCACTGATAATCTCCCTCGATCTGGGGCTCCACGCAAGATCTCACCCCGTGGGGTCAAAATGATCATGAGAACAGTGAGCAAAAATCCCAGAACCACACGGGCGAACCTAGTGAATGACCTGCAGAGAGCTGGGACCAAAGTAACAAAGGCTACCATCAGTAACACACTACGCCGCCAGGGACTCAAATCCTGCAGTGCCAGACGTGTCCCCCTGCTTAAGCCAGTACATGTCCAGGCCCGTCTGAAGTTTGCCAGAGAGCATTTGGATGATCCAGAAGAGGATTGGGAGAATGTCATATGGTCAGATGAAACCAAAATAGAACTTTTTGGTAAAAACTCAACTTGTCGTGTTTGGTGGAGAAAGAACACCATACCTACTGTGAAGCATGGGGGTGGAAACATCATGCTTTGGGGCTGTTTTTCTGCAAAGGGACCAGGACGACTGATCCGTGTAAAGGAAAGAATGAATGGGGCCATGTATGGTGAGATTTTGAGTGAAAACCTCCTTCCATCAGCAAGGGCATTGAAGATGAAATGTGGCTGGGTCTTTCAGCATGACAATGATCCCAAACACACCACCCGGGCAACAAAGAAGTGGATTCGTAAGAAGCATTTCAAGGTCCTGGAGTGGCCTAGCCAGTCTCCAGATCTCAACCCCATAGAAAATCTTTGGAGGGAGTTGAAAGTCCGTGTTGCCCAGCGACAGCCCCAAAACATCACTGCTCTAGAGGAGATCTGCATGGAGGAATGGGCCAAAATACCAGCAACAGTGTGTGAAAACCTTGTGAAGACTTACAGAAAACATTTGACCTCTGTCATTGCCAACAAAGGGTATATAACAAAGTATTGAGATGAACTTTTGTTATTGACCAAATACTTATTTTACCGAGGAACTTACCAATTAATTCATTAAAAATCCTTCAATGTGATTTTCTGGATTTTTTTTTCTCATTTTGTCTCTCATAGTTGAGGTATACCTATGATGAAAATTGGAGACCTTTCTCATCTTTTAAGTGGGAGAACTTGCACAATTGGTGGCTGACTAAATACTTTATTTGCCCCACTGTATATTATCATGAGCTTCATATAAACTTGTCTTTGAAACCGTTCATCTTGGCCTGAGGTCCATGAATGTTTCCTCCTCTGCTGAATGCAAAATTATTGTATTTTAGCTCAAAACAATTGTGGGGATACTTTCATTTTCGAATGACAGTTAATGAGGATTTAAAAAACTGTCATAAATTAGATAATGATAGATGCCAGGTGAGTGCGCACCTACCCGCTCTCCTCTGGCCATGGTGGCAGCTCTTTTCCTAGAAGGGCAGGCTGGTACTGCTGCAGGACAGTATGGATGTCAGGTGGTTAAAAAAGAAGAAAACAAAACAATGATCCACATTTTTTTCACTTGCGCAAGGTGCAAAGTGAGCCACAGAAGCTAACTCCACACTGTAAAATAGGGCCCTAGGTGTCTATAGAGCACGTATTCTCCGGGTATTCTGTTCAAGAGGGCATAAGAGAAATGATCATCGCTCCAGACTTCATCACTCATGTTAATGTATTTTAAATAACAGAGGGACAAAACCTTTTTTTTCCATTTTAATTAATAACATTCTTTGATGCAAACAATGGCTAAAACAAGTAAATATTAATAGCTCATCAGATTTATCATGCGGTCCTTCATCAAACACCTTTAATTCATCTGGAACAAAATTCCTCATGTGTTTGTACAGGTCAGCCTCCAGACTATCCATGGAGACACAGTGAATGCTCATTTCAGTACACACACTTACACCTGTTTGCTTCTGTTGTCAAACATGCAGCCTTCCTGAGTAAATCATTTGCTTTACACTCACTCAGGGACCCTTTACACAGACAATGATTGTCGGGTGACCACTGAATGATCAAAAACTGACCTAATCTGTCAATGATCTCCTAAAGTCTCAATAAAACATTTTTTGTGTAAATGCTTGAGAGATCATTGTGAGAGTTTCATGGCGATCTATAGAGATCTTTGAAAGATCCTTGAGAAATTATTGAAAGACCAGGAGAGATTGCTGAGAGATCAGGAGAAATCACTGAGGGATAATTGAGTTTATTGAGCGACCAAAGAGATACGTATATACTGTATGAAAGCTCAGTCAGTGAGATTCAATTATGTTTTTACTCTGACATGTTTCACCATTCACCCAAGTGGCTTCATCAGTCAGCAAATTATCATCAAAAACCACTTGGATGAATGGTGAAACATTTCAGAGTAAAAAAAAACAAACACTTGAATCCAGTTGACTTGACTGAGCTTTCATACAGGATACGCTTACCTGGGTGACAGAAAATCTTCATTAAAGCAGAGGTTTCTAGTGCCCTTTTATCCCATTTACAAATGGGTTGAGATTATTGAGAGACCATTGAAAAATGGAAAAATGGTCAAGTCTCTCAAGAATCTCTAAGTGATCTTCTAGTAATCTCCATGGCATGGTATCCACAGTTGAGAGATTGTTTTTGCTCAGTCCAAAACAATCTCTCAGTTATCTCCAATGGGAAGTGATCTCTCAACAACCTTTCAGAGATCTCTCAACGACCACCCAACGATCTCACTGATCTCCCACTGATCACTCAGAAATCTTTCAATGAGCTCTATTGGCTTTTCATCAAACGCTCAGCAATCCCCCAATGATCTCTCAGCTATCTCAGCTAAAATGCCAACCTCTGGACTTGTGTTAAGACTACATGATAAATCTCCTCACTTTCTGAATCTCAAATAATGCCACCAATGGTAAGTGAGCTGTAGCACAAAGTCTACAATCGCTTTGACCCAACCAATTAATTGGTCGATTAATCAACTAATACTAATTTTAAGTGAATAATTTAATCAAGTAGCAGGGCTTGGCAACAGTAACCACAGACCATTAACTCTGGTACAGCATTACAGCATTAGTCTAATCACATCTAACAGAACAAGCACACTAATCATAAAGGAAGAGAGAGAAGGCCACTCCAGCCTTTACACAGTGCTCTTCTTAGCCCCTCACAGAGTGGCCGAGACCACTGAAATGCTACTGCTTTGTTGAACTCAGGAGAGCCTTCAAAGCGTCCTTCATGTCATTATTTTATCCTTATGCACAGACAAGTCTCACTGTGCCACATCCTTTACTTTCCTTGTTAAAAGCATCCTCTTGGACTCATGGACTCTTTTTCCCCTCTTATCTGTGCTCTCTTGCAGACTTTCATGGCCTTTGTGCAGTTGGGGGAAATTTTTAATAAAGTCTGCAGCAGGCATACTTTAAAAAATAGATCTTATTGACCCCAGTCACTTGTCTTTCCGAGTCAGTTTTAAATGAGCTGCCCGACAGTAGGATCCATATACCCAACAGACTAAATGAATGTGTTAATCATAAAGATACAGGGGAAGCCTCGGCGGTTGCTACGCCAAAGTATTCAGTGTACATCTTCTTTGTTTTAATATCACAAAGGTCCTCTTGGATGAAAACCTTTTTTTATGGGATTCTGTTGATACTACGGGAAAACTGATAAAATAATCTCCTTTGGTGTGGCCATTGTGCCATTTATCTTCCCATGTGATCCACGCTCCCTACGAGAGAAAAACATTCCAATTTGTATCTGGCATTTAACATCAACATCTTGACTGACGGCGCCAGCAGTTTCCATGACACCCTGAAATTACACATTGTTCTCGTGGCGACACTAATTGCAAAATGGAGAACTGCTATTGTGTTTGCGCAGAAAGAAAAACCAAAGCTTTAATTAATTCTCTCTTCAAATATGAATGTTTTTTGACCATAGTTTTAGAATAGAGCTATAAAGTAACCCCATTAAAAAAGAAGAAGCAGAAATCAAACCGAAGACACTGCAGGCTGAAAATCATGATACATCAGCCTTGGGAGACAGAAGTGAAGTGCCCATGACCAAAGCTGATGAAATAAACCTCCCACATAATTTAAACTGTATGCAGGCCATTTGACGTCTTCATGTGTATCGTGTCTACATGTGTATCGTGTCTACATGTGATTACAGACCTTTGTGTGTTAACATGTGTAGGGTCAGGGAGCACTTGGCATCAAATGAGAGGTGTGGGTTGAGAGTAGCAGAAGGGGATTTGGTCAATTACCAGGCTGCAGCTTCAGCATCCAGTCCAGAGGATTAGAGCAAGGACTGGAGTCCAGAAGGGAGATGTGCAGACAAACGGGCCGGGAGGGAATCGGCGGGTGTGCATGGGCACATTTTGTGCGCCTGTGAAGTATCAGCCAAACACTTTTTTTAAGTAGCACTCTAAACGGTGGAGAGGACATAGGTGTATTACAGGGAGCACCCTCAAGGTCACAAAGTCAGATGTATGGTTTCCACCTTAAAAACTCTACTTTAATAGCGTGACTTTCACTTTTTAAATGTTTAAATTACTTTCTGAAATGGGAAGACACTTAGAATGAACCACTGAAGCTTAAGCTATGGTCAGAAAGATTCCTACAAACAATGGGTTCATAAGAATCTCCCAGTTCCTACGAATTCTGGAGGGGGTATAGTACAGTCGTGGCCATTAGTTGTACAGTACTTTAGATTGGGGGAACCCCTCAAGCCATCTGGTCCATAATGGTCAGCAGCACCAGTGGCCCCCCACGTTATGAGTCAACTTGCACTGTCCTCCTAGGCTGGATGCCAGGCCAGATAAGCTCAAGAACAGACTTAAAAGGATGTACTGTCTCAATGAATGCTGATTCCAGGAATATATGAATTATTTCTTTTAACAGATCGGAAATTTGTTTTTGTTTTCATTGTAATCTCTTCCTTCTCTTTTAATGTTGTGCAAACATACAGTAGGAATGCCATTTCTTTGGATAGAGAATAACATCTTTACGTAGGGGTGAGTTAAAAAAATGATATTTTTTGGGTGGTGATACCGGAGACACCAGTATTGTGATACAGTTTTAAAAATTGTTATTAAATGTTACAATACAAACTTACCTATTTAGGTACCAGAATAATAAAAAAAAGACTTTTCAGTGCTATAGATGATGCTGAATGCTCACTGTCTGGTCTAGCCAAGAGTTGAATGAGGCAAAGATCAGGATGGGAAATTACAATATATATTTCAACATTCAGCGCATCGTACAATTGCAATAAAATCTCATTGCAGCCCAAGCATCTTGATAATACTGCAGGGCCTCTGGTGATTCCCACCTCCATCTTTACTACTTTTGTAATCATATTTAAAATGCTGCTATTAGAATAAGATATTTACTGTATTTAGTTATTGTTTTGTAATCATGTATGACTTGACCATCCACTGGGTTTAGTTTTTGCCAAAGACTTTTATCTGTCTCAAAAGGCTGTGAACTGCAGTTTACAAGATGTCTGTATACCAACAGTTTGAAAGCAGAAAATACAGTCAGACAGACGTTATTAACAAACAGAAATGAAGAAGCAACATGAATCCTTTTTCAGCTTAGCGAACATTAGTAGGTGTCGTCATCACCACGTCACAGCACAGCGACAGAGATTGGAAAAGAATCAGAAGGCTGTCTGTCATTATTCTGACAGATTCAAGTAACTCTGAAGCTGCAACAGACAACTGTGTGTGGCACAATTACACAAATGTCACAACGGCTGAGTGAGAGGTTTCTCTCTTTACTCACTGCTTCGGAGTCTGCAGCAGCTCTCTGACCATCTCTGGCTGCTGTGGGAGGTGGTTCTGTGCAGGGCAGTCTCACCCTAGCTCGCCCCTCATTAACGCGCACCTCTACTCCTCTTTTCTTCTGTGACAGCCTCCTTCGGAAAAAAAACCCAAACAAATATCTTGCTTTGTGTGTGGCTGCACACACAAACACCATACACCATATCTCTTTTTGTAAATATGAAAGTGTGTATTGTCAATATGACAAAAATGATGATAGCTGATGATGTGAAATGTCAGGTGATGTGAAATGTCATCAACTCTTGAACCATATACAGGTACATCTCAAAAGATTAAAATATCATGAAAAAGTTCAATATTTTTTGTCACTCATTTCAGAAAGTGAAACCCATATATTATATAGAGTCATTACACAGAGAGTGATATATTTCAAGTGTTTATTTATTTTAATTTTGATGATTTTGGCTTAAAGCCCATAAAAACCCCAAATTCAGTTTCTCAAAAAATTAGAATATTACATAAAATTAATTAAAAAAAGTTTTTAATACAAATGTTTGCCGACTGAAAAGTATGTCCATGTACACACTCAATACTTGGTCGGGGCTCCTTTTGGATTAATTACTGTATCAATGTGGCATGGCATGGAGGTGATCAGCCTGTGGCACTGCTGAGGTGTTATGAAGGTCCAGGTTGCTTTGATAGTGACCTTCAGCTCGTCTGCATTGTTAGGTCTGGTGTCTCCCATCTTCCTCTTGACAATACTCCATAGATTCTCTATGGGGTTTAGGTCAGGAGAGTTTGCTGGCCAATCAAACACAGTGATGCCATGGTCATTAAACCAGGTTTTGATACTTTTGGCAGTGTGTATGTGTGGGGGGGTGTCAAGTCCTGCTAGAAAATGAAATCAGCTTCTTCATAAAGCTTGTCAGCAGAGAGAAGCATGAAGTGCTCTAAAATTTCCTGGTAGACGACTGCACTGACTTTGGTCTTGATAAAACACAGTGGACAAACACCAGCAGATGACCACTGTTCAGATAAAAGTAAATTTTGCATTTTATTTGGAAATCAAAGTCCCAGAGTTTGGAGAAAGAGTGGAGAGGCACATAATCTAAATTGCTTTAGGTTTAGTGTGAAGTTTCCACAGTCAGTGATGATTTGAGGAACCATGTCATCTGCTGGTGTTTGTCCACTGTGTTTTATCAAGACCAAAGTCAGCACAGTCGTCTACCAGGATATTTTAGAGCACTTCAAGTTTCCCTCTGCTTACAAGCTTTATGGAGAAGCTGATTTCATTTTCCAGCAGGACTTGGCACCCCCTCACACACTGCCAAAAGTATCAAAACCTGGTTTACTGACCATGGCATCACTGTGTTTGATTGGCCAGCAAACTCTCCTGACCTAAATCCCATAGAGAATCTATGGATCATTGTCAAGAGGAAGATGAGAGACACCAGACCCAACAATGCAGACGAGCTGAAGGTCACTATCAAAGCAACCTGGACCTTCATAACACCTCAGCAGTGCCACAGGCTGATCACCTCCATGCCACGCCACATTGATACAGTAATTAATCCAAAAGGAGCCCCAACCAAGTATTGAGTGTGTACATGGACATACTTTTCAGTCAGTCCACATTTGTATTAAAAACTATTTTTTTTAATTAATTTTATGTAATATTCTAATTTTTTTTGAGAAACTGAATTTGGGGTTTTCATGGGCTGTAAGCCATAATCATCAAAATTAAAATAAATAAACACTTGAAATATACAATTTTCTGTGTAATGAATCTATATAATATACTGTATGTGCTTCACTTTCTGAAACGAGTTAAAAAAATGAACTTTTTCATGATATTCTAATTTTTTGAGATGTACCTGTAGATCTGTGTATTCCAATCAACCACTCCTATGCCGAGTTTGATATGGGCAACAAAATTTAAAAAAAAACTATAAAAATGCAGGTGACTACACTAATCAGTAGCTGCTAGCATCACACTTCCAGGCTCATGTGGCACATGGCAGTGATGTGAGGACAGGAAACTTGAAATAGTGAAGAAATGCACTGTTATCTCTGGGTGATCAAACCTGCGTCTCCATGAAGTTTGAAAAACCTGTTAATTTATGCTAATGGGACACGCGACTACAACTCACCAATTGTAGTTTTTTTTTTTCACTGATTAAAGGATATGGGGCATGCATTCCTGCTTTTACATCTACAGTAGACACAGTATGCTTCATTTTCACCTGTTATTGGTTTGTGTCATATTTGGGGAGCAGTTTCCCATATTTGGATCGATATTGTGAAGTAGACGTTACCTCCACTGCTTTAGCAATAGTTTCAACTACTGTGAGTGTTGGTTGCTATTTTAAAATCGGTGTGATAACTAGCGCTGGTATGTGCATTTCTCCTCACACTGGAACTGTGCATCATCCAAATTACAATTGTGTGCTGACACAAAGTCTCACTTTATCCCTGAATGTCACCCGTTGCATTTCTCCGAAATCACTGTAGCGATGCAAATGAAATTTCAAGACAGTTTGAGCTCTGTCACTTTAGTGTTTATTTTTTGCCCCCAAGCTAAGGATTAAATATAGATCCTCCCATGTCCTCTTTTCATTTCTTCATACTGTTATAGACCTGAAGGAAAGAGTAAACAGAAGGGACATTTCAAAGGCCTTTTTTTAGAGATAAGACATTTTTCCTCTTTAAATGATAAAGGTCCTATCTGTAAAAATTTAATTCCCTTGGCAAATTCCTGCTAATGAGCTTGTAAATATGAGGGTGGGCTGAAAAGTTCATAGTGGTCAAATTTGACCAAATGTGGTTTATTTTTTAATCGCAGGGATGGAAGTGATGCAACACCGATGGAAGAAGTGTGGGGACCGAAGGGGAGACTACTGTATGTTGAAAACTAAACCACATTTGGTCAAATTTGATCACAATGAACTTTTCAGCCCCCCCATATGATAATACAATAGGCAGAATAAGTGGTAGAGTGTTCCCAGGGGGGAGAGAGTGGAGATTGGAGCAGACTTTAATGGACATGTAGATGAAGGAAACAGAGGTGATGAGGAGGTCCTGGGTAGGTATGGTCTTAAGGAGAGAAATGTG
The DNA here is from genome assembly GCA_020510985.1 of Pholidichthys leucotaenia. Classification (NCBI taxonomy): domain Eukaryota; kingdom Metazoa; phylum Chordata; class Actinopteri; order Cichliformes; family Pholidichthyidae; genus Pholidichthys; species Pholidichthys leucotaenia. The sequence goes on from CM035836.1 coordinate 226,501,364, forward strand.
GAAGGACAGATGGTTGTGGATTTTGCTAAAAGGATGGAAATGGCTGTGGTGAACACATACTTTAAGAAGAGAGAGGAACATAGGGTGACTTACAAGAGTGGAGGAAGGTGCACACAGGTGGACTACATCTTATGTAGAAGGAGAAATCTGAAAGAGACAGGAGACTACAAGGTGGTGGCAGGAGAGAATGTAGCTAGACAGCATCGGATGGTAGTCTGTATGATGACTTTGGAAAGCAAGAAAACGGTGAAGGCAAAGCTAAAAATTAAGCTGGGGAAGTTACAGAAGGAAGAAGGCCACACAGAGTTCAGGAAGGAGTTTATACAAGCTCTGGGTGGTAGGCAAAAATTACCAAATGACTGGGAAAGTACAGCAAAGGTATTGAGGGAAACGGGTAGAAAGGTATGTGGTGTATCCAGTAGACAGAGGAAGGAAGACAAGGATACTTGGTGGTGGAATGAGGAGGTACAGGAAAGTATTCAAAGGAAGAGGTTAGCAAAGAAAAAGTGGGATAGTCAGGGAATGAAGAAAGTAGACAGGAGTATTTGGATTCTAGGTGCATGGCAAAGAGAGAGGTGGCAAAGGCAGGAGTTGTATGAGAGGCTGGACACTACGGAAGAAGAAAAGGACTTGTGTCCGATGGTTTGACAATGAGATCGAGCTGGAAAGGATGTACAGCAGGTTAGGCTGATTAAGGACATAAATAGTAATGTACTAACAAATGATGAGAGTGTGTTGAGAAGGTGGAAGGAGTACTTTGAAGAGCTGATGAATAAAGAAAACGAGAGAGAGAGGAGGATGGATGAAGGAAAGATGGTGAACAAGGAAGTCCAGAGGATTAGCAAGGTGGAAGTGAGGGCACCTTTGAAGAGGATGAAGAATTGAAAGGCGGCTGGTCCAGATGACATACCTGTGGAGGTATGAGGATGTTTAGGAGAGATGGCAGTGGACTTTTTAATCAGATTGTTGAACACAATCTTGGAGAGTGAGAGGATGCCTGAGGAATGAAGAAGAAGTGTTTTGGCACCAATTTTCAAAAACAAAGGTGATGCTCAGAGCTGCAGTAACTACAGAGGCATATAGTTGATCAGCCACACTATGAAGATATGTGAAAGAGTTGTTGAAGCCAGGCTTAGAGGAAAGGTGACAATTAGTGAGCAGCAGTATGGTTTCATGCCAAGAAAGAGGAAGAAGGAGTTGCACTGTGTGTTTGTGGTTCGAGAGAAGCCATATGATAGGGTGCCAAGAGAGGAAGTGAGATACTGTATGAGAAAGTCAGGAGTGGCAGAGAAGTGTGTGAGGGTGGTACAGGACATGTATGAGGACAGCAAGACAGTGGTGAAGTGTGCTGTAGGAGTGGCAGATGGGTTCAAGTTGGAAGTGGAGTTACATCAGGGATCGGCTCTGAGCCCCTTCTTGTTTGCTATGGTGATGGATAGGCTGACAGATGAGGTCAGGCAGGAGTTTCCGTGGACCATGATGTTTGCAGATGACATTGTGATGTGTAGTGAGAGTAGGGAGCAGGTGGAAGAGAACCTGGAGAGGTGGAGGTATGCTCTGGAGAGAAGAGGAATGAAAGTGTGTAGAAGCAAGACAGAATACATGAGTGTGAATTAGGAGGCAGGTGTATCGGTGAAGATGGAAGGAGTAGCGGTACTGAAAGTAGATGAGTTTAAATACCTGGGGTCAACCTGCCAAAGCAATGGAAAATGCACAAGAGGGGTGAAGAAGAGAGTGCAGGCAGGGTGGAGTGGGTAGAGACGAGTGTCAGGGGTGATATGTGACAGAAGGATAGCAGCACGAGTGAGAGAAGATTTACAAGACAGTAGTGAGACCTAATATGATGTATGGTTTGGAGATGGTGGCACTGACCAAAAGACAGGAGGTGGAGCTGGAGGTGGCAGAGTTGAAGATGCTAAGATTTTCGCTGGGAGTGTCTAGGAGGGACAAGATTAGTAATTAGTATAGCAGAGGGACAGCTCAGGTTGAGCAGTTTGGAGACAAAGTAAGAGTCAAGACTGAGATGGTTTTGTGCAGAGGAGGGATAGTGGATATATTGGGCAAAGGATGTTGAAGATGGAGCTGCCAGGCAGGAGGAAAAGAGGAAGACCACAGAGAAGATTCATGGCTGTAGTGAAGGAGGACATGGAGAGGGTTGGTGTTACAGAGGAAGATGCAAGGGATAGGGTGAGATGGAGGCAGATGATCTGCTGTGGCGACCCCTAAAGGGAGCAGCCAAAAGAAGAAGATTCTACATCATTTAAAAGTTGTGAAACCTAAGTAACTGTATCTTGTTAATAATTTACATTCTGTTTATCTGAGCAGCAAGTGAGAATGTCACAGAGTTCAGCCTGATACTATGTATGTTGCAGCAGATGCAACTTAGCATGCCACTCAAACAAAATAGGAAAAATAGCACTAAACTTTAAATTACTATATTTCTGCTGTACAATTCTATATGGAATATTCTTTAACTGCTATTTATTGTATTTTAACAGTATATATTGCAAAATTATATTGTTACGACACATCGCGTTAATAATAGAAATTAAAAAAATGTTTTTTTTCCAGATTTACCTGCATCAAATTTAATTCTACTTTAGATAAAAACCTTTCTTGGGATTGGATTTCTGGGTGTTCTATTACATGCAGGGAACACATTGATATTAGTTCCAGCTATTTGCATCCATTTAACTTATTAAGGCAAATTCATTAGTAATACGATCTTGATCAAGGCACAGAGCCAGTGTTTTCTCCGTGCGTGAAAGTATAATTTTTTGCCCCAGTTTCCTCCCAGGGATTCACCAAACACACAATCCTCTTTTCTCATTTTTGGTTTCATTCTTTGCCCACCACAGTGCAGAAGAACTGCTGTGTAGGCTGTACCGACGCAGAATTGTCAGTGTTTTATGCTGTACTTGTATTCAGAGTGTAGTATTTGGATTGCATGAGGTCTCACCAGGATGGGTTAGGCTACTGTTTCTTGTCAGTAGATTGGCACAGTGCAGAGATGAAATATTAGCTTGGAGCAGCTCAAGTTGAAGTCAAGCTGAGGTCCTTTTTTTTTTCGACTGAATTCATTGATTTCTGAAGTGTTCTTTATGCTTTGCTCCACACCGAGTGTCTCTGTCTTTACCTCTCACATGTGATTTTCAAAAGTTGCACAAAAAAAACAAGAACAGTAATTGTGTGTGTGAGGTATGGAGCAAAGAAAAGTGAAAAACGAGGAAGGCAGTGGTTCAAAAGGGTCTTCAATATTTAAAATCTAGAGGACAGCTTTTGTATTATCATTGAGTGTGCCAATCATAGAAACAATGATGAATGCAAATGTTCTGATATTTTGTAACATTTATGATAAATTTGAGACGTTTTAATGCAAATTTGCTAGTTTTTACTCATGGATTTGCATCTTTTTTTCTTGTTATAAATTTACAGTTTTGATGATCTTCATCTTTGATGTGTTGCACTAAATAATAAGTCCTAGAAATCATAGAAAGATCACGTTCCAGAGCAGAACCTGAGCCAGAAGAGAAAAACAATAATTTCAAATAAGTAAAAAAAGAAAAATCCCATTTGAAATACTTGATCCGCACTCATTTCAAAAGTACAATTTTATGAAAGTTGTTGAGTACATATGCTTTAGTAAATGTACCTGCGTATTTAAGTACCAGCCTCTGAATTCAGCTTAACAGTTTCCTTATATAATATTTACCTCCACCAAAGGGGGAGGTAATGTGATCATCGGCATCGGTTTGTCTGTCTGTTTGTTTGTCTGTTTGTTTGTTAGCAAGATAACTCAAAAAGTTATGGACGGATTTTCATGAAATTTTCACAGATTGTCAGAAATGGGGTATCGTACAGATGATTAGATTTTGGTGGTGATCCGGATCACCGTCCACAAGAAAACCGCCATTACGCAAAATGCCATTTTCGTGAATAACTACTAAACCACTAATCCTATCATTGTCAATCCAATTGTTGTGAATCCAATTGCTAGTCATATGTTTTCATGGTCAAGGAATCTGAAAACGTACACACAAACACTGTATGGGGGGAACTGTGGCGCTAAACCGCCATTACGGAAAATGCCATTTTTGTCAGTAACTACTGAACCACTAATCCTATCATTGTGAATCCAATTGCTTGTCATATGTTTTCATGGTCAAGGAATCTGAAAACGTACACACAAACACTGTATGGGGGGAACTGTGGCTGCCATTACGGAAAATGCCATTTTCGTGAATAACTACTGAACCACTGCTTGTCATATGTTTTCATTGTCAAGGAATCTGAAGACTGTATGGGGGGAACTGTGGCGCTTGGCGGAGGTCTGCGCTCTCCGAGTGCTTTTCTAGTCTATAATGTTTTTAAGTTCAGATAAAGTAATTCACATACTAATGATGCTCCCATTGTTTATTAAATGGGAGTCAGTTTGCACAGCCTGCAGACATTAACTTTGACACAATTTGCTTTAAATGTTGAGTTACATCCTTAATCTCACTCCTGGTAAAGAGTTATCTACTGTTTAGAAAAAGTCCACTGACAATACCAAGTCAAGAGAATTGTCTGTGGTACATTAACCATCATTAATGCTATAGTGAAACATAGCAAGCACCCTTTTTCCTCCACTCATGGAAATAGAACAATATTTAAGCTTTGTGTATGGATCAAGATGCAAGGCAGCAATAACAAAAATCATACAAAAAATATTCCAGTTTAATTTTTCTTTTATTGTGAGTGGGCAGGGGGACCATTATAATTTATACTATACACATTAACTAACTAGAAAAGCACTCATAGAGTGCATACCTCCGCCAAGGCTTCTTCCGTTTCTCATGGATCACCTCCAAAATGTAATGGGTTTGTGTGTAGGCCTATAGGCACTTGTGGTGAAAATTGCATCAAAGTCTGTCCATCAGTTTTGGAGTATTGTTGCTAACACACTGTAAGAAGACTAGAGCCTTGGCTGAGGTATGCATTCTCAGATCATCACCAAAATATAATGGGTTCTTCTCTAGGCCAAGAACCACCTCTGGTGAAAATTTCATCCAAATCCATCCAGTAGTTTTTGTGTAATCCTGCTGCACAAATATAAACAAAGCCCTTGGTGGAGGTATGCACTCTCAGATCATCACCAAAATCTAATCATCTGTTCCCCGTGCCATTACACACCTTTCCTGAAAATTTTGTCAAAATCCGTTCATAACTTTTTGAGTTATGTTGGTAACAGACAGACAGACAGACAAACCCCGGTAAAAAACATTACCTCCTTGGCGGAGGTAATAAAGTGGAATAAGTTGCAGTACATATATTTTTTAATTAAAACTGGAAAAATATAAAGTTTTATCAAATGGAAGTCAAGCAACAGATCAATTTTAAAAAAGAAAAAGATAGCACTTTACATAAGGTCTATACAACTCCATTTTACTCAGAAAGTTGGATTCTATTAATACTAAAATAAAATGCTAAAAGCAGAATAAAATTTAAGATAAATAGATTTAGGTTAATAGTTGTTAGTCAGTTATTGAATTTCCTGAAGTAGTAGCTGCCCTTGACCTTAAGCTCTGTTTAAGGCTTAAACTAAGGAAAGCTTCTATTTGTTCTCTCTTTGATAATGTGTACGTTTCATTCACTCTTATCCCATTAAATGAGTTCATTGACTGCCTTCTCCATTGATTGATTTCATATTCTAAGACCATCATGAACATAGATTGCATTGTTATATATTGCAATAAACAAAAAAATAGTTTGTGTTGTTTTACATGACTTCCAAGAAGTCACTCTGTCAGCGCTCTCAGAAAATGTTGTGTTTTCACCCACCTCAGTGTTATTCATGAGCCCCGAGTCTGCTTGGGTGAATGCTTTGTGATTGACATGTATGGAAAAGTCAATCACAAGTGAGGAGGCGTAACCTACATCAGGGCCCAGTTTGACTGATCACAGGGCGGTCTGAACAGAAAACACGGAAGTCAGGAGCATGAATGCACTGAACCAGAATGTCAGTACTGCCAGAGTGGCAGTTTGGGACAAATGCGTATGCTGTTACACCTCAAATCCCAAACTATACATATACAGTACAATCAGCATAACTTTTAATTGAGTTTGCCATTATTGTTAACCCATATATCTAGAAACATGACATCTAGCTGGTGCTAGGTAGGTATGGTGTTAAGGAGAGAAATGTGGAAGGACAGATTGTTGTGGATTTTGCAAGGCTGGAAATGACTGTGGCGAGCACACATTTCAAGAAGAGGGAGAACGTAGGGTGACTTACAAGAGTGGAGGAAGGTGCACATAGGTGGACTATACCTTATGCAGAAGGAGTTATCTGAAAGAGATAGGAGACTGTAAGGTGGTGCCAGGGGAGAATGTTTCTAGGCAGCATTTGATGGTACTCTGTAGGATGATTTTGGAAACCAAGAAGGAGAAGAATGGTATCTACATGGACTGGTAACACAGTTTGCATGACAAAAAGACTGTGTATGTGTATTCCTATTGTTTGGATGCTGTAGCATCATCGTCTCCTCAAACCAAAACAGAAGATCACTTCTCTTCATTTTATAGGAATTTCACTTTATTCATTATACAGGAATATCACTTTTCTGCCTTTTCAGGAATATCACTGGCTTTTATGTCGACTCATGCAGGCTTCTTCCAGGCCTGACCAAAGATGCTTGCTTTCCCAGGACCCCAATGTAAACAGTTGCCTCTTGCAGAGATTGTAAGGATCAGAATTTGCTTTTAAAGGCTCAAAGGAACATAAAACTCAGGAGACCAGACCTCTCAACGTGAACACTGCATTTGATAACGTACCTTTTCACAGGAAACCAATGTTCTTAAAAGAGTCATAAACCACTTAATCTGACGGGTTTATAGCCGATGCTGTCCAGGTTTCTTCGCCCAGATACTAAAGGAAATCATCTACAGCTCAACAGTACCTCCTAGCGGATACCTATGGAATGTGCTTTCAGTATGTAGGATGACTTTTAATTTGTTCTAAACATTAAGTTTCTTTCAGCTTATCCTCTGGATCCTAAGGACACTGAAAATCATCCCTCTTTTATCACCAACCATGGTTTGCTGCATGTTTTGCTGGATTTTGATCTAAATGTGAATGCATGTATTATAATTATGTATAAGAAATGTTATATTCATGAGTGTTATTCAAACACATATTGGAGTAGTGATATAAATGCATGATCACCAAAATATTAACCAAGTCATTTAATTTAGTTAGATTTTATATTGAGCATTTATTTCATAAGAACTGACTGAGTGTTGATTTTCCCTCTGAAGTTTCATGGGATGGTGTCTTCATTTGATTGGCTGCTCTCAAACAAAGAAGTGTTCTCACATTGGATAGCAGCCATTTCAAACTGCTTCTGAAAAAGCCGATTGGTCTTCTTGCGACAAACATCATCAGTTTTACGACCCGACGAGGTAACTTTAAAAGAGAGAAGTCAGAGATCAGCGGAGTAGAAAAGGAGTAGAAAAGAGACAATGAACAGGCAGGAAGATTAGAACAGCAAAACAGAAAACGGTGATAAGATTAAGAATTAGAAACACAGAAAGAAGAAAGAAAGAGATTTTGAGAAAGATTAGGAACTAAATTAAGATTACAGAAGCAGAATAGTAATCTAGATCTCAGAAGAAGACTTTATTCCACCGTTTCAAGGCCCTGTGAAGTTTTATTTTATTCTCTGTGTGTTTGTCAAGTCTTTTGTTATATTCTGGTCACTGAGGAGAAACCATTTTTCTTTAGAGCTCGTTCCTTTTAGAGAATCAAATTCTCAAACTTTTTCCTTCACCTCAGAAGCCATTCTTATCCTAGTAAATGTTTTTCTAACATTTTTTTTTCATGACTTTTCACGCCATTAAAGTGGACCTTTAATTTGCCTAGTTTAAAGTGAACAGAGACTGAGAAGATTTTCCTTCAGTTTTTGGGTCGATCCCACTACAAGAGACCTCAAAATTTGGATTCTTTTCCAAGGACTTTTCACGCCGCCCTGAGACAAACCACCCACGGCTGCAACTGTCTGCTTGAAGGGCCCCCCAGCTGAGTTGTCACCTCCACGGCCGTGAGGATAGCAGCCGCTTCCTCCGACGTCCTAACTTCAAAACCCAGCGGTACCGACCCGCGGAAACTTGGACCTACGGCTGTGTGTGAGTGAAACTTTTATTTCTCCTATCTGCTGGGTTAAAACGTGATGTCCTAACAATTAAATTACAATTGAATATGGCCCGTATTTCAGGGCTCAATTAGTCTCTCAGCCACAGGATAGGACTGTAAACTGAAGGAAAACTCTTAGTCATTTTTAAGTAACTGCCCTTAAATTTTTGTAGATTAATTCAGGAGTCATTTTTAGATAATTAGCTTATGAATTTTCCCCATAAAATTGCGTTGTTTTGTTAAAACATTCCAGCCTCATTTACCGTTGAAACATAAGTCTAGTTTCTCCTTGGTTCTACAGAGGTGTAACGCTGGATTTTATGTTCAGGAACCCAATATCAGTTGATGTGATATATTACGCTGTTATCATCTGAATCTGTTTATTCATCATTTGAATGCCATGTCATGTAACCTGAATGAGTTTAATAAAAGAGTGAATAAGAGCAGTTGAAGCGTTTTCCTTTCGCATATACAGGTTTCCTAATCACGGCAGGACAAAAACTCACTGAAACTTTGAGACTGATTCATTAAGTAATTTAAGGTACAAAGTTAATTAATATTAAAGTTAATATTATTGTCCGTTAGGACTGATGCCCCTTTCACGAGTGCTTTTATTTAATTTAGCGGGTGTAGAAGTGAAGGTTCAACTCCGCCCCCTTTCACACCCACTATTAAATAAAATAAATAATTCCTGTACCTTATGACAAATATTTTTATAGGCAATTCACCCTACAGATGCAAATGTGTATAAGTTTGTAAAAACAAACTGTTATGTGTTATGTTTTACAGCTTAGGTTTATAACTGAAAAGCCACTGAACTTTGAGTAAATTTAACAATGGTATTCTCTTTTGCTCATCTTCAAAGCCCGTCCAAACTCCCAATCCCTCTTGGTTGCCCTTCAGTTCAGCCTCTCCTCATTTTTTCAAAGACTTGTTTCCAGCGAGAGTTGGACTCTGCCAGAGCTGCCCTTTGTCACCAGTCCTGTTCATAATTTTTATGGACAGGATTTCTGGGCACAGCCAAGAAACGGAGCGTGTCATGTTTGGTGACCACAGGATCTTGTCTCTGCTGTTTGCAGATGATGTTGTCCTGTTGGCTTCATCAAGCAAAGACTGACAGGTCTTACTAGGACGGTTTGCTACCGAGTGTGAATCGGCTGGGATGAGAATCAGCACCTCCAAGTCCGAGTCCATGGTCCTCAGCCAGAAAAGGAAGGATTGCCCTTTCCAGGTTGGGGACAAGCTACTGCCCCAAGTGGAGGAGTTTAAGTATCTCAGGGTCTTATTCACGAGTGAGGGGAGAATGGAGCGAGAGATTTACAGATGGATTGGAGCAGCCGATCTGTTGTGGTAAAGCGGTAGCTGAGCTCCAAAGCAAAGCTGTCAATTTACCGGTCAATCTATGTTCCTGCCTCACCTATGTTCATGAGCTTTGGGTAATGACCGAAAGAATGAGATCACGGATACAAGCGGCTGAAATGAGCTTTCTCTGTAGGATTGCTGGACTCACCCTTAGAGATGGGGTGAGGAGCTCAGTCATCCGGGAGAGGGTCAGAGTAGAACCGCTGCTCCTCCACATTGAAAAGAGTCAGTTGAGGTGGTTTGGGCATCTGATCAGGATGCCTCCTGGACACCTACCACTTGAGGTGTTCCGGGCACATCCCACTGGGAGGAGACCAGAAGTCTGGGCTTCTCTACTTGAGCTGCTGCCTCCATGACCCGGACCTCCAGAAAAGCGGTAGAAAATGGATATATATCTGATATTTTCTAAAAAAATTGTTCTTCTGCTTAGTTGGTACTGTCGATAATGGCTGTGGACGGACATATGTCATGTGTGGTGCTCTTGTTATTAAAATTTACCAACTTTAGCTTGAACATATTCTCTTTTTGTTTAATTAAGACTCAAATGATTTGTGTCCATGTTGCTCAGTTGTTAAAATACTACATAGAAATAAGGATGACCACTTCATAAACTAGAAAAGGACTCAGACAGCACATACCTCTGCCAAGTCTCCTTCCATCCATCATGGATCACCTACAAAATGTAATGGATTTGTGTGTAGGCCAGTTCTGGTGAAAATTATAGCACAGTAATCCTGTTACACAAATTCAAACAAGGTCCTTGGTGGAGGTATGTACTCTCAGATCATCACCAAAATTTAATGGGTTCATCCTTGGCCCAAGGGCTACCTCTGGTGAGAATTTTTCCGTAATCCTGCTAACAAACAGACAGATGGACGGACAAACAGACAAACCACCTCCTTGGCGGCGGTAATGATGTCATAGCATTGTTCCTCCTAGACATACCTCTCCCTCCAGCTTTATAGGAAGTGTTCTGTTGGTCATTGGCTAAGCAGAGTTGTGAGTTGTGGAAAGTGTGGTCAGATGAAAAATAATCCAACAGGCAGGGGTTATTGCTTTACAGGTCTGAGACTGACTCAGGCAAGACAAGAAGGAGTGGGATAGTCAGTGGTCATTGTTCGACTTGCTTTACACTAATGGTACTGTGATCACAAAAGTCCAGTGCAGCATAAGGTGTAATGAAAGTTTTATGTGCAGTGCAAAAGAGCATGTGGTAAATTTAAGTTTGCTCACTTAAAGCCAATGCGGCCCCAGACCTTGCTGGTACACATCAGCTCACCAGGCTGGGCCCCAGTACCATTCCTTCATGAAATATCTTCCTGACTCTCATACTGTTTCAGGCATCCAGCTGGGGTTATTTACTGTACAGCAGGGGTCACTTCAGACTTTATAGCTCTGCCCCTGGGCCCTATCAGGTCTAGAGAATGATATAGCCTCACTAAAATACGATACCCCAGCTCTGTATCCCATATTGTGAAGATGCCATAACTTTCTATTGGTACACAGTTGCTATGACATGATATTACATTGTAGTATATATTTGGCTTTGTACATCTTTATTTCACCTGTAGGCTCACTGTCACCTGGGAGAAGTGAAGAGACAAGATAGATGAGCCATGTTTGACCAACTATCTCTTCATTTGCTCTATACCACTGTCTCTCTCTCCTTGTCTCATGCACACACACACTTGTTTCCTTCTTGTTCCTATCGTTGGCTATACCCGGTGTGTGAAAGCAGGTTTGTTCATGTCAAAACAAGCAGGGCAACTGATAACACTCAGGAGCTGGAGATATCATTGTCAGTATGCAGTATATTAACAAACAAGTTGTGGGACACTTGGCCATATTGATTGTGCTCAATCTTCTGGCATATTTAAGCCCTGTGCCAGCTGTTGCACCCAGGACCTTAGATCAAGAACAAGGCTTGCAATGTAAGGCAAAGTGCCCTACAGTCCATCTGTTCTGGCTGAGATTTCTTCACTGCTCCATGTGTAGGGAATGAAGAGGCTTCTTTTCACTACAGGCATCGAATGGTAGTCATCTTGCCAGCATGGCTGACCGCCTATTCTGGGCTACTTAGATGGCAACTGGCACTAAAATGAGGGAGCTCTAGCCCTTAGCTCACTGAGCCAAGCTGTAAATTGTATGTGTATATAAACTTACATACACTAGTTTTTCTTAAGGGAAAAATTTAAAACTCCTTGAGCTAAAAATCTTTAAAAATATGAATCAGAGGTTGAAAGAGATGGTTTACATTTACTGTCGAATTGCTGTCGACAACACAGACAATACTGGCACTTTAACCCACTAATACGTATTCAACATGTCACCAGAGCACATGGGTCATCATGTTTGACCACTTTTTATTATATCTGTAGCCACTGCAGAAATTTTACCAAGTCCTGTGTTTCACAAGTTATTTAGATATGCCATCCCTTCTAAAATGATATATGAGAGGGGCTGAAAAGTTCATAGTGATCAAATTTGACCAAATGTGGTTTATTTTTCAACCGCAGGGATCCAAGCGCTGCAATACGGATGGAAGAAGTGTGTGGACTGAAAGAGAGACTGTGTTGAAAAATAAACCACATTTGGTCAAATTTGATACTGCTTGATATTGCTTTGATACTTATCACCTGTCAACCAATCCAGCAGTTCCAGTCTTTACGGTTAGTATCTCACGGAGCACCGAATGGTGACAAATGTGGTAATTTTTGGATTTGCCAACTTTTCTCATGAATGTCACCAAAAATCAAGCTACTATCTCATGTAGCAGCAAATGCTGAGGAACGTTCCAGAATGTTCCCTTTTTTGGGTTTCATCAGGGTTTGTAAAAGGTTGCAAAAGCGTTTGCACACATTTTTTAAGGTCACAGAGCTTTGTCACACAGGTTCTTAAACTGTTGCTAGTGTTCCCTACTTGGCGAACCAAAAAGAACTTTAGCAACACGTGTTACAACCATTTGCAAACGTGTCACAACAGTTTACAACTGATTGCAAATGTTTGCAACCATTTTTCAGAAAAAAATGTATTTGCCTAAACCTAAAGCATGGCTCAACATTTCAAACAGAAATGATTCATGTTCTTGCTCTCTGAGTCATCTTTTAAACATTGGAATGAATTTCTTTATAGCTTGCATAAGGTCTGCATTCCTTATGGCCTATTACGATAGAACGAGGAAAGATAGGGTCACCAAACTTGCTACACAGGTTCACCTTGGGATCCTGGCCTTCAACTATGGATTGTATGCAATTGCTTTTGCTATATATTGGATGATAGGCCGATCATAATTTGATTCTGCCCCGATAATTATATGGAAAAGTTGAAAACTGCTCTCCTTCAGTGACATATTGGGATCTTCAAAGAAAAAAATAAGTGTGCTCTTGTTATGTAACCTTATTAGATTATTCTCTGCTCCTGTGTTCCCCAGTTCGTTTCCCTCTTGTAATTATTAGTTCTCTGTAAGTATAGTCTGGTTTCTGTTGTTCTTATTTCCTGTTGTGAATTATCTGGTCGTGGATTTGTCTCTCTGTGTTCCTGGACTCCTTTGTGGTTTGTACTTTAGTAATTTGTGTTCCTCAGTTTATTATCTTGATGTTTAAGTTTAGTGTTTTTCAGGCCACTGTGCCTCAGTTTATTTTCTTAGTTATTCCAGTATTCAGCTAGTTTATTTTTTCCAGCTTTTGCCTTGGTCTTTTTTTTTTTTAAGTTTATTGGCAAAATGTAAAAAAAATTCAGAGGTTGGCAATAAACAAACTAGAAAAGCACTCGGAGAGCGCAGACCTCCGCCAAGCGCCACAGTTCCCCCCATACAGTGTTTGTGTGTACGTTTTCAGATTCCTTGACCACGAAAACATATGACTAGCAATTGGATTCACAATGATAGGATTAGTGGCTCATTAGTAAAAGCATTACCTCCTTGGCGGAGGTAATAAACTGAAGTGTTGGTGTTGTGTCCATCTCCTGCATCTGCAAAGTCGCAGGCTGCGGGCGTTGCAATTGAATGAATGAATGAATTAATCTTTATTTCGAATAGATTAAGAGTACAGGTTAAAAGAAAGTGAATAATATAGCAAAGGGGGTTGCGCTCCGCGGCAAAACAGGATTTGGAATCTTCCCCGGCAGAGAGCTTCTTTTTGTGCAGCTACTATGGCTGGCCGGGGAATTTCTGCCAAATAATCCGGCGGCGGACAGCTGCCCGTCTGAGCTTTTGCAGCGTAGCGCAAACACAGGATAGACAGGTTGGCGTGGGTTTTATTGGGGTTGCGCTCCGCGGCAAAAAATGATTTGGAATCTTCCCCGGCAGAGAGCTTCTTTTTGTGCAGCTACTATGGCTGCCCGGGGAATTTCTGCCAAATAATCCGGCGGCGGACAGCTGCCCGTCTGAGCTTTTGCAGCGTAGCGCAAACACAGGCACACTGCCGAGCCCTGCCCAGCACTGTGTTCCGCGTGCTTTTGTGCCTAAAACTTTGAAGAAGGCGGAGTTTGTGTTCGTCAGACATGACGAGCAGCGCCCTCCATTGGGCCTGCACACATGTTGAAAATGGCCGTATCTGACAATGTTAAAGAATCCTTTAAAAAATTCCTGTATCCAGATGGTGATCCGTATCATCCCCAAAATTTAATCAGTTCTTCCTTGTACCATTTCCAACAACGCCTGAAAGTTTCATCGAAATCCGTCCAAAACTTTTTGAGTTATCTTGCTAACCAACAGACAGACAAACAAACAGACAGACAGACAGACAGACAGACAAACCCCGGCAAAAACATAACCTCCTCCTGGCCTTTGGCCTGACGGAGGTAATTACACAAGAACAGTTTCAAAAGTTACAACTAATATTTCAAGGATTTTATCCAATTCCAACCCTAAATCCTACTTTGAATGATGACTGCAGTCTCAAAATTATTCAACCCTCTGAATAGAATTCCTCATAAGAGCACACATTTGCAAATCAGGTGTGGCCTCAAGTACACCTGTTGCAGCCAATCAAGAGCTTCATTAGTTGCATCAAGTTTGCTTCAGAGAGAACATCTCAAATACATGGACTGTTGACGGTGATTTTTGACTGCATCCGAGAAATATGGCTAAGTCAAGAGAATTGTCCAAAAAGTTCAGAGAAGAGATCATTGCCTTGCATAAGCAAAGAAAAGGCTATAAAAACATAGCAGAGGGACTGAATGTTCCTAAAGATACAGTTGGAAGCATAGTTCACAAGGTTAAAGTTAAAGGAACAGTGGCTACAAAGCGGAAGCTATCAACTGCTGCCACCAGAGTCCTGAGGAGGCAAATGGTCAAAAGACCTGCAGTAGGACTTGGTAGCAGCAGGCACTGAGGTTTCAGTTTCCATAGTAAGGCACACACTAAGTGCTGAAGGGCTCCATGCCCGAACTCTAAGACATACACCACTACTGATTTGAAGGCACAAGAAAAGTCGGCTCCAATTTGCTCAAAACTATATGAATAAGCAAAAGAGGTTTGGGGATTCTGTTCTGTGGAGTGATGAAAAAAGAACACCCTGACTACAGTGAAGCATGGCAGTGGCTCACTGATGCTCTGGGGCTGCTTAGTTTCCTCTGGCATTGGAAACCTGCAGCGTGTGGCAGGCAAGATAGACTCAATCAAGTGTGGGGAAATCCTGGGAGAAAATGCCGTGTCATCTGTGAGGAAGCTGAAGCTTGTGTCATGTTCGGGGTCGCCACCCTGAGCATGACTTGTGGCTGTTGGGTTTAATTATTGATTACTAATTCCAGCTGATGGATTGAGCCTTGCTCTCCATCAGTCCCACAGCCATGCCTCCTCCTCACCAGGCATCCACCAGCGGCATGGTTCACCACATACACCCTCACACACTCATGCACGCACGCATACATCAGAAATCAGAAATCAGAAAGAACTTTATTGCCAAGCACATTTACAAGTAAACAAGTAAACATATGAGGAATTTGACTTGACATTGGGCGCACACGAAGGCGCATCCAATGACGCGGCAGCCATGAGGCGCCTGTCATAACAGTAGGGGGTAAAGAGGGGGAGGGGATGGATGGGTAAATAGGGAAACACAATAGGCAGAGAGAAAAAAGCATTGTTAATCAAAATAAAGGTTCTTTTATGACCAAAATTGTGATCACAAGAAAAAAACTCTCTAATGCACAATTAGCAGACAATAGAGATCACACAATGACAAAGCAAGTTAAGAG
The DNA here is from genome assembly GCA_020510985.1 of Pholidichthys leucotaenia. Lineage (NCBI taxonomy): Eukaryota > Metazoa > Chordata > Actinopteri > Cichliformes > Pholidichthyidae > Pholidichthys > Pholidichthys leucotaenia. Next base: position 226,517,094 of record CM035836.1, read on the forward strand.
AGTCAGTGTATTGTAAATATATATCAGTAATTGTGTCAGTGGTGTAATGTTGAATGCAGTAGTGTAGGTGTGTCAATTGCTAGTGAACAGCAGAGGGCGCCTCCTGGCAGTGGATGGATGTTATAGTCATGTGATCTAAAGCAGTCCAGCTTGCAGATGGTAAGTTGTCACATGGTGCACTGTCCTTGAGCGTCCATCTGTTGAGACAACAACAATTGTGTCGATTGTTTGGGTTAGCAGAGCCGATCCTTCCGCTTATCTTCATCGAGGAGGAATGTAAACAGACAGGGCGCCGAATTCAAGGTCGAATAAGCACAGATCACTCAGAGCAAAGAATTTTCATCTCTTGCGATTCTGCGCTTCATAATTTCCATACACTTACACTCACATTCACGCACACACACACACACCTAGTTCAATCAGTCGCACCTGTTGCCACACGATTGGGTCTACTTGCTGTCATTAGGCTTTGTACAAATAGTTGTGCAGTACGACCAGCCGGTGTGGCAGCTTAGCAATGTCTACCCTGGACATCTGGACTCACTTCTGTTGGTTTACCCCTGGACTGAATCATGTTGTTCCCTCAGAGCCTTTCCGCTTCGACATTGTAGTAAGTCTTTCCCTGTGCCTTTTTCTCCGCTCCTGCTTAACTGGAGCGCGTTAGGCATTCCTGTAGACTAACCAAGTTTGTAGCTGGGTGTCTTTCCTTTGTTCCGTGACTGTTTTTGGACTTTCTATACATACATACACCCATTGTAAATAAACACATTACTTACTCTGCGTTTTGGGCTCGTTACTATTCCTTACGTTCGCTGTGCAGTTTGCATAGCGGACATGATGGCTTGGGTGCCATTGGACCTTCCAACAGGACATTGATCCCAAGCATACCTCAATGTCCACCAAGGCTTGGTTTCAGAAGAAGTCCTGGAAGATATTAGAGTGGCCATCACAGTCACCTGACTTGAACCCCACTGAAAATCTCTGGTGGCATTTGAAAAAGATGGTTGCAGCACACAAAACCAACAATATTAGTGAACTGGAGGCCTTTGCCCATGAGGAATGGGCTTAAATTCCTCAGGAACACTGCTAGAAGCTGGTGTCTGGCTATATATCACATTTGCAGCAGGTCATAACAGCAAAAAGGGTGCTCTACTAAGTACAAAACATGCTTGTCATGAAGGGGTTGAATAATTTTAAACTATAGTAGTCACTGAAAGTGGTATTTGTCATATACTTGCGCCGCAGCACACAGGTGAAAAGGATACGAGCCAAAAATGCAGATGAAGTGAATGTGTTTATTAACAAAAGAGAAAGCATACAAAGTGTCCATAGAAAGCAGTTCAGGACGGGCAATGATTAAGATGACCAGCTACGAACATTGACAAATTCCACGTGCTCCCAGACGGAACTGGCCAGTGGAGAGTAAGGGATAATAATAATGAAAAGGAAGACTTACATGTAGGGTCGGAGCAAACAGGCTCTGGAAGCAACAACTCCATACATAGTCCGGAAAAAGAGGAGAAACCAAATTGGAGTGAGTCTGGACATTGAATGCAGACTATTGACTAGCTGATTATTGACTGTAGACTAACGCCGTCACACCGAGTGCTCCCACTGCCACACATAAATACCCCCGTGGACTAATGAGTGACAAGTGGAAGCAGGTGTGCAACGGCAGCTGGTGGGACTAATGAAAGTGCTACGTGGGTGTGAGTGTATGTGTGAATGCATGCCTGAGTGTGTGTGTGCAGAAAGATGCATGTGAGGGCATGTATGTGTGTGCATATGTAAGTGAGAATGAATATATGTGTGTGTGCATGTATGTGTATGTGTGGAAGCACAAAGGGTGATGGCTACAGCTGGTGAATGCCTGGCAAGGAGAGGAGAAGGCATGGCTGTAGACTGGCAGGGATCCCAGGCTCAGAGGCTCCAATAACCTTCCAGCTGGGAGAGATTAACGACAATCAGGAAGCTACAGCCACAGATGTCTCATCCCCGTTCATGACAGTATTTTGCATTGAATTTAGAAAAACCACTTGCACTATTAGTTGTGTTGAGCTATTTAAATTGTTGTTGTTTGATTTATTTATTGCAAACAGCTGCTAGTTTGTACATTTTGCTAATAAACCTAATTTGCAGTGAGGGTTGAATGATTTTGATTGCATCTGTAGTTGGGGAAAATTACTGGAACTTGTTTCTGAACTGGCTGAGTGGAACAAGATCTAGTTGCGACACTATGAGTGGAGGACCATTGCCCTGGAGGAGGCTCGGAGGAATGCAGTGAGCAGACCTGAGATGCTGTCTTTAATATCTCAAGGACCGTTGGACTTTTTGCTCAGACCTGAGCCCCTCCCAACCTCTGCTCCACCATTGATCATCTCTGTACCATGATCAGCTTCCTCCACACCACTACCAGCTACAGTGGTGTGAAAAAGTGCTTGCCCCCTTCCTGATTTCTCATTTTTTTGTATGTTTGTCACACTTAAATGTTTCAAATCATCAAACACATTTAAATATTAGACAAAGATAACACAAGTAAGCACAAAATGCAGTTTTTAAATGAAGGTGTATATTATTAAGGGGGAAAAAAAAATCCAAACCTACATGGCTCTGTGTGAAAAAGCGATTGCCCCCTAAACCTAATAACTGGTTGAGCCACCCTTAAAAGCAATAACTACAATCAAGCATTTGCGATAACTGGCACCGAGTCTTTTACAGTGCTGTGGAGGAATTTTGGCCTACTCATCTTTGCAGAATTGTTGTAATTCAGCCACATTGGAGGGTTGTCGAGCATGAACCGCCTTTTTAAAGTCATGCCAAAGCATCTCAATCGAATTCAGGTCAGGACTTTGACTAGGCCACTCCAAAGTCTTCATTTTGTTTTTCTTAAGCCATTCAGAGGTGGACTTGCTGGTGTGTTTTGGATCACTGTCCTGCTGCAGAACCCAAATGCACTTCTACTTGAGGTCACAAACAGATGGCCGGACATTCTCCTTCAGGACTTTTTGGTAGACAGCAGAATTCATGGTTCCATTTACCACAGCAAGTCTTCCAGGTCCTAAAGAAGCAAAACTGCCCCAGATCATCACACTACCACCACCATATTTTACTGTTGGTATGATGTTCCTTTTCTAAAATGCTGTGTTACTTTTACGCCGGGTGTAATGGGACACACACCTTCCAAAAAGTTCAACGTTTGTCTCGTCAGTCCACAGAGTATTTTCCCAAAAGTCTTGGGGATCATCAAGATGTTTTCTGGCAAAACTGAGACGAGCCTTTATATTCTTTTTGCTCAGCAGTGGTTTTTGTCTTGGAATTCTGCTATACAGGCCATTTTTGCCCAGTCTCTTTCTTATGGTGGAGTCATGAACACTGACCTTAACTGAGGCAAGTGAGGCCTGCAGTTCTTTCAATGTTGTTGTGGGGTCTTTTGTGACCTCTTGGATGAGTCGTCTCTGCGCTCTTGGGGTAATTTTTGTCAGCCAGGCACTCTCGGGAAAGTTCACCACTGTTCCATGTTTTCACCATTTGTGGATAATGGCTCTCACTGTGGTTTGTTGGAGTCCCAAAGCTTTAGAAATGGCTTTATAACCTTTTCCAGACTGATAGATCTCAATTACTTTGTTTCTCATTTGTTCCTGAATTTCTTTGGATCGCAGCATGATGTCTAGCTTTTGAAGATCTTTTGGTCTACTTCACTTTGTCAGGCAGGTCCTATTTAAGTGATTTCTTGATTGAGAACAGATGTGGTGCTAATCAGGCCTGGGTGTGGCTAAAGAAGCTGAACTCAGCTTTCCAAAAATGTGATAAACCATAGTTAATTTATGTTTTAACATTGGGGGCAATCACTTTTTCACACAGTGCCATGTAGTTTTTTTTTACCCTTAGCAGTAAACACCTTCATTTAAAAACTGCATTTTGTGTTTTCTTGTGCCATCTTTGTATAATATTTAAATTTGTTTGATGATCTGAAATATTTAAGTGTGACAAACATACAAAAAAAAAGAGAGAGAAATCAGGAAGGGGGCAAACACTTTTTCACCCCACTGCATTTCTGTTTCATTTCTGATCTGTCCTGTTGATCCACCTGTTCTTTTACAAACTGAACTTATATTGAATTATAAGCCCTGGCTTATTCCAGAATATGAGTCCCAGGTCTATGAGGCTTAGCTGGCCTTGAGAGGACCTGCTGGGAAGCAAGGCTTTGGTCTGTGTTGCTCTGCTTAGCAACCTGGTCCATCTCCTTCCATCTCCAGGTCTCATCCATCCAATGTTTGTGGACTTGCACCACCTACCACTGGTGCTGTTCCAATTGCTATCACTTCATTCACAACTGTCATTCCTGGTTTCAAGCAACTTCTTGTTCCCAAGCCACGATGTCTGCCAAGTTGCCTCCTCCATCTCCTGTTTGTGACCATGGCCTTTGAAAATCTGCTGATTCTGGTGGCTTGCTGTCTGTTCCACCTAGTGACCCATTTTCTGTTGTCTCAATTCCCTTGCTGGTCCTCCCTCCTCTGTTCCTTCACTGGCCGTCTCCTCAGCTGCTTTGTTGTCGATGACATCTTCATCTAGTTCGCTGGTGGTCTCCTCTACTCCTTTGTCATCTGTGACCTCTTGAGCTGGTTCACAGTTGGTCACCTCTGCTTCCTTGCCGGAGGTCAACTCTTGTTCCTCACCACTGGCTTATCCTTCTCCAGTGGCTGTATCTGGCTTCTCACCAGTGATCTCTGGGTGGTCACTGATCTCCTTAGTTCATTCATTGGTGGTCTCCCCAGCTCCCATGCTGGCAGTATCCCTTGATGCCTTGTCTGTGTTCAGTACTGGTTTCTCATCTGTGGTCTCATCTGGTTCCTCATCTGTGATTTCATCTGGTTCCCTGTCTGTGGCCTCTCCTTTGTCATTGCTGACCTCCTTAGCTGGTTCATAAGTGGTCTCCCCAGCTCCCACACTCGTGGTCTCCTTGGTCCCATGCTGATGGTTTCCTTTGCTGGTTCACTGATGGGCTCCTTTGCTGCTTCATCAGCGACTTCCTCTGGTCTTGCATCACTGAGTTGCTTCATCGAAGATCTCCATAGCTCCCAGTGTTTCTCATCAATCTTACTCTTCTGACCCCATTGCTACTGAGCTGCTAGTTGCTGCTGCTGACCCGTTGGCTGCTGATCTGTCAGATGCTGCTACTCTTGTTGCTTCACTGGCAGTCTCTTCAGGTTTCTCACCAATGGTCATCTCTGGTCCCTCGCCACTTTGCCTCAGTCTACTGTTTATTTATAATTTAATAAATCACTCTGAACTGGATTTAGCCTGCACCTGGGGCCTCTTTACCTGCCTGCCTTGCCAATTCATGACAGTTACTTGCAATTGAAAGGGGGAAGAAGTGAATTCCAGGAAGTTAGCTGTTGCTTGAAATGTTTTTTAACCTTTATTTTATATTTTTAAAGAAAATTTGAACACTTCCTTCTGAACATCCTTTTAACCAGTTGTTTTATTCCCTCTTAGCAGGACTGTGTTACAGGTTATGTGTGAAGCAGTGCTCTGGAAGGCCTACAATGCTAATTGCATTCAGACATTTGATTTTCTCCCTTTGCTCCAAAATAAAGCAGGGAAAATAAGTATTGAACACATCAACATTTTTCTCATTAAACATATTTCTGATGGAGCCGTTCACCTGAGATTTTCACCAAATATCAGTAACAACCCAAGTAATCCATATACAGTATATGAAGAAATCAAGACAACTGTGTTCACAAAACAAGTTGTATTTAATAAAGTGAAATTACACAGGGAATAAGAATTGAACACATGAAGAAAAGGAGGTGCAAAAAGGCATAGAAATCCAAGAAACTAGCTTAAATCCATCAGAATTTAGGAAGCTATCTCATCCCCCATCAGTGCAAATTAATTTCAGCGGGTTAAGTCCTCGCTGATAGCCTTTAAAAAGGTCTGTGAATATCAGATTGTCACACCACAAAGACCACATGATGGGTAGAAGCAAAGAGCTCTCTCTAGAACCTTCGCAGCCTTATTGTTGTAAAACATGATTGCATTGGTTATAGGTGCATTTCTAAGCTGCTGAATGTTCCAGTGAGCACTGTTGGAGCCATTATTCTGAAGTGGAAAGAACATCATTTTACCATAAGCTGGCCATGACCAGGAGCGCCTCACAATATTTTTGACAGAGGAGTCAAAAGAATTATCAGACAAGTTATGAGGGAGCCAAAAAAAAAAAAAAAAAAAAAACACTTGTAGAACACTCCAGAAAGACCTGGAGGTCGCAATTAGTGCTGTTTCAAAGAAAACTGTAAGTAATGCACTAAACCGACATGGGCTCTATGCCCATTCACCTTGCAAAACTCCATTGCTGAAGAAAAAGGATGTTGAAGCTCATTTAAAGTTTGCTGCACAACATTTGGGCAAGCCAGTAAAATACTGGGAGAGTATAGTCTGGTCAAATAAGACCAAAATTGAACTTTTTTGATAGCACAACACACAGCATGTTTGGAGGAGAAATGGCACTACACATCAGTCCAAAAACACCATACCAACAGTGAAGTTTGGAGGTGGGAGCATCATGGTGTTGAGGTGTTTTTCAGCACATGGTATGGGCAGACTTCATTTAATTGAAGGAAAGATGAATGGACAAATGTTGAGAGACATCCTTGATAAGAACCTGTTGCCATCTGCCATCCTGAGCAATGCCTGCACCTAGTTTCTCCATACAGAAGCGTCAGGAAGCTGTTATTACCAACAAAGCATTTTCTACTAAATATTAACTGAAATGCACCAAGCGTGTTCAATACTTATTCCCTGTGTCATTCCACTTTAATAATATAAGTTGTTTTGTGAACACAACTGCCTTATTTTCTTTGTATGTATGGATTACTTGGGTTGTTACTGACATCTGGTGAAAATCTCAGGTCAATGGCTCCATCAGAAATATGTTTAATGAGAAAAATGTTGACGTGTTTGATACTTATTTTCCACGCTGTATCCAATTTTGTCATGACTATGTCTTGGACAACATGTGAATAATGGCAATGACACTGGGCTTTGCTCATTAAACTGATTCCTTTTCCTTTTTTTTCCCCTTCTCTTCCTTTTCTTACAGGTGACTCATCACAAGTTGGTAAGTTGGCTTCTTTCTGCTCTCTCTGCCACATTAGAAACTAATTTTACAGATTCCACAACAAACTGAATGACTTTAATCTGTAGTATATCATGCAGTCAGGTTTGTGTGAACATCTTCTTGCACATCAACAAACCAGTATTGTCTTTTTTTTTTGTTTGTTTGTTTGGGGTTTTTTGAGCATGCGATGAGCATTGAAACTTTGCTTTTTTCTCTATCTCCCTTTGCTACTCTCACTTCTCCTATTGGTATTCTTGAGACATTGCAGCTGTTTACCATTACATACATTGCCATTCACTGCATATCAAAGGTGGATTTCTAAGAGCTTGCTGTGGGAATACACAACTCTATATTCATGCTTTCCAAGTCTCATAAATGCTTGTTGTATTTTTTAGGGTTGTAGTTTAGACCAGTCTGAGACCAGAGTCTCCGAAGACCAAGCTGAGACCAAGACCACTGTGTCTGAAGGTCTTGGTCTTTGTTTTGGTTTCAACTTGGTCTTGGGAGACTCTAGTCTTGATGAGGTCTCAATGAGGTCTCGATTACAGCATTTCATTTTGTGATATAAAGTTTAAATTGTAAAGGTTTTCTTGAATGACTTTAGTTTTTCATAACCCAGGTGTAATTTTATTTGAGTAGTGTACTGTATGTACTGTGTGCACATCTACTGCACTGGTGCAAGGTCCCGGGAGTTGATTTTTGACACTGTTCAACATTAATTAATAATTAAGCCATTCTTTGTGCTCAAATTGTGGCATATGTATTTATAAGACCCCTGTTGCTATGGCATGTGGTTTTTCAGCATCTAGTTGTTCATCCACAAGAGGCTGGGTGTTTTTCTCTTTATATTGGCTAAGGGATGGCTCTCACCAATGGTTTGCATTACCGAACAGTATGATTTAACGCACCCTTAATATTCACTCAGTAATAAAAGTATTCATGCCAAAATGTCTATTGAAAGCTACAGTGTTGTAAATTGCAGCTCACCTTTTTCTTGTTAAACAATGGTCAGACCTGGATTATCCTCTGTTGCTTAGCACCTACCTCAGGGGCCATGCACATGACAACATTTTTACTCCATACTGGCAAAGTTCATTCACAGTTTAGCTGTTTGTGCATGTACCATCGGGATTTTGGAGGTCTTAAAGTGTAAAGACTTGAAACCATTCTCCTGAGTGGAATGGTTTTACCGGTACCTTTGTTGCACCTCCTGTCATGGTCTGGGCATTGTTGTTGACCATGTCCACACTTTCGGTTGTTTTTTGTTGTTGTTGTTTTTTTTTTTTTTATTTATATCACTGTTTGCACTGTTATTGTTAGTTTTCCCTGTTCTCCTTAGTTCTAGCTTGGCTTTTATTTTGAAAGGTCCCCTTGTATTTTCCAGTCTGAGTATACTTTCTTTTCCTGTCTTTAGTTTCTCTCCCTGATGTTGTCATTTAGTCCTTATTAGTTCCCAGCTGTTCTGTTAGTTAATCATTTAGTTCTCTATTTTTGTTGGTGTAGCCTCTCATCGGTGCGGTGACATCATCAACACTGGCCCTTCGGCACCCGTCACATAGCACCCCAGTTAGCCTTCTCAGTCTAGCCAGTTTGTGTATGTGTGCAGCCCTCATGCTGTTTTTCTGTTTGTTTAATAAATCATTTCGTACTAAAAGTCCTGCCCTGCCTGAAGGAATCATCCTTTCTTGTGTGCTGGAGGTGATCTGACACCTCCATATGCACAGAGAAAAACAGTAACAGTGATGTTACAGCCCCAGTTTCCAAAAGGATTTCAGCCAGTCCACACAGCAAGAAGCATGCATTTCTCACAGAAATAAAAGCTCTGTGATTAAACTGTAAGCTTGGTAAGATAAGATAAGAAAATTTCAAATGAAAAATACACATAACCTTTTATTTTCTCCCTGTCAGACATTAAATCATACTAATCTTTTCCTGTTTTTTTATCGAATAGGATTACCAAAATTATTTATATTTGCAAAATATTTTTTTCTATTTGCTAGATTATTTTTTTTTAATATTTTTTTTTATTACTTTCTTCACAGTCAAAAGTTTACATACATTTCCTTAGTGTTTGGTAGCATTGCCTTCAAACTGTATGACTTAAGTCAAACATTTGGGCCATCCTTCCACAAGCTTGGATTTACATCTTCTGGAAAACATGGTGGAGGCAATGTGATGCATGGGTATGCATTCAGTCATTGCTGATAAAAATCTGTCAGTGAAGGACAATTTTCAGTTCATGCAACCTCTGATATACTAAATAGACTCCTTAGCCAAACATAATTATTCATATTATAATCGAGTGCTGTGAGGATGACATTATGTGCATCAGTGAGGACAGTGAGACAGTGGCGAGGTGTGCTGTAGAAGTGACAGATGGATTCATGGTGGGGGGTGAGATTACATCAGGGATCAGCCCTGACCCCCTTCTTGTTTGCCATGGTGATGGACAGGCTGACAGACGAGATCAGGCAGGATTCCCCGTGGACCATGATGTTTTCAAGCGACATTGTGATTTGTAGTGAGAGTAGGGAGCAGGTGGAGGAGAACCTTTAGAGGTAGAGGTATGCTCTGGAGAGAAGAGGAATGAGAATCAGTAGAAGCACAGAATACATGTGTGTGAACGAGAGGGACACAGGTGTAATGTGAAGATGCAAGAAGTAGAGGTAGTGAAGGTAGAAGAGTTTAAGATGAAGAAGAAATTATGTCTTCTGTGTGCCTGAGTAACCTGATAACTCACACCTGATCTTACTCAGGACTCCATCTCAGTGACTAAATGAGTGAGTCAGATTGTCCTTCAGCAGACCATCTGTGGTCTCTGCTCCCTGCGATAGCTTTACTCCAGTGTGTGCAGTGCTTTTAACAGTGCATGTGGGTCACTGGACATCAATTTTTAATCGATGGTTCAGAAGCAAAAATTTCCTACTTCTTATTGGTGTCATCCCAGCTGGTAGTGTCTTACTTCTGTGTGCTGAAAACAGATACAGAAGTTAAAGGTTGGTATTCACAGTTAATGTCTTACTATAATTTTAGCTTTCATTTTGCTCAAAATTTCAAAACAGTTTTTTTTTTCTGGGTTTCTAATTTATGATCAAATAGTATTGTTAATGGGGGTGTTGTAGAATTTATTAAGTCGACTGAGGCTCCATCTATAAAATGCTGACATGTTACACTATGCTAGTTTTCGATCAACATATAATTTGGAGTCAGTGTGGGAAGGTGACATGAGCGTCGGGGGGATTGGGTGAGGGATGCGGGAATGGCAGTGGGCAGACTAATGGGATGTATCAAGACCACACTCAAGTAGCTCGAAAATAAGATTGGTAGAGTTTAAAACTGCGGCTCGCAGCACTCTGTAGCAGCAAACAATTTCTTTCTGGATGTGTCAGGGTTATCACTTGCCTCCTAATAATTAGCTTTGTTTCGCTGCAGTACCCACTATGCATTATGAACTTGCAGAATAGTAATCAACAGCACGGCAGAATCTGTAGCATATAAGAAAAAGTGCAGTTATTTTCACGTAGTGATGATAAAAAAAGCTTTTTAACCAATCCCTTGGTGCATATTTTCCCTTTAGTGCTGCACTGTGATAATTCAAGCATGCTGCCTGATCCTGATATATAAATAGTTATGTGTGTGTGTGTGTGTGTGTGTGTGTGTTTGTGCCTATTTGTCAAGGTTTGTCCTCTCAGGGTTTGTTCCAGAAATCAGATGGTGTCTGAATGCTAATGCAGAATTTTGTCTGACTGCAACATTCCGGAAAGTGAGTGGGGACTACCCTCCTCGGTCTGTCTCGTTCTCTCTTGAGCTGTCGCGTTACTTTATGTTGTTCTCGCATGATCCTCTCATGCAAACCTTGTTCTGATTTGTGCCACTTTAAAACGCATGCATGGCATGTGGGGAGGGCCGCAAGGCTGGAACTGGGCTGCATCCACAACGGGCCGCAGTCAGTGGAAATGAGGGGTAAGGTTCAAACAGGAGAATGGACCAGGGTACGTTGTAGACCGGATTTATTTTTGTGAATTTTGAAGCTACATGCGGTACTTTAATAACTCCTAAATCTTTTATGTACGGTCATTGTTAATAATGGGTAGCTTAAGCTTTACTATGGGTAAAGCTTAAGGGTAAGCTTAAGCTTTACTTCATTTCATTTTATTGAGAGGTGAAGGTCACTATCAAAGCAACCTTGGGCCTTCATAACACCTCAGCCGTACCGTAGGCTGATCACCTCGGTGCCATGCCACATTGATGCAATAATTCATGCAAAAGGAGCCCTTACCAAGTATTGAGTGTGTACATGGACATACTTTTCAGTCGGCCAACATTTTTTTTATGTAACTCTGTAATTTTTTGAGAAACTGAATTTGGGTTTTCATGAGCTGTAAGCCATAATCATCAAAATTAGAAGAAATAAACACTTGAAATACAGTATGTCACTCTTTGTAATGAATCTACTGTATATAATATGAGTTTCCTTTTTTGAATTGAATTAGTGAAATAAATCAACTTTTCGATGACATTCTAATTTATTAAGATCAACCTGTATTACATCATATCCAGACCAAATAATTTTTACATTTTTCAGTGCTGGACTTGATATTACTGTTTTCCAGACAACCCCCCCCCCCCCTTCTCCCTCACCGCCAGCCTTTTGATGGAGGTTGCGGCAGAGAAAATTGTTGTCTCTTAGATGTAGAGGCAGGGAGGTGGACTACAAGCAGAGATGCTTATCCTATTGCTGAGTTTCATCCAAATTTAAAAAAAAAAAAAGGTGTAGGCAAAGGCAGAGCTATCTTTCTGTGTGCATCTCTCTGTCTGTCTCTGTCTCTCCCAAGCCTTGTTCTCCCAAGATCAGATGATTAGCATCTCTCTTCCCCTTTTTTCTCTCTCCTTCCTTTGAATGCCAACCTCAGGCTAGTCAGAGCCAGCTGAAGCCTCTTCATGTCTGCGTTACGCTGGGATTGGCTCGCTCTCCACACGTCGTGTTCTGATAACCACACATCCACAAACTAAAAGGGGAAACAAACAAACAAACAAAAAAAAGTAAAACGTACTGTTAAGCATATTGCCATTCGCTTGGCTTTCTTATTTAAATTGTTTAATTAAAAAATGCTTTCCAAAATGTGCCTAACTTATTTAGTTTTTTTCCCAAAGGCAGTCAGTATGCCCTAACAATGTTAACTTTGAAACCATGGCAGCCTTAAATATGCATCATTAAAGAGTCTTAGTAGTACACGTCCTATTGCTGTCTATATCAGGGGTCACCAACTAAACGTGTAAGAGGTCCGATAAGTCAGCCTACTCCTCAACTGGGGTCCGAATTAGGGCTGGGCATCTTTAGGCACCTCACGATACAATTATGATGAAATAAAATTACTGAGTAAATCAATGTTTTGATGATATTCTTATAGAATAGAATGGAATAGGCTTTATTGTCATTGTACAGTTGTACAGCACAACGAAATTGTGGGTGCTCCACCAGAATGCCGCGCAATAAAGTAAGAGAGAAGGATTAGATAAAACACGGTTACAGAACACACGATTAAACATACAACTGAAATAAAAATAAAATAAAAATAAAAATTGCCCAGGATTATGGAGATACACGGCAGAATGGTAGTGGCTACGTGGGTGGAACTATGTACATAAGAGGATTTAATGCTAAGCTAATGTTAGCGTCTGGAGGAATGTAAACCGCTGTTACAATTACTGCAGTTAGCTTGTGTTGAAGATAAAAAGGCCTACACATTATTTGCACAGTGGCATACAGTATATCATTGTATATGCCATTGTGGAAAGTGATGAGAGAAACAAGAGCCTCATATCACAACATAAACTACTTCAGCATTTGTAATTATTGTTAAATTAAAATAGAATAATCACTATATTTACTACCAAGATCATGTTTGAAATTGCTTTTCAACTAGTGTCACTTTTCTTCACGTCATTATATTTTGGTTTCACCCAAAGAATTTTCTGTGCAGAATCAGTAGGAAGAGCAGCATTCAAAAGTTTACTTGTTGGTGTCCTGACGAGTTCATTAATTGGTCCTTCACATTTAAATTCTTAATATTATCCTTATAGTGGTGATACTATCAAGTATGCAATGGCAAAGGAATCTCTGTAATTGGTTGCATTGTAACTTTTTTAAATTTATGTGTGTACATTCAAAATAGAGAAACAAAGTCCTACCGGTGTTCATTTTATATCGGTGCAAAAACATTTGATTTTTTTTTTTAATTACTTATTTTGTACCCATAGGTAGATTTGTTTTGCAGTCTGGTGACAAGCCACCAGCTGCCGGTCGCTGCGTGCGCGAGCACCCCTTATCCCTAACCTGCATGTTTTTGGCATGTGGGAGGAAACCGGAGAAATCCTGGAGTAAACCCACGCAACACGGGGAGAACATGCAAACTCCACACAGATCACTGTTGGCCGGGGGTAGTGATCGAACCCACAATTTCACGATCCCCGCGATCCCCCGGCCGAGGGTAAACTGTGCTGCCACAGTGCTAAACACTGCGCCACCGTGCAGCCCGTACTGTAGGTCCCATACTGTAGCTCCCCAGCAACGCAGTTTTACATAACTCTTCAAGTAGCACATTGACAGCATTAGTTGTGCAATATGGTCTTGGGACAGAAAAAAAAAAAAAGAAAGGCAAAGCACTTTGTCATTAGTTCCTCAGATGCTGTGGTCAATTTGAAAACCTCTGTTGATGCAGTCATCAGGTGATTTAGCATACTTACAGTGGGGGAAGTAAGTGTTGAACACATCAACATTTTCCTCATTAAGCATAATTCTGATGGAGCCATTGACCTGGGATTTTCACCAGATATCAGTAGCAACCCAAGTAATCCATACATACAAAGAAATCAAGGCAACTGTGTTCACAAAGCAAGTTATATTTAATAAAGTGGAATGACACAGGGAATAAGTATTGAACACACTTAGTGAAATTCATTTTAATATTTAGTAGAAAAGCCTTTGTTGGTAATAACAGCTTCCAGATGCCTCCTGTATAGAGAAACTCAGTGCAGACATTGCTCAGGAGTGATTTTAGCCCATTCTTCCACACAAACTGTCTTCAAATCATGAAGGTTCCGCGGATGTCTTCTATGAACTCTGATCTTCAGTTTGTTCCATAGATTTTCAATTGGATTCAGGTCAGGTGACTGACTGGGCCATTCTAGCAGCTTTATTTTCCTTTTCTGGAGCCAGTTCAGAGTTTCCTTGACTATGTGTTTGGAATCATTGTCTTGCTGAAATGTCCCTCCTCGTTTCATCTTCAGCATCTTGACAGATGGCAACAGGTTCTTATCAAGAATGTCTCTGTACATTTGTCCATTCATCTTTCCTTCAATTATATGAAGTTGGCCTGTAAAAAAAAAAAAAAAAAAAAAAAAAAAAAACACCCCCACACCATGATGCTTCCACCTCCAAACTTCACTGAAGGTATGATGTTTTTGGGCTGATGTGCAGTGCCATTTCTCCTCCAAACATGTTGTGTGTTGTGGCCTCCAAAAATTTCAATTTTGATCTCATTTGACCAGACTATGTTCTTCCAGTATTTTACTGGCTTGCCCAAATGTTGTGCAGCAAACGTTAAACAATCTTCAACATGCTTTTTCGTCAGCAATGAAGTCTTGTGAGATGAGTGGGCGTAGAGCCCATGTCGGTTGAGTGCATTACTTATTTATACTTATACTTATTTATATTTATACTTATACTTATTATTCTTTGAAACAGCAGTACCTGCTAACTTCAGGTCTCTCTGGTGTCATGAACCCTCCGTGTGCTCTTCCATTTGCGCACGGAGGAGAGAAGGGGAAATGAGGATTTAATCGCTGGGTTTCACCACACACACATTTATTGACACAGTTCATACAATACAAAATGGTGGAGTAGCTTGGGCTGAGGATAGAGTCCCACAGTGATGCTAGGCTGTAAAGGGGGAAGCGTAGCAGTTGTTCCGCAAAGGGAAACGCTACCAGTGTCGCAACACAACTGCAAAGAGAAAGGCTATAATTACCTACAGCCTAGCGATCTGGGTCCTCTAGTGGAGCGGTGAGTGTACTCCAAATAGTCCTTCGTAGACGTGATGGTTAGATGGCGGCGCACAGCCATCCAACACATACAATAAACCAGCGGCGCCTGTACAGCAAAGAGCTGCTTTTGTACAGATGCCACTGGTGTGGCAAATACAAAACACCTGGGCGAGGCGCAGAAAGGATGATTAGCAGAACTGGGAACAGCTCGTGGAATGAGAGGGAAGGCGGGGGGCATGGCTGGACCGGCAGCCTGTCAGCAGCGTGGGAGAAAGTAGGTCACCATGCTGACTAACAGCTGCCAGTCAGGCAGTGGCTAAGGATAAGAAAATATACAAAGTGCACACAAACAGTGAAGCCAAACCCCACAGAGAGATCAGGACCGAGCCGGGGAAAGCCAAGCCGGCTCGGCCCATGACATCTGGGGCTCCCCATGAGTGGTCTTTGGCCCTTGGATAACTCTTCTGATAATTCTTTTGACTCCTCTGTCAGAAATCCTGCGAGGAGCACCTGGTTGTGGCTGGTTTATGGTAAAATGATGTTCATTCTACTTCCGAATGAAGGCTTCAATAATGCTCACTGGAACATTCAGCAGTTTAGAAATGCACCTGTAGCCAATGCCATCATTTTATTTTGCAACAATAAGGTTGTGAAGGTCTAGAGAGAGCTCTTTGCTTCTACCCATCGTGAGTTCTTTGTGGTGTGACATTCTGATATTCACAGACCTTTTTAAAGGCTGTCAGTCAGGACTTAATCAGCTGAAATTAATTTGCACTGATGGGGGATGGGAGGGCTTCTCAAATTCTGATGGATTTCAACTGGTTTCTTGGCTTTCTATGCCTTTTTGTACCTTTTTCTTCATGCATTCAATACTTATTCCCTGTGTCATTCCACTTTATTAAACATAACTTGTTTTGTTAACACACTTGCCATGATTTCTTTGTGTGTATAGATTACTTTGATTGCTACCGATATCTGGTGAAAATCTCAGATCAGTGTTCCATCAGAAATATGTTTAATGAGAAAAATGTTGACATGTTCAATACTTACTATCCTTGCTGTATACATTTTTGGTCTAACTTCATCCCACTCTTTCTGGTCAAAAGCAGCAGGGAACAAGAAAATTGTCTGTTTTCATAATTTCTAGCTCTTTAGACACACTCGGGACATATAATTATGTTGAATGAAACAGTAGAAATTTGCACAATATGTACGATTTAACAGGAAATTTTTAATTTATCTGCCACAAGCATAAAAACCAGGATAATAAAACACTATTTTCCTTGGAAATGTAGCCAGTACTTAAAGTATTTCCCCACTGCTGATAATCATCACAGCCTGAGATGAGCATGACAAAATGGGGCAAGTCACAATATAAAACCCCAGCCTGTGGCCACATTTACATACTAGAGGAGGGTGGTGGTGAGACTGCTACCTGAGATAATTAGGACTCAGGGCGTCCGGCTCGCATCCCTCTACCACAGAGAACCAGTTTAACTCACTACAATTAATCAGCCACTCATTTGCTCCATTTGAGACACCATTTATGCCATTTTATGCTCCACTGTGTTGCGACACAGCGCTGGCGGAAGTGGCAGAAACTTGAGCCACCAAATGGAGAAAAGATGCATGAATACATGGATTTATTAAACAGAAAATTGGAGACAGGGAAAAGTTATCATGAATGAAGCTAAACATTCTGTTCAGATTAATTGAACTCACTGTTAACATGCGCGTGCCTGCTTGACGGAGCTAAACAGGCTTGCTTTTCACTGGCATTGATATGCATTTCACTGCTATCCTTATCTAATCTGGGTAGTTAACATTTACGACTGATTGTAAAGATGCCTATATCCCTCGTCAAAGTGTTGCTCTTGTCGTCCGTTCTTTAAACATGCCAGTGAATGCCTGCCTTCTTTGCTCCCTTCCCATAAGAGGTCCAGGATTATAAATGAGGACCAATGATTCAATAAGGGACAGCAGACAGTTGAAGTAAATCTAAGGGCTGTTTTATCTGAGTCACTTGAGGATTTCTTTTAAACATAGGTTGCTTACCGTTTGGTTTGCTTTCTGTTCGCATGGTAAAAAACCCAAGTAGCCCCTGTCTAGTTTAACTTGCTCCTTGTTGTTGGTCCGTGCTGTGATTTACAGTTAACTTTTAGGTTTAGTTTCTTTTGATTATCCTTAGTTCTGTTTATTCCTGGTTGTAGTTACAGTATACCTAAGTCCCATTTTGTCTCATAGGTTCCACATATAGGTTCTCGCCTCCGACGCAACGACATTTGTGTTGTTCCCCTCTGTGATCCCTGGCTCCTCGTCTCCTCATGGTCTGCGCATTTACAGTCATGTGAAACAATTAGGACACCCTGTATAAGCCTGTGTGTTTTTTAACACATTTGGACATATGGATATTTAATATCAATGTTAAAAATACTGGGGGATTCACATAATACAACTAAACAATTTAAAATGAATTGAAGACTTTTTTTTTTCAAATTTTCTATAAAATGTAATTCTAAACAAATAGTGAGGAATAAATTAGGATACCCCCGCCCCATCTTTTTTTTAGGAGACCCCCACATTCATTCCCACTTAAAATGGCTAAAATAAATGTTAAAAAATGCAAGTAAAAACAAGAACAGGGTTAGACATAGATATGTCAACATTTCTTAATAAAGAGCTGAATATTTAATGGGGTGTCCTAATTATTTCACATGACTGTAGCTGTCCATGTCTCATGTTCTTTAGTTTATTTCTTTTTATGTTTAAGTTTATGTTAGTGTGTTTTTCCAGCCCTTGTGCCACGCTTTATTTATTTATTACCAGTATTTCAGTTCGGTTTCTTCGGTTGTTTACCTCGGCTTTTTTTTTTAACATTATTTATTTATTTATTTGCTTCTGCTTTTTTTTATTATTTATAAATCTTAACTTCTCCTGATTTCCTGCCTCCGACTGGGTCCCTCCCCACTTGCCTGCATTTCATGACAACTGCATACCGTATTTTAATGTGGCATGGCGTAGAAATACCATTCGTAACACTAATGATGTATAAATTGTTTATGTTGCAGGCGGTGACTCTGTAACGGCTCTGCTGACATTATTCCTTTTTTGGAGGATGGAAAGATTTTCTGACATGGCAATCACTCAAACCTATTGCCATTATATTTCATCCCTGTCTCGCCTCAAACAAATAAATTAAACTGTAATATCTTGACTGCTGAGAAATTGCCTCGGATTGTTATAAATGATAGTGAGTCGATGGTGTGTGATTGTTGAGCCGAGTGTGTTCGGCTTAGTGCTGCGAGACTGCATGCTAGGAGTACGAGATGGAGAGCTCTGCTAGATGCACATTGGTGCCAGCATGTGAAGATTAACAGCATCCGCTTCCATTAGCTTCAGAGTAATTGTCAAGACAGCGATGAGCAGTCCATGGCTCTAATCCTTGTATCAAAGAGAGTTTGCACAGACCCCCAAGGTTCTAAATTTAATATTTCACTCAAAAATGTGTCTTCATTGTGCAGATTTAACACCATGAAGATAATGTTGTTCCTATTTTTTAATTAGCCATTTTTTTTTTTTGCATGTAAACACTGAGTAAGTTGATTATGCTTACACAAAAGAGATGGGCAAACGCTTGAAAGATAAAGATATGTAAAAATCAAGGAAAAAAAATGCATTTAAAAATTGGCTGGAAAACACGTTTTTCTTTTATTGCATGAATTGCGGTGACACTCATTTAAAACATATTTGAATGGTTTCCTTGAAGCAAGGGAGCGATATTAACAGAACAAAAACACATCCATTAGCTGTCTTCTTGAACATCACAGCTGTGTTATTTTATGAAAGCTGAGAAAACGTGTCTGCATTTCCATTTTGGCGTTCATACACACTGTAAACTTGTGCCATTGTTATCACGTCCAAGGATGAATAAACTTTATGGCAGTACTTTGCAGGCTCATCAAAGGTCTATTAAGTTGATTTAGCTCTTTAAGTAAGGTTAAAAAACCCCTCATAATGTGGTTCCATTGTGGGGGCAGCGGGGGTGTTTGCTCAGCACTGGACCTGACCGTTTCTGGAGAAGGCCTCGGTCCCCTGCAGCCCCACAGCTGAGATGGTGCACTCGTTAACGGCCGCAGCTCATTACCAGCAGCTGGCACTGGGTTCTGTCCAAGGCCAGTCACATACATAATCTCACATACACATCTATGCACCTACATTTTTTTTTTTTACTGTAATTTATCCACATTAGTTACCTGGCTTAACTGCATTTATGTTTTGTTTTTTTTTAATAATATAGTACTGTAAGTGATGTACACTTGTATGCAAAAATGTGGGTTCCTCATGATAAATATTAGGGGGGGGGCAGCATGGCATAGTCACTTTTTTTTTCAGAAATCTAACAAAACACACATGTGCAAAAGTTTGAGCACCCTACACACTTAACACTCAGTAAGACCTTAAAAACTTTCCTGGTAAAACATAATACTAGTACTACTAACAATACTGCTAGGCAAAGGTACTCCATTATTTCAGCACTGGTCACTCCCATTCACACACTTACAGTTGATCACTTCTTTCCAAAGCACACGCATCAAGAGGAACACAGTTTCCCTGTTTCCTCAGGGTCGTGACACTGTGACTGTGGGTCTGAGGAGGTGGTGACAGCTACAGCCAGCAGCTAACTGTCCACTCCTGCTGACTCTAATCGACTCTGCATACACCCCTGAACTCACACGCTGTCGAGAGAAGGCATTCCTCAGAAAGAGGCCACCTTATCATGGTGAAGGGGTTTGCGTGGCCAAATGATCCCCAGGAGCTACGCTATCAGGGGCAGTTCGCCCCAGGTAGGGTCTCCCAAGACATATTGGTGCTGGGCTAAGGGCCAGACCAAGAGTAGTCTGGTAATCGCTATGGGAAAAAAATTACCACAAGGACCCAGTGTACCCTAAGTAGCCACATGGGTTCACACTCCAGTGGGTTCGTCAGCTGCAGGAGGGAACATGGGGATCATGTGAACCAGGCAGCAGTCTGGGCTACTCCATTTGGACTGCTGCCCAGACCCCAGATAAGCAATAGAAAGATATGATGGACATGCACTGTGAGAAAAAAAGAATAATCTGGATTAATTGGGTCCTGTGATAATATTGTGACTGCAGGGCTGAGGGAAAACGAGTGACTTGTGACAGAAGTTGTGACATCCACCCTTTGTGCAAAGCTAGATATTTGGGATAAAAGCACTACACCTTTGTCTAATATACACAACATTATGAACAATAATTTGACTGCATTAGCTCTGAATCTCAGCACTGAACATGATGTATATATACAGTTAATGAGATGAGCAGAGGGGGAGTTGTAATGAGACGAAGCACAGATTGGCAATTATAAATCTCGCATATCATTTTCTATCAGTCGTCGTAAGAGAGAACTCATTCATGGTCACATGTTGCGAGATAGTTGGCAATGAAATGAAATTAGAAATTTTAATCAGGGTTTTTTTTAATGCATTCCAGTACACCTTCAGTTAAACGCTTTTATGTTGTTATGAGGACACTTTTAAGATATAGAGTGATGATACAGAGTGAAGTACGTGGCGGTAATGCACCTGTAAGCTGGTTGCCAGTTGCCAATCAAATCTAAAAGAAGAAGAAGAAGATTATGTTGTTATTTTAGTGGCACTGCACTGTGTCTCTTTTGTGTATGCTATAAAATTTCACAGTCATGCAAATGTGTCATCTATCTTCATGACAAACACCAGGCTGCTGGCATATTTGCCTGCTCCACTCCCAGAATGTTCCACTCTCTTCTGTCTTCTATAACTAAGTTGGGTTCTGTTATATGTTGCCCCAGCAGCGATGTGGTCTCTGTGACCTGAGCTAATGCAAATGAACAAAATGAGGAAAAAAAAATGGAATTTCTTTAGGTTTCAGAATTTCCAGCCCCTTTAGTCGAGCAGCCTGCTACCTTGCTAGCTAACTAGAGCTCATTTGGCAGCACCAGTATTTTGTTCTCTTGACTGCCATTTTTTTTATCAACATCTTCAGATGAAGTTATAAATTAGGAGAATGCATCTTTAGCTCATTCTGGCAAAGCCGAATTGAGCCAATGCAATGACATGGCATCTGTTGTCCGTCCGTCTGTCTTTCCCTCCATTCACTTTTCACTGGAATTGCTACTCCTCCTAGGAAATTGCCTCGATAGTCGCCAAACTCGCTCACAATGATCCTCAGGAGGTGTGCCCAGATCCCCTGACCTTGACCGTAACTTGGATGCAGACCCACGGGAGGATCATCTCCACTGTACTTCCAGCAGAGTCTTCTGAAGTACAGCATACTTCTCCTGTGCATTTGAAAACCCAGTGTGTAGCATACCTTAGGTTTTAAATGCTGCTGCTAAACTGTACAAGAGCTTGAAGTCTACAGCTGCTTGGAACCCAATGATCACTGCTTGTGGCTGGATTTAAATCTTTATTTTATACTGTATGCAATACTTTTCTGCCTAATAATTGCATTTGATCCCTTGCAATTTCACTATTACTCCTTATCACTGCATATGTTTAAAGGTCTAATGATACGATTTTGACATTTTTTAGCATGTTGTGTAAACCCAAAAGTCATTGTCGATGATCAATATAATATTTACAAGCGCAACTGCATAACATAGTTATCATCAAAAAACCGCAGCCGCTGACTGGACTGTGGTGCTGCCCACCGAATGAAGAAGGAGTCAGAAATGACGTAAGTGAGAGAACGGACACCGGTGTTGTTGACTGGAATGCCAGCAGCTTTGTAGCACACAGTTTCGCTGGTTTCTTGTTTTAGTTTTACGGCTGTGCCTTCGCGTTGTGTCGCAGGCTTAGATCAACAGCAGGCCGTGAAAGACCACATCACACGCTTCAGCTCCAACTGTCATAAGCCTCCTCGTGCACTTTTACGCATGAGGAGGGGAAGGATTTACGTGCAGGATTCACCACAGCACATGTATTGAACATAGGACTGATGACAACAGTTCCCAAAAAGGTGAAGACTTACAAAAATAAACAGGAACATTTACAGTTGGCATTCGGCACCGACATCGCCCAGCGAACGCATGGAGAGGAGACGTGTCGACCACGGTTGCACTCCAGGGCCAACATCACTTCAAGGGGCGCAACACAACCCAGACCCAGAACACAGACCTACAGTAAAAACAATAACTCAAAAGATAATACATAATAAACCCGATGCCTGAGCCACAGAGAACGGTCAGAACCGAGCCTACAGGATAACACGGGCTCGGTTCATGACACCAACTGACTATATTGTATTCACTGCCACTAATTTGGACTGTTTCCTGTTATAATAGTTTAATATTTTTGATAGTTATAGTACATGTGTGCTATACCAGTTATGAGTATTGTTTTTCTTGTGACCAAACTCTAGAAAAAATGAGGACTATCAGTTGCTTCTGTTGCTTTTCTTATTATTGTTGAAAATCACATGCCAGTTAATACAAGACAAAAGCAGTTACTAAACAATGATAACAAACAAAATTGCATTTTTAATGAGACATACTGTAAATAATAGGGAATACATTATTTTTAAGGATATTGCTATCAGTAACAGAGAATAATTTTCATTTCTAAAGGAGTTTTACAGATAATTGAACTTTAAAATAAGTTATGGCCACAAGTTTGCTCTAATTTACTAAAAAAAAAAAAAAAAAAAATTCTCTCTCTTGTTCAAATACCCAGGATTGATACAGGATTGCATGCAACGTCCCAATGATGACAACAGTTATGAGGTTTTCAAGTATCACACTAAATATTTTGTAATTTTATTTTCTTGTAAAAATTGACAACAGTTGTGGTCAGATAAACATTTATTGAATGAAAAACAATTCCATGAAAACATAAAGGTAGTTTGTCAGCATAAGTAAAACCAACATATATCCCTCTTGTCGTGGAAAGGTCTGTCTGATCTTGTGAACGACACAGGCAGGTATTGGCACGCGGACTTTCCTCGCCCAGGTGCTTCTCATCACACCATCACCAGCAGTGCTTGTACTTAGCGGCCGCTTGCCAGTCACGCATTGTTGGTCCATACTATTGTCATCTGTGCTGTTAGTCTGCCAGTATTTTCAGCACTCTCACGACGTGTTAGTCACTCCATGTTCACCGTGGTTCTTGTGCGTCCTTGAAGCGATGTCGGCTCTGAGGCGCACCTGTGGCTAACACGTCTCCTCTCATTCGTTTGCTGGGTGATGCCGGCCCCCGAACGACCATCAGTAAGTGTGTGTTTTTTTGTACGTCTTCACCTTTTAGGGAATTGTCTGTCTTTGTATTAAATGTGTTGTTGTGATCCCTGCATGTAAATCCTTGTTATTTCATCCTCCCTCTCCGTGCCCTGCGTAAGAGCACATGGAGGGTCATGACATGTCCTGCTCCTGACAGCAAATACTCTCCTCCTCTGTTGTCATGCTCACGCACAGATCACACTGGCACCTGCAAAAATAAAAAAATAGTGTCTTTTGATTTGTTTATTTTTTTTTGGGGGGGGGGGGCTTGACAGTATCAGGTAGATGTTTCAATCTTATTATCAATGCACTGCTACAATTTAATTGAAAAATCGGGTTTAAATAAATTATATTTATGAACAAATAATTTGTTGCAATATCTGTAACAAAAGCATATCACTCGGTGTTCCCCTGCTGTGTGTTTGCTGCTGCAGCGGGCATGTGTGCCTCGCCACCGTCACTCTCTGAGTCTGACTCGCTAGGCACAATGTCCACTTGGCACGGCTCAAACCTATAAGGTCTGATGCCCCCAGATTCTTCATTATCATCCCATTCTTCTGAACTATAATCGTCTGAAGATTGGACAACACAAACCAATTCCAGACTACATGTGCTGAAACCACCGTTGATGTTTTCTACCACTTCCATCCTGCATGTACAATAGCCAGCCAAGCGCTGTGTTCTCCTGGTAACGTCACAACATGGCCGGGGGGGGGGGGGGGGGGGGGGTTCCAGCCACTGACACAATTGATGCCGCAGCACTCATGAAAACGTTGGATTTTCGCTTGAAAAAAAAAAAAGGCTGTTTACTTAGAACTGCACAAACCCACCTATTTCGTCATATTGAAATTATGTGTTGCAAAATTAGATGCAGTCAAAATTGTGTCATCAGACCTTTAAGCTGCTTAGGTAACCATGCTTAAATCCAAGCACAGGCATCAACACAGGCCATTCTCACCCTACTGCTGTGTGAAGATCCCCCATGGGCCGCGTCTCCCATTGTGCTCCGGCCACAGTGTATCTGTTAGCAATAACTGCTCTGCGGCTCTAAAGCCAGGGTCAGCAGTGGCCCACAGCTGTTCTGATCGATAGGGAACCCAATAGATGGAATGAGACTAATGCATCACCCTGTCTGGACATGAACCAATATACATGCACACTTGTTTCAGTACATGTAGAGTTGCTCTCTTGTGCATGCTGTAAAGACAATAGGAAGATAATCGCTGTATAGGCCATGCAATCTAGTAGTAGAATTCAGGTTTGTGCACATGTGTAAATTACAAGTATGAGCTTATTCACATGAACCTCTCTAAACATGACAGGAATGCATTTACAAATATCTGTGTACTCACACCATTAATTGTAGTTTCTAGGCACAAAATACCTGTTTATCATTCTTTTCTTTTTGTTAAAGTTTCATTCTAATGTTAGTGCTTTAAATATGTTTCTCTCCCATTAGTTAAAGCCTCAAACCAAGTGTGCTTAAATTAAAAGTTGTCCAGGCTATTTAGTATTGCCATGATCTGTCAGTCTCATTGCATTTTTCTGTATTTGTATATTTGTTGAATTTTTGGGTTCTTCGTTTCCCGTCGAGGCCCATCTTCTCTCCTCATGACTCACAGCTGACTCTCATTGTACAATCACTCTCTCAACCTATTTAATCCTTGAACCTCTGCTTGTTAATTGCTGGGTCATTTGATCATCTGTGCTTCTCCTGAGACGGCGCTCCCTTCTCCATTATTCTCTTCATCCATAGGTCCAGCTCTGCTGGGATCCATAGCTTTATTCCCCTTTTTTTGTATGTCCAGCCCAGCTGGGATTTCATAGTCACCTATCTGTTCTGTTGTGAGTGTTCTTGTAGGTGTGTGTTAATTAAATATGCAAACTTACTGCCTGCGTTTGGCATCATCTGTTTGCCCCGTGAACGGGCAGTCCACGACAGAATGATCCAGCCAGAAAGACGCCAGCAGCAGTGAAGTTTGCTTTTCCCTTTTTTCTTTAAATTCCCTCCTGCGTATTTTTGTATTAGTCCAAGGCTTTTTTGGAATGTCCACCACCCTCGACTTCCGTGTTTTTGGACTGAGTGAGGAGGAGTGTGAGGCGGCAGGACAGACTGTGGGTTACTGTATGTCTTTGAAGCTCACGCCTCCCACACTCCAGAGTAGGCTCTGGGACATTTGTACAGCGCGGCTCTGGTAGTTGAGGCATTTCCTAGCCTCTGGGGCTACTGGGGTCTCACAGTGCTCCTCACCACCATGTTGGGGTCCCAACACCAATTTCGCGAGCAGATGAGAAATGCCTCTCCTGCGTTACCTGCAGCGACAAAAAAGCGTCCCCAGGTGCGTAAGGCTCACTCATCCCATCAGGAGTCGTGTCCCCGCCCATCCGCCAGACGACCCCTGTTGATCCCGGACAGACATTGTCTGGTCCCACCGCAGCTGCTACCATCACACCCCGGGAACACAGGCAAGTGTTTTTTCATTCTCCATCACATAAAAATGAATTATCTTGCATAGTTCCTGTTGGCAAGGCTCAGCAGCAGCTCCATTCTGCTGAGTCTTTCTTCTTCTTTTAGATTTGATTGGCAACCAGCTCACAGGTGCATTACTGCCAGTCTTTATCACCAGCTGTTGGCACATTTTCCTCACCTGCTTCTTCTAACTCTCTTGCATGTCCGTTGGTCCTAGGAGGGAGCCGCCGGACGATGGCGGGGTCTGTGGATCCCAGGGACCTTGATCCAGTCATGCAACCATGTCCGGTGAAGGAGAAGAGTGCCTCTGGGGTCCCGAAGCCGGCATCAACAAGTCAGCAGCCCCTGGTTTCGGCGACGCAGGACCCGGCGCCATTGGTGAGGCGTTCCCGGGCTCCACCTCTCGGAGCTAGGGACTTATCTGCATCGAAGTCTGCGCCGATGATCCAGCGTCTCCGGACTCCAACGCCGTGCCAGATGACCACCGCTGCTCCATGGGGAACATCATCTGTTTCATCAGCTGCCGACATCATCACACTCCGGGAATTCTGGCAAGTACTTCTCTGTTTTCTTTCACTCAGTACTGAACATTCTTGCCTGATTCCCGGTGGTGAGGCTCAACTACAGCAGCCCACTGAGTCCTCACCACCAGCTGCTGTTATCTCTACCTCACCTGCTACCCCCGTATCTCCTCCTATTTCTCCTGGGTGTTTGCCAGTGCCGGGACAGAGCTGCTGGACAATGAGGAGCCTATGGCCCTGGAGGACCTGATTCCAGCCCCACAGCCACTATCCGGATGGTGGGAGAGTGCTACCTGTTACCTGAAGCCTGAGCCGACAGCAGTGTGTCCCCTGGCTTCAGCTGTGCGGGAGTCTGCACCAGTGGTGAAGCGATCTCTAGCAGTTACTTCTGATGAGTCATCTGTGTCAGCTGTTTCCCCCGGAGGCCCTGGGGCTGCATTTACCATCTAGCCTGATGCCGAGGTCACCATAGCAGGTTCACCAGAGTCCTGGATAGTGGTGGAGCTCGAATTCAGGCAAATGCTCTGTTCTGTTTCTTCTTCCGCAGATTCAGAGAATTCTTGTCTGGCTCAGGATGGGGAGGATCAGTTGCAGGTGTCCTCTGGTCCTGAGTCTTCCTCACCGGGCTCCACTGCTGCCGGTGATTCTTCTCCGGTGTTTTCTTTGTGTTTCCCTGCTAAGGTGACCGTGCTGGAAGAGAATGCCCAGTTGGAGGAACTCGAGACACCCCTGCCTGGATCGCCGGAGTCCTGAACGACGGTGGAGCTTGAGTCCGGGCAAGTGCTCTGTTCTGTTTCTTCTTTGACAGATTCAGAGAAATCTTGTCTGGCTCATGATGGGGAGGACCAGCTGCGGATGTCCTCTGCTCCTGAGTTCTCTTCGCCGGGCTCTGCCGGTGCCAGTGATTCTTCTTCGATTTCTTTTTCCTGAACTTCTCCCAAGGTGACCAGGTCGAGAGAGGGTGCCCAGATGGAGAGACTCGAGAAGCCCCTGTCAGGATCGCCGGAGTCCTGGACAACGGTGGAGTCCAAGACAAGGCAAGTGCTCTGTTCTGTTTACACATCATTAGATCTAGAGATTTCTTGTCCTGTTTGTAGGGGTGGGGGGGGAGCCAGTCGCAGCTGCCAGCTGCCTCTGAGCTCTCCTTACCGGGCTCCACAGCTGCCGGTGGTCGTAACCCGGTGTTTGTTTCTTCTTCTTTGCTCGAGTCATCATCTGGGTCCTCGGATGATCATCCTTCTCCTTCGCCTGAGGACACCGTGGGTTCTCATCTTCTGTCTGAGGTCACCGCGGGGGCTGCCATGTCCCAGTCCAAAAGCACCGTGGTCCCCCTCCTCTGCCCGACGCCGTTGTGGTTCCCTCTCCTCTGCCCGAGGTTGTTGAGGGTCCTCTGTCCAGCTTCTCCCCTGGACAGCCATCTTCCTTGCCAGGTTCCCATCTCTTAGCTCCTCTGGTCTGCAGTATGCAGTGGTTCCAACTGCCGCCTCCAGGAGGGGGTGGATTGTGCTCTGTGGTCTGTTGGCTCAGGGATGCTGGGAGACCACCTGGTGAACCCTTCCTGCCATTTAGGTGGCTCTGGAGACCTTGGAGACAACCCAACAAACTCTTGTTTGCATGGGTGGATAAGGGACTCAAGAAGACCACCTGAAGTAGACCTTTAATCTTCCTAACATCATTTGTATTCTGTACCTCTTATTCAGCGTGTGAGTCATGAGTGTTTTTCTTATTTTCTCTCGGTTGCTTCGGTCCCTCCATACCTGGGTCCCCCTCCTCCCGCCCGGGGTGGGTTTTGTTTCCTTGTTTTTTGTTGGGTGGGTTCTTTTCCTTTTCTTTTGATGTTACCCTGGTTGTCTGGAATCCACCCTGGTGAGCGGGGCTCTGTCATGATCTGAGCGCAGGGGGTTTCGCTGTGCTCAGTCTCATTGTCTTTTTCTGTATTTGTATATTTGTTGCATTTTTGGGTTCTTCGTTTCCCGTCATGTTATCCTTGGTTGGTTTTCTTATATCCTGTATTATCTCTCCTGTTTATGTTCACCACTGTTTTGTCATTTATGTATTTGGTATGATCTGTATTCATCCTTCAGTTTATTATTTGCCCTTATTTTAGTTCTCGCTTTATATTTGTATTTTTGTCTGTAACCTTTTGTTCTGTGTCTCTCTCTCTACCTCTCTCTCTCTCTCTCTTCGGGGTTGCACTGTCAGGGGCATTTCTGGGTTTGCTCTGGTATGGGCGGTGCTCCTGTCAAGCTGTCAGTCCAGTCTCCTCTCCTCATGACTCACAGCTGACTCTCATTGTGCAATCACTCTCTCTACCTATTTAATCCTTGACCCTCTGTTTGTTAATTGCTGGATCATTTGATCATCTGTGCTTCTCCTGAGACAGCGTTCCCTTCTCCATTATTCTCCTCAACCGTAAGTCCAGCTCTGCTGGGATCCATAGCTTTATTCCCCTTTTTTCATATGTCCAGCCCAGCTGGGATTTCGTAGTTACCTGTCTGTTC
The DNA here is from genome assembly GCA_020510985.1 of Pholidichthys leucotaenia. Classification (NCBI taxonomy): domain Eukaryota; kingdom Metazoa; phylum Chordata; class Actinopteri; order Cichliformes; family Pholidichthyidae; genus Pholidichthys; species Pholidichthys leucotaenia. Next base: position 226,546,029 of record CM035836.1, read on the forward strand.
TGTTGTGAGTGTTCTTGTATGCGTGTGTTAATTAAATATGCAAACTTACTGCCTGCATTTGGCATTGTCTTTCTGTCAGCAGTTCATGACAGATATGCTGTTTTCTTGTTAAATGTTGCACTCTAAGAGAGCTTACCTGTAACCTGTATGGAGTTCATCCATTGGAAACGTAAGGATAGAGGTCTGTTGTCGCTAGCCCATACTGTATACTCCACTGAGTCTGTGCAGGTTCTCTGGAACAGGAGATGTGATGTAAAATCTGAAAGTAGTCCATCTGTTTGAGTAGAGAATCCTCAGCTCATCATAGTAAAGGTCCCTGAATATATGAAGGTTTATTAGTTAAATTGATTGGTTATTAATAATCATTCTGAAGAAGATTAAATATTGTCCTCTCAAAATCAAGAGTTAAAAAATACTCCATTTGTAAGAGTAATTAGTTGTGTAGTGTACCGAAAAATGTGAACTTTACCTTCACATCAATACCAAGAAGAAATTTAAATAAAAAGAGTAAACATTACAAATTTTATACATAAACATTTGAGAAAATAACATATGAGGCGGCACATTGGCCATTCGTGTTTGATCAGTATGACAAGAATACTATCACTTTTCTTGCATTTGGCCTAAGAAGATGAGTAAATAAAGTTACTCTGTTCTTCTGGAAAAGCTGTTTCCACACTTTTTTATATACTTGTCATCCAATCTCTATAACCTATTATGATTAGACACAGAAGGTTTAAAATGATGCTGTATTTGAGCATTTCAGCAGTGAGGTTTTGTTATATTCCATCTCATAAACAGACTAAAAACAACTCCACAGCCACCTCTACAATCACCAGGAGCCTAGTTGGTAGCGTGTGACTGAGGCTGCTGCATGTTATGATGGCCTCGCTGGCTTTGATAAGACCCTGGTTTCCATGCTCATGGTCTCAAACAAAATGTGAATGTTTTCTGGATGGATGGCTGGTAGACAATGGCTGGCACAGAATTTCATTAGATCTGCTCACACCTCTATATCTACCCATCTGTTTCTCTCATTGCATGGTCCACTGCCCATAGGATGTTGTCCAGTAAAAATATCTAAAGTCATAAAGGAGCTTTATGAGACAATGTGAAGAAAACACAGAGATCCCATTAAAGTTTACTAAGAACTTTATATTTCAGGTACATTTACTTATGCTTTGGGGGTAAACTTTACTCACTTCTTCTTAGTTTGTTACTCCAAAACCTTACTAATTATTTATTTTCAGTGCTGAACCCTAGAAAATTATCTATGAAATAATTAAGTATTTTTTTCTTTATATGTATGAATATTCTTCACCTCTAAATTACTACAGATTTAATGCATTTAGCACATGCATAGCCGTTTTCTCCAGGGCAGTGTATGCAAATGTTATCAAGCCACATGAAGGCATACATAGCGCATAATATCTGCTGTTTGATTATTCATCCATTTGCAGACAAGTCTTCTACACTGTGTTCGTCTTATATGGGCCACTAGGGGGCACACATCCAGCAGGAGGCAGCACATTTTCCACAACGCAAGGAAGGGGGTTATCAATCCCATCACACGCTCAGTAACGTGATAGATAAAAGTTACAAATATCAGCCAACAGAAGCAGCTTGGACATATTCACAGCACTAACATGCATTAAACAGAGTCTGAGGAAAACACATTTGTTTTCTGATATTTCCCATTTCCCATCAGCCCCTCTCTCCCACAAAATAACAAGCTTTTACTTATTTTTGTAAGGTCAATAAATTACTTTTTCTGTTTAATAAATGTTACTTGATTTTAAAAGTAACATTTGTACAGTGGGGAAAATAAGTATTGAACATGTCAGCATTTTTCTCATTAAACATTTTTCTGATGGAGTCATTGACCTGAGATTTACCCTAGATATCAGTAACAACCCAAGTAATCCATACATACAAAGAAATCAAGGCAACTGTGCTCACAAAACAAGTTATATTTAATAAAGTGGAATGACACAGGGGATAAGTATTGAACATGCTTGGTGAAATTCATTTTAATATTTAGTAAAAAAGCCTTTGTTGGTAATAACAGCTTCCAGACGCCTCCTGTATGGAAAAACTAGTAGTAGTAGATTAGTTTATTTGACAGGGACAGTGCAATAAACATAGACAATTAATCAAAGACAATCAATCTGATGTGTTGCACATAGAGTGTATAGCTATTAGCTAATTTGCAACTCTTGTCCCTGGATGGGCTTTAGAAAAAAGAATCAAGATAAAAAATATACACAATAACCACATACATCAAAGCAGAAAAATTATAAATACACAATTATAAATATTATAAATATTATAAATACACAAATATAACAGCCTGACTCACATTTAACATAAATATTATAAATATTATAAATACACAAATATAACAGCCTGACTCACATTTAACACATATAACATAACTCACATTTGCCTATTTCAGGCCTTCCTCCCTCCGTCACTCACTATAAACAAACACATTTATTCCTTCCCTTCATTCACTCTCACTTTGCAGACAAATAATTCATACATGAGTACATTCTTGTTTATTTTTCAGCCAGTTTTTAACATTTTTAGTGAATGTTTTAAAGTCCGTTATTATTTTAATTTCATTTGGCATTGTGTTCCAGATGTGACTGCCCTTTATAGAGGCAGTCACATAACTAGGCGCAGGCATTGCTCAGAAGTGATTTTAGCCTATTCTTCCACAGAAACGGTCTTCAAATCTTGAAGGTTCTATGTGTGTCTTCTATGAACTCTGATCTTCAGTTCGTTCCATAGATTTTCAATTGGATTCAGGTCAGGTGACTGGCTGGGCCATTCTAGCAGCTTTATTTTCCTTCTCTGGAGCCAGTTGAGTTTCTTGACTGTGTGTTTGGGATCATTGTCTTGCTGAAATGTCCACCCTCATTTCATCTTCAGTGTCTTGGCAGATGGCAACAGGTTCTTATCAAGGATATCTCTGTACATTTGTCCATTCATCTTTCCTTCAATTATATGAAGTCGGCCTGTACCATGTGCTGAAAAACACCCCCACACCATTATGCTCCCACCTGCAAACTTCACTGTTGGTATGGTGTTTTTGGGCTGATGTGCAGTGTCATTTCTCCTCCAAACATGCTGTGTGTTGTGGCCTCCAAAAATTTTAAATTTTGGTCTTGTCTGACCAGACTATATTCTCCCAGAATTTTACTGGCTTGCCCAAATGTTGTGTAGCAAACTTTAAATGAGCTTCAACATGCTTTTTCTTCAGAAATGGAGTCTTGCGAGGCGAGCGGGCATAGAGTCCATGTCGGTTGAGTGCATTACTTATTGTTTTCTTTGAACAGCAGTACCTGCTAATTCCAGGTCTTTCTGGAGCTCTCCATGAGTGGTCTTTGGTTCTTGGATAACTCTTCTGATAATTCTTTTGACTCTGTCAGAAATCCTGCGAGGAGCTCATGGTTGTAGCCGGTTTATGGTAAAATGATGTTCTTTCCACTTCAGAATAATGGCTCCAACATTGCTCACTAGAACATTCAGCAGCTTAGAAATGTGCCTGTGACCAGTGCCATTATTATGTTTTGCAGCAATTAGGTTGCAAAGGTCTAGAGAGAGCACTTTGCTTCTACTCATCATGAGTTCTTTGTGGTGTGGCAATCTGATATTCACAAACCTTTTTAAAGGCTATCAGTCAGGACTTTACCAGCTGAAATTAATTTGCACTGATGGGGGATGGGAGGGCTTCCTAAATTCTGATGTTTTCAGCTGGTTTCTTGGCTTTTTATGCCTTTTTGCACCTCTTTTTGCCATGTGTTCAATACTTATTCTCTGTGTCATTCCACTTTATTAAATATAACTTGTTTTATGAACAGTTTCCTTGATTTCTTTGTATGTATGGATTACTTGGGTTGTTACTGATATCTGGTGAAAATCTTAGGTGAATGGCTCCATCAGAAATATGTTTAATGAGAAAAATGTTGACATGTTCAATACTTATTTTCCCCACTGTATAAAGAAAGAAGTATACATAATTGCTATCAAACATCAAGTAACCCATCAAATTGAGTGATATTTTAAGTAAAAATATTTTGATATTTCTATGTAAAATAAAAAAGAAATAATCTAATAATTACAAGTTCAAAAGCTCTTTTTTTCACTGTACCCAGTTTCCATCTGTTGCCACATGGAGGCCTCACATAGGACTAGTTGCTGAGAGGTTATGTACCAGCAGGAGATGCTTACACGCTCTTCACACATATTCCTATCCAACAGTGATGAATGAAAGCAGGAGGTGACAAGCACACAGACACTACGGACAACACACTAGACACATTACATAACATTCAGCAGATGTTAATACCTTTTAAAGGAAGATTTTTATTTTTTCAACAAGCTGACCCACACTAAGTAACATGCATACCTTGCAGAATACTCAAATAACTTCACAGGCTGTTGGGAACCCTGGATCTCATCTGTGTCACCACTCAGACCTGACCTTTAATGACACCATTTACCTCTTAATGTTCTGGGGCCTCGCAGGCGAGGGCATTTATATGGCCTTTAAATGTCCCAGCTGCGACACAGTGAATTGTGTTAAACATGCTTAAAGTAGGAAGTCGTGCCTTACGTCATTTGAAAGCTTAGAATTTTGTCTATTTGGTTAAAACAGATTTCAGAAAAAATCGCAACACTGGATTTAAATAGAACTTTAAACTAGCTAGTGTTAGCATGAAAACAAAGGATTGACTCACCAAAGGAGCTTCCTTACCATCCCTGAATGAATGATCATTCAACAAATACGGTCCATTTGTATTGCAAAGGGTCCAATAGATCCATCTGAGTAAGATTTATTGTCCATCTTGAAGATGACGGCAGAAACTGCCCATAAAATAGGAGGATTTGTTTGGAATTTATCCCGCAAACGCCAGCTAATTGTGCTTATAAGGCTGCATTTCCGGAAGATTGAACCGGAAATGGAAACCCAAGATGGGGGTGGATCCCAAAATGTGATTGACAGCTCATTTGACACAATAGAGCCTCCATTTTGTGATTGAAAGCTGTGGAAACCCAATGAGTGATAAAGGTCTAGGGAGGTCCGGGCTCATGGCTAACAGGAACACAATGAGCCAGTTGTATGAGAGTAAGCGAATGACGGACGTGTGGCTTAGCCAATTCATTTCTGAATTCAGGGATACCTTGCAAGGGGGGATTCAGCCCACTTCCCCCCTTTAAAGCCCCTGCGTACAGCATGTGCGCAAAGCTAGCGTCAACCAGTCCATGAATCCAAGGCAGAAGTGGTGTAACATCCCTCACCCCTTTGAAAAATGACTAAAATTAACACTGAACATCGAAGAAATTATTAATTACTTGACCCAGTCATTAGCTGAAGAATCACAGGGAGGGGCGACCATGATTCCATTTGGCACAGTTTGAAGACGAGAAAAGTTGTGTAATATATTCATTTCTTTTCTTGCCCGTTACCAAATTTTGATCTGAACTTCATAACACTTGGTTCTACATTCCTGTTGTGTTTTCCAGCCAGTATGTAGCAGCTATGTTATTTTCAGGCATTTGTATCAAAGAAAACACCCAGGCGAACTTTATTTTCTCCAAATTTAGTATGTTTAGATCACTGTTACTCAGTGGCTGAAGCACTTAGAGGGATTCTGACTGTTTTGCTAAAAAAATTAGAGTGTTTTCTTTTGAATGAGACCAACTCCATGAAGATCGTGCAAGGGGTTGAAGAACAGCTTTGAATTTAGTTGGGGTATGTTTTTTTAGGCGCTTCGAAGGGAAATTGGCTGGAATGCTGAAGGGTTTGAGTTTACCTCTCCTAGTTTTTAAGCGACTCATTTTTCAGTTTCTTTTTTTTTCTGTTCCTTTTTAATGTGGTCATTTAATAACAGAAATGTCATTTCTTTTTTGAGTTTAAATTTGCGTCATGGTTAAAAGGAAATAAAAATGCAGAACAAGATGTAAATGTGGATTTATGTTCTGCTGTAATGGTCTTCTCACTCTGAATAAAAACTTGAATAACAAATTTGAAAAAAAAAATTAATCTTGACATCTGTTGATATGGAAATTACTCCTTTTTTCAGCAGCAGAAAATGAAGGCTATGGAGAGCCTTCTCTCATTACCCATAATCATGAGTTGGACCGTTATTTAAACACTTGTGCATCTGTGCTCCGGCTCCTTCAGCTCTCTCCCTATAGTCCTGTAGTATGTCTTCAGAGTAAAGCACTCGCTGAGCTGGTACTTGGAGGTGATAAATGGTTGAACCGGTACACCCAGGGTGTTATCAGTGCTACTAAGGCCAGCAAAGTACGAAGAACACCGGATTTGCTCTGGGGTAGGACAAAGCCAAGCCACGAGGCTGAGGTTGATCTATTGCTACACAATCAGATTCAGTGCTTACACTTACAGTCTAAGCACTTTGGAGAGGACTGTTGGAGCAAGAGGCCCAATAGCGATGAGAGTGTGTGTTTATGGAGAGAGCAGGGCGCTGTAATTTATGTCCACGTATGCGCGCAATAACTGTTCTCCTGCAGTTTGATATGAGTCGCTCACACAAATTTATTTTGTACGTACATTATTAAGCATAAGGCAAGATTGCGTGTATTCTGCACTGCTGCCAAGATGATTGAGTTTTTACTCTCTCTCTCTCTCTCTTGCTTTCTCTGTCTTTGATGGGTGTTTTGTGTAAAAGAAAGGCATGCGTGCGTGAAACGACCAACCAATTAAATCCAATCTGTTCTAGGGGACAGGTGACATCATAAAAGTGCCATCCTGTCAGTGTCCACACACATACACACATACATAGATACTCCTTACACGCAACTTCCAAGATTCAGAAAAAATGTGTTTTTCATACTGAAAATACATGTATATACGTGACCTGTTCCTTAGTACCCTGCAGATATTTTAACATTTTTGCATTTGTATTTTTTTCTATACATTTCAATAAATCAGTTGCTTTTGTTGGTTAAAAAATATTTACCTCCGCCAAGGAGGTTATGATTTCATCGGCGTTGGTTTGTCTGTCTGTCTGTTTGTTAGCAAGATAACTCAAAAAGTTATGATTGGATTTTCATGAAATTTTCACAGATTGTCAGAAATGGGGTATCCTACAGATGATTAGATTTTGGTGGTGATCCGGATCACTGTCCACAAGAAAACCGCCATTACGCAAAATGCCATTTTCGTGAGTAACTACTAAACCACTAATCCTATCACTGTCAATCCAATTGCTTGTCATATGTTTTCATGGTCAAGGAATCTGAAAACGTACACACAAACACTGTATGGGGGGAACTGTGGCGCTTGGCGGAGGTCTGTGCTCTCCGAGTGCTTTTCTAGTTATATACTGTACCTACGTATGCCAATGTAGACGTACTGTTGCAATAGAATATTTAATAATATTTCATGTTTGATATGAGACATCAGTTACATTTAACTTTAAAATGGTAAGAAATCTTTGGCCTTCTGGTGTATGCATTTGGACTGTGCAACTTCTACAGTAATCTGTGACACTTCATCTATACGGTGTGTTGTGCTGAGAAACAACTTTGCTGTACTACACTTTGATCAGTGTATCCACTGAGGGGTCACCAGGAGACCCCCCCACACACACACATCTTCATCAGTTTGGTGTTGCAATGCCATTTGCAGTACTTTAAATACAATAGCTGCCATGTATGCTTATAAAGTACGTTTAGAGACATGCAGACTGACACATTTGTTGTTTCCCTATTTCACGTCAGCATCACGGTATTGCACTTCAAATATAAAGTTTGTGACCATTTTATTATTCAAAATTTGAAAGACCACCACCACCCAAAAAAAAAAAAAAAACACAACAAAAAACTGCTTATTTGTCAGCCTTTGAGGCATTCCCTATTATTTTGAAGTTGTGTGGTAATGGGTAAATGTTTTCTCAATGACAGAAGCCAAAGGAAAAATACAATTAGTGTACAAATCTATGCCTGTCTTCTTGGTAATAAATGCAGTGACACCACTGGGCATTTTAGAAGCACACGCGCACACACACAGAGACATGTCTTTATTTATCCCATTATTTCTTCACAGTTTTTTTTTTTTGTCTTTCTCTTCTAATTAGCACTAGCTCCTGCAAAGCACGACAAAAACACACACACACGCACATAGTTACAGAGGTACAGGAAGCTTTATTTACATTTTTTGCCTCACACAGGAGATTACACCATATGGACGCCAGTGGATGTTTTTATATAGTGACATGTTAATTGAAATAAAATGTGTGTCGTTATCCGCAGCCACGAAAGAGACAGCAGCAACGTATGACACCGGCAGTGAGGCGCTGGCGTCTCTCGTTTTGATTCCTGTGTGGTCTTTTGCTTTTCCGCTAAAAAAACAAAAAAAGATGTCAACTCGCTGCCTATTATGTGTGACGGGTGGAAGTCTACTTTTGAGTCATAATCCACATTTTGAAAGCGCTGCTTCATTGACGGCTTCATCTTTGACACTCTCGGGGTATTGTGGGCTTCAGGACAGGTTGGGTGTGTTTTTTTTTTTCCTGTGTGGCTGAAGTGAATGAGAGCTGAATGGCTCTGGAGTGTCGGCCTTGAATGCATATAACACCCAATGAAACCCCTGTGCAGCAGTCAGTCAGGAGCTTGAATTAAAGTGGATTTAAGGAGGTGTGTGTGGGGGGGTGGTGGTTGGTGTAGCGTGAGGGTTTATAGCACTGATTGCCATGCCCACTACTCATAATGAGGTGCATTACAGAGCTGATGTTGTAAGATTAGGGTGACTTAAGAGACATGAGCAGCCTTACAGATCAGAATGGAGTCACAGAGGGGGGGGGGGGGGGGGGAGAAAAAGGGGAAAGCGTGAGTCATGATGGAAACGGGGAGAGAGGGAAGATGGGTGCCAAAATAAAAATTGGACTGCAGATGGTGGCGGCGTAGGGATGTAGGGCTAGAGAGAGAAAAGAAATAGAGGGACAATGAAACAAAGGGAATATCTGCATTCCTGTCAGCATACAAGCTCTCAGTTATTCCAACACTGACAGCCCCTGACAGTGATATAACTCCATTTTGCTTTTCGCCCCATCGCTGCCTTGACTGGAATTCAGAACAGGCTGGGATGTCGTGTTGAACAGTGACAGGTGTTTGTGTCCTGTTACGGCTAGAATTGCCGGTAATATAAGAAAAGGAAGATGTATTCCACCCATTACCGGCAGCCCACCTGCTTGATTTGACATTTCTTGTCATGTGCGGGTTTTTGTTTTTTTTTGCCATGCAATCAGATCTGGGACTGATGCATTTGCAGAGTAAATTACAGTATGTACAGAAACTACAGTATGACTTCAAACATATTTTAAAGGAACACATAAAAACATTCAAGAATGTGTTAAGTTGTTCTGACAACTTTCACTTAAAATGTGCCGTGAGAGGTTCAAGCCTACTTCAGCACTGTTTAGGCCATGCGCGTTTCATTACATAAGCAAACTTTTGCTCGCAAGACCTTCATCAGGCCGGCTTTGCCCAGTGCCATGCCGCTGCCATTTTTAAGCCGTGCTGAAGTATACACATTGTGTAACGTGCCAGACACATTCCCACAAGGACTGCAGCAATGAGAGTAAAGGCAAGAATGACGCACTAGTTCCTTTCTCTCTCTGATACCATTGATAGAGTGGTTTTCACTGCACATATTTTTGCTTAACTCGCTGCAGCTATTTTCTTTTTTTTAATCTGCATACTGTAATTGAGAGCATGCACCATTTTTGTGAGATCTCAAGATGTCATATTTTGCTAGGAAAAAAAAACGAAGTGTCAGAGAAATAAAAAAGGTCAAAGCAAAGTTTGCAAAATATCCAAACTGACTGTTGTCTTTGCCATCATGCATATTGAAAATAGGTTTGAAATGTGTATTAAAAATAAAAAATAAACATAATATTGAGTTATATGTGCACCGATAGCCAATATGAAATCAAATACCCTTTTGTAATTATACACAGTTGTTTGCTGATTTTCTGCATGGTTGTCTGGCTTCTTTTTATCTGTGTGTACATTGCATTGAGATAGTTAGAGCTGACCTCCGCTGTGCATTTTAGCCTCAAGAATGAATCCTCTTCCAAGGACAATGTGCCACTGAGGAGCAACCTCTGGTAAATGGGCCACGGACTGCTCTGATTCACTGTGCTTCAATGACAGTCTTTCCTCTGTAACATGGTTACAGAGGAAAGACCATAAGAGCTGTAAGAGCCGATGTGACAAACACAGTAAAGTGTCATAAGAGCCGATGAGACAAACACAGCATCTTCACCATCATGTGGCTGTCTGGGGTTGGGTCTGTATTGTGTGGTTATGAATATATCTATTGTTGGTCTGGTTTTATAAGGACAGATTTAGCTGTATTGTGGATGTGTGATTGTCTGGTTAAAATCAGTGATCTTATGCAATGCTGTTCTTTAAAGACTGACATTCTTACAACCACGTGCCCTTGATTTTGTTTAAGTTTGTTGATGTTCCGGGGTGGATCTGCACACCTAGTATCCCCCGGGATGGGATGAGTGGTTGCTAGCCTGTGGTAGCAGGACAGGGCCTGCGGCTCGCTGCTCCAGGTCTCCTGGAGCCCTCAGCCATGGCTGTGGGATCTCTGTGTTGGGACTCCCTCTTCCCTTAGGTTCTGCCCATGGCACCTGGCTTGTAATGTATTAATTATTATTATTATTATTGTGTGTTATGGGTGACGACTACACCTTTCAGGCTCCGCTGCCACCCAGGGTGTAAAAGGCCTACCCGTAAGAGGCACGATCTCTTTCGACCCTCACCTCTGCTTTGACGGGAGCTCCTTAGTGTTCAGTGAGTTCACTAATAAAGTTATGTTATACTGCACCTTCAGCCTCATCATTGGAGTATTGGTTATGGACATAACATTTGGCGACAAGGATAAAATATTGAAAAAGGTGTTTCTAGTATTCGGCCATTTTTGAAGCTCCCAGGCAAGCTGCCAGTTTCCTGGGCGAGGTGGTTTTCAGCGTTCCCAAATTATTTGGGGGCATTGAACCTCAGTGAACTGGAGAAACTACGTGCACAAGCGATACTGGTCCATAATCTTGGCATGGAAGGGCAACATATTCTCACCACATTGGGAGAGAGTGATAGTTTTGAGGACGTGGTTGAGCTAATGGTGCGCTACTTTCTCACTCTTGAGAACGTCAGTGTCTGGCGGATCCAGTTCTGACAGCAACGCCAGCAGCCGGGAGAGTCGGTGCAACGGTATGTTGTGGACCTGTGCCAGCTTGCTGGAGAATGCCAGTTCAGGGCTTTGGAGGAAGAAATGGTCCGCAATCAGTTAGCAGAGCACACGCTATGTTCTGCGGCATGGTCCAGGCTCCTCACGCACTCTGGTGAACTGACGTTTACTGCAGCTGTGGCGATAGCTCAACAGTACGAAGCAGCAGATAAACTATCAAAGGACCTTGGTGAGAGAACATCGTTGAGGCAATTTGACTCACAAGTCAGCGGCACAGGCTGTGGACGCGGAAAGCGATGACAGCGCAGAAGATAAAGAATACTATGCTACCGCTATTAAGATTAGGTCCGCCCTGGGGTCACCCAAATGTTTGGGCTGCAGGTCCACCAAGCACCGACACAAGGTGAGAGAGTGTCCGGTGAGGGGCAAACACTGTGGCAAGTGTGGACTCCTACATCATTTCGCCAGGGCCTGCAAAAAGTTTGAGCGAGGGGAACGGCGATGCAGAACGGATTCCCCCGCCACGACTCCTACGATTATTCACACCATCTCCCCGAGCACAGATGGGCGTATTTATTGTGACGTGATGCTGGATGGCGTGGAAGTGCCGTTGTTGGTGGACATGGGCGCAGCAGTGTCCGTGTTGAACTGGGCTACTGTGAGGAGTTTGTTCCCGTATTACCATGTAAGAGGACTGTCGACGCCGTATTGTGGCTATGGAAGTAACAGACTAGCCATCGTGGGTTTGCTGGAGCTGATGGCGAGGTACAAGTTGGCTGTGGTTTGAAATATCTAGTTTGTGGTGACTGTCAAGGGGTCGAACATGATGCTCTGCGACCCATTTTATGGACTGGGCTTTACAATCACCAGTGGTATCGGAGTGGAATGGTTGGGCTGTGGTTTGTGGAACCGACCGGCTCCGTGCGTGGTGGACGATGCGGTATGGGACGAAGATTGGCCTTGTATTCTGGGAGATGGACAGGACCAATTCCACCCAGGGCCATCACGGGAGGGTTCTGGTGCCAGGGCCGAAGTTACCCTGGATGTGGGAACTGGGCAGCATGGTGGAACGCCCGTGACCGCGGGTGGAGCTGTGAGGACGGCTCCCTCTGCTTCCGGAATTCGGCTGGGAGGTACCGAGAAGCAAGGGGTTGCAATGGCTTTGCCGGTGTTCAAAATGAAAGAGAGCGAGGCAGGACCAGCTGGCACGGTGGACAGATGTGCCACACAGCAACACTGGAGGCCGAGTCAGGCTTTTCATGGGGTCGGTGGAGTGGTTCGACCTAGAGAGGAAGCCTGGTCTAGATGTTGTGGACATTTGAAGCCGAGTCGAGCTCCTCTGTGGGTCGCTGACATGGTTCGACCCAGGGCGGAGGCTCGGCTAAGAGGAGTTCACGGCAAGAGGAAACAACCAGAGGACCAGGGACGGCTGCAGGTGGTGGCCGTCCGGGAGGACAGTTATCTTCAGATGTCCGATGGGTCGTGGAGACACCCCAACGAGCTGAGACGTGCCGGTGAGGAGAAGGAGGTATCAGGGCGCCGACATGGTTCATCTTCAGGGGAGTGAAGCGTAGAAGAAGCTCTGGTCGGGACCCGCCAGACGAGTCTCTGGGGGTGGTCTCCCCATTGAGACTGTATGGTGGCAAGGGGGCGATGTGTTTTGGGGTTAACCTATTAATATGCTAATGTTTGAAATGGTAATGTGTGCACTACCAGGGCTGCATTATTGTTGTGTTAACGTGGTATATGCATAAAAGTGGCTGGGTTGAGTGCTCATTTAAAAAAAAGTGTGGGCTACTTTTATCGGGAGGGGGTGTGCAGAATTTATTAATAGGTGTGTATTGTCTGAGCCATGGAGGTGATATGTTCACACTTACTCGCTGTGGGATTGCCCTGTGTGTGTGTTTAAAAAAAAAAAAAAAAAAAAAGAGGCCCAACACTGTTTGTACTGTTGCATTTACTTGCATGTGTGATATGGGATTTACCCGAGTTGTGGGGTGGGGGTGTTGGGTGGGGGGGCTGGCACAGCGGGATGTGGATGTACATAATGACCGATTATGGAGTGTTTTGATAGGTTTTGATTGTATATACTGTATGTTATGGGATTATTTTTCACGTTTTGCATTAGGAACACTGCAGCTTATCTTGTCCTATGGACTTTTTTATGATAGGGATGGCAGAATAACCCATCTGGCCGTGTGGAGGTGGGGCAGTCCCCACCTCTAGTTTTTATTATTTGTGTGCATGGATAGGCCCTGTTATTGTATTTATGGTTAGTGTGTGATTCGGGTTAAATTTAGATGGGTCTAATGGTGTGTGTCTTGGACTTTTCTACGGGGGGGGGGGGGGGAATGTATTAATTATTATTATTATTAGTATTATTGTGTGTTATGGGTGACGGTTACACCTTTCCGGTTCTGCCGCCACCCAGGGTATAAAAGGCCTACCCGGAAGAGGCTCGGTCTCTTTCGACCCTCACCTCTGCCTTGACGGGAGCGCCTTAGTGTTCAGTGAGTTCACTAATAAAGTTAGGTTATACTGCACCTTCGGTCTCATCATTGGAGTATTGGTTATGGACATAACATGGCTGTCTTGCGGTTGTGTGGCCTTGGATTTTTCATGCCAATGGGGGCTGGGGGCTTCCCCAAGTGATGGGGTTGCTGCCCTGCTTGCCTGTAGTTTTGGGATGGGTGTTGCTCCGGCCTCCTACCCTAATTTTCTCATGCTTGAGATGGCGTACAGGAGCCTAGTTGAAAGCATTTTACAGTTTAATTGGGATAGGCTCCAGCCCCCCCACCCACCCACCCCCGCAACCCGAAAAGGATTAAGCGGAAGAAGAAGATGAAGAAGAAGATGCAGCTGCATGGTATGGAACCATGAGTGTGAAGAGCAAAAACAAGCTTTCCAAAATTGTTAAAGTTCTGTACTAAGGAAAGCCAGACAAATATCTAGAGATTTCTCACATCCACTGAGTTCTGTTTGTGCTGCTTCCTTCTGCTTTTCCATTTAGGGTCCCGAGGGTTGGTTGGAACATATATCTGAGGCTCTTTATACCTTTTATCATTCAAACACTGAATGCAACTGACCGAAATAGAAACTTTTACTAAATATTTAACTTTTTTTAATCATGTTTATCTGCTAATGCTTATTGCCCATTTACACACCTGCTTGTTGTTTTAATTGTGTATAATGCTAAAGTGTTGTATACTGAGTATTTTTTGTTATAGTATTTTATGTTATGTTATGTTATGTTAAGTTATGAAGGAGAGCCAAAGACAAATTTCACAATCCCACTGACACATCTTCCACAGAGGAAGCAGAGCTTGAGGACGAGGGGGACGACTCGCCCATCACAGGGGCTGAGGTTGCTGAAGTGGTTAAAAAAACTCTTTGGTGGCCGGGCCCCGGGGGTGGACAAGACTTGCCGTGAGTACCTCAAAGGCCTGGATGTTATAGGGCTGTCATGGTTGACACACCTCTGCAACATTGTGTGGAGGTCGAGGACAGTACCTTTGGCATGGCAAACTGGAGTGGTGGGTCCTCTCTTCAGGAAGAGGGACCGGAGGGTGTGTTCCAACTTTAGGGAATCACACCTCTCAGCCTCTCTGGGAAGGTCTATGCAAGGGTACTGGAGAGGAAAGTCCATCTGCTGGTCAAGCCTCAGTTTCAGGGGGAGCAATGTGGTTTTTGTCCTGCCCGTGGCACATCAGACCAGCTGTTTACCCTCTCGAGAATCCCCAAGGGTTCATGGGAGTTTGCCCAACCAGTCCACATGTGTTTTGTGGACTTGGAGAAAGCATTCGACTGGGTCCTTCGTTTTCTCTTGTGGGGGGTGCTGCGGGAGTATGGGGTATCGGGCTTGTTGTTACGGCTATCCTGTCCCTATATGACTGTTGCTAGAGTTTTGTTCATATTGCCAACTCTCAGTCAGACTTGTTTCCAGTGAGAGTTGGACTCCACCAGGGCTGCTCTTTGTCACTGATCCTGTTCATAATTTTTATGGACAGGATTTCTAGGCACAGCCAAGGACCAGAGGGTGTCATGCTTGGTGACCACAGGATCTCATCTTTGCTGTTTGCAGATGATGTTGTCCTGTTGGTTTCATCTAGCAATGACCTACAGCTCTTGCTGGGATGGTTTGCTACTGAGTGCGAAGCGGCTGGGATGAGAATCAGCACCTCCAAGTCCGAGTTCATGGTCCTCAGCTGGAAAAAGGTGGATTGTCCTCTCCAGGTTGTGGACAAGCTCCTGCCCCAAGTGAAGGAGTTTAAGTATCTTGGAGTCTCAGTCACGATTGAGGGGAGAGTGGAGTGGGAGACTGACAGATGGATTGAAGCATCCTCTGCAGTGATGTGGACGTTGTACCGGTCTGTTGTGGTGAAGAGGGAGCTGAGCTCTAAAGCAAAGCTGTCGATTTACCGGTCAGTCTATGTTCCTACCCTCGCCTATAGTCATGAGCTTTGAGTAATGACCAAAAGAATGAGATTGCAGATACAAGCGGCTGAAATGAGCTTTCTCTGTAGGATTGCTGGACTCACCCTTAGAGATAGGGTGAGGAGCTCAGTCATCCAGGCAAGGCTGAGAGTAGAACCGCTGCTCCTCCACATCGAAAGGAGCCAGTTGAGGTGGTATGAGCATCTGATCAGGATTCCTCCTTGACACCTCCCACTTGAAGTGTTTCGGACACTTGCCACTGGGAGGAGACCCCAGGCAGACCCAGGACACACTGGAGAGACTACATCTCCCAGCTGGTCTGGGAACGTCTTGGCATCCTCTCTGAAGAACTAGAGCAGTTGGCTGGGGAGAGGGAAGTCTGGGCGTCTCTGCTTGAGCTGTTGCCTTCGTGACCCAGACCTCTGGAAAAATGGTAGAAGATATATGGATGGATGGACAGTAAAATCAAGGTCCCTGACAAACTGTACACACACACAAACACACACACACACACACACACACCGACATATCTGTTCTCTTTCGGGTGCAGATGTCAGGCCTGTGCTGAGATGTCTTCAGAAGCAGCATGTTTTTTTCTGCTTTTTCTCTCTTTCTTTTTCTTTTCCTTGCTCTCTCCCTCCCCATCCCCAAATCCAACCACTTCATATCCCCTCAACCCCCTCCCCCATTCTTTTATATAGCAAGAGGAGCCTATAACTACTGTTTTTATAGCATACATAGTATACCAAATAATTGCAGAGCTCCTTTTTGCAAAGTAGATGTTTTTGGCACAAGGCAATTAGATATCAGTTCTGCTTCCAAGCTGCTGGACAGGACCTGTGAAAAGATAACTTTGTTGCTCTTCTGGAGACAGAGAGGGAAATATTCAGTCAATGTCCACAAAATTATAGTTCAAATAAGCATGAACATATGGAATATATACATACAATATGTATTGAATTGGTTGGTTATGTAATAATTTAAAAGTAAAGCCAGAATGTGCCCTTTTTTAATGATGTATTTGCTTTTGAATGCCATTTACAATAATTTTGTGCCATCACAGGTGTATGAATATATTGGTATGCATATAAAGTTCTGTGACAAATCATAGAGACTCATGGAGGTGACAGCAGCTACCTCAGAAGACACGACACAACACCGCCTGGAGCTGAATCTGAGGAAACACTGTGAGTCTGTTTCGAAACAAAGATGAGAATAACCCAGATATTTGGCTTTTCTCACAATATTTCAGAAGTGTGCTGTACATTTTAGCAGTACGATTGAAATTTGATATTGCACTTTATCTAATTTGTTTTCTCAGCAGCATACAGAGGCAACATTAGCGTCCAATAGCTTCATTGTTGAAGCTAGTCAGACAACAGTGTCCAGGATTTGACAGTTAGCGGCTCCTTATAGTGGCAGGCACCACCACCTTCATTATTCACTGGGACAACATGCTCCTGCAGAGTGGGAGGTGTTGCTGCTGTTTATGCAATTTTTGAATTTGAGCGGGTTGAATATTTACTATGTTTTGATATGTTTTTTATTGCTTTAAAAATTCCCACAGGCTTAAGAAACTAAATAATAGAAGTACCTGTAGGTGGGGATTAGAAAGAGTTATTAATTGTTATAAATGGTATTTATTTAAAACATAGTAATGGTTTAATGGTATTATTAAAGGCTGAAAATAAGACCTCATGTAAGAAGTCAGCCTCCCAGCTGATCATGAGCTGACTCACAGCTCCAATTCTGTGAAGTTGTGACATTGTGTACAATGTAAATTAAAACAAAATATAATGATTTAAAAATCCTATTCAAGTTTAACCATGCGCCACTTTTACCCTGGGCTTCATATGTTAGCAAAACTTTAACAGGGATATAAATGTTAGTAAATGTAGTGTCGCATTTAACCAAGGCGTTCTTCAAAGTGCAGAATGCCAAGCAAAGCAAGAAATCAGCGCTTAAATGTTCAGAGTATTGTGGATTTTAAGGTTGTTTTTCCAACACTGTGTTTGCATTCACCTTGGAGGGATTTCTGTTTCCTTTTAAAGTAGAACTGAACCCACCTTATTACCTATTGTATTTTTCAACACATAGAAGAAATTTTTAGGCCGTGCGATGGCCAAGCTATAAGCCGATAAACTTTTGCCTCTGGCTGGCAGTGCCAAACAAACCGGAAGTAGTGCAGACGACGCTGCGTGACGTCACGAGTGTGACCCTTATCAAAACAACAATGGCAGATGATAACAGTTCCAGCAGTCAAGAAAACCAGAGTTTTCAGAGTGAAGAGGCATTCAGGATCGGTGACGAGACAGAGGAGGATGCAGGAGTGTCAAGTGAACAGGAAGAGAGCGAGGGAGGCATCGAACCGTACAGATTCGAGCCTGAATTGTCGGGGGATTCCGGCACCGACTCAGAGTCAGACCGCAGCAGTGATGGGGAGGAGAGTCGCTTATTGAATACAGAATGGTGAGTCTTTACTTCTCTACTTTGGCATGTTTGGGGTGTCAGGATAAGGAAAATTAAGTCTGGACTGCAGACGATTTTTGTGTTTCAATAACAATAATTCCAGTAGAAAAGGGACAATGCGGTCCGAGGGTGGTGCCAATGGTCTGATGCAATCAGTGCAGTGACCAGCTGGTGACCATGCAATGCATCGCTTCCCGGTCGCTTTTTTTTTTTTTTTTTTTTTGTTATTTATTTGTACCCGTAGGTAGATTCGGTTTGCAGTCTGGTGACAAGCCACAGGCTGCCGGTTGCTACGTGCGCGAGCGCCCTAAACCTCCATGTTTTTGGTATGCGGGAGGAAACCGGAGAAATCCCGGAGAAAACCCACGCAACACGGGGAGAACATGCAAACACCACAAAGCTCACTGTTGGTCGGGGGCTGGGATCGAACCCACGATCTCATGATCCCCGCGATCCCCCGGCCGAGGGTAAACTGTGCTGCCACAGTGCTAAACCACTGCGCCACCGTGCAGCTTTTCCTCCCCCTTTCTTTTCTTTCGTCGCCATGACAGCTTTCCTTGGCCACTGAACAGATCTTCCCAGGTGTTGGAAGTGTTTTGTAGTCGACTATCACGACAAAATGCACCAAAAACAACCAGTGTCGACGTGCTCGCAATGGTAAACATGGAGGACTGGGCCCAATTCGTGACGTCCCGCGGAACTCCGGCTGCACTTCCCGATAATCAGCGGATTCGTCGGATTTTTCAGGGCGGGAAATTCAAAATCGCGATTTTCTCCAAAATTCCGGGATTGGTGGAGGGGGTGCCAATGATAAATTATCTTTATAACTGTATGTACTATCACCCAGTGCCGTTCACTTCAGTTCTACTTTAACTGGTGACGTTCGGGATTAGTCTGTTAGATTTTGTTCCTCTTTTGTTTCTTCTGAAATGAGTATTTACATTTTTTACTTAACATAAGCCTCCAGTGCAGATATTTGCTGTTCAACTCAAAGGCACTACACCCAGCAGAAGTGGCCACACCTCAGCTGACACTAGTTTGTAAGTGAAGAATACTGATTTACTTTAAGCTGTAAATCGGACATCAGGCAAGTAAAAACTTAAATTATTCAGTTATAATGGACAATGTAATTAAAAGCAAACATTTTGATATAGGAGCTCATTATTTGATTACATATTAATTTAAAAAATAGTATGCACTGTGGTGAAATTGAATGCAGGTGTATGTATGGTTGAAATGCTGTTAAAAAGGGGGGTGGGGGATGATGGGACTTCATACTGGTGCGGACAGCAGAGCTCCCATCTCCTTCCACCCAAACCCTCAGTGTCTACAGTGCAATTAACATTGAGGCGAGGGTGGCCATGCAATACAGCAAGGAGAGAGACCCTCCCTACCGACACCCCAAAGCATTCCCCCGCCCCCAAACTCTCAGTATGTGGAAGAAGGAAGCAGACGAGGCAGCGAGCTGCATGACACATGAACTTTATTCTTCTTCCAACATCAAGTACAGGAAATACTCTGACTTGGTCTCTCTGTGCCTCCTTTTTATAACCTTTTTTCTTGCAGCATGAGACCCAGGGAGTCTAAACACAATACTTTCAGCACAAAGACATGCGTGGCACATTAACATAATAACCACCTCTCTTCCTTTCTCGACTCCTGCATCTCCCTACTCCCGGGGGAGGGGGGGATAGTCCTTTCCAATGCATCTGAGAACCCCCGGAGCCACTTCCTCCTTCAGTCCTTTTGTTCCATCTTCCCCGGCTCCCGACTCTGGGTGGAGAACCCCCACACAGTGCCATCACACAGCCCCCCCTCCCCCGAACACCCAGAAAGGGCACTAACCCCCTCGTCCTTTGGGCTTGAGCCTGCGCCCATAGCGGCTGTAGCAGGGAGTCGCCGGTCCGGTCGAAACACCCTGCTGGCGAGGTGTGCAGGTGGGCACGTTAGTCTGTGGAGGGAAAAAGGGTGGGGGAAAACATGTCAGCTTTGCAAGCACAGTTCTCTACCACGGGACACTAACTTGCGGAGCCACCAACGGTGGGTGTCCGCGCCGGGGAGCTTGGGCCAACACCACCTGCTCGTCTGCAAACACAACAGCGGGCTTCAGCCTGTCGATGCAGACGGTCTCCCTACGTCCCCCCCAAGTCTAACACAAAATGCTTTACCCCAGTTTCCAGCACCCTGAACGGTCCGTCGTACAGTGGGCAGAGCGGGGTCCAGTGCACATCTTTCCTGACAAAAACAAAACTGGTGTTCTGTAAGCTTTTCGGGACAAAGGTGCGGGGAAAACAATGGTGGGCTGGGCCCGGCAAATTAACAGCCTCCGTATTGTGCAAAAATTGTGCAGGCGGATTGGCCCTGGGCGCTGGGTTTTCCGGTAAAAACTCACTGGGGATCCGCAGCAGTTAAGAAAAAAACGAGTTCTGCCACAGAGGCAGCCAGATCCTCCTTAGGCACGGAGTGCAAACCTTAAAGAACCCAAGACAGGTGGTCGACCAATTTGCATCCCTGAGCGAAGCCTTAAGCGACCTATGAAAATGCTCACATAACCCCCAGGCTCTGGGCCATCGCAGACCAGAGTTCCAAAACGAATTGCGGACCCCTGTCGGAAGTGATGTCCGATGAGGATCCAAACCGTGCAACCCAAGCTGACAAAAAAGCGCGAGCCACTTCCGTAGACATGGTGGAAGCCAGCGGGACCACTTTAGGTCAACGCGTGGTGCGGTCCATGATTGTCAAAAGATTCATGAAAGTTTGCGACGTTGGGAGGGGTCCCACCAAATCCACGTGGATGTGGTCGAACCTCCTGGGCGGGATTTGGAACGGCTCGAGGGGGGCTTTGGTGTGCTTGTGCACTTTGGCCCTCTGGCACGCGACACAACCTGCAGCCCACTCTTTAACGTCCTTGCGCAAGTGCAACCAGACAAATTTCGCCCCCACCAGTTTAACCGAAGCGCACATGCCGGGATGCGAAAGGGAGTGGACTGACTCAAAAATGCGGCCAAGTTTTGAGCCAAGAGCTCAAAACCACCAGGCGCAGGCAACCGGTGGAGACATCGCAGAGCAAGGGAGGGCACTCTTATTGCACCACCCTGCTCTCCAGCTTTAACTCAGTAGGCGCAAGCTGGAGCGCGCAAATGTCCGCATCCCCGGCTTGCTCCGTGGCCATGGCAGGGAAATCTATTCCCATGCAGACCGGGGAGACTAACGCACGCGACAGACAATCGGCCATGACTTTGAGCTTATTGGCAACGTGTTGAATGGCAGTCGTGAACTCTGAGATCGCGGCCAAATGCCATTGCTGCCGGGTTGACCATGGTTCCGAGACCTTGGACATCGCGTACATTAGCAGTTTATGATCCACAAATGTGGGGAACTCGTGCCTCTCTAGCCAATACTGGAAATGGCGCATTGTCAAGTGGAGAGCCAACAATTCTCTGTCGAATATGCTGTATTTGTGTCCGTTGTCCCGCAAAGTACGACTGAAAAATGTGAGTGGCTGCCACGAGCCAGAGATGTAATGCTCCACCACTGCCCCATGGCAACATAAGACATGTCTGTGGTGAGCACTATCCACGCCGATGGGTCAGGGTGGGCTAGCAAAGCGGCAACATCAAGCACTGTTTTGGTGTCTGCGAAAGCCTGGACTCGCTCGGGGTCCAGTTGATGTTTTCCACGGGCTTCTTTTTCTTAAGCGCGGTGTACAATGGCTGCATCAGCTGGGCTGCCTGAGGGAGGAAACGGTTATAAAAGTTGACCATTCCCAAAAACTCCTGTAGGTCCCTCATGTTCTGCGGACACGGAAAGTCTGACACAGTGCACACCTTATCCGGTAGTGGAATCGCGCCCTCCAGCAAAATGTGGTTGCCCAAAAAAATCAATCACTGGCACTTCGTCAGGTTAACTATAAGCCCGTGCACTTCCAACCTCTGGAAAACCATCTTGAGCTGGGCGAGGTGCTCCTCCTCAGATGTGCTAGGCACCAGAATGTCGTCTAAGTAGACAAAAATGAAGGACAAGCCATGGAGCACTGCATCCATCATTCTCTGAAAGGTTTGCGCTGCACCCTTTAATCCGAATTGCATGCGTAAAAACTTGAAAAGGCCAAAAGCAGTTATTACCGCTGTTTAAGGAACGTCTTCCTTGCACACCGGGACCTGGTGGTAACCGCGGACCAGATCCACTTTTGAAAAAACACACAACCCGGCCAGGTTCACAGAAAAATCCTGGATGTGCGGGATGTGATACAGATCATGTTCCGTGGCATTATTCAAGTGCTGGAAATCACCACACAGTTGCCACGACCCGTCAACCTTAGGTACCATATGTAGCGGGGATGCCCACGGGCTGTTGGAGCACCTGACGATGCCCAGCTGCTCCAAGTTGGCAAACTCCTCGCGCATGCTGGCCAGTTTAGCCGCGCCAAGGTCGCGCGAACACCAGCGGTCCTTTTGTGGTTATAAAATGCTCGACCCCATGTTCGGTTATCGTAGTTGAAAAAGTCGGGACTGTGAGTGCTGGGAACTGTGAGTGCTGGGAACTGTGCAAGTAAATGCTGGTACTTACCCCCTGGAGCTATAACGTTAACCAGTGTTGTTGACCCAGCTCCCCTAGCTGTGCAAGGCAGGGAGGTGAAAGAAACAGCGTCCACTAAAGGTCTCTTGGCAACATCGACTAATAACCCATAAGCACATAAAAAATCTGTGCCTAAAATGGGGGCTGAACATGCAGCTACCACAAAGTCCCACTGGAAATTGCATCCGTGCAAGCATATCGTCAGTGTCCACTCGCCAAACGTCCTGATGGTGGATCCGTTGGTGGCCATGAGCTTGATCTGCCTCCTGCCAACCTGTCTGCGCTGACCGGCAGGATGGTGCTCTTCTGAGAGCTGGAGTCCACTAAAAAACGTCTCCCCGAATGTGTGTCCGTGATATAAAGCAGCTTGTTCCTGTTGCCAGTGGTTGCAGCTGCTACTGACTGCTGGTCGTGCCGTCTTCCTGACTTCTTGAACTGGCATGGCGGCAGGCAGCATTGGGCGTTCGAGCCAAAGCGGCAATGATAGAAACAGATCGACCCATTCCTGCGTCTCTTGGTGTCCGTCCCAGCTACCAATCACGGCTGCTCAACCTCACTGGAGTCCCTCATGGATGCTGGTGCTGCTGCATGCATACTGAGAGCTTTGGTTGCTAAAATGATGTGGTTCGTTTCCTGCGCCAGGGCGCAGTAGTCCTTGGTGACCAGCCGTGGCGAGTTGGCCAGGATCGTCCTCATTGTAGCAGGTAGGTTCTTGAGGAACAGGTGGGCGAACAGGAGAGATTTGTTGTTCTCCCCCCTCAGCGCCAACATGCTCTCCATAAGCTCCACGGCTGATCTGTCACCTAACTCTGAACGTGTTAGGAGTCTCTCTGCCTTCTCACTGTCAGACAGGGTATAATGCTAGAGTAGCATCCTCTTGAGTACTTCATCTTTCCCTTGGACTGGCGGCTCCTGGAGTAGGCTTGTTGCCTGCTGTGTGGCACTCACATCCAGCGCAGCGACCACATGGTAATATTTCCTGTCTTCCATTGTGATCCCGTGGAGTGCGAACTGGGCTTCTATATGCAAGAACCACGCGGTCGCGTTGTGAAGCCAGAAGTCTGGGAGCTTGACTGTGACAGCACACGTGGCGCTGGTGCTCTTCCTCTGGGTAGTCTCTGGGGCGGTGCTCGGCTCACTCTCCATAGCACGTCTTGGGGTCAACAATGTGGAAGAAGGAAGCAGACGAGACTGCGAGCTGGACAACACATGAACTTTATTCTTCTTCCAACATCAAGTACAGGAAATACTCTGACTGGGTCTCTCTGCGCCTCCTTTTTATAACCTTTATTCTTGCAGCATGAGACCCAGGGAGTCCAAACACAATACTTTCAGCACAAAGACATGGGTGGCACATTAACATAATAACCACCTCTCTTCCTTTCTTGACTCCTACGTCTCCCTACTCCCCGGGAAGGGGGGGGGGTAGTCCTTTCCAATGCATCTGAGACCCCCCGGAGCCACTTTCTCCTTCAGTCCTTTTGTTCCATCTCCCCCCAGCTCCTGACTCTAGGTGGAGAACCCCTACACAGTACCACCACAGGTATATCAAAAAAAATGTGTGGTCCACCTGGAATGGGGGAAGGAGAAGTAGGCCGGGGGTCAGGTGGGGAATCAGGTATTGTTTTTGTTCTATCAAATGATAAATTATCCTGAAAGGTTAAAATTCAATTGGATTAAAAGACAAGTGTTGACATTTTGTAGTTGTTTTCAAATACCTTTTGATTATAGCACTTTAAGAATTGAAATGTTGTCTCAGTACATGTTTTCAAGTGTCTCCTTGTTTTCCCTCACAGAGTATCACTTCACATATGCGAGTGTTTACACTTCCTTCCATATGGGGTCGTTCTCGTCAAGTCCACCCCAGACACAGTTTTCGTTGTTATACATGCACAACTCCCCTGTGTTGGATGCAGAGTTATAAGGGTCTCACCTCAGTGTCCAAAGGCTTTTAATTGTGTTATAAAGCCATGGGCCTTTCATATACTTGCAATTCTGACAATACAGCTCTGATTGTGGTTTTTGACAAACAATGGTGCTGTGATTTGAGCCACTTGGCGAGTGATTGGGCAGACTTTCTGACTCCTGGCAGCAGGCAGCATCAGCATCCTCCTTATGAGATGCTCCGTATTGAGGCTGGCTGTGTTTATCCCTTGGGTGGGTGGCTGTTCTTCCTCTTATTAGACTGTTTTTCTTTTTCTTTCCATGGAAATACCTTTGTTTCCCATTTGTTTTCCAGTCCACACGTGGTCTGAAAAAAATATTTTCTCATTACTTTCATATGCAGTGCTGTGAAAAAAGTTTATACCCCCTTCCTGTTTTCTAATATTTTGCATATTTTCACACTCAGATATTTCAGATCATCAAACAAATTTTAATATGAGACAAAGACAACCCGAGCAAACACACAATGCGATTTTTAAATGATGATTTCATTTATTAAATGAAAAGCTATCCAAGCTTACCTGACCTGATTGTGAAAAAGTAATTGTAAAAAGTAATAAAGTAAAAAGTAATAACTTCATTAACCCCACTGCAGATCTCATTATACTCAGTTTGAGTCTTGAAGCTTCAAAGTTACATTTTTTCAACATTTTAACAAATTGAACAAAATCAAACCATCTCTTATAATATCAAGATAAAATACTAACAAATTTTGAGCAACAGAGTGAAGTCCAGGAAGTGGAATGACTGCAAGAGCTTAAGGTTAGAAAAAGCCGACAAGTGAAACGGCCTGACCTGAGCTCGATATGTGGTAATCGTCTGCCACTCCACACTGATTTCACCTGCAGCAGGTGGCGTGACCAAAGCACTTGATATCCACTCAACCAGACAGATTGATAGATGACTGTCGACTTTCTTTGTCACCATGATAACCAGCAGTGTGGATACACACAAATGGCGTCCTAGTGGGGGACACAATGACCTGCCTCGCACCTAACAGCTGCCCTGTTGCCTCACTGTGTCGCCCCGCTCAGGGGTCCTTTTTTTCTCCCAGCCATTTCTAAGCACTTCAACTATATGAGTGTTGCGACTGGCAGTTATGCTTTTAACTGCAGAATAGTGATATTTTTCAGTGTTCCCATTCACAGGTTCAGACCTTAACGAGTGGGCCCTAAAATCTGTTGAGTGAAATGATGTGACCAGCACTCAAAGAGATCACACTCACAGAAAGATTTGTTTGGTTTTTTAACCAGCCATCTGTGCACATTACATATTTGTGGAGATCACTGTAAAAATAAAGCCAGTTTTATTCATTATAGCGTTGGTTCAACTTTAGTTTGATAAAGTGGTAAATTAGAATCTAGACTGCTTAGGCTTCAACACAGCCATTAGTCCCCTGAAGCTTCAGCGTCAGGTGAGGCAGAGACATACTCCTCAGCCACAGTCAACTGTTCTTCCTCGGCAGGTGAGGGAGAGAGCCCACAGTGTGACCTGCAGCAAACCTTGAAGGGATGATATAATTGTACAACAGTCACTTTGATAAAGCCGTTGTGCACTCTGTGACACTAAGTGATGAGAAAAGGCGAGTCCTCTGGACAGTTCTCTCAATAAGAACTATTGTTGGATCAGCACACTGACATGTGTTCATAATTTATATATAGTTTGTACAGTCAAAAAGCTCAGTTTTAATGCACTTAATATTTAAGGTTGACTTTAGTTATTGCACCGTGTTCTGGACCAAAATGTTTGCAGACAACATTGTGATCTACAATGAGAATAGATTCAAGATTCAAAGGCTTTATTATCATGTGCACAGCTAAGAAATGTTACATTTGCACGGTGGTGCAGTGGTTTAGCACTGCGGCAGCACAGTTTACCCTCGGCCGGGGGATCGCGGGGATCATGAGATCGTGGGTTCGATCCCAGCCCCCGACCAACAGTGAGCTGTGTGGAGTTTGCATGTTCTCCCCGTGTTGCGTGGGTTTACTCCGGGATTTCTCCGGTTTCCTCAAGCATACCAAAAACATGTAGGTTTAGGGCGCTCGCGCACGCAGCGACCGGCAGCCGGTGGCTTGTCACCAGACTGCAAACCAAATCTACCTACGGGTACAAATAAGTAACAAAAAAAAAAAAATTCCTGAGCAATGAAATTCTTATTTTGCTCTCTGAACGAATGCCAAGGTAAAAGGTACAGAAACGACAATTCTAATAAGCTCATGACACACTAACACAGTAACTCAATCCTAATACTAATGGATGCTAATAACACACACACCAACACACAGTTAGGGAGTTAGGACTCCTTAAGCACACCTTGATACTAAATACTAAAATCAATGAGTACTAATAACACACACTAGGCAGTTTGGGCAGTTAAAGCAGTCAGACAAGAGGAATGAAATTGAAAATTCACTGGATGGCTAAAGTGATAGTGGTGCTGTATATTGATATCAGAGATGATGTGAACCTGAGATACAGCTGATACACTGGGATTTTCAGTTATTTTAATAGAGTTGTAGCAGCTATAATCTAATCACTCACCATTTTAATTATAATGGGCAGCACGGTGGCACAGTGATTAGCACTGTGGCAGCACAGCAACTCACCCTCGGCCATGGGATCCCGGGTTCGATCCCAGCCCCTGACCAACAGTGATCTGTGTGGAGTTTGCATGTTCTCCCCGTGTCTGCGTGGGTTTACTCCAGGATTACAAGATAATTATTATGACATACTAACTGCTACACCTCTTGACACAGAAGAAACTTTCCAGCAGCCATGCTCCTAAGAGAGTTCAGTGGTAATCATAACAGCATAGTAATATCACAAGTCAGTCCTAAACTGTTACAGCACAATTAGTGAACAACTGTTGAGTAGTTTGCATCAGTCCCTGTGCCGTCTGGGTTTTAATCTTCTCCCGAATCTGCTGTGGGTCCGCTTGGGCGTCCTGGTGGGACCTTCCTGTAAGGAATCTGCAGCTTGGGGAGGAGAGTGATTATTTGGTCCCTGCAGGGGGGCTGAGTCTTTTCTCTTGGGGGGTCTACCCCGCCGAGGTGCTCTCGCCAACCGTGCAGGCTCGTCTCTCAACAAGAAGGCAGGTTTAAGTCTGTCAATGCTGACTGTTTCTTTTCTATCCCCAAAATCAAGCACAAAATGCTTATCACCAGGTTCCAGCACTCTGAATGGTCCATCGTATGGTGGGCGGAAGGTTGGTTTTAAAGCTTCATGCCTAACAAAAACGAATTCAGCGTTTTTTAAAGCTTGGGGGACAAAAACCCGTGGAAAAGAGTGATGTGCCGGTCCGGGGAGAGAGTCCGGTCTGTTGCTGCCTAAAAACCTCGGGGCTGGAAGATGCCCTGGCTCTGGGTTCTCTGGTAAAAATTCACCTGGGAGCCTGAGAGGTTGTGCAAAAACTAATTCTGCTGGGGAGGCGTCTAGATCCTCTTTAGGCGCAGCACGCAACCCCAATAAAACCCAGGGAAGTTTATTTACCCAATTTGTATCCGTTAGTGAGGCTCTGAGGGCGGCCTTTAAAGAGCTGTGAAAACGCTCGCATAACCCATTAGCCTGAGGGTGATAAGCAGTGGTGCGGTGAATTGTCGCCCCTAAGCTGCTGGCCATGGCTGACCAAAGCTCCGAGACAAATTGAGGCCCCCTATCGGACGTGATGTCCGATGGGACGCCGAAACGTGCCACCCAGTTTGTCAAAAAAACGCGAGCGACTTCCTCCGCTGTGGTTGACGCCAGAGGGATTGCCTCCGGCCAGCGCGTGGTGCGGTCTATTATTGTTAACAGATGTGTGAAACCTTGGGAGGAAGGTAGTGGTCCCATGAGGTCGACATGAACGTGGTCGAACCTTCTAGCAGGGATTCGAAAAGGCTCTAGAGGGGCTTTTGTGTGTTTATGTACTTTGGCGTGCTGACAAGAAATGCAAGTCTTTGCCCATTCTTTTACGTTTTTGCGCAGGCCAGGCCACACAAACTTTTCGGCGACCATTTTAACCGAAGCGCGCACACCTGGGTGCGCGAGGGAGTGAATCGAGTCGAAAATACGGCAGCGCCATGCAGCTGGGACTAACGGGCGAGGTCGGCCGGTTGAGATGTCGCATATTAGGGGGGGCACACCGTTGCATAAACCCCTTTCCTCCAGCCTTAACCCTGTTGGTCCAGACAGGAGTGCACGCACGTCCGCGTCACTACTTTGCTCCTCCGCCATGGCTGCATAATCTATCCCTGCATGGATTGGGGCCGCGTATGTGTCCGCATTGGCGAAGAGTTCTGCGGCTGAGGTAGTATAATCTGTGTCCTCGTGCTCTGGCGATGTCACAGCGCGAGAGAGACAGTCTGCTACCACGTTAAGTTTGCCTGCCACATGTCGAATGTCTGTGGTGAACTCTGAAATCGCAGCTAGCTGTCTCTGTTGCCTGCCTGACCACGGTTCGGAAATTTTAGCCATCGCAAAGGTGAGCGGTTTGTGGTCTACAAAAGCCGTGAAACGCCGCCCTTCCAACCAGAACTGGAAGTGGCGGATGGATAAATGAAGCGCTAGCAGCTCCCTGTCAAAAGTGCTGTATTTACACTCAGTTTGGTTTAGCGATTTGCTGAAGAATGCCAAAGGTTGCCAGATTCCGCTGACGTGTTGTTCTACAACTGCCCCTATGGCCAGGTCTGAAGCGTCTGTGGTTAGCACAATGCGGGCCGAGGGATCGGGGTGAACCAACAATGTGGCATTAGCTAGGGCACTTTTTACTTCCGCGAAGGTGCGTTCGCGCTCCGGGGTCCATTCGACCGCGTTGGAAGGTTTTTGTTTTCTGATTGCGTCATATAGGGGCTGCATGAGCTGAGCTGTGTGGGGGAGGAAACGGTTGTAAAAATTAACCATTCCCAAAAATTCTTGCAGCGCTTTGACCGTTTGTGGCCGTGGGAAACTTTTTACTGCGTGAACTTTGTCTGGCAGTGGGACTGCCCCCTTCGGTGAAACTCCGTGTCCTAAAAAATCAATTTGAGACACACCGAATTTGCATTTGGCTGGATTGATTATTAACCCGTGCTCTTCTAGTCTCTGAAAAACCATAGTGAGATGCTGCTCGTGTTCTTCCTCGGACGAGCTGGCTACCAGCATATCGTCGAGGTAGACGAACACGAAGGGGAGGTCGCGTAACACCGCGTCCATCATCCGCTGAAAGGTTTGAGCCGCGCCTTTGAGGCCGAAAGGCATCCGCAAAAATTCAAAAAGACCAAAGGGAGTTATTACAGCTGTTTTAGGAATGTCCTCTGCTCGAACTGGGACTTGATGATAGCCGCGGACCAGGTCTATTTTTGAAAAAATGCACGCACCCGCCAGATGTAGTGAAAAATCTTGAATGTGAGGAATTGGGTAGCGGTCATGCGCTGTCGCATTGTTTAATCTGCGGTAATCGCCGCGCGGTCTCCAAGAACCGTCGGATTTCGGGACCATGTGAAGTGGTGACGCCCAGGGGCTTTTCGAGCGCCTGATAATGCCTAATTTTTCAAGGGTGGTAAACTCGTCCCGAGCTATGGCGAGCTTGGTCGCGTCTAAGCGCCGAGCTTTGGCGAATACGGGTGGGCCCGTTGTGGGAATAAAGTGTTCGACCCCGTGTTTAGCCACTGTGGCTGAGAATTTGGGAATTGTGAGTGCTGGAAATTGGGTGAGGAGTTGATCAAACTTACCTCCTGCTGTGGTGACGCTGGCTTGCATGGGTGGTGGAGAAACTCGAGCTGAGCAGGGAATAGAAGCAAAGGACAGTGCATTAACCAAGCGTCTGTTCGCTAGATCAACTAATAACCCATGTGCACACAAAAAATCTGCGCCCAACAAGTTAAAACTCACCGCCGCTACAACAAATGTCCATCTGTAGTTGCGGCCGTGGATGCGGAGGGGCAGGCTCTTTTCGCCAAAAGTGTCGATGATGGAGCCGTTGGCTGCCACCGCTCCATTGCCCTGGGTGCCCATGGCCCGATCTGCTTGAGAAGGCATGACAAAACTTAGTTGAGCTCCCGTGTCGATAAGGAACTGCTTGCCGGTGTGTCCGTCCGTCACATATAAAAGCTTGCTTTTTTCGCCAAGAACTGCCGCTGTTAACGGTTCTCGGCTTTGGCGTTTTCCCGAAATCGTGAATTTGCAGGGGGGAACGCATTTGTAAGCCTTCTCGGCGAAGCGGTGGTGGTAATAATAAATGTCGCTCCGTCTGTTACGTCTTGGCCGTGTCGCTGTCACCGCGGGCTGATTCTGCTCGGTGGTTTGTGGCTCCCCGTGGCTCCGGACATCAGCATTAAGGTCTGCGGATGCTGCTGTGGGTGTCTGTTCCTTGCAGGCGTTGACGAGCCGTTGAGCTTCGTGAGCCAGCGTGCGGAAGTCCTGCTGGTTGCTGCATCACATGTTGGCAAGCGTCCCTCTCATGTGTGGCGGCAGCGTACTGAGGAATATGAATTGGAAGAGGAAGTTGTCATTGTCCTCTTCTTTAAGTTGCAGCAAGTCCACCATGAGGGCCTTGGGTCTGCATCCTCTGTGGCCGTAGACCACCAGGATCCTCTCGGCTCTCTCCTCGGCTGAGGGGACGAAATTGGCCACGCTGGTCGCTTTCAGTTCTTTATATTTGTCCTGGGCCGGCGGCCGCTGGATTATGCTCCGTGCACATCTTGAAGTGGCGGCGTCGAGTTTGGCGACGATGTGATAGAACTTTGTATCATCAGCCGTGATGCCCGCAAGTGCAAACTGGGCTTCAGCTTGCTGAAACCACGAGGCGGGGTCTTCCTGCCAGAAGTCCGGCAGCTTGACAGTGACGGCGTTTGTGTGGACCGTCACTGATGTGTCCGCAGGGTGAGAGTGCCTTCCTTCGGCTCTCTCAGCGGCGCTGGTGCTCGGTTGAGCCCTCTTTATCACTTCTGCCGTGGGGAAACGTCGTCCATCTGTTCCCCTGTCTGCATGGGCGCCGGCTTCTGCCTGGGTCGCCACAGATGAGTCGATCGCGGGGGAACGCCTCTGGTCCATCCTCGCGTCAGTGTCACCAGTGTAGAAGAGCTTGAAATAACGAGGCGATGTGATTCATAAACCAAAGTTTATTATCAGCTCCTCTAACAAGTCTCATCTAGGTGCAGCAGCAGAAGAAGTGAGAGAGCGAACACCTTCGGCTCTACGAACTTATACTCGCACATAACAAAAGACATGCATATCAAAAGCTGACATCCCTCACTATCTTAATCCCCTCTTTTGTCTTCGTACCCCTCCACCTGGCCCTGGGAGGTCAGGGCGACCTATCTGGTCTCCACCGCAGTGCCTCGGATGCTCTTTGATCTTCACTGGCGGTTGAGACCTCTTTGTCCTGTTCTGAGGTGTGAAGTCGCTTTACATATGTAATCACCAAACATTCTCACATGCTTATACATATGTAGGTTATGGGATATATGATTAATATAGACCACAATATTTACTTTTTTTACTGGAATGAATGAATGAATGAATGAACAGGGAGTGTGTCTGTCTTACTTTTTACCACAAACTGTATGTTCAAGAGAGATGTTATGCCAGGAGGTGAATCGACTGGTGTGGCCTATCCACCTAATACAGCCTATCCCAAATCATTTGACAAAACAGTCGACAGAGTTTTACATTGCAGCTCAGTTGTTAAGCCAGTTTATCCAATGATATCCTCCTCTTCCTTCTAAAATAACTGACTGGGCATCAGCTATAATTATTGTCTGGCTTAATGCCAAGCAGCATTACTATCGCATGCCTTTTCACTCATGCGTATGCTCAGTGCAGAAGCCATCTTAACCAAGCTGTCTCGATCAGAGTTCACCTTAGATTATTCATCTCTGTGCATTAAAGGGGAGGGCAGGATGCTTTGGATTGAACTCCCCAAAACACACCTCTGAATAATTAGACCAGCTTCTTTGTGCTTTTTGCCCACCGCAGAGACCATTTTCTTCCTTCCATGATAACAAAATGGACTTGGACACACCCATGACTGTGCTCTGTGACTCAAACAATAAACTGTAGACTAAGCGGTCAAAATAGGGCCCTTACTATGTATGCTTGAATGGTTTTAATGCTGAAAATCAGTTTGCACTGTTCTTATGTCTGTGGTTCCCCATATTTTTAAAATGGATAAGATTTGAAATGCTACCATGTGTGGCCAGCCTAAAGTACCCGAGTGTGGTTAGTGAGGAAGATAGTAACTTCCTCACTAAGCTTGGTTAGAACTGACTTTTATAGTATCAGGTACTGTGGTTTTGGTATGGCTTGGCAATAAATTCATTTTAAACAGAATTCAAAATTCAAATTTAAAATAATTTGTTTGGACAGTGTCAAAAAATGAAAAATTTCGCTTTCACTAGAGTAAATACAGATGTCTCCAGCTCTAACCTACTCCCCCACCCATCTCTCTCCAACACAAACCCATTACATCAGGTTTGTGTTGAAATAAATTTTCATTTTTCTATCTATAAATCTATCTATAATCTATATAATCTATCTCTAAATGCAAGGAATCTCTGACTGTGTGTACTGTGTGTGTGTGTGTGTGTGTGTGTCTGTCTGTCTGTCTGTCTGTCTGTCTGTCTGTTCCTCACATATCTCTCAAACCGTTCATCAGACTGGCCTCGGATTTTATAAGTGCTTTACTGAGGTTATGAGCATGTGCATCCCTTAGGATGGAGTTGTTTAGTCAAAATATGTAATTTTAATAATAAAATAATAAAAGTTTCATCATTGCTCTCTTCTCATGCTCTGGCTTCTAGAGGTGTGGGTGGGGTTTTGGATTGACTCCGTACTGATTGGATAATACAGGTACATCTCAAAAAGTACAATATCATTAAGAAGTTCAATATTGTTTCACTCATTTCAGAAAAGTGAAACCCATATATTATATAGATTCATTACACATAGAGTGAAATATTTCAAGCCTTTATTTTTTTGAAATTTTGATGATTATGGATTACAGATAATGAAAACCCAAAATTCAGTGTCTCAGAAAATTAGAATATTACATAGGATCAGTATAAAAAAAGGATATTTTAAACAGAAATGTCAGGCTTCTGAAAAGTATGTTCATTTCTATGCACTCAATACTTGGTTGGGCCTCATTTTGCATGAATTACTGCATCAATGCGGCATGGCATGGAGGCGATCTGCCTGTGGCACTGCTCAGATGTAATGGAAGCCCAGGTTGCTTTGATAGCGGCCTTCAGGTCATCCTCATTGTTTGGTCTGGTGTCTCCCATGTTCCTCTTGACAATACCCCATAGATTCTCTGTGGGGTTCAGGTCAGGCAAGTTTGCTGGCCAATCAAGCACAGTGATACCATGGTCACTGAACCAGCTTTTAGTACTTTTGGCAGTGTTGGCAGGTGCCAAGTCCTGCTGGAAAATTAAATCAGCATCTCCATAAAGCTTGTCAGCAGAAGGAAGCATGAAGTGCTCTAAAATGTCCTGGTAGATGGCTGTGTTGACTGTGGACTTCAGAAAACACAGTGGACAAACACCAGCATGGCAGCCCAAATCATCACTGACTGTGGAAACTTCACACTGGATTTCAAGCAACATGGATTCTGTGCCTCTCCACTCTTCCTCCAGACTCTGGGACCTTGATTTCCAAATGACATGCAAAATTTACTTTCATCTTAAAAGAGGACTTTGGACCACTGAGCAACAGTCCAGTTCTTTTTCTCCACAGCCCAGGTAAAACGCTTCTGACGTTGTCTCTGTTTCAGGAGTGGCTTGACACGAGGAATGTGACATTTGTAGCCCATGTCTAGGATTCGTCTGTGTGTAGTGGCTCTTGATGCACTGACTCCAGCCTCAGTCCACTCCTTGTGAAGCTCCCCCAAATTCTTGAATGGATTTTGCTTGACAATCCTCTCAAGGCTGCGGTTATCCCTTTTGCTGGTGCACCTTTTCCTACCACAGTTTTTCCTTCCACTCAACTTTCTACGAATATGCTTGGAGACAGCACTTTGTGAACAACCAGCTTCTTTAGCAATGACTTTTTGTGTCTTACCCTCCTTT
Source organism: Pholidichthys leucotaenia (assembly GCA_020510985.1). Lineage (NCBI taxonomy): Eukaryota > Metazoa > Chordata > Actinopteri > Cichliformes > Pholidichthyidae > Pholidichthys > Pholidichthys leucotaenia. Next base: position 226,580,709 of record CM035836.1, read on the forward strand.
TGAAGGGTGTCAATGACTGTCTTCTGGACATCTGTCAAGTCAGCAGTCTTCCCCATGATTGTACAGCCTACTGATCCAGACTGAGAGACCATTTAAAGGCTCAGGAAACATTTGCAGGTGTTTTGAGTTAATTAGCTGATTAGGGTGTGACACCATGACTTTCCAATAATGAACTTTTTCACAATATTCTAATTTTCTGAGACACTGAATTTTGGGTTTTCATTATCTGTAAGCCATAATCATCAAAATTTCAAAAAATAAAGGCTTGAAATATTTCACTCTGTGTAATGAATCTATATAATATATGGGTTTCACTTTCTGAAATGAGTGACATAAAATATTGAACTTTTTCATGATATTCTATTTTTTTGAGATGTACCTGTATGCGGCATCACAGCATCAGTAACCACAGCACTCTGTGAGCAAAACAAGGACATGAAAAGTGATAAATTTGACTCGAAAAAGATAATACTAAAAATATTTAATGCTTAAAAAATTACACCATAAAGTTGCCGTGAATGCGTAGATCTAAAGGATAATTTGGCATATGTGGAGAACACCAGGTGCGCAGGGGGCCGGCACTGGTGGGGACCCGTGGTGCTGCAAAGGACAGTGGTGGTATTAGATGAAGCAGCAGCTGAGACTTCCATTAACTGGATGGTCTGGGCTTTGCTCCCTGTGAAGGACTGCAGTCTGCCGGTTCAGCTGCTGCTTCTCCGACATGGTGTCCAACGGGGCAGACATTGATCCTTTGCGGGGAGGTACGCCCAGCTTTCCTGGTCATTGGTAGACAGGAGTCCCGACTGCTGCTTCACCCGTGTGGTACCACTGTCCTTTGCAGGACTGCGAGTACCCCCTCCCGCACGTTTTTTTTTTTTTTTTTTACAAAAGCAGATAACTCCACAGGGTAAATCAGCACTTGGTGTTTGGGTCACATGACTCATCTTGGCTGCCTTCCTGGTCTGCTCGCTCTGACTGATTTCCCTGGCTCTGTTCAGAATGTTCACTCATTCCCTCCCTAATCGCTATATAGTGAATTCAGATATAGTGGACTATACAGTAAACTCAATATAACAATAAAATTAACCGCTTTCAGACACTACCGGGCTTGTTTTCGCGGCACGGTTAGTGACATCATCACGTGAGAGTAAAATGTAACAGACTAATGGTGGTAAAAATAAATGAATACCTGCGTGTAATTTGTCGTAAATATGTGTTAAATCAAATTGTTTTTGCTGAATTATTAAGTATAAATGCCTTAAGGTAGTTTATGTTGTGATGTGATGTGAAGCTCTTCTCTCACTGCTCCACTGGCTGCACTTTCACTATATAGGACACTATGGGGAAGGAGTTTCTTTTTTTCCAGCCTTATTTCTTTTCTTTTTATACTGTGCACACCAATGAAGACAGAGAAACGCCATTTCAGTTCTCCTGTATGTCCTGTACATATAGTAGTATTGACAATAAAATCTTTGAATCTTGAATTATAGCTTTATTATAGCTATATTATACCATTTTTCTGAGTGGATATGCCTAAATCAGTGTGTCAATCATACTACATTGATGCTTACAGACATTCAAGTATGTTCCAGATAAAATAGCGTGGCTTCAGGACTTGTCTGTTTTTGCAAAAAAAAGTACTAATAAATTGCCAAAAAGTAACAATGAGTTGATGTTTGTTTTTTGCTTTATTATGTCTGAGATACTCATATTTCAAGTGGCCATGTCTTAGAAGCTGATTTGGAAATGCTAACACCTATAAACCTACAGATGAAAAAGTGGTTTTTCTCATATTGAACTCAACTGGACTTATCTGTTTTTGCAGAAGAACTCTTCACATATAAACTAAAACAATTATAATGGTGACTGAACAACTCCCAGTCCCCAAGGTGCAAGATACAGCACTTATGAATATCAGTCATAAAAGATCACACAAGTAAGTTTGGCAAACAAATAAACAAGGGTTCTTAATCAGCCGCTAATAGTTGATGTCCCATTCATTTTCAATAACTCTGCAATTAATATTCATACAGTCAAATAAATCTTAGTGGCCTTCAGTCCCTTTCACACTGGTCAAAGTCTAACACGTGAGTGCCTACATATAGGTCACACCTCTTTATTCCACTTTCAAACACAGCCTACATTTGGGCCTGGAAAGCATGATTATCCCACCTGTTTCAGACAGGAATATTTGCTTTCTATGGGCACGCTCTAGTTTTACAGAAGTAACTTAATTCATGCAGCTTCAAAATGATAGAAGAACACTTTAGTTATATTAACACTTTATTAATTGGATAGTTGCAGGTTATTCTTTGCTCAAACCTTTTAAAAACAGTTTGTTTTGATTAAAGTCAAGTTTGCATTTTATTCCCAATAGGGAATCATGTGCTTTTGTGTTTGTTTGAAATGAAAAAGAATGGATTTGAAATAATTCCTTGTCTTTTGTAATTAAAAAAAAAAACATATTAACCCCTTGACGCCTGTTGTCGCGAATTCACATCAAACCGCTTCCGCTCCAAATGCAACCAAAATACCGTCTGTATTCCTCCACTTCCGGTTGGAGCACTTCCAACACATACCTAGGAACATTTTGCAAGCATTAGTTTCTCGTAGGAACGGTCAGAGACGGAGTACCATCCATTTCCTGATTGCTAGGGTTAGGGTTAGGGTTAGGGTTATAGTTTGGCAGTCATGAGAGCTGAAAATACTGAAAATAACTTTGTTGCATAAATAAAAGACTCTTCATACTTGAGATGGGAACAGGTGCTTTTTTACCATTTTTTTTTTTTACCATAGATGCTTGTTGTCACTAATTTGCATCATACCTAAAATTGTATCTATTTTATGTGCTATAGTCAAATTAACTTTCTCAACTTAATTTAGCATCTACTTGAAAACAAAAACACAAGTGATTTTTTTTTTCATAATTGGAAATAAATTCAGGCGTCAAGGGGTTAATATTGAAAATCAGTTGTGGTATAAAAAAGCCATGTTGCCTAGCTCTAATTTTTGGGCTGTAGAAGTCAAATAAACAGAAAAGGTCACAGTCTTGCTCAGCAAGAGTTATTAAGAAGGACAGCATTTTGTGACCTGTCAGATTTTATATCATATGATCAGATGAAAGAGACAAAAACAAACCAAACTTTGGGCTCACCACATTCCATCTTCCATACTTAAGGCTTATGCATTTTCTGCTGATACTGCGAATATGTAATGAAATGCTGGAGCTCCAAATGACTAGCATGAGGAATTCATCAAAAAAGGACAATTTGAGACACGTATTATGGGTCGGGTTAAGTGAATGATAAAGCCACTGGAAAGTTTGTGTGGGTGGACAGATAGATAACAACAAAACAGCGGGAAGAGTGCGTGTGCAGAGAGGTGAGGTGGCGGTGCTGTGCTAGAGGAGGGAGCGCACGGCTGAAAGGTGAAGTGGCTTTCTTCTCTTGGCAGTGTTGAAGAGGAGGGGAGAAGAGCAGGAAAGAGCTGGAGGTGGTTGCGAGAGCACACGCACTGACTGATTCAATTAACACCACACAGAAGAAACAAATATGCTGCTGCCTCGTTATAGCTTTGGAAAAGTATGACCTCCCACGGTGCATTTTTTTTTTTTTTTTAAAGCTGCGTCTGATATAACAGGAGATTTCTAACAGGCTTCTAACAGATTTCTAACACTTTTAACTGCAGTCCTTTCTGGAAGTAACAGTAGATTAATATTCAACACTAACATATTTACATATTAATGCAGTACATTGATATATTAGAGAAGGAATCACAAATGAATCAGTTTTTTAGCTTCAAGAATTTACTCATGGTTTTATAATTTTTTGCAAAGTAGAAGCCCTTCTTTCACTGATATAGACTGTGACTATAATAAACTATTTAACAGATTTTGGCTAATTCATTTGCTACTTTATTAGTCCCTTTTGTTCCCCATAGGAATATTTTTAAGCCAGAGATCCAGCGTCTGTATCACGGTGAATATAAATGTCATGATGCTGAGCACGGTGGGAGAAGCGTGCTCATGCTTTGTTATTCTAGTTATTTTCTGTACTTTTCCCACCAGTTTTATCATTGTATTTGTGTATTGTTTTGTTTGTGTGATATTCTGAGTTTGGCCTTTGTCCCTGTTTGTTTTGAGTTGTCCCGTTATCATAATCTTGGTTTGGTTATTCTTGTTTATTTAATGTGTGTATTAATGAATCATTTTGTATTTCAAATTACATCTCTCTGTGTTTTGATGCCTTTTGCTTTCAGTTCTCCTTGGTAACATCAGTATTTATTAGTATTGTATTATTAGCATCTCTTGGTTTTGTATTTCTTCTTGTCCTCACCTTGGTGGTTTGTTATTATTAACTCCTTGTGTATTATTTGGTTCGAATCTCATTTTGTAATTATTTCATATTTATAGTTAGTTACTTTTGACATTAATCTACTTGTGCTTTAATTTTGATAATGTTCTTTGTTTACTTCCTTTTCAAGCTCAGTTCGTGGTCTGTCACAGCTGTTATTATTTGAGTTCATTTTCCTCGCTCTTGTTACTCACACCTGTTTATCATTTGGTTAATCATTCTTTGTCCTATTTAAGGGACGCCATTCCACAGCTCAGTACAGCATCCTTCACTTGGTTCCCAGACGTGAGTTCCACGTCTTATCATTGTGCTTTCTGTATCCTAGCGTGTGTTCCACGTCGTGGCCGCTTTGTGCCATTGGACCTTGTGTTATCCTGCCTTTGAATCCTGTCTCCTAAGTTTCTGTTTCTGTTTGGACTTTTGCGTTTTTTATTATTAAATGTTTGCAACTCCCAGCCAATGTTTGGATCTCCCTTCCTGCCTGAAGGGCAATTCATGACAATAAAAGGTGTACACACGTGTTAAAATACCAGATTTTTATGATTTTTAAAAAAGAGGCCATAATAATTCCAAAACTTTTCCCACCTTTTTCAACTGGAAAACAGTTGCAAGGAGCAGTAAGCAAATATTGTCAAGATATAATACAATGATAGACTGAACGCTGTATTAAAAGGTGCTCCAACAGTTTAGTTTATTAGGTTAAAATTTCTTCCTAAGAGATTTGTTTTGAGATTACGGGCGGTGCGGTGGAGCAGTGGTTAGCACTGCGGCAGCACAGCAACTCACCCTTGGCCATGGGATCCCTGGTTCGATCCCAGCCCCGGACCAACAGTGATCTGTGTGGAGTTTGCATGTTCTCCCCGTGTCCGCGTGGGTTTACTCCGGGATTTCTCCGGTTTCCCCCCACAGGCCAAAAACATGCAAGTTAGGTTAATTGGAGACTCTAAAGTGGCCCTAGGTGTGAATGTGTGTGTGAATGGTAAAGGGATAGCGCCGTACTGTGGCTGCTTCATCCATCCAGGTGGATGCCCTCAATTTCCCCTCTGGGGATCAATAAAGTATACAAAAAAAAAAAAAATATTGATATTGTGGTCTCATTTTTTTATATGACCAAAACATGGCATTCTAATAGCGGTGTGTACACTAATATCCACTGTATATTCTCTGTATACAATTATTTATAAACTTTAGAATTTTGACCACCTTTTCTTTTGCATGTTTTAAAGAACACTTCCAGTTTTGTTTTTTTTTTTGCGTGTGTGTTTCTAGAATGACATTATACCATATATATTCTCAGTCAAACATCTTAAAAGAGATGGATGGATTATTCTGCAACTAAAATTTAGGCTGGCAACGGGAATCGGCTCACTCCCACTTTCTTTCTTGTGCAGCTTTGATTATGGCAGTTAAAAACAAAATCAGTTTGAGTGAAGTATATTGCATGTAATATATTACATTTCAAAGCTCTGAATAGGCCTACCTCATGCGGATCAGTGATTTGCCGAGTGAGGTTGTCACGATAAATACATGGAAAATAAGAATCTAGATGTATGCTGCTATCAAGCTCCAGCCTGGAGTAGAAAACAGCTTTTGAATATTTGAATTTTACTGTCTTTACAAGTTTAATAAAAGGTAAATATTGGACTGTCTCCGATGAAGTGCCTAATGCTGCTTACTGCAGGGTATGTTGGTGTGGACTTCACCGCGACTCTCAGTTGCTGTCTCTATATTCAGGGGCTGCATCCTCCACAGTGTGCCTTTCTACACCACTTCTATTAGACCAGTTATTACATCACTATGCGACATCGAAAGCTGAAGGAGACAGGCAGACCAATGTGGCTGAGCCCTTCCGGTGCCTATAGGCAGAAACTGAGCCACAAGGCTCTTGCTGTCGATCCCCTCCTCCAGTCCTGGCTCCAGGGTGGATCCCCGGTAACCCCACACCGGGTGGGGTACACTGAATCCTTGAGTTTTGAGCGATCACGGGAATTGATTGGACCACTCTTTTGGTCTTTCCCTTCACCCAGGACCTGTTTGTCTTGGGAGACCATACCAAGGGTCAATTGCCCCTGAGAATATAGCTCCTGGGATCACGAGGGCACGCAAACGACCCCACCATGACAAGGTGGCGAGCCATGGGGAAAGTTCTATCATTTTCTTTTTTTCCCTCTCATTTGTTTCTGAGGGCCATAGTCTGTGAACCTGCAGGAACATCAGTCTGCTGTAAGAGGAGGTATGGAGAGAATAAGCTGGACTCAAGATTTATAAAAAAAAACAAAAACAGATTTTTGGCAGAAATGACTGGATAAATACTTTTATTGACTGATTTTATTTATAACTTACATTGGAAATTATAACAAGCTGGATAAGAATATTACATGTTTAATATGAAACTACTAGCTCATCTTAGTTAATTAGAATATTGTGAAAAAGTTCATTTTTTTGTAAGATAATTCCAAATAAATCACTCAGAGGCTTATTACATACAGATGGAAACATTTCAAACCTGATTTATTATTGGTGATTATGGTTGTTGTTTTTGAAATTAAATTACAAATCATGATTTTCTAATTTACTGAGATGCATCAGTCCAACTTACATGAAAGGTGAACATGGAAGTAGGTCTACTGATGCCAAGAATCACTGAGGGTCATTGTCCTACTTTACAGGACTGTTGTCTGTCATAAACCGGGCGAACAGAAGACATCAAGCGCAGGCTGTGAGTTTGCACAATTTAATAATAAACAACACACAAGCACAAAAATACAGAACAACACAAAACTAAGACTAAGAAAGGATACTACGAACTCGCAGCGAAGGCTGGACTTACGACTAGGCAGATGCTACAAATTTCCAGCGGAGGCTGGACATACAATACGGAGACGGAGAATGTCCGAAGGATAATAGCAGATGGGGATTCCATCCGCGAATGGGGAGAGACATAGAACTAACATCTAACCATAAGACCACTTACGAGGAGAAAGCCTCGCAGCAGGTCTTCAGTAGGAACAGGGAAAATGGTACAATGAGTGACAGGTGTGGGAGATATGAGTGAGAGCAATCAAGATAGCTGATGACAGCCGTCAAAGCCCGTGAACCAGTCTTGACAGACGGAAGTGAACAAACAGTCTAAATGAAGCACAACCTGTGATGAAAGGAAATCAATGACCACTACATGGGCAGGAATGCACCGAAGGGAGGAACTGGGGATAGCTCATAATACAAGACTAAAACGGGAGGCCAACAAAAGAGGACAGCTGTAAACAGTAGGATAAATACAAGCTAATACAGAAGTACGTAAAACCCAAACCAGGATAAAATAACTAGGAACTAAGATAGAAACAAAAGGACAACTCAGATAACAGAATACCACAGCCCATACAGAAATACAAAATAACCCTGAAAAGAAGAAAATACAAAACTTAATTGGAAACAACTGAAACGTGCACCCGGTGGGACCCCCCCCCCCCCATGCTCCATTTCATGACAGTTGTCTGGTTTGCAAAATTAAAAACTAAATGTCAAGAACTGATACAAGGTATAACATCTAACTATTTAGCTACAAAATGGTAAATGTTCTTAACCCCTTGCACTCTGGTCAATTTCCCTAAAAACGCCTAAAAATAACGTACCCAAAGTAAATCAAAAGCTGTTCTTCAACCCTTTGCAGCATCTTCATGGGGTTGGTCTCATTTAAAAGAAAACACTTTGAAATTTTTGGCAAAACAGTCATAATCTCTCTAAGTGCTCCTGCCACTGAGTAACAGTCATCTAAACATACTGAACTTGAAGAAAATAAATTTCGCCTGGGTGTTTTTTTGGATACAAATGCTTGCAAATAACACACAGCTGTCAGATCCGGGCTAGAAAATGCAACAGAAATGTAGAACCAAGTGTTATCCAGCTGAGGTCAAAATTTTGCAACAATACCACAAAAAATGAATATATTACACAGCTTTTTTGTCAGGTTGTTCCCAGGCGTTTTTGAACTGTGCCAAATTGTGCCAAATGGCACAGTTTGGAAAAACGTCTGTAACTTTTGAATGATTCAATATAGAAGCTTGATCTTGGGCTCTAATGAAAGGTGACACTCAGGGCTGTGTGTGTGTGTGTGGGGGGGGGGGTTGTTTTTTCATTCACGAATGGATGAATGAACAAACAAGCCCCCCCACACAAAGAAGCATGCCACGTAAAAAATGTGTGGCTTTTTTTTTCACAAGAAAAAATAACCTACAGTGCAATAAAAATTATACTAAAATATCTGTAATGTAGAAGATAACAACTCCCCCCCCCGCTACAGAGGATGGACATCACCCATCACTACATGACGGACCGCGGTGATGGGGCGCCGCGGTCTACTATGCACAGTTGTACTAAAATATCTGCAATCCGCTACAGAAGAGTAGCGGGGGGGGGGGGCGTTCACGGTCCGGACGTGGTCCGTCATGTGGCGATAACGCACAGTTGTAATTTACCGATCGGTCAAAAGTAATTTTGATTGCAATTTTCAGGGATAAAGAATAATTTAGCTTATAACACTTACCTGTCCACAACAGCAAAGTTGCTGGCGAACTTCTCTTCCTCATTGTCAGACGAACATGACGCTGGTCCGCTTGTTACGACTCGTGGTTCTGGTCACGCGACCCGGTCAAACCATGATTCCATTATTGCGGTTTTGCGCTTCCATGATTGCGGTTTTGGCGAACGATTTTTCAAAACAAATAAGAACAGTAGTAAGAAAAAAAGAATGGCGAACGCGTGTGTGTCACCCAGCGGCTTACACAAAACAGATTTTACGCACGGGACGTACGCTTTCAATTGTCGAACTTCTCTGCTTCAATTGGCTCGCTGCATTTGCAGCCGTTGGTAGGCGGGTCCTTCTTGCTAGGTTTTCAGTCATTGGTTCTTCAATGTTTCAGAAACCCAATTCAAGGCTCTTATTAGTCGAATGAGAGGTCAATCAAATCTAAACCAATCAAAGCACTCCTTTGGCTTTCTGTTCGCGGCTGTGTCTGTAGTGGAAGAACGGAAATGCAGCTTTTTTTTTTTTTTCAGTGCGCTCTGAGACACACAGTGTGCGTCCTAGTGCGCACTAGGACGCAGAGACGTGACCGCCCGCGGTATCCCGTAGTGCAAGAGGTTAAATCATAACAGTAAATATTTTCCACTGGTCATGTAATGAAGAATATATTTTATCATTCAGTTTTATTGATTTATAAAATAATTATAACTATGTTCTTAACTATGTTCTTAACTATGTTCTTAACTATGTTCTTAACTATAACTATTATAACTATTATAACTATTATAACTAAATATAAATAACTATGGAACACATCATAGAGGTTTGCCCACTCCAAAGACTGGAAGGAGGATTACACACCCTCCATACAGCAAACCAGGAGGCAACTGCTTGGCTTAAGGACTTTGCATTCGCTAAATAAATAAATAAAATAATTAAACATAATTTATGTATTTTGTTGTTTAATTTGCCGTAATTCAACTGTTGTTTACTTGCTGATTCTAGCATGAGTTAAAAGTCTGATTTTTATCTTGTCATTGGCCTCTCTGAGTCTACTGAAGCTTCCTCAGTAAAAGGTAAAGCAAAAACAACAATAAAAAAAAGAAAAAGAAAATTCCATCTCTGTAAAATTGTTAGCAAAAAAAAACAAAAAAAAAATCTCTCAACTGATGCTGTCATGGTTGCTAAGTGACGGCGGTAATGTGTGGTTAGTGCACTAGCCAAAATGGTGGCCACTTTGAGCGCTGAAGTGAAGATGGTGTTGATGCATCTGACAGACAGTTCATCCGGGTTGCTGTCGGCTGGCAACACCTGTGGGTTGAGTGATAACGCAGGCTGTGGCGATAATGGCAAAAAACTGATGGCAAGACAACAGCCTAATCTGTATAGACTCTGTCTGCATGATCCAAAGACTAGACCTTCTCATTTAACAGCCATATATCAGCCTTTAGATGCAGCCTAATCGACCTTTGATGGTCTGGCCTCATATCTAGGACGTAACCCCTAAACTGAGGCACAGCCAGTGTGTATCTCCATGCCCATGTCCACATTATTTTGATTACAGATGCAGAAATACAGTGGTGTGAAAAAGTGATTGCCCCCTCCTACACTCAGGGGTCAATTTCCCTAAAAACGCCTAAAAATAACATGCCCAAAATTAATCAAAAGTTGTTCTTCAACCCTTTGCAGTAACTTCATGGGGTTGGTCTCATTTAAAAGAAAATACTCTGATTTTTTGGCAAAATAGTCAGAATCCCTCTAAGTGTTTCTGCCACTGAGTAACAATGTTTTAAACATACTGAGTTTGAAGAAAATAAAGCTCTCCTGGGTGTTTTTTTGTGTTTTTTTTTAGATAAAAATGCTTGCAAATAACATACAGTTGTTTGATACTGGCTGGAAAACACAAAAGGAATGTAGAACCAAGTGTTATCAAGTTCAGGTCAAAATTTTATAACAATACCACAAGAAATTAAGATATTACACATGTTTTTTCTCAGGTTGTAACCAGACATTTATGAACTGTGCCAAACTGTGCCATTTGGCACATTTCACCTGTCACCTTGGAAAAACGTCTATAACTTTTGAATGCTCCAACATAGGTCAAGTGCACCTCTGATCAAGTGAGCACCCCGAGTGGACCCTGGAATCCAGTCTGTACATGCACAAGTACATTTTGAATCCAGTGATTTATAAATGCGAAGAAGGAGAACAACAAGAATGTGTGTGAAGTTGTTGGACAGACTTTTCCCGGTCACTAAGAAGTGTAAAAAAAAAAAAAAAAAAATATATATATATATGTATGTATGTAAGATGATGACAAAGCTGACATTATTAGATTTCTCTGCAACACCCACACAAACAAACAACCCTCCCACCCCCTCGCTACAGAGGAACACACCACACAAAAAATGCGTGGCCATGCGAGACTTGTGATAACAGATCGGTCAAAAGTTATTTTTATTACTATTTTTATATTTTTATCTGTAAAGAATAATTTACATTACATGATGAACGTTGGCGAACATGTCCGCTCATCTCTGTTGCATTCCTCATGGTCAGACAAGCTGCCAATTTCTCATTGTTTACCCGACCCGGTCAAGCGACCTATGCGTTCGTCCGTGCTATTTAGGTTTACTTTGTGAAACATTTTTCAAAACAAGTGAGTAAAATAGTAGCTAATGCTAGCTTTATGCACATGTCGGACTCTGTTCCTCACCCAAGTCACTCCAGCTGGCAAAAGGATTTATGCATGACAATGTATCGGTTTATCAAGCAATGTGAAAAAGGAACCCCCCTTCATGTCCAGTACCACTGAATTCAGAAATCAGTTGGCTAAATGACACACCCATCATCATGATACTCAGCTACAGTTGGTTTGTTGTATTTGCGGTAGTTGGTAGGCAGGTCCTTCTGGCTAGGTTTTACGTCATTGGTTATTGAAGGCTGTAAAAACCCAAATTGAGGCTCTTATGGGTCGAATGACATATCAGTCAAATTTAAACCAATAGGAAACTCCTTTGCCTTCCTGTTTACAGCTGGATCTGTACCGGAAGACCGGAAATACAGGATTTTTTTCATTGTGCACTGAGACGTGCGTAATATGCCCGCCCCCGGGCATCCCTGAGTGTGAAAGGTTAACTGTGGTTTATCACACCTTTGGAAAGCTGAGTTCAATTTCTCTAGCCACACCCAGGCCTGATTACTGCCACACCTGTTCTCGATCAAGAAATCACTTAAATAGGATCTGTCTGACGAAGTGAAGTAGACCAAAAGATCCTCAAATGTTAGACATCATGCTGCGAGCCAAAGAAATTCAGGGACAAATGAGAAACAAAGTAATTGAGCTCTATCAGTCTGGAATAGGTTATAAAGCCATTTCTAAAGCTTTGGGACTCCAGTGAACCACAGTGAGAGCCATTATCCACAAATGGTGAAAACATGGAAAAGTGCTGAACCTTCCCGGGAGTGGCTGTCGAACCAAAATTACCCCAAGAGCGCAGCGACAACTTATCCAAGAGATCAGAAAAGACCCTACAACAACATCCAAAGAACTGCAGGCCTCACTTGCCTCAGTTGAGGTCAGTGTTCATGACTCCACCATTTCCACTCACTTCCGGCTCTGAGAGAGAGTAGACGCTTTTCTAATCCTCTCTTTTCCTTTCTGATCCCAGCTTGCAATGTTGCGTTTTTGTCTGTGTTTAGTCGCTCTTCTGCTGAATCTTAATCTAAATGGAAATTATGGATCTGGAAAGCGGCTTAACTGTGATTGTCACCACTTCAAAAGAAGATCGGGTCAGGAGGAACCCAACAAGGAGACTCATGGACATTGGAATTCATGCGTCTGCGGAGATTTGGCAGGAAACATTATTGGTTATGATCTCAGGACTTCTATTTTTGGCTGTGAAGTTCCCTGATGTATCAGAAATTGAAGGAAGGTGAGAGAGTTGATCAAAGCGGACCCGGCATGCTCCTTCATCAAATTCGACCAGTTGGGGAGGGCACGAGTAGAGGCAAATGGTGAACTGAATGACAGTGATTCAGCGGAGGAATACATCTGGAGCCCTGTGCTCTCCATGGAATGGAATGCCTGTATATTAATATTAAAATTATGAAGCACAAGCGCATGAGAGAGGAAAATTCTATTCTCCGTGGGCTCTGAGCTGTGTAGATTTGACCTTGTTTTGATGCCCTGTTTATATTCCTCCTCGATGAGATAAGCAGAAGTGGCGGCTGCTAACCCAAACAATCGACAGACAGCTGCTGTTGTTTCAGCGGATGAACTTCTCAAGGACAGTCCATGTGCCTTCATCTACAAGCGAAGAGATAGACTCCGGACTTGTTTATAAGTCACATGATTATAACATCTATCCACTGCCTGGAGGCGCCCTCTGCTGTTCACTAGCAACTGTCACACCTACACTACACAAATGCATACAACATTACACGAACTGACACATATATACTGACTCATACATACACTGCCTCTCTCAACTCTTGTTTGTGTGATCTATATTGTCTGCTAATTGTGCATAGAGGGTTTTTTCTGTGTAGTCAAAATTTGGCTCATTTGGGCTTTATATGAGCTTATACGAGCATTATTCTGATTAACTATGTTTTTTTCTCTCTCCTATTGTGTTTTCCTCCCCCTCCCTTCCCCTCTTTACCCCCACTGTATGACAGGCTCCTTGCATGGCTGCCGCGTCATTAGATGCGCCTAACGTGCGCGTCCAATGTCAAGTCAAATTCCTCGTATGTTTACTTGTAAATATACTTGGCAATAAAGCTGATTCTGATTCTGATAAGAAAGAGACTGGGCAAAAATGGCCTGCATGGCAGAGTTCCAAGACAAAAACCACAGCTGAGCGAAAAGAACATGAAGGCTCGTCTCAGTTTTGCCAGAAAACATCTTGATGAGCCCCAAGACTTTTGGGAAAATACGCTGTGGACTGATGAGACAAAAGTTGAACTTTTTGGAAGGTGTGTGTTCCATTACATCTGGCGAAAAAGTAACAAATTTCAGAAGAACATTATGCCAGCAACAAAATATGGTGGTGGTAGCGTGATGGTTTCGGGCTGTTTTGCTGCTTTAAGTACTGGAAGAATTGCAGTGGTAGATGGGACCATGAATTCTGCTGTCTACCAAAAAATCCTGAAGGAGTATGTCCAGCCATCTGTTTGTGATCTCAAGCTGAAGCGCACTTGGGTTCTGCAGCAGGACAAGGATCCAAAACACACCAGCAAGTCCACCTCTGAATGACTTAAGAAAAACAAAATGAAGACTTTGGAGTGGCCTAGTCAAAGTCCTGACCTGAATCCGATTGAGATACTGTGTCATGACCTTAAAAAGGCATTTCCTGCTCGAAAACCCTCCAGTGTGGCTGAATTATAACAATTCTGCAAAGATGAGTGGGCCAAAATTCCTCCACAGTGCTGTAAAAGACTCATTGCCAGTTATCATCAATGCTTGATTGCAGTTGTTGCTGCTAAGGGTGGCCCAACCAGTTATTAGGTTTAAGGGGCAATCACTTTTTCACACAGGGCCGTGTAGGTTTGGATTTTTTTTTTCTCCCTTAATAATAAACACCTTCATTTAAAAATTGCATTTTGTGTTTACTTGTGTTATCTAAGTCTAATATTTAAATTTGTTTGATGGTAAATGGTATTCACTTATATAGCGCTTTTATTCTCATCTCTTGATGACCAAAGCACTTTACAGATCCTGCTATCCACCCATTCACACACTGATGGTGGCATGCTGCCTAACATGGCGCTTCCAGACCCACCAGGAGCAAATGGGGGTGAAGTGTCTTGTCCAGAGACACAACAGCAGGATATCTGGGGAGAGTGGGATTCGAACCACCAACCATGTGGTTATTGGACAACCTGCTCTACCTCCTGAGCGGCAGTCCATGGGAACTGCCATTCAGATCATCACTGCCATTGATGATCTGAAACGTTTAAGTTCAATTCAATTCAATTCAACTTTATTTATATAGCGCCATTTCACAACAACAGTCATCTCATAGCACTATCAACTGTAGGGAGGACCCCCACAGTTGCAGAAAGACCCCAGCAATCAGGCGATCCCCTGTGAGCAAGCACTTGGCGACGGTGGAGAGGAAAAACTCCCTTTTAACAGGAAGAAACCTCCAGCAGAACCAGGCTCAGGGAGGGGCAGTCATCTGCTGCGACTGGCTGGGGGGTGAGGGGACAGAGAAGAAGAAAAGAACAGACAAACATGTGTGACAAACATACAAAAAAATGAAAAATCAGGAAGGGGGCAAACACTTTTTCACACCACTGTATAACTCTGGCATGCAACATTCATAGACTCGAGAGTGGTGGGAATGCAAAGTGGCAGACCATCTACATCTTAAGTCTTTCATATTGCCAAAGGCCCTTTTCATCTACTCATCCAGTTGAATGGAGGGACAGTATTTGGTTTGATTATGGTGTTGTTCATGGCTGAACATCTCTTGTGGGTTTTTTTTTTGTTTGTTTGTTTTTTTTGTTTGTTTCCTGTGGTAACTACTACTGCTATCCAGAAAAGAACTCTTGCAGCAGTAGTAATTACATAGAATTGAGCAAACTGATAAAACTAGTGGTAGTTGATATGACTCACTCACTGTTGGTGGGTATATAATCATTTTTCTTATCATGGATTATACAAAATTAAGGGCACGATTATGAGAATCAACAGTGCATTTTTGCACCATGCTCAACACCTTATGGTAGTGCTTTTGTTAGTTTTTTTTATGCTTTATGTCATGCCATTTACTTACCAGTAGACAGTGCATCGGCTTTGCACTGGGAGGAGGAGGCTCATTTCAAAGAAGTGTGGCAGCTTGCAATCTCATGCACATCAGTATTTCGGTACATTTTATGACAAATCACTTTTGATCAGGAAAAAGGAGGTCTGTCTTCATGAGCACATTGCTTAATGCTATTTCAGCACCATGTTTTGAAATCATGTTACTCCTCCTGACAGGAGCACATGAGGAAACAGCATGCTCTGGGATTTTCAGTTATTTTAATGGAGAGAGTTTTAACAGTTCTAATCTAATCACCCATCATTTTTATTACAATATGATTTTACATTTAATAGTTTTTTATTCCATCTACATTTTCATTTTAATTGCGGACTTACCATTTGATTATAGTCTATAGATTAGGCATTATTGTATAAATTTTCTAGGAGAATGAATGAATGAACATGACGCCTGTGTGCATTCCAGTGTGGATGTCATGCACGGGGGAGGTGTGGTGGGATGCTGTCAGTCTGAAGATTTTAAACAGCAAATCATTTCTGTGGCAAAGTATTCTGTTCACTAATCTGTTGTGTATTCAGTCATCATATCACATGATCATATCTCATCATGCTCGTTCATCCCAATTAATGAAAAACACATAGCCGTTGTTTTCTGCTAAATGAGAACAGTTAAATATGAACTATTTCAAGACAACAGAGTTTTTCACTGCACAGAGGAAAAAACAGTGCACGGGTTCACGATTCAGTTCTCTTCTGAATTTAACTACCGGACTGCAGCAGGACTAGTCTGCCCAACTGGGAAAAGAGCTGTCACCACAACCCCAGAAGAGCCAGCAGGTGCACGTAATATATTGATCATTATCTAAAGATGACACTTTTTAAAAAATTTTTTCTCTCATTCGCTGTTCTTCTTTTAACAGAATAATTCAAAATGAAAGTATCCCAAAGTTGTTTTGAGTTAAAACACAACAATTTTGCATTCAGCAGAGCAGATTAATAGACCTCGCACGGGATGAGGAGCCCCTCTTTCCCAGTTTAAAAGAGAAGTTTGGATGAAATGATAATATAACTGAAGAAAATTTTACAACTCTGTTAAAATCATGGACAAAGACTGGCATCATCTCTAAACTGTAGCTACAGCTCTCAATTTAAAGCAAATGGCTGACTATTTATTGCCCTTTTATGATTGAATATTTTCCTTAAAATTATGCAATATAAACAATAGTTTTGAAATATCAGTAAATGTTTTAGGTTCCAGATTTGAGAAAAGCTGTTATAAATGAAAGCACCAAGGTGCTGTGCCTCGGTGCCTGTGGCATGGTAACATGGGCAGCTGTAGAATAGTGGCACTCCGACCTCTAGTGGCCCGGGATAGTTATTACAATACTTTTTTTTTTTTTTTTTTGCTGCGGCATTGACAGAAATGGTGAGTTCAATTTGTGTTTATTTCAAAAACAAAGTGTTATTTCAAAATTCTGGCAAATTAAAAGCCGAGAAAATATGGTCATACAATGATACAAGCTTTTAGTTTCACTTAATTTTGACTGGGCGAGCTGAAAAGCTGGTAACAGACAGACAGATGGACAGATACAACCACACACACACAAACACAGTAACTGATTACCATATGCCTCTCTGTTTCACCAAGATGTAATAACAATGAATACTTGAAATATGTATATAACCTGTGCAGTCTAGGAGTTGAGCACCTGCAGACTAAACACAGGTTAACATGCTGTCTTTTAAGCTATGTGACTCTCCATCACCATTTGTTGACCTCATTTCCAATACGGTGGAAAAGTGAATACCACTGTTGCCTTACCGCTAGAAGGTTCCTGGTACAAATCCCCAGGTTGGCAGGGTTAGGATTCTTTCTGTGCAGAATTTGCAATTTCTTCCTGTCCTGGGAGAGTTTACACTGGGTTCTCCGGTTTCCTCCCACATTCCAAAGATGTGCATGTTAAGTTAATTGGTGATTGTAAATAGGCCCTAGGTACCTGTCTCTGATAAGCATATAGAATAAAGGGTTAGGGTAATTACTAGTGCTTTAAGTGGTCTTTGAGATTAGAGGCCTGTTTATGTGCTGTTAGGAACCCCTTATTTGGTGCTTGTAAAAAGGCATCTGCTGTTTTACTAACCATCACAACAAATATTTAGTGGAACAGCAATTTGCTGCTTAAGCTTTGTTTGACTCAGTAGCTGGAGCAACATTAGTGGAAGAACGGCAGATTGAAAATTCAGTCCTACTCACTTTTCAGTTTGCTGGAATTTGCCGGCCTGCACCTTTTTACAGGTATTTGTCAAATGAATATTGCATAGTAGTTTATGCATCCATGATTATCATTTTGGATAATTACTTTGCACTGTTAGTGTGGTGTACCAAGATGGCGGCATGTATACCCTGGGTGTAGTGGGGGGTGACAGCCCGCCTTTCCGGTTCCGCCATCACCAGGGGTATAAAGGGCCAGGCCGGAAGAGCACAGTCTCTTTCATCGTTGACCCCTTGGCCTTTACGGAGCACCTGTTATTGTTGTGGTTCCTATAATAAAGTACATTCAACTATACCCTTCAGCCTCTTCCTTGAATGCACAAGTTATGGACGTAACGGTTAGTATTTTTTTTTCATTCTGCATATTGTGTTCGTCGAGTGCTTCAATTGAAAATTGAAAGTAGACGCTGTTGCAGGCAAATTTGATTGCATGGGCATTTCCTCAGCAAAACAACATGGGTTGGAATGAAAGAAAATAAGTGCTGATCAGTTATGTTGACTCACACTGCTTTTAAAACAAATTACTGGCCTCTGAAGTTGACATCCCTTTCCTGTTAAGGTATCCCAATATGCAAAGAGAAATAACATGTAATCAGCACTGATCGTGAGTCATTATACTGCTAAGTAAAGGGGAGAAAGTCTGTGGAAGATTGGAAATGATAATAGAAAAACACAGGTGGTCTAAAACAGCAGGACCTTTTTGAGATTGCAAACAGATCCAGTCTTATGCGTGGCCAAATATTGTAATAATCTTTTTAAAGAAATTGGTATCCATGCATGTCTATGTGATGAATTAAACACACCAGAAAGGAGAAAAAAATGTACAGCTACTTAACAGAGCACAGTTGGTGGTAAGACATAAAAATATATTGTTAATACACTGTAAGAGTATTATAGTCTTATTATAGGTTGATTTGTTTGAAGTGCTTGCAATCCATGAAATTCACTGCTATTAAGAAGGGAAATTTTATGTAACTGTGGTGCAGTGCGCAGTTGTTGTTTGGAGTTCATCTGGATGCATTCTTGCTTTTTTGAACATGCTTATTTTCTGCAAACCTTGTCATTGCCCTCAATGTTCTCCCATTCAACTCATTAGGGCTAAGGGTACATCTTGACTGAACCATTGTCATGGCAACACTGGAACACTTAAACTACTCGGGGCATGTTTGTGTATTTCAGATCCTTCGTCTCCCAGATACATAGGGAATCATGTGGAATATAGTGCTGTGGAAAAAAAAAAAGTATTTGCCCCTTGCTGATTTTTTTTTTTCCGTATTTGTCACACTTAATTGTTTTAGTTCAAACAAATTCTAATATTAGGCAAAGATAACCCAAGCAAAAATGAAATACAGATTTTAAATGACAATTTCATTCATCCATCCATCCATCCATCTTCTTCCGCTTAATCCTTTTTGGGTCGCGGGGGGGAAGACAAAAAGCTATCCAAACTTACCTGACCCAATGCGGAAAAATGGATTGCCTAACAGTTACATCATGACTTAACTGTGATTAACCAAAATTTTTTTGAAAGCTGAGTTCAATTTCATGAGCCACACTCAGGTCTGATTACTGCCAGACCCTTGAATTAAGAAATCACATAAATAGAACCTGTCTGACAAAGTGAAGTAGGCTAAAAGAACTCAAAAGGCAGCACATCATGCCGTGATCAAAACAAATTCAAGAACAAATGTGAAACAGAAACCCAGAACAACATCTAAAGAACTGCAGGGATCACTAACCCCAGCTTGGACACTGCTCCATGAAAAAATGGCATGGCATCCATGGGAGACTTCCAAGGCGAAAACCATTGATGACCAAAAAGAACATCTCATATTTGCCAAAAGACATCTTAATAATCCCCAAGACTTTGGGAAAATGATCTGTGGACTCACAACACAAAAGCTGAACTATTCTGAGGGTGTCCATCCCGTTACATATGGGATAAAAATAACACAGTATTTCATAAATGAACTCCATTCAGTAGTCACACATGGTGGTGGTATTGTGATGGTCTGGGGCTGCTTTGCTGCTTCTCAACCTGGACAACTTGTCATAATTGGTGGGACCATGAATCCTTATGCCTGATCATTTTCACACATGGATTGGCCACTAGAGAGTCCAGACCTTAACCCCATTAAGAATCTTTGGGATGTGTTGGAGAAGACTTTGTGCAGTGGTCTGACTCTCCCATCATAAATACAAGATTTTGGCAAAAAATTAATGCAACTCTGGACAGAAACACAGTAAATGTTGTGACATTGCAGAAGCTTCTCAAAACCACAGTGAATGTGTGCCGTAATCAAAGCTAAAGGCGATCCAACGAAATGTTAGTGTGTGACTTTTTTTTCAGCCACTATATATACATTATCTCACAAAAGTGAGTACACCTCTCACATTTTTGGAAATATTTTATTGTATCTTTTCATGGGACAACACTGAAGACGTGACACTTTGATACAATGTAAAGTAGTCAGTGTACAGCTTGTATAACAGTGTAAATTTGCTGTCCCTTCAAAATAGCTCAACACAGCCATTAATGTCTAAACCGCTGGCAACAAAAGTGAGTGCACCCCTAGTGAAAATGTTCAAATTGTGCCCAGTGTCAATATTTTGTGTGGCCACCATAGTTTTCCAACACTGCCTTAACTCTCTGGGGCATGGAGTTCAATAGAGCTTCACAGGTTGCCATTAGAATCCTCTTCCACTCCTCCATGACGACATCATGGTGTTAGAGAACTTGCACTCCTCCACTTTCTATTTGAGGATTCCCCACAGATGCTCAATAGGGTTTATGTGTGGAGACATGCTTGACCAGTCCATCACCTTTACCCTCAGTTTCTTTAGCAAGGCAGTGGTTGTCTTGGAGTTGTGTTTGGGGTCGTTATCATGTTGGAATACTGCCCTGCGGCCCAGTTTCCAAAGGGAGGGGATCATGCCCTGCTTCAGTATGTCACAGTACTTGTTGGCATTCATGGTTCCCTCAATGAACTGTAGCTCCCCAGTGCCGGCAGCACTCATGCAGCCCCAAACCATAACTACACCACCATGCTTGACTGTAGGCAAGACATACTTCTCTTTGTACTCCTCACCTGGTTGCCGCCACACCTGCTTTACACCATCTGAACCAAATGTGTTTATGTTGGTTTCATCAGACCACAGGACATGGCTCCAGTAATCCATGTCCTTAGTCTTCTTGTCTTAAACAAACTGTTTGTGGGCTTTCTTGTGCATCATCTTTAAAAGGGGCTTCCTTCTGGGACAACAGCCATGCAGACCAATTTGATACAGTGTGCGGCGTATGGTCTGAGCACTGACAGGCTCACCCTCCCACCCCTTCAACCTCTGCAGCAATGCTGGCAGCACTCATACGTCTATTTTCAAAAGACAATCTCTGGATATGACGCTGAGCATGTGCACTCAACTTCTTTGGTCGACCATGGCGAGGCCTGTTCTGAGTGGAACCTGTCCTGTTAAACTGCTGTATGGTCTTGGTCACTGTGCTGCAGCTCAGTTTCAGAGTGGCAATCTTCTTATAGCCTAGGCCATCTTTATGTAGAGCAATAATTCTTTTTTTGTTTTTCAGATCCTCAAAGAGTTGTTTGCCATGAGGTGCCATGTTGAACTTCCAGTGACCAATATGAGAGACTGTCTCCCTGTGCTGCGTGGGTTTACTCCGGGGGCTCCGGTTTCCTCCCACAATCCAAAGACATGCATGTTAGGTTAATTGGTTGTTCTAAATTGTCCCTAGATATCTGTTTCCTAGAGGCCCTTAGAATAGAGGGTTAGTGTCACCATGGGGTGAGACGCCGGCTCGGCGCTCAGCCCATGCTCCTTTTATCCCTGCCTCTCATTGGGCAGTGCCTCAGCTGGTTCCCAGCTGTCAGTGTCACGGGACGGCTGGGGCCAATTAATCCTCATCAGCTGGGGCACTGTTAATGAGTATAAAGAGGAGCAGCTTCGATCATTCGGGGCTGCGACATAAGCACTGCTAGGCTGAAGCCCCTTCGTCTGGTGTCAGCCTCAACTCCCCTTGCAGCATTCCGGTGTTTGTATCCCGCTGTGAGTATGCACGTCTTGTTACCCCCATGTCCGGTACGAGCTACCTACCCCTGCGCTGTGCAGCCTGAGAATGTACGTCTGTATGAGTGTCTGTGCTCTCCTCATCCCTTATCCCTTACCCAGAATAAAACATCTCGACTCACTGGCTTGTCCCTGGCTCTGATTGCCTGGCTCCCTAGAGCCGGATATGACAGTATGTCGCAGCCAGAAGAGTTGCCGGCGGCCGTGAGTCGCTGTGGAAATGTACCTTTCTGTCCGGGTGTCAGCGCTGCTAGCATGCCGTTTCCCAGGAGTCACTTCCGGCGCCAGGGCGACGAGCTGAGGTCCATCTCGGAGGCTGTCGACGGGACGTTCTTCACCCTGCACGACGCCTCCAACGCGAGACGCTGGCATCCGGGCCGTGCTGAGGAACTCCTGGACTGTCACCCTCACTCTCTGTACCATCTGGAGGACAGTGCCAGGATAGACGCTGCAGGTACACAGCGAGAGAAGCTCCACGGGGTGGATGGAAATCCCAGCAGGGAGTCGAAGTGGGCGACGTCTTTCCCCGCTTCGGAGTCCCGTTCCTGCCGCAATTCCAGTCCGGGAGTTCGCGCCAACCAGAGGACTTCCCCCGACCTGCGCCACGTCACTCGGGATTCCCTTCAAGGAGCCGCAGCTGACAGCAGTTATGTCCGGGGTCGAGTGGCTGTCGCGAGCTCTACTGTGTTTCCTGTCACCACCTTCAGGCATGTGGCGGCGGCAGTGAGATTGATGGTGAGGACTTCAGGGCTACGAAGCTTTCCCGTGCTCGACGCCTTCCTCGTCTCGATCTCCGATCTGGAGCGGCGAATCCTGGGTTTCCCCCTCGCTTCGTCCCCTGGGAGTAGTCGTCATCACATCGCCGAGTCACCTCTGCACGAACCTCGTCCGGATCCAGTTCTGGGTCATCGTCAGGACCGTTCCTCCCACGCAGCTGTCAGCCCTTCGCCTCGTCAGTGTGGAGATTCTACAGCCTCGTCCCCTGAGCCTCGTTCCCCCGCTGTCATTCCTGGACATTCGGGCTGGCTCACCCCGGCTGTTTCCCCCTCCTCCTCGACGCGCTTCCTGACCGCTGTGTGTGCCTGGAATCCCGGCCTGGTGAGCTCTCTGCTGGAGACAACGCGAGCGATCCTCAGACGAATTCCCGGGGGGTCCTCCGTTATCGCCGGGCGGGGAGAGGAAGAAGCAGATTCCACTACAGCAGGCGATGCTCAACCTCCAGGGGGCAGGCAAGTCATTGTTTTTTCACACCTGCTTAATGATTTGCTCTGTCACATCCCTGGAGGAGAAGTTCAGGGTTCGCAGCTCCCTGAACTCTCCCCACCTGCTGTAACCTGTATTCCTAATCCCGCATCCTCTGTGTCTCTCTCCGCCGAGCGGTCCCCGGCTCCGGGTCAACGTGGTGGGATATGGAGAGGGCCTGTGGTTCCGCAGCTACATTGCGGACGGAGGAGGGGGACTGACTGCTGCGTGGAGTCTACGCTGACGACTGAGCGTCCCTGGGTCTCCACGGAGGAGCGGTTCGGTCCAGCGGGACGAGATTCTTCTGGCTTCACGCCGAGTGGGTCGTCGGCGGGGTTACCTGAGCTGGAGGGATCTCAAGCTGCGCTGACCATCGTGCTGGCTGCGGGGCCCGACGCGGCTAGATGGGAGCCTGACAACGACCTCCTGACGACGGATCCTGGATCTTCGCAGTCCTGGACGGCGTCAGAACCCGAGATCAGGCGAGTGCTCTCCTTTCTTTTCTCTCTTTTTATCTTTGAGCACTTCAGCCTATCTCCAGGGGAGACGAGCAGGGTGCAGCCGCCCGCTGCGTCTGAGCTCGTCTCGCCGGGTTCTGGCGCTGCCGGTGATCCTGATCCCGGTTCTGTTTTCTCTTCTGAGCCTTCTTCCAGGGTCACCGGCGAGGAGTTGCTGTTCCTCGTGGTGCTGGAGGGTCCGGGTTCAACGTTGGAGGTCGGTTCTGGTGCAGTGTCCAACGTGGGTTCGCCCGAGACCCAATCGGGGTCCAACGTGGGTTCGCCTGAGGCCCGATCGGGGTCCGACGTGGGTGCTGCCCCAGTGTTGTCCAGGTCCGGTGAGGAGGTGGCCGTTTCCCTGAGGCCCGCCGCCCTCGTCATCGGTTCTCCCCTGAGCCTCTTCCACCGGGATCCGCTCTGATCCTTCGTCCGTCTCAACGGTCCTGGTGGTTGAGTGATGCGGGTCGACGACCCGACCCGCAAAACTTTCGGTTCGGCGATCTGGTTTCCCCCCACTGGTCTGTGTTTGCCTTTGGGCGGCCTGGTTCGGCAGCCGTTGGACTGGATTCCTGGGATCTGGGCCCAGAGTTCGCCGTCCGAACATTTCTCTTCCCCGGGTTGCCAACTGGACAATGGGCGGGGAGATTACCAGAACAATTCCGGCCGTTTTGGACTCTGCCTGCCGTCTCCTCGGGTGTCCTTTACTACTTTTATTATTATTGAGGTCACTCGGGTGTAGTTTCTTTGTCCATTAGGGGAATATATGTTTTTGTGCTGTGTGTTGTTTTTTTTATTAACCATACTCAGCATTTTTATCGTATTGTTATCCTGTTACCCTGTCACCTTTTTTCCTCTTGGTGACTCACCTTATGTATCGCGCTGTGTATTGCATTTTCTTATCTTTACTCAGCGTTTTCATTCATCCTTACCTTAGCCTTGGCCTCGTCGGTGCATCATGGAGTATGCGTGTGGTTTCCTGTTCAACCATACTCTGTGATCACCCCATTCTGTCTTATTATCCTCGTGGGGGGCCTTCCCTAGCCCCGACTTTAACATTGACTGTGTTTGTTATTGTTTGAAGTAATGTGTTTCATTCCCACTTAACCGTACTTCATTATTACCCATTTGTCCTTGTCACCTCTGTTTCTTTAGGTGATCTTTTATATATTCAGTGCTGTGTGTTTTGTTTTCTTTAGTATCCATGCACAGCGTTTTTCATCATTTTTTGTCTTGGTGCATTATGGAGTAGTGTGTTTTGTTCCCCTTAACTATACTCTGTGATTGCTTTATTCATTCCTGCCACCTTTTTGGTGGGTTTTTGGTTTTCTTTTTTTTGCCCCGATCTATACGTTATTTGTATGCTGTCTGTAGTCATATTTGGTATTTTCCCTACCTGTGTCCTAACTCAGTTTTCTCCCTAACTGTGCTCTGGGTTAATCCTTTTCCCTGTGTTGTAGGGTATTGTATTTGGGGTTTTTTTTCTCTGCCCTGCTGCCCTACATTGGTCTATTGTTTTTTTTTGTCCTTCCCTTTGCATCTTCCCCTCCGGTCCTGCCTCCCTTCCGCCCGCCCTAGGTGGGGAGGGGGGGGGGGGCTGGGATGTTCCTGGTCGTTCGGGAGCCCGACCGTGAGGGGGAGGCTCTGTCACCATGGGGTGAGACGCCGGCTCGGCGCTCAGCCCATGCTCCTTTTATCCCTGCCTCTCATTGGGCAGTGCCTCAGCTGGTTCCCAGCTGTCAGTGTCACGGGACGGCTGGGGCCAATTAATCCTCATCAGCTGGGGCACTGTTAATGAGTATAAAGAGGAGCAGCTTCGATCATTCGGGGCTGCGACATAAGCACTGCTAGGCTGAAGCCCCTTCGTCTGGTGTCAGCCTTAACTCCCCTTGCAGCATTCCGGTGTTTGTATCCCGCTGTGAGTATGCACGTCTTGTTACCCCCATGTCCGGTACGAGCTACCTACCCCTGCGCTGTGCAGCCTGAGAATGTACGTCTGTATGAGTGTCTGTGCTCTCCTCATCCCTTATCCCTTACCCAGAATAAAACATCTCGACTCACTGGCTTGTCCCTGGCTCTGATTGCCTGGCTCCCTAGAGCCGGATATGACAGTTAGTACTAGTGAAAGTGCTTTGAGTGGTCTTTGTGACTAGAAAAGTGCTATATAAGTGCAGGTTAGTAGTTAGTTAGTTAGAACAAGGTTTCTCACATTGGGCAGCTCATTTCACTCCAGAATGCCTTGATTGTCTTTAGTTTTCATTGTACCTTGCACAGATTCAAGACATCCTGTGCCAGAAGCAGCAAAGCAGACCCAGAACATAACTGAGCCTCCTCCATGTTCCACAGTAGCTACAGTGTTCTTTTCTTTGCTTCATTTTCCCTTCCGTGAACATAGAGTTGATGTGACTGGCCCAAAAGCTCATTTTGCCTCATCAGTCTAAAGGATAACCTCCTAGAAACTTTGGGACTTGTCAGCATGC
Organism: Pholidichthys leucotaenia; assembly: GCA_020510985.1. Lineage (NCBI taxonomy): Eukaryota > Metazoa > Chordata > Actinopteri > Cichliformes > Pholidichthyidae > Pholidichthys > Pholidichthys leucotaenia. The sequence continues at coordinate 226,606,917 of CM035836.1, forward strand.
ATCTTTAATGCTTTTCTGTTAATAGAGGAGTTCTCCTGGTCTTCTTCCATGGAGTCCATTATTGTTCAAAATGTGACCCATGGTGCAATTAGAAAGCGACATATCTTGACCGTGGAGTACAGCTTGAATGATTTTGGATGGTGTCCTAAGGTCTTTTTCTTCAATACACACAATACGACTGATCAACCTGGGGTTGCATTTTCTCTTGCGTCCATGTCCTGGGAGGTTTGCTACAGTCCCATGAACATTATGCTTTTTAATCATACTGGCAACTGTGGCCACAGGAACATCAAGCTGTTTGGAGATGGTCTGGAAAGCCTTTACCTTTAACAAGCTTGTATATAATTTTCTTTCCAATCTCCCGAGACGACTCTCTTTAGCTTCCTTAGCTGTAGTCCATGTTCATTTTGGTACACACCATGACACCAAACAGCACAGTGACTACTTTTAAGATAAGATAAGATAAGCCTTTATTAGTCCCACAATGGGAAAATTCCAGGATTGCGACAGCACAGGGATAGCAACACTCAGAGCAATAATTAAGAAGATACGGAAGATATAAATAAGAGCAGTGGATATACATACATACACATCAATATATAAATATATTTACAAAGTGCGGAGCATTGTAGCGAGATGGAATAAACAGCATAACCGTCTACTTAGTTATCCTACATAGTATGAATATGTACCCATACATATTGTCACCCTCCGTAGCGACCGATACCGATTTTTACCCTTTAAGTAGGTACACTGACTGATTACTGAAGTTTGAAAACACTTGTGATGCGAATTACAGGACACACCTTAGTTTAACATGTCCCTATGGTCAAATTATTTTATCTATTTTATGTTATCTTGTCATAGGGTATCATCATTTTTGTCCAGAAAAGTTCATTAGTCTGTTTTTTTTTATTATTCTGTTGAACCAAAATAAAGCAATGGCTGATTTGCATTGGTTAATTTTCAGAAAACTGTGATTTATTATTACTTTTGTCAGTTTCAAGTGATAATAATTGTCACAAACGATAGCCGAGCGGTCAAGGCACCAGAGAAAGAGCGGAGGCTTCCAAAGTTTGCAATCAGCAATTTCTGTTTATTCCAATAATCTTCACAGGCAGTAACTCCAACGCACATCCGACACCCCACACAAACCAAATGAAAACACCTGTTAATACACTCAGTGAGATAATTAACCTAACTGGCACAAACCATATTTCCAGGTAAGACGATGAACATTTCATCTTCCCACATATACCCAATAATATCTAAAAAGGACATAAATACATAAATAATTTCCCCACAATATTTACAGAATAAATAACACCATAAATACACCATAAATAATACAATAAATGATTTAAACCCGTATTTACATATTAAACTCCCCCTTTACTCCACCATCCTACACTACCTCCTGCTGGTATCCTTTAAAGGCCCTTAAACCCCTGAGGAGTCTTTTGCCCGGACACCAGGAAGCATGCTGGCAAAGGTACGTGGTTTCAAGATTAATCAATTGCCTCACACAGTTAACATAATTAATATTAACAATTATCTCACAAAAGAATTCAATTCAGTCAAAACACATTCTACAATTATATGTGCATTTTACAATCCAATACATGTTAACATTTGCAAATATAAATCCTTTTACACAAATAGTATAATATTCAATTACCAGACCATACAGTGGCGACACTCCGTCGTCACAATAATAATGATAATAATAATAATTTCTTTAGGTGAAGATTCAAAATACCTGTGTGTATTTCCTGAGCTATCTATTTTTGCCTTGAAAAGGGGAATACATATTGACTGTTCAGCAGCTAAAAGCCACTTTTCACATGATGGGGTGAGAGCAAAGTAGAGCAGCAATTTGTATGCACAGAAACACTCTAGCTGTCAGAGGGTGGGTGAACCCAGCAGATTAAGAGCCCGTCGAGGCTTTCCTGTCAGGAAGAGATCATGTTTTGGTCCTAGTGATCAACACTAGCTGCCACATGATAGGGTGATAAACAGGAGTCTGGTGGCACATCTTTCACCAGGCCCTCACACTCATCTGACTATTAGCAGGGTCGTTGTAACTACTTTCTTTGAAGGATTAACTTTCAGTTTGTCTTGGAATATCTGGATTAGGAAAAAAAAGCTAAATATGAGCTAGATAAAGCAATTTGTAAAAAAAAAAAAAAAAATAGTTCTGCGACCAAACAAGGACATGGAAATGAAAAAGCACCAACTACTCAATATACTCAGTATACAGTACCTGTGGATCTTTGCATGTTTTAAATGGTCATTCTGTTAAAAAAAGCTAAACAACACGCATATTTTTAGAAATATTGCACAGTGTGTTCTGGCAACACTTTTTTTTAACCCCCAGTGGCACATAACTCGTCACAGTTCTGGATTTGTATGTTGAACTGTCGTGTGGTATTTACTTCCCTATGTATGTACTCTTTGATTTGTATCCTTGACAAAATGTTGGCTCTGTTGTAAAAGGCAATATTCTCAGTGGGGGCATTTTCTAGAAAATTTGCTTTCACTGTGTGATTGTTGCTATTACTCTTGCTACTTTTACCAGTCTTTTTGTAGACTTAATTTGGACAGATATTATATTGGTTTTAATGTCATATATTGATTTTTATTGCTTTGGGGCAGCACATACAAAAAATGGATCTCTCTTTTAAAGCAGAATAAGAAGAGATTTTTTTTTTTGTCTTCCCACAGAAGGCAGGCTTCGGTGCTCACAGTTGTGTATATGCTTTTTGTTGGCTCTTTGGGATGCTTTTGAACAAGCTGTATCCATGCAGCATTATTACTTATAAGGTCTGTTTTGTTGTCACAAATGACATTTGCAATCTTTTTGTACTTGCATCAAGTTTTACTGTTTATATATTTAGATTTCTACATTAATTCTGCATGACTTGTTTATCTACAGTTCAGTATGTTGGAGAAGATAAAGGCATACTTCCACCCAGTGAAGTTAAGACTTTAGGGCTACAAGAATCTGTAATCAGGTGCACTGTAATGTCTGGATCAGGAATTACCAGCAGGCAGAGTTTGCTCAGCCTATTTGGCCTGATTCTTCTGCTAACTGCTTTTCTTCAAGACCTTTTAGCATGTGATGCTAACAAACATGTATACTGTAACAATCCAGCTGCGTGCTTACACAGAAAATTGACGTGCAGATGAATGTAATGACAGAGGCACATCAGCAAGGTGATGAATAAAGAAAAGGTGAGAGGAGGCGTCTCAGTTGGGGAACATAACGGATCTGAACATAATCAGCAATCAAAATTAATGTTGATGTTGCTCTGTTTATTCAAATTAATCATCAAGGACAGGACCCCCCTCCCCATGCCAGAAGAGTGCAGAATTTGTCTCTGTTGCACCTTGCCAAGGAAATTGATGATGAATTACTCCGTCTATCAAGTCGCCCTCATTAACAAGCTAGCTGACGGGCTTGTCTGTATCCCAAAAGATGTTTTTTGCTTCAGTGGAAGGTAATTTGGATCCTGAAGACTTTTTTTTTCTGTCTGTCGCTTTCTCTCTCTTCCTTGTTTGCGACGTAACTGAAAAGTGAGACCACAACAAGCTTCAGCAGTAATCGCTGGGTGTGACGCTGAACTTCAATGCATTTCACTTAACATCTCACTGCTGGGATAAGTGGATGAGTAGCGGTGGGAGGAGCAGTTGTACCAAAGTGATGAAGAAGAGCTGCATAAATCCCAGGGTAACTTTGCTAACAGCTCAGGGTAAACACAGATTAATGTTGTTTGACTGATGCATCAGAGAGGATGTGCGCTTAGATAAACAAGATGTGCGCCGGATACTGAGGCCTGTTCAGATAGATCATTATCAAAGGTTCCATCCTCATGTAATTTAGAATCAGTGCTGTCTTTTCCTGAGGAATAATAATTACAAAGAGTAATCTTTCCAAAATCTATATGTATGAGCGACACTAAAGATTTCTGAGCCTCTGAAATGCTATTAAAATAACAGGTAAAAGCTCAGCAGAACCACTAAGACAAAGTGCTTCCTCAAACTACATTTGGCTTAACTGAACAAAGATAAATTTGACTTAGTTCAGCAAAGATGGTCTAACGTCTCAGGCTATTGGAGATTCATTAACCACCAACCTTCCATGTGAGATGGATGGGTAAAAATGGCAAAAAAGGGTGTCGAAAGTAAAAGAAGCAATCAGATGAAAGGATAAAAAAAAAGCTTGTAGCAAAGGAAAAATGGCTAGATATTGGTGCGCGCATTTCTCGTGTAGGTCATTTGTCATATACAGCTGGAACAGGAGGGTGAGAATGAATGGAGGTGTGGAGGAGAGACAGGAGAGAGGTAGAGGGTGGGGAGTGATGAACAGTCGGCCTATCCCATCAAGGATGCCTTCTAACCTGTGCTACAAAAAGGGGCATCCATCACACGGGCAGGCAGCGGTGCTCCACACAAACGCACAGGCGCAGAAGCACGCCGCTCACACTCACAAAGGGCACTGTGATCACATCCAGGGGCTACTGCGCATCACCCCGCAGGCTCTATTACAGCAAAAAGTGTGGAAAGATGCACCCTTTTTTTTCAAGTGCAGGAATGTACTGCTTCTCATTATCTTCATCAGCCAGTGTGTCATGCAAAGTATGTGTTTGTTTCTATATTTCCACATTTTTTTTTCCTTTGCTTTGACCTGTGTTGGACTTCACTTCTTTTGCCTTTAACTAGAGAAAAGTTAGAGTGAAATATTACTTTATTATTTACATAAAAATGTGCAAACCTGTCATATGTTCTAGCTGCATGATGTGGCATTCAAAAGTGGTACGCCAAAATTCTGTATCATTGCGGACTCTGCAGGGGTTGACTCATTGCTAGTTGTATTTCTAGTTGTGAAATTCAGTTATTAAGCCATATTACACAATGGTGAGTGCACTATTGCCGGCTTGTGACTATGAAGCACAACAGCCATGATGCATTCATGGTATGTCATAACCTCAAATGTAAAATTGCTTTTATATAACAGTTCAACAAATGTAATTGTAAGTTGACATCAATAAATCAAAAAGATTATGATTTCTATTTTTATTTGATGTTACATTGTTCTACTAAGTCTAAAATTGCTACAGAAGTAGTTCCCAACTGCTACTCTTGAAGGCTGCTACCTTACTCAAATAAGAGGAATATAGAATGTAACAGTTTTTTTCATTTTACAGATATCTTGAACACAATTTGGATTTTCCTCCAGTCACTGTTTATATACACAGTTTGCCAGAGTCCATCAGTCAGGTCTTTTGACCAAGCAGTAAGCCATTGGCCTACCTTGCTAGCTAGCACTCAAGCAGCATCATCAGAAAAAGAAGTAAAGATTCAGAAGCACATGTTACAATGTTTCTCTTTAATCTAAACTTTTAGTGATTAATTCAAAAGTGGCCACCACTAACTGTATACATTAACGTGAAGTCACAACATAAGATCACACTATCAGGGTTGTGAATTCAGCCTGTTTTCAGACATTGCCTCACTGTGGAAAATAAGGTACACGACACAGCATTACAACTCTCACATTATAAGACCTGAACAACAGTACTGTAATTGAGGGAAGCATGAAGTGCTCTAAAATTTCCTGGCAGATGGCTGCACTGACTTTGGATTTAATAAAACACAGTTGACATTGTTCCCTAAGTCTGGTGCGAAGTCCTGTCGTTTGGAAATCAAGGTCCCAAAGTCTAGAAGAAGAGTGGAGATGCACAGAATCCAAGTTACTTGAGGTCCAGTGTGAAGTTTCCACTGTCACTGATGATTTGGGGATCCATGTCATTTGCTGGTGTTTGTCTGTTGTGTTTTATCAAGTCTAAAGTCAGTAAAGCCATCTACCAGGAAATTTTAGAGCACTTCATGCTTCCCTCTGCTGGCAAACGTTGTGGAGATGCTGATTTCATTTTACAGCAGGACTTGGAAACTGCCCACACTACCAAAAGTACCAAAGCCTCATTTAGTGACCATGGTATCACTGTGCTTGACTAATCAGCAAACTCTCCTGACCTAAACCCCATAAATAATCTATGGGGTATTGTCAAGAGGATGGAGCCCCACCAAGTATTGAGTACGTACATTGACATACTTTTCATTTGTTCAACACTTCATTAAAAATCCACTTTTTAAAATTGATCTCATGTCATATTTAATATTTTGAGAAACAGAATTTTGGGTTTCCATTAGCTACAAGCCATAAATATCAAAATTAAAAGAAATGAACACTTGAAATATATCACTCTGTGTGTGATGAATCGATATGAGTTTCACTTTTGAATTGAATTATTGAAGTGAACTAACTTTTTGATGATATTGTAATTTATTGACATGCACCTGTATGTGTGATGCTTTTACTCACAAAAAACATTGGCTCTCTTCTGGTGTATGACCATCACTCTCTTCTTGATACCCAACTTTCTATGGACTCTTTTCAAGTTATGATCTTGGTAAATGCAGAGGTGCTCTTTCACCACTTCTGTCAAACATCCCACGTGTGCTGCACGAGCTGCTTCCCCAGGAGAAATAACGGAGTTGATGCGGCAAATATGGTGACCAGCTTGTGAAGTTGAAAGCTTATCTGCTTTCAGCGAAACTGCAGAATCCTCGTTGTACTTTGATGGAACACGGATATGTCTCTGAGCCTCTTCATATCTGGCACTCCCTTGGAGCTTGCTGGAGCTTTTCTTTTCTGTGCCCATACACCTTGGCTCCACTGTGCAAGACTTAACTACCGCTTTCTCTATCCACTGAGAAGAGCTTCTCAGGCGGCTGGTATCCCAGCCCCTTTCCGATGTGCACTTGTTAACGTAAGATCAGTTGTTAACAAGACCTTCATCTTGAGGGATTTTTTCACTTCCCAAGTGCTGGACGTTTTGTTTCTCATAGAGACATGACTGAAAGAGGGTGAATCAAGTCCTTTTTGCAAACTTCCTCCACCTGACTGTACTTTTTTTAAAATTTGCCAAGACCTCTGGTTATGGAGGGGGAGTGGTGACTATATTTAAGACTGATTTTTATTACAAGCAGCTGTCATCAGTCTTTCTCAACCTTTAAGTTTTAAAATGGGCATTGTTAAGCTGATTCGATCACATTCTATACGGTGTTGTCAAGTCCACTTATTATAAGTGACTTTGGGCTTGTTTTTCTCTAAAGTCACTTGCGGATCTCATCAGTCGTGGGTTGCGGATTTTTGGGCTTGTTTTTTAACATGTAGTTGCTTATTTGGGCTTGCTTTGCTGCCTGTGTGACAGCTCTCCCAGCTCCCAGCCTGTCACAACCCCCTCTACTCAAGGCTGCCTTAATGAACGGGCTAGGCTGGGCTGAAGCCCAGGGGCCTACAAAGATTAGGGCCTACCATGAGCCAATGAAAAAGATCACATTGTTGTTAATTGGTCAAATTCTATGTCCATCACTTGATTGTGTGTGGCTGCTGATTGGTCCAGTTTACAAGTGCTCCACAAGGGTACTACGTAACAATAGCCTATCAGAGGAATTGTTTTGACGTGTGACTATGCAAGCACCAGTGAGAGGTAAGAAGTAATTAGCTAGGTCAAAATGTCTGGAAAAAAGTTTGAAAGTGGCACTTATAAAATTGAGAGGAAAACAGCTCAGGAAAAGTGAATTGCTCAAAAAATCCTGAAGCGTAAAGCATTTTTCTAAGCTGCAGCATGGAGTGGAGGCGGAGCTGCCAGTTATCAAGGAGACAGGTGGGCCATTAAAGCACTCACCTGGAGGAGAGGACCAGGCACCACCAGATCCTGCTGAAAGCAAGCAGGCCACTGGAGAAAACAAGCATGCTATTAAACAGACTGTGTAACCTCATATTGATGTCCATTGACTTATTTGTGAGCTAGACTTAAGGACATAATGAATGATTTTTCATTCAAGAATGCCAGAAAGAATGTCTAAAAAGGTAAGACATGCTATTGTAGTCCATGGTTGTGTGTGTGTGTCAGAGCGAGAGAGAGAGAGAGAGAGAGGACTAACTTATGTTTATGCTGAAGGCAGTATTTGTCACACTGCAAAAATAGAAATCTTAGTAACAAAATATATCCAGGCCTTATGCTTGTTTTTCTCTCACAAGATAATTTTGACAAGAAGTTCTTTTTGCTGTGCAGTTTTCTGTAAGATTTTTCTTGCTTTATGATAGTTTTTACTTGTGTTAAGCAATTTAATTTTACTTTGTTGGCAGATTTTTTTTTCTAGTTTTAACTAACATTATTGTCAGAATTTGTTCTTTGCTTATTTTAAGCAAAATTACCTGCCAACAGAGTAAGAAAATTTGATTTTTCAAATTGCTTAAAGCAAGTTAAAAGTATCTGAAAGCATGTAAAATTTTCTTACACATAAACTGCACAGGAAGAATAAATCTGTTGTCAGACAAAAAACAAGCTTAAATAGCCTTAATTTATTTCACTTTACTGACTTTTTGCAGTGTAGTTGTGTTTTCTAGCTCAGTTTCATTATCTCCAAGAGAAACAAAAATGAGGCCGTAGTGGCTCAGGAGGTAGAGCAGGTTGCCCAATAACCGGAGGGTTGGTGGTTCGAATCCCACTCTCCCCACCTTACTGTTGTGTCCTTGGGCAAGACACTTTACCCACCTTGCCTCCAGTGTGTTCATGGCTCATGACACAGGTGTATAAATGTGAATAAATGTTTGGTGGTGGTTGGAGAGGCCGTTGACGTGGATTGGCAGCCATGTTTCTGTCAGTCTGCCCCAGGGCAGCTGTGGCTACAGAGGTAGCTTACCGCTATCATTGTCTGTGGAGTGAATGAATAATGGAGTCATTGTAAAGTGTCTTTGGGTGTCATTAAAAGTGCTATATAAATGTAATCCATTATTAAAAGCAGCTATTACGCATTTTTAAATTGAGATTCTGCAGGGGGCGCGGGTGCTACAAATCCTCTCAGCCCCAGGGTCTAATGGCAAGTTAAGGTGGCGGAATCAGTGTAAACGCAGGATAAGATCACACATTGGATCTGGTGATGTCTCATGAGCTTCCTGTTGTCAGTGACCCTGGTTATATGGTCACAGTAATCTGGTATCTGGGAATAAACTGATAATGACAATACATTTGTTGTGTTTACATGCACTGAATAAATGGATTATTGGAGGGTAAACCACTTGAGTTAATGACCCCGGTTACATGGCCTTTATCGGATTATTCTCTTTTCATGGCCACTTGAATAATCAGATAACGCTAGAAATCCAATCATAACCAGTTTATTCATGTGCATGTAAACATGGTCACTCTTGAGGTTCATCCTCAACTATTTTCAGATCATATACCTGTAATCTTCCATGTCATAACATCTTCTAATTTCTCTTTGGCTTTTAATAATATTAAATCTGACATGGAGTCCTCCAGTTGCCTTGGTACTGATGGCTTACTCTTGTCTTTTAACTCTGTCAGTAGTAACATTGTTGACTCCATTGCCCCAATAAAAGTCATGGGTCCTAAAGTTAAATCCTAGCCATGGTTTAATGGCATCACTCATGCTGCCAGACAAGAGTTACAGGAGGGCTGAATGGCACTGGAAAAAAGATGGGCTGGAAACATCCTCGGTTATTTTGAAGAAGGAAATATGAAAGGATTGTTAAAGCTGAGAAATCTAAACTTTTTTTAATATCATCTCTAATAACTGCCATAATCCTTCTGTTCTTTTCCGGACGGATAGCATTCTTCAGCTCAAAGGTAGCAGATATTAGGGCAAGGATTTGTGGAGGTGGAAGTCATTGAGAGATCATTGAGAAGTCTGGCCAATCAATGATCTTCAATGATTTCCACAGTCACCATGGGCTCCTCAAAGTTTTGACTCAGTCCAAAACACACAAGGTTCTCTCAAATGATCACAAAGATCAAAAATTGGTCCAGTCTCTCAACAATCTCCATGCTATGTAAAGCAGCCCTAAATTACCTTTCATGTCAAAGATCTTGGGGAAAGCGTTTTTTGGTTGTTTTTTTTCTCAGCTCCAATCTTTTTTAGCTACCCATGCCATTCATGAGTTTTCCAGTCTGGTTTTAAAGCTCTTCCCAGCACAAAATCTGCTCTTTTAAATATTTTTAAATGACCGTTTAAGAGCAGAGGAGGAGGACGGTATATTTATCTGCAAAATGGCTGCTGTACAAACGGCAGGATTGTTACCCAGCATTGCTCCCCTGACTTGGAAGCTCTGTCGGTACTCTGTAGACCTTTTTGCCTGCCAAGAGAACTCGCAGTGGTATCTGTCACTGTTGTCTACATACCCCCTGATGCTAGCCTTAGCATAGCTCTGTCTCATCTGCTGGTTATAGTTGAGAGACTGCAGCATGAACACCCAGAGGGAGTACACACTGTAGCCAGGGACTTCAACCAAGCGTCCTTAAAGACTCTACCCTCAGCTTTTTCCAGCCTATTAACTGTTCTACCACAGGGAAAAATACACTGGATCATGTATACTCTAAAAAATAAAATAAAAACGGATTTGAATTTTCATCAGGTTTCTCTTTAGAAATATTTTAAATGTATAGTACATGAACAAAACTTTTCAAATTACAAAATGAAACTGAACCTATTTAACATCATGCATGAATGGCCGAGGAGTTATGGTAATTTTAATGAGGTGTGCCACTTTGCATTGCCTGAGTTGCAGTAGGATTTAGAGGGTTTACGTCTCTCATCACAGTTCACTGAATCATCCTGCCTGAAATCTGACATCATCCCTGTGCCAAAAAATGAAAAGAAAACTGTAGTAAATGACCTTAATAGCCACAGATGAGTAACATTAACACCTGTTATTACGGAATACTTTGAGAAAGCATTCCAGCCTCCTTCGACCCACCATCAGTTCGTATACTGGTCAAACGGGTCCACTGAAGTTGCTGTCATGATAGCGATTCACATCGCACTGAGTTAATTGGAGCACCACCTATGAAAGGCTGCTCTTTGCGTACTGTAGTTCTGCTGATAGATGGTAACTGTGTGGAGAGGGTTCACACCTTTAAATTCTTGGGGGCTCACGTCCCCGACAACCTCTCCTGGACTGCATGCACCTCTGCCATCAACACAAAGGTACAGCTGGGTCTCCACTTCCTGAGGCTGCTCAGGAGATACAGCCTTGAAGAGATGCTGCTGGCGGCCTTTTATCACTCTGCCATAGAAAGTTTGTCAACATGTGTCATGGTGTGGTATGCAGGCTGTACTGTGGCAGAGAAAAAAGTCCCTGCAGTGAGTAATCTGTGTTTGTGGGTCCTTGTTTATGTACCAGATGGAGCAGCACTCCTGATGTCATTGTAAATATCTTTTACTAAGACAGTAAAGCAATTCTTTTTGTGAAGATCTTTGAAGTCTGCTGCTCAGTTTTTACTTATTGTCCCAAAAGTAAGGCTTAAGTCAAGGTGAGCGTGCTTCTTCATTTGTGGTCCCTAAAGTGTGAAGTAAGCTTCCCTCTGGTGTCAGAATGGGAAGAATATTTTACTCTTCTGCTTTAAGCCTTTGGTATGCACTACTATGCTTGCAAATGTGCTTTATAAATAGTTATCATTATTATGTGCTCACACATGTGTACACATAGGGCTGCATTTTCTGTTTGACTCAAACTTTGGTCCTTGTCCTCAGAGGAAACACCTTTGTTTTTCCTCATGCTGCAGGACAGGCATTTATCTTTCAGCCTTGATTCTTGCCCAGCTGTTTGTCAAATGAGCCACATGTATGTGTCTTATGTGTGCATTTCACATTTGTGTGTGTGCAATTTGCAGCCTGTTCATCTGTTTCCTCTATGGCCGGCCCCGTTTGCAATATGGGGGCGCGAGCATTGCTCCCAGCTCAGCAGATGTTGGTGCTAATGCTGCAAGACTGTTCATTCTTAATCATGTGGACTCACGTCATGCACCATGCTGCTGCTGCAGTTATGGATTAGTCTCTTCCAGCTATTGACTGCTGGTGGAGCTGAAGGCTGGGGAGAGGCTGATAAAAGACACGTGTGCGTGCGTGCGTGCGTGCATCATATGTCAGTTTTCTGGCTCTGGCTGAAGGCAGCGCTTGTTGGTAACTGTGTACTTCTTAGATGCCTGCATGATGCAAGATTCCGAGGATGAATGGGTGGCAGGTGTGTTTGTTTCAATGTCAGTATGAGTTAAACAAGATAAAAGCAAGGGCAGAGGAAAAGTGTTACAAGTTTAGAGTAATGGAGAACCACATATTTTGTAGAACACATGCACTCTAACTCAGACTTCACTGTAAACTATACATTAAAAAATCCATGATATTTGATTCTGATTTTTTTCTCTACCCCAGCTGGTTAGACATTTTTTTTATATAATTGAAGAGTTATTTATTTATGCATGCACTTATTTGTTTTTAAATATTTTGCCTCCAAGAAGTCAAACGTTTTTGTAATTTCTATAGTGGTCTTAAGCAATAGTTTTCCAGACACTCTGTATCGCTTTCAAAGTCTTTCTTTGGACATCATCTGCTTTTTCCACTCATTTTTGTGTAGTTCTTGTTCCTGAATATTGTCCAGTTTCCTTGTTTTTAAGAAACTGGACAAATGGAGGACAGAACAACTGCCAGCCCTAAGAAACCACTACAATGTACTTTATGAACAGTATGTAAAATCCATGGCCTTTAGAAACAGGAAAAAAATCCACTAAAGACCTGACACAGAATCTGAGAGGTTCACCTGGTCCTTCAGTTGGTCCGTCCACCATTGACCAATGCCTCATCAGAATGGTCTCATTGCAAGAGTGGCTGTCAAGAAGCAATTCTTTAGGAAGGAAACCAGGGAGAAAAGGCTGAGGTGTGCCAAAATACACAAGAATTCTACCTCTCCCCCCCCCCCAAAAAAAATGTAGTCTGAATATTCTGTGGTAATTAGCTGCAGTACTCAATTCATCCTACAGATGGCATGCTCCATTTACCAGCTACTAATGTGATTTAAAAAAATGGAGCATGCCATCTGTTGGATGAATTGAGTATTGCAGCTAATTACCATGCAGAAAAAAAAAAAAAAAAAAAAAAAACAACTCAGCCTCCATTTTTTTTTTAATTTTTTTTTTTTTGGAGCGGGGGATTTGCCTTTCAGGGCTTTTGTACTATCCTCCCATAGGGAGTTTGGAGTGAAGATTCTTAGACTTTTTTTCTCATTCATGAAAACTTTCTGCAGAGAGAAATGCTTTTACACAAAAGTGTTCAAAACAAACTACACCTGCATGTGCTATTGACAGATTTAACAGTTCTGGACTTGAATAGCAGAAGCAATAGGCAAAGGAAAAAGCAGAGTGAGTTTGGTGATTAGTGACACCCATGGTTAAGCATTGGTAAAAAATGGATGATAGAATTGCTTGCTTTTTTTCAAGATCTGATTTAGAGTTAATGAGGGAAATTAGAGTGAGAGAACGGAATGGGTTGAATGTACCAAGGAATGAGGAGGAAAAATTGGCTTTGGTGCCTGCAGCCTTTGTTGCTATGGAGATCAGTGGGGAAGCAATTAAAAATGTGCAGACCGTGTTTGAATAGCCCATGCATAATTGATTAAAATCATCTACAGTGTGGTTATCGCTGATGGTGATGATGAAAAATCAGTACTTCGTTTTGGTGAATATTGAAGTCAGTGTGAACAGGATGTTTCTCAGCAAATGTAGAAACCTGTTGCAAAGTTTACAATAATTGTCTTTTTCTTTTCTTCCGTGTGTGTGTTATTTGGTTGGGTACAGTTCTTGTACGGGAAAGGGGAAACTAAATTACTTTAAAGCAGCAGTGTGCAAACATTTGTGTGAAGGCTGCTGCCTCTGCAGTAGAGAGCAGGTGAGCCACAGAAATGGGTTCGGCCGCAGTAGAGGCCGAAGCTGTAAGATCAGGTCACTGGAGTGAACTCAGGTGTGTGGAGGGGTTGGGCTCCTCCCGTGTCCAGTCAGCTACTTCACCTGTCTATAAAACCTGTTCTGTGTCAGTATTCAGTGGCAGATTGTAGACTGAGACATTGAACTCTAGCCTCAGAAACTGGGCCGGAGCGGGGCCTATTTTCAGCCCGGGAGTTTCATGCCCAAGACCAGCCCACTTTTTTTTTTTTTTCTTGCCAGGTGGAGGAAAAGTTCTCTTTCTATCCAGCAGTTTTTATTGCAGTCATGTTTCAACAGAAATATAGAACTTAAATAATAGTTCACCTCTGAAAACTATCTGTCAAATCAATGAGAAAGTGAAAGATAAATGACAAACTGGAAAAATCAATACAGTTCAGTGGCAAACATTTTACGGAACCAAAACAGCTGTTCATTAGACAACTTTAACCTAGTATTTGTTAAATTATTTTAGTTTTTTAAGGGTTCGGCTCTTGTATTTAGCACCTTGAGCTTATGAATGTGAAATGTGATGTACTAAAACTGAATCAACTGTATTCATTAGCTGAATTTTGAGTTACCTGAAAGGCCTGTTTTAATTTTGATCCACAATGTCAACGCTATAGTTCTGAACATCTGCGTTTCCTGTACACCAGTACATCTATCAGTTGTGACCTGTAGACTGAAGTAATACACAGTGAACAAGGAGCAATAGTACGTTAACTTATGCACATCATTATGTTGGAGTACACAGACATGCATGTATTTGAACAGGGCAAAAGATCTGTGTGGGGAAATTACACAGTGATAGGATGTCATTACTGGCACTGAACTGCCATGACTGTATATACTATTATTACATATTATTTTAATGATACTGTTTCGGCATTCCTCTGAGCAGCATGTATGTATGTTACAGCATGATGGATTTGTGGTTATATCCTGATTATGCTCCTGATGGTCTGACTGAACAACCTCCTTGTCAGTAATTAGGAGATGGGGTACCTGGGCAAAAGGCAACTTGAAGGGGGATGCCATCCCCCTTGTTAGCAAAAGACCCAAATCACTCCATTTGCTAAGTTGCCATCCCCCCATCCCCATCTCACTGAAGAGTGCAAGGATAGCATAGTAATGAACTGCATTTACTACATGTACTCGAGTAGTTTTTTCAAAAATTTGTACTTTCATGGGTCCTATTGATTTTGTATTTTTCTCAGACTAACACTTCTAAGAGGAAAATCTCCCAAATTGGTGAGGAGTTTATCCAAAAAAGGGGGGGCAAATTTATTGGAAAAGAAAAAAAAAAAGGTACTGAACTTATTAGAAAAGTCATAAATCTACAAGAAAAAAGTTATAAATGTCAAAGAATGTTTACAAGAAAAACCTAAATAATTGCATAGAAAATGTGAGAAAGGTAAAACATTTATACAAATCTGCAGCTTTTGTTCTTTAAATTTGTGACTTCATTGTTGTGAATTTATGATTAATTTTTTGTAGAAATGTTATATTCCCCCTGAATTCATGATTTTTCTCCTCACAACTTTGTAACTTTTTTCATAACTTTGCTATTTTACTTGTATTAACATTCTTTGTCATATTTTTGCACCTTTATTCTCGTAAATTTATACTTAGTTTACATTTATAGGCATGACCTTATACTAAATTTGTTCGTCCACCACCACTGCCATCTCCCTTGTTAAAAAAAGACAAATTAAAAAGGTAAAACGTAATAACTACTAACAATTTTATTATAAATATGCAGCTTTTCTATGCTATTTTTAACCTAAAAAAACACATTTTTCTTTAACTTCAGAACTTTTTAAATGTATTTAAAAAAAACCAGTAACAATTGCAGCTTTTGCTTATAAATTTTCATATTAACATATAGATTTATGTAGCCTTTTTTTGTTGAAAATTTAGAACTTTATTTAAAAATCTTTATAAGGAGGAATTCATTTTTAAATTAGGCTTACATGAGAAAAGAGACGTCGGAGTCAGAAGTGCAAAGTGCTTGATGGCAGCTGGACATTTAGAAGTTGTTCTGAGAGTCATTTCGCTAACCTGAGGTACTGGAAATTTCATGGCCACCGCTGCAGAAGAGCACACTCCTCCGCTGCCTCCTTTCCCTTCACATGTGCCTTCTGACTTTTTCTTTCTGGGAAATACAGCCTCGGTTCTGGGCTGCTCTCTCTACTCCACTCCAGGTGGTTCCCTGCTGTTTCAGCTCCGCCTCAGTGGCTCGTCTCCAGCTGTTTCGAGGCTGGCCTCTCTTTCTCTTCCCCTGCGGGTTCCAGGTCAAGACTTGCCGTGTGATGCTGGATTCCTGAGGGTGTGTCCAATCCAGTCCCACTTCCTCCGCAGAATCTGTTTTGCCACTGGTTTCTGTCCCGCTCGCTCCCACAGGTCTTCATTCCTGATCTTCTCCGGTCACCTGATGGTAAAGATGCACCTCAGGCATGTGTTAAAGAAAGTCTGGATCTTCTGTTACCTAACCACTGTCTTTCTGTCCTTATACATGTCCTGCACCACCCTCACATACTTGTCTGCTACCCTCACCTTCCTCATACAGCACCACACTTCCTCTCTTGGCATCCTATGTCTAGATCTACAAAGACAGCGCAACTCCTTCTTGCCTTCTCTATACTTCTCCATCAACACCCTAAAACAAATATTGCATCTGTGGTACTCTTTCTTGGCATGAAACCATGGTGCTGCTCACTGATCATGACCTTTCTTCCTGGCTTCAACAACTCTCATATACAGTATTCATAGTATGGCTGATCAATTTTATGCCTTTGTAGTTACTACAGCTCTGAGCATCACCCTTGTTCTTGAAAATTGGTACCAAAACACTTCTGCAATCCTTGCACTCTCAAAGATTGTGTTAAACAATCTCGTTAAAAAGTCCACTGCCATCTCTCCTAAACATCTCCATACATAGGCGGAATTTATGGGGGGGATGGGGGGTCCCCCCCCCCAAAAAAAAATAAATAAATTCAAATCCATCAAATATAACTCTTCCAATAATCATATAATTATAATTAATTAAAAAAATATCTACGAGTGAAGAAATTGTTGTTTTTTCATTTGCAAGCAACGAAAAGTGACATTTCTAATAATCAAACAATGTAACACCCCCCCTCCCCCCCGCAGACTTGGTATTGCCCAACCGGTCCATGCCTTCTCTGGTCAATACTCAGTCATTTGTAGTGGTGGGGTAGGTGAGGACGCTCGTCAACGCAGCTGGAGCAGCTCACAAGTGAAACAGAATGAAAAGAGCTCCACAAGGGCAACAACCATTTTAAATTGTTGGTTGTCAAATAAAAGGATACACCCCTCTGTCCAAAAGGAGGTAAATATGTATATTGTTGATTTAGCTGGTGAATTGTTGTCTGACGTTAGCTGGTCGCTAGTTTGCTAATATGAGTTAAAGCTATGGGAGTACACCTTATGTGCTGCCTGGTAGGATTTAGCTGATCCGAAAAACGATTAGCTCTTCTCATGGAAATTTGGGCTTTACATTGTATTAATCATTCATGAAATGTGATCAGAATGGATTTGTTCGTCAGCTGTTAGAATGAAATTTATGTATGTTTCAGTGCTCATTTAAATATTAGCAGCTCCAGACATTTATCAAGGACAAGCAAACTCTCTATAACACTGGTTCTGAAATATAAATGCTTTTAAATATTGCTTATCATCCCCATAAAATTCAAGTTAACCTTAAAATGTTATGTATTTTTAAAATGTTATTTTGATAATTATAAAATTCAATTAGAATGAAAGTTTTACCACTTTGGATTACAGAGTGTCACTCTGAAGGCTATTCTTAAATATCTACGTTAAAAGAAATTGATTATTTTTCCTGTAGATTATTTTCAGATCTTCTATCTTCTGTTAAAATACCACAGCTGCACAAAAGAATATCTAAATGAATATGTAAGAAATGAACACTAAATAGATGAATGAAGGGTGGGCAATATAAGCTGCGGCTTCAGCCATCACACATTTCGGATAACTTACGTTGAATTGCATAATCAGAGGAGTTATTGTCTAATTTGACCTTGTTGGATTTTCTTTCCCCCTTTGTTATATTATTCAGTTTCTTTTAACCTGTACTATCCGAAATAAAGATTCATTCATTCATGAAAGAATAGATGCATTTTATCGGCTTAAACTTTTTAAAAAATATCTCATTAAGGAAAATACAGCACTCTAAATTTTATCCATATGCCTAATCAGTGTTTCCTCTGGCTTAAAGACCTTGGCGTGGTGGCAACATACCTCCCAGTAAACATACCAGAATATGTTAATTTTATACTATTTTTTTTTTTTAATTTTACACAGTAACGTTGCATATGGAACTTACCATTTGAAGCATTGTACAACCGAGGCTTGAATATTAGGCCAGTTGGGGTCCCACCCAGACATCCTGTATTTAGACTTTTTAGTGGTGTTATCCTTCTCTCCTTCCTCTGCCTGAACACTTTCCTCTCCTTGGCTCCTCTCTTCTGTCTCATCTTGCCCTCTCTGAGCTCTGTCTAATTCAGGTTCTCTTTCTGTCTATGGTGGTATACAAACAGGTTAGAAAATATCAAGTGTCATGTTTTGTCCTGCAGGATTTTTTTTGTCATGGTTTACATAAATGACAAAAATATGTGTATTTTTTGTATTTTTATTCTAGTGTTTCTTTTTTCCATTGAGAGAGTAGGGAAGTGAAAGAAACAATCATAATAATAATGTACTCATGCATACTTAAATTATATGATCAGGTGGGTATAGTAACCAGAAATTCTACTCATGTAAAAGCAGTGCTTTGAAATTAATAATTAAAAGTATACAACCAAAAATTTCTAGTTGAGTTAAGGGTACAACTCAAGTTAACTCAAGGTAATGGTCATCATAGACCGACGGAGGCCGACGAATAAGGGTACAAAGAGTACCCACTTAGAAACTTAAGTAATGACTTCAGTCTTGAAGGTTTGAGGTTTTTCTCAAAAATTTATAACAATTTTCTTCTAGTTTTCTACTTTTCTCTGTAAATCTAAAGTTGAAACCATGTTCCTCAAATTTGTAATTTCCTCTTGTAAAATTGACTTTTCTTGTACATTTGAAACTTTATTATACAGTAAATTTGTGGGTTATTTTATGACTAATTTTTGTCTGTTTTTTTTTTTTTTTGTTTTAAATTACAGTTTTTAGATAAATTTGAAACAGTGGTATTTTTTTTTAACTTTTTCCTTATAACAATTTACATTTTTGACCATAATTTTACAGTCAGAACAGAACAATAATTTAACTCTGATTACAAAGAAAAAATATTAATAAAATAGCATTTAATGAAATATATTAACTTAAACTACAAAGGATTCCGTTATTTCTATTATAATATTTCTTTATAGGGTTTTTTTTTTTTTTTTTTTTTAGAAATCTCCTCACCACCCAGACAGCAGGAAAAACCTTCCTTATTTTGAAATCAAATGTTGGCACGTTTAGTTTTGTCTGAAGGCTGCTGACAGATTAAAGTCATTGAGTTCATGAATTTCGGTCATCTTAACCTGCCAGGTACATAATAGGGAACTGTGGCGGACTCTAAAGACATAATTCACCACAATATGTGTTGAATTGTGCTCTCAGGCTTTCTCATCAGGCACCTCTCTAGGCAGCCGCTGAAGGACCTCAGTTTAGAATGAAAAGAGAGTTAGCGTTTTTAGCTGTTTCTTTTTGTCACTGCTGCTGGAGAATAAAAACAGCACGCCTGCCCATGCTAGAAAAGAGAGAAATTGCCAGTCTCTTCATTCCTGCAATTCCTACAGAACATAACTTAATATTGTAGTGGCTGGTGAAATATATCCTCAGCAATTCATCAGTCCCCCTTGCCTTTCCCTTCATATGAAGCCGGCTGCATATGAATTCTAACCACATCTCTTAGCTAAGCGACTCTTCCATTATTGCTCCCGTTTCCAGCAGGTTAAAACCATGATAAACGCCTCCATTGCTTACATACCTTTTCTGATTTTTTTTTTCCGCATTTAAAGTACTTTAATAAACTCATGTTTCTGTTAGACAGTTGCGCTTAGCGAGACACTGCCTGCTGACTGACTGGAAAACTCGTTTGGGCGGGGCGCTTCTAAACTCCGCACGGATGACGGTCACGCGCGTTGTTTGTGTGCGCGCTTGCGGAAAATCACTGCTTCATGTATTTTTCTTAATAAATTCATATCTCCTTGGTGTGGCGGTAAAATTTCTGGTGAAGCGGCCCGCCACTGAGAAAGGTTACCAGAGGAAACCCTGCATAGTGTTTTAAAATGAGTTCCAAAGCACTGCAATACAGCATCACTGATTAATTTGGAATTTAATTATTGAGCTTAAATGAATAAAAATAAAGTTTAAGTTTAAGTTTAAAATCACATTTCTAGATTTCCATTCCCATTTTATTTAATCACGAGACAGCATTAGGGAGTGATCAAACACTGAAATATTGATGGCTTGTCATCATCACTGTATAGTGATTTAGCTCCTAGTATAACGAGATTCATTACCTTAACACTGTACCTTTTGAGTTTGTTGGTGTTTAAGGGTCCATTTGCAATAAAGGGAGCGCTACAAAAAGAAATAATTTGATAAATGAAAAGTTGCAATGCTTCTTCCAGCATTTTTTGTTTTTTCTTGCAGAATTTGTAATCTCCTCCAACCTGTTGCTTTTCCTGTATGATCACTTCAGTACTGAATATATATATATATATATATATATATCAAGTAAAAGCAGATTATAAACCCATTAAAAATTAGAGCTGTCCTCACTACCAACTTTTGGAACTGTAAATATTCTGTCCAATCTTTTTTCTCCCTTAATAAACTTCATCAGTGTTTTATGTAGCACTGTGACATTTCTAATGTCACTTTTTTGTGTGCAAGTTTTTTTGTCATAGCTTTACAGATTTTCTTGTAAATCAGACATATTTTTCTTGTAAATTTGCCTACATTTTGTATAAAAATGCAGTATTTCCCCCATGTTATTTTCCACCTAAATTCACAGTTTCTCAAAAATTTAGCATATTTCTCAAATTTGCATTTTCTGTCATGGAAAATAAGCCTTTTTCCTTACATATCTGCAAAATCAGTTAAATTTCTGAATTTTTTTAATTTTTATTTTTTTTTGACTATCATCAAGTTCCTGCTTTCTTCTTGTGAATTTATACTATTTTCTCCTAAATTTGCATGCTTTTTTCTGGTAAATTTGGTAAAGGTAAATTTGTTATTTACTTTTTTTGGGGGGGGGGGGGATACCTGAATCCTAAATTTGAAAACTGAATGTCATTGTAAAAAATTCAATGTCCAGATAATGAATCCAGAGTAAGTTTTTAATACCAGGATGATTTAGTCACAAATCTACTTACAGATTTGCTAGTATTTCATGAATGAAACAGCACACCTAAGGTGTACTGTGCTGTATTCATAATGTCTCTTCAGGCAGGATAACTGTTACATTTGTCATAGTCTAGCTGACTAAATCACAGTAGTGTCCTTAGTTCATCTGCTTGGTAAGAAACATCCACATGGTGGCAAGTGGTGACATCATAAATTAATGGAAAAAACATTAGTCCTGTTAGAATAAATGTGTTAACCACCACAACTGATTAATAACAAAATAAAATGAGTTAAGAATAATGGCGATTAAGCCTCATTCAGCAGCTAGATTAACCTCAGTTAATACTGATTGCACTGTTAAGATTCTATTAAGAGGGAAGAAGGGCACAAATCTAGCATGAATTACATCCTCCAAAACTGTCCATGAAGTACCTCTTTTAAACCATTTGAACATAAACTGAGCTATTATAAATCAGGAGCAAGAATGTGGCAGCAGCAGGGTGAACCAAGAAAGAGAGGAAGTAAAAGTAACCAGAGAGGCACAGGAGGCACACATAACAAGGTAACAATAGTCAAAACTTGATTTCTGCCAGTGCTGAAATACTTAACACATAATGGGTATTAAGTAGGCCTGCTGCTTCATAGTGGCATAGACTATTACAAGGCTGAATATAGATTTGGTAAATTAGGGAAATAATTTTTACAACTGTTACTAATATGGGAATGTCTAAATAAAGGGGTAAATTAGCCTTGTCCTTTTAGCAAAGTTAATGATTTTTCACTCTTCCTCCACACTAGGATACAGTACATACTGTATACTGTCATTTTTTGCTTAAAAAAAATCCTTTTTCCTTTAAAAATGAAAAAGAGGACATTGGAGACAACTGTCTGTACTGATGACCTGACAGTCCTATAATAAAAAGATTAAAAAAAATAATAATCATCTTATATGGGCAGAGATCTCAACCCTCCCAATGTTTGAAACAAAGTTACACCCTTGTCTCCATACTTGCACAGGTACATACAGTATATCATCTGGACCAGCTGCTTTTCTGCTCTAAATCCTCCTCGTAGCTGCACTCACTTTTGCCTTGCTAATCCTCATAACTTCCTGGTTCACTATCTTTCCTTCATCCATCCTCCTCTCTCTCTCTCATTTTGTTTATTCATGGGCTGCTCAAAATACTCCTTCCATCTTCTCAACACACTCTCCTCACTCGTTAGTACATTACCATCTCTGTCCTTATCAACCTAACCTGCTGCACATCCTTTCTGGCACCATCTTTCTGTCTAGCTAATCGATCGATACAAGTCATTTTCTCTTTACCTTGTGTAAAGCCTTTCATACAACTCATTATATGCCTTTCCTTTGCTACCTCTCTCTTTGCCATATGGCTAGACTCCAAGTGCTCCTGTCCACTTTCTTTGCTTCTCCCTGATTATCTCACTTTTTCTTTGCCAACCTCTTCCTTTGAATATTTTCTTGTACGTCCTCATTTCACCACCAGTTCTCCTTGTCTTCTTTCCTTTCTCCAGAGGATTCACCAAATACCTGTCTAGCCATGTCCCTCAGTACTTTCACTGTACTTTCCCAGTCTTCTTGGGATTCTTTCCTACCATCCAGAGCCTGTCTCAACTCTGTCCTGAACTTTGTGCCACATTCTTCCTTCTCTTACTTCCACCATTAAATCACTTAAGATAAGATAAGATAAGCCTTTATTAGTCCCACAATGGGGAAATTCCAGGATTGCAACAGCAAAGGGATAGCAACACTCAGAGCAACAATCAGAAGACAAGAAAAAACAAGAGCAGCGAGTATACATATGTACATATAAATATATAAATATATAAACACACAGAGCGGAGCATTGTAGCTAGATGGGATAAATATATAAATATATTAACACACAGTGCGGAGCATTGTAGCTAGATGGAATAAATATATAAATATATAAACACACACAGTGCGGAGCATTGTAGCTAGATGGAATGAAACAGCATAACCGTCTACTTAGTTATCCTACATGGTATGATAATGTACCCATACATATTGTCGCCCTCCCTAGTGACCGGTATTTTCCTAGTTGTATACCGGAGGGGACCATTGTGTATGTCTATTGCGTCTTTTGCATTCAATACTATTAGGTTGTCACGTCTTTTTGCTATCTCTGCGAGCAGCCCTGCTTAGGTTGTACAGTCTGACAGCCGTAGGTAGGAAGGACCTGCGAAACCTCTCGGTTGTGCACCTAGGATGATGTAGTCTGCTGCTAAATGAGCTCCTCAGTGCGTTCAGTATGTCCTGCATAGGGTGGAACTCGGACTCCAGCAGAGATGACAGTTTAGCCACCATCCTTCTCTCTCCCATCTCCTCCACTGGGTCAAGGCACTGCCCCAGGACAGAGCTAGCTTTCTTGATCAGTTTGTTCAGTCTCTTCCTATCGGCTGCTGTAACACCACTGTCCCAGCAGACCACTCCAAAAGTGATGGTTGATGCCACCACCGTGTCGTAGAATGTCTTCAGCAGCGCCCCTTGTACACCAAAAGACCTAAGTCTCCTCAGTAGGAACAGCCTGCACTGTCCCTTCTTGTAGAGTGCGTCAGTATTGTGTGACCAGTCTAGTTTATTGTTCAAATGAACACCCAGGTACTTGTAGGATGTCCCCATCTCGATGTCAGTTCCCTGTATATTTACTGGTGCTGTGAGGGGTTGTCCTTGCCTGCGGCAGTCCACCACCAGCTCCTTAGTTTTCCTCGCGTTGATCAGGAGGCAGTTCCGATGGCACCAGTCCATGAAGTCCTGGATAAGTCCTCTGTACTCAGCTTCATCTCCGTTGGAGATGAGGCCAATGATCACAGAGTCGTCAGAGAACTTCTGTAGATGGCAGTGTGTTGTGTTGTGTGAGAAGTCCGCAGTATAAAGGGTGAACAGGAAGGGAGCCAAAATCGTTCCCTGGGGGGCCCCCGTGCTACCGATGATCGTGTCGGACACACAATCCCGGGTTCTCACAAACTGTGGCCGGTTAGTGAGGTAGTCCAGGATCCATGATGACAGGTGCTGGTCCGCCCCTGCGCACAGCAGCTTGTCCTTCAGGATCATCGGTTGGATGGTGTTGAAAGCACTGGAGAAGTCAAAGAACATGATCCTCACCGCATTCCCGGGCTTCTCCAGGTGGGACAGAGAATGGTGAAGGAGGAAAATCACCACATCCTCCACCCCAATGCCATGCTGGTAGGCGAACTGGAGTGGATCCATCGCTGGTCCCACCAGGGGGCGGAGGTGAGCAAGGAGCAGTCTCTCCAGGGTCTTCATCATGTGGGACGTCAGGGCCACTGGCCTGTAGCTGTTCAGAACTTTGGGGTGGGAAGTCTTTGGTACAGGTACCACACAATATGTTTTCCACAACTGTGGTACCCTCCCCAGCTTCAGGCTCAGGTTGAAAATGTGCTCCACAATCCCACACAGCTGGTCTGCACAGGACTTGAGGAGCTTTGCACTGATGCCGTCCGGTCCCGACGCCTTCCTCGCCTTGATCTTCCTCAGCTCCGTCCTCACCTGGGTCTTAGTGAGGGTCATGTTGGGGGGCTGTGTGTTGGGAGTGGGGGGGTGATGGTGGAGTGGGGTGTGGGCAGCAGGACTCGATGTCTTCAGAGGCAGCAGTGGTTGTTGTGCAGTCGGGGGGAGGGCGGTTGGTCAAACCTATTGAAAAACAGATTCAGATTGTTCGCCCACTCCCTGCCCCCTGTGGCCTGGGGGGAGGTATTTTGGAGCCCAGAGATGGTTTTAAGGTTTCTCCAGACCCCGCTGATGTCGCTCTGTTGCAGCTTGTCCTCCATCTTCTTCCTGAAGCTGTCCTTGCCTTCTCTAATCTTCCTCCTCAGCTCCCTCTGTACGGACTTCAGCATCTCCCTGTTCCCCGACCTGAAGATCCTCTTCTTCTCTCTCAGAAGTGTTTTTATCTCAGGGTTGATCCAGGGTTTGTTGTCCGAGCAACACCGTATGGTCTTGGTGGGTGCGGTGTTGTCCACACAGAAGCTGATGTAGTCCGTGATGGTGTGAGTGAGGCCATCGATGTCCTCACCATGTGGATTGCAGAGCTGCTCCCAGGCAGTGGTTTCAAAACAGTCCTTTAGAGCGTCCATTGCCTCCTCAGATCATAACTTCACTGTGCGCATGACCGGAGGTTGTCTGTGCACTAGGGGTTTGTACACTGGCCGGAGATGAACCAAGTTGTGATCCAATCTCTCGAGTGGTGGGAATGGTGATGAGGTGTACGCCTCCTTAGTGTTTGCGTAGAATAAGTCCAGTGTTTTATTGTCTCTAGTGTGGCATGTGACATACTGGGTGAACGTGGGTAGAATGGGAGACAGTGAAACATGGTTGAAGTCACCTGAGATGAGAAGAGCATCTGGGTGTTCTGTCTGCAGCCTGCCAGTTACTGAGTGGATTTGCTCTGCATTCACTTATTCCTCTTCTTGCTTTTCAAAGTCATCTGTTATGGCCCACTTACTGGGCCAAGGCCAGAATTGCCTATTTAATCTGTGCTCTCCAAGTCCGTTTCGACCCTTACGTCAAGGTCGACCGACCTAGTTGTTTTTGCCCTTGGGCAAGGTAGACATAAACCTCCAAAGTATCTTCTGCACACAAGCAAGGCAGACATACACCTACGTTCCAGGCTAGGATTTGAACCCATGACACCATGACCTAAATCCGCCCACTCTTACCACTGATCCAAGAAGGAATTCTTCTACTAGTACTGAGCAAGTAGTGGAGGTGAACCTTAAGGTGTCAGGAACAACACCACTGACTAATCCCTTATAGAGGAGGGATCCGTAACACATCCTATATACTGCCATCCAGTGCTTCCTTATTTCTCTCCTTAAGACCATACCATGTTCATCATCTCCTCATCACCTCTGTTCCTTCATTTACATGCCCATTAAAGTCTGCTCCAATCACCACTCTCTCTCCCCCCAGGAATACTCTCTACTCGTTCATCCACTTTACTCCAGATTTCCTCTTTCTCTTCTACCTGACATCCAGCTTTTGGGCCATATATACACACGTGGACAAAATTGTTGGTAGCCCTCTGTTAATGAAAGAAAAACCCACAATGGTCACAGAAATAACTTGAATCTGACAAAAGTGGTAACAAATAAAAGTTCTGTGAAAATTAACCAATGAAAATCAGACAGTGCTTTTGAATTGTGGTTTAACAGAATTATTTTAAAAAGCAAACTCATGATACAGGCC
The DNA here is from genome assembly GCA_020510985.1 of Pholidichthys leucotaenia. Taxonomy (NCBI): domain Eukaryota; kingdom Metazoa; phylum Chordata; class Actinopteri; order Cichliformes; family Pholidichthyidae; genus Pholidichthys; species Pholidichthys leucotaenia. Next base: position 226,633,383 of record CM035836.1, read on the forward strand.
TGGACAAAAATGATGGTACGCTTAACTTAATATTTTGTTGCACAACCTTTTGAGGCAATCACTGCAATCAAACGATTTCTGTAACTGTCAATGAGACTTCTGCACCTCTCAGCAGGTATTTTGGCCCACTCCTCATGAGCAAACTGCTCCAGTTGTCTCAGGTTTGAAGGGTGCCTTCTCCAGACAGCATGTTTCAGCTCCTTCCACAGATGTTCAATAGGATTTAGATCAGGGCTCATAGAAGGCCACTTTAGAATACCTTGATAGTTTTGAGATTTCATTGTACCCTGCACAGATTCAAGACACCCTGTGCCAGATGCAGCAAAGCAGCCCCAAAACATAACAGAACCTCCTCCATGTTTCACAGTAGGGACAGTGTTTTTTTCTTGGTATGCTTCATTTTTGCGTCTGTGAACATAGAGCTGATGTGCCTTGCCAAAAAGTTGCAGTTTTGTCTCGTCTGTCCATAGGACATTCTCCCAGAAGCTTTGTGGCTTTTCAAGATGCAGTTTGGCAAATTGCAGTCTGGCTTTTTTGTGATTTGTTTTCAACAGTGGTGTCCTCCTTGGTCGTCTCCCATGAAGTCCACTTTGGCTCAAACAATGACGGATGGTGCGATCTGACACTGATGTACCTTGACCGTTGAGTTCACCATGAATGTGTTTAGAGGTTGTTCTGGGCTCTTTTGTTACCATTCGTATTATCCGTCTCCTCCTGCGGCTATGTCCAGGGAGGTTGGCTACAGTCCCGTGGATCTTAAATTTCTGAATAATATGTGCAACTGTAGTCACAGGAACATCAAGCTGCTTGGAGATGGTCTTATAGCCTCTACCTTTAACATGCTTGTCTATAATTTTCTTTCTAATCTCCTGAGACAACTCTCTCCTTTGCTTCCTCTGGTCCATGTTTAGTGTGGTACACACCATGTCACCAAACAGCACAGTGACTACTTGTCACCCTTTAAATAGGCCGACTGACTGATTACAAGTTTGTGGACACCTGTGATGGTAATTAGAGGACACATCTTGGTTGAACATGTCCCTATGGTCACATTATTTTTAATCTTTTCTAGGGGTACCATCATTTTGTCCAGGCCTGTTTCATGAGTTTATTTTTTAAAGTAATTCTGTTGAACCACAATTCAAAAGCATTGTCTGATTTTCATTGGTTAATTTTCATAGAATTTTTATTTATTACCATTTTTGTCAGATTCAAGTTATTTCTGTGACCATTGTGGGTTTTTCTTTCATTAACAGAGGGGTACCAACAATTTTGTCCATGGCTGTATTCATTATTAACATTCAACATTACACCTACGATTTCCAGCTTCAAACTCATGATCCTGTCTAACTTCCTTTTCACCTCCTGTACACTGTTCACATCCGCTTCCAAAAGAATACCCCTATTCCATTTCTTTTCCTGTCTGTACCGTGGTAGAACTGTTCATACACACAGTATACAATATTATAACAGTCAACTTTCACTTTACCAGTCATAGTTCCTACATTTAAAGTCCCTACTCTTGCCTCCACACTCCTGCCTTTCCTTTTTCTCTCTCTTCCTCCAAACATGCCCTATCCCCTCCTCCTCTGTGATCTTCAACCAACCGTAGCCTAATTTCCACTGGCACCTTGTCGGTTAACAGCGAGCCTCGACTGATCCAGTATTGAAGTCTCATTAGTGTTGATACACATGTTTGATTTGGACCAAAGATTTTACACCCGATGCCCTTATTCATACAACTATCTGGATTTGCCCGGAATTGGGACCGGCACTTGGAGTACACTGGCTTGTGCTCCTCTCTATGGCTGGGTTGCATTCTTATATATGGTAACAGAGGTAATATACATAACACACACAAGTCTCATGAACAGAGAAAAAAAAACCATCCAGTGCCAACAACAGGCCTTTACATTTTTGGTCTCACAATCCTGGTCTCCATGGTGATGTGGCGTTCATGGCACTGTTTGTTATACTCTCTGGGCTTGCTGCCAAGCCAGAGTCTTTGCAGGTGCCATCGTGTTGCAGTGAAAAGCTGTAATGCATGACTGAGTCAAAGTTGTGTCACAAACATTTCAGGGTCAGGTAGGTTTAAATCGCCTTTTTCCTTTTATAAATGAAGTCATCATTGAAAAAATGCATTTTGTGTTTACTCAGGTTATTCTTGTCTTATGTTAAAATTTGTTTGATTTGAAACATTTAATTGTGACAAATGCAAAAATATAAGAAACCAGGAAGGGGATAAATGCTTTTTTCACTATAAAAGTCTAAATTCTGAACAAAGTTTGAGTTGATAGATTTGGTCACATTTGTTCTACCTGTCAGTTCATTTTAGTGACACATTAACAACATGTGTTCTGCGGGGGGTGGGGGGGTGGGTGCTGAAAAGTTCTTAGGCTGACTGTGCTGGTAGGTTCTGAGTCAGTAGTATTTGTGCTTCAGTGACCAAGGAGCAAGAGGGCAGAGCAGAGCTGAGAGTGAGAGAACTGTCAAGAGTATGGGTACAATAAACCACATTTGGTCAAATATGACCACAACATCATGGTCAGCCTATGAACTTTTCAGCCCCCCTTTGTATCTACCCTATCAGCTAGGAGTTGGTTGTTCAGGTACAATGCCTATTAAAATATACACACCCCTGTTAAAATGGCATTGAGCTGACATGCAAAAAAAAAAAAGGAAAAAAGTTGCATGTAACTATAATACTAATATGCTGTGCAGAAGCAATATGGATTGCTTTCTAGCAATGCAACCATGATGTTATGACACAGCACTATAATGTAGTACTATATCGATTTTACAGAAATAGAAAACACTAGTGTATTTAGTATTTGCTGCATAAACATAATTGTCACGTGCTTAGAAACTTTGCTGTTTTGGTGCACTTTTCCATCAACTATCAAGTGTTCTACGCCTTCATTTGCTTTAATTTAATACTTTAAAATTACATTTATTCTAATGGAGACTGTGGCTTTGATTGTAACAATTTGAAACACAGTCAATCATCTAACATGGAGAAGCAAACACTGTAATGAAGTAATGGAATGTGAAGTCTAAGCTGAGTCCGGTTCTGTTCTGCTGCATGGTTTCCTAATAAGGATATAACATCATACTAACACAACGGCATCAATGACATGGATTTTCACCATGCCGCAGATAAAAGGGCTTTCTTGATATTGACTCTGACACTCGTGTTCACATCCTCATTACCACACACACATAGAATCCCTTTCTGCCTTCAAACAAATGTGTCCTCCATCTTCCTCTGTCTTTGACTACCAGCAAGAGCCTTTGAATTCCTCGAATATCTGTCATGCACCTTTAGTGTCTGCTTTGTCTCCTTTTCATTCCTTTCCAAACTGAGAAGTATGAGCATGATATATTGTTTGCATCACTTTCCCTTGGTGAGGCAGACGGGTTTCCTCTGATTATAAACATGGGTTCACCTGTGACCTTAGTCTGTGGGTCAATACTGTCTTCCTTTGTTTGTCTTTATTCTTTTCTCTCATTCTGTCTTTTCTGCTGCCATGTGGATTTTTACAACTCCTCAGACTTTCTGAATCCCTTTGGGGATTTGCTGTGTTTATTAGTTTGCTGATGTGCTTGAGATCAACTTGGAATTTTGATGTTTCTGGTGTGTTCGACAGCTTTTGGTGTCATTTGAATTTGTGCTTGTTAGTTTTGGAATTTTGAATTGGGAACCGCTGCGGTGTGAATCCGGGTCCTCTTGGGTGTCCTGTGTTGTGGGGACATTTGCAACAGATCTTCTGGGTCATGGGTGATCAGTGTGATTATCAATATGCATTCAAATCATATGCTGTGTGCAACTTTGTTTTAAGTCAGGCTAGTTTTAGCCTACGTTAGTGAGTTGTAACAGTATGCTGAAATGTTTATTTCTTTAAGTAACTTTTGAAAAGACACCAATAGAGGACGCTGTTATGCTTATCATTGTGTAAGTTGTCCCAACATGCACCAGGGGCTGAAATCGTGCACTTGTTGGTTGGATGTATTAAAGAAATGATTAGTGATTTTATTAACTAGATGGATTATTACATGTTCACAAAATATGTTTTTATCTTTCTAATAAAAAGAAACGTTAAAATAAATGCAATCAGTGTAATTGTATACATTACCAAACTTGATTTAATTAAGAGTATGGGTGTTAGTCATCATCCTATTCATTGTTCAAATATCAACGACTGTAACATTTAAGCATTGCACTGGAATTAATTCAATTCAATTCAATTCAACTTTATTTATATAGCGCCATTTCACAACAACAGTCATCTCATAGCACTATCAACTGTAGGGGGAACCCCCACAGTTGCAGAAAGACCCCAGCAATCAGGCGATCCCCTGTGAGCAAGCACTTGGCGACGGTGGAGAGGAAAAACTCCCTTTAAACAGGAAGAAACCTCCAGCAGAACCAGGCTCAGGGAGGGGCAGTCATCTGCTGCGACTGGTTGGGGGGTGAGGGGATAGAGAAGATGAAAAGAACAGACATGTAGAGAGCAAACAGCACGATGGGGACTCAATCTATGGGAGAGAACAAACAAATGTTAATGACCAGCAAAAAAAAATATTTCATTGAGAGTGAGGAAAGGAATCAGAATCAGAATCAGGTTTATTGCCATTGTTCATGTAGTACACAAACTAGGAATTTGTCTCGGTACAATGCTGCAACATTAAACATGATAAGATAAGAGAAATAAACTATACATGTAATAAAGTGTAGGATAAGATTAAGTGATACTGGTCAACAGTTAAAATATATATTAGCCAGCAGCAGATACTGTGGAGAACTATATAGTGCAGTCGGTAATGCAGGAAGAAAACAGTGATGATTGACATGAGTCTGGTTGAGCTGCTGTACATGGTGCACGAGAGTCACTTAGTGTTCAGCAGTCTAATGGCAGAGGGGAAGAAGCTGTTCATGTGACGGGAGGTTTTAGTCTGGATGGACCGAAGTCTTCTACCAGAGGGGAGGGGTGCAAACAGTACATGACCAGGGTGTGAGGGATCGGCTATGATCCGGCCAGCACGCCTCCGGGTCCTGGAGATGTACAGATCCTGGAGAGATGGGAGCTTGCAGCCGATCACCTTCTCAGCAGTGCGCACGACGCGCTGCAGCCTTAGTCTGTCCCTGGCAGTGGCTCCTGCGTACCACACGGTTATGGAGGTGGTGAGGATGGACTCGATGATGGCTGTGTAGAACTGCACTAACATCTTGGTGGGTAGCTTGAGCTTCCTCAGCTGCCGCAGGAAGAACATCCTCTGCTGGGCTTTTTTGATGAGTGAGCTGATGGTCAGCTCCCATTTGAGGTCCCTGGTGATGGTAGTGCCTAGGAAGCGGAAGGAATCAGCAGTGGTGATGGGAGAGCCTGAGAGGGTGAGGGGGGGCAGAGGAGTAGTGACTTTCCTGAAGTCTACAATCATCTCCACTGTCTTCAGAGCGTTCAGCTGCAGGTTGTTATTGCTGCACCAGGACGCCAGCTGGGCCACCTCTCTCCTGTAGGCGGACTCGTCGCCGTTGGAGATGAGCCCGATGAGGGTGGTGTCGTCCGCAAACTTGATCAACTTGACAGACTGGTGGCTGGAAGTGCAGGAGTTGGTGTAAAGGGAGAAGAGTAGGGGGGAAAGTACACAGCCCTGGGGTGATCCGGTGCTGATGCTAGTATAGTCTGAGACAGTCTTTCCCAGCCGCACATGCTGCCTCCGGTCCGTCAGGAAGTCGATGATCCACCTGCAGAGGGAGTCAGGCACGTTGAGCAGGGACAGCTTGTCCCGGAGCAGAGCGGGGCGGATGGTGTTGAATGCGGAGCTGAAGTCCACAAACAGGATCCTGGCGTAGGTTCCCGGGGAGTCCAGGTGCTGCAGGATGGAGTGGAGGGCCAGGTTGACTGCATCGTCTACAGACCTGTTGGCTCGGTAGGCAAACTGCAGCGGGTCCAGGAGAGGGGTGGTGATGGACTTGAGGTGGGACAGGACCAGGCGCTCAAAGGACTTCATGACTACAGAGGTGAGCGCTACAGGTCTGTAGTCATTAAGTCCAGTGATCCGTGGCTTCTTGGGGACAGGGATGATGGTGGAGGATTTGAGGCAGGACGGCACGTGGCATAACTTAAGGGAGGTGTTAAAAATGTCTGTGAATACAGGAGCCAGCTGTTTCGCACAGAGTCTCAGGGTGGAGGGAGACACGCCGTCTGGGCCGGGGGCCTTGCGCGGGTTCAGTCTGGAGAACTGTTTGAGCACATCCTGCTCACTGATGATAAGGGGAGGGGGGGAGGTGGGGGGGGGTGCCTTAAATGAAGTAGGGAATGTGGAGGCTGTGGAGCTGGAGGGAGGGGGGGAGTTGGACACAGATGACGAGGTGTCAAAACGGGCATAGTGTTGGGACAGTCTCTGACAAAGGGCTTTGTCATCCTGACCTTTAGGAGCCTGAGGCCGATAGTTGGAGATCTGCCTCAGTCCTCTCCACACGGAAGCCGAATCATTAGCAGTGAACTGCTGCTGGAGTCTCTCTGAGTACACAGATTTAGCCCTCTTCAGCTCTCTGTTAAACCGGTATTTAACCTCCCTGTAGCAGTCCCTGTCTCCACTTTTCAGCGCTGCTTCCTTCTCCTTCCTGATCTGTCTGAGCTTAGCTGTGAACCAGGGTTTGTCATTAGAGTAACTCACCCTGGTGCGTGATGGAAGAATGTTCTCTTCACAAAAGTGGATATATGAGTTCACAGTGTCCGTGTACTCATCCAGATCATGCGTGGCTCCTTTAAGCATGCCCCAGTCAGATATTTCCATGCACGTTTCCAGCTTCTCCTCAGCATCACTGGTCCGTATCTTCGTAGTGCTCACAACAGGTTTAGTGAGCTTCAATCTCTGTCTGTATGTGGGAATGAGGTGAACCATCACGTGATCAGATAATCCCAGCGCAGCTCGAGGGACAGCGCGATATGCGTCTTTCACTGTGGTGTAACAGTGATCCAGTGTGTTTAATCCTCTGGTGGGGCATTTAATAAACTGTTTGTAGCGGGGGAGATCGTGGCTCAGATTGCACTGATTAAAGTCGCCAGCCACAATAATCAGCGAGTCTGGAAAACTCCGCTCTGTGTGTTGAATGTGATCCGCGAGCACGCGCTGAGCTTCGCGCGTGTCCGCGTCGGGAGGGGCGTACACAGCGATCAGTATAAAAGAAGCAAATTCCCGTGGGGAATAAAAAGGCTTGCAGTTGATAACAAGAAATTCCAAGGCAGGAGAACAGTGTTTGGAAATTTCCGTTACATCAGAGCACCAGCTACAGTTGATGTAGAAGCAGACACCGCCTCCTGTGGTCTTGCCGGAAAGCTCTGTGTCACGATCAGCACGGAAGAGCTGGAAGCCGTCGAGGCGCAGCGCGCTGTCCGGTATATTTTCCCGGAGCCAGGTCTCAGTAAAGCAGAGGACAGCTGAGGAGGCGAGGTCCTTAAAACGCATCAGCAGTCTCAGTTCATCCACCTTGTTAGAGAGAGAGTTGGTATTGGACAGAAATATGCCAGGCAGCGCCGTTCGCGAGCCTCTCCTGCGAAGTCGCACGAGAGCGCCCGCTCGTCTTCCTCTCTTCCGCCGTCTCACTTTCCGAGCCAAACAATAAACCAGATCGGCGGCAGGGGCTAGAAAAACTGGGAGGAGGTCCGTGGGGGTCAAAGTCCTGATATTTAAAAGTTCTTCACGGGTATAAGTGCAAGCAGACACACAATTGACAAACAAAAACAAACAAAGAGCGCAGCGAAGCACCATGTCGACCGCTGTGGGCGCCATCTTGGAAAGAGGAGTGAGGCCCAGTGCATTACTGGAGGTCCCCCGGCTGACTAAACCTATTAGCAGCATAACTAAGGGAGGGTTCAGAAACACGTGATCCCTCCCTAATTGTAGGCTATATCAAAAAGGTAGGTTTTAGCCCTATTCTTAAAAACAGAGATCGAGTCTGACTCCCGAATCCAGATTGGCAGCTGATTCCACAGGAGAGGAGCTTGATAACTGAAGGCTCTGCCTTCCATTGTACTTTTGGAGATTCTAGGTATTACAAGTAATCCTGCATTTTGGGAGCGTAGTGCTCTGTTAGGATAATACGGTAGTATCAGATCTTTTAAATAAAAAGGAGCCTGATTGTTTAGAGCTTTGTAAGTAAGAAGAAGGATTTTAAACTTAATTCTAAACTCTATGGGAAGCCAATGAAGGGAGGCCAGAACCGGAGAGATATGATCTCTCTTTCTAGTACCTGTTAAAACTCTTGCTGCAGCATTTTGGATCAGCTGAAGACTTTTTAAAGATGTTTTAGGACAGCCTGATAATAAAGAATTACAATAATCTAATCTCGAGCTGACAAAAGCGTGGATCAGTTTCTCAGCATCACTCTGAGACAAGATGCTCCTAATTTTGGCAATATTATGCAAATGATAGAAGGCAGTCTTAGAAACAAATTTAATATGTGAATTGAAGGACAGATCTTGATCAAAAATAATTCCAAGTTTCCTCACAGAGCTATTAAGAGAAAGAGTAACTGCATCCAAACTGAAAGTTTGATTTAGAAAGGAATTTCTAAGGTTTTTTGGACCAACAAGAATGACTTCAGTCTTATCTGAATTTAATAGCAGGAAATTACAAGTCATCCAAGCTTTGATTTCCTTAAGACAGGCTTCTAACTTGGCTAATTGATTACTATCATCTGGCTTCATTGACAGGTATAATTGTGTGTCATCTGCATAACAATGAAAATGTATACAGTGCTTTCTAATAATGTTGCCTAACGGAAGCATATATAAACTAAAAAGAGTAGGGCCTAGCACAGATCCCTGTGGAACTCCATGACTAAGCTTTAAGTTGAAAGAAAACTCATTATTTACATGAACAAACTGGAACCTATCAGATAAATAAGATCTAAACCACTGCAACGAAGTTCCATTAAGTCCAACATAGTGTTTTAATCTATCAAGTAGAATATTATGATCGATAGTATCAAAAGCTGCACTAAGGTCTAAAAGGACAAGTACAGAAACCAGTCCATTATCAGATGCGATGAGGAGGTCATTAGTGACCTTCGCTAAGGCTGTTTCAGTACTATGATGGATTCTAAACCCAGATTGAAACTCTTCAAGTAAACCATTTCCCTGCAGGTGGTCAAATAATTGCGTAGCAACAACTCTTTCTAAGATTTTTGCAATGAAAGGGAGATTAGAGATTGGTCTATAGTTAGCTAAAGCTCCTGGATCTAGCGCTGGCTTTTTGAGTAAGGGTTTAATTACAGCCATTTTAAAAGCCTGCGGTACATGGCCTAAAGTTAATGAAGAATTGATTATATGAAGAATAAAGCTACCAATAAGTGGGAAGACTTCTTTAAATAACCTGGTAGGAATAGGGTCTAAAAGACAAGTTGAAGGTTTGGATGAGGAAACTATTTTGTCTAACTCACAAAGGTCGATTGGAGTAAACTCATCAAGACAGACATCAATAGAAGGAGTTGTAGTAGTTACAGTATTTAAGTTAACTGTGGGAAGAATCTGATTGATTTGATCTCTGATGGATGAAATTTTATTATTGAAAAAGTTCATAAAGTCCTGACTAGTAAGCTCTAAGGGAATGCTAGGATTGACAGAGTCCTGACTCTTTGTCAACCTGGCTATAGTGCTGAAAAGAAACCTGGGATTATTCTTGTTCTCTTCTATTAATGCAGAGTAATAACTCGTTCTAGCTTTTCTAAGAGATTTTTTATAAATTAAAAGATGATTTCTCCAAGCTAAATAGATTTCATCTAAATTAGTGGAGCACCATTTTCTTTCTAATTGACGAGTCTTCTGTTTTAAGCTACGAGTTTCTGTGTTGAACCAAGGAGTTAGAAATCTCTGATTAGACTTTTTCTTTTTTAAGGGGGCCACCAAGTCTAGAGTCTGATGCAGAGAAGCTGTAACACTATCCACCATGTTATCAATTACAGAAGGAGCAAGCTGTCTATAGCTTATTTCCGTTGTGTTGACACATGGCATAGAGGAAACAATCTGCATAAATTTGGTAACAGCATCATCTGAGAGGCATCTGCTGTAGTAATATTTTTCTTTAGGAGCCAAATAGTATGTAATGTATGGTGGAGCTAATGAGTAGAATTTCCTACTTTCTGAGAAAACCCAATCAAGTCTAATATTGAATTAAATGCCACATTAAGGCAGTCACTATCTACATCCACATGTATATTAAAGTCCCCTACTATAATTATTCTATCAGATTTCAGCACTAAATCAGCTAAGAAATCAACAAATTTGGATAAAAATTCTGAGTAGGTTGATGGGGGACGATAAACTACAGCAAATAAAATTGGGTTTAACCTAAAATTGCTAAAGTGCCCAACACTGAGGACCAGGCCCTCAAAGGAATTATAACATGTTTTTTGCTTTACATTAACTAGTAATTTGGAATGGTAAATTGTTGCTACTCCTCCTCCATGACCAGAACTTCTGGGATTTTGACAGTTTAAATAACCAGAGGGAGTTGATTCATTTAAACCAACATAATCCTCTTGCCCTAACCAAGTCTCTTTAAGGGAAATTAAATCAATCTGATGATCAATTAACAGATCATGGACTAACAGAGACTTGGGAGATAGAGACCTAATATTTAATAAACCACATTTAATTTTTAAATTATGAGGAGGAATAGAGGCCAAATCATTCAATTTAGAGGCTTTATGTTTAATTTGAGTTTTACCAATATTTTGCTTAATCACTTTGGGATGCTTATATATTATATTTTTATTTACTTTGGAGGGAGCAGACAATGATTCTCTGATGGGGGAGACAGGGGCTAAGCTGAGGGGTGGCGGATGAAGAGGAGCTGCAGAGAGGCGTGTACGACTGCAACTCTGCTTCCTGGTCCCAACTCTGAGTAGTCAAGATTTTGGAAATTTGGATAAAAAAGATGCCAGATTGTTAGATAAATGAGAAGCACCATCCAAAGTGGGATGAATGAATTATCTTATGAGTGATTATCTTAATGAATTAAGATAATCAAAGTACCAACTCTGACACTGTCATTATCGTATCCATCATTGATCATGTGGAAACTGTGACTCAGTTGCACAGGAAGTAACAAAGGCAAATCTGCTTAAAATTAAAAAGAACAACATTTTGATCACTGTAGCTCCAGCACTGAACGTGGCCTCGTACCAAACATGTGTATCGCTTTGTAAATGTCACTTCAGTAATATTTCATCAACAGTGGTTACACAATAATTCTTTATGTCTATACAGAATGGATAGCAACTATTTCCAGTTCTTGAAATCTCTAACTGGTGTATGACTAACATGTTACACATATTAATAGCACTGGTATATAGCATAAGTGTTTTTACTTCATTTAGGATATTTGGTTATACTGTCCCATTTGGGAAAATATATTAACTATTAAGTTAATGTATAAAAGTAGTTTATTGGCTGTATTAGTCATTATGAAGCACTCCTTTATGCCTTACAGTACATAGCCACAACCAAGTGTTTGGTTATTAACTCTGTTTTTTCTCCATAACTTCCAAATTACCCCTTATTGGTAGTAAAAAGGAGGATGTTTGAAATGAATTATATCGTTCTTTGCACTGCCTGGGCTTGAGGTGGTAGTACCACAGAGGTAATCAAAAAACAAAATTCACTGGTTTATAGTGCTAATATAACTCAGGTCAACCAGTGCATCTGTAGGTCAGATGAAAATTTACAGTTAATGAACTAATATTTGTAGAATATGGTCATGCAGAATAGAGAACGACAAAAAATAATTGTAGTGAAAAATCAATAGGATACTCAAACTCCTGTCCGAGACTATCTCCACATGAAGTGCTGAGAGGCTACACAAAATACAAAAAAATGTGCATGATACATTAAAAAGTGATATATATTTATAGCTTTCTTTAAGACTGTATATCAGGTGAACAGTGTGACCATTCCATGAATCTATATACAGGTAAATTAAAGGTCTCATATTTTGCAAAATAGTATTTTTGTGGGTTTTAACATTATAAAATACCTCCATGGGTCACATGTATATTGTAAGCATATCAAAAAAGCTCCATTCACAGAGAAACCCATGTTGCATTTATGTATTTATTATGTTACGGAGGAAAAAAAAATAATCAATTGCACTTTGTGTTTCATGACATCACAAACCACAAACCTCACCTTCAGTTCTCCAAGTTAACAAAAAGTACAGTTCTGTGAAAAAGTGTTTGCCCCCTTCCTGATTTCTCATTTTTTTGTATGTTTGCCACACTTACATGTTTCAGATCATCAAACAAATTTCAATATTAGACAAAGATAACACAAGTAAACAGAATATGCAGTTTTTAAATGAAGGTGTTTGTGGTCTATATTTATCATATATTCCATAACCTACATATGTTGAAGCATGTGAGAATGTTTGGTGATTACATATGTAAGGCGACTTCACACCTCAGAACAGGACAAAGAGATCTCAACCGCCAGTGAGGATTAAAGAGTTTCCCAGGCACTGCGGTGGAGACCGGAGGAGCTGCCCTCACCCCCCAGGGCCATGAGGAGGAGTACAAAGACAATGGGGGGATTAAGATAAGGAGGGATGTCAGCTTTGGATTTGCATGTCTTTTGTTATGTGCAAGTATAAGTTCTTAGAGCCGGAGGTGTTCGGTCTCTTTTTCCTTCTTCTGCTGCTGCACTAGGATGAGACTTGTTAGAGGAGCTGATAATAAACTTTGGTTTATATATCACATCGCCTCGTTCTTCCAAGCTCTTCTACACTGGTGACCCTGACGCGAGGATGGACCAGAGGCGTTCCCCCGCGATCGACTCATCTGTGGCTACCCAGGCAGACGCCGGCGCCCATGCAGACAGGGGAACAGATGGACGACGTTCCCCCACGGCAGAAGTGATAGAGAGGGCTCAACTGAGCACCAGCGCCGCGGAGAGAGCCGAAGCAAGGCACTCTCACCCTGCGGACACAGCAGTGATGGTCTACACAAACGCCGTCACCGTCAACCTGCCGGACTTCTGGCAGGAAGACCCCGCCTCGTGGTTTCAGCAAGCTGAAGCCCAGTTTGCACTTGCGGGCATCACGGCTGACGATACAAAGTTCTATCACATCGCCGCCAAACTCAACGCCGCCACTTCGAGATGTGCGCGGAGTATAATCCGGCGGCCGCCGGCCCGGGACAAATATGAAGAACTGAAAGCGACCATCGTGGCAAATTACGTCCCCTCAGCCGAGGAGAGAGCCGAGAGGATCCTGGCGGTTTACGGCCACAGAGGAGGCAGACCCAAGGCCCTCATGGAGGACTTACTGCAACTTAAAGAAGAGGACAATGGCAACTTCCTCTTCCATTTCATATTCCTCAGTATGCTGCCGCCACACATGAGAGGGACGCTGGCCAACATGCGATGCAGCACCCAGCAAGACTTCCGCACGCTAGCTCACGAAGATCAACGGCTCGTCAACGCCTGCAAGGAGCAGACACCCACAGCAGCATCCGCAGATGTCCGGAGCCACGAGGAGCCACAAATCACTGAGCAGAGCCAGCCCGCGGTGACAGCGACACGGCCAGGATGCAACAGACGGAGCGACGTTTGTTATTACCACCACCGCTTCGCCGAGAAGGCTTACAAATGCGTCCCCCCCTGCAAATTCACAATTTCCGGAAAACGCCGAAGCCGAGAGCCGTTAACAGCGGCGGTTCTCGGCGAAAAAAGCAAGCTTTTATATGTGACGGACGGACACACCGGCAAGCGGTTCCTTACCGACACGGGAGCTCAACTAAGTTTTGTCATGCCCTCCCAAGCAGACCGGGCCATGGGCCCCCAGGGCAATGGAGTGGTGGCAGCCAACGGCTCCACCATCGACACTTTTGGCGAAAAGAGCCTGCACCTCTGCATCCACGGCCGCAACTACAGATGGACATTTGTTGTAGCGGCGGTGAGTTTTAACTTGTTGGGCGCAGATTTTTTGTGTACATATGGGTTATTAGTTGATCTAGCGAACAGGCGCTTGGTTAATGCACTGTCCTTTGCTTCTATTCCCTGCTCAGCCCGGCTTTCTCCACCACCTGTACAGGCCAGCGTCACCACAGCAGGAGGTAAGTTTGATCAACTCCTCACCCAATTTCCAGCACTCACAATTCCCAAATTCTCAGCCACAGTGGCTAAACACGGGGTTGAACATTTTATTCCCACAACGGGCCCACCCGTATTCGCCAAAGCTCGGCGCTTAGACGCAGCCAAGCTCGCCATAGCTCGGGACGAGTTTACCACCCTTGAAAAATTAGGCATTATTAGACGCTCGAAAAGCCCCTGGGCCTCACCACTTCACATGGTTCCGAAATCCGACAGTTCTTGGAGACCGTGCGGCGATTACCGCAGATTAAACAATGCGACAGCGCATGACCGCTACCCAATTCCTCACATTCAGGATTTTTCACTGCATCTGGCGGGTGCGCGCATTTTTTCAAAAATAGACCTGGTCCGCGGTAATCATCAAGTCCCAGTTCGAGCAGAGGATATTCCTAAAACAGCTGTAATAACCCCTTTCGGTCTTTTTGAATTTTTGCGAATGCCTTTCGGCCTCAAAGGCGCGGCTCAAACCTTTCAGCGGATGATGGACGCAGTATTACGCGACCTCCCTTTTGTTTTCGTCTACCTCGACGATATGCTGGTAGCCCGCCCGTCTGAGGAAGAACACGAGCGGCATCTCACTATGGTTTTTCAGAGGCTAGAAGAGCACGGGTTAATAATCAATCCAGCCAAATGCAAATTTGGCGTGTCACAAATTGATTTTTTAGGACACAGAGTTTCTCCGAAGGGGGCAGTCCCACTTCCAGACAAAGTTCACGCGATAAAAAGTTTCCCACGGCCACAAACGGTCAAATCACTGCAAGAATTTTTAGGAATGGTTAATTTTTACAACCGTTTCCTCCCCCACGCAGCTCAGCTCATGCAGCCCCTATATGACCCGCTCAGAAAACAAAAAGCTTCCAACGCGGTCGAATGGACCCCGGAGCGCGAACGCGCCTTCGCGGAAGTTAAAAGCGCCCTAGCTAATGCCACATTGTTGGTTCACCCCGATCCCTCGGCCCGCATTGCGCTAACCACAGATGCTTCGGACCTAGCTATAGGGGCAGTTGTAGAACAACATGTCAGCGGAATCTGGCAACCTTTGGCATTCTTCAGCAAATCGCTAAACCAAACCGAGCGTAAATACAGCACTTTTGACAGGGAGCTGCTAGCGCTTCATTTATCCATCCGCCACTTCCAGTTCTGGTTAGAAGGGCAGAGTTTCACGGCTTTTGTAGACCACAAACCGCTCACCTTTGCCATGGCTAAAATTTCCGAACCGTGGTCAGGCAGGCAACAAAGACAGCTGGCTGCGATTTCAGAGTTCACCACAGACATTCGACATGTGGCAGGCAAACTTAACGTGGTAGCAGACTGCGCGAGGAGACAGATTATACTACCTCAGCCGCGGAACTCTTCACCAACGCGGACACGTACGTGGCCCCAATCCATGCAGGGATAGATTATGCAGCCATGGCACAGGAACAAAGTAGTGACGCGGACGTGCGTGCACTCTTGTCTGGACCAACAGGGTTAAGGCTGGAGGAAAGGGGTTTACGCGACGGCGTGCCCCCCCTAATATGCGATATCTCAACCGGCCGACCGCGCCCGTTAGTCCCAGCTACATGGCGCCGCCGTATTTTCGACTCAATTCACTCCCTCGCGCACCCAGGTGTGCGCGCCTCGGTTAAAATGGTCGCCGAAAAGTTTGTGTGGCCTGGCCTGCGCAAAAACGTAAAAGAATGGGCAAAAACTTGCATTTCCTGTCAGCGCGCCAAAATACACAAACACACAAAAGCCCCTCTGGAGCCTTTTCCAATCCCTGTTAGAAGGTTCGACCACGTTCATGTCGACCTCATGGGACCACTACCTTCCTCCCAAGGTTTCACACACCTGTTAACAATGATAGACCGCACCACGCGCTGGCCGGAGGCGGTCCCTCTGGCGTCAACCACAGCGGAGGAAGTCGCTCGCGTTTTTTTGACAAACTGGGTGGCACGTTTCGGCGTCCCATCGGACATCACGTCCGATAGGGGGCCTCAATTTGTCTCGGAGCTTTGGTCAGCCATGTCCAGCAGCTTAGGGGCAACAATTCACCGCACCACCGCTTATCACCCTCAGGCTAATGGGTTATGCGAGCGTTTTCACAGATCTTTAAAGGCCGCCCTCAGAGCCTCACTAACGGATACAAATTGGGTAAATAAACTTCCCTGGGTTTTATTGGGGTTGCGTGCTGCGCCCAAAGAGGATCTAGACGCCTCCCCAGCAGAATTAGTTTTTGCACAACCTCTCAGGCTCCCAGGTGAATTTTTACCAGAGAACCCAGAGCCTGGGCATCTTCCAGCCTCGAGGTTTTTGGGCAGCAACGGACCGGACTCTCTCCCTGGACCGGCACATCACTCTTTTCCACGGGTTTTTGTCCCCCAAGCTTTAAAAAACGCTGAATTCGTTTTTGTTAGGCATGAAGCTTTAAAACCAACTTTCCGCCCAGCATACGATGGGCCATTCAGAGTGCTGGAACCTGGTGATAAGCATTTTGTGCTTGATTTTGGGGATAGAAAAGAAACAGTCAGCATTGACAGACTTAAACCTGCCTTCTTGTTGAGAGACGAACCTGCACAGTTGGCGAGAGCACCTCGGCGGGGTAGACCCCCAAGAGAAAAGACTCAGCCCCCCCTGCAGGGAACAAATAATCACTCTCCTTCCCACACTGCAGATTCCTTACAGGAAGGTCCCAGCGGGATGCCCAAGCGGACCCACAGCAGTTTCGGGAGAAGATTAAAACCCAGACGGCACAGGGACTGATACAAACTACTCAACAGTTGTTCACTAATTGTGCTGTAACAGTTTAGGACTGACTTGTGATTTTACTATGCTGTTATGATTACCACTAAACTCTCTTAGGGGCATGGCTGCTAGAAAGTTTCTCCTGTGGCAAGAGGTGTAGCAGTTAGTATGTCATAATAATTATCTTAAACTGTGAATTTTTCTATTGTCCTTTTCTTAGTCGTTTGGGGGGGGCTGTGGTCTATATTTATCATATATTCCATAACCTACATATGTTGAAGCATGTGAGAATGTTTGGTGATTACATATGTAAGGCGACGTCACACCTCAGAACAGGACAAAGAGATCTCAACCGCCAGTGAGGATTAAAGAGTTTCCCAGGCACTGCGGTGGAGACCGGAGGAGCTGCCCTCACCCCCCAGGGCCATGAGGAGGAGTACAAAGACAATGGGGGGATTAAGATAAGGAGGGATGTCAGCTTTGGATTTGCATGTCTTTTGTTATGTGCAAGTATAAGTTCTTAGAGCCGGAGGTGTTCGGCCTCTTTTTCCTTCTTCTGCTGCTGCACTAGGATGAGACTTGTTAGAGGAGCTGATAATAAACTTTGGTTTATATATCACATCGCCTCGTTCTTCTAAGCTGTTCTACAGTGTTTATTATTAAGGGTAAAAAAAAATCCCAACCTACATGGCCCTGTGTGAAAAAGCCCCCCCACTAAAACATAAATTAACTGTGGTTTATCACATCTTTGGAAAGCTGAGTTCAGTTTCTCTAGCCACACCCAGGCCTTATTACTTCCACACCTGTTCTCAATCAAGAATTCACTTAAATAGGACCTGCCTGATGAAGTGAAGTCGAGCAAAAGCTCCTCAAAAGCTAGACATCATGCTGCCATCCAAAGAAATTCAGAAACAAATGAGAAACAAAGTAATTGAGATCTATCAGTCTGGAAAAGGTTATAAAACCATTTCTTAAGCTTTGGGACTCCAGTGAACCACAGTGAGAGCCATTATCCACAAATGGTGAAAACATGGAACAGTGGTGAACCTTCCCAGGAGTGGCGGCCAACCAAAATTACCCCAAGAGCACAGCGACGACTCATCCAAGAGGTCACAAAAGACCCCAGAACAATATCCAAAGAACTGCAGGCCTCAGTGCCTCAATTAAGGCCAGTGTTCATGAATCCACCATAAGAAAGAGACTGAGCAAAAATGGCCTGCATGGCATAGTTCCAAGATGAAAACCACTGCTGAGCAAAAACAACATAAAGGCTCATGTCAGTTTTGCCAGAAGACATCTTGATGATCCCCAAGACTATAGGAAAAATATTCTGTGGACTGACGAGACAAAAATTGAAATATTTGGAAGGTGTGTGCCCCATTACATTTGGCATAAAAGTGACACAACATTTCAGAAAAGGAACATCATACCAACAGTAAAATATGGTGGTGGTAGTGTGATGGTCTGGGGCTGTTTTGTTGCTTCAGGACCTGGAAGACTTGCTGTGGTAAATGGAACCATGAATTCTGCTGTCTACCAAAAAATCCTGAAGGAGAATAGGTCAAATAGGTTCATTTTGTCTTCTTTTAATTATTTATCTTTTGTTCTCATAAAAGACAAAAATAAAATAGAAAGGAGATGTCTGAGATGTCTGAAGATGTCCATGAGATGTCTGAAGAAGAATGTCCGGCCATCTGTTCGTGACCTCAAGCTGAAGCGCACTTACGTTCTGCAGCTGGAATATGATCTAAAACACACCAGCAAGTCCACTTCTGAATGGCTTAAGAAAAACAAAATGAAGACTTTGGAGTGGCCTAGTCAAAGTCCTGACCTGAATCCCATTGAGATACTGTGGCATGACCTTAAAAAGGCAGTTCATGCTCAAACCCTCCAGTGTGGCTGAATTACAACAATTCTGCAAAGATGGGTGGGCCAAAATTCCTCCACAGCGCTGTAAAAGACTCATTGCCAGTTATCGCAAACGCTTGATTGCAGTTGTTGCTGCTAAGGGTGGCCCACCAGTTATTAGGTTTAGGGGGCAATCACTTTTTCAGACAGGGCCATGTAGGTTTGGATTTTTTTCCCTTAATAATAAACGCCTTTGTTTAAAAACTGCATTTTGTGTTTACTTTTGTTATCTTTGTCTAATATTTAAATTTGCTTGATGATCTGAAACATTTAAGTGTGACAAACATACAAAAAAATGAGAAATCAGGAAGGGGGCAAACAATTTTTCACACCACTGTATGCAAGCACACCGCCTCCTTCGTGTGATAGGCCCACTCAAAAAACCTTTACCCAATCAGATTAAGGTCTCCTTGATATTGATGAGCAGGCTGAAAACTGTTTCAGACAGAACTTTACAGATTTTTGAGCTGGAAATCAACACAGAAATGTTTTTGGTCTTTAAGAGTATATGTCTTTTAGAATGTGAAAACAACCCATAAAAAATGCACAACATGGGACCTTTAAAATAACTTCAACGTGACATCAGGCCACTACAAGATTAATTAACAGTTGCTCCACTTGGATCATGCTTTTTATCTGAAGTCAGTGGCCCTTATTTATCAAAAGTACACAGAAATGGGCACACATGTGGGTGTTGTTATGATCCAGGTCTTGACATTAACACCCACTCACCCGCCAATGGCTGGTCGATTCTAGCAGTGGCCAGTAAGGTAGCCACTCCCACTAGCCACTTTGGCGGGTTGTAGTTTTCTCAAACGGCATCTAAAATATTAAACATGATGTAGCGGGGGAAACGGTCAACTGGCGTTTGTTGGCAGGACATAGCAGTGATGCTTTGGTCCTGTTCCCCAGATACCACCAGTGTGTTGGTCCCACAAGTGGTGCTCGGTCCCCACCACAGGAGGTGTTGCTGGTAGGACTCACTGCTGTTGACATAGTCAGTAGGCGGACACCCTTAAAGCCTAAAAGCAGCATTATGTCAAAATCTGAGGGAGAATATGTAATGGAGTCAATAAAAAAGTATTCCTTCTTGGCTTGCCAAGCCAGTCGACCCTCTTGGGGACACAGGTAGAGTGTTGGACTCTGGAGCAGGAGGTTGTGGGTTTAAATCCCCGTTTGGATGCCACCAACTGGGCTTAACTCCTCGTCCCCTTGGCTACAGTTTCAAAATGTGAGACTATGAAACTACAACTCCCATAAGCACTATCTACACACAGTGTATGCTCACTGATCCACTGTCGGTGAAGACAGAGTCGGGCTCCTCTGGTGGCCCAGTAAAGGAGAAGCTGCGGATGGTCTCCTCCCCAGGTCGGTCTCCCATCCTTCACACCGCAGCTCAGTGGGAAGAAATGCCATGGTGAGTGGAAGCTTCTCAAGCCTAGAGCTGAGCCATGCTCCATCCGTGGCGAGTTCATTTTGCGGCCAGTCTCTAGAAATGGCAATGAACAGACAGCAGCCAGCAGAACACAGCCGGTCCTGCTCTCAGCCGTCTGATTACCGGGGCAACAGCCCCTGATCCGCCTGTTGTCTCAGCACTGAGTAGCTAATCCTGTGCTCCCCCCACATCAGCTCCCACCTCTGTGGTTAAACGTGATTATTTTTAGATCAAGAAGCTCCATTTATTGTCCACAGTTGCACAAATGCAAGTTTTCTTAGGACAGAGAGAAAAAAAAGTGATTACACTGTGATGTGTTGCTGCAAAGAACAAATGAAGCTTCTTCTGAGGCAAACTTCCATTTATCTGTGATTTCTATTTTATTTTATCTTATTCATTCACATGCTGTTGTGATATGCAGCTGTTTCAAGAAAGTAAATCCTCTAAATGTTTATTTTTAATAGGCTGGGCCAGGGGTGTCAAACATATGGCTCGTGGGCCAAAACCAGCTCGCCAGGGGGTCCAAATTTGTACATAGTGAGACACACGACCATACACCAAGAATCTCACAGTAGCATGTTACTAAATTCACAGTGTCACCACTGACACGAGAGCTACAATGTAATAATACCATAAGTGGCATGAAAACATAAGTAAGAATGGTCCCATGAGGCTTTGCATGGCAGCCATCTTGGAATTGCTACGATACTTACTGGAGAAAGCAAATGTTTAAACAGTTTTTAAAATACTTTTTTAAGCCAAAAGGTGATGGAAAGCAAGCCAATTTAATGACAAGCAGTGAGGAAAAAGGTGTTGTTTAGCTTTTTATAGTGTATGTAAGTATATGGTTTCAACTGTATTTAAAGAAATACTTTCTAGAATATTGTGTTAACAGTTCTCATGCAGGAGACTCCCTCTACTACCAATATAAATACAGCAATAAAATAACAAATTGAAAAACCTTGAGCTCAGTTGCAACACTTTATATATTTCAGAACTCAAAGTTGAATTCAGTTTTCTCCATTCATCAAATAACCATCATTTAAAAAATAATTCTGCCTCAATCTGTATTAATATTTGCCATAGTGAAATGAATATATGGATAGAATGTTTATAATCGCTCAAAGCAGCCTCTTTAGTCTTTTGAGTAAATTGCCAAAACGCTCATCTAAGTGTAACACAAGGCAAACATCACATGAAAGGTTGAACTGCTCACTATAATTTAATACAGTAATGCTCCCACACAGCCTCATTTTTCTGCTGCGCTGCGAGTCTACAGCGACTTGAAAATTTGTGTACATGAGCGCCGAGCTGTCGTGGGATTTGAGCGCACCGTGCAATCACGCTGAGACTGATAAATGCCAAACTTTTTTATTGAAATTATCGTACAACCACTTTGCTGTCTTACACACGTTCGACAAATGAGGGCCACTGTGTCTACATCTCGGGAACAGGGCTCTGCTCTGATATAAATTCCAATGATTACACACTACCTTCACACATGCCTGGAACATCAGACATCGGTCATCTTAATATTTTTTTTTTCCCACACACTGACAGTTCCAACTGTGATCTGTTCTTGTTCAGTCTTGCATCATCTCAGTGTGCGGCAACTTGCCGACGCAACTCATTATGCAAACGTCTCAAACTGTGACGCGCTCATGTTGTTAACGGTGAAAGATAGTTTGTGTGGAGGGTGGTGGATTGCGGGTGAAAAGTGATGGTGTTTAGGGTGGGGGGTCCTCCTCTGTAAATCAAGTGTGTCAAATTGCAAGATTGTGTTACATGATTAGCATCTACTTAATGAGGAGAGTTCATTAGGCGTCTTTATTAACAGTGATTGGGCGTTGGGAATGCCGTGCCGGAAAAGCTTGCAGAGTTTGAGTGCGTATATGTTTATTAAGATGATGATTGAGCAACTGCAGTTCCAGGTTGCAGCACATTTTGGCTCGTTTTGTGCCTTCTGATGTTTGTTCAGGTGCTTTAGCTCCAATATGATGAAATAACCTATGCAAATATGCACAGAAGTATAAAAGGCTGCTGTTCTCAGTGCCAAATAATGAAATACAGTTGGGTCCATATATATTTGGACATTGACTCAAGTTTGGTTATTTTATCTGTCTACCAAAGCATATTCAAGATACAGTTCTATAATAAATATGGGCCTGAAGTGCAGACTGTCAGCTTTAATTTGAGGGTGTTCACATCCAAATTGGAGTTACAGTTTAGGAATTGCAGCTGTTGTTATACAAAGTTCTCCTCATTGTTCTGACCCATCACTCAGCTGGGGAAAAAACATTTTGGTAATGGTAATAACTAGCACTGGGAATCAATCATTTTTAAAAGTATTTATTTGGAAACATTTACAAAAATTAATTGCAGTTTAATCGTGATTAAAGTATTTTAACTAGTTAACTGAATAATTGCAGGGGAACTTGGGGGGGTATGGGTGGCATGAGCATGGATAGGCACAATACACAATAATATTTTTTTTTTCCAACGCATACATTTCTTTACCTCAGAATCAGTTTTCGAACGTGTTGAATCTGCCTGCCATGGCAGTCAGCCTTGACGATACCTTGACAGCACTGCTTTGAGAGCTCTTAATGTATAAAAATCTCAAGGAAGGCAACACAATATTGGCAGTATTTTCCTTATTATGGAGTGAATATATGGTTTGTGGTGTTAGACGGGGTAAAAGAGTGAGTTGAAAACACTGATTTTGTGGTACCTTTTTGACCTGGCTTTTCTTTGCATTTATTTTTGCTTTCTCCCCCTTTTACCTTTTCTTACTGCTTTTATCCTGTTGTTACTATTTTTTTGATGTTTTTACCTGTATTTATCCTGTTGTTATTGTTTAGTTTTATGTCTTTTTACCTCTGGTTTTTCCTCACTGATAGATAGCACTTCCTCAGATCAGTTTTAATGTTTTATGTGGTGTTTTTTTATTTACATGGTTTTATATGGTAGGTCAATTAGTCGGTGTTGTGATTGTATGGGTATGTGTGTGTGTGTGTGGGTGTGGGTGTGGGTTGGTGAGACTATGATATGGCTTTTGGTGTATGTTGCTTATTATTTTGTACAGCACTTTGAGCTGCTACATTGTTTGACAAGTGCTTTATAAATAAAGTCTGATTGATTGATTGATTATAGATAGCTATGTTAAATGTAAAGGCTATAAGACTCCAAGCAGCTTCATGTTCCTGTAACCACAGTTACCAATATTATTGAAAGGTATATAGTTTATGGGACCGTAGCCAACCTTCCAGGATGTGGATGCAAGAGCAAATGCAACCCCAGGTTGATCAGAAGAATAGTTTGTATCGTACAAATAGGGCCAAGGAAACCATCCACGGGGGCTCCACTACTGACAGAATAAAACATAAAAAAGACGGCTAAAATGCATGCTGACAGGTCCCAAGGTTTCTGGGAGAATGCCCTTTTTACTGAGCTTTTTGGCCAGTCATATCAGCTCTATGTTTACAGAAAGAAAAATAAAGCTTCAAAAGAAAATAACACCATAGCTACTGTGAAACATGGAGGGGCCCCGGTTTTGTTTGGGGTTACTTTGCTGGATCTGGCATGGGGAACGTTGAATCTATGCATGGCACAATGAAGCGTCGAGACTGCCAAGACATTCTGGAGTGAAGCACACTGCCCAGTGTCAGAAAGCTCAGCCTCGGTCGTAGAACCTCCACCAGAATAATGACCCAAAACATACAGCTAAAGGCACTCAGGAATGGCTGAGAAAACACATTCAACTATTAAATGGCCCCCCTATGAACTCAAATCCTGATTCGTTTGAAAATCTATGGAAAAATCTGAAAATTGCAGTGTGGACATACCACCTTTTGAACCTGAGACAGCTTGAGCAGGAAGAGTAGGCCAGAGTACCTGCTGGCGAGTGCAGACATTTCATTGTGAAGTACAGAGATCGCTTGTTGGAAGTGACTGCTGCAAAAGGTGGTGCCACAAAATATTACATTTAAGGGTACCATCTTTTTGTCCATTCCATTTTATTTAACTGAATCAACCAAGCAAAGTCTGATTTGTGTTTAATTTGATGTAAACAATATAATATAATTTAAATATGATATAAACAATTGTTTATTTGTTTTCTGTGGAAGAGTACCGACAAATTTGTCCACGTCTGTACATGTTCCTTTGCCCAAATCAGCAGCATACACTCACACACCCACACACACAAATCTCCTTCTGTGAAGCATCTGCTCAGTTCTGAGTATATACTCACCTGCCCAGCATGCAGGCATAATCCACTGTTTCTAAATCCATTTAGTCCATATGGCTCCAACACATCTCCTCTTTAGTGCATGCTGTGTGCATGTGTGCTGTGTGTTTCTGTTGCTTTCCTTATACCTGGAAAGACATTGAAATGCATATGGTCAGCCCCCCCCCCCAAATATATTCTTTCAGTGTCTTTGTATTTTCTGTGCGTTAAACAGACTGCACTTGACCTTGTGACTTACATATTTCCAATTCCTGATAATCCAGCCTTGCCACCTGTAATTATTTCTATGACTCTGTGATGGCATCAGCCACCGTGTATGGAGTGGTCTGCTGGTGCAGCAACGTCATGGCAGCCAACAGGAAGAGATTGAACAGGCTGATTAAGAAGGCCGGCTCTGTTCTGGGGTGTCACCTCAACCCAGAGTAGGTGGGAGGAGAGAGGAGTATGGTGGCTAAGTTGTCATCTCTGCTGGAGTCAGAGTCCCACCCCATGCAGGACATGCTGAGTGCACTGAGCAGCTCATTTAGCAGGAGGCTGCTCCATCCAAAGTGCATGAGAGAGAGGTTTCACAGGTCCTTCCTGCCTGCTGCTGTCAGATTGTACAGCAGTGAAATGCCCGAGTACGATTATCTGGGAATATAGTAACTCCTGGAATCCCTATTGTCTAATCAGATTGCTTGGTTGGAACTAACTGTTGTATAATATACAAGACAACTATGAGTGATGGGACAAAATTTTGAGAACAGAGAACTACAACCAGCTGCTACTTTTGAACGTGAAAGTTTTAGTTTTCATCCAAATGTCCCCCTAACACTTGTTTCAATTATTGTTTAGAAATGACCACTGGCATAGTAGGCCGTGTTATGACAGTCAACAGTGGACTTTTCCACCATGCTTTTCACCTGCACCACTGCTTTTGGTAGTTTCAGCCAGCGCATAGTCTGTTTTTCACATTTTGTGTCACACCATCTAATTACCTGTGGACTGTGTGCCCGTTTGAGCTGGGGGGAGGGATTTCATTTCAAATGGCCATGACAGTGGCGCAGTCTCAGTGCATTGTTATTTTGGTGCATTTTATGACAATGTGCTTTTGATCAGGAAAAGGAGGTCTGTCGTTAGAAGCACATTTGTTTAATGCTATTTCAGCAGCATTCTTTGGAATCGCACAGCTCCTACTGACAGGAGCTCATGAGGAAACAGCATGCACTGGGATTTTCTGTTATTTTAATGGACAGTGTTGGAACAGTAATAATCAAATCAGTCACCATTTTAATTATAATATGATGATAGACTTAACGGCTTTTTTTTTATTCCATCCCCATTTTCATTTTAATCAGGGACTTATTAGGCATTTATGTGTTTATCTTTAGGGGAATGAATGAATGGATGAATGAACAGGGAGCGTACACATTTTACTTTTCACTATAACTTCCAGGAGAGGTGCAAAGACAGGAGGTGCATCTTCATCTCCCTCGGCTGGTGGGACTTCTGATAAGGTCTAGACTATATTGTCTGCACAGACTGCTGGTTTGGTGCCCCCACCATCTCTCCTCTGAACAGAAGAGAGAGGGCAGAGGCGGTGGGGTAGAGCTGTCAGTCTGAAGGTTTTAAACTACAAATCTCTCTGCTGTGACAGCTCAGTGGAGCAGTGGTTAGCACTGTAGCAGCACAGTAAGAAGGTCATGGGATTGATTCCACCCCTGACCATCGTGGGTTTGATCCCACCCCCTGACCATTGGTGACCCTTCTGTGTGCAGTTTGCATGTTCTTCCCGTGTCTGCGTGGGTTTACCCGGGGTACTCCGGTTGCCTCCCACAGGCAAAAAGCATGCAAGTTAAGTTAATTGGAGACTCTAAAGTGGCCCTAGGTGTGAATAGTGAAGGGATTGGTGCTGCACCTTGACTGCCTCATCCATCCAGGTGGATGCCCTGTAATTTCCCTCTGGGATTAATAAAGCATACCAAATTAATCTGTCCGCATATAATCTATCATATCTGTGTCCTCAGTTATCTCCTTTGATTGCAATGAAACATGCATTCTCAGCTGTTGTTTTTCTGTTAAATGTATTAATCTGAGGAGAGTTAAATAAACTATCCACCTATACCCTGTAATATAGACTGTTCCACATAGTTTGAAGAAACAGCAGTGTTTTTCACTGTACAGAGAGGGGGAAAAAATGGTGCATGGGTTTATGAAAATATCCATTGGTTCATCCTCTTTCCCTGAAGTTTCAAACCCATTATTTATGTCTGCGTGTTGCATCCTACGTTAAACCATTCATTTCAGCTGTTCAGCCCAGTTATTCCTCTTCTCTTCCCCATTGCCCTCTCTAAAATAACTAACTGGGCATCAGCTGTGATTAATTTCTTCCTTATTTCCAAGCAGCATTACTATTGCATGCATGTTCACTCATGTGCACTGCCAGTGTAAAACCTGTCTGAAACAAGCCATTGTGATTACATTTTACTTTAAATAAAGGTCCTCTATGCATTAAAGGGATGGACAGGAGTGCTTTGGATTGGATTATCCAAAACACACCTCTGAATGATTAGACAAGCCTCTTTGCCCTTTTTGAGCAGCACAGAGTTTGTTTTGTCACTGCCATGATAACAGAATGGACTGGGCCACACCTACAAATGCGTTCTGTGGCATTTGACAACTGAGTGAGTAATATGTCATAATATGGCCCAGTATGTGGAAAGTCTTTAACCAACTAATTAGCATACATTAGCAGCATTTTATAAGCAACATTTTCCAGCATTTAAAACAAAGCAAAACAATTTTTTAAAGCTAATTAAACCTAAACATTTTTTTCTTTCTACAGTTTCATTTATGCATTTATTTATTTAGTTATGATTCTTCTCTTAAAATATGTGCAGTGGCGTTAATGTGAAAGTGGAATGACTCCCTTGAACGAGCTTTGCTTATGTCCTTAACATGATTCTAACCCCAATTAGCATAATTTACAATCCTGCTGCAGGTAATGATTAAGTCAAATCCATCTTAATATCCCATGAGAACACACCAAAGCTCTGTAGGTTTACAAAGGTACAGACAAGACATTGTGTCCTTACTTTATTTTCCTCATATCAGAGGAAAACCTGGTGGTTTGTGTTAGTCTGTGAAGGGAGTCAGAATCATACAAGCTGCCCTCAAATAAGAACAAAATGCACACATACACATATTCCCTGTGTTCCCATTGGCCGCTTAGTTTTCTGCTTCTTTCTCTCCTGTCAGCCTACCTGAAGTGACGAATAAATATGTGAATGAGTAAGTGGCAAGACATGACCATGCCCTCCACTTGTACACATGCACACAAACACACAGCCCCACGCCCTGTATCCACTCGTATCTTGTGGCTCCTCTCCCAGGGGCATTAAGGCGCTATCGCTCTCTAACCCATCAAGGTTGTCAGGTGCAGATAGATTGCACACAGATAGGATGGAGGAAGAGGCAGGGCATAAACAATGCTTCCCTCTGCGTCCTGCCCTTGCTGTCTCTCAGCCTCAACACACAGCTGCTAGTGACATGTAGCCCTTCTTTGAAACCAGTATAATCTAGTTTAGAGATGCAAAGAGTAGCTTTTATCTATCTGTTAATTTTCAGCCGATCATATGAGGCCAGTTATCAATTGGATTTAGGTCAGGACTTTGACTTGGCCAGTCCAAATTATTAACTTTATTCTGTTTTTAACCATTCTTTGGTAGAATGACTTGTGTGCTTAGGGTTTTTGTATTGTTGCATGACACACTTTCCTCTTGAGAGTCAGTTCATGGACAGATTTCCTGATATTTTCTTTTAGTATTTGCTGGTATAATTCAAAATTCATTGTTCCATCAGTGGTGGCCAGCTGTCCTGGCCCAGATGCAGCAAAACAGGCCTAAACCATGACACTACCACCACTATGTTTCACAGATGGGATAAGGTTCTTACGCTGGAATTCAGTGTTTTCCCTTCTCCAAACATAACACTTCTCATCACACCAGCTGTTTCACTATTCACACCTGGGGCCACTATAGAGTCTCCAATTAACCAAACTTGCATGTTTTTGGCCTGTGGGAGGAAACCAGAGAAATCCCGGCGTAAACCCACGCAGACACGGGGGGAACATGCAAACTCCACACAGATCACTGTTGGTCGGGGGCTGGGATCGAACCCAGGATCCTCCGGTCAAGGGTGAGTTGCTGTGCTGCCGCAGTGCTAACCACTCCGCCACCGCGCTGCCATTTGCCATTTATGCATAAAGGTAGAAAATTCTAAACAGTTCACAAACTTTCAAGCACCACTGTAGATCACCAATGACTCAACAACTGTATGCTGCTAAAAACAATCCTGCTAATGCTAGGCTAGAAAAATCAGTTGCAGTGATGTCGAGCGGTTTTAGTATGAGTGATAACTGCTTCAGGTTCACATCATGGATTTGAAAAAAAAAATCCTGAGCTGTATGGCACTGGATAAAAACAAAAGTAATGTCTTCTTCATTTTGATTTCAGAAAACAGAAATATTCAAAATAAAAGCTGAACTTTTTCACAATTCGAGCAAGGAAACTGTCAATACATTTGATAACTGAAGTTACCAAACCCAAACCAAAGTAAACTGTTCAGTAAACACTGATGTTGAGTTGATGTCACATCACCCACCCCTAGATCTTAGACTTAAGATTTTACTTTGGCAGGTTGTAGTTTTCTCAGTGGCAGTTTTAACAAGAAACCTGTGACACTACAATGTGAGACTACAAAACTACGACTCATGATTTTTTTAACAATAAAAACACTTTCAGCCCACCAGAAAACATCTGACTATCACCCTCACCTGTTTTGGCAGCGGGGCTGAAATAAATGAGAAGCTTGTGACGTTAGCCTGCTTTCAGCACAACAGGTGGAGGAGGAGGAGGGGAAATGATCATAAACTGTATTTGAATGCGTGAAGTGGCCCTCTGAAACAGCTCTTTGCATCCAAACTGAAATTATTATTATTATCATTAATTATTTGCAAGCTGTGCTGTGCGCTCACTTCATCCTACCTGTACGAATCTGGAGTCTGCAGCTGAAAGAAAAATCAGATGAATAATTTCACACCCTTTTTGGTTTTCTTCTGATTTTTGTTCTCTGTCCAATGTACTGGTCTAGTTTAAAAAAAATCCTTTAAGATTACTGTTCACAGTAGCGGTTTAAATGGTCTCATCCTGCAGCAGGAGAAACATATATGTGGTGAGGTGAGGCCGGTGTGGAGTGCGCAGCACATGTTTGGCTCTGCTTTGTGACGTCCCTGCCTCTTTAAGTTGCTGGGCAGGTCATTTTTCTTTCTCTCCTACTTGTGTTGAGTTGCAGATTCTCAGTGGGTGTGGTTGGCCAATTAAGTGTTGGGAACACCTGGACCCAGTTCCCAGTATAAAAGGCTCTTCCATTTGCTCTCAATTCGATCCTGAGAGCCTGAGATCTCCAGAGAAAGAATGTGGTAGCGGTGGTTCCACAGCCTTGATTAAGTTTCTTTTTCCACCAGACACTAGAGATGGCAAAACTGAGGCCTCATGAAACAGTGAACAACTTTGAGACGATTGCTTCATGATCGACACAGTGTTATGAAGCATTTAATAAAGAGTGCCATCTGCTGACTGAATGTCAGAACTGCATCTGAGTGGAAGACCTGAAAAAGCCTCAATACTCAATTTCAGAGGTTGCGCTACACTGTTTTGTTATCTATCATTTTCTCAGATAGGCTTGTAAAAATTCTGTCAATCTGTTACGTCATTTTAATTCACTTTAATTGGATCACCCTCCGTGGAATCTGTCAAATAATAGACAGCTTTCAGAATTTGTTGTCGTTGCTGAAAAAATTCTGTCAAAAGACAATTTTCTTCAAACAAAACCTCTGATATAAGTATATAATCGAAGTACCGCCGATTTCCGGCGGTACTTCCGGTGCTGCACTTGTAATGCTTGATATGAGCCGAGAATTTTAAGCAAAACCATCAAAATAAGGACTTCTGTTGGCTACCAACAAACGTGGGGAATACCCTTACGACCCAGTGCTGACCTGGTGAAGGTTCTGGTAGATCTGGCTCCGTTTCGCCCCGTTTCCGACCTCTAAAGGCTCGCCTCTGATGCTAACCCAGATGCTAACCCAGAGTAACTGCAGCAGTGAGAAGGTATTCTTTACATCTGGCCATCTGGAGCCGAGGAGAGAAGGATTTAAAAGGAGGACGAACCAACCGAGGCGGCGATTGGGAGCTCGGGCGCGGCGTTGGTGAGAGACGGGGGCCACCTGGATCCAGCAGGACAGTGGTCTGAACCGGTGCTCAATTGCGAGGCCCAGCCGAGGAACGACCAGACTGACGGCGGTCGGTGACGGGGCCTAGACGGGGCCCAGCGGAGGAGCCGCCTAGCCAGACGGCGACGAGTGGCTGTGATCGGTGGATTCCGGCTGCGCCGGCGGTGCACGACACAACTGGCCAGGTAGACGGAGGCAGGCGATAGACGGCGGTGATCTGCGGAGCTGAGCAGCGTCACTCGGCGGAGAAGCTGCGCAGGAGCGGCGGGTCCAGTAGTGACCGAGCTAGTTGAGGCCTAGCCGGATTCTCTGCTTATTTCTATCCACAGGTCAGTAAAATGCCACCCAAAAAAGAGGAAATGGAAGAAATTAAAAAAACTCTGAACTTTGTGTTAGATGAACTGGCCAAAGTGACTAGCCAGCAGGACAAAATATTAGACCTAATACAGGAGGTACAAGCCCTACATTCAATAATAAAAGAAAAAGACAAAAAAATTATGGACCTGGAGCAACACGGGCGTCTTTTGGAGCAACGCGTTGAGGATCTTGAACAAGGTTCTCGCATTGATGACATAGTTATAAGTGGACTAGACATCAGATATCAGTCGTACGCCCATGCCGCTACAGGACTGAGTGGTGAACATGCTTCCATAAGTGAATCAATGTCCTTAGAAAACCAAGTGCTTCAGTTCCTTAATGATAAAGACATTAAGGTAGAAGCCAATGCGATCTCAGCCTGTTATGCTTTACCGAAGAAAGATAACAAAACAAAGAAATCAATTGTGATGCGCTTTGTGAACAGGAGGGTGAAAAATGACATACTGAGGCAGGCCAAAAAACTAAAGGAAACTCAAGTTTACCTAAATGAACACCTGACAAAAAAAAAACGCTGAATTAGCACGGCAGGCACGGATGCTAAAGAAACATAATAAGATACAGTCAACCTGGACAAGAAATTGTAGAATTTGGATTAAACTAAATGGAACACCTGAGCAAGCAAAAAGTATAATGATCAGAGATGCTACTGACTTAGATAAATACAGATGAACACTGACTATGAAACACAGAGTGAGGAAACTCAAACTCTAAAAATATGCCACTATGCTGAACATAAACCACAAGAGATGGAGAATGATATTGATCCTGATAACCACTTTTTCAATAATATTCATAACCACTGTGAATATTACACTGAAAAGCAATTCAAAAGTCAAGTGCAATTAGATGGTAAACTGTCAATAATACACTTCAATAGCAGAAGTCTTAACAAAAACTTCTCACAGATTCAGGACTATTTAAAACAGCTAAACAGAAAATTCACAGCTATAGCAGTCTCTGAAACCTGGCTTAATGAAGATCAGGCTCTCCTGATGGCAATAGAGGGATATCAGATGTTTAACATTAACAGATCTCAAAAAAAGGGTGGTGGTGTTGCACTGTATATTGATGACCTATATAGATGTAAGCTTGTAAATGAAATGTCCTTAGCACTACCAGGGATTCTGGAATGTGTTACTGTTGAGATTGACCTAGACAAAACAAAAAATCTAATCATAAGCTGCATATACAGAACGCCGGGAACTTGCATTGAGACATTCAGAGATAAATTAGTCGAGCTGTACAATAATATTACTAGTAAGAAAATGGTAGCAATGTGTGGAGATTTCAATATTGACCTACTTAATCCACATCAACAAAATGTAGTTACAGAGTTCATGAACTCTATGTACAGCATGAGTCTATATCCCACAATAACACATCCCAGTAGAATCACAGCTCACTCTGCTACACTTATTGACAACCTGTTTGTCAATGTTCTCGACAAGAAAATAGAAAGTGGATTATTGATAAATGATATAAGCGACCACTTGCCAATCTTTGCACTTATCCATGGCCACACGGGGCCCAACCCAGAAAAAATCTCAAAATCGTTCAGACACAAATCACCAAACGCAATCAGTTCTTTTAAAGAGGACTTGCTGAAGCAAGACTGGACAGAAGTCTATGTATCAGATGTAAATGAAGCCTATGACACATTTACAAACATTGTAACCACTCTTTATGAAAAAAACTGCCCATTAGTTAAAAAAAAGCTTAAACACAAATTTACTGACAAACCATGGCTAACCAAAGGACTACAAAAGGCGTGTAAAAAGAAAAATTTATTATATAAAGCTTTCATAAAGAAAAGGACAAAAGAAGCAGAGCAGCGGTATAAAACATACAAAAATAAGTTAACATATATAATAAGATGTAGTAAAAGAGATTATTACAGTAAAGAACTGGAAAAAAACAAAGACAATATTAAAAATACATGGACAATAATCAACAGTATCCTTGGAAATAAAAGCAGAAATACCAGCTACCCAACTAACACTCCAAAAAATAATAAATCGACTCCGAATGTGAATATAGCTTCACCTGCAGATGAATTTAATAATTTTTTTGTTAACATTGGCCCTAAACTGGCCCGAGAAATACCCACTACGGTGCCAACAGGTGATTCAATATGCAATAACACTGCTGTAAAAGACACCATCTTCATAAAGAACACAGACGAAAGAGAGGTCATTGAAATTGTTAAATCGTTCAAAAGTAAAACATCTACTGACTGCGATGGTATTGATATGCTACTAGTCAAAACTGTTATCGAATGCATAGTGAAACCACTGACGTATATCTGTAACCTGTCTCTCCAATCAGGTATATTTCCCAATGCAATGAAAATAGCTAAAGTAATTCCAATTTACAAGACAGGCGACAGAGGGGAACTCTCCAACTACAGACCAATTTCACTATTACCGCAATTTTCCAAGATACTTGAAAAAATATTCTATGAGAGAATTGACAACTTCATACTGAAGAATGATTTATTGTGTGAGCAGCAATATGGGTTCAGACACAAAAGGACAACAGCATATGCCTTAATGGAATTTACAGAAAAAATATCAACAGCCATTGAAAATAAAGAGTATTCAGTTGGAGTATTCCTGGATCTTAAAAAAGCATTTGATACAGTAGATCACAATCTATTATTAAAGAAACTACAAAATTGTGGTATCAGAGGGGTAGCACTGTCCTGGTTAAGAAGTTACTTAAAGAATAGATATCAGTTTGTATGTGTTAACAACAAAAACTCAGAGCTACTGAAGGTCACCTGTGGAGTCCCACAGGGTTCAGTTTTGGGACCATTATTATTCAATATGTATATAAATGATATATGTAAAGTTTCAGAAAAAATGGACTTAATATTGTTTGCTGATGACACTAACCTGCTATGCAGTGGAAACAACTTGGAACAACTTCTGGATACACTCGGAAAGGAATTAGGAAAGCTGAAACTGTGGTTTGATTCAAACAAATTAACGCTCAATTTAAGCAAGACAAAATTTATAGTCTTTAACAACCATCACAACTACCCAGTACCCAAACTCAGTGTAAATGGTGTAGAGATTGAAAGGGTATCCGAAACTAAATTCCTTGGAGTAATAATTGATAACAAACTGTGTTGGAAGCCACATATTAATTATATAAAAGGTAAAGTATCCAAATCAATTGCAATATTACACAGAGTGAAAAATTTGCTGAATCAACCCACACTATACACCTTGTATCATTCATTAATACTCCCATACATGACATATTGTAATGAAGTATGGGGAAATACATATAAAACAAACATATATCCACTCGTTATGCTTCAAAAGAGAGCTATTAGAATAATCAACAAAGCAGCTTACAGGGAACCAACAAACCCACTTTTTCTTAAACAAAAAACTCTCAAGTTGAAAGATCTGATCGACTTTAAAACCGCAATAATAATGTTCAAAGTGAAGAATCTATCACTGCCCGCAAATATCCAAAAGTTGTTCCAAACAAGGGAGAAACGATATCACTTCAGAGGAACATGTATATTTCAAAAGCCTACAGTGAGAACAACTACCAAGCAACACTGTATTTCAGTGCAAGGTGTCAGATTCTGGAACGATTTTGGACCTGAATTAAAATCATGTACAAAGCTTGGACAATTTAAACAAAAACTAAAGGAAGAAATACTCCAAACATATTTACAAGACGACATGTAAACTCACATAAGGATTGACATTTCCAGCCTGTGTTGTGTTATAGCTTAGTTTTTCTTTTTTCTCTGTGACACTATGTCTTAGATTTGTTTTTGAATAGTAACCGCTTAACTTAGACTAGCTCAGTTTTCTTTTTCTCTCAGTCATATTTTGTCTTAGCCTTGTTTTAAATTGTAATCGCTCTTGTCTTGTTTTCTCTTTTTTCTCCTTTGAATTCTTGGATGGAATATGGGTGGGCAATATAAGCTGCGGCTTCAGCCATCACCCATTTCGGATAACTCACGTGGAATTGTATAGTAGAAGGAGTCTTTGTCTAATTTGACCTTGTTGTTATATTATACAGTTTCTTTTAACCTGTAATGTACTATCCGAAATAAATTCATTCATTCATTCATATATATACGTACACACACACACACACACACACACACACACACACACACACACACACACACACATAGATACAGTCATGTGAAAAAATTAGGACACCCTGTATAAGCCTGTGTGCCTTTTTTTTTTTTTTAACTCTTTAGCTGTCCCAGTTGCCGTATGGCGACTGGAACGATTAAAGGGTGGTCAAGGCCCCTAGTTGTCAAGAGTGGTAAAAAAAAAAATTTCAATCAAGGGTGGCACGGTGGCGGAGTGGTTAGCACTGCTGCAGCACAGCAACTTACCCTTGGCCGGGGGATCCTGGGTTCGATCCCACCTCCTGACCAACAGTGATCTGTGTGGAGTTTGCATGTTCTCCCCGTGTCTGCGTGGGTTTACTCCGGGATTTCTCCGGTTTCCTCCCACATACCAAAAACATGCAAGTAAGGTTAATTGGCATCAAACTGGGGATTCTAAATTGTCCTTAAGTATGACTATGAGAGTGAATGGTTGTCTGTCTCTCTGTGTTGGCCCTGCAATGGACT
Organism: Pholidichthys leucotaenia; assembly: GCA_020510985.1. NCBI lineage: Eukaryota > Metazoa > Chordata > Actinopteri > Cichliformes > Pholidichthyidae > Pholidichthys > Pholidichthys leucotaenia. The sequence goes on from CM035836.1 coordinate 226,669,116, forward strand.
GGCGATCTGTCCAGGGTGTACCCTGCCTCTTGCCCAAAGATGCTGGGATAGGCTCCAGCCCCCCTGCGACCCGAAAAGGATTAAGCAGAAGAAGATGATGAAAAAGTAGTTCAGATTTCCAAGGCTATAACTTGAAAGTTGCAAGAGATAATGGTTACTGTCAATTAGAAAGATGTAGAATATGATCCAAAGTTTCAGATAGGAATAAATTTTCACATCTAATTTGCATAATGTCACGGCAGCTATATAAATTACATAACTCAGTCAAAAGTGGACTTTGGACACATTTACACAAAGAATGGTTTGGGGTTTTTTTTTGACACTGTTTTGTCTACAGGGGTATGTTTTTATCTAATCTTCAAAGTATATGAACCAGAAAATCAATAAAATGTAAAAACAAAACAAAAACATATATTTGTCTCTTACCTGTTGTGTGTGGGGGGTGGCTCACTCACTCACGTGACCAGTCCGTTTTCGTCCATTGTGGTCGATGTTTTGCATTTGCTCAGTCATTTACACTCTCTGTCACATCTACAAACTCTTGTGATTATCCCACGTGAATTTCGTTTGTATTACGCAGCTATTTTTCCTGTTTGATACATTTTTCCTTTGAGAATCCATGATGACGTGGGCGCCACCATCTTGGTGCTGTGAGCTCAGTTTTTCACCCATCGTGGTCGTTGTTTCATGTTTGGTCGGTCATTTACACCCTCTACCACTTCTACAAACTCTTATGATTATCCCACATGAATTTTGTTTGTATTACGCTATTTTTCCTGTATCATGCAGTTTTAGTCAGAGTCGCTGGCGCCATGATTGGTCATGGCGACGACCACATTGGTGTTGTGAGCTCAAAGCCGAAAAAGGAAGAAGAATAATGAGGATTTCTTCTTCTTTGCTGTATTCCATGTCAGCCATGACTCCTCTGGCACGTGTCTGCCACCTTCTGAACTGTCAGATTAATACAAATCAGTACAAATTCTCAGTATAGCCGAGGGACGTCAATAAGTTCACAGGTGCAGTTGCTGCACTGTGCCACTGGGGGGGTGCGACCCGTCCATGCAATGTGGACAGGTAGAGGGTTAACATATTTGGACATATGGATATTTAATATCAATGTTAAAAATACTGGGAGATTCATGTAATGCAACTAAACAATTAAAAAAGAATTAAAGACTTTTTTTCAGTTTTTCTGTAAAATGTAATTCTAAACAAATAGTGAGGAATAAATTAGTACACCTCCCATCTTTTTTAGGACACCACAACATTCATTCTCACTTAAAATGGCTAAAAATAAATGTTAAAAATGCAAATAAAAACAAAAACAAGATTAGACATAGATATGTGAACATTTATTAATAAAGAACTGAATATTTAATGGGGTGTCCTAATTTTTTCACATGGTCATATATAGTATGAAGAGGGAAATGGGAAAATCTATGCTGTGGAACATCAGGGAAGTTGCTGGTGCTTCTGCAACTGGGGAGTGTTATTAAATGGGTCGAGTGTTTAAAGATTTTTATTGAAAAAAGAAGCATTTCAACAGTGTGTGGTTTCAATCTGCTCCTCTTGTGGCTTACTACCTCTCCAGCTTTGAAGAAGACCCTCTCACATGGTACTGATGTTGATGGCATGTGGAGATCCTTTTTTGTCATCTTGTAAAGGTTTGGGTATATGGTTTTGTGTGTTGCCCAGTGACAGAGCGGATCTTCTCCTCTGGAGAGGTAGGGCTCAGACATTTAACATTGAACTTCCACTGTGGCATCTACTGTTGCACTTTGAGAGTGCTGTGTTTCATCTAAACGAAAAGAAAAACAAATGTAATTAGCAATCTTTTATAATAAGAAAATGATAGTTAAAGTAATAACATAATACAAACTAACTCTGCTATCCAAAATGTCCCACAAGTTGTCTTCTGTTGAAGGCCCAGGTTCTTCCTCTGCTGCTGACTGATGGAGTTGATAACATTGTAATACATGTGGCTAGAGAGGTTTGGAAAACACAATAATAATATGGAACAATAAATGATACACTACTTGTTATGTTGATGGCAATGTGCTCTCCATCCTCATGGTTGCAGCACATTCAGCAGTCAGTTTTGACATGGCCTCTTGTGCCCGTGTTTCATTGCCAGAGCCTAATGTTTTAAACTGTGGCTCCAAAAATGAGGTTGTCCTCCATGTCCCTCTCTTACTACACTTTCACTCACTCACTCACTCACTCACTCACTCACTCACTCACTCACTCACTCACTCACTCACTCACAAAAACACACCTTACACTCTCAAAAACTGACACTCTCTCAACCACACAAACAACTCTGTTATCTATCTATCTATCTATCTATCTATCTATCTATCTATCTATCTATCTATCTATCTACCCTCTAGTGTGTTTGTGTGAATGAGTGTGTCTGAATGTATCTCTGTGTAATATTCAGTAAATGTAATCTGTTTTTGTTTGATGTTACTGAACCTAAACCTAATTCTAACTTGTGTGATACTCTCCATGACTTATATTTAAATAGCGAATGCAGTAATGACAAGAAATCTGTTCCTCTCAAAAAAACCACAGTTTGAGCAGTGGATCAGATCCCTTTCAAATCCTTGCCCAACCCTCTCAAACTTCCCGTGAGCCCTGGAGTCACGTGATGTGACCGACATAACGAGGCCTTGCTCGCTACGGTCATGTGACTGTGGGCGTGCTGAAACGGCGCTCGAGACACAGCTCACAACACTTCTGTTTCACATTGCTCGAATCAGGGTCGACTAGGCGGTGTCGAGCATAACATCACTAATTTTAAGTTAATCAACTTAATTGGCACTTCAATTTGATTTATTTGAATAAAGTTATGTTGTGCATTCTAACCCATGGTGTCCTCCCATTATTTGTCATGGCTTTGAGCCGGTCATGACAAATTGGGGGCTCATCAAATTTGGACTGTAAATTTTCAATGATTTTTTTTTTAAATCTCCTAAAGAAGTTTTTTTGGAAGGCTGCACAAAGGAGCAATTGTTAAAAATTGCTGATCATTACAATATAGAGATTAGTGACAAAAGGGTGACAAAAATAACTGACTGGGACATGTTTAAAGGAGCCACATATGATCTTAATGAGTACACAGACACTGTGAACTCATATATCAACTTCTGTGAGGAGAGCATTCTCCCATCACACACCAGGGTGAGGTACTCTAATGATAAGCCCTGGTTCACTGCCAAGCTCAGACAGATCAGGAAGGAGAAGGAAGCAGCGTTGAAAAGTGGAGACAGGGACTGCTACAGGGAGGTCAAATATCGGTTTAACAGAGAGCTGAGGAGAGCTAAATCTGTGTATTCTGAGAGACTCCAGCAGCAGTTCACTGCTAATGACTCTGCTTCCGTGTGGAGAGGACTGAGGCAAATCACCAACTATCGGCCTCAGGCTCCTAAAGGTCAGGATGACAAAGCCCTTTGTCAAAGACTGTCCCAACACTATGCCCGTTTTGACACCTCGTCAGCTGTGTCCAACTCCCCCCTCCCCCCAGCTCCACTGCCTCCACGGTCCCTACTTCATCAAAGGCGGCCCCCCCTCCTCCCCCCCTGCCCTTGTCATCAGTGAGCAGGACATGCACAGACAGTTCTCCAGACTGAACCCGCGCAAGGCCCCCGGGCCGGACGGTGTGTCTCCCTCCACCCTGAGACACTGTGCGAAAGAGCTGGCTCCTGTCTTCACAGACATTTTTAACACCTCCCTTAAGCAATGCCACGTGCTGTCCTGCCTCAAATCCTCCACCATCATCCCTGTCCCCAAGAAGCCACGGATCACTGGACTTAACGACTACAGACCTGTAGTGCTCACCTCTGTAGTCATGAAGTCCTTTGAGCGCCTGGTCCTGTCTCACCTCAAGTCCATCACTACTCCCCTCTTGGACCCGCTGCAGTTTGCCTACCGTGCCAACAGGTCTGTGGACGACGCAGTCAACCTGGCCCTCCACTCCATCCTACAGCACCTGGACTCCCCGGGAACCTACGCCAGGATCCTGTTTGTGGACTTCAGCTCTGCATTCAACACCATCCGCCCCGCTCTGCTCCAGGACAAGCTGTCCCTGCTCGGCGTGCCTGACTCCCTCTGCAGGTGGATCACCGACTTCCTGACGGACCGGAGGCAGCATGTGCGGCTGGGGAAGTCTGTCTCGGACTCTGTTAGCATCAGCATCGGATCACCCCAGGGCTGTGTACTTTCCCCCCTACTCTTCTCCCTTTATACCAACTCCTGCACCTCCTCCCACCAGTCTGTTAAGCTGATCAAGTTTGCGGACGACACCACCCTCATCGGGCTCATCTCCAACGGCGACGAGTCCGTCTACAGGAAAGAGGTGGCCCAGCTGGTGTCCTGGTGCAGCCACAACAACCTGCAGCTGAACGCTCTGAAGACAGCGGAGATGATTGTGGACTTCAGGAAAGTCACAACCCCCCTGCCCCCCCTCACCATCACAGGCTCTCCCATCACCATTGCAGATTCCTTCCGCTTCTTGGGCACCACCATCACCCGGGACCTCAAATGGGAGCCAACCATCAGCTCCCTCATCAAAAAGGCCCAGCAGAGGATGTTCTTTCTGCGGCAGCTGAGGAAGCTCAAGCTACCCACCAAGATGTTAGTGCAGTTCTACACGGCCATCATCGAGTCCATCCTCACCTCCTCCATAACAGTGTGGTACGCAGGAGCCACTGCCAGGGACAGACTAAGGCTGCAGCACGTCGTGCGCACTGCTGAGAAGGTGATTGGCTGCAAGCTCCCATCTCTCCAGGACCTGTACATCTCCAGGACCCGGAGGCGTGCAAGCTGGATCATAGCCGATCCTTCATGCCCTGGTCACGTACTGTTTGCCCCCCTCCCCTCAGGTAGAAGACTTCAGTCCATTCAGACTAAAACCTCCCGGCACATGAACAGCTTTTTCCCCTCTGCCATCAGACTGCTGAACATTAAGTGACTTATTGACTCTCGTGCACTATGTACAGCAGCTCATGTCGTTCATCACTGTTTTTCTGTTGCATTATCGACTGCACTGTGTGATACCCCACATTATCTGCTACTTGCTAATTTATTTAAAACTGCCTTGACTAGTATTACTCATTATTATTATTATTATTATTATTATTATTATTATTATTATTATTACTTATTATTCTACACTTATTGCACGTTTTTAGTCTTTTAGTTTTTTAGTTTATCTCTTTATCTCATCATGTTTTTAATGTTGCAGCATGGCACCGAGACAAATTCCTAGTTTGTGTACTACATGAACAATGGCAATAAATCTGATTCTGATTCTGATTCTGAAGGGTCAAAGAAATGGTCAAATCCATTTTTAAAGGCTAACCTGTGTGACCTGAATGTGTTGCCAGGTAAGGCTGAAGCTGTGCCAAACGTAGGCTCGCGGGTAAGTCAGTCTGCAGGTTTAACTTTTGAACAGCAGAGAGAGCTGTTACTACTGCAGTCGGAACATGATAAGCAAAAGCAGACTGAAGTTGAACAGCAACTGGCTTTAGAGAAAATTAAAAGTGAAACTGAGCAGGCTAGAATTACGCTGGAGCGTGAGAGATCAGGTTTGGTAAGACAAGGAAGAATAAGCCTGAGTGGTGACCAAGTGCAAGGTTTAGATGCCACTTTCTCAGGCACTCAGGCTAATCAACCTTTTGATCCCATTAATAATCTGTGACTTATTCCAAAGTTTGACGAGAAACACCCTGAAAACTTTTTTCTCTCTTTTGGAATGAGTAGCAGACACTAAAGGCTAATCATCATTGTCGGTAACAGAAAGTCTGAGTTATGAATTTGTTAAGACAGCTGTACTAAAAATCTACGAGATGGTTTTTGAGGCTTATCAGCAGCAATTTAGAAATTGTAGGAAAGAGGATAAGCAGTTTCTACTTGGAGTTCTCTCCTGAAACCTAATCAAGTCATTAAACCTGCTCCTTTACACTCAATTCCAGCATTAGTGAACCATTTCAGCATTTAATCATTGATTGTGTAGGTCCATCGCCTCCTGCAAAATCTGGAGCAAAGGAGTTGGAGGTTAATGGTTTTGATCAGGCACTCCATGGTGGTCAATTAAAAAATACAAACTCACTTAAGAACATGCATAGCTTGCTTGGGCATTTGCAAAACTCTGAACATGTTCAACTGTCAGACCTTATCCTCAGTTTTCCAAGTTTGTTCGGTGATACACCATCTCAGACTCATCTGATCAGCCATGATATAAGCATGGGGGACATAAGACCAATTAAACAGCATTTTTATCGTGTGCCTGCTGAAAAACTCAAGTGTTTGGAAGCGGAGGTCAGATACATGCTAGAGCAGGGGTGGGCAGTGAGGGCCATTCCACTGCAAGTTTTTTGTTCCAACCAGTCTCTTCAGCAGGTGTGTGCTCTGATCAGCTTTAAAGATTGCTAATCATTGAAAACACCTGCAGAAGAGACTGGGTAAAACAGAAAACCTACAGTAGAATGGCCCTCCATGGCACATGATTGCCCACCCCTGTGCTAGAGCATAACATTGCTGAATCATCATTGTCTAGCTTGGCCTCCCCATGCCTGCTGGTCCCCAAGCGTGACAACACTTTCAGATTTTGCTCTGACTTTCGTAAGGTCAGAGCACCACTTGCACTTAGCCAAGCGCGAGTTTGCATGTGCCACGGTGACGTATCTTGGGCATGTTGTCGGCCAGGGCTATGTGTGGCCGGTAGGGTTAAAGTCCTGGCTATAGACCAATTCCCTGTCCTGGCAACAAAGAAAGAGTTGATGAGGGTGGTTGGGTACTATCGTAAATTCTGTAGGAATTTCTCTTCCGTTGCAACACCCCTTACTGATTTGTTGAAAGCAAAGACTAAATATGTGTGGCCTCCTCTTTGTCAGCAGACATTTCAGAAGATCAGGGCTCTCTTGTGCAGTGCTATAGTGCTGGCTGCACCCATGAGGGAAAGACCATTTAAACGGCAGGTAGATGGCAGTCACGTGGGAGTAGGTGCAGTGTTGTTGCAAGCTGACTTTGATGGGGTGGATAGGCCTGTAAGCTTCTTTTCAAAGAAGTTTAACAAACATCAGCTTAACAACTGTTATAGAGAAGGAGGCCTGATCTTTGGTCTGGGCTTTGATTCATTTTGATGTGTATGTGGGTTGCCTGTCCTTGTTTATACTGACCATAATCTATTGACTTTCCTGAACTCACTTAAGTGTTCTAATCAGTGGCTAATCCAGTGGTCTTTGTTTTTACAGTCCTACTCTCTGGACATTCACCACATTAGGGGGTCAGAAAATGTGGGAGCGGATGCACTATCTCATCCCTCTGTCTTGTGTTAAACTTGTGCTGCATTGTCATGTCGTTTCTTTGGCAGAGGGCAAATAGGATCTTGATGCCAGGGTGGAGGTATGGTTGCAGTAAAGTTTGGTGTTTTTGAATTTGTATCTGGTTGCCTTTGGGACCACATTTTCATGGAGGGGGGTGTGACGTTCCTGCCTCTTTTGGTTCTTATGGCAGGTCGTTTTTCTTTCCCTCTTGCTTCTACTGAGTTGCAGGTGCTCAGTGGCTGTGGTTGGCCAATTAAGTACTGGGAACACCTGGGCCCAGTGTCTAGTATAAAAGACTCTTCCACTTGCTCTCAATTAGATCCTGAGAGCCCCAGAGAAAGAAGGGGTAACAGCTGAGCCATGTTCCACAGCCTTGGTTAAGTTTCTTTTTCCACCAGGCACTGTCACACACTCCATTAACACTCACACCAACATTTCAGACACTACTGCTTTACTGATGTCCATTCACATTTTCTTCACAGGTATTTTTAGTTAATCAACCTAATTGGCACTTCAATTTGATTTATTTGAATAAAGTTATGTTGAGCGTTCTAACCCATGGTGTCCTCCCATTATTTGTCATGGCCTTCAGCTGGTCATCACAACTGTTAGTGATATTGTTAATCAGTGTGGACACTTACTTAAAACGATTTTTAAAACTATAATTTTACATTTATCATTATTGTGTTTGACATGGATAGCCCTTTACCCTCTAAATATATATTTTTCATGGACTGGTCCAGGGGTGTCAAACATGTGGCCTGTAGGCCAAAACCTGTCCACTAGGATGTCCACATTTTTCTCTGTGAATTTACAACGTTCTTTCTAGTAAATGACTGACTTTTTCTTCTGATTAGAATTGTTCATATAAATTTGAAATATTTTTCTCCTTAAGATGAGACTTTTTTTCTCATCAGTTTTCTATTCTGTCTCTTTATTTTTATCTTGTGAAAACAGGTAGTGTCCATTTAGGTTAAATCCATCAGCAACTATTAATGACTTTGTGCAGCCTGAAGGGGTGTCCCAATTCATAGGGGTCATTTTCAGCCCCCAAGGACCAAAGAGAAGGGGTACAAATTTGAATTAGGATGGACCCCAATTCTACCTGTACTTAACTCACAAATATTGAATACTACTAAAATACTAATATACTAATACTACTAAAAATACTAATATTTTTCTCTACTGTTTTACAGTATTTACTGATGTTTATAAATAGACTGTTTCTCTTCCGATTTTTACATACAGCAGGGAAAATAAGTATTGAAGACGTCAACATTTTTCTCATTAAACGTATTTCTGATGGAGCCATTGATCTGAAATTTTCAACAGATATCAGTAATAACCCAAGTAATCCATACATACAAAGAAACCAAGGCAACTGTGTTCACAAAACAAGTTATATTTAATAAAGTGGAATGGCACAGGGAATAAGTATTGAATATATAAAGTAAAAGAGGTGCAAAAAGGCATAGAAAGCCAAGAAACCAGATGAAATCCATCGGAATTCAGGAAGCAACCCCATCCCCCATCAGTGCAAATTAATTTCAGCTGGTTAAGTCCTGACTGCTAAATTTAAAAAAGGTCTGTGAATATCAGGTCACACCACAAAGAACTCGTGATGGGTAGAAGAAAAGAGCTCTCTCTAGACATTCACAACCTTATTGTTGCCAAACATGATGGCATTGGTTACAGGAGCATTTCTAAACTGCTGAATGTTCCAGTGAGCACTGTTGCCATCATTTGGAAGTAGAAAAAACATAATTTTACCATAAACCGTCCATGACCAGGAGCTCCACCTGGAGTTAGCAGGTAAGGAAGAAATAAGTATTGCACTCAACTTACATGGGCTCTATGCCCGCTCACCTTGCAAGACTCCACTGCTGAAGAAAATGCATGATGAAGCTCGTTTAAAGTTTGCTGCACAACATTTGGGCAAGCCAGTAAAGTACTGGGAGAATATAGTCTGGCCAGATGAGACCAAAAATGAACATTTTGGATGCCACAACACACAGCATGTTTGGAGGAGAAATTGCACTGCACATCCCTTCATGGTGTGGGGGTGTTTTCAGCACATGGTACAGGCAGACTTCATATAATTGAAGGAAAGATCAATGGATAAATGTGCAGAGACATCCTTGATAAAAACCTATTGTCATCTGCTAAGATGCTGAAGATGAAACGAGGGTGGACATTTCAGCAAGACAATGATCCCAAACACACAGCCAAGGAAACTCGGCTGTCTCCAGAGAAGGAAAATAAAGCTGCTAGAATAGCCCAGTCAGTCACCTGACCTGAATCCAATTGAAAATCTATGGAACAAACTGAAGATCAGAGTTCATAGAGGACACCCACGAAACCTTCAAGATTTGAAGACAGTTTGTGTGGAAGAATGGGCTAAAATCACTGCTGATCAATGCCTGCACCTAGTTTCTCCATACAGGAGCCATCTGGAAGCTGTTATTACCAATAAAGGCTTTTCTACTAAATATTAACTGAATTTCACCAAGCATGTTAATACTTATTCCCTGTGTCATTTCCACTTTATTAAATATAATTTGTTTTATGAACACAGTTGCCTTGATTTCTTTGTATGTATGGATTACTTGGATTGTTACTGATATCTGGTGAAAATCTCAGGTCAATGGCTCCATCAGAAATATGTTTAATGAGAAAAATGTTGGTGTGTTCAATATTTATTTTCCCCGCTGTATGTATAAGGGCCATTTGCATTTCAAAAGGTTGTAAATTTAGTTCAAGTAAATGTTAGCATGCAATAGTCGAATTTGATCATATTAAACATAATTTTCCAACCACAAAATTGTGACTAGTAGAAAGGCTGAGTGGCTAGTAACTTTGGAAAATCACTAGCCACAGTGGCTGGTGAGCAAAAAAAGTTAATCTCAAGCCCTTCCTGTCATCACAGTGCTCCAGGGGCTGTCAAAACAGACAATTACATACCCAATATGGTGCTGCAGTTTGCCATGAAAGTATCAGCTATGGTGCTTCTAGCCAGTTTATTTACAGTATCTCTATGTATTAGACATGTTTCTGCTTGGGTGCCATGCAGCCATCTTGCAGCGCCACAATGCCATCTTTGTCTTGTCCGTCGCTCGTTCTATACTGTTGCTGTGGTTCACAGAGAGTCTGGGACTTTCCTCACACTACTGATTTGGAGCGGGCTGGCAACTCTTTTTGCACCTTGTCTGGGCTGGCCATTCTTGACCACATACTGTATGCCTCTGCCTGGACTGGCAACACTACTACATTTCATTGAATATATACCTCGTACTCCCATTGAAAAGACTGCTGAGTTATCAATAAATTCACACACATAGACACACACAGACACACACACACAGACACCTTTTGGCTGCTCCTTATTCGGGATTGTCACAGTGGATCTTGGATCTGCATCTTTGATTTGGCGAGGATTTTATGCTGAATACCATTCCTGATGCAACCCTCCCCATTTACCTGGGCTTGAGACTGGCACAAGCAAAACACCGGTTTGTGCTTCCCCCTAATTTAATTTAGTCGACTAAATAAATTCTTGTCGACACTTAATCAAAAGTCAATTAATTGTTGGAAGAACTTTCTGTTACGGCTATGTGATCACGGAATGAATGTTGTAATAACACGGAAGCAAGACCTGTTGTTGTCCATTCATCTATATGCTTTTATAATGGATAAGTAGCCTGTCAATTTTAATTCTGTGAAGTGTTTGTATGTTATGTCACAGTTTTTTATGTTCCTGGGCACAGTGGAAGAGGAGTAGATCTCAGAAAATAACTTGTGATCCTGAAATAGTTTCTGATGAACAGCTATTAAATACAGTAGATGCTGTGGCCTTTCCTTGTGTGCTGGATGCAGCATCTGTCAGAAATTGTCGTGTTGCATATTTTTAGCAATTCATTGTGGTGATCCGGGTCTGTTCTGCAATGCACCGTATCTAGTGGGGAGTAGAACATTGACTAGAATGGAACTATTTGCTGCGGCGACCGCATCACAGCTGTAATGAGCCACAGCCACAGTTAGTGGAAATTGGGGGTAAGAACAGCTGATCTGTCTGTGGTTAACCATAGATGTTTGCCCATGGTAACTAAGAGAAATCAGATTTTGTTTGTTTGTTTATAGTAAAGCTATGGTCACAAATACCTTTACTAACGGCTGCAAACACCATATGAATGATTTTTGGACCATTTTGTACGGCCTTGTTCAGGCGGCCATAGGAGAATCCAGCATTCATAGACCATTTGTAAGTTCATGGGCAGGTCGATGATCTTGTCCAAGATTTCTGCAAACGCCCCATGAAAACCCCTCATCGTAGAGTGGCCGTACGAATGCCATAGGAACAACGTAAGAACTACGCAAGATGTGGGCCGAAATATGCCTCAAGAACACCTTCGAATGTTCTTGAGAACACTTTACAGTGGTCATAGGAAACACTGTACGAATCCCCGTTCATACAGCATGCCTAAGATGGTAGTGCAGCGCTCATGAGGTTGAAGTATGTCATTTGTGCGGCATTTGTGCCTGCAAAATGTGCTGAAAGATGTAAGATCTTCCTACCAACGACTTGAGAGTGTCGTGAGTTGCACAAAAATTTTCATAAGATGGCAGTAAATATGCCGTTGGAAGATCCCAAGGCATCCTTGCATAGAACATAAGAACTCTAGGGCCATCGTGCAACAGAAAAGCACCTCATTTCTCAAGAATGCCTCAAGTTGCCCTTGTGAATTGAACGGCAGCTGTAAAAAAAGTATGCCTCCCCTGCAAACTATCTCTGCAAACGCCAGAATTTGTAGGAGTTGGGAGATTCTTATGAACCCATTGTTTGTAAGAATCTTTGTGACCATAACTTAAGGCAAATATCACAAGACAAAAGAATTGCTCTCAGTTGAAATTGCTGACTAAAACCTTAAGCAAATACCCTGCAGTATATGCAATTAGATTGAGCATTTTAGATGTACTGCAGCTGTTATCCAGTTTGAATGTAGTACACCTGATGCCAGAACAGCTTTAACAAGCTATTGACATCTCCAGTAGTGCATTAAAAAAATCCTCAAAATCTTAGTAAACTGAAGCAACATGAAAGTATTTATTTGCTATATACAGTGGTGTGAAAAAACGTTTCCCCCTTCCTGATTTCTCATTTTTTTGTATGTTTGCCACACTTAAATGTTTCAGCTCATCAAACAAATTTAAATATTAAACAAAGATAACACAAGTAAACACAAAATGCAGTTTTTAAATGAAGATGTTTATTATTAAGGGGAAAAAAATCCAAACCTACCTGTGTGGAAAAAGTGACCCCCCCCTCCCCCGTTAAAACATAAATTGACTGTGGTCTATCACATCTTGGGAAAGCTGAGTTCAATTTCTCTAGCCACATCCATACCTGATTACTTCCACACCTGTTCTCAATCAAGAAATCACTTACATAGGGCCTACCTGACAAAAGTAAAGTAGACCAAAAGATTCTCAAAAGCTAGACATCACGCTGTGATCCAAAGAAATTCAGGAATAAATGAGAAACAAAATAAATGAGATCTATCAGTCTGGAAAATGTTATAAAACCAATTCTAAAGCTTTGGGACTCCAGCGAACCACAGTGAGAGCCATTATCCACAAATGGTGAAAACACGGAACAGTGGTGAACCTTCCCAGGAATGGCCGGCCGACCAAAATTACCCCAAGAGCTCAACGACGACTCATCTGAGAGGTCACAAAAGACCCCACAACAACATTCAGAGATCTGCAGGACTCACTTGCCTCAGTTAAGGTCAGTGTTCATGACTCCACCATAAGAAAGAGACTGGGCCTGGTCTGCATGGCACAGTTCCAGGATGAAAACCACTGCTGAGCAAAAAGAGCATAAAGTTTTGTCTCAGTTTAGCCAGAAAACATCTTGATGATCCCCAAGACTATGGGGAAAAGACTCTGTGGACTGACGAGACAAAAGTTGAACTTTTTGGAAGGTGTCCCATTACATCCAGCATAAAAGTAACACTGTGGAAAAAGGAAGCAGGCGAGGCAACGAGCTAAACGACACAGAAACTTTATTCCATCTCCAACATAAGGGATAAGGGATAAGGACCTGTACTTATATAGCACTTTTTCTAGTCTCAAAGACCACTCAAAGCGCTTCACTAAAATGGTAAATGGTGTTCACTTATATAGAGCTTTTATTCTCATCTCTTGATGACCAAAGCGCTTTACAGATCCTGCCATCCACCCATTCACACACACATTCACACACTGATGGCGGCATGCTGCCTAACATGGCACTTCCAGGCCCACTAGGAGCAATTGGGGTGAAGTGTCTTGCCCAGGGACACAACGGCAGGATACTGGGGAGAGCGGGATTCGAACCACCAACCATGTGGTTATTGGATGACCTGCTCTACCTCCTGAGCCACTGCCGCCCCCTCACTAGTACTAACCCTTTATTCGAAGGGCCTGTAGGAGACAGATATCTAGGGACAATTTAGAACAACCAATGAACCTAACATGCATGTCTTTGGATTGTGGGAGGAAATCCATGCAGCGCACTGAGAACATGCAAACTCCACACAGAAAGGTTCCTACCCCTGCCAGCCTGGGGATTTGAACCTGGAACCTTCTAGCTGTTAGGCAACAGTGCTAACCAATGCACCACCATGCTGCAGTACAGTCAAAGAGCTCCCTGGTCTCTGTGCATTCCTCTTTTATATCTTTAATACCATGCATTGAAACCCAGCACTTCCGACCATAATACATTGTTGTTTTAAACAAAGCCTGTGTGGCACATTAACATGACAACGTTGGCACCGCTCTCACACCCTTCTTCTTCCAGCGGCTCCGGCAGTTCCTCCTTTTCCCGGGGGGCGCATAGTCCTTACTTTCCCATCTGATACCCCCGGTGACACCTCCTCTTTTGGTCCATTGTTCCCTCCTTCCCCAGCTGCCTTTTCTGGGTGGAGAAGTCCCACACCATGCCCCCACACAGCCCCCCCCCACCCGCAAACACCCAGAAAGGGCACTAACCCCCCCATCCTTTGGGCTTGAGCCGGCACCCATAGTGGCTGTAGCAGGGGGTCACCGATCCAGTTGAACCACCCTGCTGGCGGGGTGTACAGGAGGGCATTTCAGTCTGTGAAGGGAAAAAGGGAAGGGGAGAAAACACATCAGCTTCGCGAGCGCAGGTCCCTGCTGAAGGATCACCAACTTGCAGAGCCACCAACGGTGGGCGTCCACACCGGGGAGCTTGGGCCAACACCACCTGCTCATCTGCCAATACAAAAGCGGGCTTCAGCCTGTTGATGCAGATGCTCTCCCTACATCCCCCAAAGTCTTCCACAAAATGCTTCACCCCAGGTTCCAACACCCTGAACGGTCCGTCATACGGTGGGCGCAGTGGGGTCCGGTGTGCATCGTGCCTGACAAAAGCAAAACTGGCATTTGGCAAGCTTTTTGGTACGAAGGTGCGGGGAAAACAATGGCGGGCCGGGCCCGGTACGTTAAAAGGCTCCGTACTGTGCAAAAATTGCACAGGTGGATCAGCCTTGGGTGCGGGGTTTTCCGGTAAAAACTCTCCTGGGATCTGCATCGGCTGAGAAGAAACGAGTTCTGCTGGGGAGGCTGCCAAATCCTCCTTAGGTGCAGAGCGCAACCCTAAAAGAACCCAGGGCAGGCGGTTGACCCAATTTGTATCCGTGAGCGAAGCTCTGAGCACTGCTTTAAGCGACCTATGAAAACACTTGCATAACCCGTTAGCCTGGGGGTTGTACGTTGTAGTGTGGTGAATTTTGACCCCCAGGCTCTGGGCCATCATGGACCAGAGTTCCGAAACGAATTGTGGACCCCTGTCAGAAGTGATGTCCAACGGGGATCCGAATCGTGCAACCCAAGCCGACAAAAAAGCACAAGCCACTTCTGCGGACATGGTAGAAGCCAGCAGGACCACTTCAGGCCAGCACGTGGTGCGGTCCACGATTGTTTAAAGGTGTGTGAAACCTTGCGACGGTGGGAGGGGTCCCACCAAATCAACACGGACGTAGTCGAACCTCCTGGCCGGGATTTGGATTGGCTCGAGCGGGGATCTGGTGTGCTTGTGCACTTTGGTCAGCTGGCACGCGACGCAAGCTGCAGCCTACTCTTTCACGTCCTTGCGCAAGCACAGCCAGACGAATTTTGCACCCACTAGCTTCACCAAAGCACGCACTCCCAGATGCGAAAGGGAGTGGACGACTCAAAAACGCAACAGCTCCAAGAGCTTGGAACCACCAGCCGCAGGCAGCCGGTGGAGACGTTGCAGAGCAAGGGAGGGCACCCCTCTTGCACCACCCTGCTCTCCAGCCCGAACCCAGTAAGTGCAGACTGGAGCACACAAATGTCTGCGTCCCCGGCTCCTCGGCCATCGCAAAGAAATCTCTTCCCATGTAGACCGGGGAGACTAACACGCACAACAGACAATCGGCCACGACGTTGAGCTTACCGGTGACATGTTGAATGTCAGTAGTAAACTCCTAAATTGCAGCCAAATGCGACCACAGTTCTGAGACCTTTGACATCGCATACGTCAGCGGCTTATGGGCCACAAACCTGGTGAACTCGCGCCCCTCTAGCCAAGACTGGAAATGGCACATTGCCAGGTGGAGAGCCAGCAGTTCTCTATGAATGTGCTGTATTTGCATTCGTTGTCGCGCAAAGTTCGGCTGAAAAATGCGAGCAGCTTCCACGAACCTGAAACGTACTGCTCCACCACTGCCCCTATGGCAACATCAGACGCGTCTGTAGTGAGCGCTATCCATGCAGACGGATCTGGGTGGGCTAGCAACGTGGCATCCGCAACCGCTGTTTTGCTGTTTTTAAAAGCTTGGACTCACTCAGGAGTCCAGTCGAGGGTTTCTGCGGGCTTCTTTTTTTAAGCACGGCATACAACGGCTGCATCACCTTGGCTGCCCGGGGAATGAAACGGTTATAAAAATTAGCCATTCCCAAAAACCCCTGTAGTGCTCTCACGGTCTGCAGACACGGAAAGTCCGACACAGCGCACACCTTTTCTTTTTTTTTTTTTTTCCCCTTGTCCTGTCAGGCAGCTAGGCAAACAGAACAGGGATCTGTCACCCTTATTGTGCCAAAACAGATTTACTTTGCCAAGAGGAGTATATACAGTACCTAACTGTGTATTGTATATTGTTGTAAACTCCTCCTGTAATAACTTTTAATACTTTATTTTAATTATTTTACCCATTGAAGACCCGACAGGATGGGCAAGAGGGAAAGGAAGTGTGTGGAGGGGGGAAAGAAAGGGGAGGGGAACAGACAAAAAAACAAACAAACCAACAACTAAAACAAAAGACAAACTGCTTCTTCCACCGAAGATGTCTCAACATGAGTCTGGTTTCCGCACCTGTTAAAGGAGAGACACTTGTGCGTGTATGTCTGCGTGCATATATATGAGAACATGCGCAAAATAAGTATGTGCTTGTGAGTGGTTTGTCAGGGAACATACGAAGCGGAGGGCCGGTCACAGCAGGTCTCCCCCCGGGGACCCTGAGCAGGCAATGCAGCGCCACCAACCTCCACAGGGCACAGACGTCCGAGGTCAGCAAGTCCCAGGAAAGCCAGGCATCCGCCCCTGGAGGGACGATCAAGGGAGGCCAGGATGCTCGGTGGCCAGCGCAGCGAGCCCACCCCCCCGGACCCGCCCCGCCCCCACCCCCCCAGCGGGGCCAACGCCCGCCCCCAGGCACCGGGAGGCCAGTGACCCCACCCCCCGGGGTGGAGACCGGCCCGCGCCCCCCGGCGTGAGCCTTCCCAGGCACCCCCACAGCAGGCCCGCCCCAGCACCTCTGTTGCACACAGGAAGGTTTTCGAGCATGAACCGCCTTTTTAAGGTCATACCACAGCACACCTTTTCCGGTAATGGAATCACGCCCTCCGGCAAAATGCGGTGCCCAAAAAATCAATCACTGGCACACCGAACTGGCACTTCACCGGGTTAACTATCAGCCCGCGCTCCTCCAACCTCTGGAAAACTGAGATTGGCAATGTGCTCCGTCTCGGATGCGCTAGCTACCAGAATGTCATCTAAATAGACAAAAACAAAGGACAAGTTGCAAAGCACTGCTTCCATCATCGTCTAGAAAGTCTGTATCGTGCCTTTTTAATCCGAACGGCATGCGTAAAAACTCGAAAAGGACGAAAGGAGTTATTACCGCTGTTTTAGGAACATCTTCTGCACGCACCGGGAGCTGATGGTATCCGCTGACCAGATCCACTTTTGAAAAAACACACACCCCGGCCAGATGCATGGAAAAATCCTGGATGTGCAAAATGGGATAACAATCATGTTCCGTGGTGTTATTCAAGCGCTGGAAATTGCCGCACGGTTGCCACGATCCGTTGTCTTGAGGCACTGTGTGTAGCGGGGATGCCCACGGGCTGTTGGAGAGCCTGATGATGCCCAACTGCTCTAAGTTGGCAAACTCCTCTCGCGTGCTGGCCAGTTTATCTGCATCTAAGTGCCGAGGTCGTTATAGAGTGTTCGACCCCGTGTTTCATTACCATAGCCAAAAAAGTTGGGACCATCAGTGCTGGGAACTGTGTGAGCAAATGTTGGTACTTACCCCCTGGAGCTATAACGTTAGCCAGTGTTGTCAACCCAGCTTCAAGATCTGTACAGTTGTGAGATAAGAGACAGCATCCACTAATTTCCTATTAGCAACATCGACAAACAACCCATAAGCACATAAAAAATCTGAGCCTAAAAAGGGGCCGGAACATGCAGCTACCACAAAGTCCCACTGAAAGTTGCGTCTGTGTAAGCATATCGTCAGTGTCCGCTTGCCAAATGTCCTGATGGTGGATCCGTTGGCGGCCGTGAGCTCGGGACCACTTCCTCCTGCCACCCTGTCTGCATTGACTGGCAGAATGAGGTTCTTCTGGGAACCGGAGTCAACCAAAAACCGTCTCCCCGAACGTGTGTGCGTGACATAAAGCAGTCTGTTCCTGTCGTCATCAGTTGTAGCTGCCACTGAATTCCGAACGTGCCATCTCCCCGGCTTCTTGAATTGGCATGACGACAGGCAGCGTTGGGCATTCGAGCTGAAACGGCGATGACAAAAACAGATCGCCCCGTTCCTTCGTCTCCTGGTGTCTGTCCTAGCTACCACGAACGGCTCCTCGACCTCGCTGGAGTCCCTCATGGATGCCGGTGCCACTATCTGCACGTTGAGAGTTCTGGTCGCCAAAATGATGCGGTCCGCTTCCTGCGCCAGGGCACGGTAGTCCTTAGCAACCAACCGCAGCAAGTTGGCCAGGATCGCCCTCGCTGTAGCCGGTAGGTTCCTGAGGAACAAGTGGGCAAACAAGAAAGATTCATCATCCTTCTTCCTCAGTGCCAACATGCTCTCCATGAGCTCCACTGCTGATCTGTCCCCTAACTCTGAACGCTTTAGAAGTCTCTCTGCCCTCTCAATGTCAGAAAGGGCATAGTGCTGGAGAAGCATCCTCTTGAGCACTTCATATTTTCCTTGGGCCGGCAGCTCCTTGAGTAGGCTTGTCACCTGTTGCGTGACATGCACATCCAGCGCAGCGACCACGTAGTCATACTTGGTATCATCCGTTGTTATCCCGCGGCGTGCAAACTGGGCTTCTATGTGCAAGAACCACGCGGTCGGGTTGTGAAGCCATAAGTCTGGGAACTAGACTGAGACAGTGCACGCGGCGCTGGTGCTCTCCCTGCAGTTAGTCTCTGGGGCGGTGCTCGGCTTGCTTTCCATGGCACGTCTTTGGGTCACCAATGTAGAGAAAGGAAGCAGGCGAGGCAACAGCTGGACGACACAGAAACTTTATTCCATCTCCAACATACAGAACAGTCAAAGAGGTCCCGGGTCTCTGTACATTCCTATTTTATATCTTTAATAGGCCTACCATGCATTGAGACCCCAAACTTCCGACCATAATACATTGTTGTTTAGAACAAAGCCTTTGTGACACATTATCATGCCGTAACGCCGGCGCCACTCTCACACCTCTCTTCTTCCAGCAGCTCCGGCAGTTACTCCTGTCCCCGGGGGGCGCATAGTCCTTACTGTCCCGTCTGATATGCCCCGGTGACACCTCCTTTTTCGGCCCATTGTTCCCCCCTTCCCCAGCTGCCTTCTCTGGGTGGAGAAGTCCCACACCATGCCCCTACAACACATCATTTCAGAAAAAGAACATCATCCCAACAGTATAAATATGGTGGTAGTAGCGTGATGGTCTGGGGCTGTTTTGCTGCTTCAGGACCAGGAAGACTTGCTGTGGTAAATGGAACCATGAATTCTGCTGTCTACCAAAAAATCCTGAAGGAGAATGTCTGGCCATCTGTTTGTGATCTCAAGCTGAAGCGCACTTGGGTTCTGCAGCGGGACAATGATCCAAAACACACCAGCAAGTCCACTCTGAATGGCTTAAGAAAAACAAAATGAAGACTTTGGAGGGGCCTAGTCAAAGTCCTGTCCTGATTTGGATTGAGATGCTGTGGTATGACCTTAAAAAGGCGGTTCATGCTCGAACCCTCCAATGTGGCTGAATTATAACAATTCTGCAAAGATGAGTGGGCCAAAATTCCTCCATAGCGCTGTAAAAGACTCATTGCCAGTCATCACAAACACTTGATTGCAGTTGTTGCTGCTAAGGGTTGCCCAACCAGTTATTAAGTTTCGGGGGCAATCACTTTTTCACACAGGGGCATGTAGGTTTGGATTTTTTTTCCCTTAATAATAAACACCTTCATTTAAAACTGCATTTTGTGTTTACTTGTGTTATCTTTGTCTAATATTTAAATTTGCTTGATGATTTGAAGCAATTAAGTGTGATAAACATACAAAAAAATGAGAAATCGGGAAGGGCAAACACTTTCACGCCACTGTATATACAAGTGCACACAAAAATGTCATAATATATCATTTAGACAATCATACTCTGTAATTGTCTATGTCCTTAACTGTATGCATCCGTTGTGTATGCATCTGTGAACATGTGCACAAGGGACATAAAGAACCTCTCGGTATGTAACACGGACATTTAGCATGCCCATTATTTATGGCAGTAAGGTTCTGTTTGAGGTCAACGCAGGCAGCGTCTTTGAAATGTAATTATGTGGCGATTGGTAAAGTATGGGCGCTGGTGTGGCAGTTTATGGCCAAGTGGGGACTAATGGTTGGGGATTGATCAGTTCTACACATACACACACACACTCGCACCCACACACACCCACACACAGTCACAAATCTCAAGGCCCTGGTACAGACTAAAATAAACGAATCACGATGACACATCGGCTGAGGTGTTGAGTGCACATCCCTGTACAAGGAGAGGGCAGTGGAGGTTTGTGTGCGTGTGTATGTCTGTGTGACTAATCTCCTATTTGATGCTGCAGATCTGATTCAGGGTTAATGGCATAGGTTTGAAGCAGATGAAGCTTTAACAGGTTCACAAATGGCTGGTTTTCTTTAAAAAGTGAAGTCGCCTTAGTGATCGTTTTGCAGCTACAGTATATATGCCGCAACACTACACACATTAAAGTCATCATTCAGACTGAGAGATGTACAGGGTTGTTTTTTTTTCTTTACTTTTTAATTTACATTTGTATTAACCGTTAAAACAACTTACAAAATACCCCGTCACCATTATCCTTAGAACAGCATGTGACTTGACAGCTTCAAGGTCACTCAGCGGGTATCATGCAAGAACCAATTCAGAATGCTGAAAGGGCACCGGCCTTGCTGGGATTGTTTTCCTCTGGCCATAATTAACCGCAAATAGAGATTAGGATTATTTCATTTAAGTAATCTGGCCCGGGAGTCTGTTGCCAATAGTGTCCAGGAGAGATATGAAAGGATAAACTGGTAATGAGAAGCTACAACGGGCAAGCTTTGGCCCTTACCCGTTAAATAAGTTGCCCCATTGGCTTCTCCCTTCATTGTGACAGGCCCTAGGAAGGGAAAATCATTTTTCCATTTAATTTTTAATCATATTTTTTTCTCCATTTCTCCCCCTCGCTGCTATCCATGCCAAAAGTAATTTAATCTGTGATCTGCTTCAGAACATGATTTTTGTGCACAAGGCATAAAACACACAATACACATCTATAAATTAAAAGTTTTGATTTGTTGTTGTTATTCTGCATCAAACCATTAAGGACAGTTAAAACAACTGGTGACATACAAGAGACGTCATCTTGTAAAAAAAAAAAAAAATCTTCCAGCTTTGGCAGGGATAGCATTTGCTTCTCGTCCCCAATCAGCTTTTCAGCGCACACAGACTGAACAGTTTGCCTTCCCTCAGTACAGAGCAGCAAATCCCATCCAAAAGTATAGGTTTTCACTCCCTAGCAATCAGAGTTGAGCGGTGTCTGTCTGCCTCGTCCCAAACACCGCTTTGCTTCACATCTAAAGACTCTGAAGATTTTTGTTTACCCTATTTAGACTGGCAGTAGTGGCGTAAGAACTACTGGACAAGAACCGATAACCACTGACGAGCAGTGGCCCTGTATTTTTTTCCTGAATGCATGTGTCTTTGTAGCAGCCTTCCAGGGGTTAAATCATTTCTGCTGACAAATAATAAAGCAGAGGTGACGGATTGTAGGCACTTGTCCATAAATATTTTAGAACTGGTTGGGTTTTTTTTTAGGGGAATCTTCAACTCTAATTGTCGTGGCCTGGAGAGATTCAGAATGTGTGCCCGCACATGATTTTTTTAGCCGCCTTGTTGTACTGTGCCTCATACATTTTGCCAGCGTATTTGTTTCATTGTTTTGGTTTTTTTTTTACAATATCCTTAGACATCTTGCACTTGCACATCAGAGTTCAGTCCGTGAATGGTCAGATCTCCTGCAGAAGCTTTAGGGGCTGTGCTGGAATTTACTTGAGCGTCTCTTCCCAGCTGACCACATAGTCACCATAGGGGCAAGAGTGAAGGCTGATTGAGCAATTTGCCTCCTCGATTCATTTGGATGATGGATGACGACAAATGACTGACGTTAACTAGTGATTCCATATTAACTCATCGGGTTCCATTGCTTCCCTAGATTTCTATTATGGTTGTCAGCAGAGAACGTGCAAGAAAGGCGAGGCTTTCTTGTTCTGAAAATGGATGGGGGTCTTCCTTTTTAAATGGCTGCCAACTCACAACTGGGTGTTCCGATAGGCCAGTAACATCACACATGAGCATGCAAGTGAGGAGGACATTTTTTTTCTCCCCATCCCTTTCAGCATCGTGTTTTGTTTCAGCTTCGGTTTCCTCAGCCAACTATTGGGGAATATTTGCAGTTTCAGAAATATGTGAAGTTATTGGTTGTTGTGAACGCAATTTCCTTATTTGTTAAAAAATCATAAAAACATATCCTATTGGAAGAGATGGCACGAACTAGGATCAGGAATTTAAGCCAACTTTTCAAAAACACTGCATGATATGCTAGCTTTCAGCTGTGAAGCTCTTTTTTTTTTTTTTTTTTTGCATATATT
Source organism: Pholidichthys leucotaenia (assembly GCA_020510985.1). NCBI lineage: Eukaryota > Metazoa > Chordata > Actinopteri > Cichliformes > Pholidichthyidae > Pholidichthys > Pholidichthys leucotaenia. The sequence goes on from CM035836.1 coordinate 226,691,944, forward strand.
GACGTAATTAGCCGGCACCATGCAAATGAGCTATGTAGCTGTTGAGCTAGTATCGGGATCTTTGTTCAGCATCTGGCTGCTTGTGCAGTGGGAGGCCTGAGTACAGGATAATGGGCCTGATGGCAGGTGGCAATTTGTGCTGGCCATCTGAAAGCCTCCTCCATGATGGCTGGCAGAAACATGGTCATGCCAGGGTGGACACATGAGAATACACCAGGCAGCAGTGGCCCTGGCCACTCACTTTGTCAGTCAGGGGTGCTGGTAACTCGGCACCGTATAATCTCTTCTTTGCAATCTGTGGTCAGAATTTCTCATGACATTTTCCACTGTTCCTTGCATTAGATGTATTTGTTCAATCTCTCTACATTTTGAGGATCTGTTTATGATTTCTCTGTCCTTGAATTTGAAATCAGTGTCAGTAACTTTTTTTTTTTGAGTAGCCTTGTTTAGATGACTTAAAAATGTGTCATTATTGGAGGATCATTCACATGTAAAAGCACAGCTACTGCAAATAATTAGGGCTCAAGCACTGACAGCATCAATGACGAGAGCCCTATTGTATCTGTTGGCATTTTTTTTTTCAATTAATTACAGTAGATATTAATTTATTTATTTTCCATTTCCCCAAACTGTCTCATTTTTGGAGTTCACAGCGTGCATGAAAACTCACCATTTTTTAGAAGGACATCAAGTGTTGCAAAAAATTTAATAGTTTGGAAGAAATACAGATATGGACAAAATTGTTGGTACCCCTCTGTTAATGAAAGAAAAACCAACAATGGTCACAGAAATGCTGCTGAGAGGTGTAGAAGTCTCATTGACAGTTACAGAAATCGTTTGATTGCAGTGATTGCCTCAAAAGGTTGTGCAACAAAATATTAAGTTAAGGGTACCATCATTTTTGTCCAGGCCTGTTTCATGAGTTTGCTTTTTAAAATAATTCTGTTGAACCACAATTCAAAAGCATTGTCTGATTTTCATTGGTCAGTTTTCATAGAATTTTTATTTATTACCACTTTTGTCAGATTCAAGTTATTTCTGTGACCATTGTGGGTTTTTCTTTCATAAACAGAGGGGTACCAACAATTTTGGCCACATCTGTATGAATGACACTGCAAAAATGGCTCTACAGCGCCCCCTAACATGTGAAATCAATGGGGAGCAGCACACGCTTACTTTTGTGGAGAAAGATAAAAATCGGGTGAGATGTTTATCATATCAAGACATGCAAACAACTCCATAATAGTGACGGTCTACACCCAACAGGAAGTTGGCCATTTTGACAGGAAGTGGCAGTGACCTGATTTCCAGCCTGCACGTTTGAATGACCTCATCCTAGGGTTTTAGTCCGATTGAGCTCATTTGTGGTGACAATCATCTATACCCATGTGCCATTAAAAGTTATTGAAAACTTTTCCAAAAGCGCGACGGTTTGGCCACAGGGGTGTGGTAGAGTTTAATGTCTCACCATGACCATTCGATGATCCTTCCGATGGCTGGTTTTAACCAAACTCAATATTATGGATATTAGTTCAATTCAACAGTTCTACGGAACAACATTCACAGAAATCTACAGCACCACCTATAGGAGACAGAATGTTTTGCTTCATGTTGTTTCTTTAATACCTCCGTAATGGAATGTCTGATTGGCACCAAGATAAGTATGATCTATGATAGTATGCCTTTGAACAGTTATATCTATGAATATTCATGAGTAGCAATATTGCCCTCTCTTGGAGACATGAAGGTTACACCAAAGTTTTTCTCAATATCTCTGAAATAAATTATCTGATTGGTACCATTTATGGTGACAATCATCTATACCCACGTGCCATTGAAAGTTCTGGAATACGCTTCCAAAAGCCCAACAGCTTGGCTGCAGGGACGTGGCCAAGTTTGATGTGTCACCATGACTTTTCCAAAGGCTATAGCTCTGGTATATATTGTGTGATTTCAACCAAATTTTATGTGTAGAATATGTAGCCAACATTGAACACTTCTATCATAAACAATGACACATAGCTACATATCACCCCAATGGACAGCAAGTTGTCAATAACTCACACATACATGGTCCAAGTGGAGCCAAACTGAAGTGGCATGAAAAAATAAGCGGCCGTGCTGTGGTTTTAAGCAGGTTTTATTATATCATGTCGCCTTCACGGGATCCCCTCTCCGGTGCATAGTGGAGCAGCCCGGAGCGGGATCCCTAAGCTCTCAGAGATGGAGAGGCGGACACGCGTGTGTCTACCAGTTGCAGGATCAGAGTGAGAGAAGAAGAGAGAGATTGCGTTACAGAGTTGCACCTTAAATACTTGATCATAACAATACATCAAAAAGACATACCCCACAGTCTAGAATGATCAAAGGGACAACAGAACAGGCAGGAGGTATTTGCATTTGTAAGCCATACATCACAAGTGTCAGACAAAGAGGCTAACCAGCACATCTACATATTGATCTGAGTCTCCAGGTCACAGTAAGGGCAAAATGCATGAACACTTTAACTTCAAGGCTGTAAACTCAGCGTGCAGCGGAACAAACCCCAGGAGTGCGAGCTGACTGTCTCTGTGTTCTGTTTGTGTGTTGTGGGGGGTTTAATCAAACCGCTACACTGCTCCCCCCAAGAGGGAAACGGTAGGGGACCGTGACCTCGATGTTGCAGTCTGGGCAGCGAGCAGGGAAAAGCTCTGTGCAGGAGGGGGGGGGGGGGTAGTCGCACCAAAAGTGTTTGCTGCTCCGCGATGTGAATACCATGCATGAAAGGCAACGATTAACATCACATAGGTGAGACAGAAGAAACTCGTCTACCTGTAGACATTAATACACCAAAGCACATCTACATATGTAAGATGCTCAGAAAAAGCACAGTAAGGACAAGCCATATGCACACTATACCGAATGGCGCATTACATCACAATACATGCATGTTTGCATCACAAATACATGAATGGCACATTGCATCTCAGTAGTGTAGCAGGAAAACAGAGAAAAGAGGGCTGAGTGTCCTTAGTCTGTTGTGGGGTTAAAACGAACCGCCACACACGCTCCCCCCCAAGAGGGAAACGGTAGGGGGCCGCGACCTCGATGATCCATCTGTGTGAGCGAGCTGTGGGAGAAGCTCGCTGCAGGCGGAGGGGGAGGGAGGGGAGGGGTAGTAAGTGCCGGCAGGAGCTGTGAAATCGTCCTGAGCCGCGCAAAAATTGCTTGTGGGTCCGCAATGTCGAAGGGCTGGTCCCGTTGAACGTGCAGCGGTCCACAAGAAGAAAAATTAGTCTCTGACTCCTCTCGTGGCCATGAAGAAAAGCAGGAGCGGCTGTAAGAGAAAAAGTAAACAAAGCATAGGGACTGTTGGCTTTGGGTGCTGAAGCAACCCCAAAGCTCCTGGGAACAGCTGACGGCTGAAATCCCGTTGTGCCGTGGCTAAGACCATTAAAAAATCCAGTGGCGAGCTGCGTGCTTGCTTCAGGTGAACGAGCAACCCTGAAGGTTCTGTGGGCAGCGGCGGAGGACGATGGCGGTCTGTGGCGTGGCTGAGACTGTTAACAAATCCTTCCAGTATGCTGCATGCGTGCCTCAGGTGAGCGAGCAGCCCTGAAAGGCAGCGGCGAAGGAGGAAGGCAGTCTGTGGAGCCGTTACTTGTCCCATGCGTGATGCGCCGTCCTTGTAACTCCCCGATGCGTGCGCGGGGGTTCATTGCGTGGGTGGGCCGCTGGAGTGGTGAGTCAGGGTGCAGAAACTTGGCGGAGATCAGCGCAGACGGCGCCAATAAAATCCAGGTTGAGCTGTTGCTGTAGATTTGGCCATGGTGCGTTGGAGCGTTGAGAGGAAATAGACGATCTTTTGTTCCTCAGGCTCATGCAGCTGCGTTGGAGCGGTGAGAGCGAGGAGACGATCGTTGTCGCTCGTGCGGCCATGGTGCGTTCAGTTCCACGCGCTGCGCTCCTCGTCGGCCCTGGAGGTTGCCGTCGTGGAGAGAGGACGAGGTGCGTGCGCTCTCAGTGAGAGCGGCCGGTCCAGCGTGGTTGTGCAGATCTCAGGCGACGGAGCATTCATGCCCGGGTGTTGCGTTCGCTGGCCGCTCGTTTTTTTAGCGTCGGTTCGCCAGCGTGGCCATCCAAAACAGAAGGCTGCGTTGCACAAAACGTGTGCGTCTTCAAGGGGCCACCAACGCAGCTGTGTGGCTGTCCAGCTCGGAAGGTTGCTTTCGCACAAAACGTGTGCGTGTTCGAGGGGTCACCAGTGAAGCGGCATGAAAAAATAAGCGGCCGTGCTGTGGTTTTAAGCAGGTTTTATTATATCATGTCGCCTTCACGGGATCCCCTCTCCGGTGCATAGTGGAGCAGCCCGGAGCGGGATCCCTAAGCTCTCAGAGATGGAGAGGCGGACACGCGTGTGTCTACCAGTTGCAGGATCAGAGTGAGAGAAGAAGAGAGAGATTGCGTTACAGAGTTGCACCTTAAATACTTGATCATAACAATACATCAAAAAGACATACCCCACAGTCTAGAATGATCAAAGGGACAACAGAACAGGCAGGAGGTATTTGCATTTGTAAGCCATACATCACAAGTGTCAGACAAAGAGGCTAACCAGCACATCTACATATTGATCTGAGTCTCCAGGTCACAGTAAGGGCAAAATGCATGAACACTTTAACTTCAAGGCTGTAAACTCAGCGTGCAGCGGAACAAACCCCAGGAGTGCGAGCTGACTGTCTCTGTGTTCTGTTTGTGTGTTGTGGGGGGTTTAATCAAACCGCTACAAAACTTCATATTTAGCATACTAGTCCTACCTAGAACAGATTGATATCATTATACCACATATAGCTCTAGTGCCCCCTTTGTGAAAAAAACATTTATGATCGTGGCATACCTTGTCCAAATTCAAACAAATTTTCTGGTGGAACTTTCAAAAGAATATACATAGAAAAACCACTTTTCTGTGCATAATAAACGTTTTCTACCTTTGGTTAAATGTGAAAAATACGGTACACATTTTTATTACTGGACTTATTATTATTATTATTACCTCCGCCAAGGAGGTTATGTGATCATCGGCGTTGGTTTGTCTGTCTGTCTGTCTGTCTGTTTGTTTGTTTGTTAGCAAGATAACTCAAAAAGTTAAGGACGGATTTTCATGAAATTTTCACAGATTGTCGGAAATGGGGTATCCTACAGATGATTACATTTTGGTGGTGATCCGGATCACCATCCAGAAGAAAACCGCCATTACGGAAAATGCCATTTTCGTCAATAACTTTTGACAGGGACAGTGCAATAAACATAGACAATTAGTCAATGACAATCAATCTGATGTGTTGCACAGAGTGTATTGACATAACGCACGGCTCAGGAGACGCGCACACACAGGCTTAGAGTAGTTCAAAGAGTTTATTTACAGCAGGAGTGTATGAGTGTGTGTCTGCGGGATGCAGATGTGTTGGTGGTGGCGTCTGCTTCAGGCACAGAGGCAGATGACCGTTCGGCCGAGCAACCCTATGGAGAGAGCACAGGGAGAGGGTGACGGGCATACACCAACACAGGATGAATTATGGCAAGAGAAGATCTTACTTGAGTTGTCAGGATAGCTGGCACAGCAAGGGGAACGTAGCCCGGGAGACAGCCACCTGGAGAGCACCGTGCAGCAGCGAAGGATGAGCGATGGAACGGAGACGTCCGCCGCCGGGGAATCCACCTGTGCACAGGGGAGCAGACTGGAAAAGGAGGTAAGGGTTCTTACCCAGGATAGCGATGCTGAAGAAAGGAATGCTCACGACGGTGAGGGAACGAAGTCTGACGGCTTCAGGCCGAGCCTCCGGGCGAGGCGGCTTTTATCCCTCGCCGCTGATGAGGATCAGGTGTGTGAGCAGGTGGCGCCGCTGATGAATGGCGCGGCGTGTTATGTATAGCTATTAGCTAATTTGCAACTCTTGTCCCTGGGTGGGCTTTAGAAAGGAGAAACAAGTAAAAAAAAAAAAAAGGAAAGAAAAGAAAAGGAATACCCAATAACCACATACATCAATGCAAAAAACATAAATACATTATAAATACACAATTATAAATATTATAAATATTATAAATACACAAATATAACAACCTGACACACATTTGCCTATTTCAGGCCTCCCTCCCTTCGTCACTCACTATAAACAAACACATTCATTCCTTCCCTTCATTCACTCTCACCCTGCAGACAATCATTTCATACATGGGTACATTCTTGTTTATTTTTCAGCCAGTTTTTAACCTTTTTAGTGAATGTTTTAAAGTCCGTTATTATTTTAATTTCATTTGGCATTGTGTTCCAGATGTGACTGCCCTTTATAGAGAAAGCTGTTTGTCCAAATGTGGTTCTGCGGTGGAATATTTTACAGTTATTGTTAACAGAACTCCTGGTGGCTCTGCTGCTGTCCTGTCTTTGGATGAAACCAGCAAGTGGCTCAGGTGCTGATTTATGGAAACATTTGAAAGTTAATTTCAGTAAACAGAGGTCAATGAAACTCTCAAAACTCAATAGGTTGTATTTTTTTAAAATATTACAGTGATGCCACCTAATGGGCTTTTTGTCCAAGATTTTTAGGGTTTGATTATATAATGAACCTATATGTCTTATTGTGGAAGGGGCTGCTTGAGCCCAGATTGTCAAACAGTATGATATATGAGAAAAAACCATAGAATGCATACAGTATACAGTACAGCAGGTTCGTAAGGTATGTAATATCTAATTAATTTAAAGCAGTTCAGATTTTTTTTAACTGTTTTTGAAATTTTCTTTATATGAAGATTAAATTTGAGTTGAGGATCTAGTACAATGCCAAGGTATTTGAATTCTGTAACTAAACTGATGTCATGATCATGTATATTAACTTTAAAACATTGCAGGTAATGTTTTTTGATTGAAAAGCACATTGAAACTGTTTTCTGAAGGTTCAGCAATAGATGGTTCTGGAGGAGCCACTCTTGGACATCAACCATACTTGTAGACAGTACATCTGCAGCCTGTGCTGGAGTCTTGGCAGCTGTGTAAATAACTGCATCATCTGCATAAAGTTGGCATGTTGCAGCAGAGCAGTGTAGCGGCAAGTCATTACTAACTAACTACTAACTAACCTGCACTTATATAGCGCTTTTCTAGTCACAAAGACCACTCAAAGCGCTTTCACTAATGCTAACCCTCTATTCTAAGGGCCTATAGGAAACAGATATCTAGGGACAATTCAGAACAACCAATTAACCTAACATGCATGTCTTTGGATTGTGGGAGGAAACCGGAGCCCCCGGAGTAAACCCACACAGCACAGGGAGAACATGCAAACTCCATACAGAAAGGTTCCAACCCCTGCCAGCCCGGGGATTCGAACCAGGAACCTTCTAGCTGAAAAGTAAAGGACCAAGAATGGACCTACTGAACCACTAATCCTATCATTGTGAATCGAATTGCTAGTCATATGTTTTCATGGTCAAGGAATCTGAAAACGTACACACAAACACTGTATGGGGGGAACTGTGGCGCTTGGCGGAGGTCTGCGCTCTCCGAGTGCTTTTCTATTTATTATTATTATTATTATTATTATTATTATTATGCAGAGACTGCCACTTTTAAGTACACATTTTAACATGTTTGCATGCTTGCCAGTCACAACCACTGAGGGTCAGTCTTCATTAAAATGTAATTACCTTTGACTTGTTGCATTCTGTGGTCCCTCATACAAAAAGCTAAGCTAGATGGCTTTCTCCAGATACCAAAGAACCAAGAGAGTATATGGTCAAACTAAATGAGTGGTTTCAGTATGTACTGTACGTGTTAGAGATGCAGTATAAATGTCCCAGGTATGTACGGTGTTTGGGCAAGCATATGTGAGACATATTTCAATAGTTATTTTTTAAGTTAAAAAAATACTGCAAGGTCCGTGTGATTGGTTCAGTTTCTCAGTGAATTATTGCACAGATATCTGTCCAGAGATTTTGTTAGACTCCGTTCATTTTAGCCATCATAAATAAAGGTGGACAATACTTTGACTGTCCATATTGCACCCTTTATTCACATCAAGGTATTAATTTTGACAAATTTATGGGCTTGCATGTTTAGTCTTGCCAGTGTAGCCATTTTAAGACACAACTGATGATTAATACAATTATTTTGTGTTGTGTTTTAATGAAGCACAGTGCCATCAGTTTTTTAATCACTTAACAAGACTACAATTGTAAACCTCCAAGGCTGGCGTGACCTTTCGTCTTTGCACAAGGGAATTTGTGTGTCTGTGTGTGCATTTGTAAGGGGTTGGTGACTAAAACACTGATGACTCACAAGAACTTCCTCAGTCATCCCCTCATGCCTAAAGCCACCCTTCCAAACAAATCTGTCAGAACGCTTGAGTGTCAAAAGTTTGTCATGTGGTTATGATTGACATTTACTGTACAACTGTGTGTGTTCTGGTAAAGGATTTACATTTTTAATATACAGTGCATCTGGAAAGTATTCACAGCGCTTCCCTTTTTTCACATTTTGTTATGTTACAGCCTTTTTCCAAAAGGGATTAAATTATTTTTTTTTCCCTCAAAATTCTACACACAATACCCCATAATGACAATGTGAAAAAAAGTTGTTTTTTTGGAGAATTTTGCAAATGTATTAAAAATAAAAAAACTCAGAAATCACATGTATATAAGTATTCACAGCCTTTGCTCAGTACTGTGTTGATGCATCTTTGGCATAAATTACAGCCTCAAGTCTTTTTGAATATGATGCCACAAGCTTGGCACACCTATCTTTGGGCAGTTTGGCCCATTCCTCTTTGCAGCACCTCCCAAGTTCCATCAGGTTGGATGGGAAGTGTCGGTGCACAGCCATTTTCAGATCTCTCCAGAGATGTTCACTTGGATTCAAATCTAAGCTTTGACTGGGCCACTCAAGGACATTCACAGAGTTGTCCTGAAGCCACTCCTTTGATATCTTGGCTGTGTGCTTAGAGTCATTGTCCTGCTGAAAGATGAACCGTCGCCCCAGTCTGAGGTCAAGAGTGCTCTGGAGCAGGTTTTCATCCAGGATGTCTCTGTACGTTGCTGGATTCATCTTTCCCTTTATCCTGACTAATCTCCCAGTTTCTGCCGCTGAAAAACATCCCCACAACATGATGTTGCCACCACCATCGGCATGGTTATAAGTGGTGCCTGGTCTCCTCCAAACATGACGCCTGACATTCATGCCAAAGAGTTCAATCTTTGTCTCATCAGACCAGAGAATTTTTTTTTTTCTCATGGTCTGAGAGTCCTTCAAGTGTCTTTTGGCAAACTCCAGGTGGGCTGCCATGTGCCTTTTACTAAGGAGTGGCTTCCATCTGGCCACTCTACCATACAGGCCTGATTGGTGGATTGCTGCAGTGATGGTTGTCCTTCTGGAACGTTCTCCTCTCTCCACAGAGGAATGATGGAGCTCTGACAGAGTTACCACTGGGTTCTTGGTCACCTCCCTGACTAAGGCCCTTCACCACTGATCGCTCAGTTTAGACGGTCGGCCAGCTCTAGGAAGAGTCCTGGTGGTTCTGAACTGCTTCCATTTACAGATGATGGAGGCCACTGTGCTCACTGGGAACCTTCAAAGCAGCAGCATTTTTTCTGTACTCTTTCCCAGATTTGTGCCTCGAGACAATCCTGTCTCGGAGGTCTACAGACAATTCCTTTGACTTCATGCTTGGTTTGTGCTCTGACATGCACCGTCAACTGTGGGACCTTATATAGACAGGTGTGTGCCTTTCCAAATCATGTCTAATCAACTGAATTTACCACAGGTGGACTCCAACTAAGCTGTAGAAACATCTCAAGGATGATCAGTGGAAACAGGATTCACCTGAGCTCAATTTTGAGCTTCATGACAAAGGCTGTGAATACTTATGTACATGTGATTTCTTAGTTTTTTGTTCAAAGTAGTTTTGTAGTTTTTCTTAGTTGGTTTTTGTTCAAAACTTTTTTTCATGTTGACATTATAGGGTATTGTGTGTAGAATTTCAAGGAAAAAATGAATTTAATCCATTTTGGAATAAGGCTGTAACATAACAAAATGTGGAAAAGGTGGAGCGCTGTGAATACTTTCCAGATGCACTGTATACTGGAATGACTTCAAAAGACAGAGGACGCCGATGCAGCCTCAGCAGGCAAAGAGGGAGATTTTTTTTTTAACTAAAAAGAAATAAAGAACAAAAAAATCCCTGCATATGTGCAGGAAGAAACTGTGGCTAGAAGTAAGCAATTGCAGCTTGTGCTCACATAGCGAGGACAGCCAGAAAAAGTGAAGTGCAGAGCTGAACGGTCCACTCACAATATAAAGTTTGTCTAAAAGTCTTCTCATTTTAACAGTGTGATCGTTTCTTGTAGCAAAGCCATCAGTTTTTGCCCGATTGGAGATGTCAACGTAAACTCTGGCTCAGTTGATCATGTAACATCCATATTTACACTTCGTTGCTATGATCTGTGCAACCATTCAGTAATTTTACAACATAGTGACTGTATTAGAGAGCGCTACCAGAAAAAAAAACAAAAAAAACCCCTCAAAATTGTGTAAGGTCCATGAAGTTTTCACTATGTACTTCTCTACTGTGCCATCTCTGAGACCAGTGCATATTGTCAACAAACAAACAAACAAACAAACAAACAAACAAACGGTGTTTACCGATGACTACATGAGAGCAAATATATACCTAATTATAAATAATATTTCAGAGTAGTAAGTCTTCTAAATATTTCCTTTCCCTATTAAAGGGGTACAGTTGGGAAAAAGATAGACTCATCAGATAAAGGACAAGTCAGCTGGTAAGCTGCTTTCTTTTATTGTGCCCCCCACCCCCCAGCAAGACAAATTCAAGAAAAATTACAAGTATTTGCATTTCACATTTGTGGATCATAACCAGGTTGTGCTTCAAAATGCAAAAAGAAGACAGGAGTATGAGACAAAAAGCAGAGAGCAGGCAATTTATTGAAAACGTCATTTAAACTCAAACAGGCTGTTCATCAGCTGATCAAAAGCCCCCCAAATCCCCAGAACAGAACTAAAAGTGTCAAAAAAGAATTCAGCAGTGAGTAGCCACACTGTTCTTGTTTATCACACATGCCTGATGCAAATTTTTCCAGGAGGCTGGTGGGAACGTTCCTCCATGTGGTGAAGATGGCTTCAGGAAGCTCTACTTACAACCCACCAGTGCAAAATGTGAATACCTGTAACTTTCCCCCAGTTTTAAGATTTTGATCAGGAATGTGTGTATACAACAGGGAAAATAAGTATTCAGCATGTCAACATTTTTCTCCATCCATCCATCCATCCATCCATCCATCGTCTACCGCTTTTCCGGAGGTCCGGGTCGCGGAGGCAGCAGTTCAAGCAGAGAAGCCCAGACTTCCCTCTCCCCAGCCACCTGCTCCAGCTCTTCAGAGGGGATACCAAGGCGTTCCCAGACTAGCTGGGAGACATAGTCTCTCCACCGAGTCCTGGGTCTGCCCCGGGGTCTCCTCCCAGTGGGACGTGCCTGAAACACCTCAAGTGGGAGGCGTCCAGGAGGCATCCTAATCAGATGCCCATACCACCTCAACTGACTCCTTTCAATGTGGAGGAGCAGCGGTTCTACTCTGAGCCTCTCCCGGATGACTGAGCTCCTCACCCTATCTCTGAGGGTGAGTCCAGCAATCCTACGGAGAAAGCTCATTTCAGCCGCTTGTATCCGCGATCTCGTTCTTTCGGTCATTACCCAAAGCTCGTGACCATAGGTGAGAGTAGGAACGTAGATTGACTGGTAAATCGACAGCTTTGCCTTAGAACTAAGCTCCCTCTTCACCACAACAGACCGGTACAACGTCCGCATCACTGCAGATGCTGCTCCAATCCGTCTGTCGATCTCTCGCTCCATTTTCCCCTCACTCGTGAACAAGACCCCAAGATACTTAAACTCCTCCACTTGGGGCAGGAGCCTGTCCCCAACCCGGAGAGGACAATCCACCTTTTTCCGGCTGAGGACCATGGACTCGGACTTGGAGGTGCTGATTCTCATCCCAGCCGCTTCACACTCAGCGGCAAACCGTCCCAGCAAGAGCTGTAGGTCATTGCTGGATGAAGCCAACAGGACAACATCATCTGCAAACAACAGAGATGAGATCCTGTGGTCACCAAGCATGACACCCTCCATTCCCTGGCTGCGCCTAGAAATCCTGTCCATAAAAATTATGAACAGGACCGGTGACAAAGGGCAGCCCTGGCGGAGTCCAACTCTCACTGGGAATGACTCCGACCGAGTGTTGGCAATGCGAACTAAACTCTCACAACGGTCGTACAGAGACCGAATAGCTCGTAACAACAAGCCCGATACCCCATACTCCCGAAGCACCCCCCACAAAAATCCACGAGGGACGCGGTCAAATGCCTTCTCCAAGTCCACAAAACACATGTAAACTGGTTGGGCAAACTCCCACGAACCCTCAAGAATTCTCGAGAGGGTAAAGAGCTGGTCCGATGTGCCACGGCCAGGACGAAAACCACATTGCTCCTCCTGAATCCGAGGTTCGACCAACGGCCGGACTCTCCTCTCCAATACCTTGGCATTTTTCTCATTAAGCATATTTCTGATGGAACCATTGACCTGAGATTTTCACCAGATATCAGTCACAACCCAAGTAATCCATACATACAAAGAAATCAAGGCAACTGTGTTCACAAAACAAGTTTTATTTAATAAAGTGAAATGACACAGGGAATAAGTATTTAAACATGCTTGGTGAAATTCATTTAACCCTTTGAGCGTGTAGAATTTTTGTCAGGAAAACGTAAAGTTTGACCTCAAATTTTTCAAATGACAATAGCTTCAGAACGGTAACAGCTAGAGGCAAAGTCCCAATTACAAAAATGTTGCAGAGGTACCCAAGTGTCTGCCAGGTGAACTTGCATCCATGCATTGTGCATAATTGGACCTAATTTGCATATTGGAACAATCCAAATTTTACAACACTATAGCTCCAGAACAGTAATAGTTAGATGCAAAGTCCCAATTACAAAAATGTTGCAGAGGTACCCAAGTGTCTGCCAAATGAACTGGCATCCATGCATTGTGCATAATTGGACCTAATTTGCATATTGCAACAATCCAAATTTTATTATAACACTATAGCTTCAGAATTACAGTTTAGATGCAAAGTCCCAATTATAAAAGTGTTGCAGAGGTACCCAAGTGTCTGCCAGGTGAACTTGCATCCATGCATTGTGCATAATTGGACCTAATTACCGCTCCGGAAAAGAGGTAGAAGATGGATGGATGGACAATTTTTGTTTCACACACTGTCACCACATGGTCCTTTTGTCCCATCATTGACAAAATTACTAAAAATCATAAAAAAAACACAAATCTCATGTTGACGTGTTCAATACTTATTTTCCCCGTTGTACCCACCACTGTTGTTGGCTTTTGTTTCAATAAATTATTTGAGATGAGGAAATCATCATTGCACGCTTCTACTTAAATGCCCTGCTTTCATGTTTTAATATCACTGTAGCGTGAACTTTTTACATTTTCTATAAATTTCACCCGAAAGCCAAATATCCCTAACTTTTTGTGAGTAGTGTATATTGATTCATATAAAACTTCATTTAAAACTTGAAGTGACACTCTGGTGGATTTTTTTTTTTAACAAGTCTGTAGCACGTCTATTATGATTTGCAGTGAAAGTTCACATTAGCTCCCGTGTTCTCTGGTCTTTTTGATGGGTGGGATGGGGGTGGGCCTAATTAGATCCTGGCGATTGGAGGAGGAGGAACAGGGGGAAAAAAACTTCACAAGCAATGGTAAGACAATGAAAGTTTTTGTTTGATAAAGGGCATAGCATGCCATTTTAGACAATGTAGATTTGTTTTTAAAGGTAGAATGTGCAATATATTGTGCTTTCAGATATTTCAGAAATACCAAAAAATGTAATGAGAGTGTAAAGAGACATTTCTTTTGCTGTCATGCCAAATTTAATTTTTCATATTGCAGAACTATGAATTCATATAGGATTTTTGCCGGGTTGACAAAGTGATAAATACCACGTTACACCTGCAGGGTGAGTATTAAGCCAGTTTTCATCTCAGAGTAAAAAGTCCTGTGTTTTAACTTGATTTAATTAAATTCTAGAGTGAGGCAGGACATGTATGATAACAGTAAATACTGGTTCACATGGAGTTGACAAACTTGAAGAAGTCATTATGCATCAGCATCAAAAAAAACTTAATCAAATTTGCTTCAGCCTAGTGGATGAAGGGTCAGTACTGCCATCTGCTGTTGCCAGTAATTACCTACAATTTGTACATACTCCACCATTAAGGGGATTTATATCCACTGCAGTGCATCTTTAAATGGTTTACATTATTCTACCTTGGTGTAATTTTGGGTTAACCCTGAAGTTATTCTGCTAAGCCTAAATTCTGCTTGTTTTCTTTATTCAGGATATTTTTTTAAATATTTTTCCCCACATTTCTATTCCCATGTTTAATATTGTTCATAAATAAAAGTCCAAAGCTCTTTGAAAAGTTGTACATATGTAGACTGTTATCATTATATCACTATATCTGGGATATGACTTCAATGACAATATTGCAATAATTTGGGGAAAATTTATCGTCCATCAAAATTTGTTATCACTACAAAGCATGCTACATTATTAACTTTTGTTTTACATTTTTTAATGTGATCGTACCACTGTAATTTATTATCTTCATTAAGCAAAGACTCTTGACCCTCTTTCTTTTGGCCAGTATTTAATTTTAGCTACTCGGAAGCTAAATAAAGCTGGTGCTGCTAATTACGCCACCGTGCACATTTGTATATGTATCGTCTGACAGAAGAAACTTTATTTCCCACTCCATCTACCTCACAGTCATTGTCTATCATTTCCCACATCTTGCACACTGACCGTTGTCAGTGCTATCTTCTTGCAGTTTAATGTGTAATTTTTCATATTGCTGCCCATTGTTGTAGCAGGAGTCTTCATACAGATTGATCTTTATCACTGTGACGACATTCCAGCCTGCCTGCTCTGATGTGTGGGTATTCATTTATTTACAAGAGTAGGCTATGTTACTATAGAAGCATGTGCCACAGTTGAAACCAGAAGAAGAGCTGAGATATTTGTGAGAACCATGTTGGTCAAGTGTTTGTAATTGTGAATAGGAACCGTTTGTTTGTACACCTCCCTCATAAATGACCTGGCCCTCCTCTCGCTGCATCCTTTGCTTCTCATGCAGGTGATTCTTGTTCCTCCAAAGGTTTCTCTTCAACTCTGCTGTTTTTATGGCTTCTTTTGAAATTCCTCATTTGGTTGGATATACAAGGCTGAATGTGATCAGGTGCTTCATTAATTTACCCATTTGCCTTGAATTGGGGAATATCTGAAGCTTTAACTTTTAAGTTTGGGTGATGAGAAGATGGTCTGTTGAGAGTTATGGTAATAATAGAGAAGCGACAAATAATTTCTTACAGCAATATCACATAAGACAGGGTGTGGTATCAGTCAATAGCACCACAGTGATTTGGTCATAGGAGATCTCCATGTGGCTCTATTCATGATGCTGCATGACCTAGAATGTTATTTATTTATAAGTTGACAGTAATAAGTGACAGCAGATCGGGATTTTTATTTAATGTTGTTCATCCCACTACATAAAAACAAGCAACTTCTAATCTTGAATTTTGTAATATACAGTATATCTAAATATTCAGAATATGGAGATAAGAGGTTTGTGCCCATCAGCATGTTTTGTAATTTTACTTCCATGTTGAACAAAAGTTGCCAACGTTAGCCAGTCATCACGCCATTGGTTTGGTCTCTTTAGCCAGTGAGTTAACTAGCTTGCTTATGCTCAATATGTGTCTCAGCTTTTGTTAACATTTCTTCAATGCCTTCTTACTGACATCTTCAGATGAAGTAAAGCATCAGAAACGGCCATTATATTGTGAGGCTTCATTGGAAACTGTAAGCTGTAAGATTATATTTTTAAGGCTTTGGTTTAACTAATTTTAAAAGTTAAAGGGCTCATTGACTGCACTTTTTCCACATTTTAACAGCTCACTCATGTCTTAATGAAGTACTTGTGACATATTTTGTTCAGATTTTCTTAATTTTTTTAAATTATTGAAGCCAGTTTTTTTTTTTTCTTGGCTTTCTTGAAACACTCTGATTTAAAGTCTGTCACTTTAAGAAACATCCTTCAGCTGTTCAACTCCACCCTCCCGCTTACGTCAGTTGGCTATTAGCTGAGTAGCTTCCAGCCAGCTCCTTCTAACTTGGATGAGCAGCGCTGGTTCACCGATTCGCAGTTGTTTTTGCATCTCGTGTCATCCCGGCCCACCCCCCAACAACTCCACTGAGATGCCACAACAAGTCGTCAGCATCATGCGTTCCACTGATCACCGCAACTCGAGGCCGCTGGCCGAGCCAGGGGTTCTCAAAGGGCAATGTCTTGCTCCGTGGTACTCCGCTCCTCTCCCACGGCCAGCTGGGGGATGCCCCGTCATAAAGAGGCCCTCAGCAGCTCTGCCGGCTTTCAGCTCCCCGTGACCGGCATGCTGGTGCCGGTGTTCTCTAATTCTATGCTGCTTATCGAGTGTTACCCTGCATCTTTGCGCATGTGCCTGTGCCTTTGGGCGGGAGCGATGCTAGGCACATTATGGACTGCGGACCGGTGAACCAGGTGGTAACAGGGATGGTTATTACAGTGACTAAGATCTAAAGAAAATAATAATATAAGCCGTGCTCGGTTCAAGCTTCCTGTTACAAGTGTTAGCTTGGGGGCTAATAGCTCAGGGGCTAATAGGCTACCTTTAGCACCACTTCCATCTACATAACAGACAGCTAGACGGGCCAATAGTAGAGCAGTGGGCTGGTCTCAAGGACAGCGGTGGGTTGGCTTTATCAAGACATGACGTATAAGAATTCCACAAAAGTCAAAAATGTTTCTGGCATTTCTGGGAGAGAAAAACAAGATAAAGGCTGTATGTTTTTTAAGAGAATGGACTGTTTTGAAAATTTTTGGATAATTAGGTAGACTCATTTCAGACAGTTAAAACCTACAAACACACCATTTTTTAGTCAATGACCCCTTTAAATGACACGGCGAACCTGGGTAACTGTGAGCATGAAACCAGGATACAGCAACAACATTTCTGTGAAGTCTGTCTCTTTTCAAATTAACCAAGTATAACGGCAGCAATGCTCAAATCGTATGAGAAGCCATTGACAGTCACTGTAAAACAGCTGAAGCAGAGTGATGCTTATCCCATGATGTATCCAAGTGCGTTTTCAGGGAATTTAGTAACTCCTGAATCCTTATTGTCCAATCAAATATTGCTCAGATGGAATTAGCGTTTGTATATAAAGATTTTTAATCAGAAGACATATGTCAGTAGATGTGGTTAGAGGAGACATCGTAAGTCACAAGTGATGTTAAAGTGATGGGACTTGTTAGGAAACATGTAGAAAAAAAAATATACAGCAAGATAGATGATTATTGTGATGATCATGCTGCATCTGTAGGTTAATAATGATAGTGAGAAATTGATAAGGAGAAGAAGGAAGCGGATGAATGTCCATGCAATTACCGTGGCTTCCAGAAAGAGGCTAATTCAGTGGCATTTGACACAACAGTCCTGTGTGTTTCACGCAGCTGCTGGAATGGGCTGTGACACTGGGGAGAAAAGATGGGACCGAAGGGGAAGGGCAAACAGCAGACGAGAGGTTACAAAAGATGCAAAGGGAACCAGCTTTGATAGATTTAAAACTTAAAGAGTGGAAGGCAGTGCAAGGGAAGGCGTGGGATATAAAATCATAGTTGTCAAAACCTTGTGAAGATGGAGAACAAGAGATGAAAGAAGGGTTGAGAGATGCTGGCATGGGGAGCAAGTGGAGGGAGATTTGACATGCCAGAGCGAGTATGTGGGCAAGTGTGGGGGTGGGGAGTGAGATGTCACGCCACGCCACAAGACATCATTTTCATAAGCTTGTACATATAGGATCATCATTTATCCATGTATGTATCATTCTTGTGGTACAAAATGCCACATCTAATATTACATGTTTTAGATGTGTTAAAGCTTCACCAGGTTTGTGTGGCTGTTGGCAATACCCGCTTTCCTCAGGGCTGGAGATCATTGAGAGATCTGGCCCAATCTCGATCTCCGTGCTGTGCAAAGGGGCCCTAAGCAAACAACAGTGCAGCGTAGAACTCCATAGTGCATTAGCAATATACAGTGTTATGCAATAATTATACCATCAACCTTTGGTTGCAAAGATAAACCAAGCTGGACTCCTCAGGTAGGTCTGTTTATCTGTGTCACTCAATCAGTCACAAGAGCCGGGCTCAATAAAACGACGAGAACGCTTTTGCGATCAGTGCACAAGGATCTTTGTTGGCACTTGACAGCAACAAGGTGGCCAGTCAATGCTAATTTCAATAACTCTTTAATTAGTGGTGTCAGAGCTCCTTTGGATCATCTTGCGCTGTGTACAGCCAAAGGAGAGGAAAGAGACGGGGAGGGGGAGCTCTGAGCGAGGGCTTTCTGTTACTCAAATATTAATGAAATGTGAATGAGTGGAGATAGAGGGAAGGTGCCTGGGATGAGACAACGGGAGTGAGAAAACAGTGATAGACATCGCTTCTGTAACATTGATGGCGAGACTAGTTGTACTGGTGTTTTTGTATGAGAATAAGAGAACACGGATGGAAGGTTAACAACTGCTTCACGTGTGGGATTTTTCCCTCCCTGTGCATTATCTCAGCTCCCATACAAACTTACTAAGCTTTCATTTAATCACATCTGTCCTTATCCTGGTAGCACTTCCCTTCCTGAACTGAGGAATACCTGACATCCCTTTGTACCCAAGTTTTTAATCGTACTTACAAATAGAATACACTCTGATTCTTTTGCACAAGCCTGAACCATCACATACGTCAAAGCCAAATGCAGTTAAATAATGAGGAGACGGGAGGCTCATTAACTACAATGGGCTTTTATTGCTGCCTTGATTACAGCTGGCATTGGGTATTGGAGAAAACCCTAAAATAAGAAAAATAAAACTCAACCCCAAAGAGACTGTACAGTTTTAATCAGAATTTATTCAGCATACTTCTTCCAAGATAGAGACGTGCTTAGCTTAACAAGGGAAACTGAAGTAGTTCACAAAGAATTTTATTTTTTTAAAGTATGGTGGATTCAGCCTTGTCAGCAGTACATCAAGCAGCTCTCTTAAGGTTTTGTTTTTTTTTTTTTGGGGGGGGTATAGTTTTCAATGATTACTAACTTACTAACATTAAAGGATCATTCATAATGGAGAACAGTGTTGCATACTATTGTGATGCAAATATTCCGGTACACTCTTCTTCTTTTACAGTATAATGCAATAAATGGAAAGTTTCTTCAAATGTTTACTAAAATATGGTAAGAATATAGTTATTTTTCCATTAGAATCATTTAATGGCTGCATTTAAATGTTGTGGATGTAATAGCTCCACAATTCATGTTACTGCTCGCGCTGTTCAGATTGTAAAAACAAGCAGCTGAAGATAGCTTTAAGCAGCAGCCTACGGCTCGCCAGAAGCAATGACTCTCAGCTTTTAGCCGTGGTTTGAATACTTCAAAAGGATTTATGATTAAATGATTAAATTTTAATTTTCTCTCAAGAACAGGAAGGAAAACACAGAAATAATATGAGCCATTTTGTCCGTTTTCCAAGTGCGAAGAATAATTTAACGGACTATGCCTTAAGTGAGGGAGAAAAAATTACTAGCCTGGTCTTTTTTTTTATATAAATGAATGAATGAATGAATTAATGAATGAATGAATTTATTTATTTCGGATAGTACATTACAGGTTAAAAGAAACTGTATAATATAACAACAAGGTCAAATTAGACAAAGACTCCTTCTACTATACAATTCCACGTGAGTTATCCGAAATGGGTGATGGCTGAAGCCGCAGCTTATATTGCCCACCCATATTCCATCCAAGAATTCAAAGGAGAAAAAAGAGAAAACAAGACAAGAGCGATTACAATTTAAAGCAAGGCTAAGACAAAATATGACTGAGAGAAAAAGAAAACTGAGCTAGTCTAAGTTAAGCGGTTACTATTCAAAAACAAATCTAAGACATAGTGTCACAGAGAAAAAAGAAAAACTAAGCTATAACACAACACAGGCTGGAAATGTCAATCCTTATGTGAGTTTACATGTCGTCTTGTAAATATGTTTGGAGT
This sequence comes from Pholidichthys leucotaenia, assembly GCA_020510985.1. Lineage (NCBI taxonomy): Eukaryota > Metazoa > Chordata > Actinopteri > Cichliformes > Pholidichthyidae > Pholidichthys > Pholidichthys leucotaenia. The sequence goes on from CM035836.1 coordinate 226,712,203, forward strand.
ATTTCTTCCTTTAGTTTTTGTTTAAATTGTCCAAGCTTTGTACATGATTTTAATTCAGGTCCAAAATCGTTCCATAATCTGACACCTTGCACTGAAATACAGTGTTGCTTGGTAGTTGTTCTCACTGTAGGCTTTTGAAATATACATGTTCCTCTGAAGTGATATCGTTTCTCCCTTGTTTGGAACAACTTTTGGATATTTGCGGGCAGTGATAGATTCTTCACTTTGAACATTATTATTGCGGTTTTAAAGTCGATCAGATCTTTCAACTTGAGAGTTTTTTGTTTAAGAAAAAGTGGGTTTGTTGGTTCCCTGTAAGCTGCTTTGTTGATTATTCTAATAGCTCTCTTTTGAAGCATAAAGAGTGGATATATGTTTGTTTTATATGTATTTCTCCATACTTCATTACAATATGTCATGTATGGGAGTATTAATGAATGATACAAGGTGTATAGTGTGGGTTGATTCAGCAAATTTTTCACTCTGTGTAATATTGCAATTGATTTGGATACTTTACCTTTTATATAATTAATATGTGGCTTCCAACACAGTTTGTTATCAATTATTACTCCAAGGAATTTAGTTTCGGATACCCTTTCAATCTCTACACCATTTACACTGAGTTTGGGTACTGGGTAGTTGTGATGGTTGTTAAAGACTATAAATTTTGTCTTGCTTAAATTGAGCGTTAATTTGTTTGAATCAAACCACAGTTTCAGCTTTCCTAATTCCTTTCCGAGTGTATCCAGAAGTTGTTCCAAATTGTTTCCACTGCATAGCAGGTTAGTGTCATCAGCAAACAATATTAAGTCCATTTTTTCTGAAACTTTACATATATCATTTATATACATATTGAATAATAATGGTCCCAAAACTGAACCCTGTGGGACTCCACAGGTGACCTTCAGTAGCTCTGAGTTTTTGTTGTTAACACATACAAACTGATATCTATTCTTTAAGTAACTTCTTAACCAGGATAGTGCTACCCCTCTAATACCACAATTTTGTAGTTTCTTTAATAATAGATTGTGATCTACTGTATCAAATGCTTTTTTAAGATCCAGGAATACTCCAACTGAATACTCTTTATTTTCAATGGCTGTTGATATTTTTTCTGTAAATTCCATTAAGGCATATGCTGTTGTCCTTTTGTGTCTGAACCCATATTGCTGCTCACACAATAAATCATTCTTCAGTATGAAGTTGTCAATTCTCTCATAGAATATTTTTTCAAGTATCTTGGAAAATTGCGGTAATAGTGAAATTGGTCTGTAGTTGGAGAGTTCCCCTCTGTCGCCTGTCTTGTAAATCGGAATTACTTTAGCTATTTTCATTGCATTGGGAAATATACCTGATTGGAGAGACAGGTTACAGATATACGTCAGTGGTTTCACTATGCATTCGATAACAGTTTTGACTAGTAGCATATCAATACCATCGCAGTCAGTAGATGTTTTACTTTTGAACGATTTAACAATTTCAATGACCTCTCTTTCGTCTGTGTTCTTTATGAAGATGGTGTCTTTTACAGCAGTGTTATTGCATATTGAATCACCTGTTGGCACCGTAGTGGGTATTTCTCGGGCCAGTTTAGGTCCAATGTTAACAAAAAAATTATTAAATTCATCTGCAGGTGAAGCTATATTCACATTCGGAGTTGATTTATTATTTTTTGGAGTGTTAGTTGGGTAGCTGGTATTTCTGCTTTTATTTCCAAGGATACTGTTGATTATTGTCCATGTATTTTTAATATTGTCTTTGTTTTTTTCCAGTTCTTTACTGTAATAGTCTCTTTTACTACATCTTATTATATATGTTAACTTATTTTTGTATGTTTTATACCGCTGCTCTGCTTCTTTTGTCCTTTTCTTTATGAAAGCTTTATATAATAAATTTTTCTTTTTACATGCCTTTTGTAGTCCTTTGGTTAGCCATGGTTTGTCAGTAAATTTGTGTTTAAGCTTTTTTTTAACTAATGGGCAGTTTTTTTCATAAAGAGTGGTTACAATGTTTATAAATGTGTCATAGGCTTCATTTACATCTGATACATAGACTTCTGTCCAGTCTTGCTTCAGCAAGTCCTCTTTAAAAGAACTGATTGCGTTTGGTGATTTGTGTCTGAACGATTTTGAGATTTTTTCTGGGTTGGGCCCCGTGTGGCCATGGATAAGTGCAAAGATTGGCAAGTGGTCGCTTATATCATTTATCAATAATCCACTTTCTATTTTCTTGTCGAGAACATTGACAAACAGGTTGTCAATAAGTGTAGCAGAGTGAGCTGTGATTCTACTGGGATGTGTTATTGTGGGATATAGACTCATGCTGTACATAGAGTTCATGAACTCTGTAACTACATTTTGTTGATGTGGATTAAGTAGATCAATATTGAAATCTCCACAAATTGCTACCATTTTCTTACTAGTAATATTATTGTACAGCTCGACTAATTTATCTCTGAATGTCTCAATGCAAGTTCCCGGAGTTCTGTATATGCAGCTTATGATTAGATTTTTTGTTTTGTCTAGGTCACAGGTGTCAAACTCATTCCATGGAGGGCCAAGACCCTGCAGGTTTTACCTCCACCCAGTGTCTTCAACAGGTGATTTCTCTGAATTTCGTCCTACTGATTGCTGATCAGTGAAAACACCTGCTGAAGAGACTGGGTGGAAGTAAAACCTGCAGGGTCTTGGCCCTCCATGGAATGAGTTTGACACCCCTGGTCTAGGTCAATCTCAACAGTAACACATTCCAGAACCCCTGGTAGTGCTGAGGACATTTCATTTACAAGCTTACATCTATATAGGTCATCAATATACAGTGCAACACCACCACCCTTTTTTTGAGATCTGTTTATGTTAAACATCTGATATCCCTCTATTGCCATCAGGGGAGCCTGGTCTTCATTAAGCCAGGTTTCAGAGACTGCTATAGCTGTGAATTTTCTGTTTAGCTGTTTTAAATAGTCCTGAATCTGTGAGAAGTTTTTGTTAAGACTTCTGCTATTGAAGTGTATTATTGACAGTTTACCATCTAATTGCACTTGACTTTTGAATTGCTTTTCAGTGTAATATTCACAGTGGTTATGAATATTATTGAAAAAGTGGTTATCAGGATCAATATCATTCTCCATCTCTTGTGGTTTATGTTCAGCATAGTGGCATATTTTTAGAGTTTGAGTTTCCTCACTCTGTGTTTCATAGTCAGTGTTCATCTGTATTTATATAAGTCAGTAGCATCTCTGATCATTATACTTTTTGCTTGCTCAGGTGTTCCATTTAGTTTAATCCAAATTCTACAATTTCTTGTCCAGGTTGTCTGTATCTTATTATGTTTCTTTAGCATCCGTGCCTGCCGTGCTAATTCAGCGTTTTTTTTTTTGTCAGGTGTTCATTTAGGTAAACTTGAGTTTCCTTTAGTTTTTTGGCCTGCCTCAGTATGTCATTTTTCACCCTCCTGCTCACAAAGCGCATCACAATTGATTTCTTTGTTTTGTTATCTTTCTTCGGTAAAGCATAACAGGCTGAGATCGCATTGGCTTCTACCTTAATGTCTTTATCATTAAGGAACTGAAGCACTTGGTTTTCTAAGGACATTGATTCACTTATGGAAGCATGTTCACCACTCAGTCCTGTAGCGGCATGGGCGTACGACTGATATCTGATGTCTAGTCCACTTATAACTATGTCATCAATGCGAGAACCTTGTTCAAGATCCTCGACGCGTTGCTCCAAAAGACGCCCGTGTTGCTCCAGGTCCATAATTTTTTTGTCTTTTTCTTTTATTATTGAATGTAGGGCTTGTACCTCCTGTATTAGGTCTAATATTTTGTCCTGCTGGCTAGTCACTTTGGCCAATTCTTCTAACACAAAGTTCAGAGTTTTTTTAATTTCTTCCATTTCCTCTTTTTTGGGTGGCATTTTACTGACCTGTGGATAGAAATAAGCAGAGAATCCGGCTAGGCCTCAACTAGCTCGGTCGCTACTGGACCCGCCGCTCCTGCGTAGCTTCTCCGCCGAGTGACGCTGCTCAGCTCCGCAGATCACCGCCGTCTATCGCCGACGCCTGCCTCCGTCTACCTGGCCAGTTATGTCGTGCACCGCCGGCGCAGCCGGAATCCACCGATCACAGCCACTCGTCGCCGTCTGGCTAGGCGGCTCCTCCGCTGGGCCCCGTCCCCGTCAGTTATGTCGCACTCCGCCGGCGCAGCTCTAATCCACCGATCACCTCCGCCGATCGGTGGCCGATCGGGTTTGGTATGGAATAAATTTGTCAGATTAATAGTATACAGTCTAAATATTGTGAATGAGTACCAGAAAGAGTGCACTGTGCAACTGAACTGTTAATATAGCTCTAAATGAAAGCATATCTAAATAAATTACATATTTTATCCCAGTTTATGTGGTTTTCAATGGAAGGAAAAAAGGCAGGACACTGTTAGCTCACTGAAAAGCTCAGGTGAAATTAAGCATCTTCTTACTGGCCATTGTCAGGCAAAGTAAATGAAAACGTGCAATGTTTTCACCATTCTAGGACGTTGTTACGAACCTGCGTGTGTATGCTAACAACCATGAGTGCAAAATTTATCAGTGCTATGTGTTACTTTGCACTAGTTTTGTTGACCAGAGAAGACAAGATGCTGCCTACTGTTGTACAAATTCCATGTGAACTTCAAAAAACAGACCAGGCAATGGCCCTGATATGAAACACAGTGTGAGGGGAGCGACTGAGCTGCAGTGCAGCCGTGTGACAGGAGTTCGGAGGATGGGAGAAGGGAGCCGAACTTCAACCGGACAAATAAATGCTGACAGCTTAAACTGCCGCAACAATTTATACCCAATAACCGCGATAAAAGCATTTTATGTATTGCGCATCGTAGAATGCATCAATATAACAAATATATTTGGTGTATCGCCCAGCCCTAATATGAATGTTTTCCTGTAATCAGCAGGCTAAAAATGTTTGTTTCCTTTAAGGCTATTAGAGTCATATTAGGAGACAAAAACTCAAGAAAGTAGGAATGAATGAACAAGTGTAACAACAAGTTACATTTTGAAAATGGCAAAATTCAAGTGCCAGCTTTTATTTTATGTCCACAAACCATCCCAGTCCCTTATAAATGTTAACTGACAACTTTTATTTGCACTTGAGAAAGTGCATTATGGTCACACTGCAGGTTTTAATGCTCAATTCCGATTTTTTTTGCGTAAATGTGACCCATATCTGGATGCAGCGGCAATATGGCCGCCAGGTCATCTGTGCACCAGATCTCTGTACCGGATCTGGGGACCGGAAGTGACACAAAGTTCCGTGGAAAGGACGCCCTCATGTGAGCTGGAGACAGGAAGGTGCTCATGTAGCAGCCAGGAAAACAAAATGTAACATTATAATCGGCTAAAAAACCTTTACAATACAGCATTTAAAAATGACTTGAAAGGTTTTTATAAATCTATTGCTAAGATAGAAAAAAGAAATGCCTTAAAATGTCAATATGGCCGCCGAGTCATCTGTGTACCAGATCTGGGGACCAGAAGTGACACAAGGTTTCGTGGAAAGTACGCCGTATTTTAACGTTTTTTTAGCCGATTATAATGTTACATTTTGTTTTCCTGGCTGCTACATGGGCAACTTCCTGTCTCCAGCTCACACGAGGGCGTCCTTTCCATGGAACTCTGTGTCACTTCCAGTCCCAAGATACAGTACACAGATGACTCACCGGCCATATTGCCATTTTAAGGCATTTCTTTTGTCTATCTTGGCAATAGGTTTATAAAAACCTTTCAAGTCATTTTCAAATGCTGTATTTTAAGGTTTTTTTAGCCGAAAAAAAAAGTTACATTTTGTTTTCCTGGCTGCTACATGGGCAACTTCCTGTCTCCAGCTCACACGAGGGCGTCCTTTCCACGGAACTTTTTGTTACTTCCGGTCCCCAGGTCCGGTACACAGATGACTCGGCGGCCATATTGCCGCTGCATCCAGGTACTCTTGGATATCTGACTTTTTAATGACAGTCTAAACAGCACATATCTGATTTTTCCCACACCAGACCCAGGCCACTGTCATATGTGGTCCTAATTCGGATATGTGTCTGATATTTTCTAAAGCGACCTCAGTCTGAACAGTCATGTTGCAGTTCATCCGACTTTTTCCCTCAATGAAGTGAGACAAATGCTACAATTCTGCGGTGGAGGATGCAGCAAGCATGACAGACACACCTGATTTGTGCTCTCTTTTTAATCAATCTTCTTCCCTTTATTACTGGATCATAATTTTATCTGCTCCGGTGGCACAACAACTTCAAAATTGCAGGGGTGGAGGGGGGGATTCGGGGCTGAAACCGTCAGACAAGCAGGCGCACAGTAACGGCACATTTACTGAATGCTGCAAATTCTGTTTTCCCTGTAAACAGCACAGTCCTGCCCGCTGTAATATGTAAAGTTAAAACCGACATGACTGTGGAGCGGAATGGCCAGATGGGGGCACATGAAAACACTCCGCTGGTACAAACTGTGTCGTTTATTATGGCGAGAGCCCTATTGTAATTGCTAGGATTATTTATTATTAACCTTATTTATGCAGGTCATCCCATTGAGACACAGGGTCTCATTTTCAAGAGAGCTGTTGAATTGATTAGTTCTGTTAAACCAGAGCTGATCACAGCGGTCATCTGGCGTGTACAGGGATGAAGCTGGTCTCATTTATTTTGTGCTTAATCATTTCTGAATATTTTTAACATTTTATTTTGCTGTGCTGCATCAAGGTAAAGAAGTTCCATCCCCCTCAATCGTTCAGGGCTCATATTTACTTCCGTAAACACAACGCTGTGTCAGACGTTACATTTCTTCTGCGCGTGTGGGTCACTTCATAGCTGTAGACCGTTCACACTGGAGTCTGATGGGAGTCACATTTAAATTAGAATTTGAACGCCCACACACACACAAAAAAAAACCAAAATCGCATCTCAGCAAAAAATTGGAATTGAGCGTTAACCCTTTGAGTGTGAGAATTTGTGTGCCCCTAGTGGCCGAGCGTGGCACTGCGCCTGCCTTCTCACTCTGACTTTGTCAAAAGTAAGTGAGAAATTTCTGGGGGGGGTTTATATGTACTGATTTCTTGTTCATATACTTTGAAGATAAGCTGATAAGGTACCTCTGTACAAAGAACAGTGTCAAAAGACTGAACCATTTTTTGTGTAAATACTTCCAATGTCCAGTTTTGACTGAGTTATGGAATTTAAAGAGGTGCCACAACATTATGCAAATTAGATGCATACATTTATTCCTATCTGAAACTTTGGATCACATTTTACATCTTTCTAATTGACAGTAAGCCATTATCTCTTACCACTTTCAAGTTATAGCTTTGGAAATCTGAACTATTTTATTGACAAAAAATATTTACCACTCTTGACCACTAGGGATTATGTCGCAGTTCTGCAACATACACACTCAAAGGGTTAATCAAATCAAATCAAATCAAATCAAACTTTATTGTCATATTGCTGTACATACAACTGTAGTGCAGGCAAGATGAAATTGCGTTTCTCTCGGCATCCATATAAGAAGCAGCATGATTAAGACACACTCCCACATAGCTCCCACCCCCCCCATCCATTCACACATCCCTGAGACATACTTGGGGAAAAAGAATAACTAACTATAATATACAAAATGTCCATAGGTGCAGTAGTGTGTATGTGAGATTCCGGGTCAGCTGTTCAGCATCCTGACAGCTTGTGGGAGGAAGCTGTTGATCAGTCTGGTGGTTCTGCCTCTGATGCTCCGGAATCGTTTACCAGATGGAAGAAGTTCAAAGTGTTTATGCAGAGGGTGAGAACGGTCCTTGACAATGTTCAGTGCCCTGCTCCTACAACGGTTCTGAAAAAGTTCTTGGACAGAGGGGAGGGAGACTCCAATTACCCTCTCCGCCCCCTTGACTATCCTCTGCAGGGCTTTTTTGTCTGACATACTGCAGCTGGAGTACCATGTAGTTACCATGTAAGATCTGCAGTGTGACCGTAGCATTCTGAAACCAAAGTATAAAAAATGGTTGGTGGGCTTAATTGTTTCTTCCTTTTATAAAAGTGAAATTGTCAAGTGCAGTATGGATGGTTAGTTGTATTTTATTTAATACTAGTGCATACCCATGCATGCCCGTAGAAACCAAGTATAAGCAAGTATTTCTGCATGCCCTTAGAAAGCAGGTGAAAGCAAGCATTTCTGCATGCCCGTAGAAAGTGACTGTTACCATGACAACAGTAACCATGCTGAAATCTGCCTTAGATCTTTGACGTCACCACTCGTTCAGTTATGCCTGCCTTTGATCTTTGATGATGAGAGGAAACCAGGATTTTTCCGGTTTCCTCCCACAGGCCAAAAACATGCAGGTTAGGTTAATTGGAGAATCCAAAGTGGCCCTAGGTGTGAATGTGTGTGTGAATGGTGAAGGGATAGTGCCATACCTGTTATGGATGTCCCTTGCGGGGCATCATTGAGACGCTATACTGTAGGTCAAGCAGTGAGTTTGCATGTTTATTAACAAAAGACAACACTGACAAAATAAACAGCCACGTGAGGCTAAAACACAAACACAGACGCCTTAGACACAAGATAACAGACTCTGAGGAAGAATAACACTTACAGGGAACAATGACTCATAAAGGAGACTGGAGTCGGGGTTAGGGGCTCCAGTCACGTACGCGGAGGAGCACGTACTGTTGTGTAGGTCACAGCGAGGAGTGAGCCTCAGCTGCTCCCTTAAATGATAAATCAACACCAATTAGGAAAGGGAAATGTAATTAGTGAAATGACAAACAGCTGTCACAACGCGACTCGGCTTTGACAGCCGGAAGTCCCGTTGTGACGCTGTCAAAATAAGAGCCCTGGCGCAGGCCACAATAACAAGGCCCGAAATGAGATGAAATGGGGAAAATAGTGGACAACCCAAGCGCGGATCGAATCGGCACTCAGTCCACAACAGTACCGTTCATCCATTCAGGTGGATGCCCTGAATTTCCCCTCTGGGAATCAATAAAGTACACAAAATTAAAAAAAAAAAAAATGTGTCTGCCTGGCAACAGTAACCATGGTGATACCTGTCTTTGATCTATGACATCACACATCTGTGCGTCTGTGATGTCATATCTATGTCATCACTCTTCACTCTAAAAATTCAAGAAATCTGTGCCGGCTGGCTGGCTGGCTGGCTGGCTGGCACAGCTATTGATACCCCCGAGGACACAGTCCAAGGACGGATTATTTTTTCACACATAAGGAGTTGTTCAGAACTACTGATAAGAACTCCTTATACAAAGATATAGAGTGATGATAATCAAGTCAGTGGCGGTAATGCACCTGTAAGCTGGTTGCCAACCACCAATCAAATCTAAAAGAAGAAGAAGAAGAACAGACCGGCATCTTGGCCGCCACAGCCAAGATGTGTAAAGTGATGATACAAAGTAAAGTACAAGGAGACGGAGAAGAGTGATGTCTGAAGATAGAGTTGAGGTTCAATTGGACACAGCAATGATGATAGAAGGACTACAGCTCCTGAGCAGATAGAGTGATGGTATAGAGTGAAGTACGTGGCAGTAATGCACCTGTAAGCTGGTTGCCACCACCAACCAAATCTAAAAGAAGAAGAACAGTTTGTCAGTGTGTCACAATCGTCCTATGGTGTCTGCATGATGTCCTATGATGATCCTATGATGTCAGGCAACATAGGACTCGCAATGCCATCATATAGACAATAGAACTGGCTACCTATGATGTAGGCATGATGTCCTAGGATGCCTGCCTTGATGCCTTTTTGATGTCATATAGACCATCACTCACGAAAGAAGAGTCATCACCCGATTAAGAATAGGACACACTACTTTAAACCACACCCATTCGAAGCACTACATCATGTCATATAGAGTCTATATGAAAGAAGAGATACGAAAGATACGAAAGAAGAGATACTCATCACCCGATTAACAATAGGACACACTACTTTAAACCACATCCATTCGAAGCAGTAAATCTGGAAATCTCACTCAGTAAGGCAGAAGACACTCTATAAGTTCAAGAAATCTCTGTCAATCTGTCACCCGATTAAGAATAGGACACACTACTTTAAACCACACCCATTTGGAGCAGTACCCATGAAGAATGGCAGTCTACACTACAGCTGTGTAAAATGCCAAGCAAAGCGCTGATTTTCTACGGGTGGTCCGGTTTCTTGGTTTCTACGGGTCTTCCTGAACAGGGTTGAATGCCACTTTTTGCTCAGATCTATTTTCATGATCCTGCCCATGAACTGGAATTACGACGCACCTATCCCTCAACCAGTGGTCTGAACGAAGAAGCACAAAAACAAAAAGACCCATCAGATGGAGAGCAATAGAGTGAGGAGAACTTCTGCACATCAGAAAAGATGCCGTGAAGATGAAACACCTCAGGTTCAAGCAGTATGCCACAGGCATGACTGTGAACAACACAGCCGTCTCAGACAGGAGGAGACCCTTCAGCAATGGGCATGCAGAAATACTTGCTTATGCTTGGTTTCTACGGGTATGCACGGGTATGTACTAGTAGCTATGAACGTCCATAGCTTGCCTATGGACGTTCATTAAAGATTTCCCCTCCTAAACATCCGCATATCTGGGGAGGCTGAAATTCAGGGATGCACACCCTCATCACCTCAGCACAGCACATATAAAATCTGAGGCCAGTCCAGCGAACGGTTCAGGAGATACGTGCGGAACAGATGCACAGATACACATACACACACACATACACACAGAGAGATTTCTTGCATTATAATATGATGATAACACAGCTGCAAATAGTGTTTTTTTCTGAACTTTAATTGAGCCAGACATAAGCTCACAACTCTCTCTCTCTCTCTCTCTCTCTCTCTCTCTCTCTCTCGCTCTCTCTCACTCACACACACACACACACACACACACACACACACACACACACACACACACACACACACACACACAGATCACATAATTGATAAATTAGCACTAACAGTAAATGTGTGAGTTGTGTTAAATTTAGCCCCCGACCAACGGTGATCTGTGTGGAGTTTGCATGTTCTCCCCGTGTCTGCATGGGTTTACGCTGGGATTTCTCCGGTTTCCTCCCACATGCCAAAAACACGCAAGTTAGGTTCATTGGCATCAAACCGGGGATTCTAAATTGTCCTTAGTTATGACTGAGAGTGAATGGTTGTCTGTCTCTCTGTGTTGGCCCTGCAATGGACCGGCGAACTGTCCAAGGTGTACCCTGCCTCTCGCCCAAAGATGCTGGGATAGGCTCCAGCCACCCGTGACCCGAAAAGGATTACGTGGAAGAAGATGGATGGATGGATTGATGGATAGTATACATTGCATAAATACAGGTTTTTAAAACATAATTGCAATAACAAGATTATTATTTAACTAATATTACACGAGAGGGAGTACGGTATCAATGAATATAGTAACTGCGGGCCCGACATGTAGCAACCTCAAGTGTAATATTGCTTTATACAACATTTCCGCAATCACATCTTAAATGACAGCAATACTGGACAAAATATTATGATTTGTTTGTTTAACCAGTTATCTTGCTCCGCCGAGGAAAAATAGTCCCTTCTAAATATACCCAGTAACTATTGCTAAGCACCTCAATCAGCATAATACAGAAACAAATATACTGATTGTCATTTCACACCCATGTAAACAAATTAAATATTCTCAAGTGCAAAAGTCAGTGATTATAATTCATACCGGTCATCTGTCTAGTCGGGTTTGTGGTCACCCATACCATGACATTGGTGGCTAGTTAGCATGCTAGCGATTTGGCTTTGGCACACTTCACTTGCTTTTTCTTGACATTTTCAGATGAAATAAAGAGTCCATCATCACAAAAGTATTGTGATTTGTTAATTGAGACAATAAATCCACCTCTACCACTGCCTACTTTTTTACTTTCAAAAAGGTGGGACTTCTGGGTCTCGGAAGTATAATTTCTTTTCAAACAGCGCCTCACTGTGGAAATTAAGGTATCCAACACAGTTTTGCAATTCTCAAGTCTGCAGACTTGAAAGTGAATTACTGTTGGTAATTAATGGTTACTAGAATACCTTCGTGGAGTGGCGGCCTTGTGGTAGAGCATCCGCCCCACAGCTGGGAGGTTGTGGGTTCACACTCCAGCCAGGTCATACCAAAGACCAGATAAAAATGGTACTTTCTACCTTCTGGCTTGGTGCTCAGCATAATAGAACAGGGAAAGGAAAGTTAATGCACAGAGCTTCCGTAGGACTGACCTCCCACTGTAGCTTTCACTATTGACAGTAGCTGTGTGGCCTAAGGGTCAGAGAAACGGAGATAGGCTCCGCCCCAATACACCACATGGTGTCCCACATGCTGTGGAAGGGAATTAACTAAGAACACCTTTGAAGCGGAGTGATACATATCCTGTGAAACATTGGAGTGTTACTATAGTAACTCCTGCAATCCCTATTGTCCAATCAAATTGCACGCTCAGAACTAACTGTTGTATAAAATTAGATAGTTCTATTTTTTTCTTGGGTACATGTTTTTTGTCGTCTCATCTGTGGGAAACGTATGGATCATGCTAGCAACAACTGTATTTCTTTAAAATTATAATTGATTTGTTATCTAATGTAGCGATAACTGACTTTTTCAATCAATTCTCACATACTGAGTTGCACAGCGATAGTCACGTCACTGTGAACAATGGCTGTGATGGTCACAGTACCCTATGGTGTCAAATGTACCTTATGTTTTTAGTTCCTCATTCAAGGTTACCTAACTGAGCCCGGGGGAACTCTTCAGATTCCGACGGCGTAAACAGTTGTGACACTGACACAGGAGTCACAGCAGAGTCACGTCTCATTTGATGGAGTTTCGATGAGGAAACCATAAAAGGAGGGAAGGCTGAATGTGCAACGTAAACTCAGGCGAGAATAAATATTTTGTTGTCTTATTGTACACTTCGAAACAAAAAAAAAATCCTCTACATAGCCGCAGGCCTGGGGTAATACACATATAATAAAACACCCACGTGCACTCACTCAGTGACTGCCCACATCAGTGTGCAGAAGACGTGTGGGGGGTGGGGTGTCTGAGTGCATAGATAGTCAGGAAGAGACAGGGACTGAGTGGGGCAGATAGTGCCCAATGTCTAATTAAGTCTCTGCCTTTGGAGAATGTGTTTGTCCTTAAACCCAAGGCAAATGATGACCACTGGGGAGGAGTAAGGGAGGGGATGATAACATGTGGTGGTGCAGTTATGCAGAAAAAGAGGGTGCTCTGACATGCAGTACCAGCTTAGTTCTTAAGAAGGTAGGAGCAAAGACGAGGCTATACAGGACTGAGCCACAATATTAAAACCAGCTACATCATTTTATGTAGGTTTCTGACCAGTCTGACCTCAGACATGGCAATGGTGTAATGCAACAGGGTGTTGGGAGTGTATTCTTTTGATTCAGTGAGTTGTGGGATTTGATCTGTAAATATTAAGTTCAGGAAGAGTCCAGATTTGACCACTATGAACTTTTCAGCCCCCCCTTGTAAGTATCTTCGAGGCTAGGTCAAAGTATTCATCTTCTGCCAGTGAACCAATCTGGCTTCTTTTGAGCATTTACGTATATAATAATGTAAGGAGACCAATCTGATATTTAGAGCTGCGCTTTGTATCCTTGGTCCCAAAATGTAGAAAAAGGCAAAACATCTAATTTCATGCATTTACAGCAATGAAGAGTGGGGGATTTGTCAGTAAAACTTTGCTCCTTGATGAGTAATAATTGCTGTTGCTTAATATGTTTTTTTTAACCTATGTGAATAAATCTGGCACTTTTGCATGATGGACCTTCCGTAATTATAGAAACCCAAATCAGCACACACTTTTAAAAATTGTCATATTGAAAAAAAAAAAATCTGATCATTACAAGATTATTTTCAGACTGACAATATTTGTGGAGCACTCAATGCAGCTGCTATTAGTTGCTGTTTGGGTGTTTTTGGTTTTGAACAATGTTTAGGTGAGATGTGGCAGTAGTTAGTGTTGTCAGCACCCCGCAGGTTCTGGTTGTCAATTCTTGGTCAGTTTGGGCCTTTTGCCCAGTTCTCAGGTGTGTGTGTGTGTGTGTGTGTGTTTTTTGTTTTTTTTTTTCTGGCTGCTCAAATTCAGAATCCAGAAATGCTCATTAAAGCCTCGGGCACAACAGGCTGCCAAGCCCTGTCTGTGTGCAGATTTTGGACCAAATGTCACGTGCGCACACAAGTGTTTTTGCACATTTTTAGAGCACGTAAGCACGTACGGAGGAGGTTGGACATGTCCAACAAACTCCACAAATTCTCTGCAACCAAGCGGTCAGAAGTGTGACGTGTTCCACCTGCAAGGAGTTTGCGTGTACAATCTTTAGGGCCCCTGGGGAGAAAAATCATGGCGTAACATGATAATACTACATGTGTTATAATGTGTTATAATACTCATTATACTCAACACATAATACTATGAGTGTAAAGTACATCATTGTACTATTTTTCGAAATTCTAAAAATGACAACCCCGAAATGAAATGGAAATACAGTAAATAATATACTAACCTTGGTCCCTTGGTTATGTGGGGTGAGACACGCTACCATCCGGATGAAGGCCATGCAGTCTCCTTGATATTCTCTGTCCAGCTCATGCAAGAGTGTCTTGTACTGGCCAAACAACCACCATTTTTTTTTTTTTATTTAAAGAATGAGTGAGCCATAAATAAATAACCTGTGTACATTACAGGCAATAAAAAAAAATCTGACTTACTGTCAGCTGGTTAGTATATTTGGTCAGGCGTCTTCAGTCAAAACATTTAGAAAAGGATCAGCCTATAACGAAGAAAAAAGGTGTTGTGATGCTGCAGCCTTGGAGCGGCGCAAACCTGGATTTAAAACATTTTTATTTGCTCCATAGTGATTTTTTTTCCATCTTTCAGCTAAGGTAAGCACCATTTTAGGGACATATTTCAATCTGTAAAAACCTCCTTGGTTCTAAATTTGATGAGTATTTTTGCCTATCTCTAAAGCTTACTGGTTGCATTGAAGGCCAAAGCCCCTGCAGCGGTACTTTGACGGCAGGCCACCGTTGAGGTTGCTTATCAGTGCTGGGGAGAAAAACAGGGCAGCAGTTATAATGTGATAATATCTGATACAAACTGACTGTGTTACATTTATAAGATTTTTTTTTTCTAATGAGTGTTTTCTCTAATGAAAATACTTGTAAATCACGAAAAAAATGTTATTATAATTACCACAACAAAAGGGGAGGCCTAACTATTTAAACCATCCATTTGCCACAGAGGCAGGCAACATATGTGTCTGTTATTTTCCCTCATCTCCCTACATTGAGTTCACCAGTATTTGTGAGAAGCTACTGAATTGTCTTGTTGTCCTTTTCCTACCTGTAGCTTCTCAGGCCAGTTGGTTAAAATACACAAGATTAATAAACCATAGCTGATTAATTGGAAAGCATTACATTACGTTTCAAATTAAACTGGTCTGCCAGTTCTATTTGATGTGACACTCCAGCAAAAATCAAGTTTTTCTGTTGTTAGCATGTCTGTAACATGTTTTTTGTGACTTACAAGACATATCCAGAGCAAAATCTGACCGCAGTCCCAAGCCTGTGTTTTTCTGCTATGAATTTCCAGTTAAGCTCCACCCCCCCAAACAGGCAGCTTTGGACAGAGCGTTTCTCACTATGTAAGCATTCCTGCTTGGCCTGATTGGTTATAACATTAACCAATCAGGCCAAGCACTGGACATGGCTACAGACCTGAGTTCACTACCTCAGGGGAAGAGGGAGGAGCCAAGGAGCAGCAGGATTTAAGGCAGAGAGAGCGCAGATGAGAGGCAGGGAGGAGGGAGTGAAGGGTGGCTTGAATGGGGCCAGCAAGATAATTTGCTGAGTGGCCTGGCTAAAACTGTCACTCCTCTACTACACTGACAATGACAATGTTTTTAGTCCAGCGGCTGCCATGCCGGCTGCCTGAGGCGTCCACAAAGGAAAGGGAGGCACACGGATGGAAGGCCGAACCAGAGAAAGACGTCTGCTCTCAGGGGATGAAGGTGCCAAGACCACCACCCGTCCGTTTTGCATTCATTTGAATCGGTTCAGTGAAGGGGTTTTCGGGGGGGACACAACCCCCGCCCCCAGGCACTCCATTCCGCCCCCACAAGGGAGGACGGAGGAGGAGACATTAAGGCCCCCCCCCCCCCCGCTGCCTCCAGAGGAGGGAGGCGAGTTGGCCATTGTTTAGCAAAGCAGTCTTCAGTATTGTCAGGTCAGATGCTGGCTTTGCAGCATACACTACCGGTGGGCAGGGGTATGGGTGGAGCTAATTAGAATATTCATAGTTCTTCACATACTTAAGTAGGGGCAATCTGTAAAAGCTCTTTCCAAGCAATTCTAAGGCAATGAAAGTTTGTTTGTTGTTTTTTTTGGGGGGGGGAGGGGTAAAAAGCCGCAATATACTATTTTGGGCAATACATATTTGTTTTTGAGGTTGTTTTAGAACCGTCAGAGTGCATCTTTAATAGTAGAGAAACCATATCAAAGATATAAAAAGTCACTGAATGTTTTCATTCACATCTTGATTTTTAATCATTAACTTTAAGAACTAGAATACAGATTAAACACCTGTTTCTGATTACACAGATGATTAACACAATATTACATTCTAAAATTATAATAAAAATATTAAATGTGTAAAAATGAACATAACCTCATCTCAATTGACTTTTATGTTGTCTGTTGGCCTGAATTCAAATTGTCCTCCAGGTGGGCACAGATGAGGTGGGAATTAAAGGTAAATACCATCAGTGCAATCCGTCATAATGACAGCCGGCTCTGGAAATTTTCCTTGATTGCTCAAAATTACCGGTCAATGACGGAGAATTCTCAGTTAAGGCAACCTCAGTGTGAAAAACCAATGTATGCCGTCCACGTGGTCTGTACAAACATCTCATGTGTGATTAAAGTGTGGCTTACACGTGCCCTGCGGCCCGCCTCCCACGTACACGGTGAGTGCATGTGAGTTATGTGGGTAGTAAAACTATCTCAAGGACTGAGTACGAATTGCACTGCTGTCCGTCTCACGTGGACCCTGCGAGGTGCAAGACACATTTAAGACTGTCTCAGGAACTCTTTGCAGCCTGTCCAATACCCCTACAACATCCATGTCCTCCACGGCCCCAAAAAATCGTAGCTGACGTATGATCTCTAAATTCATATGTCCAGTTGTGAGTGAGGTTTAAAATAATTGCCAATTCTAAATTGGCTCTAGGTGTGTATTATGTTGGGCCTGCAGTGTTCAGGGTTTACCCCATTGTGACAGTGGAGGTAACTCCCCCCTTACCTCACTCTCTAAGGTCTTAGACGATGATGGATGTATAGATTGGTGCGACTCAGAGTAACTGCCAGTTCCCTAGATTTCCCAGCTCTAAATTCAAATAGGATAGAATGTGCTTTACAAAATCTTCCTCTTAAAAAAGTACTGCTGCTCTCCTGATCATTTCCATGCCTCGACAGGGAAACCTGACTTGCCTTCCCTCCTTTAGAAAGGAAGAAAAGTGTTGACTGCCAGTATAACTACAGAAATCACTCTGTGTGAGATTGAAAAACAAACTCACCAAGACACAGAAGACGAGCAGGGAGGGATGTACGGGTATCGGGAGGCAGCGAATTAGAGTCTCTAATTAGAGCAGACACAGAGTGCTGTTTGTGTGCGTGACACGGGCCAGGCCTGAAGGGAGCTGCATAAAGGGAAAGTCACTTTCAAGCTCCACTAATATAATGGAGGCCTCTTGGGACCAGGCGGGGGGTAGATGTTTTCTTTTTTAAGCACATTTCACGTTTGTAAGTGTGTGTGTGTGAGATTGTTCAATGTAATGTAACACTTTGTTGAACCCGTTTTCAAGGTTGGCTCTCGCAGCTGAAGTCGCCACCGCAGACCATGAGGTTCATGTGTGACTTTTCGCTGTTATCATTCTCAGCAGCTCCCGAGCTGCACACCAACAGGGCCTATTGCTTAGCCTGGTGTCATATCAGTCTTGTGTGGCTAAACAGGCTGTTCACTGAGTTGTGAAATTGAAATGCAGCCCTGGTTATTAGACAAACAGCCTATCGCCCGTGCTGCTAGTTCACTGTCAATACGCACTGTAGCGTCAACTAACAACACAAGTCATTTGTTGATTAAGAAGAACTGTGCATGTTGTGTATGTCTATGTGCACAGGCGTTGATGTAGGTTTATGGACCTGTGTGTGTGTTGGTGTTTGGGTGCCTTATTGTATATATCACTGAGGCTACGTTAGGGCGACATGTTAATTCCTTGCACCAGCATAAATGGGAAACATGACTTGTTGGTTAAATATTTGAGTCCATTAGCCCAGTGACAGAGATATACAAATACGTGTTTACAATGAAAGGCAGCCTCACAAAACTACCTGTAAGACATATACTGTAACTGCAATGCTCAACTTTGAGAAATCCATGTATTTATGAAAACTGAGTGATATTGTTACATTTCATACACATCCCAGCTGTACTGAAGAAAATACCCTTCAGTGAAGTCTTTTCTTCCCCTCTGTCAGTTTAGAGCAGTTATTTTCTTTATCTTTATTGTCCCACAGAGTGCTTTGACTAAGGTGCTGTTAGACAAACTGAAAAAGATTTATTTTTCTACTAAAAGGATGACCAGAACGAAGAAAGGAAACCATTGAAAAATGTTCTCGGTTACAGTGTTTCAGTGCGACTGTGTTTATTTTTACAACAATCCCTTCAACCAGTAGGGTAGGAAGAGACTGTCCACCTTAAATGAGGAGAGGGACCAACCTCGGGTAGCGTGATAATCACAAGAATTAGGAGAAATCCCAGTGGACTTTTAACATTTCAGAGTGATTACACAGCTCTAAAAATATTGAGCCTTGCAGCTGAGCTGAAAGCGCTCCAGAAATTCAGTCTCTGCACATACAAACACAGTCTACTAGTCCACCCCCAATCAGCAAAGCGTGACCTTCACTTGAGATGGTGATGGCTGTCCCATCACCATTGCAGATTCCTTCCGCTTCTTGGGCACCACCATCACCCGGGACCTCAAATGGGAGCCAACCATCAGCTCCCTCATCAAAAAGGCCCAGCAGAGGATGTTCTTTCTGCGGCAGCTGAGGAAGCTCAAGCTACCCACCAAGATGTTAGTGCAGTTCTACACGGCCATCATCGAGTCCATCCTCACCTCCTCCATAACTGTGTGGTATGCAGGAGCCACTGCCAGGGACAGACTAAGGCTGCAGCGCGTCGTGCGCACTGCTGAGAAGGTGATCTGCTGCAAGCTCCCATCTCTCCAGGACCTGTACATCTCCAGGACCCGGAGGCGTGCTGGCCGGATCATAGCCGATCCTTCACACCCTGGTCACGTACTGTTTGCCCCCCTCCCCTCAGGTAGAAGACTTCGGTCCATTCGGACTAAAACCGCCCGGCACATGAACAGCTTTTTCCCCTCTGCCATCAGACTGCTGAACATTAAGTGACTTATTGACTCTCGTGCACTATGTACAGCAGCTCAACCAGACTCATGTCATTCATCACTGTTTTTTCTGTTGCATTATCAACTGCACTGTGGTACACCATATTATCTTACTTGCTAATTTTTTTAAAACTGCCTTGACTAGTACTACTCATTATTACTTTTATTATTATTATTATTACTTGTTTTTCTACACTTATTGCACGTTTTTAGTCCTTTACTTTTTTAGTTTATCTCTTTATCTCATCATGTTTTTAATGTTGCAGCATGGCACCGAGACAAATTCCTAGTTTGTGTACTACATGAACAATGGCAATAAATCTGATTCTGATTCTGATTCTGATTCTAACTGTAAAGATGACTGAAACCGATCTGATTCTGTAACAAAGAGAACTTGGGTTTCTTTCTTGAAAATCGGAAAGCTGGTTTTGTGAGTCTGCACACAGTAAAATTAAACAAATGAAGTTGCATGTTGAAAGCAAAGGATCCTTACGTAAGTTTGGGATTGGTACACATGTCACAAACTGGTATTTGAAAGTTCAAGATCTAGATAGGGCTAGGAGATTTATCCCAAATATATATTGGCTTTTACTGTGAAAGGATGTTACAGTTAGCGTTCAACGTTGTGCCGATACTTAAACAGAAACACAGCAGAACCACAATAGCGTTTCTTCCAAGGTACACTTAGATACAGGTTCAGATATATCTATAACATATTAAATTTATTAGAAAAGTCACAAAATTGCCTTGAAGAAGTTGCAAATTTACCAGAAAAAAAGGTTATAGATTTCCAAGAAAAATGTTAAACGTTTACAGGAGAAGTCTCACAAATTGATGAGAACATGGAAAATTTTCAATGAAAAAAAGAAAAAAGTCTAACATCACAATAATATCACTGTTATTGTGATAGTGTTTCAAAGCCACAGGGGAACAGCAGTTATGCCAAAACTGTTCATTACAGTGAGAATGTCATGCTGGGTAGGCAAGATTGTTTATGAGATTATGCAGAATATCTGAAAAGCTTCTCACACTTGTCACACTGGTAAGGCTTCTCTCCAGTGTGGGTACGCTGATGAATCTTGAGCGCAGACAACCATGCAGATCTCTTCTTGCACTGCTCCCAGGGATGAGACTTTTTTCCAGGGTCAGGACACTGATGAGTCTTCAGAGTCTCTGCCTGTTCAGAAAAACCACCACACACCTCACATGAGTAGCACCTTTTTCCGATGTGGCTGTGTTTATGTGTTTTAAGCACTGCTGGCCCCTGAAGATCCTCCCACACATTTCGCAGGGATAAGGCTTTTCCCCAGTTTGTTGCTGGGGTGTTCTTCAACTTTCTGGGTGGCTTGGGCTTGTTCTTCACGCACACAAACATCGTGCACATCCTCAGGTCCTTTGGAGATTTTGGAGAGCTGAGTCAGTGGAGCAAAAAACAGAAAAGGGAAGAAACAGTAGCCTGAGACGATTACACATCTCAATCACGATAAAGATGTTGAGATAAAAGTAGATTACTAACAGGGCAAAGAACCAAAGGTAGAACATGTTAAGTGAGGGTTTTTTTTCTATTAAATATGCAACTTTTCCTCAAGAAATTGAGACTTCATAGATATTTACAAGTCTTAAATTTGTCCCTTTTTTCTCTTTTGGCTTTTTATTCTTGTTAATATGTGGTCATGTATGCAGCTACATTATCAGTTTGTTTTTAAAAGTTTTTTTAAAGTCACATGTGTTTTACCTTGGCTGGTATTTTCTGTAATATACAGAGCCATTATGTGCAATTTTCATGGGGGAAATGATTTGTAAAACATGTTTACTCTTAAAATGGAGGTAAAACTGTCAAGTATAAACTGACCTTTAAACAATAGTTGTAGAAAAGTTTTTTTTTTTTTTTTTTTTTTTAATCCTCTAAAGTTGTAAGCATCACAAATGTAAATTTGTGGAGCTTGTTCTTGAAAATTACAATTTATTTTTTTTTGTAAATTTATTCATGCATTCTAACCATTTTTATAGCCGTTACTAAACTGGACTTTTCCTGAAATTTTCTACTGTGGACTTTTATAGTTACGTTTTGTTTTTTTTTTCTTGTAAATTTTTAAGGCTTTTCTTTATTTTTTTGATGCATTTCTTGTCATTATAAAATTGTAGCATGTTTTGTGCATGAATTAGAATTATTTTATGATGAAAACTTGTTTTGCAGTTTCCATAGTTACAGTACCAAGAGTTTAAAAACAAATAAAATCTAAAAATAGACAATAATAGATTAAAAATTCAACCTTATTTATATAAGGCCCAATCACAAAAAAAAGCATAAATACTACCAAAGTAGAAGAACCAGTTAACGTGACAATACTAGGGGAGGTTTAACCTGATTTACTTGCAACCATAACGACATTTCAATGGTGGAGAACATCTCTTCTTTAACTGAAGTAGCCATTTGTGAATCTGATCTGATGTGATGAAATAACATAAGTCAGCAGAAAAACAAAGTACTTTATTTCTGTACTACTCAAATTAAAACATGTAAGCATATGTGTAGTGAGAAGATTCAGTTTGGTCAATGAAAACAGGACAAAAACATCAGAACTGTATCTGTAAAATGTCCTCAATTTAAAGGATTGCTGTTTAAATTGTTCACTTCTGTAAATTACTGAGCTGCAGTCACACCTGAAACAGCTAAAAATATTTTCTTTTCTTACCTTCTGTAGGTGAAAGATGTTTAGTTTCTGTCTTCCAACTTGAGTGTCCTCCAAAAATTCAGACTAACAAGTTTATGAGATGCACTGAATATTTCCATGGTAACGAAATCTTGAATCCATTAGGAAAGGCTGCACGGTGGCGCAGTGGTTAGCACTGTGGCAGCACAGTTTACCCTCGGCCGGGGGATCGCGGGGATCATGAGATCGTGGGTTCGATCCCTGCCCCCGGCCAACAGTGATCTGTGTGGAGTTTGCATGTTCTCCCCGTGTTTGCGTGGGTTTACTCCGGGATTTCTCCCACATGCCAAAAACATGCAGGTCAGGGAGTTAAGGGGCGCTTGCGCACGCAGCGACCGGCAGCTGGTGGCTTGTCACCGGACTGCAGAACAAATCTACCTACGGGTACAAAATAAGTAAAAAAAAAAAGGTGCTGTATCCAAAATAAGTCCAAAGTAAGAGTAAAGAGGCTTACCTCCGCCAAGGAGGTTATGTTTTTACCGGGGTTTGTCTGTCTGTCTGTCTGTCTGTCTGTCTGTTACCATCATAATTCAAAAAGTTATGAACGGATTTTGATGAAATTTTCAGGACAAGTAAGAAATGATTAGATTTTAGGAGTGATCGGGATCACCGTCTGGATTGAGGAATTTTTTAAAGGATTCTTTATCATTGCGAGACAGGGCCATTTTTAGCATATGTGTGTATAACTCCACAATAAATGGTCAGGACGCTTGCCAGAAAAATACAGGATAAGATCCCAATAGGTTCTAGGAAATATCAAAGACTGATCCCGATCCTGCAAAAAATCCGGATACTGTGATCCAGAACAGGAAATAATAGGGGATCTTTGGAATTTTCATCACTGTAAGGTAACAAATTAAGATATAAACATACAACAAACACCAAAATATAGCCAAGACACTGAAGAATCAGTAGTGTGCCAATGGATTTGTTGTATCTTCAAAAGCTATGGAGCTACATCCAGAAGAAAACCGCCATTAATGAAAAAGTGATTTTTGTCAATAACTACTGAACTAATAAAGATATCAATGTGAATCCAATTGCTAAAGGTTTGTTTTGATGGTCAAGGCATCTGAAAATATAGGTAAAAAAAATGCTATACTGCCAAAAATAACAAAACCAAACCAGAAGATAATAACAGATAGAAAAATACTCAAAAATACATAAAGAGTTGAGCACAGCTCAGACACATGACAAGGAGTCTCCTGTGTGAGCACTAATATTCTTAAAAGCAGTTCTTGGATGAAGTTTTGTTATGTATTCTCATAACTTTTTTACTATATTGTAATTTATTAAGATACACTGGCAGTTTTATGTTAAACATGATATATTCTTATTCTTAGTTTTTTTTCTGATCTAATCTGCAACCTTTTTCTTGTAAATGCATTTTTTCTCATACATTTAAAACTTTTCTCAAAAATTTGCAGCTTTTTATTGTATATTTGCAACTTTTTTCTCATAAATTTAAAACATTTTTCTCAGAAATTTGCGGTGTTTTTATTATAAATTTGCAACTTTTTCTCATAAATTAATTTTATTCTCATTAATTTGCAATTTTTTTCTTAGGTTTCCAATTTTTTTCTTGTAAATTTGGAGCATTTTTTCTTTGAAATCTGCAACCTGTTTGTGTAAATTTGCAACTTTTTTCCTCCTTAATTTGCAATTTTTTCTTCATAAATTCATGACTTTGATGTTATACTTTCATGTTTTAAATCTGCAACGTTATTCTTGTAAACTTGAGACTTTTCTTCCAAATTTGCAACATTCATATGGTTTAATTTTTATTCTGTATAATTGAATAAATTTTATTTGCTCATAGACGATGGCTCAAGTTTTTATGTTTAAGGATTTGAACCCTTCTCTGTTACAGATATTGGGGTCTCTAAATGGCATTCACTTATATAGCGCTTTTATTCTCATCTCTAGATGACCAAAGTGCTTTATAGATCCTGCTATCCACCCATTCACACACTGATGGTGGCATAGCTGCCCAACATGGCGCTGTCCAGACCCACCAGGAGCAATTGGGGTAAAGTGTCTTGCCCAGGGACACAACGGCAGGATATGTGGGGAGGACGGGATTCGAACCGCCAGCCATCCGGTTATTAGACGACCTGTTCTACCTCCTGAGCCACTGCCGTCCTACAATAAACACAGTAACACCTATATAGTGTCCCCTCAATCTTTACTCTGGAGAAAAGTGTTTGGATTATTGTCCCTCTCTCCCCAAAACACACACACACACACACACATCTGTGAAATGAAATATCCACCCAGGGACAAATTAACATTACCATAAATAAATAAAAATGTTCATTTTTAATACTTTGTTGAGAATCCTTTGCAGGCAATGCCTGAAGTCTGGAACCCATGGACACCACCAAATGCTGGGATTCCTCCTTTGTGATGCTTTTTCAGGCCTTTACTGCAGCTGTCTTCAATTGTTGCTTGTTTGTGGGTTTTTCTGCCTTAAGTTTTGTCTTAAGCAAATGAAATGCAGGCTCAGTCGGGTTGAGATCTGGTGATGGACTCGGCCATTGCAGAATTCTACTTCTTTGCCTTAAAAAAAAGTCCTGGGTTGCTTTTGCAGTATGTTTTGTGTCACTATCCATCTGTACTGGGAAGCACCGTCCAGTCAACTTTGTCCCGTTTGGCTGAATCTGAGCAGACAGTGTATCTCTATATGCGTCAAAATTCATGTTGCTTCTATTTTCTGTCACATCATCAATAAACACCAGTGAACCAGTGAAACTGGAAGCCATGCGTGCCCATGCATCACATTGCCTCCATCATGTTTTACAGAAGATTTGGTGTGCTTTAAATCATGAACCGTTCCAAGACTTGTCCATACTTTCTTCTTCCCATCATTCTGGTACAGGTTGATCTTGGTTTCATCTGTTCAGAGAATGTTGTTCCAGAACTTTGTTGGCTCTTAAGATATTTTTTTTTTGCAAAGTCTAATCTGGCCTTTCTATTTTTGAGGCTGATTACTGGTTTGCACCTTGTGGTTGAACTCTCTGAATTTGATATAATTAATTTTTCTCTTCATGGCAGACTTGCGTAAATACTGATACACTTACTTCCTGGAGAGTGTTCTTCATTTGGCTGGATGTTGTGATGTATGTGTAGTGGTGTGATGTTATGGTTCTTCTATGTTTTTGTTTTATACTTTGTAAGTATAGGCACAAGTTACAATGCTTACAATATCACATACCTGGGGTCAAAGGTTTGCAACATGCGGATTAACTCTAGCATTTCCAGTGAGCAAATGAATCTTTAGCAATTTTCAACACAACTCCACCCGGATTATACAGTTTAAAGGTGGGAGTCTAAAAGGGGAAACAGAGCAAGGTTAGGTTGTAGACTTTGTTCAACATGTTGCATTTGAGGAGTTGCTAAGTTGAAAATGGTGGTGTATCAATGATTTGTGCTGGAAGGCTAAGATTTAGTCAACAGAAAATAACTGACTGTTGGCCAGCAGCTAACAGCTCATCAACAAAAATACAGAGTGATAAGTCTCCAGAATTAAGGGAGATGAAGGTCCAGTCAAGAATATGTGAGTCAACTACAGAACTGGGAGGGTAATTCTCAGTGAAGACACCAGTGGACCAGTAGCTGTGGCTGAGAAGCTGACAGCTACAGTCATGTGAAAAATTAGGACGCCCCATTAAATATTCAGTTCTTTATTAAGAAATGTTCACATATTGATGTCTAATCTTGTTTTATTTATCTCTGGAAAAGAAGGTGGTTTAATTGCAGGTAAATAACAAAAATTAACCTTGTTTTAACCTCTTGCACTCCGTTGTACCGCGGACGGGCAAGTCTCTCTCGTGCGCTCTAGGATGCATGATGGAGATGGTGATGTAGGTGGTGATGGCGTCCAAGCGCGCACTGAAAATAAAAGCTGCAGACACAGCCGCGAATTGACCTCTCATTCAACTAATAAGAGCCTTGAATTGGGTTTCTGAAACCTTGAAGAACCAATGACTGAAAACCTAGCAAGAAGGACCCGCCTACCAACGCTGTGAATGCAGTGAGCCAGTTGAAGCAGAGAAGTTCGCGAGCTGTTTTTTTTTAAGGCTGGGTGAAGACTGACTGCTGCAGCGGATCAAAAAAGGACCCGCAGGAAGAACCCCACAGACCCAACAGCACGGACACCATCCACAAATGCAACCTGTGTGACAGGGAGTGCCATTCGCGCATCGGCATGTTCGGCCACAGGCGGTGCTTATTTTGTTTTTGTTCCAGCAGAGTAGACGTTATGATTTCTTCCATGGTCATAGACCGACGGAGGCTGACGACGAAGGCTGAGTGACACACATGCCTTCGCCAGTCTTTTTTTAATTACTACTGTTATTTGTTTTGAAAAATCGTTCGCCAAAAACCACAATCATGGAAGCACAAAACCGCAGTAATGGATTTATGTTTTGATCGGGTCGCGAGACCAGAACCACAAGCGGACCAGCGTCGCGTTCGTCTGACAATGGGGAAGAGAAGTTTGCCAGGACACTGCTGTGAAGAGGTAAGGTGTTATAAGCTAAATTATTCTTTATTCCTGAAAATTGTAATCCAAAATGACTTTTGACCGATCGGTAAATTACAACTGTGCGGCGCACGAAGTCTGAAGTTCGTACGCCGCGGTACACGGTTCGTTCGTCGCGTCCAGAGCGTGAACGCTGCCCCCCCGCTATTCTTCTGTAGCGGGGGGTGGCGGGGGGGAAGCCGCGGTGACTGAGCTGCTGTCCCACATCCCACATGAGGCTAATCCGTCATGTAGCGATGGCCGATGTCCATCCTCTGTAGCGAGGGGGGGGGCAACCCCCCCCACACACACTCACACACACAGACACAGCCCTGAGTGTGACCTTTCATTAGAGCCTAAAATGAAGCTTCTACATTGAATCATTCAAAAGTTACAGATGTTTTTTTCCAAACTGTGCCATTTGGCACAGTTCCAAAACGCCTGGGAACTACCTGAGGAAAAAGCTGTGTAATATATTCATTTTTTGTGGTATTGTTACAAAATTTGGACCTCAGCTGGATAACACTTGGTTCTACATTTCTGTTGCATTTTCCAGCCAGGATCTGAATTTGTGTGTTATTTGCAAGCATTTGTATCCAAAGAAACACCCAGGCCAAATTTATTTTCTTCAAGTTCACTATGTTTAGATGACTGTAACTCAGTGGCCGGAGCACTTAGAGAGATTATGACTGTTTTGCCAAAAAAATTCAAAGTGTTTTCTTTTAAATGAGACCAACCCCATGAAGATGCTGCAAAGGGTTGAAGAACAGCTTTGGATTTAATTTGGGCACATTATTTTTTGGCGTTTTTAGGGAAATTGACCGGAGTGCAAGGGGTTAATCATTAAACAAAAGATATCAAAAATGTGTATTCTGAGGAAAAAGTGAGGACACCTTACCGCCTAATAGCTAGTGTTACACCCTTTGGCTGAAATAACTTCAGTGAGACGCTCCTTGTAGCCATCTACCAGTCTCTGACATTGGTCTGAGGAAAGTTTGCCCCACTCCTCAACGCAGAAGTCTTTCAGCTGTGAGATGTTTGAGGGGTTTCTTGCATGTACAGCCCTTTTCAAGTCACCCCACAGCATCTCAATTGGATTAAGATCCGGGCTTTTACTCCGCCATTGCAGGACTCTCCATTTCTTAGTTTTTAGCCAGTCCTTGGTGGATTTACTGGTATATTTTGGCTCATTGTCATGTCGCAGGGTACAATTCCACTTCAGCTTTAATTTTTTTACAGATGGTCTCATGTGGTCCTCAAGCACCCTCTGATACATGGTAGAATTCATGGTGGATTCTATGATGGTTAGCTGGCCAGGTCCTGCTGCAGCAAAGCATCCCCAAACCATGACACTTCCACCTCCATGCTTCACAGTTGGTATGAGGTTCTTTTCCTGGAATGCTGTATTTGGTCTACACCAAACACGTCCTCTGTTCTGGTGTCTAAATAATTCTGTTTTGGATTCATTTGTCCAAAGAACATTATTCCAGAAGTCCTGGTCTTTGTCTACGTTCTCTCTGGCAAACTTCGGGCTGGCCTTCATATTTCTCTTGGAGAGCAAAGGTTTCCTCCTTGCACGCCTCCCATGCAAGTTAAACTTGTGCAGTCTCTTTTTGATTGTAGAGGCATGCACTTAAACATCAACAGTAGCAAGAGCCTGCTGTAGGTCCCGTGATGACATTTTAGGGTTTTTGGAGACTTCTTTTAGCATGTTGTGGCCTGCTTTCGGGGTGAACTTGCTTGGACGGCCAGACCTGGGCATGTTGGCAGATGTTTTGAACGTCCTGCACTTGTAGACTATTTTCCGAACAGTGAAATGGCTGATTTCAAATTCTTTTGAGATCTTTTTAAATCCCTTACCAGGCACGCAATCTGCTGCAATCTTCCTTCTGAAGGCCTCAGACAGCTCTTTTGATCTCACCACGGTGTTCACTTTCACTTGCAACAGTCAGGAGCACACCAGACTAATGTCTGAGGACTGACACCTGTGTGTGATTTTAGCCATTCTAAGTTGGAATAAATGTGGGGGTGTCCTAATTTATCCCTCACCAGAAATTGCATGTTTTTAGAATTACATTTTACAGAAAATTTTAAAAAGTTTTTTCTTCAATTTTAATTGTTTAGTTATATTACTTGAATATATTATATACAGTATATTATATATATATTATTATATTATACAACATTTGAGTTTACTGGAAGCACACCTGTGGATGTATTTTAAGGCACACCTCCATCACACTGCTTCCTTGTGTGACATCATCCACCAAGATATCAGGAAGAGAACTGTGGAACATCACGTGTCTGGTTTACCCTTGGATACAATTTCCAGATGCCTGAAGGTGCCACATTCATCTGTTCAAGCAATGGTGGGCAGTGGTGGCCTAATGGTTAGGGATGTGAACTGGTGAGTGGAGGGTTGCCAGTTCAATCCCTGGCCCGGCAGGATCAGATCTGGGTGGGACAGGTAACATAGCAGTGTTCCCCCCCATCCTCCTAAACCCCACTGTGGTGCCCTTAAGCAAGGCCCTTAATTCCAACTGCTCCATTACAGCTGGTCAGTGGCCACAGGTCAGTCTGTGGTTGTACTGGGTAGCTTCCAGGTGTGAATGTGAACAGGATGTCCTTGAAAAAGAGAAGTTG
Organism: Pholidichthys leucotaenia; assembly: GCA_020510985.1. Classification (NCBI taxonomy): domain Eukaryota; kingdom Metazoa; phylum Chordata; class Actinopteri; order Cichliformes; family Pholidichthyidae; genus Pholidichthys; species Pholidichthys leucotaenia. The sequence continues at coordinate 226,741,648 of CM035836.1, forward strand.
TCTCTCAATGGAACTTTCCTGTATAAATGAAAGATAAAATGAAAAAATATATGCAAGTATAAACACCAGGGGAATGTCCAGCCATCATACTGCTCAGGAAGGAGATGGGTTCTGTGTCAGAGATGAACGTGTTTTGGTGTGAAATGTGCCTATCAACCCCAGAACAAAAACAAAAGACCTTGTGAAGATGCTGGTTGAAGCTGGTAAGAGCGTCATTATCCACAGTGAAACAAGTGGGCTGAAAGGCCACGCAGCAAGGAAGAAGATGTCATTACTCCAAAAGCAACATAAAAAAAAGCCAGATTACAATTTGCAAATGCACACATGGACAAAGACCTTAATTTGACCTTAATTTTCCACAGACCTTAATTTTCCCCATTGTGGGACTAATAAAGGCTTATCTTATCTTAATTTGGTCCTTAATTTTGGAACATTATTACATTTGGAGGTAAAAAGGGGGAAGCTTGCAATCCTGAGAACACCATCCCAAGTGTGAAGTACAGGGGTGGCAGCATCATGTTGTGGAGGTGTTTTCCTGCAGGAGGGACTGTTGCTCTTCACAAAATAGATGGCATCATGAGGAAAGAACATTACTGAAGCAACATCTCAAGACATCAGCCAGGAAGTTAAAGGTTTGGAACAAATGGGTCTTTCAAATGGACAAAAACCCTAAGCATGCTGCCACATTACTTACAAAGTGGCTTATGGACAACAGTGTCAGTGTTTTGGAGTGGCCATCACAAATCCCAATCTCAATCCCATAGAAAATTTGTGGACAGAGTTGAAAAGATATATGCGAGCAAGGTGGCCTACAAACTTGATTCAGTTACACCAGTTCTGTTAGTAGGAATGGGCCAAAGTTCCAGCAAACTATTGAGAGAAGCTTGTGGAAGGACACCCAAAACCTTTGACCCAAGTCATACAGTTTAAAGGCAATACTACCAAATACTAAGGACATGTATGTAAACTTTTCATTTTGAAGAAAGTAATAAAAAAAATTCTTGAGAAATTTATTTAGCAAATATATATATATATATATATATATATTATAAATATAAATATGTATATATATAAATATATATATATATTTATAAATATATATATAAATATATATATATATATATATATATATATATATATATATATATATATATATATATATATATATATATATATATATTTATATAAATATAAAAATTATTTAGCAAATAGAAATAATTTTGGTAATCCTAACTGGCCTAAAAAAGGAAAACTTTTAATGTGATTTAATGTTAAACAGTGAGGCAAATAAAGGCTATGTGTCTTTTTATATAGTGTATGTAAATGTATGGTTTCAACTGTATATACACAGATTTTGGAATCAGATTCCCAAAATTAAGGTTAATGTATTCCCCACTTGTGTACATTGATTTTAATTAATTTTCAGAAAAAAAAGTTTATTATTTACCATTTACTGCATTTGCTCAGTATTTTAAAATGTTATACGTAATATGACATTGTAAGGACAACTCCATCATCATTTAACAAAAGCAAAAAGATGTAACTCTATAACACTGGTTTTCCTGCTATGTGTGCACATACACGCTCGCTCTCGCTCTCTCTCTCAATAATTCAGATCCTGCTCCTGTCAATGCAATAAATGTCTCAGTCTGCGCCTTTGTGTAAGTAGATAAACAATGTTACCAAGTTGTTTACTGCTGTTATATGCAGTTTACAAGTTTCATTCATCTTCAACCTGATATATATATATATATATATATATATATGTATATACTGTATATATATGTATAAATAGTTGGAAACAGAAGTTTACATACACTGTGTAAGAGGACACAACCTTCTCTTCCCACTGTCTGACATTAAATCAGACTAAACTTTTTTCCTGTTTTAGGTTGGTTGGGATTACCATAATTATTCCTATTTGCTAAATAATTTTTGTATTTGCTGACTGTTTTTTAGAGAATTTTTTATTACTTTCTTCAAAGTCAAAAGTTGATATACATTCCCTTAGTATTTGGCAGCTTTGCCTTTAAACTGTATGACTTGGGTCAAACATTTTGGGTGTCCTTCCACAAGCTTCTCACAATAGTTTGTTGGAATTTTGGCCCATTCCTCCTGACAGAACTGGTGTAACTGAGTCAGGTTTTTAGGCTGCCTTTCTCACACAGGTCTTTTCAGCTCTGCGCACAAATTTTCAGTGGGCTTGAGATCAGGATTTTATGATGACCACTCCAAGACATTGACGTTGTTGTCCTTAAGCCACTTTGTAACTAATATGGTGGTATGTTTAGTGTCATTGTCCATTTGGAAGACCCATTTGCACCCAGGCTTTAGCTTCCTGGCTTATGTCTTGAGATGTTGCTTTCCACATGATGCCATCTATTTTGTGAAGTGCACCAGTCCCTGTTGGAGCAAAACATCCCCACAACATGATGCTGCCATCCAAAACTTCACAGTTGGGATGGTGTTCTCAGGCTTGCAAGCCTCCTTCTTTTTCCTCCAAAAGTAATGATGATCATTATGGCTTAACAGTTCGGTTTTAGTTTCATCAGACCACAAGACATGTCTCCAAAAATTAAGCCTTTTTTATGTTGCTTTTGGAGTAATGGCTTCTTCCTCACTGAGTGGCCTTTCAGTTGCTACAGGACTTGTCTCATTGCGGATACTGACTCTATTTTACCAGCTTCATGGGATCTTGACTTCAACACTACTCAACACTTATCATTGTCTGACACCCTGAAATATAGATTGAATCACATTAGCTTATCACTGACAAGCTAAGAGTTCCAAATGTATTGGAGGGTAAAATATTTTTACATTTTAATGTGCAATTTATTTTTTTTTTCCACAATATCTTTATTGAACCTTTTTTTTTTAAAAAACAAACATGATACAAACAATCAAACCCTAACACTAAAGTACTACAAAAAAAAAAAAAAAATGCACTAAAAACACCAACAACCACCAACAAAATCAAGTCTTCAACAATGCTCCTCTGTTTAGTCTAGACAATCCAATACATAAGTATACATATTATGTTCACCAGTTTGGAATTTACAAGGTCCACACACATCATTCACCTTCTTCTTCAAGAGTTATGTTTAAATTTTTTACATAATCAATAAAAGGTCTCCATATATTCTCAAACACAATTTCCTTTGATTTCAGTATATATGTTATTCTTTCTAATGGAAGGTTTGTTAACATCTGTCTTAACCACTGAGTCACATCTGGTCTATGAGTCTTTTTCCATAATAGTGCAATACATTTTTTGGCATTAAGCAAACTGAGGTCTATGAATGTTCTTTCACTTTTATTAAAATTATGCTTTTCTGGGTACAGACCCAACAAAAACAGTTTAGGATTCAATATGATTTGTTTTGAGATTATTTTTTCAATTGTTACCCTCACCTCTTCCCAAAACATTCTTATTAATCTACATTCCCATAAACAATGAAATAGGGTTCCTTTACTTTCCATGCATTTTGTGCATGTATCTGGTATATTTTTGTTATATCTATTTAACTCCTCCGGTGTAACATACATCCGCATTAACCATTTGAAATGTATCAATTTAAGGCATGCATTTATTGATTTGGTTTGAGCTTCTGTACAAGCCAATTCCCATTGTTCCTCTGAAATTTCAATTTGCAGATCTTCTTTCCAGTAGTTTAATCTTTTCAGTGAATTTTCACTTGAAGATAGTGTCAATGAGTTATAAAACTCTGAAATAATACCCTTTCTTTTACTATCTTTCATCATCATTTTTTCCAAGGATGAATAAATAGGTCGAGTGAGAGCTATATTTTGATTTGATCGAATAAAGTTTCTAAGTTGAAGATATTTAAAAAAATGTGTTCTATTGAGATTAAATTTGATCCTCAGCTCTTCAAAAGACATTATGTTGTCTGCACATGGCAAATATAAATCCTGAATCTTTTGTATCCCTTTTAAATTCCATACTTTAAATACAGCGTCCGCTCTCCCTGGTTTAAAATATTGATTACCCCATATTGGACTAAATTGTGACAATAACTGTGGTTCTTTTAAGTAGTTTTTAGCTTCACACCATATTTTGATCATATGCTTTACAAATGGATTTTTAACTTGTTTTTGTAATTTTTTTGCCGAATCTGAGTATATGAATATGGGAAGAGGTAAAGGTAAATTGTATGATTCCATTTCAGTCCAGTGAGGGAGATCATTTGATGAAAAATAATGTCATAGACCTCAGTTGTGCCGACCAATAATACAACATAAAATTTGGACATTTCAGACCTCCACGATCAAATGGTAAATATAATAAAGACAAACGTAATCTAGCCCTCCAGTTGTTCCATATAAATTCCACTAACTTTTTTTTTATTCTTGAGAATAGATCTAAAGGTGGTGATAAGGGAATGTATTGAAATAAATAAAGTATTTTAGGTAAAATATTACTTTTAAGTATATTGATTCTCCCGATCATCGACATTGGTAGTGATATCCATCTCTGAGTTAACTCATTGATATCTGACATTAAGGCTTCATAGTTGACGCTGGCGACTGATTCTAGCTTAGGCATAATTTGGATTCCTAAATATTTAAACTGATTTACAACATTGAATTGATTTACCTCAGGGGCTGGGTAATTTCTCTGGGTCTCATTTAGCATTAATATTGAAGATTTAGTTTTATTTATTTTATATCCTGATATTTCCCCAAAATTCTTTATTAAATTCAACAAGGTTGGAATTGATTTTTTTAGATTCGACATAAACAAAATTATATCATCGGCGTACAGGGAGATTTTATGTTCTGTTGGTCCAACTTTAATTCCATATATTTGTGAATGTAAACGTATCGCTATCGCTAAAGGTTCAATTGCCATAGTAAACAGTAAAGGTGAAAGTGGACAGCCTTGTCGACATCCTCTATTGATTTTTATTGGTTTTGAAATATTGTTATTTGTTAGGATTTCTGCTGTAGCATTATTGTATATTATTTGAACCCATTTTATGAAATTATTTCCAAGTCCAAACCTTTGTAGGACTTCAAAAAGAAAGGGCCATTCAACTCTATCAAAGGCCTTTTCGGCGTCCAATGATAGGAGAGCTGTATCCGGTGCTTCTTTATTAAAATAAATAATATTAAATAGTCTTCTTACATTATGGAAGCCTTGTCTACCCTTTATAAAGCCATTCTGATCTCGATTAATAATATTTGGTAAAATTTCTTGTATTCGTCTTGCTAAAATTTTACAGATTATCTTAAGGTCGGCGTTTAATAGGCTTATTGGTCTCATATTTTCACATTTATTAGAGGGCTTACCTGGTTTTGGCAGCAGTATAATTAAGGCATTATTTATGTATGATGGTAAATTATTATTTTGAAATGCTTCTAAAACCATTTCCAAAAAAGGTTTTATTAATTTATTCTTAATTTTTTTATAAAGGTCAACTGGAAGACCATCTGGTCCTGCACTTTTTCCTGATTTCATATTATCAATGGCTAGCCCAACTTCTTCTTGACTAATTTTAGACTCCAATATCTCCCTGTTTTCATTTGGAATACACGGTATAGATAGTTCGTTCAAAAACCCATTTAGTTTTGTTAAATCAGGTTCATTTTTGGTATCATATAATTTTTCATAGTAATCTCTAAAGGCTCTATTAATTTCTAAAGGATCTATAACTACCTGTCCATTACTTATAATACTGGTAATTGGTGTTTTAATTTCCAATTGTTTAATCTGCCATGCTAATAATTTTCCTGATTTTTCACCTTGTTCATAAAAAGATTGTTTCAATCTTAGAAGACTCGAGGCAGCTCTATTCGCTGATTTTTTGTCGTATTCAGCTCTCAAAATCAGTAATTCATTCTCCAACCTTGGGTCACTTCCTGCATACACTTTTTCCTGAAGACTTTTTATTTTATGTTCCAATTTAGCTCTCTCCTCTCTCCTCTTCTTAGATTTTGATCCTGTATAACTAATAATATGTCCCCTAATAAAAGCTTTGAAAGCCTCCCACTTTACACATGCTGATGTTTGTGTAGTATTGATGTCAAAGAACTCGTCTATCTGTTTTTCTATATACTTGACAAATTCCTCATCCTGAAGCCATTTATGCTGAAATTGCCATCTACCTGATTCCTTTGTCAATTTTTTATCTACATATATTAGACAACAGGGTGCATGATCAGAGATCACGATGTTATCATAAAAGCAGTTTTGAATCTTGGACCTTAATTCTGTGGAAATCAAAAAATAATCAATACGTGAGAATGTCTTGTAGGTACTGGAATAACAAGAATAGGCTTTAACTTGTGGTTTCATTTCTCTCCATATATCTAACAATCTCAATTCTTTCATAAAATGATTAATAGTCATCCTACATCCAATGTGCGTACAATCCAGTCCTGTTGATCTATCCACACCTGGATTCAATGTACAATTAAAATCCCCTGCTATTATAGTATGTTGCCCTGTAAGTGATGATAAGATGAGAAATAAATTAGCAAAGAACTTCTGATCATCTATATTGGGACCATATAAGTTCACAAGATTTATATTTTCTAATAGCAAAGAACCTTGAATGATTACATATCTTCCAAATTTGTCTCCAATTACATTTTTCACTTGAAAAGGAACTGATTTATGTATGAGAGTCATAACTCCCCTGGCTCGGGATGAAAATGAAGAGGTGAATACACTTCCCTGCCATCTACTCCTAATTCTTTTAACATCCTCCTCTATCAGCTGAGTTTCTTGTAAAAACACAATTCTTGAACCCATGTCCTTTATTTTATTCATAACTTGTTTAAGTTTTTTTAAATTTTGTAGACCTCTGCAATTCCATGAAGTTAAATTAAGATTAACACTTTGGTCCATGATCAATAGAGAGTTTGGGATTACCTTGCAGTGTAAACATGCTCATACAGAGAAGCAAAAACATGAGTGGTTGAACATTCATCCTACAAACTACACACAAACAAATTTCCCCTTCCCACACTTGTGGCAAACCCCCCAAAATCAAAAGAAAAATTCTGTCTCCCGATATAGCCATCGACCGTTCCACACCCACGGGGAACAGCCTAAGCCACTCCTTCTTCATCCTCCCAATCACCCTAACTCTACTGCTTTTAATGACGTAACATTAACTCTCCTCTGTAGTTTTCCAACTTAACTCCAAAATTTTTAACAACTTTGTACATCATAGTTTTTTTTTTGTTTGTTTTGTTTTTGTTTTGTTTTTTTAATATATAATACAATCTATATTTTGTAAACTTACTATTTACTTCAAGTCAGTCAGATGCCTGTGCAAATGCTTAATTATTCTACCTTATATTTTGTTCATGCTTAGCTCCCACCAGTCTCTTCTTCTTCTTTGATCTTCTTGATGAACTCCTGCGCCTCCTCTGGGGTCTTGAAGATGTGGGTTCTGCCCTCATACGTGGTCAGCAGTCTCGCAGGATAGATTACACCATGACGAATCCCAAGGTTGCGCAGCTCCTTACGTACGGGATCAAACTGCTTCCTCAATTGCTGGATTCCTGTGGCCAAATCTGGGTAGAACCGCACCTGCTGGTCCTGGTGTTTAATCTCTCCTTTTTTAGCTCGTGCAGCGTTGAAGATCTTCATCCTGTCTCTGTTGCTAAGAAACTTCATAATTAAGGTCCTCGGCGGTCCCTTATCTCTCCGTGGGCCAATACGATGTGCTTTTTCCAGAATCACTGCTGATTGCAACTCCTCGCTGCCCAGCACCTCCGGAATCCACTTTTCCAGAAAGGAACATACGTCCCGACCTTCTGATTCCTCTGGAAGACCCACCAGCCTCAAATTATTCTGTCTCGACCGAGATTCCAAATCCAAAATATTATCTTCCAGAGATTTATTTTTTTTTTCCAAAGTGCGCACCTTTAATTGAAGACGGGTGACGTCATCTTCAGCACTAGCGAGACGGAGCTCCATCTGCGCCGTTCGTTCTACACAGTCACCCAATTCCTTTCTTATTCCTTCCAACGCTGTCATAATCCCATCAAATCTAGAGGAAAAGTCCGCTCTCATTGAACTCATGGCAGCCATCAGCGCATCTGCGCCATTCCCCGCAGATTTCGCACCGTTGCCAGCCTCCTCCGCCATATATGGAGTTTTGTTTGCTGCGTCACAGACCTGAAAGTCCGTTAATTTGGACTGTTTCGGCGGCTCGCTTTTTCCTTTTCCTGGTTTTCCAGCCTTAGGCTTCGCCGACATATCCTCGCCCAAATGCTGGGATACGTTCTGTCCCAAATGAGAGAGTTATTTGCCGATTTTTTTTTTCCAGGAGCAGAGCAGAGCGAGACACATCCGTCCTACGTGGCAGCCATAACCGGAAGCGCAATTTATTTTTAGTCTGTCATTCCCTCCCTCAATTAATGTTCACTACTTTGAAGTTACCTCTGCCTAGGAGGCAATGTTTTTGGTACTAACTGGCTTTTTATCTGTTTGCTTGCTTACCTGTTAATAGGATTATAAGAAAGCTATTGGCCAGATTTCAGTAAAATTTGGTTAAGGGTGGGACTTGGGCCACACGAAAACCATTAGATTTTTTTAAGCAGATCTGAATCATGGGGTGGATCCAGCATCCCCTATACCCACCACTTTTTGGGTGAGAATTTTGCATAAAACAGGATTTTAAAAATAATCTTATCATGGGTGGGTATCCGTAACTCTGCACAATATAGTGTGGCTCTAAATCAAGAGTGGGTGCAGGAACTTTTTTCATTTTGTTAAAAATTGTGAGATAATAGTTTTGGATATTATAGAATTGTTGGATGCTGTAGAACCACATAAAAATCCAGATTGAATATTGGAAGACATTGCTATGTTGTGTATGTGCTAGTTCACTCATATCCTTTGTTGCTGTGTAATGAGTTCTATCAAAGGAGTACAATTTTTTGATGGGTAAAATGATGTTTCAGTTCATATTTATGCAGAAATGTAGGAAGTTTTAAAGGGTTCACAAACTTTCAAGCATCACCGTATTTAATGGCAGGCAGGGAGACACACTCTTTAACAGTTCTGATTAGGGCTGTGTGTGTTTCTGTTGTTTTGGTTGTCTTACTGTTTCATGCTGCTGTTACCCTGAAATTTCCCAGTTTGGGATCAATAAAGTACATCTATCTATCAGTTTTGCCAGTCAGTGCATTGTGACATGCACTACACAAAGAGCAGAGATAAACAAACCTATCATCTGGTCAGTCACTGCAACAGATACTGGAGTCAGCTTGTCTTGGCCTGTCCTTACCACTGATAAAACCTGTATCTGCCAAGAATGTGTCGCTAGTCCAGCAAAAGCTAGCGGTACTCAAATACTTTGCAAGCAGTTTCATGAAATGGTCAGTCAGAAAGCAACTCATCCGGGCTCAGACGTCGCCCGGGTTAACGAGGCCAGGAGTTCCTGGCAGCTGAAGGCGAAGGACAGAGCTGCGTGAAGGAATCTGATCAGACCTAAATGAAACAGTCATTGTTGCCCCTGACAGACTGCTATGATGATGATGATGATGATGATGATGAAAATTACAGTTGTCAAAAGAATCCCAAATTTTTGTTTGGATTTGTGATGAAGTTTTAAAATGTTCCTTGTTCATTTCATTGTCGTTGTCAGTTACACAAAGCCAAATCCTCCTTCCCTTGCCTCATCGCAAATGCTGTGTTTGTCTGCAAAACCACCATGTCTTCTCTCAGCAATAACAGAGCCTTTTGACACTGGGTTCAAGAGGTCAAGCGCCTTGAGCAACAGGTTTTGCTCATTAAAACCCTTTCTTAGCTGAATGAATCATTATGTATCAACATTTCTGACTTTGCTCCTTGCCTCGCTCAACATTGGCATTTATTTGAATTTAAACTGAAAGTAGGGTTGTTTCTCTGTGCGTGTTTTCTCCATTAAACTCATTCTTTCCCTTTCCAACTTCTGCCTCTCAATTTATTATTTTGTAGTTTGAATGGTATTTCGAAAGATGATATTCCGCTTTTAGAGGTTAATAGAGATAGAAAACAAGAAATTTACAGTAGTGCTTGAATGTTTGTGAACCTTTTGGAATTGTCTACATTTCTGCATAAATATGACCGACAACATCATCAGATTTTCACATGTCCTAAAAGTAAATAAAGAGAACCAAATTAAATAAATGAGACAAAAATATTTTACTTTTTCATTTACCTATTGAGGAAAATGATCCAATATTACATATCTGTGAGTGACAAAAGTTTTTGAACCTCTAGGATTAGCAGGTAATTTGAAGGTGAAATTAGAATCAGGTGTTATCAATCAACAGGATGACAACTTTGTGTGAGTGGGCACTCCATTTTATTTAAAGATCTATCAAAGTGTCAACACACATTAGTGGAAGTGTATCATGGCATGAACAAAGGAGATTTCTGAGGACCTCAAGAGTTTGGACTCCACCAATCCACAGTAAGACAGGTTGTGCACAAAGGGAGGACATTTAAGACCATTGTTACCATCCCCAGGAATGGTCCACCAACTGGCAAGAAGAGACAGTGACAACAGAGGTCACAGAAGACCCCAGGGTAATTTCTAAGCAACTGAATACCTCTCTCACATTGGCTAATGTTAATGTTCATGAGTCCACCGTCACGAGAATACTGAACAACAATGGTGTGCATGGCAGAGTTGCAAGGAGACAGTCACTGCTCTCCAAAAAGAACGTTGCTGCTCATCTGCAGTTCGTTTAAGATCAGATTGATTTATGTCTTCTGTGAGAAGTGGATGTCAGTGGTCAGTTCAGAAATAAGAAGCCAGGTTTAGCTGATGGGGGAAAAAAGACTTGATACTGTTTTTTACTTGGTGGTTTTATGGATCATACTTCAGCAAAAGTGTGTAGGCAATTCCAGTGTTAGAGTCTGAATGGCTTATCAGCCAATGTACTCCTTTGTGATTTCAACATTTGGTCTGCGACAAAGAGAATCATTGATTGTGCCAAGCACTAAATACAGTTAGGTCCATATATATTTGCACACTGAAACACATTTTGTTATTTTAGCTGTGTACCAAAACATCTTTAAGATACACTAATATAATTTATGTGGGTTTAAAGTGCAGAATCTCAGCCTTAATTTGACGTTATTCCCATCCAAACTGGCACTACAGTTTATAAATTGCAACCATTTTTATACAAAATCTCCTCATTCAAGGGGCTCAAAGAAGGTCCCAGAAATCAAGAACAAGAAATCAAGGTCCCAGAGTTTGGAGGAAGAGTGGAGAGGCACAGAAATCAAGTTGCTTGAGGTCCAGTGTGAAGTTTTCACAGTCAGTGATGAGTTGGGGAGCCATGTCATCTGCTGGTGTTGGTCTACTGTGTTCTATCAAGTCCAACGTCAGCACAGCCATCTATCAGGACATTTTAGAGTACTTCATGTTTTCCACTGCTGACAAGCTTTATGATGATATATGCTGATTTCATTTTTCAGCAGGAGTTGGCACCTTCCCACACTGCCAAAAGTACCAGTATTAGCCACTGGTGCTTGCGTGTCTATAACAGTCGAAACTTCAAAAGTTAAGGAGCAATAACCCACCTTGAATGCTATAGAAAAACAACGCATAACAGACATTTGGAAACATCAGCTTTTTAAGTCTTGCTGTTGATCTCTAGCCTCTATAAATACTACTTCCTGAAATGGAGCACGATGTAGAGACGATGTTCCTCTGTAAGGCCGACGTTGTCGAATAGTTTGCTGTCTGGGAAATTGACCAATTATATGGAAGGCCATCCTATTCAAAATGTTCTGTCGTGATGTGACATGTAGTTGCATTTCTGGAGTTGTGCACGTCAGGTCAACATAAGCTATATGTTCCCTGCAGCCCAGCTGAGCTCTCGGAGGGGCAGAGCTTGGCCAGCCGGTCCTTGACATTGCTGTTGTGGTGTCAACAGGATTAAACACTGCATGCCATATTCACTGGTTATTGCTGCTAGTCTTAACATAAATACAAAGAGGCATGTGTCATTATACATTACTCCACCTAGGCACAACATATCACAGATGGGGAATCTGGGCCTTGTTGCAAATATTGCAATTTTAGGGAAAATGAAGAAAAAATATCCCTGTTGTATGTACAATCTATTGGTTAATTTACTCTTAAATCCCACATCTTCATGCCAGTAATGCAGGCAGAAAGCATCTTGGCTCTTTATATCTGGATTTTTATTTTTAAACTTTATTCGTCCAGGAGAGGTCCACTAAGAGGCCACCTCTCTTTTTCAAGGACACTCTGATCACATTAAACAGTTACACATTAAAACCCAGTACAACCACAAACTGACCTGTGGCCGCTGAGCAGCTCCACTGGAGCAGTTGGAATTAAGGGACTTGCACAAGGGCGGCACAGTGGAGTTATTGAGGGTAGGGCAAACACTGCTCTAACTATTAGGCCACAACTGCCCAGATCACAATGACATCTCTAGAACACTGTGTAATGTCATTTAAAAATGGCATATGTTGGTGCATATTAGGTACTTAGCCAGTCTTGCAGCTTCCTTAACTAACTCCCAGTTGGTCAAAGGGCCTTCTATTCATAAGATTCCTGGCTGTGTTTTTGTGTTGCTGTACTTGACATTTTCTTTGTACCCCTTTTAGCAACTGCAGACAGAGCAGTCGTCCACTGTGATAATAGTCACCTTCCACATACCCACAGTGGGAGTGAAAAGAAATGACTGTGGACAAATGAATAGAAAGACTTGAAATGGGAGAGAGATGAAGGTGGAATAGTCTTGAGGTTGCTGCCACGGAGTCTGATATCGTAGTTACAGAATGGATTGTTTCCAAGGTGACAGAAAAGTAAAGCCAACTGTTATACATGTATTAGCTGGTGTATTAGCTGGAGCTGGTGGTGGACTGCCGCAGGCATGGGCAGCCCCTCACAGCACCAGTAAATATACAGAGAACAGACATCGAGATGGTGACATCCTACAAGTACCTGGGTATTCATCTGAACAATAAACTAGACTGGTCACACAATACTGACGCGCTCTACAAGAAGGGACAGCGCAGGCTGTTCCTGCTGAGGAGACTCAGGTCTTTTGGTGTACAAGGGGCGCTGCTGAAGTCATTCTATGACACGGTGGTGGCATCAGCCATCACTTTTGGAGTGGTCTGCTGGGGCAGTGGCATTACTGCAGCCGATAGGAAGAGACTGAACAAACTGATTAAGAAAGCTAGCTCTGTCCTGGGGCAACGCCTTGATCCGATGGAGGAGATAGGAGAGAGAAGGACGGTGGCTAAACTGTCATCTCTGCTGGCGTCCGAGTTCCACCCTATGCAGGACATACTGGATGCACTGAGGAGCTCATTTAGCAGCAGACTACATCATCCCAGGTGCACAACCGAGAGGTTTCGTAGGTCCTTCCTACCAACGGCTGTCAGACTGTACAACCTAAGCAGGGCTGCTCGCAGAGATAGCAAAAAGACGTAACAAACTAATAGTTTTGTTTTTTTTTTTTTTTTTTTTTTTTTGAATGCAAAAGATGCAATAGACTTACACAATGGTCCTCTCCGGCATACAACTAGGAACATACCGGTCGCTATGGAGGGTGAGAATATGTATGGGCACATAATCATACCATGTAGGATAACTAAATAGACGGTTATGCTGTTTCATCCCACCTAGCAACAATGCTCTGCACTGTGTGTGTTTATATATTTACATATTTATTCCATCTAGCTACAATGCTCTGCACTGGGTGTGTTTATATTTATATATCTATATATTTATTCCATCTAGCTACAATGCTCAGCACTGGGTGTGTTTATATTTATATATCTATATATTTATTCCATCTAGCTACAATGCTCCGCACTGTGTTTTTATATATCTACATATTATTCCATCTAGCTACATTGCTCCGCACTGTGTGTGTTTATATACTTGCATATTTATTCCACCTAGCTGCAATGCTCCGTACTGTGGGTGTTTATATATTTACATATTTATTCCATCTAGCTACAATGCTCTGCACTGTGTGTTCATATATTCATATATTTATTCCATCCAGCTACAATGCTCTGCACTGTGTGTCTGTGTGTGTGTGTGTGTGTGTATATATATATTTTATAGTAATATGTACATATGTATATTAGCTGCTCTTGCTTGCTTGTTTTTTTTCTTGCCTTCTGATTGTTGCTCTGAGTGTTGCTATCCCTGTGCTGTTGCAATCCTGGAATTTCCCCGTTGTGGGACTAATAAAGGCTTATCTTATCTTATCTTATTATCTCTTATTTTTCCTCCAGTTAGCCTTTAGAACAAGATTTTGAGAGGGAAACTGGTAAAGCTGTCTCTTGAAAAGGTTCAGTATTACTTTCTAGAGATGACAGTGACTGAGGAAGCCAAAAAGGTTGAAGCTCTTCGGCACATTGCCCAGAGGCACACTCCTTTTCAGTGTCCTCTCAGAATTATGAACCCTACCTTACAGTACTCATCAACGAGCAAAGATCACAGTTAAGGTGTGCTCAGACCAAACGTGAAAGAGCAGATTTTTTGCGTGGTACAATTACATGTTAACTCAATGTAAACACATTAATAGACATGAATTCACCATCTGAATGGCTTGTAGATGGGCAGAGTTGCGGAAATCCCCAAAACACTGTCAGGTTTAGTTTTACATTATCCAATGGGGCTCTCACCTGGAAAAATGGCCCCTGCTTCCATAACTTCACCTGGATGACGGCTGTTTACACTGCTAGCCTGCTAGCCCCCATTTGCATATTTGTGGCAGGAGTCCATGAGTGAAAAACTCTGACACTCCTCTTCAGCTGCAGAGTTCCCAGTCCATCTGTCTGCAGATGAGCGGCAGTCTCATTTTCAAATTAGTTTACTCTCCAGTTTTGATACTTTAACTCTGGTGATGGCAGAATCTCAAGTCTGATTACTAGCTAGCACTACCAAATCCCTCGGATGCGTGAATGCCCAAATTTGGATGTTTTCCACATGGTTACATTAACTTCACATGTATTCGCGTCACACTTTTGTGTTTGGTCTGAACGCATCTTTAGAATTCAAATCATTCTTGCATCTTTTCTGACAGTGATCCTCCAGAACCCTTCAAATACTGTCAAAGTAATGACATTGGAGATTAACTTATATGCACCATGTGTTCTTAAAGTGTGATGAGCAGCTACATTTAAAGGTGGAGAGGCCCCAGCACTCTAATCGACTCTGTTGCTGTGTATCAGTTCAGCAGTAACAGCCTCGTAGAGCACGGCCCAGGAGGCCAGACCACTCGAAGGTTGGGTAGGCTGCATCTAAAGGCTGATTCATGGCTGTTAAATGAGATGGTTTAGTCTTTAGATAACTTATATTTGCGTGGCCACGCACTACCCTGTCGTCTAGCAATGAAACAATTTATCACATCATATTAATGTGGTTATTTCAGTCAAATCAAAATCCCAGATTACAAGCAGACTTCTAAGGGCGCATTCACACGGCCACAGTTTGGTCCGGACTAAAGGACCAAAGTGTGTATTCCGTGGATAGTTCGGTTCGTTTCGTGCCGTCTCAACGCGCGTTGGAACTCTGGTGCAGCACCAAACAAGCGAACTCTGGTCCCCCTGAAAGGAGGGGTCTTGGTTCGCTTGCAAACACATTCTAGTGCACTTCGCTTACCGTGTGAATACAAATGGAGTATCCAGCAGACCAAAGGGCGGACGTGCCCTCGACGTTTGTGTAACCACAGCAACACATAGTGAGAAGAGAAAGTGGCGTTTACTGTAAGGTGCCTTCACATCAAAATGCAAACGGGCAAATTTTTTGCACAGCACAATTACATTGTAACTCAATGTAAATACATAAAAAAGACATTATTCACCATCTGGGTGAGATGCAGGCAGACGAGGTTGCCACTCACCTGAAAAAGTTGAAAACATTACATGTGTTTCACGTCCGTACAGGAATCCGTGGGTATATAATAAATCCAACATCCCAATTCAGCTGAAGAGCTCCTGGTCCTTCTGCCCCATTTTGGGTAGAAAATACAATAAAGACAACCATGTGAATCCAAGAAATACTTTTACCAGAGAAAGCTGAGGAGAAAAGTTAAAAAAAAAAAAAAAATTCTCTTGGACTTGGAGTAGTGAGGAGATGCAGGCTCTGATAGATATTTGGTCTGAGAACCAGATTTCTCAGCTGCTTGTGGCTACACACAAGAATACCGATGTTTTTAAAATGTTTAGCAACATGATGGCAGGATGGGGGTTTATACAGACAGCGGAGCTTTTCATTTTTATTAGTTTGTGGCTGACAAATGCCTCGGCTGAATGGTGTTATGCTGAGAATTGCTCGCTTGGGGAGAATTGCATCCCATCATCCAATAAACATAATTTAAAGATAATTAACGAGGTAATAACAATTTTTACTTCTAAAAATGTATAATGGGTACTTCTAAAAAGGCACAGATGGTTACAAACCTGGCTGTAGTGTTATATTTTATAGTTTTGGTGAATGGGATGCAATTCTCGGCATAACACGGTCCTGACCAGTTGATGTGCCGGATTTCTCTTCTTTGCTGAGGTTGTTTCTTCCTGGTCAGTGGTGGTTCCGGCTACGGCGCCACGAACGAGCAGCTGCTGCAACTGCGTGACGTTGTCCAAGCAGTTTGGTCCGCTTGAGTAAAGTGCTGTGTGAATACAAACCGAACCAAACGAAGGTGTGAAAATTCTCGCCATCCACCGCTGAGTCGAACCGAGACACCTGGACTATCCTGGTGTGAATGCAGCCTAAAAATGACCTTAATGGGTTTTATTTCACAGCACCGCATTAGCTTTTCTTTAATAAGTAAGCAAAAAAATAAATAGTGTCAACTCTCTGGTGTCTCTACAGGACTTTAAGTTATTTTAAATTAAGTTAATCAGTCACACACAACACACAATTATTAATACTGAAATCTACCTTCACTCTCATATTGGAAATATTTTTATATACCATTTTACAGTGTTTACTGCTCTTCATAAATGATTAAACAGTGTTTCTCTTGTTATTTTTATGTATGTTTCAGGGTAATTTACATTGAAAAAGGTTGTACATTTAGTTCAAGTAAATTTTAGCATGCATTAGTCCAATTTGATCATATTGAACATAATTTTCCAACCACAGAATTGTGGCTAGTGAAAAGGATGAGCGGCTAGTAACTTTGGAAAATCACTAGCCACTGTGGCTGGTGAGCAAAAAAGTTAATATCAAGCCCTGCACACAGGCCTACCATAAACTTAAATAATCAGATGTTGCTGTTTTCTCAGTCGTTAGTGTTTTAACCTTCAAACCAGTGCATCATTCAAGCACAAAACTTACTTTGAACTGTTTCCTAGTTTGCTTCGCTTCTTAAGTTCAGCCTGGCTGAGCCGATAAAAAAAAAAAAAGGAAAAGCCTGGCTGAGCCACTCGCTGAATGCTGGGATATGGTAGGGCTTCAAGGATACTCTCAATGGATCCTTCGTTTTGGGGGGTTTTGGAGGCTGCATTAGTTGGCGGCCTATGAAGGAGCCCACAGAATGGGACAGGCTTCGATGCAGTGCAGTGATGTATCTGGCCTACAAATGCACACTTGCAGAAGACACAGCGTGAAGTTAGACACAGCCTGTGTCTGTGACACTGCATGTCATCCATGCATATTCCTGGACAGGATGAACATTTAGAGCAATTTTTGAGTGCGTTTGGAGAATAAAACCTTTCTTTTCGATGCATTTCTTTCTTTTTAACTAAATTTAGAAATGTGTTACCTTTTCTGAGGAAAAGTTCCACCATTCAAAAACCTATCTAATAAGGTTATTGGAGATCCAGGAGTATACTGCCATGTCTTCAAATTCCAGATACATTAACAAACACTTCAGTTTGGGCATTTTTTAAGGATAGGTAACGTCACTTAAGTTTAGGCAAATTTGATATGACTGTAACATTCTTGTAATTTAGTTATTTTTTTCTCTACACTAATAAATACAGCTACATTTGTTGGGATGTATTGTCCCTGCTTGTTGATGGTTATTCATTGCATGTGTTGACCAATCAACACATACGTCTGTAAGCTTGTCTTTTTTTAGATATCTTGAGAAAAATATCCCTTTGCAATCATTTAATTTCAGCAACACTGCAAATATTTCATTTGCATTTTCAAGGAGAACACCAAAATCTTTGTTCTTGCGGTCAGCTCTACATCTGTATTTTTGGTCTTTTCCGCTGTATCCCCAGGAAATACGAGGCACTATCACTACAATAGCTGCTGAAGCTCTAGCCGTGCGTGCAAATATTTGGTGTTTGTAAACATCAACAAAAGGTAAAGAAAAAAAGCAATAGGCGTGACGTAAATGTCTTTTTATTCTCATTCGTTACTTCACAGAACAATTCAATATTGACTCTGCTTCTCTTTCGACAGCATCTATCAGGGCAAAAGAAGCAGCATGAAAGGCATAATAGCACATTCATTTTGGAACAACAAGCATCTCAAATGAGGAGTGAACGGTCAGGGCAACAAAGAACGGTGGCCTCTAGCCAATGGGCTGCAAAGACGCCCAATTATACCCCCCTCATTATAGCACTGCAATCAGTCCATGGATCGATACATACAGTAATCACAATCTGTGCTGAGAACCAAGACCAAATAGGATTAGTGGAAGGAACAATGTCCCTGTGAAAGACTAGACAGATCTGTAATTGCATCCAAAGATTGCCAGCTTAGCTAACTAGTCACAAACCATGCAGAGAAGGGAATAAAAGAACCAAATCTATAATGCAGTAAAGATGCTACTGTACACCTTACAAATTAAAATCAGTATTTTCCACAATCACCACATCCTTAAAGGCAACACAGATAACTTTTCCACCACATATAAGTTTTCAGAGCAAAAACATGTTTTTTTCTTCATGGGAAATTTGTGTAGACAAAGCAGAAAGAGGATGCCCAACTGACAACAATTCAGATCACTGGAAAGGAGGAAGCAGGAGCTACTGTAGTGATTATATTAGTAGAAAAAAAAAACTTTGCTCTGGAAATAGAATAGAAAAATTATGCACTGATCTTGACACTTTAATCCACATGACAGGTGTTTGTCATCATTGACGGTTGACCATAGGGCTGTGCAAGATGATGATATGTATCGGGATGAGATAAAAACGGTCTGTTGTTTCATGTAAAACTCTATTGTTTACATTGGGATTTTTGCAAAAATAATTCTTCAGCAAAGCTCCTCACACAGTACTTGTCAGCACCCCCCTCTCCCCCACAGGCGTGCCGGTTGCTAGGCTCCTCTCCGACGGTTAGCGCAGAAGCTGATACTCTCGAACTAATGTTTTGGTCAAATAGGCACTACTACTTCTGTCTGCCAGGGTTATGGAACTGTTTTCGTATTGCTGCATCAGAGAGGATAGTCCGCCGGTGTTGCTCACACACGTCTGAGGTCGAAGTTCGTAGTTGGTGAGGGTCTGTATGCCACACCAGAGGGAGCGTGCATCTCTAGTGTTGCTGAAATGGTTGGATATTTTCTTGCTGTACTGTTGGTTTGCCTCCTTGATGCCACAGGACAGGTTGGTCCTAGCTGTTGTTAGTCCTCCAGTGTTGGCAGCCCTGAAGGCTGTGACGCTGCAGGACTATTCTCTGGCTCAGGAAATATTGATCCATCCATCCATCCATCCATCCATCTTCTACCGCTTTTCCGGAGGTCTGGGTCACCAAGGCAACAGCTCAAGCAGAGAAGCCCAGACTTCCCTCTCCCTGACCACCTGCTCCAGCTCTTCAGAGAGGACACCAAGACGTTCCCAGGCCAACTGGGAGACATAGTCTTTCCAGCATGTCCTGGGTCTGCCCCGGGGTCTTCTCCCAGTCTGACGTGCCCAAAACACTTCAAGCGGGAGGCATCCAGGAGGCATCCTGATCAGATGCCCAAACCACCTCAGCTGGCTCCTTTTGATGTGGAGGATCAGCGGTTCTACTCTGGGCGTCTCCTGGGTGACTGAGCTCCTCACCCTATCTTTGAGGGTGAGTCCAGCAATCCTACGGAGAAAGCTCATTTAGGCCGCTTGTATCTTTGATCTTATTCTTTTGGTCATTACCCAAAGCTTGTGACCATAGGCAGTTTACGGGCCATTACCCATAGCTATGGGTAATGGCCCGTAAACTGACACCTTTGCTTTAGAGCTCAGCTCCCTCTTAGATTGTAGATCTAAGATCATAGATTGGTGCCATTCCGTGGCTGCCTCATTCAGGTGGATGCCCTGAATTTCCCTCTGGGATTAATAAAATGTACAAACACAAGAAAATATACTTTCATTGGTTGCAGGTTCACTTGCTTGTTTTTGGGGTTTTTTTTTTCTTTCAACTGCACTGAGGGACGTGGGCTATAGTTCTAATGTGCCTGTGCAGGTTATTTGTAGAGCCTGCATGCTATATTTTCACTTTGCGCACTCTACACTCTGCTTTTGTATTATCAGTGTAATGAAAATGCATTCAAATTTGACTTCATTTCGATCTGTCATTCATTTCCTCACCTTTCCAACATTTTGTATCTGTGGCTGTTCTCTCTCCTGTCCTCTGTGTGTGTGTGTGTGTGTGTGTGTGTGTGCTGTTGTTGCAAGTAACCCCACCTCAACCCCTCCTGCTCAGTGCAGCCAATCAAGAGCGACTTGAGCAGAAAAAATAGAGCAAAAAACCCTGAAAAAGAACAGGAGCGGGCTCTAAGAGCCGTTTTGGTCATGAACGACACATCACTTCATGGTGTTGGCGCATGGTTTGATGATGTCACTTCCTCTTTGTCATGCCAATCAATGCTTTGATGTTCCTGTGCTAAGCTAAATAGGTTTCGGTAACAGGGTTGAAATTATGGGACACCACTTCTGGAGCTTAATTAATATTATTTAAAATATGCTTATTTTAAGTAAATGGTTTTAACAGTTACAGGAAGCATGTATTAAGAGCACGGAAACAAAAAAGTGAATTTATAACCTAAGCCCGAATAAAATGGGCAGGGTTGCGTCAGGAAGGGCATCTGGCGTAAAAAGTCAAGCTTCAACTGTAAGGATATGGCAGATACGTCCATGTCTGCCGTAACAACAACTCGTCTAACCCACTAGCAGTGGAAAAAATTGATGTTTTAAGAATGATAAAAAGTATACTATATATATAGTATATTTTTCATCAGTTTTCATATATATACAGTATATGCAATTTGGTTAGCAAGGACCTGGGACAAGAGAAAAATAGTATTTTAGGGAGTGCTTTATAAATATTTTAGATCTTCAATAATATTTTGGGACTATCTTTAGTTACTTTGTTTACACTTTGTCTCAGTATAATTTACAAAATAAATTATGATTTAGTATTTTGGCATGAATTATTTTCATTTTAATGGGTGGGGCAGAAAATGTCCTGCAGTTCTAGAATGGCCCATATGTAGCTGTAGTTAAGGGCAGCTGACAGTTCAGATTTATGTGAGAGTGAGGCGATGAAAATGGAATCCATAAAGATTGAAACTTAAAGCAGGTAGGGGCCTCAGAAACCTCGGTAATCGATCATCTTGCCTCAGCAGCTTCTGTCTGTTCCCAGACACTGGAACATGACCCACTTTCCAAAACTGCAGTGTCTTTGCTTCCTTGGTCATCATCTTTTTGCGTTTGGTCTGTTTCATCCCTCTAAAATTGTAACATTCTCTTTGCAGCATCCTTCACAGTCAGCTCCACCACTAAGAGGGATATCTTGTGCACATGTGCTCCTATTCATCTGTTTGTTTGCTTACGGGGTAATGTTGATGTCCCCCCCGCTTTGTCCTTCTTAGTATAACAGAGTTCTTTAAAACTGGCCACATTCTTAATAGCCAAGCAGACATTTTTCTCAGCTCTTCACAAGACTTTGCATGTGCTTTTGCAGCAAGCACAGGAGTCTAGGTGCTGCCTGTGGACCCAGCAGGCTTATTTGATTCATGAAGCAGCATCAAAGCTTTCATGTGGCCCTTACATTTCCCACTGCTGTCTCTCATCTCGCTGGTGGATCGTTTCTCCAAAACTTTTGGATGCTCTCTCGGCAGGGTGGATGGCGCTCATCGAGAGCTAATAGAGGGTGACTTTATATGCGTGCGCGTGTGTGTGCGTGCATGTGTGTGTGCGTGTGAAGAGTGAGGTAATGTGATGTGACGAGCAGATTTGCCAGCATGTGGTCATCTAGATTTTGGATGTTTTCACAGGCACATATGAAAATGCAACCAAGTCTTCTCTCAAAAGCACTTACCAAAACGGACAGTGCTGCACTCTAACCCAGAGGCTGTGCTCCCCCCGCAACTCACAGGAAAGCAGTAGAAATCAGAATGATGCCCATGTGATTTGCATTGTGATAACTGATAATTCACTTACTGATCAGCCTTACCGACTATGATCTGTTTGCCTGAGGCACCCCACTTTGCTGTTCTCCGGTATAAGGAAGCCATGTGCTGCCCTGACAGTGACATTTAAAATCTGATTTAAGATTTGGACATTGATGGAATGATACTGCTTCCAGTTTTTTAAACTATATTTTAGTTTTAACTATAATTTGAATCAAAGTATACAATCTTGTTGACTAATTATTAGTTTATAGGGTTTATACTCTTATACTTGATTCAGACTAATGAAATCCATCCATCCATCCATCTTCTACCGCTTTTCCGGAGGTCCAGGCCGCGGAGGCAGCAGTTCAAGCGGAGAAGTCCAGACTTCCCTCTCCCCCGCCACCTGCTCCAGCTCTTCAGAGAGGACACCAAAGTGTTCCCAGACCAGCTGGGAGACAGTCTCTCCAGCGAGTCCTGGGTCTGCCCCGGGGTCTTCTCCCAGTGGGACATGCCCAAAACACCTCAAGTGGGAGGCGTCCACGAGCCATCCTGATCAGATGCCCATACCACCTCAACTGACTCCTTTCAATGTGGAGGAGCAGCGGTTCTACTCTGGGCCTCTCCCGGATGACTGAGCTCCTCACCCTATCTCTGAGGGTGAGTCCAGCAATCCTACGGAGAAAGCTCATTTCAGCCGCTTGTATCCACGATCTCGTTCTTTTGGTCATTACCCAAAACTCATGACCATAGGTGAGGGTAGGAACGTAGATTGACTGGTAAATCGACAGCTGTGCCTTAGAACTCAGCTCCCTCTTCACCACAACAGACCGGTACAACATCCGCACCACTGCAGATGCTGCTCTGATCCATCTGTCAATCTCTTGCTCCATTCTCCTCTCACTCGTGAATAAGACCGCAAGATACTTAAACTCCTCCACTTGGGGCAGGAGCCTGTCCCCAACCCAGAGAGGACAATCCACCTTTTTCCGGCTGAGGACCATGGACTCGGACTTGAAGGTGCTGATTCTCGTCCCAGCCGCTTCACACTCAGCGGCAAACCGTCCCAGCAAGAGCTGTAGGTCATTGCTGGATGAAGCCAACAGGACAACATCATCTGCAAACAACAGAGATGAGATCCTGTGGTCACTAAGCATGACACCCTCCCTTCCCTGGCTGCGCCTAGAAATCCTGTCCATAAAAATTATGAACAGGATCGGTGACAAAGGGCAAAGGCCCCTCATGGATCATCACCTTATCATGGTGGGGGGTTTGCGTGCCCCAGTGATCCCAGGAGCTATGCTGTCTGGGGCAATTTGCCTCTGATAGGGTCACCCAAGACAAATTGGTCCTGGGTGAAGGTCCAGACTAAGAACAATCAAACAGACTCTCATGATAAATTCTAGATCAAGGATTCAGTATAACCCACCCGGTATGGGGTTACCGGGGCCTCACCCTGGAGCCAGGCCTGGGGGAGGGGCTCAATGGCTAGCGTCTGGTGGCCGGGTTTCCACTCAATGGACCAGGCCAGGCTCAGCCTGAAGGAGTTACATGGGTCCGCCATCCAGTGGGCTCACCACCTGCAGGAGGGATCTTGGGGGTCTGGTGCTGTGTGGATTAGGTGGCGGTCAAAGGCGGAGACCTTGGCGGACTGATCAATAATGAAATATAGAGCTATTTAGTGAAAACTAAGGTTAGAATAACAGCAAACTAATTACAAAAAAACTCTTACATCTGGTCTGGACCACTCGTAAATTTTGTTCATAAATGTACTAAATTTCTATAAACTAACAGATTGGCGAAACCCAAAATTTGATGTAAATTGATGGTACGTCACATTTATGAACAATTCTGTTAGTACTAACGGTTCTTGCATGAGGCCCATTGTCTTGTCTTATACCATTCTCTTTTTTACTAATTACCCTAAAACTATCTAATCACTCCCAAAAAAGCAATATGTTAGAGTTCATTATGCATTGACCAGTGCACCACACAAGTTTGGACGGAGCTATTCAAGCAGCTCATCTCATTAAACTTGTTCTTGATCGTCTGTGGGAAATACAGTTTAATAAAACATGCTACTCTGTGTTAAATATTGCAATATCTACCAAACATTAGCTTAAATGACACCTTTGAAACTGCACTGACAAGAGTAGCTTTTAGTAGTAGTATATTTTGTAAAATATACTATGGGTGCATCAAGCCTTCTAGCATATTTTGCAAAGATGTGAAACTATTTCATCGTGTACCACTGCATGTGTGTGTGGGTAGGAGTCGGTGATGGTCCGAGTCGATGGTATTGATTCCTCTGTCTGGAATTCCATCTTTGTCCTCCATCCTTCCTCCCTGTCTCTCATTCACAGTGCTACTCCACAGAAAATAGAAGCCCTCAAAAACATTGAAGACTGTCCTTCACACTCTGTAGAACAAACTGCTTGACACATTGGACCTCATGCAAGAACTGTTAGTACTAACAAATTTGTTCTTAAATGTGACATACAATCAATTTACATGGACTTTTGGGATTCACCAATCTTTTAGTATTGAGAAATTTAGTACATTTACTAACAAAATTTACGAGTGGTCCAGACCAATTGAAAGAGTTATGTGTAAATAGTTTGCTGTTATTCTAACCTTAGTTTTCACTAAATCACTCTATATTTTATTTGTTTTAATCAAGAATAAGAATTTAAACCATATAAACTATTAATTAGTTAACAAGATTCTATGCTTTGATTCAAGTTATAATTAAAATTAAAATATAGTTAAAAATAACTTAAAGTATCCTTCCATCAACATCTAAATCATATGTGATGCAAAATTGCCCAGATTGGTGAATTGTGTCATCGGGGCCTTTTCCTCTTTTTTGGGGGCCCCAATGCAAGATTGCATTTTGGGGGCCCCTAGTGTATCAGTTTGGTACACAAAAAGAAAGCAGGCTTCCCATTTCCCAGCAGCCCTTGCAACTGATGGGACATGGTAGAGTGTATTGATACTCTGTTAGTATTATGCATATGGCCAAAGGCTAGGATGCTATGAGCTTTAGATCACTTTTATGCATCATTGTAGTTTGTTTGCACCATGAGTTTAGGTGGTATGTCAGCAGTACAAGATCTCCCCCACCCACCCACCCAGAAAGCATGACCATATATCATAGTTTTAGGTCATCAGATACGCAAATCTTCGTTTCAAATGCACACCCACTCACTTACACATGGGTGGAATTCACTGTTTTTACACATGCTGTTTACACACGTTGGGAGGACATTTGAGCGTTTGTTGAATCACAAGTGGCTTGTTAGTACTAATGCTGCTTACTAACAAAATATGTGTGAATTATACAGTACATACTAATACTAATGCATTCTTGCACAAGGCCTAATTTTGATAGAGGTGGCAAGGGAGGTGTAAGACGGTGTTGAATCAAAGGGATAATAAATTGCCACTTAAGCTGGATTTGTGGAAAACATAAGCATTTCAAAAATGGGTGATGTAACTCCATGGCAGTTTCTGGGGTTGTAACCTTAAGCTACGGTCACAAATATCCTTACGAACAGCTGCAAACACCGTACGAATGATCTTTGGACCAATTTGTACGGCCTACTTAAGGCAGTCGTAGGAGAATCCAGCATTCATAGACCGTTCGTAAGTTTGTGGCCAGGTCGATGGTCTTGTCTAAGATTTCTACAAATGCCCCACGAGAACCCCTCATCATAGGGTGACTGTACAAATGCCATAGGAACAACATAAGAACTACACAAGATGTTGGCTGTAACTATGCCTCAAGAACACCTTAAGTCAGGGGTGTCAAACTCATTCCATGGAGGGCCAAGACCCTGCAGGTTTTACTTCCACCCAGTCTCTTCAGCAGGTGTTTTCACTGATCAGCAATCAGTAGGAAGAAATTCAGAGAACTCACCTGTTGAAGACACTGGGTGGAGGTAAAACCTGCAGGGTCTTGGCCCTCCATGGAATGAGTTTGACACCTGTGCCTTAAGTTGTTCTTGAGGGCCCCTTACAGTGACTGTAGGAAACACTGTATGAATCCCTATTCATACAGAGATTTGTACAGTGTGCGTAAGGTGGTAGTGTGGCGCTCATAAGGTGAAAGTACGTTATTCATGCTGACAAAATGTGCTGAAAACCATAAGATTTTTCTACCAATGACTTGAGAGTGTTGTGAATTGCACAAAAAATTTTTGTAAGATAGCAGTTAGTATGCCGTAGGAAGATCCCAAGGCACCCTTGCAAAGAATGTAAGAACTCTAGGTTCATTGTACGACAGAAAAGCACCTCATTGTCATGAATTGCCCAAATGGCAGAGAGGAGAGACCCAGATGCTGAACTGTAGTTTGTGATATTTATTGAAAACCAACACAAGTCCAAACAGTGTGCAAACAGAAAAATCCAAACAGTGCACAAAACAAAAACTTACGAATGACGGGGAGAAAAGAGGATACACATGGGAGGCAAGTCTGAACTGGAGCAGAGTTCAGATGCAAAATAATTCTTAAGACTCCAGCAAAGAAAGAGAGAAACAACAGACCTTAAATGGCACAAGAACCCAATGAACACAAATGGTTGCAGGTGTGGATCACATGAGTGGGCAAGAGGTAGCAATGATTGTAACAGGGATCAGCTGGGAGTAATGAGAGGGAGAAGACGGGACTGACAGCTGACAGGAGCACCACCCACAACAGAGCGGGAAAAAAAACGGAAGTGCCACTGACAGCTGCAGCCCCGAAGAGTGAGAGAGAGAGGGAAAAACACAACAGGATACACATATAATGTGATGGAAAATGAAGACAAGTAAATCCAAATATGTAAATAACAAAGCTACAATGAATGTAAACAGGAAAATAAATCATACTAAGAAACAATACAGAATATGAGAAAATCAACCAAAGATAAAATAACAAGAATTAGAATTCAAAAATACAACACCATACAAATATAAAAAAAAAGGCAAAGAGACAGAGCACAGTGGGATCCCTCCATGCTCAGATCATGACAGACCCCCCCCCCCCCCAAGGGGTGGACACCAGACACCCCGGGCAACATCAGAAGAAAAGGACCCACCCATTCAAAGAACCCACCCCACCAAAAACAAGAAAACAACCCCACCCCAAGTGGGAGGAGGGGGACCCAGGAACGGAGGGACCAAAACAAACCAGAGGAAATAAGAAAAACTCTTACAACACACACCCCAGCAAAACCCAGACTAGGGGGAAACAAAAAACAAAGATCCCGCTCAGGACCCACACCCACACAGAACTAGGCGCCTACACCCCCTGGACCAAAGAACTAGACAGTTCAGGTTGCCGGCTTAAGTCCCAGACCTGACAGATGTCATGGTGGTAAGAGTCGGGCGGTCTGTAAATATAGAAAAAAGGCAAAGAGACAGAGCACGGTGGGATCCCTCCGTGCTCAGATCATGACACTCATTTTTCAAGAATGCCTCAAGTTGCTCTTGTGAATTGAGCGGCAGCCGTAAGAAGCTATACCCCCTTCCATGAATGTCTGCAAACTCCAGAATTCATAGAAACTGGGAGATTCTTACGAACCCATCGTTTGTAAGAATCTTTGTGACTGTAGCTTTATTCCTTTATTTCCTCATATGGAATCTGTTCCTGCTTGAGTGCAGCATCCCATTACCTGGGGAAGGGAAAATTGCGTTTCATTTGTTAAGCCACTGGGCTTTAAATCAAACACACAAAAGCAGTCAGGAGTGTTGTTGGAGTTGCATAAATACACCAAAGCAGATGATGAACACCAAATTGTCTTAGTAGACCTGTTTACTCATCGCTGTTGGTTTGATTGCCCTGTTGAGACCAAGGGACTGCCATTTTAACCTGTTAAAACACTACTGAAGGTCTGAACAAACCTGTTATCAAGCCAAATATCAGACAAACCAAACATTTGATAATAAAGATGCTATTGCTGGTGGCTAAATTTCAAATGAGTCATTTCTGTAATGTGGTGAGGGCCTTCTGCGAAGTTAATTGAGACCTTGACAGCACTTAAGTTTCATCTGCATGCTTTTGTGTATTCTCTTTCCTCTGGCTAGAGTGTCTTCTCTCGGGCTTTATAGCAAAAAAAAGATTTGATCTGAGTGAAAAGCCTGCACTCCAAGTGTGTATGTGCACACAAGTGCTGCCATGGGAACAGCAGCATGAGATAGAGATGTGGCTGTAAGATGAAAAACAGATGTATAGAAACAAGCTCATATTCACAGGAGCTGAAGTGATCTCAGATATGTAAAGAAACTTTCTTTATATTAGTTTGTATGTCATGGCTTAAATGATCTTTTCACTCCTGGGAACTGGAAGTAGGGCTTTTAAGTGGAGGAGGCTGTCACAGAAGTGATACATTAAATGACTTACCCTGCCTCAACATGAGAATTGTCAGCACTGGAGGTGTACTTTATTGTTTTATTGCAGTATATGTCCTCACTTGCCAATTAGTCTTTTTTTTTCTTATCTGACTCAGTAATCACACACAAAATCATATGACTGTTATCATTAAATGAATGTGAGACATTGTTGGCATCATGACCATACTGCCCCCCCCCCCCACCACCACCACCACCACCACCGTTACTTTATCCTTTTCTGTCACTCTTTGGCCCTCTCCAGCGTTATCTCCTCATTTCAGCCTTCTGTTCATTAAACAGACAAGAACATAACAAAGTTCTTTTTTTTAACCTCATATCTTTGCATATGGCTCAGCCTCAGTAAGCTCACGGAAGCAATCACAAGCTGTTTGTTGCTTACCGTTAACAGCCCATGCTGTGGGAGGGGGTCCAACTTGGTACATAATTGAAAATGGTTGCTGTAGTCCATTTGCTACACTTTAGTTCCTCCTACATCAGCAACACATGCACTGCCAGGATGCTGCTCTTGGGGGATTTGATTTTGTGTGTCAGTTTTTTCCTTCATCTCCTTCTCGCTCCCCTTGATTCCTCTTTTTATGATGTTTCACACTTGAGTGGAGATTGTTCTAAATTTCGATTTCAGCCAAAATGCTCTTTTAAGTAGCTGTCTCTGTCTGGATGCTATTTGTCCCTCACTCTCGCCTTCTTTTTCCCCTCCCCTGAAATATTTTCTTTTATGTGAGTGCATCCACCCATATTATGTGGCTGTATTTGTCTCAAAGTGAATGCTATTGTCTTCTTTAATGTTCCAGAAGTATAGTAGTTAGCATCTCACTGTACTGTTTCTAGCTATCAAAAGCTTTTACTCGTGTCTTCCATGCATCACTTCCTCCAAATGAAATGCTGTAATCAACTCTTTCTTACCAACCGCACACTTGGGGAGCGGGGTGGTGTCATGGCCATATCTAAAAGTGCTTGGGTATCAAATGGATATGTCATTATCCACCACTACTTTTGCTTCTGTGATGAACTTGGTTGATCATGATATTGTGGCTTTCAGTCTCTTTTCCAATAGACCTTCCAACTTTGACCATTTCAGCCACTCTCCATATAGGGACATGTACCAACGTCTTGAAAAGATTTGTCTGTAATAGAACTTCCGGTTAAACTCAGTTTGATGATCTACTGTACTTATAGAGTCCCTTGATGGTTTGGGTTTGCCCTCTCCTCCTCCTATCTGGGACCTAAACCATAAGACTTAAGGCTGATTTTTCAGCCCGATTTCTCCGGAGAAACTGAAGTGTTGGTCCAAATGAACACAGGAAGCAGAGTGCCACTTCAGATCACACTTCATATCAACAAACCAATCTGGATATCTGAAGAGCTCTGTAGGAGTTGAGACATCTTGCCATTGTTTGCTATGCTCGTCGAGACTTCCAGTAGACATTCATTTTTTCCCAAGATGTATGTTTTTTTTTTTCCCTCCTGGTAGTTTGTTGGTTAAGCATTTACAACAAAGTCTGTTAAGTACTATGAAATCACTGTGTACTTCCCTTCCAGCATAAGTACTGGTTTAACCCTCCTGTTGTCCTCATATTCTGTATTCACCCCGTGTCCTCCGGGTCAAAATGACCCATCTTCACTAAACCCCCAATATAAGCAGCTTAATTGAATTTTAAAGCAAGAAATTTCTTTGTGTCTGTGTGTGCGTGTCTGCCACGTTTATAGGACATCATAGGATGGCCTATAATCTCTGCCTGATCATCATAGGATGTCCTATGAACTCAGGCATCATAGGACTCGCGATGCCGTCATAAAGATATGATGTCTATATGACTTCACATAGACATACTGTATGTGTCTTTATGATGTCATATAGACCATCACTTGCGATGCCTAGACTAATGTGTCTTTATGATGTTATTGTTGCTCAAGATGAAGAAACTAAGCAAGAAACTGCAAGTTTGTCTGTCACACGTCTTGCTGATCTTGACTCACGGTTATCAAATCGTAGCAGTCTTGAGTAGGTGTGAAAGACTTTGAGTGGCATTGTGGCTTGGAAAATTGGCCTTCCACTCTCTGCATCCCATAGACTAGCTGCAGCCTCACCTCGGGACCTGTATACACCTGCTAAGATTAGCAGCCTTACTAAGTAGGCCTGCAGGTCAGTCTCATCCATCTTTTTCCAGCTGTCTCCATATTTGCGAAAACCCTCCAGATTTGTCATCTCCAGGATTATTTTTTGTATTGCTGGTGTGATGAACAGGTAGAATGTAGACAGTGTCATGGGCATGAGAAACAGCATACCTTGTGGGTCCTGGGGTCATCTTTATGACATTTTGTTCTGCCTCCCTGCCGTGTTGGTCATATGCTGCCGAGGACCATGTTATTTTACCGTTTTTGGAAAAGAAAGTCTCTCTTTCAGCTTCAGGGTTTTCTTCTTCTTCTTCTGAAGATGATTCATCATGCTCTGGGTTGTATTCCTCCCCATCTTCTTTTTCTGATACATCCTCCACTTCCTCTTCTGAATCAGAGTTGTCTTGCTGGACATCTGAAAAAATCAGCTCTATAGCCTGTTCGACGGTATAACGCGCACTCATGGCTTCAGCACAGAGAGAATTTGGGGTACTGTCATCTGCAGCACCTTTATAACCTCTGGAAATCCACCTGTCTTGTCTTGTTTACGTCTGCTGCTGATTGATCTGAGACCGATCAAAGGCACTGCAGTCCACGAGAAGGCCATCTGCTTTGTCTTGTTTACGTCTGCTATTGTGTTGTTTATGTCTGCTACTGATTGATCTGAGACAGAACTAAAACATTCTCACATTCTGTGGTGTGTAAATAACTCAGTGACCGTGATTTCAACTCAATTTGACTGTCGGGTCATTTTGACCCGAAGACGACCTTTGTAACTTTTTTTTGTACAGCTTACATGGAAATGTGAATAAAGGCAACAATTCACTTATCCTAATGTTGGGGGTCAATCTAGGAAAAGTCATAAAATTTTAAGTTGAAAAAATATTGTTTAGGGGGATTTTTTTTTTTTTTTTTGGTTTTTAACACAGTAGCGGGTCAGTGTAAGTGCAGGATAAAAAAAAAACAAAAACTGTTTTTACCATAGAAGGACATTGTGTTACCATTTAAGTACCATGAATATCAAAGTACCCTGTACTTACCATGTAGATACCCTTTAGTTACATGGCAAGTTTAGTTGGGTAATCTTGTGATAGCAGCAGAAAATTATCCAGTACTTACTGTGTTCTGATGTTGTTACCCAGAAATTACCTGGTAATTATTGGGTTCCGGGGTGTATTCTTCAGTTATAGTGCTCATTTTTAATTTCCTTAAAATTCCTTGGTTTTGGACTGTATTAGGGCTGTGTGATATGATAGGATACAGTTGTGCTCATAAGTTTACATACCCTGGTGGAATTTATGATTTTTTTTGGCCATTTTTCAGAGAATATGAATGATAATACAAAAACTTTTCTTTCACTAATAGTTAGTGGTTGGGTGAAGCCATTTATTATCAAACAATTGTGTTTGCTCTTTTTAAATCATAATGACAACAGAAACTACCCAAATGACCCTGATCAAAAGTTTACATACCCTAGTTCTTAATACCATGTATTGCCACCTTTAACATCAATGACAGCTTGAAGTCTTTTGTGGTAGTTGTGGATGAGGCACTTTATTTTCTCAGATGGTAAAGCTGTCCATTCTTCTTGGCAAAACACCTCTAATTCCTGTAAATTCTTGGGCTGTCTTTCATGAACTGCACGTTTGAGATCTCCCCAAAGTGGCTCAATGATATTGAGGTCAGGAGACTGAGATGGCCACTCCAGTACCTTCACTTTTTTCTGCTGTAGCCATTGACAGGTTGACTTGGCCTTGTGTTTTGGATCATTATCATGTTGGAATGTCCAAATGCGTCCCATGCACAGCTTCCGGGCTGATGAGTGCAAATTTTCTTCTTCCAGTACTTTCTGATGACATGCTGCATTCATCTTTCCGTCTATTTTGACCAAGTCCCCTGTTCCTTTGTAACTCACACATCCCCAAAACATCAGCGATCGACCTCCGTGTTTCACAGTAGGGATGGTGGACTTTCTGTTGACTCCTCTCCAAATGTAATGTTTATGGTTGTGGCCAAAAAGCTCAATTTTTGGTCTCATCACTCCAAATAAGTTTGTTTCAGAAGTTTTGAGGCTTATCTATTTGCTGTTTGGCGTATTGTAAGCGGGCTGCTTTGTGGCATTGGTATAGTAATGGCTTTCTTCTGGCGACTCGACCATGCAGCCCATTTTTCTTGAAGTGCCTCCTTATTGTGCATCTTGAAACAGCCACACCACGTTTTTTCAGAGTTCTGTATGTCAGCTGAAGTTATTTGAGGGGTTTTTTTTGCATCCTGAACAATTTTCCTTGCAA
Organism: Pholidichthys leucotaenia; assembly: GCA_020510985.1. Taxonomy (NCBI): domain Eukaryota; kingdom Metazoa; phylum Chordata; class Actinopteri; order Cichliformes; family Pholidichthyidae; genus Pholidichthys; species Pholidichthys leucotaenia. Next base: position 226,774,756 of record CM035836.1, read on the forward strand.
TGGTGGCTGAAATTTTTGTTGGTCTACCTGACCATGGCTTGGTTTCAACAGAATCCTTCATTTTCCACTTCTCAATTAGAGTTTGAACACTGCTGATTGGCATCCTCAATTCCTTGGATACCTTTTTATATCCTTTTCCTTTTTTAAAAGTTCGACTATTTTCTCCCGCAGGTCCTTTGATAATTCTTTTTCTTTCCCCATGGCTCGGAATCCAGCAACATCAGTGCAGCACTGGATGAAACATTCAGGGGCCTGTCAGGAGCCCAGAAACTCTCTGACTTTTTATACACACACACTAATTACAAGTCAACAGACCACAGGTGAGGATGGCTACCTTTAGTAGCCATTTAAACCCGTCTGTGTCAACTTGACGTGTGTTATCAGGCCAAAACTTCCAGGGTATTTAAACTTTTGATCAGGGTCAGTTTCTGGTGTCATTATGATTTAAAAAGAGCAACCACAATTGTTTGATAAATAGCTTCACCCAACCACTAGCTATGAGTGCAAGAAAAGTTTTTCTATTATCGTTCATATTATCTGAAAAATGGCCAAAAAAATCAAAAATTCCACCAGAGTATGTAAACTTATGGCACAACTGTATGTCAGATGATGAGATAAAAACATCTGCCGTTTCATATACAGTAACTCTATCATTTATATTGAGGTATCACAAAACACACCATATTTTTTCCAATATCTTTGTCATTTTGGTGACTGTTTGTGGTCTGCACATGTATGGTCCAAACAGAACTTGTCCCAACATGTTCCAACATGGTGCAAGCATGTAAAAGACTGCGGAGAGCATTTACAAATTAGACTCAGTAAAGAATCACCAGCTGTTAAAACTAAAATGCCAGAGTCAAATATGGGGCAGTAGTGGCTCAGAGCGTAAAGCAGGTAGTCCAATAACCGGAGGGTTGGCAGTTCGAATCCATCTCCCCCACCCTGCCTTTGTGTCTTTGTGCAAGACACTTTACCCACCTTACCTCCACTGATCATGGCGTGCACCAGTGAATAAATGTGAATAAATGTTCGGTGTTGGTCGGAGAGACCGTTGGCGTGGATTAGCAGCCGTGTTTCCGTCAGTCTGCCCCAGGGCAGTTCTGGTGCAGGAGTAGCTTACTCGTGCCGGTCTGTGGAATAAATGAATAATGGACTCATTGTAAAGCACTTTGGGTGTCGTGAAAAGTGCTATTTAAATGCAATCCATTATTATTGTAAAACAGGCTTTTGCCCATGAAACTAGATCTAATAAAGACTTGTTAAGATGGAAAGGTATAACAGCGGCTGTTTCAGCTGTCTTTATCTAGCCACCGGTGAGTTTCTAAATATATATATATAAATGGATTTTACTAATAATAAATCATAGTGGGCCTTGTAGGATTTAATGTACTAGTTAAACAAGCGTGGGAAACATTTGAATGGATGCTGGTGTGTAGTCAAAGTGAACGTTGTTAAATTCAATGTTTTCCAACCCGACAATAGGCTGGGACAGGAGAAAAAATTTGAGGAATATTAACTGGCTGTTATTACATCTTTAAATAAAAGAAGAAAATGAGTGACAGCTTTATTTATATTTAAAATGATAATAAAGAGATGGTCCTCTCTATGTGGTTATATCTAAACTATAGAATTTACACAAAATGTAGTATATTGGGATATATATTGTTGTCGGGATATAAGAGTACTTACATTGCAATATTAAATTTTCAAAGATTCAAGATTCAAAGATTTTATTTGTCAGTGCTACTATACGTACAGGCAGTGTTGGGCAAGTTACTAAAAAAATAGTAACTAGTTACAGTTACTAGTTACTTCTTTTCAAAAGTAAAAAGTAACTGAGTTACTTTTGAGTTACTGCACGATTAAAGTAACTACTTCTTACTTCTAAAAGTAACTTTCACGTTACTTTTAAATGCATACTTAAATCATCTTGCACACACAGCAAGATCAAGGGCCCCTTGTTCTTATCAGAAAAAAGAAAAAAAAAACTGATGAGAAAAAAAGTCTAATTTTACAGAGAAAAAATGTCTCAGATTTACACAAACTATTGTAATCAGTAGAAAGTCAGAAATTTACTAGAAATAAAGCTGTGAATTCAAAGAGAAAAGTTTGGACCCCTTGGTGGGCCGTTTTTGGCCCACAAGCCATATGTTTGACACCCCTGGACCAGCCCATTAAAAACACATATTTAGAGGACTTACTTCAATGAAATAGTTGCAGATCACAACAGAATGTCAATGAATGAGATAAAATAAAACAGAAAGCACAAATGAAAGTTCACCGCTTACAAGAAGCTGTTCTTTACTGCAACAAACCGAGTCACTTTTCTCTGTGGTAAGAAAACTTACAATTACTGACAGAACTTACACATTTACACAACTGCGGACATTAAATGCAAGCCTCTTGCTCAAAAAATACTCATGTTTAACCACAGAGGTAAGGAGCTGTTTGAGGGCCACTTACTACCACAACAGGTCAGGGCTTCATATGAGAAGTCGCCACGGTATTTCTTCCCACCGCGGGACAGGAAACCAACCCGCGGAGGAGACTGACGGCTGCGCCAACTATGGCAGGGTCAGTTTATTTGCACTAAAATATCTATCCATATTAATAAAGCAAGTAACGCGAGTAACGCATCTGATCAAATTTCAGTAACTGTAACACATTACTGAATTTTTAAACAGTAATTTTGTTACAGAGCACCTTACTGCAAAAGTAGTGGTGTTACAGTTACTCACAACACTGCGTACAGGACTTACAGGAGAATTGAAATGGCATTTCTCTCTCTCTTCAATGGTGTGTGCAATATTTAAAAAAAGGAATAAGGCTGGAAAAACAACAACAGCAGTCTATGTACAGTAATGCTACCCGTAGTGCAAATGGTGACAAAAGATAGACGCAGACCTCCCATAATGCAAATAAAGATAAACGATGAAACCCAGCAATCCTATATACAGAAAAGTAGAGCAGCAATACTCATAGTTGCAAGTTTGATGCGGTAGGGCAGGTGCAGACAGTGACAGACTGGACTGCACATGATCGGTATTGCAATAATAGACAGCAGCAGATATGGCATTTGTGCAAATTGTTGCAGTCAAGTGCAGAGACATACAGCAGCAAATGTATTACTGTTGGTGTGCCAGTCTTTCTATGCCAACACCTGAGGTAGTTATTGTGCGGGTGAGTGTGTTACGGTCCGGGGGGGAAGGGAGTGGACAGAGTTCAGGGTCCTCATGACCGAATGAACAAAGCTGTTTAGCAGTCTTGTGGATCAGGTCCAGAGGTTCTGGTACCTTTTCCCCAAGGGCAGGGGGCTGAAGAGGGAGTGTGAGGGGTGGGAGGTGTCGCCTGCAATGTTGATGGCTCTGCGGGTGAGGCGGGTGTGGTAGATGTCCGGGAGGGGGGGTAAAGGAGCACCGATGATCTTGCTGGCTGCTTTCACTGTATGTTGTAGTGTCTTCCGGCAGGAGGCGATGCAGCTTCCATACCACACTGTGATGCAGCTGGTGGGGATGCTCTCACTGGTGCCCCAGTAGAATGAGCACATTATTGGGGGGTGGGGCTCGTGCTCATTGGGTCATATCGCACAGCCCTAGGCTTAATTCATTTAGTCACTTTACTCAATTGTAATTTTCCTGAAATTACAGATTAATCTGGGGTAATTGCGAAAACACAGTGAGTGTTGAGTAATTTCAGAGTAATAATGGTTGAGCAATGTCATTGAAGAATACAGCCTGGAACTCAGTATGCGCTGAGTATATACAAAATTAGAACCTAGTTAGTACTGGGTGATTTTAAGATACTTATACTTAAGATTAATTACTGTTATTAAATATGTGTAAAGCATGGAAAATAGAGGGTTCCCTTTATGGTAATTACAAGGTACCTACATGATAAGTACTTGGACCAATATTATTCTCCCTATACATAAATGAGCTACCAAGTGCATGCAGAAACATTCATATACAAATGTACGCAGATGACATGGTAATATTAACACCTGCAAAAAACACACAAGACGCTACCTGAATTCTGACAACAGTGATGACTCAAATCCATGACTGACTTCATAATTCGTGTCTCCCACTAAACACTAAAAAAAACTGTTTGTATGATGTTTACCAAAATAACATCAAATATTGCAAACTCAAACATTTTCTTAAAAGGGGAGGAGCTGTAACTATTCAAGGAATTTAAGTACCTCAGCGTGATTTTAGACTCCTTGTTAACTTTTAAAAAAACACATCAAAAAAAAATTCCAAACATAATCAAATTCAATCTAAGAAATTTTAAACAAATTAGACCGTCGTGGACAGTTGGTGAGGCCAAAATGTTTCTGCATGCAGTGATCTTCTCACACATCCATTACTGTTTTACCAACTGGTCACTCACTGGTATAACTATAATCAAACCCATTGAATCTTTATACAAAAAAGCCATAAAAATCCTTGACAAGAAAGATCCCACATATCATTGTTGTCACATTTACAAGATATACGATATTCTGTCTTTTGAAAATTGTAAAACTCTCAAATTTGCCTGTTCAATTTATAAAATATTAAATGGCTATGCACCCCCCTCCCCTCCCCCCCTCCCCCTGGGAGAATATGTTAAACTGAGGAGTGTCACCGGTCCAACCACCAGAGCAATCACGAGAGGAGAACGTGAGGTCCTCCACAGACACACCACATTTGCTCAGTCTGTGTTATCAGTGAGGGGCACAAAGATGTGGAATTACAAACCATCCGCAATCAGAGAACGTACCACACTAAACACTTTTAAGACACATTGTAAAAACTGGCTTTTAAACAACCAAAACTGTACACATATCTAGTGGTTGCTCTGCAGCATATGCATACAGTATGTATGTGCCGGTGCATCACACACATATGCCCCACCTCTTGTTTGTTGCTGTTGTTTGTTGTTGCTGTGAGGTGCTTGGGCGCATGTGTGTGTGTGTGTGTGTGTGTGCGCATATACAGCACTTCACTCGCGTGACATTTGAATGTTTTGGTTTGTTGTGTAGCACCTTAACTCTTGCACTTTAGCATATCCACTTTGTACAGTTTCATTGCAGATGTTCTTCTCATGTATGAGAAGAACATGTGTTTTTTTCACAAGTGTTTTTGTGACCCGCCAGGGGACTACAGGTGCAAATTAGCAGTATTTGCTAAATCTGGCATACTCAAATGATGACAGAGTCTTTTGTGTTAAAAAATGGGTTATTACAATATTGTTGCCCTGAACTTAAACTGGTACTTGCGTTGTTTCTACCAGTACTTGCACTGAAAGTGATTTGACAGTACTTGATGGACTGTTTGTTATTATGATTTATTGATCATATGAAATCTCTGTAATGTCAGGAGATGTTGGCATTGCTGTAAAACAAAATCTTCCAAAGAATGTAGAACATAGACTTTACAACACCAAAAATAAAAGATTAAAAAAAGAAAGATGTGTTTGATCAATCCTTCTGCTCATTGGTGTCAGTCTCCACATTTTAGCTGATTTTATGGGATTGAGACGTTGCTGTTGTGAGCATTTCTGCAGCCTTTTTCCTCATTGCGACAGTTGCAGGTGTTTGTTCCATTCTTGACAGATGCACACAGTGTCCTCCCTAGCTGCTGCTTGGCTGCTGTTTGACATGTGTCTGTTGTACAAACTGTCTGTTTTGACTGGTAGTGTGTGAACAAAGCTCAACGTGGTGGAAGGAGGCCATGTGCTGCAGACTACAGACTGGCAGGCATTAGCAAAGTTGTCAACACCCTTTTTCCCCGCCGCTTCGTCCTCTTGCTCTTCATTTCTTGTTTTGCTGTTGTTCTTTTAATCCATTTTCCCTCCTCTTTGCTTTAATGTTACTCTGTTTTTCTCCCTTTCAGGAAAAAAAAAGCTCTGTGTATCTGATTTTAGCCCAGCTGTTTGCTTTGCTCTTATGAAAGGAATTCTGCTAGACGCGTTAAATTCATAACGCTGCAATGTTACAGCACATGAGCATCATTCTGCACTGAAGTTGTTTGTTTTAGATGTTTAATTTATTACTAATCTAAAAACAAATGTCATTTTTGATCTGTGAGGGTTTGCCACTGAAAATGTTTGTTGGGTTCATAACAATGGTAGTAATGCTGGATTTTCTAAACACATCGTTTCTCAAACATGATGCGTAAGACAACGGCTTATAACAGAAATTTTTTCATCTTCAAACAGACTCAGAATCTGTCAGTATATACGTTATAATTTCAAATGCTCAACCGCTGAACAAAATTAATGCTGTATATCTGTGAAGTATAATATATTTCATTAGAAGCCCTAATTTATATACATACATACTGTACATACACACACACACAAACTCACATACAGATAGATAGATAGATAGATAGATAGATAGATAGATAAATAATGCATTAACAATACGTTTAGAAAGGTGCAGAATTAACATATTTATACAATATTTATATTCTTCAAAAATGATATATTGATGAAAACATATTTTTAAACATTATTTTCTGGGTCCAAAATAATCATATTTACATCTGAGCAGCTGGATGATGAGACTATGGTGGCGAGTAACACTGGTATATATCAGTTAGGATGCCACAGCCAGTCACAGCCAATAGGATAACTGGGTTAATGTCACGTGTCTCTACCAAGCAGCTGATGCAAGAGTAAATGCGACACCTTCTGGCCAGGAAGTCAGAATGCTATCTCTATCACCTTTGTGTTTTTTGTTTCCTTTTTAAATGTTTTCTGTAATCTGATTTGAAGCTGATTGTCTGCTGTTTGTTAATCCAGGTATCCATTGGAATGAAAATCATATACAGCGGGGAAAATAAGTATTGAACACGTCAACAATTTTCTCATTAATCATTTTTCTGATGGAGCCATTGACCTGAGGTTTTCACCAGATATCCGTAACAACCCAAGTAATCCATACATGCAAAGAAATCAAGGCAACTGTGTTCACAAGTTATATTTAAAAAAGTGGACTGACACAGGGAATAAGTATTGAACACATATGGTGAAATTCATTTAATATTTAGTAGAAAAGCCTTTGTTGGTAATACCAGCTTCGAGACGCCTCCTGTATGGAGAAACTAGGCACAAGCATTGCTCAGGAGTGATTTTAGCCCATTCTTCCACACAAACTGTCTTCAAATCTTAAAGGTTCCATGGGTGTCTTCTATGAACTCTGATCAGCAGTTTGTTCCATAGATTTTCAATTGGATTCAGGTCAGATTACTTACTGGGACATTCTAGAAGCTTTATTTTCCTTCTCTGGAGCCAGTTGAGAGTTTCCTTGGCTGTGTGTTTGGGATCATTGCTTTACTGAAATATCCACCCTCATTTCATCTTCATCATTTTGGCAGATGGCAGCAGTTTCTTATGATTTTGAATGAATTAATGATTTATTTATTCAGTTCATTTACACATAAATACAAACACCAATATAAGAAATTATTACTTCAGACACAAATAACTGTAACTGAAAAGGAATAAGCAGAACCCCAAGGCTTATCAAGGATGTCTCTGTATATTTGTCCATTCATCTTTCCTTCAGTTATATGAAGTCTGCCTGTACTATGTGCTGAAAAACCTTCCCACACCATGATGCTCCCACCTCCAAACTTCACTTTTGGTATGGTGGTTTGGGGCTGATGTGCAGTGCCATTTCTCCTCCAAATATGCCGTGTGTTGTGGCATCCAAAACATTAAATTTTGGTCTCATCTGATTAGACTGTATTCTCCCAGTATTTTACTGGCTTGCCCAAATGTTGTGCAGCAAACTTTAAACTAATGCCAACATGCTTTTTCTTCAGCAATGGAGTCTTGCAAGGTGAGAGGGCATAGAACCCATGTCGTTTTTTTTTTTTTTTTTTTTGTTACTTATTTGTACCCGTAGGTAGACTTGGTTTGCAGTCTGGTGACAAGCCACTGGCTGCTGGTCGCTGCGTGCGCGAGCGCCCTAAACCTACATGTTTTTGGTATGCGGGAGGAAACCGGAGAAATCCCGGAGTAAACCCGCGCAACACGGGGAGAACATGCAAACTCCACACAGCTCACTGTTGGTCGGGGGCTGGGATTGAACCCACGATCTCATGATCCCCGCGATCCCCCGGCCGAGGGTAAAACTGTGCTGCCACAGTGCTAAACCACTGCGCCACCGTGCAGCCCGGTTGAGGGCATTACTTATTGTTTTCTTTGAAACAGCAGTACCTGCTAACTCCAAGTCTTTCTGGAGCTCTCCATGAGTGTTCTTTCATTCTTGGATAACTCTTCTGATAATTTTCCTCTGTCAGAAATCCTGCGAGGAGCTCGTGGTCGTAGCCAGTTTATGGTAAAATGATTTTCTTTCCACTTCAGAATAATGGCTCCAACATTGCTCACTAGAACATTCAGCAGCTTAGAAATGTGCCTGTGACTAGTGCCATTATTATGTTTTGCAGCAATAAGGTTGTGAATGTCAAGCGAAAGCTCTTTGCTTCTACCCACCATGAGTTCTTTGTGGTGCGACAATCTGATATTAACAGACCTTTTTAAAATCTATCGGTCAGGACTTAACCAGCTGAAATTAATCTGCACTGATGGGAGATGGGATGGCTTCCTAAATTCTGATGGATTTTTTTTTCTTTTTTTTTTAGATTTAGTATACTTTATTGATCCCCAGAGGGGAAATTGAGGGTCATCCACCACCTGGACGGATGAAGCAGCCACGATACGGCGCTATTCCTTAACCATTCACACACACATTCACACCTAGGGCCACTTTAGAGTCTCCAATTAACCTAACCTGCATGTTTTTGGCATGTGGGAGGAAACCTGAGAAATCCCGGGGTAAACCCACGCAAACACGGGGAGAACATGCAAACTCCACACAGATCACTCTTGGTCGGGGGCTGGGATCGAACCCATGATCCCACGATCCCCACGATCCCCCGGCCAAGGGTAAACTGTGCTGTCGTAGTGCTAACCACTGCGCCACCGTGCAGCCCATTTCAGCTGGTTTCTTGGCTTTCTATGCCTGCTGCACCTCTTTTTCTTCATGTGTTCACTACTTATTCCCTGTGTCAGTCCACTTTATTAAATATAACTTGTTTTTTGAACACAGTTGCCTTGATTTCTTTGTATGTATGGATTACTTGGGTTCTTACTGATATCTGGTGAAAATCTCAGATCAATGGCTCCATCAAAAATAAGTTTGATGAGAAAAAAGTTGACGTGTTTAATACTTATTTTCCCTGCTGTATATAGTGAGTTCAAAATAGTTTCCAGGATTTTCCCATGAGCCACACTGTAGTAACTGTAACAAGGTTCTACAAAATCTATTTGGATACTACAGTGTAATTTCCTTCTGATTCATGGCGAAATATGCAGGCCTGCACAATCTACTGTACAGTATTTTCTATATGGCGCTATAATTTGACACCGCATGATAAGAGCTCCATGAAAAGTTTCATAAAAAGATGAGATTTTATCCATTTTTAGCTTGTCCGAGTAGAGACACAGAGAAAAGCTTATGAGTTTGCCCCAGTGTTGTCAGTGTTAGTGTTTGTCTTGTGGGAAATGATATGACCCAGGTGTGTTTTTTTTATAGTTCCAGATGATTCTTGGTATGTTTTACTACCCATTTTTATTAAACCCAGTAGTTGTCTTCCCGTCTTCTTTTCTTCTGTCATTTGTTTTCACAATGGGTCAGCATTTTGTTGATCAGCACAGGCTGCATTTCTGTTGGCTGGCAATAAGACATGTCAGAGAAGCAGTCACATTGTGAGATCATCATCCAAAATTTCTGGCACTGTGAGAATTTTTCTGTCTGTCTTTGGTCTATCCTACCCCAACTTTAACAGCAATCACAACTTTTCATCCCCCACTTGGATAGCTACATATTTACATATTTACTTAACAAAATACAGAATTTCATCAAAATAGAACAATCCTAACATCATAAAGCAATCATGTTTACATTTTTAATGTCTTTTTTTAATAAACACTAAAATGAAGAAGACCTCATTGGTGCTGTTCTTTCCTTTGTTCTTTTTTTTTTCTTCAGGTAAGGAAGAGTCAGTAGCCACCTTCAAGGGCAACGAGTTCTTCTGCTATGACCTCTCCATGACACCCATCCAGAGCAGCACCGACGAGATCACACTCTCCTTCAGAACCCTGCAACGCAACGGCCTCATGCTGCACACGGGCAAGTCAGCCGACTACGTGAACCTGTCCTTGAAGAGCGGCGCTGTTTGGCTCGTCATCAACCTGGGCTCAGGGGCTTTCGAGGCCCTGGTGGAGCCTGTTAATGGCAAGTTCAACGACAACGCCTGGCATGACGTGCGCGTTACCCGCAACCTGCGCCAGGTAAAAAATCCCTGCCAAATCCGAGACCGCAGCAGTCAAGATGTCTGCAACCAATTGATTTTTTTCCCCTTTTAGGAAATGGAGACCACTTCAAGTCTTTGTCTCACATACTGTATATCCTCACTGTTATTTTTTTATGCTATCATAATAGAAGTCTCTTTTTTACAGGCTGAAGATGAAAACAACGTCCTTGATTTTTTTTTTTCATTTTCTCATTAATTTTTTTTCTCTTGTAAATTATAAAAATCCGTATCATCTTCATCTCCATATCCCCAATAATCAAACATTCAAAAGTCTATGAGCCCAGCTGCAGTTTGATTGTAGTTTCCATAAATCTCATTGAAATCAAAGACAAATGTGTACAGGTTTGACCAAGGACATTGTTCTCTTGTGTTATTAATGAACAGCTGAAAAGGGGCCTCTGTTTAGTGTGTATGCACATAATTTACCCAGCTACACAAATGGAATACACCCTAATTTATCAGAGGTGACAATGCACTTAAGACCTTTCTCAACAAATTACCCAACATATCTTTACAAATCTTTAATGGTAGCTAATAGAAAACAAAGGGGTACCAACAATCTAAATGTCCACGTGTACGTTGGCATGGTTGTGTGCAGAGTGTGTCTTTCTGAATGCGTGCTTGTTCCATCTGAATACAAGAACACTGGGCACATTCACAGGCACTACACTCTCATCCTGGAGCCCTCAAGTCATCAATTGCCAGGTGTAGATACCAGCGGCGAAATACAATCAATTTCACTTACACCTGCCGTGCTTACTTCTTCACATTTTGGGGGTAATTGTAATTGGAATGAATGGCTTGTCAGAACTAATAATGGGCATTGTAAGCAGCTCAGAATGCAAAAAAGAGCTTAGGGTGAATATATTAACACAAAAATAGTGCATCAGCTTCTTTTTGTACTGTCGCACAAAGATCTCCAGAAAGTTGAGAAAAGAGACACCAATTGTAAGCCCCCTCTATTTCTTGCCAGGCAAGAGGGAAAACATGACAGGAAAGTGATTCACAATGTAGACGAAGTATGGTTAAATTATAGGGAGGGATTTCTATGACAACCAAGTCTGCAAGTTCCGTCATATTGCAATAATAATACATTTTAATGTGCGAAGTCACACATAGGATATAGTCCGAGGCTTGTGGAGCTGTTTTAGTGACACACAGTGCACTCACATTAGTTTCAGGGCAAGAGATCACACACTGAGAGACACAGAGAAACAGACTCGCGCACATACACAGTTGGGGTCAAATGTGTTATGCTGTCGAGCTATGTGTGATCAGTAGACTGAGACTGGCTTAATGAGTTTTTGAAGCCAACATGAGTTTAAAAATTTACAGCATTAGCCAATTCACCTACCACCGATTGCACCATAACACTCATTAGGTTAATGTGAAATGCTAACCATGCGCATACAAATGCTAAACTTAAGTATTACAAACCCCAATTCCAGTGAAGATGGGACATTGTGTAAAGGCTGAATAAAAATGGAATACAATGATTTGCAGCCTATATTCAATTGAATACACTACAAAGACAAAGAGCCCTGTTAATGACAGTTGAAGGTGGATTTTTGCACCGCGCTTCTTGCCTTGTGCCAGTGCTTTTGTTCATTTTTGCCAGCAAATTCTCTGGTTTTCGCATTTTGCATCACACCATCTAATTACCTGTGGACAGTGCGCCCGCTTTGCACTCCCAGGAGGGGCCTCATTTAAAAGAGGTGAAACAATGGCACAATCTCAGTGCATTGGTATTTTGTTGCATTTTATGACAATGCACTTTTGATCAGGAAGTAGGAGGTCTGTCATCAGAAGTGCATTGTTAATGCTATTTCCGCTGCATGTTTTGATATCATGCAATTTGTACTTATAGGAACACATGAGGAAATAGTGTGCACTGGGATTTTCGGTTATTTTAATAAACAACTGTAACAGTTAACAGTCTAATCACCCATCATTTTTTAAAATATGACATGGTGATACACTTAGTAGTTTTTTTATTCCATCCATATTTTCATTTTAATCTTGGACTTATTATGCATTGATGTGTTTATTTTTAGGGAAATGAATAAATGAATGAGTGTGTGTGTGTTTTACTTTTCACAGCAGTCTATAACTACCAGGACAGGCACAGAGACAGGAGGTGCATCCGCCTTGGCTGGTGCACCCTCTGTGATCGAGTCTGGACTATGTAGTCTGGACAGACCGGTGGCCTATCGAAATGTCAGTCTGAAGTTTTAAACTTCAAACTTCTCTGCTATGACAAAGTATTATTCTGTCCACATATAATTTATAATGGCATTGCTGTCCAAACCTTTTGTACATTGTCTCTCATATTCTCTCCAAAATGTTGGTTAAGTTTCTTCTTCTTTTTGTTTTTTACAGTCATACTTACAGACTACAGTGGATATAAAAAGTCTACACACCCCTGTTCAAATGCCAGGTTTTTGTCATGTAAAAAAATGAGATCAAGATAAGTCATTTCAAAACTTTTTTCCACATTAATGTGACCTATAACCTGTACAACCCAACTGAAAAACAAATTGAAATCTTTTAAGAGGAAAAATAAAAAAAATTAAAAAAAAAATTACTATAACCTGGTTGCATAAATGTAATGTACTTTATTTATATATCCCTTTAAAACAACTCGTAGTTGACCCAAGTGCTTTACAGAAAATTAAACAGCATTAAAAACACACACAGCATTAAAAAAATATAACATAAAGAAATAAAAATAAATACCTAAAAATGAGAATAAAATAAAAACAAATGCCAAGACAAATATCACCACTACTGGGTATTAAAAGCCATCCTAAACAAATATGTTTTAAGTTCTGATTTAAAAAGGGCCAGGTCAGAGATAGCACGTAGGTCAGGGGGGAAATTATTCCAGAGCCTGGGGGCGACAACAGAAAAGGCTCGGTCACCCCAATGTTTATACCTTGACCTAGGCACATCCAGCAAAAGCTGATTGGATGACCTCAAAGCCCTGCCTTGGTCACGGACAGTCAAAATATCAGACAGATAAACTGGAGCAAGGCCATTAAGAGCGTTAAAAACAAAAAGCAAAAGTTTAAAATTAATTCTAAAATGGACTGGAAGCCAATGAAGTGAAAAAAGGATCGGAGTAATGTGCTCTCGCCTAGGTGTGTTGGTCAAAAGACGGGCCGCTGCATTTTGCACAAGTTGAAGGCAGCCGAGAGAAGACTGAGAGATGCCAACATAAAGTGCATTGCAGTAATCAAGTCGAGACGTGATTAAAGCATGGATGGCTATCTCAAGATCATGACTGCTCAGGAAAGGTTTGGCTTTGGATAACAGACGTAATTGATAAAAGCTCATCTTGACTACATTGTCAATCTGTTTATCAAATTTTAAATGGCTGTCAAAAATCATCTCCAAATTTTTGACAGCTGAACTGAGCCTTAAAGAAAGGGTACCAAAGCCAGCCATTACAGTATCCCCAAACGCAATGCATTCTGTTTTTTCTTCATTTAAGTGGAGAAAATTTTGGTTTAACCACAACTTAATGTCAGTGATGCAGTCAATAGAACACTTTGTGAGTTAGTTTGTTCTGGGTTCAAAGGTAAATAAAGCTGCAAATCGTCCGCATAACAGTGGAAAGACATGTTGTGCCTGGCTATTATTGACCTGAGTGGCAGCATATATAATGAAAACAGGATAGGGCCTAAGGATAGAGCCCTGTGGGACCCCACAGGAGAGAGAGGCACTAGAAGAAGACATGATGCCAACATGGTGATTCAGGCGTGACAAAAGGATAGTATGGTCCACAGTGTCAAAGGCTGCTGTAAGATCTAGCAGCACCAAGACCACAGGGGATTTGGCATCAACAGACATAATATCATTGTGCACCTTAAGCAGGGTAGACTCAGTGCTGTGACGAGATCTAAACCCAGATTGAAACTTCTAAAAAATAGAATTGTCTTCTAAAAAAGATTGCAACTGTATAAAAACAGCTTTTTCTAAAACCCTAGATAAAAAGGGCAAATGAGAAATGGGCCTAAAATTAGATAAAACTGAAGGGTCAAGGTGAGGTTTTTTTAAGAAGGGGCCTAACCACAGCATGTTTAAAAGCAGGTGGGACAAATCCTGAACTAAGGGAGGAATTAATAAAAACCAAAAGACCAGGCCCTACAGTATTAAAAACCCTTTTCAGTATTCCAGCGGGAACAACATCCAGTGAGCAATTTGTTGGCTTCAGAGACTTCACTATATCAGTAAGTGATGATAAAGAAACCAACTCAAACTGTTCAAACACAGCAGAGTAACCCCGGACAATAGACAAGCTTCCATTAAAACTGTTATTAATAACTCCTCTGACAGAGTCCACTTTATCAACAAAAAAGTGAAGAAAAGTCTCACATGTTGTAAACGAATCATCTATAACAGTCTGAGTGCATGGGTTTATAAAAGAGTTAATTGTGTTAAATAGCACTCTAGGACAGTGACTGCTGCTGGAAATAATATTAGATTAGATTAGATTAGATTCAACTTTATTGTCATTACACATGTATGAATACAAGGTAAGGAAACACAGTTTAGCATCCAATCAGAAGTGCAAAGGACAGCAGTGCAGTATATACGGTAATTAACAGTATGTGCAATTTAAGCAAATATATGCAAATATATGCAGCAGTGCAGAAAGTTAAGAGTACTGTTATGTGCAAATAATGTGCAATAAGTTAGATGTAGTTATGTAGTTATGCAGTTATGTACAGGTGAGGATGGTAAAAGATGATTGTAAGAGAGTCAGCGGGGAACTAAGTTCAATAACGTGACAGCTGTTGGAAAGAAACTGTTCCTAAACCTGCTGGTTCTAGTCCAAAGGCTTCTGAAACGTCTTCTGGAGGGGAGAAGCTGGAACAGTCCATGAGCAGGATGGTTGGAGTCCCTAAGAATGCTGCGTGCCCGGCGCAGACATCTTTTCCTGTAGACGTCCTCTATAGCTGGAAGTGGAGTCCCTGTGATGCGTTGGGCGGTTTTCACCACCCGCTGCAGCGCCTTGCGGTCAGCTACAGAGCAGCTCCCATACCAGACTGTGATACAGTTGGTCAGGGTGCTCTCTATCACGCAGCGGTAGAAGTTGCCCAGGATGTCAGTTGACAGATGGTTCTTCTTCAATGTCCTCAAGAAGAAGAGGCGCTGATGGGCCTTCTTGATCAGGCTGGTGGTGTTAACTGACCAGGACAGGTCCTCCGAGATGTGGGTCCCCAGGAATTTGAAGCTGGGGACACGTTCAACAGCTATGCCATTGATATGGAATCTAATATCAGAGAGATACTGAAATTTTGCCTTTTGCACGGTCCTCTTGTAATCAGCAAGACAGTCCCTAAAAATTTCCAGAGACACATGTAATTTGTTCTTTTTTCCATCTCTGTTCAGCCTGCCTGACCCGCTGTCTAATGGCACGGGTAGTGTCGTTTAGCCAGGGATCTGTTTTCGGTTTAGCCGATTTAAGCCGAAATGGGGCAATAGAGTCCAAAATCCCAGAGCAGGTGGTATGAAAGGAGGAAAGAATATTATCCGGATGGGAAGGGGAAACGAGTCCATTCAAGACAAAAAAATGTGAATCCCTAAAAGCAGCAGAAAACTCCTCTGCTGTTGAACAAGTGATGATGCGACGCCAGCATGATGGAGCCACAGTCTTGCTGGGTGATGAAGGGGTCAACAATTCAAAAATGATTTGGAGATGATCTGAGATGACAGACTTAGAAATTTATTTGAGAAAGATTGAGAGCCCAAAAGAGATAACAGGGTCCAGAGTGTGACCAAGACGGTGTGTTGGTTTGTCTGCTAAAATATTTTAATTAAATGTCGCCAACAGTCTTTTAAAATCAGATGCCAGCTGATCAGATGGACAACAGACATGAATATTAAAGTCCCTACAGATCAGAATTTTATCATATTTTGGCATAACATCTGCCAAAAATTCAGAAAATTCATTAATGAAGTCCTTATTATATTTTGGACAACGATAGGCAACAGCAAATAACACAGGACTTGTGAGACCCACCACAAATAGTTGCAGCTCAAAGCAGGAATAAGCATTTGTGGAGAGAAGGCGACATTTAAAACCGTTATTAAAAACAGAAGCCAGACCACCACCCCGACCAGATGCTCGCAGGGAGCTGAAGAAAGAACAGTCGGGAGGGAGGAGCTCAGAGAACGCGGCAGTCTCACCTGGTTTAACCCATGTTTCTGTCATCAGAAGAAAATCCAGTGAATGTGAAGTAAAAAAGTCATTTAGAATAAAAGTCTTATTTGCGATGGATCTGGTGTTAATCAGAGCCATGCGAATCAAACTTTGATCAGCCTGCTGGGAAGCACGACTGATCAGGTGAAGATTCTCCAGTGCACAGCCTCTTCTGCGAATCCAAACGGGCCGGCGGCAGGGAAGTGGGTGTCCAGCCTCTGGGACAGTCGGCGACAGCCATCGGTAGCGATAATCCATGGATTGTTGTACGTCAAAACCGATACGCTTCCTGGAGAGCTATGCCCACTCTGTTATAACTAGGGATGGGGCTGTGTTCATAATTAACCAATCACATTCAAACTCATGTTAAATGGGAGGCAGCACACACCTGCCACCATTTAAAGTTCCTATGATTAACCCCAAATAAAGTTCAGCTGTTCTAGTAGGCTTTTCCTGACATTTTTGTCGCCACATCTTACAGCAACACAATACTGCTCATCACCAAAAGAACAGTATACCTACAGTGAAGCATGGTGGTGGCACCATCATGCTTTGAGGGTGTTTTTCTTCAGCTGGAACTGTGGCCTTAGTCAAGGTGGAGGGAATTATGAACAGTTCCTAATGCCAGTCAGTGTTGGCGCAAAACCTTCAGGCTTATACTAGAAATCTGAAGATGAAGAGGAAGTTCATCTTTCAGCATGACAATAACCCAAAGCACACATCCAAATGAACAAAAGAATGACTTCACCAGAAGAAGATTAAGGTTTTGGAACGGCCCAGCCAGAGTCCAGAACTGAATCCGATTGAACATCTGTGGGGTGATCTGAAGAGGGCTGTGCACAGGAGATGCCTGACAGATTTGGAGCATTTTTGCAAAGAAGAGCTGGCAAATATTGCCACATCAAGATGTGCCATGCTAATAGACTCCTACCCAAAAAGACTGAGTGCTGTAAAAAAAAAAGCCAAAGGTTCTGCAACAAAGTATTAGTTTAAGGGTGTGCATATTTATGTGAAGATTTCAGTGTGTTTTTCAATTGGGTTGTACAGGTCACATTAGTGGTGGAAAAAGTTTTGAAATGATTTATCTTGGTCTCATTTTTTACCTCATACAAACCTGGCATTTGAACAGATGTTTGTAGACTTTTTATATTCACTGTATATTTAAGTTAAAAACTGTCTCTTCCTTTCCCCAAATGCTACTGCGGCTCACTTTCCTTTGTTTCAGATGACTTAGATGCCTGTGTTTGGTCCAAAAGAGCTGAAAATGGCTTTCTCTCTAGAAATGAGCCAGTCTATGCTTTAGTTTTATTCTGAGTGAGACTATGGGCTCTATTTCAGTGACTCAGTCTGTTCACAGACCACATTTATGGCAGTGTCCAAGACCACTTTGCTATTTCAGCAGTGCAAAACCAAATTTTGCACCAGGTGGAAACCAGGAGGACGCTGTCCTACTGCTCTTAATTATTCAGAGGTGTGTTTGGGGCATAATGTGAAAATCCATTTTGTGCTGAGGACGTTGTGTGCTTGTTCACAAACTGGAAATGCTTTTCAGGGCCATTAAAACAGCTTAAGAAGAGCTTTTTTAAACCTCCTTGTCCACAGCCCCGGTCGCACTGGTGAGACGTAATCTTAATTTTTGATTTTGTAATTTTATTTATTTTTGAAACTGGGACAATACAAGATTATAGCCAAGCAGCTAATTTCTATCTTCAGTCCAATGGGCAGGTTAATAATAATCACAAATCACAAAGGAATGCTTAATGTGTGTACTTGTCCTGCAAGTTTACAATTCATTCATTTATCTTCTTAATGGTCTGTTATGGGTCATGGGGAGCTGAAGCTCGTCTCAGCATCTTGGGCGAGAGGTAGGGCACACGATGGACAGATTGCCAATGAATGAATGAAAGATCAGGTAAGGGATTATGACAGATTTTTACAAAATCAGTCCATCAAAATAAGGGACACAGAAATTCTAGCCCTGGTTTCATAATAGGCATATGTGCATGTTCTGTTCATGCCATCCAAACACTGTTGACTTCAGATCTACTTTCCAATAATGAAAGGTGTATTGACAGAGAGTGCACCATGATACCGACGTGCTGTTAACCTTGCGCCGAGCCTCTTCCACTTTAAATCAGTCCCATTCTAGAAGCACAAGACACCCGCACAGTCATTTGATAATCTCGTGGCACAGTGGAAAACCAGACAATGCGCTGACAGAAACTAACAAAAGCACCTATGCAAGCTGCAAAGTGTGGTACAATTGCCCACTTCAGACTATCATAATAGGGCCCTACGTATTTGACCCAATGTATTTTGCAGAACTAAATTTTAGCTCTTTGGCTCCATTCTGGCAAACATTTCATCTGTATGATTAAAATAATTAACTGAAAAGTCTGGAGTATATGAGGTGTGAAAGCACCTGTAGCCATTGTTTCTTGGTGAAATTAAAATACCCAGATTTGCTACTTCATCATCAAGAGGATTAGTTCTTGAACTTTGCAAGCAGTAGCTGGGCAGTAAAATGATCACAGTGTTTTATTAAGGGGTGAAAAAATCATGATGAAAACATAGGCTTTGAAATTGGATAAGTTTTACTTGTCAGAATTAAGATTTTAGTTTATTGTATAAGATAAGATAAGATAAGATAAGCCTTTATTAGTCCCACAACGGGGAAATTCCAGGATTGCAACAGCACAGGGATAGCAACGCTCAGAGCAACAATCAGAAGGCAAGAAAAAAAAAAAAAAACAAGCAAGCAAGAGCAGCTAATATACATATGTACATATTACCATAAAATATATATATACACACACACACACAGACACACAGTGCAGAGCATTGTAGCTGGATGGAATAAATATATGAATATATGAACACACAGTGCAGAGCATTGTAGCTAGATGGAATAAATATGTAAATATATAAACACCCACAGTACGGAGCATTGCAGCTAGGTGGAATAAATATGCAAGTATATAAACACACACAGTGCGGAGCAATGTAGCTAGATGGAATAATATGTAGATATATAAAAACACAGTGCGGAGCATTGTAGCTAGATGGAATAAATATGTAAATATATAAACACACACAGTGCAGAGCATTGTTGCTAGGTGGGATGAAACAGCATAACCGTCTACTTAGTTATCCTACATGGTATGATTATGTGCCCATACATATTCTCACCCTCCATAGCGACCGGTATGTTCCTAGTTGTATGCCAGAGAGGACCATTGTGTAAGTCTATTGCATCTTTTGCATTCAAAAAAAACTATTAGTTTGTTACGTCTTTTTGCTATCTCTGCGAGCAGCCCTGCTTAGGTTGTACAGTCTGACAGCCGTTGGTAGGAAGGACCTACGAAACCTCTCGGTTGTGCACCTGGGATGATGTAGTCTGCTGCTAAATGAGCTCCTCAGTGCATCCAGTATGTCCTGCATAGGGTGGAACTCGGACTCCAGCAGAGATGACAGTTTAGCCACCATCCTTCTCTCTCCTATCTCCTCCATCAGATCAAGGTGCTGCCCCAGGACACAGCTAGCTTTCTTAATCAGTTTGTTCAGTCTCTTCCTATCGGCTGCAGTAATGCCACTGCCCCAGCAGACCACTCCAAAAGTGATGGCTGATGCCACCACCGTGTCATAGAATGACTTCAGCAGCGCCCCTTGTACACCAAAAGACCTGGGTCTCCTCAGCAGGAACAGCCTGCGCTGTCCCTTCTTGTAGAGTGCGTCAGTATTGTGTGACCAGTCTAGTTTATTGTTCAGATTAATACCCAGGTACTTATAGGATGTCACCATCTCGATGTCTGTTCCCTGTATATTTACTGGTGCTGTGAGGGGCTGCCCATGCCTGCGGCAGTCCACCACCAGCTCCTTAGTTTTCCTCGCGTTGATCTGGAGGCAGTTCCGATGGCACCAGTCCACGAAGTCCTGGATAAGCCCTCTGTACTCAGCTTCATCTCCGTTGGAGATGAGACCAACGATCGCAGAGTCATCAGAGAACTTGTGTAGATGGCAATGTGTTGTGTTGTGTGAGAAGTCCGCAGTATAAAGAGTGAACAGGAAGGGAGCCAGCACCGTTCCCTGGGGGGCCCCCGTGCTACTGATGATCGTGTCGGAAACACAGTCCCGGGTTCTCACAAACTGAGGCCGGTTCGTGAGGTAGTCCAGGATCCATGATGACAGGTGCTGGTCCACCCCTGCGCGCAGCAGCTTGTCCTTCAGGATCATCGGTTGGATGGTGTTGAAAGCACTGGAGAAGTCAAAGAACATGATCCTCACCATATTCCCGGGCTTCTCCAGGTGGGACAGAGAACGGTGAAGGAGGAAGATCACCGCATCCTCCACCCCAATGCCATGCTGGTAGGCGAACTGGAGTGGATCCATCGCTGGTTCCACCAGGGGGCGGAGATGAGCAAGGAGCAGTCTCTCCAGGGTCTTCATCAAGTGGGACGTCAAGGCCACCGGTCTGTAGCTGTTCAGGTCTTTGGGGTGGGAAGTTTTTGGTACAGGTACCACACAAGATGTTTTCCACAGCTGTGGTACCCTCCCCAGTTTCAGGCTCATGTTGAAGATATACGTCACAATCCCACACAGCTGGTCTGCACAGGACTTGAGGAGCTTTGCGCTGATGCCGTCCGGTCCCGGCGCCTTCCTCGCTTTGATCTTCCTCAGCTCCGTCCTCACCTGGGTCTTGGTCAGGGTCAGGATGGGGGGCTGTGTGTTGGGAGTGGGGGGGTGTCGGTGGAGTGGGGAGTGGGCAGCAGGACTTGATTTCTTAGAGGCAGCAGTGGTTGTTGTGCAGACAGGGGGGAGGGCGGTTGGTCAAATCTATTGAAAAACAGATTCAGGTTGTTCGCCCACTCCCTGCCCCCCGTGGCCTGGGGGGAGGTACTCTGGAGCCCAGAGATGGTTTTGAGGTTTCTCCAGACCCCGCTGATGTCACTCTGTTGCAGCTTGTCCTCCATCTTCTTCCTGAAGCTGTCCTTGCCTTCTCTGATCTTTCTCCTCAGCTCCCTCTGTACGGACTTCAGCATCTCCCTGTTCCCCGACCTGAAGATCCTCTTCTTCTCTCTCAGAAGTGTTTTTATCTCAGGGTTGATCCAGGGTTTGTTGTTTGAAGGTGTGAATGAGGCCATCGATGTCCTCACCATGTGGATCGCAGAGCTGCTTCCAGGCAGTGGCTTCAAAACAGTCCTTTAGAGTGTCCATTGTCTCCTCAGACCATAACTCCACAGTGTGCATGGCCGGAGGTTGTCTGTGCACTAGGGGTTTGTACACCGGCCGGAGATGAACCAAGTTGTGATCCGATCTCCCAATATAGACTATTTATAGACTATTTATAGTATAGACTATTTATTTATTTGAAATGCATATGCATACTGTTCTACAGTGCATTTGACATGTTCAGCTTCTAAAAGAAAATAAATAATATTTAAACCCAAATTAAACTTATTATACTGTATCTCCTCAAGTCTTAGGAGTAAAAAAGAACCTCTAAGATTGACAGAAATGACAATTTGATTTATATTGTGATATAAATCATTAATTAAATTAATTAATTAAATCACTCTTATTGTCATTCAACTGTACAACCAATCATGTACAGAAGAATGATGTTACTGATCAATATCAAAACACACTCAATCAATATGAAAACCATAGTGTGATTTGATTTTTGCCCATGTTCCCCAACTCTACATCAGGTAAAGTTTAGCAGTCTCACTGTTTCCCTATGCTTTGCCAATAAATAAATGTCATTTTTTGCTTGTATTAATTATTGGATAAATTCTACCTCACACATTTCATTGCCTCTGTAATGATCCTTGTGTGAATTCCAAGTGAAAATGTTAAGTTCTTCCTGTATAAAGACTGTCCATCTCCAGACAATCACTTAACTGACTTAGCAGCCTGAATCCCCAGTGAGTCTTTCTAATTGACTTACTAGGCAGCTAGAGCTCCGGATTTACACTAGACCGTCCCCTCAGAGAGAGTCTCTCGGAGACGCATATCAATGACACTGACCACCCTTGACCTCGTGTTTACAGCCGGTTTATCCTACCTGATCAATACTTGCTTGCAGCTTCTTTAAATCTCGGAGAAAACAGTTGATCTGCACATTGGATGGGATTGCCTCATGACATATTGTTTCCGATAGAATAGCGTTGCCTGGCATGAAAAATGACCAAGTTAACGCTCTGCACAGAACAATCATTTTTCTGCAGATTTTAATTACATTTTGCTGTGACTGCATATAGCCCATACTGTTATTTAAAAAAATGCATACAAATTGAAGAGACTTTTTTTTTTCTATTTGTAATAACTGTACTAGAATGTTAATGCAAAAGATGGTTGGACACAATCTGTAATAAATTCTAGTAAGTTAAATTCTCATAACTGACAGAAGTAAATAAGTAATAAAGCCTCTTAACTGAAAACTCCAGATTCTATTAATTGCATCTTCAATTAAAAAAAAAACCTTGAAAATATAAGTGGTGCACTATTGCTTTTCTTGCCCTCTGAAGAAAATGTAATGTGTTTCAAATTAAAAAAAAAAAAACAAGCGTTAAATTCAAGCGAAGGTTATTATAGTGTACCGGTGGGTCTATAAACTCTCATCCGTTATGTGCCCTTTGTTCATAATTGCTCCTGAAACGTCATGCACATCTAATGCTGTATCAGTTAGCACCAAAATAAGTAAAGCCTGCGAGCTCTTGCAAGCCACCCTTTCTCTCCCTTTCAGTCTCCCTTTGATTTTCCCTTCCCCTGTATATGTATATTTGCTGTCTTTCTCCACAAAAACCTATGAATTTGTCAGCTTTGTGCAGGATAAAATGAAGCAGACAGAATTAGGTGAGGTGATAGGGACTTGCCGCCAACAAAGAGTGGAGAAAGGGGAGGGGGCTCGGAGGAATGGGCACCTGCTATGCCTTGACAAAGAACTGCAGGTACAGAGCTCCCCCCGGTGGTCTCCATCGGGGCGGCCTGTGTCTGTGAAGCTCGTGGTGAATATTTGCCGAGCACACTTGCCACGACCCCCCTTCTCCACCTGCAACACGCGTGCAGTCCCTCCCTTCCTGTAGCGCTCGTAGTGGATGTCGGTCTGCTCTGAACGCCTCCCTCCTCCCCTTGCTCCTACTGACAAGATCATCTACATTCACGGACGCCTTGTGTAGTTCAGTGCTGGTGGCCGCTGTTCCCTGTGGGATTACACACACTAGCTAAACTCACATTGGAATAAAAAAGGTCATAGGAAAAGATGGAACCACTCATGTCGGCATGTCCTACAGAATGATAGCTATTTCTCGGAGAAGTCACCAGAAAAGGACACAGTGAAAGTGGGTCAAACACCGAGCTTCCAATGACATGCTAATTACCTTTAATTAAGCAATTAAGATTTTTTTTTTCTCCCAAAATACATGCTCCATGGGAAGGATAAGTGAAAGCTGCTCTTTTCTGCCACACCATATGTTCAACAAGCATCGATTTTCTCATCTTTTTTACATTCTACTTTGATTTTCCCAGAAGCCCTGCAGACTTAGTGGGTACATGTGACTTTCCCCTGATTGTTCCTCACATCAGCAAGGAATGAGTAGAGCCTTGCCATGTTGAAATTTACTTCTAGCGTGATCTTTTCTGCTTTGAGGGATTCTTTGGGAAGCTTGGATGAAAATGCGTGGAAGGCTTTAAATTGTATGACTAGAAAGAGTGGCCCCTTTTAAATGAATCCTGAATGAATAAATTCTGTGGTGAGATTCACCACCTCAATAAAAAGCTGTGGGTTTGATTGCCATGTTTGTGGATGATGTTTGTGGATCATTGGCAATCAGCCAAACATCATCCTTAACTAATTTTAGTTGGTTGTCTATTTATGCTCATTTTCTTCCACTTTAGTCTGTTAGTAAAACTATTCTAGTCAGAAAGAGATAAACTTCATTTCACAGATTCTTGTCACTTCTTTTTTCACTAATGTATGCATATTTGGAACTATGGATTTGTTAGTTAAGCTACGGTCACAAAGATTCTTATGAACACTGGGTTTGCAAGAATCTTGCAGTTCCTAGGAATTCTGAAGTTCACAGACATTTGTGGAGGGGGGCAATAGTTTCCTGCAGCTGCCGCTCAATTCGCAAGAGTAACTTAAGATAAGATAAGATAAGCCTTTATTAGTCCCACAATGGGGAAATTCTAGGATTACAGCGGCAAAGTGATAGCAGCACTCAGAGCAATAGTTAATAAGATAATAAGAACTGGTTAGCCAAAGCAGTAAAGGAATATACATATGTACACAGATATATATACAGTGCAGGAGCGTTGCAGCTAGCTGGAATAAACAGCATTATGGTTTGTTAAGTTACCCTGTAGAATATAAATATGTACCCAGATAGTATGTTTTGCATTTTAATCAACAGTGTTGTTGCCACCCTCAATAATGATTGTTATTGTCCTAGTTGTATAATGGAGGGGACAATCTCTATTGTGCAGAGTTTTTTTAAAATGTTTAATTTATGTATTTTCATATAAAAATGTTAGGGCAGCGCTGTGGCGGAGTGGTTATCACTGCGGCAGCATAGCAACTCACCCTTGACCGGGGGATCCTGGGTTCGATCCCAGCCCCCGACCAACAGTGTCAACAGTGTCCCCGTGTCTGCGTGGGTTCACTCCGGGATTTCTCCGGTTTCCTCCCACATGCCAAAAACATGCAAGTTAGGTTAGTTGGCATCAAAACTGGGGATTCTAAATTGTCCTTAGGTGTGACTGTGAGAGTGAATGGTTGTCTGTCTCTCTGTGTTGGCCCTGCGGTGGACTGGCGATCTGTCCAGGGTGTACCCTGTCTCTCGCCCAAAGATGCTGGAATAGGCTCCAGCCCCACCCCCCCGCCACCCCACCCCCCTGCACACACACACACACACACACACACACACACACACACACACACACACACCACCACAACAACAACAACAACAAAAAACAAAAACAAAAAAAAGGGCTGCCACCCAGTAATAGATGTACTTTTTTTCCCTTTTCTTTTCTTTTTTCTCTTTGCTTACAAGGGGTAAAAAAAGCATATCTGCAGTAAGCCCGCCCTTGGAGTTTAAGGTCACAAAGTATGTGTATTAATATGACATTGGGTTAGGAAGGGTCCCCAGAGTCTCTTAAATTTGTTCTGTTCGTTAGGTTTGTGCAACTGCAATCTTTCCATCTTAATAACAGACAACATCTTGCTGAGCCAGTGGGTAAAAGAGGGTAGAGAAGTAGACTTCCAGGTTGGAAGAATAAGTTTTTTGGCCACAACCATGCCCAGGTGCAGAGCGACCTGTGTGCCGTGCGGTAGGACTGAAGTCTGTAGAGCGTCCAAGGATGGCCAGTTCATGATTAGGCAGAATGTCTCTGGAACAGGCTTTTGACAGCTGCTCAAATACAGCCGACCAAAAATTGCGCAGTTTAGGGCAAAACCACAAAAGATGTGCTAATGAACCCTCAGCAACATGACACCTATCACAGACAGGGGACACAGCTGGAAAAATACGATGAAGCTTTGTTTTTGAGTAATGCAGTCTGTGCAACACCTTGTATTGAATTAATCTGTACCGGGAATTAATAGAACATCAGTGAACCTTGGACAGTGCCTTCTCCCAGAGTTTTACAGATATTTCAGAGTTCAAGTGTTTGGCCCATGCTTCCCTGATAAAATCAAAGGAAACTGGGTTTGTGAAAGAGCACACAAATTTCGATATTAAGTGTTTTGAGTGTAGAGGGAACAAGAGGTTTTCAAGAAAGGGGTGGGTTGTGGAAGTGGAAGCAAATTGTGGACAATTTTCCTTGACATAATGTCTGACTTGGAGGTAACGAAAAAAGTGTGAGTTTGGAAGATTGAATTTAGCGCTTAACTGGGCAAATGATGCAAATTGGTCATTGATGTACAAATCTGAAAAACTTCTGATATCCCTCTCTCTCCACACTGTAAACACCCCATCCAACTGTCCAGGCAAAAATAAGTGATTTTTACATATTGGAGCATGTATGGAAACATTTGGAACTCGACAAGCCACTTTTATCTGATTTAGTATCCACACGGAGTTCTTCATAGTGAAATTTTGCTGAGCTAATTTAACTACCGGGGTAGAATCAGAGAAAAGAAGAGTGGGGAGTGAGGACCTTGTAACAGTAGCAACTTCCACCTGCAACCATAAGAGGTTCTCATCAACATTGTCACTTGCACACTTCCAATAGGTTAGAGCCCTGGAATTAGCTGCCCAGTAATAGTGTTTAAAAACAGGCAGTCCCAGGCCACCCTTGCTAGTGAGTTTATGGAGGTGGGCCTTAGATATCCTATGTGATTTGTAACCCCACACAAATGGTAAAATAATAGCTGAGCTTCTTAAAAAACAATACATTTAAGTATATGGGCAAGTTCTGAAAAAGGTATAAAACCTAGGTAGGCTCACCATCTTAACTGCATTCACCCAACCAATCATAGATAGGGGCAATGTTCTCCAGAACTCAATATTTTTTTTTTTAAGTTTCTCTATTGTTTCTGTAAAGTTAAATTTGAAAAGATGTTGAGGGTTCTTAGTTAGTCTAAGCCCTAAATAAGTGAAACCTTCCTTCATCACTCTAAGAGGCATTTTTGTCAAGAAGTCATCAGTGAGTTGGTCTGTTAAGGGCATGAATTTGCTCTTTCCCCAGTTTATAGTATAACCAGATCTGGTTATAAAAAACTATATACACTACCGTTCAAAAGTTTGGGGTCACTTAGAAATTTCCTTATTTTTGAAAGAAAAGCACTTTTTTTCAATGAAGATAACTTTAAACTACTCAGAAATACACTCTATACATTGCTAATGTGGTAAATGACTATTCTAGCTGCAAATGTCTGGTTTTTGGTGTAAAACCCTTGTGCAATCATGTTAGGTCTGCAATGCTGTAATTGCTGCAAATGGGGGATTCTTTGACGAAAGCAAAGTTTGAAGGAAAAAATTATTATTTCAAATACAAATCTTTATTTCTAACCTTGTCAATGTCTTGACTATATTTTCTATTCATTTTACAACCCATGGTGATAAATAAGTGTGACTTTTCATGGAAAACACAAAATAATTGCCTGGGTGACCCCAAACTTTTGAACGGTAGTGTATACTGTAAACTAGTAAAATTGGGATTGAAGCAACAGGATCAGCTAAACAAACCAACAGGTCTTCTGCATACAGGGTAACACGAGTCTCAATACTGCCCAACTTAATGCCTCTAATGTCTGGGCGCCCCCTGATACCAATGGCCAGGGGCTCCAGTGCTATATTGAACAGTAAAGGGGACAGTGGGTCCCCCTGACGGATGCCACGTTGTAAGGAGAACAGACTGGATCTGTCCCCATTTGTTAAAATGGAGAATTTTGGATTGCATATAAGATTTTAACTCACTCTATAAAAATGTCGCCAAACCCAAATTTCTTGAGCGCCACAATTAAGGCTTTGAGTGTGACTGTCACCGAACTGCGACGTAACCCCTAGTGGTCAAGAGTGGTAAATATTTTTTGTCAATAAAATAGTTCAGATTTCCAAGGCTATAACTTGAAAGTGGTAAGAGATAATGGCTTACTGTCAATTAGAAAGATGTAAAATATGATCCAAAGTTTCAGATAGTTTGCATAATGCCACATCAGCTATTACTCTGATGAACTCTTAACATTCACCTAGTCCTACCTGCTGCTGTATTCATGATTTTTCTTTCATTCTTACACTGCACAAAACTCTCACACTGCATTTTTACTCCACTCGCATTATATTACTGAATTTGAGTTCATGTTGTAATACTGTATGACTGTATATTTTTTCGTAATATTTTTGCAAAGTGTGGATAGTCTGAGTAAATTACTGCACATATTTCTGTATATATTTGCATCTTTTTGTAGAAATGTGGATAGACTGTAAATTACTGTACATACTCTGTTGTCATTGAAATCTTATTTAAATCTTACACCTGAACAAATGAGAGTAAGTTTTTAGTCAAAGTCAAATTCCTTGTATGTGTAGTGCATACTTGGGCAATAAAGCTGATTCTGATTCTGATTCTGATCAGCTGTATTGAATTACATAACTCAGTCAAAAGTGGACTTTGGACATATTTAGACAAAGAATGGTTCAGTCTTTTGACACCGTTTTTGTACAGAGGTACGTTATCTTATCTTCAAAGTATATGAACAAGAAATCAGTACAATGTAAAAAAAAAAACAAAACAAAAAAAAAACAAAGAAATTTGTCATTTACCGGCGGCTCAGGGGACTTGCTCGCTCACGTGGTCAGTGCGTTTTTGTCCAATGTGATCGTTATTTTGCGTTCTGTCAGTCATTTACACTCTCTAACACATCTACAATGCCTTATGATTATCCCACATAAATTTCGCTTGTATCCCACTGCTATTTTCCGTGTACAAAGCCGTCTGAGTGACGGTGCATGACGATGGATGGCAGCCATATTAGCTTTCTGAGCTAAACGAACGGAATACAGGAAAAGGAAATAAGGAGTTCTTCTTCTTTGATGTATTACATGTCCACCATTATTCCTCCAATGTGTGTCTGCCACCTTTTGAACTGCTAGTGAGTTTATGGACTGAGTTTTTGAACTGCCACGGTCAGTACAAGTTGTCAGTATAGCTTGGGAGTACAGGGATGTCAGAATTAGTTGACAGGCACAGTGCCGCGCTCTGCCACTAGGGGCACGCAAAATCTGACACTCAAAGGGTTAAGTACAGCCACTCTATCATATCAAATGCCTTGTGAGCATCTAGGGACAGTATAGCAGCTCTGTCACCTTTGCTATAATCTGCATACATGATATTAAGAATTTTGCGAACATTACAGAATGAGTACCTCTCAGGAATAAATCCTGTTTGATCCGGGTGAATGATACTTGCTATATTTTTACCAAGCCGGTTTGTTACAACTTTTGTAATTATTTTCAGGTCGTAATTTATTTGAGCAATAGGCCTGTAGCTACCCAGGTCAGTTTCATCATTGTCTTTTTTTAATAGAACACAACTATTTGCTTCACTAAAAGAGGATGGAAGCTGTATGTTCTGAAGCGTGTTTCTAATCATTCTTGGCAAAAAAGGTGCAAGGACCCCTTGAAAGGTTTTGTAAAATTCTGGCCCGAACCCATCAGGACCGCCTTCCCGGTGGGGAATCCTCTGATGGCATCTTGTAACTCAGACATCGAGAATTCTACGTCTAAACGTTCTCTGGAAGCTGCATCTAACTTGGGGAAATGAAGTGAATCAAAAAACTTATCAAAGCCTTTCTGTGTAGCTGTTGATTTAGAAGTGTCAATTTCTGAGTACAATTCTCTAAAACGTTCATTTATATCCTTTAAATCTGTAAGCATCCCTACATATTTAGATCTTATTTTGTAAATGGCTCGTTTTGCTTGTTCTTCTTTTAATTGCCTTGCCAATAACTTTTGTGGCTTGTCACCAAGTTCAAAATGCCACTGTTTAAGTTTAAGTAACATATTGTCCACTTGATCTCCCAAAATAGTTGTACTCATATTTTAATTTCAAGATTATGTTGTAATCTGCTTGAAGCAATGATTTTCTGTAAACCTGTTCAGCTATTTGTAGTTCTTTTTCAATCTGTCCCAATCTGCTTCTCTGAGCCCTTTTCAATGTTGCTTCATAAGAAATAATTTGCCCTCTAATATACACTTTGTGTCACGAGCCGAGTCGGCTTGGCTTTCCCCGGCTTGGTCTCGATCTCTTTAGGGGGTTTGGTTTACTGGTTATGTGCATTTTTGGTGTATTTGTACTATAACTTCCATATACTAGCCACTGCCTGACCGGCAGCTGTGGTCAGCATTGTGATCTACTTTCTCCCACGCTACTAACAGTCTGTCAGTCCGGCCACGCCCCCTCGCTCTCCCTTGATTCCATCAGCTGTTTCCTATCCCGGTAATCATCTCCCCCGCATCTCGCCCAGGTGTACCTCATTTGCCACGCCAGCGGCGTCTGTAGAAAAGCAGCCCTTTGCTAGACAGACGTCGCTGGTTCATTGTATGTGTTAGATGGCTGTGCGCCGCCATCTAACCGTCACATCTACCAAGGACTGTTGAGAGTATGCTCGCTGCTCCTCTGGAGGACCCGGACTGCTTTGGGCTGTAAGTTTTTCTAGCGTTTCCCTGTGCGGCACAGCTGCTACGCGTTCCTCCTGCACAGCCTAGCATCACAGTGGGACTCTCTTCTTAGCCCGAGCTGCTCCGCCATTTATGAACTGTGGCAATAAATGTGTGTGGGGTGAACTCCTGCGTTTAAATCCTCATTCTTCCTTCTCTCCACCGTGCGCAAACGAAAGGCGCATGGGGGAGCTTATGACACTTTGAGTGTTTCCCAAAATATTGTCTCATTCTCTTCTCCATTATCATTGGTCTCAAGGAACTGTGATATATGTGTGGTGATATGTGTTCTAAAATTCTGATCCTCGAGGAGACAAGGGTTGAAGCGCCAACTATAAACTCGACTAGGGGAAAACATCCCCTAGTTGATTGAATCCCCTAGTCAATTAAGATTGATGGGACTATGATCAGATATTATTATCTTGTGATATTTGGTGTGGTTAATGTTGGAGATTAATCCGTGTGTGTGATCTGTGTACATGTGAACAGAAGGAGTAGTCACGATAAGATGGATGCTGCAGTCTCCAAATATCCACCACCTTCTTTGATTTCATCAAATTATTAATAGTTTGTACAGTAAGAATATTAGGTGGTGGGGCAGAGGACAGCCTGTCTAAATATGGATCTAGGTAACAGTTAAAATCTCCCCCTATCACTAAGTGGCTTACATCATCATCTGGGATAACGTCAAACACTTTTAGAAAAAATGTTGTGTCGTCCGTGTTCGGTCCATAGATATTAACCAGTGTAATGAGAAATGAATTAATATGCCCGGTTAAAATTATGAACCTGCCATTTGGGTCAGCTGTAGATGACCGAAATCGGAAAGGCACAGTTTTCCGGAAGAGAATGGCGACCCCTTGGGCTTTTGATGTAAATGGTGATTGATAGTCCTGTGACATCCTATTGGTCCTAAGTATTCTGCGCTGGGTAGCTTTAACATGGGTTTCTTGTAAAAATATAATGTCAGATTTCAATGATTTCAAATGTGAAAAAACTTAGGCTCGTTTAACAGGGTGACCTAAACCACGTACATTCCAAGAGACCAAGGATATATGATCAAGAGCACTGTTCACATGCGGTGCCATCGGCATTACAGCAAGATACAAACTTAACATTCAGTGTGGCAGCCGACCTAAAACAAAAAAAATTAACCAAAACAAATAACAAACACCCCAACAACCCCCCCCCCCCACCTAAAGCTTCCCCAAACGAAACATAATTACCCTCATCCACATCTGGGATCAATGGTCAATAAAAATCAAAAACAAAAAAAAACACCACCTTGAACTGACCTCCCCCACAGCACACAGAGTAAAGCATAAATTGAACCTTGAAAATGAAAACCATTAAGATAAAAGTCTGCTTTAAACAAATTTAGACTCACTTCTTTTATGTTTTGAAAAATGACCTTTCAGAGTTTTTGATTTACAAAAATCTTAGCCTCGTCTGGATCATTGTTAGCTTTTACTTGTCCCTGGCAGTGAACGTGGAACCTTGCTGGAAAGCGCAGAGAGTGCCGAATCTCCTTCTCTCTCAACTGCTGTAGAACCTCACAAAAGCTCTGGAGCTGCTCCGTCACCTCTGCAATGTAGTCCGGGAAGATTAAGATTCAATTTCCTTCATATTCCATGTAGCGCTGCCGCCCGAGCCTTAGAATCTTTTCTTTCTCCTGTGTTAGATGTACTCGTGCGATGATCATGCGTGGTCTAGATCCTTCTGGCGATTTGGACTGTTGTATGCAGTGCGCTCTGTCAATGACAACCAGTTTGGTAAAGTTGTCACCCCCCAGCAGCTTTGGGATCAGATTGGAGACAAACTCGGTTGGCCTCCCCTTCTCCTCACCTTCCAGGACACCAACAGTTTTTATATTGTTGTGCCTGGATCTCCCTTCAAGATCACAAAGCTTGGCCTGCAGTTTTTTTTTTTTCTCTTGCTGCAATTCGGTGAGGGAAGTTTCCATATCGTTGATGTGCTGTTTGTGGTCAGCCATTTGGCTATCGGTGGTAGGCAGTCTCTCTGTGAGCTCCTGCTGGGCAGACAGAATCGTCTGAAAACTCTGCTTGATCTTATCAAACTGCTCGTTAAAGGATTGCAAAAGCTTGTTTGATCATTTATACCAAGCAAGTGGAATCTCATCTTCCTCCTCAGCTGGTGGCCGGTCCAGTGATTTCTTGCTAGCTTGGTCTCGGTTAGCATTATCTTCCGTGTTAGCTAACGAGCAGTCAGCTCCCTTTCCCCCTCGTGGAGTTTCACCTGACATTTTCACCTACCGCTTAATTGTAGGGCAGAAAGGACATAAAAAGCAGCGAAAGCGGAGAGTCCAGTGTCCAAAAAAACAGTTTTCAACAATAATATTTCCATGCTGTGGGGAGCTCCAAAAAACATATCTACACTGCACTCATCTCCGCCCCCTAAATAAACTTATGCTTTCCCCCTCCTCATTTAAAGTACTTAAATAATCTTGTGCTTCGCTCTGACGTGGAATCAGGTTTGTCTCTCAGACAGCGATGCTAGCTAGCTATTGTGCAAAGCTGTTACGTTTAGTCCATTCTATACGACCTCTATGAGCAGCCCTGGTTAGGTTATAAAGTCTGACAGCCATAGGTAGGAAGGACCTGCAGAACCTCTCCTTTGTGTGCCTAGGATGACACAGCCTACCGCTAAATGAGCTCCTCAGTGCGTTCAGTGTGTCCTGCATGGGGTGGGACTCGGACTTCAGCAGAGATGACAGCTTAGCCACCATCCTCCTCTCTCCTATCTCCTCCACTCCACTGGGTCGAGGTGTCGCCCCAGAACAGAGCTAGCTTTTTTCATCAGTCTGTTCAGTCTCTTCCTGTCAGCTGTCGTGATACCACTGCCCCAGCAGACCACTCCAAATGTGATGGCTGATGCCACCACTGAATCGTAGATGGTCTTCAGGAGTGCCCCTTGCACACAAAAACTTGATGCATTCTTGAGAAACGAGGTGCTTTTCTGTTGTATGATGGCCCTAGAGTTCTTACACTCTTCGTAAGGGTGCCTTGGGATCTTCCTATGGCACACTTACTGCCATCTTACAAAAATTTTCATGCAACTCATGGCACTCTCAAGTTGTTGGTAGAAAGATGTTATGGCTTTTGGCACATTTTGTTGGCACAAATGTCACACGAATGATGTACTTCTGCCTAATGAGCACCTCACTACCACGTTACACATGCTGTACAAATCTCTGTATGAACAGGGATTCATACGCCGTTTCCTACAGCTGCTAAATGGGGCCCTTAAGGTGTTCTTGAGGCATACTTACAGCCAGCATCTTAAGTAGTTCTTACATTGTTCCTATGGCATTCGTACAGCTGCCCTACGATGAGGGGTTTTCATGGGGCGTTCGTAGAAATCTTGGACAAGACCACTGACCTGGCCACAAACTTACGAATAGTCTATTAATGTGGAATTCTCCTACGGCCGCCTTAAGAAGGCTGTCCGAAATTGTCCAAAATTCGTTCATGTGGTGTTCACAGCCGTTTGTAAGGGTATTTGTGACTGTAGCTTAAGTTTTATGACTTTTCTCAAAAAAACTTTTTGACGACCTAGATTATTCAAAAATAAATACAGTAAAAATACATTTTAGTTCTTTGTGTTATGGCTGTGCTTTTTTTTAATTGATTCAGACCCGGATTTAAAAATGTGTCTCCATGCATGCATGGCTGTTTCCTCAACACTCGATGAAAACGTGTATGCAATCATCTGCCACCTGCTTCTATCACTTTATTACCTTATCCTCATTGGTAGAAATCCGTTTCATTATTCTTCGTATTATGGTGATGCAATGCCAAGAAATTTTAGATTTCCTTTCTTTGAGCTACGTCACTGAGATAAAAATGCAGCAGTCTGCACGTTTTCTTGGAAGGCTTCCTTTCCAAGTTTCCAATCACTGGAATGAAGAGGTCAGCCTCATGCCAGAGCTGATGAAACCCATGCAAAGCAGTCACTCAGGTCCCACAGGACACAATAGACCCACCAGGGGAGACGTAAGGGACACACTGATAGGTGGTGGAAATGCGCACCTTGTATGTCTTTATTTTTGTTTGTGGAGAGTCAAAGAGTGGTTGTGTGTACCTCAGAGAGAGGGAAAAGAAGTGTGGTGCTACTGTGAGCAGTGGCAGGATAAGGGGAGCACAGGGAGAGAGGCAGTGGTTTGTTCTGTTCTATACAAACACAAGAACAGAGGCAAGCTTTCTTTAATTCCCCAATGTGACTTTACAATCAAAAGATTCAACATCTATTGTGTCACAGAACTGGGACAGTAGCTTATCCCGTTTCTAGAGGGAGACCTCTGAACTCAATATCTCTGTTTTTACTGTCCCATTTTTTTTTCTTTTTGTATCACTGTCACCCTTTCCTCCCTTTTACTCACTCACCAACCACCTACAGTATAACATGGCCTTTTTTGTGTCTGCCTTGATGTTACTCAAGGTTTTCATCCATGCATATCTTTTTACTATATAGTTGCACTGACGCTTCTATAGGATTAATGAAAATATCAATCATGTTTTTCCTTTTTTCTTCTGACATTCCTCTTGTTCTGCCTTACAGCCTTGATTTTCATCTGCTGGCTCAGAGTTCATTTGGGGCTGATGAGCTTTGATCAGTATCAGGATCAAGTTCAGGAAAGGTCATATTGAATTTGTGTCTGTTTGACACAGCACACTGAGCAAAGGGCCACTGTGGGTTATATGTTAATTATGTGTTATCTTCCAAACAGTAAAGGGTTTCATTAATGTCCTTATGGAAAGCTTAACCTTAAAAGCCAGCATATGTGAACGTTTGAATAGAACTACAGAATGCAGCAGTATAGAGGTGCTTGATTTCCCCCCCTTTTCAAAATTCCCACTAATGCGCAGGTGGTCAAAGAGTACAAGAAATGAAAATGTGGTTTAACAAACTTCAGCAGTGTACATATTTATATAACTCTGCTATTTTAAGTTTTTGTAATGTTTCCCTTAATTTTTCTTTCAAATGAATTGTACAGGTTATAGGTCACATTATTATTGGGGGGGGGGGGGGCTTTTATTGATGTAATTTTTTACAGCTCTGAAAATCTAGACTTTGAAAGGGAGTACGTGGAAAATTTGCACCCATTGTATCTGTGTATAATCTGGGAAAACTGGTGGTACATTTTAACTTATTTCACTTTTATGTTCATTGTTGACTTTTATTTAAAAAAAGCTTGTAATTTTTTTTTAAACACAAGCAGACACAGGTGATATATTAAAAAAAAACAAAAAACATGCACACCCTTACCAGAACAATTTCACAAGAGAAAGAGGTATTCTGTGAACTTTTTTCCATTGGGCATATATGGTTATTCCACTGAGTGTGTCATATTTTATTCTGTTTTGCATAATTTTGTCTTGTATAGTGCTATTAACCTTTGTTATCTAATCGTGGTTGTCTATTATGTGGAGTCCTACTGTACAGGTATGTGAAAAAGAATTTCCCATCGGGGACAATAAAGTCTAAAGTGTTAAAACAAGTTTTAAGTCTAAAATCTATCTAATGCCCTTTTTGCTAAAAGCAAAAACTTTTATTTTCTTATTGCTTTGTGTCAAAGTCTTTTCACTTTTCCCCCTCCGTCAAACACCAAGATCTGTGATTCCTAGGCCTACCCACATCCAACAAGGCTAATAGTAGCTATCACTACATTATCAGAATAAATCCTGTGATAAAAAAAAGTGTACCGGTTGAAGGACATTCCCAGTTGTATGCACAGTGGCCCAGGATAATGACTGAAACTGCATTGGTCCTTAAATGCAGTTTAATAGTAAAACCCATGTTAATTTGGGTCAAGTTTTCGTGCAGCTGGTTATTAAATGGAACTACCCTGAAGGCTAATTTCAGTTAGGCCATAGAGGCCTGATTGGCTCAACACTACCCACGTACCAGCTTCATGCATAGTTACATCACCAAATCATTTGTCTTAACTCACCTTTTCTTAGGGGGCAGGGCTTAAGTGAAACTTTATATATATAGTGCATCCGGAAAGTATTCACAGTGCTTCACTTTTCCACATTTTATGTTACAGCCTTATTCTAGAATGGATTAAATTAATTTTTTAAAATTTTTTCAAAATTCTACACACAAATGACAATGTGGGAAAAAAAAGTTTTTGGAAATTTAGTAAAAATTAAAGCTGCAAGCAGCTTTAAGCAGGCCCTCGACCCCCCCCCCCCCCCCATGCACCCACGGAACCCGGCGCCTGTCGTACCTAGCTAGCTCAGAAAATTTCCCGTCGTCGCGGCAAGCGCTGCGTGAATAATAAAGTAAATCATTTGGCACAGTGCTTCCTGTGAGCAATAGGTGGTGCAATAACTTTTGTCAAACATTTTTATGTAGGAGCGTGCGGGGTGGGACTAATATCCATCATAGCAATTACGATGAAAATTGGACAAAGTTTGTCCAAATTACAACTGTCCAACGCATTGCAATAAGGTCAACTTGGGCATGTGATTGTGGCAACACTTACACATTAGGTACATGTTGCAAACCCATATAGAACTACAGAAGAGAGTCACCTTGACTTACGTTCTACATTTTGTGACCCTCGGCCTTTCCCAACCCTCCAAAGTATAAACCGTATTGAATGGCGAGGAGAGGGTTTTCATGGCAACTGTGATGATCACAGAACAAATGTGACTTCCACTGAGGCTAATCCAATGTGCTCTGAGAAACCTCTGAAAATGTTGTGTCATTCTGACTACTGGTCTTTGAGCGAGAATTGATACATTTTTGTGTAGTACCTCATGTCAGCACAAGGTGGTGCTGGGACAATTTCATGAATATTGATATTTAGACGTGTTTAGAGTGGGATTAGTATCCATTGTGCAAATTTTGGTCCAAATCAGAGAAGTATCATCTGAACTGTAACTCTCGTGTTTTTTATGGTGATGATGCGTATCGCGCTGTTCCCTGCGCTGCGCTCGGACTATCTGATCACGTGATGGTCCACCTCATTCCCACTTACAGACAGAGACTGAAGCTCATTAAACCTGTTGTGAGCACTACGAAGAAATGGACCAGTGAAGCTGAGGAGAAGCTGGAAACATGCATGGAAATAACTGACTGGGGCATGTTTAAAGGAGCCACCCATGATTTGGATGAGTACACGGACACTGTGAACTCATATATCCACTTTCGTGAGGAGAGCATTCTTCCATCGCGCACCAGGGTCAGGTACTCCAATGACAAGCCCTGGTTCACTGGTAAGCTCAGACAGATCAGGAAGGAGAAGGAAGCAGCGCTGAAAAGTGGAGACAGGGACCGCTACAGAGAGGTTAAATATCGGTTTAACAGAGAGGTGAGGAGAGCTAAATCTGTGTATTCTGAGAGACTCCAGCAGCAGTTCACTGCTAACGACTCTGCTTCTGTGTGGAGAGGACTGAGGCAAATCACCAACTATCGGCCTCAGGCTCCTAAAGGTCAGGATGACAAAGCCCTTTGTCAAAGACTGTCCCAACACTATGCCCGTTTTGACACCTCGTCAGCTGTGTCCAACTCCCCTCCTCCCTCCAGCTCCACAGCCTCCACAGTCCCTACTTCATCAAAGGCGCCCCCCCTCCTCCCCCCCTGCCCTTGTCATCAGTGAGCAGGACGTGCTCAAACAGTTCTCCAGACTGAACCCGCGCAAGGCCCCCGGTCCAGACGGCATGTCTCCCTCCACCCTGAGACACTGTGCGAAAGAGCTGGCTCCTGTCTTCACAGACATTTTTAACACCTCCCTTAAGCTATGCCACGTGCCGACCTGCCTCAAATCCTCCACCATCATCCCTGTCCCCAAGAAGCCACGGATCACTGGACTTAACGACTACAGACCTGTAGCGCTCACCTCTGTAGT
The DNA here is from genome assembly GCA_020510985.1 of Pholidichthys leucotaenia. Taxonomy (NCBI): domain Eukaryota; kingdom Metazoa; phylum Chordata; class Actinopteri; order Cichliformes; family Pholidichthyidae; genus Pholidichthys; species Pholidichthys leucotaenia. The sequence goes on from CM035836.1 coordinate 226,813,381, forward strand.
CATGAAGTCCTTTGAGCGCCTGGTCCTGCCCCACCTCAAGTCCATCACCACTCCCCTCCTGGACCTGCTGCAGTTTGCCTACCGAGCCAACAGGTCTGTGGACGACGCAGTCAACCTGGCCCTCCACTCCATCCTGCAGCACCTGGACTCCCCAGGAACCTACGCCAGGATCCTGTTTTTGGACTTCAGCTCCACATTCAGCACCATCCGCCCCGCTCTGCTCCGGGACAAGCTGTCCCTGCTCAACGTGCCTGACTCCCTCTGCGGGTGGATCACCGACTTCCTGACGGACCGGACGCAGCATGTGCGGCTGGGAAAGGCTGTCTCAGACTCTGTTAGCATCAGCACCGGATCACCCCAGGGCTGTGTACTTTCCCCCCTACTCTTCTCCCTTTATACCAACATCCTGCACCTCCAGCCACCAGTCTGTCAAGCTGATCAAGTTTGCGGACGACACCACCCTCATCGGGCTCATCTCCAACGGCGACGAGTCCGCCTACAGGAAAGAGGTGGCCCAGCTGGCGTCCTGGTGCAACAACAACAACCTACAGCTGAACGCTCTGAAGACAGTGGAGATGATTGTGGACTTCAGGAAAGTCACAACCCCTCTGCCCCCCCTCACCCTCACAGGCTCTCCCATCACCACTGCTGATTCCTTCCGCTTCCTAGGCACCACCATCACCAGGGACCTCAAGTGGGAGCCAACCATCAGCTCCCTCATCAAAAAGGCCCAGCAGAGGATGTTCTTCCTGCGGCAGCTGAGGAAGCTCAAGCTACCCACCAAGATGTTAGTGCAGTTCTACACAGCCATCATCGAGTCCATCCTCACCACCTCCATAACCGTGTGGTACGCAGGAGCCACTGCCAGGGACAGACTAAGGCTGCAGCGCGTCGTGCGCACTGCTGAGAAGGTGATCGGCTGCAAGCTCCCATCTCTCCAGGATCTGCACATCTCCAGGACCCGGAGGCGTGCAGGCCGGATCGTAGCCGATCCTTCACACCCCGGTCACGTACTGTTTGTCCCTCTCCCCTCAGGTAGAAGACTTCGGTCCATTCAGACTAAAACCTCCCGTCACGTGAACAGCTTCTTCCCCTCTGCCATCAGACTGCTGAACACTAAGTGACTTATTGACTCTCGTGCACTATGTACAGCAGCTCAACCAGACTCATGTCAATCATCACTGTTTTCTTCTTGCATTACCGACTGCACTATATGGTTCTCCACATTATCTGCTGCTCGCTAATATATTTAAACTGCTGACTAGTATTACTCATTCTTATTCTACACTTTATTGCATGTATAGTTTATTTCTTTTATTTTATCATGTTTAATGTTGCAGCGTTGCACCGAGACAAATTCCTAGTTTGTGTACTACATGAACAATGGCAATAAATCTGATTCTGATTCTGATTCTGATGCAACCAGCGCATGCTGGTCGACATGGAAACAGTTCTGTACTATGTACGTGTGCTGTCAATAAGTCCTAGTCATTCCTCCACTAATGGTTACAAGCCTGGCTGTAGTGTTACATTTTATAGTTTAGGTACAGTACATGGGATGCAGTTCTTGGCAAGCGAGCAATTCTCGGCATAACACCAGTCCTGGCCAATCAATGAGCCGGATTTCTCTTCTTCACCGAGATTTTTTCTTCCTGGTCAGTGGTGGCTTCGGCTACAGTGCCACAAACAAGCAGCTGTTGTAGCTGCGTGACATTGTCCAAGCAGTTTGGTCCACTTGAGTGAAGTGCTGTGTGAATGCAAACTGAACCAAATGAAGGTGTGAAAATTCTCACCATCCCCCGCCGAGTTGAACCGAGACTCCCGGACTGTCCTGGTGTGAAAGCACCCTAAGATAGGAATGACTGAAGGGAGTGAGTGTTAGTCACTTAACATCTCAGCAGATGTCTAAAATGTTTATTGGTGCAGCAAGTTTCTACATGATAATCGTGCTATTGCTCTTTCTGTATCATCATGCTTAATACATGGCAAATGCATTGTGTCGCTGGTGTATGTCTATGTATGTGGACAAACTTGCTCCCTATTGTAGTCACACCATCATTAAACACTGCATGCAATATTCAATAGGCATCAGTGCTAGTCGTAACTATGAAAACACATAAAGCTTGACGTTTAATCAATACAAGCTCCTTGGTGGGTGACTGGCTGAAGTCTGTTGTAAATTGGGGCTGTAACATACTATTGCTGTTTATTTCTGTGCACATGGACACAGAGAAATGGTGCTGATCAAACATCTCCACTCTGGAGACCGGTTTCAAATCTCTACACTTTCACACCTCCAAATACTCACACGGTCGGTGTGGGTCTCTCTCTGCAATACAGTTGTTGTGGACTGACAGAAAGATGGAGGTTCAGGTTACTGCTGGATGCTGGGACACTGAAACTATATTTACTTTTCACTATATTCACATTTATTTACTTTAATCCACTCATATGACCCCTGTTGAGGTGTACGCCAGTGATAGAATCGAGTGCAGCTTCATCATTTGTATCGGGGAGATGGAAGCTGGAAGTTGGGAGACTAATCTGGTCATTTCTATTTGTATGCAGTTTTGAATGTGTTATTGCCTTGACAAAATGGGTTTCTGCTGTGTCCAGTGATTTGTGTTTAAATTGTGTCTTTCTGCTTATTAAATAAACAAGAGCAGATAACTTTTCATGCGATTGCTGCAACAAGGAAAAAAAGACAAGATGACACAACGGGATGTATGCCCTTCACCCACCGCTGCTGTCATCTAACAATATTTGTAATTTTGGGGGTGAGGACGGGTCATACAAATGTTCTGTGTCAGCTAACGTCGTCAATATTCTTGTGGAGTTGTTCTTTATCCCACTTGCTTTGGAAGTGCGGGAAATGCTTTACATACCCTTGAGAACATTGAAATACTGGAGTAATAACGACACAGAAACAACACATTACCAACATTTTGAAAAAATCTGCTTTTTAAGTTGTGCTGCCAAACTCTAGCCTTTATAAATATTACATGCAACATTATGTAATGCTGACATTGTTGCAGGTAGGGTGCTGTCTGGGAAAGGGACCAATTATATGGGAGGCCATCCTATTTAAAACGTTTCCATGAAGTGTAGTTACATTTCTGAAGTCCGGTCAACATAAGCTATATATTCATTACAGTCCAGCTGAGCTCTGGTAGGAGCAGAGGTTTGTCAGCAGGTCCTTGATTTTCCTGTTATACTATCATCAGGATTAAACATTGCACACCGTTTTCGATTTACATTTTTTTTATATATAAGTCAATAGAATAAAGATTATTCCTCCCTTTTCAATCAGTAACAGATGTCAGGACACTCCCATGATCTTTCTCATTTCTTCTCTATCCATATCTGACTTGTTCTGAGCTACATCCTTTTCTATAAAGCATTTTCAGCCACATCACCTTTCCTCATCTTCCTCCTCCATCCATTCATCCAAACCTCCCTCCCCTCTCATCCAGCCCTTTTGCAAAGAACCAGTCAGAATTCCTAAGAGACGACCAATCATATCCTCTCCATCTTGTCTCCCCCTCCCTCTCTTTCTCATTTTCACTCTATATCTCACTTCCATTCTTTCTAGCAATTTGTCACTTAGCAACGGAGTCTGTCTCACTGGTGGGTAGAGAATCATCTCTGGCTGTACTCTCCTTTTAAAAATGCTATGATATTGTTGTTGAAAAGACATTTTGTAAAAGGCTTGACTTAACAGGAAAAACACTGAAATGGCCCGACTCAGTTTGAAGTAAATATTAGCATTTGATAGGTAAAAGGTAAGGAATAGATCTGTGTCAAAAGATTAATTATAGGTTAATCAATGAATAACCAGGATATTTTAACTGTGATACCTTAGCCGTATACCCAAGCAGCGATAATGTTAGCATCCTCATCATGTCAACACCGTATGTTCTTGCAAAGTGATAGATTGAAGCCCTCCTTGCTCGGTCAAAAAGATGCTACTTAGAGTGCATAGCTTTCCGGCGCATACAGCATGCACTTTTAAATTGATGATAGGAATTGCTTTTTCAGACAAGCGTTGGTATTGAATTTGTTTGATGTACATAATGACATGCTAACACCCCTTTAATCCTTTCCCAGTTTATTGTCAGTGACATTTTAAGTATTCCTAATGCGTTTCGACCATGCAGAGAGAACATGGGGTGCTATCATCATGTGACTGTCCCTTTTTTTTAACTGTTGTTATTTTCCATCGCTTTCCCTCTATGCTGTTCAGAGGTTGGCTTCTCAAACACAACTCCTGCTTGCACATTTCCCAAACAACTTGTGCTAAAACACCAGCCCAGCTGTTTGATACTAGCGCTGACATTTTCTGTGTATCTCAGAGAAAATGGCTAATTTGCATCGCATCTCCATCGCATTAGCATATCAGCACGCATCTCCACACTTACTCACTCATCAGCCTCATTTGCCACTACCTGTACTCCAGCTCTTTTAATGTTTATTCATCCCTCTGCCTCAGATACCTATAATCAGATAACAAATCTCTGCACCATTAGCACATTCAAACAGGTGGAAACGGGTAATAAAATGTTGGCACGACAGAGAGGGGTAGGAGATTGGAACAGAGATTATGGCAGAGCCCAGGACAAGTGTGAACAGAGGAAGCAATTAATGCAAGGACGCCTTGTGACAGAAGCACTGATTTAGTCACATGGAAGAGTGTCAAAGTCAAATATGGCAGTTGCAGATATCCTTTACTACTGTCTGTATCCACAAGGGATGTACAAGGGTTTTCTTTCAATTTAACTTTATTCAGTTGGCAACTTGATGGAGCTGGGATTGAAGGCATCTTCAGTAGAAGAAGGTAGCATCTTTGTTACAGCTCACACACAACCAGAGGCCTGTACAACGAAGCAGGCTTTAGGCTTAGTGGGCTAACTTCAGGATTAACCCCGGGTTTTCTGTACTACGAAGCTGCTTCACTTCCTACAAGGGTAGATCACCATGGAAACTTATGCTGGGAAGCTAACCTGTTTTGGACCAGGTTAAGATCCAGATAAGAGCTCAGTAGGTGTATCAGCAATGTTCTTCAGCCAATTAAGTCTTTTGGAAAATGATATCTGATCCCCTGGGGTTTGAGGAGACACCCCATCCCCTCAATTAAGTGGAGACCCATGTTATTAAGGGAAGCCCCTCTAGTGGATGTTATCCTGAAACTTGAACCACAGTACGATATTGTCACAAATGTTGCAATATGTTGACTATTGCAATGTCATAAGTTGTGATTTTCCATGTGGCTGTTTGTCTTGTCCAGCTCTCAGCCAGAGCTCATGGGTCACTCCTTTGCTCCGCTGACACAACCAGATTGTGAGCATTTAGCAAAGTCTAGTGAACTTAAAAAGCTTTTTTTTATTATTCTGGTACTCAAAAAGATGTGGTTGTATTTGCAACATTTCTTAATGCTCTTATTAAAATATCACAGCACTGGTGTCTCTGAATCAATACCATTTGATAATTCCCCCACCCTACTCCTGTGTCTGCTTTACCCACACTTGCAAAATGTGTAATATGCACTTTTCCTTGTGTATTGCCCATTTTCTACAGGTGGATAAACAGGCAGCTTTTATGTATTTTTCTGAGCCGGTGCTGTCATGCATTAAAGGTGAAAGTTGTAATTTTGTGTATCTCGGTATTTGTGGACAGCCTTTCACTTTCACTCTGATTGATAAACAATGGCATGTCACACCTTTACAACACTCGCTTTCCTTTAGATTTTCTCCCATTTAACTGAACTCTAGAGATTTCCCTGCCTAGCTCGGTGGTTTTCTTCATCCAGACTGTAACAATTCCTCTTGTCAAGGGTGTTGAGAAGTACACACAAAACAACTATGAACAGCTTGAGCTGCCCCTCTCGCACATGCATATTCACATTCAGCTGTTATTACCGAGTGCTGGCAAATACCATATTTTACAATTCGGAGGGAGAATTAAACATTAACTGTTCTCCCCCACTGTGTTTTCATAATTTCTAACTTACAATGCACAGTTTTAGATGAGCCAGCTGTCTTATTTCATATACTGTATATGCAAGCCTTATACAACAAACTAGGGCAAAATAAACCTATATATTTAGATCAGTACGATGTGATTAGTTATCCAACAGACACTTGATTCTGTCAGACGATGCTGAGTGACTTTTGTAATATACTTTTTTGCTACCATTGTAGATGACTTTGAACTTTCCCCTAAAGTGAAAGCAATGATATGGAGACTAGAAAACAGAGATAGCAATGGTAGGAAACAGAAGAGGCGAGAGAATCCTGACCTTCTACACTCTTGATGTACTACTACAATTTTCATGCACATATTCTCTGGCACATTCACCCAGCCATACACAAGCACACACACCCTCTTCCTGTTTGTTTGCTGACTTCTCTCTGCTGTAATTGCACTGACATTTATATTTGCACCTGAAGCCTGTCTGCCAGTTTCCATTACTTGGAACCAGACTTGGAGACAGGCACAGCTGTCTGAATGTCAGATGACTGGGATGAATGCACAACCAAATTCACCTGAAATCACTTTTTTGTCTCAAAGTCCAGCTGCTTGTCATCTGATAGGGTGGATCACCAACTGGCGGACTCCAGTCCGGATTCGGACCCTGAGAGTCCTCTGTCCGGACCTTGAAGCCTTTTAATGTAATTTGGGAAAAAAATTGTAGTTTTGTTTTAATGGAACTAAAAAAGCGGAACTGAAACAGTGTATCAGCGGTCGCCCGGACGTTTTGTGGTGGGACACCTTGAGCAGAATCTCCATTCACTGCACACATCACAGGAGGCGGACAGCCACGCTTTCTTCCCGGTGTGTACCCACGGAATGAAGCGCTGTTGTGAAATTGTGTATCTTTCGCCACTCTGCCTGCCTTCGTTGGCACCGGTCCACCTGGGGGTCTATTGACGGAAGGTCCCCACGCCTCATCCGCATTTTCACCGGGACAGCGTACCTGTTGGGCCAGGATGATGCTGGTTATGGAGGTTAATTTCCATGACCCCCGATATCACGTAAAAACAATAATTTGCTCCATGTGTTGCTGAACCTGAAAAGTTCCACAAACATCCACATCCTCTCTCCCCGTGGCAGCGTGTTACCCAGACAGACCCAGACCAAGTTAAAAAGATAAGAACAATGTGGACATAAAAAAAATAAACCTCTGAGGAATTATGTAGTATGGAATTACTTTTTTAGTCTTATGTTTTTTCGTTTTTAATACTGAAAATATAGAGGTGGACTTTCTGTGAGATTTTGTTTTTTGTTTTATTTAGTTTGTGTTCTCCTGCAAAACTTTACATTTGTTGAATTTAATTTGCAGATCTTAGAATTTTAGAGCTATTTATTTGGAGTCAACAAACACATTTAGTGTTCCCCAGTATTATTATGATTAAATTTTTACAGCTTTTTTTTAAATGAGCAAAGTATTTATTTGATTTTTTTGTTAAAAAAATAATACAAAGCTAAAAGCAGTTCAAAGAGCTGCTTAAAAAATAATGTGTAAAAGCAAATGATACTGGCCTGCTGGAGACAGCTGTGGTCTTCTGAAAGAATGTCCATGAAAAGATGACAGTTCTTAAAAGCACATTTTCAGATTAATGTGTCCATGTGACTCATCACATTTCTCTTCCATTTGTTTAATTAAAAGCTGTTTGAAGTAAATTCATGGGTCATTGCAAACACTTGGCTTTAAAAATACCAAGTTGTTGGACAGTGGGAGGAAAAAAAATCCCGAAAACAACAAAAAAAATATGCATTGAGAATCGTTTTAGAGTCAAATCAGAGATCCTGAATGATAATCAAGTGGTGGTGCTACGCCCACGCACGTGTATGATCACAGTCGTACCACTACTCAGATTTAAACATGAACTGAATTCAGTCATTGGTAAATATTTATCTGGTAATAAATACCATCCATTCCCTCCACTCTCACCCATGATGCTATACCCACACATTACTTCTTATTTCTGAGGGATCGAATTGGAAATTTTCAGAACGGTCATCGGTCTCAGGACTTTCTCAGTTACAATAATAAATCTATGTGGACTGGGAATCTTTGCTCCACTGTACTGTCCATTTATCATTCGCAGAGCTTTCTCATGAAGTATTTATTTTGCTTATAATGGCCACCGTTCAGTAATGGCCACCATGATGAATGTGGAAAAAATGTGTGGTACGGGTACCACACAGGATGTTTTCCACAGCTGTGGTACCCTCCCCAGCTTCAGGCTCAGACTGAAGATGTGCTCCACAATCCCACTCAGCTGGTCTGCGCAGGACTTGAGGAGCCTTGAGCTGATGCTGCCTAGACCTGCAGCCTTCCTCGCCTTGATCTTCTTCAGCTCAGCTCTCACCAGAGTCTTAGTGAGAGTCAGGTTGGGGCGGGGGGGGGCTGTCTGTGTGCTGGGAGGGGGGGGGGGGATGTTGAATCTGTGATGGGAAAAACAGCAGGGGATGTATGGGGGGGTGGGAGGTCGTGGAGAGCGGGACTAGATGAAGGTGGAGGCAGCAGTGGTTGGTGGGCAGGTGGAGAAGAACCTTGGTCAAACCTGTTAAAGAACAGGTTCAGGTTGTTCACCCACTCCTTACCCCCCGTGGCCTAGGAGGAGGCATTCTGGTGCCCAGAGATGGTTTTAAGGTTTCTCCAGACGCCGCTGACATCACTCTGCTGCAGCTTGTCCTCCAGCTTTTTCCTGTAGCTGTCCTTCCCCTCTCTGATCTTCCTCCTTAGCTCCCTCTGTACAGACTTCACCTCTTCCTTGTTACCCAACCTGAAGATCCTTTTTTTCTCCTTCAGCAGTGACTTTGTTTTATTATTTTTTTTATTTATTTTTTTTTGTATTTTGTATATTTTATTAATCCCAGAGGGAAATTCAGGGCATCCATGTGGATGGATGAGGCAGCCAAGGTGCAGCACCAATCCCTTCACCATTCACACACACATTCACACCTAGGGCCACTTTAGAGTCTCCAATTAACCTAACTTGCATGTTTTTGGCCTGTGGGAGGAAACCGGGAATAAACCCACGCAGACATGGGGAGAACATGCAAACGCCACACAGAAGGGTCACTGATGGTCAGGGAGTGGGATCGAACCCATGACCTTCTTACTGTGCTGCCACAGTGCTAACCATTGCCCACCGAGCTGCCCAACCCTGGATCAGGGTTGATCCAGGGTTTGTTGTTTCAGAAACACGGTATGGTCTTGGTGGGTACGGTGTTCTCTACACAGAAGTTGATGTAGTCTGTGATGGTGTGTGTGAGGCCATTGATGTCCTCACCATGTGGATCACAGAGCTGCTCCAACACAGTGGATTCAAAACAGCCGTTCAGAGCGTCCTCCACCTCCTCAGACTATATATTCACTGTGCGGGTAACAGGAGGCTGTCTGTGTACCAGGGGTTTGTACACAGGCAGGAGGTGAACCAGGTTGTGATCTAATCTTCCAAGGGGGAAGGGTGATGAGGTGTCAGCCTCCTTGGTGTTTGTACTGTATACTGTAGCAGTTACTGCAGTATACTGCATAATGTCGCAGTATATGTTATAGTATATGTTGTAATATAATGCTGCAGCTAACGGACAGGTGGTGGACTGCCGCAGGCAAGGACAGCCCCCCACAGCACCAGTAAACATCCAGGGAACAGACGTTGAGATGGTGACATCCTTCAAGTACCTGGGTGTTCATCTGAACAATAAACTTGAGACTTCAAGACCGTCCTGCGTTTCCTGAGCTTCGCCGTCATGGCTCTGCAGGAGACCAGCGAGGCCCACCTGGTGGTCTCTTCTTCGCTAAGGGGGTCACCATCATGCCCAAAGACTTCCAGCTGGCCCGCCACATCCGCGGAGAGAGAGCTTAGACTTTCTGCTGCACATTCACCAACCAACCATAATGCTCCGCACTGTGTGTCTATATACAGTATATACATTTATAGCAATATGGACATATGTTTACTAGATGTTGTTTTTTCTTGCCTTCTGATTGTTGCTCTGAGTGTTGCTATCCCTGTGCTGTTGCAATCCTGGAATTTCCCCATTGTGGGACTAATAAAGGCTTATCTTATCTTATCTTATCTTATCTTAAACTGGACTGGTCACACAAAACTGACACGCTCTACAAGAAGGGGCAGCACAGGCTGTTCCTCCTGAGGAGGCTCAGGTCTTTTGGTGTACAAGGGGCATTCCTGAAGACCTCCTATGATTCTGTGGTGGCATCAGCCATCACATTTGGGGTGGTCTGCTGAGGCAATGGCATCACGGCAACCAACAATAAGATACTGAATAGACTGATCAAAAAAGCTAGCTCTGTCCTGGGGCGGCGCCTCAACCCAGTGGAGGAGATAGGAGAGAGAAGGATGGTGGCTAAGCTGTCATCTCTGCTGGAGTCCGAGTCCCACCCCATGCAGGACACGCTGAACGCACTGAGGAGCTCATTTAGCAGTAGGCTGCACCATCCTAGGTGTGCGACCGAGAGGTTCCGCAGGTCCTTCCTACCTACGGCTGTCAGACTTTATAACCTAAGCAGGGCTGCTGGTACAGGTTGTACTGAATGCACAAAATGTAACAAACTTGTACAATTATGGTCCCCTCCATTATACAGCTAGGACAATACCAATCGCTACAGAGGGTGACAACTAGGCTGATTCAAATACGAAATATTCTGTATGGATACATATTCATACTTTGCAGGGTAACTGAATAGACCATTATGCTGTTTATTCCATCTAGCTACAATGCTCCGCATTGTGTGTATTTCTGTGTACATATGTGTATTCACTGCTCTTATTATCTTATCTTCTGAATTATTCCTCTGAGTGTTGCTATCCCTGTGCTGTTGCAATCCTGGAATTTCCCCATTGTGGGACTAATAAAGGCTTATCTTATCTTATACTGTATTTTACAGTTAACGCCTAATGGATTTCACAATAAACTACAATTTACTGCAAGATACTGTCACAAATACTGCCGTTTACTGTAGAATGTTGCAGTATACTGTTAAATCCTATATTATTTCACAATAAACTACAGTATACCACATGTTAATGTAGCAATTACTGCAGTATACTGTAGAATGTTGCAGTTTAGTTTGAATTTTTATAGTATTTCACACTAAACTATAATATACTGCAAGATACTGCTTCAATTACTGCAGTATACTGCAGAATGTTGTAGTATTCTGTAATTTACTGTGAAGTCCTCAAGAATGCTCTGGAATACTGTAGAATACAATAGAATCTTAAAGGATTTTTTCATCAGGGTTTCCCCGCTATCGCAGAGGGCTACAGAGCAAAGAGAGTGCACTGCAGAATTACCTTGAGCGCCACTTTTCCTGCTCATTCCCCCAACATTTAACACGTGAAGACTTCACAGCTCAGGGGGCGGTTTGACAGATGCAGCACAAAGTTGCCTGGGCCTGTGGTTGTTTACATGAGTGTGAGATTTATCTTCCATCAGCAAGGATTAGCATTCACAGCCTTTGTTTTCCCATGTGGGTCAATTACAGAGACTGGCTGTCGCAGCGGGAGCTTTGGAAACGTTGCGTTTAAGGGAAAAAGTCTGAGGTGCACGGAGGGAGGAGATCCGCTTGAAGAAGATGTAATTGGTGTGGTATTAATGGTTTACTGTTTGTTCTGAAACCTCTACCTTGGTTTATAATTTGACACTCTTTTCTTTAGTAGTTTGGCATCCGCTCGGCTCTCCTGGGGTGTTTCCTGAGAAGGGTTACCAGGGATTGATTTCATGGTTTGCTCTCTTACTGAGCAAATGTCTTTTTTTTGCACTATACCATGACAAAATGTTGACGGGAGCCTTTTAAACCAACTAGTTACCAGAGCATTCTGTGTGCCATTTGACTGCAAAAACAGAACAAAACTTCAGTTTTCTGCACCATTGATCCTGACAACAAAGCACTAGCTCAGCAGTACTTACTTTTCTCCAAGCTGCTATAAAAAGTGTACAATAGCTACACCTCTTGGTCTTCGATACATCTTCTCCCCCACGTCACTTTTAGTCTGTTAGTGTAATCATTTTGTATTTAACACATTTTTATTTGTTAAGATGAACATTTAGATAATGACGAGTCTGATAAACATGAAATAAAGATTCTTAGGGTGCATTCACACGGCCACTGTTTGGTCTGGACTAAAGGACCAAAGTTTGTATTCCATGGATAGTTTGGTTCGTTTGGTGCTGTCTGAATGCACCTGGGACTCTGGTGCAGCACCAAACAAGCAAACTCTGGTCCCCCTTAAAAGGGGGGGGTGTCTCTGTTCACTTGCAAACACAGTCTGGTGCGCTTCGCTTGCCGTGTGAATGCAAACGGAGTATCCAGAGGACCAAAGGGTGGACGTGCCCCTCTGTGTTTGTGTAACAACAGCAACACACAGTGAGAAGAGAAAGTGGCTTTTACTGTAAAGGTGCCTTCGCATCAAACGCAAACGGGCAAATTTTTTTGCGCAGCATGATTACATTATAACTCAATGTAAATACATGAAAAAGACATTATTCAAAAACTCCTTTTGCAGCGCCACACAAGTACTGTCGTGCTCACTCACACACTGAGTGACACACATTTGTTGACTCATTAAAGGATTATGTAGGCACCATGCATACGGAATTTGGAACGTAATCTCCTCATTTCATTTCCACCACCTCCTTCAACTTTTTTTTGTGCCATTTCGAAGATCATCAGCAGTTTGTGAAGGATAAATTATTCACTGCCATTCTGGGGCTTTTCTCTCAAAGAACTAATAGTTCAGAGAAATAAGCGGAAAAATTCAGACATCAAGCACATGAAAGGGATCCAGAGCTTACAGTTAAATTTATCCAGAGAATTTTGCCATCCTGTATTATAGATTACTTTTGATAGAGTTTTGAAAACAGAGTCATCCTTGTCACATTTGTGTGAGTACATTTGCCCCATGTAAGAAACTTTTTGGAGTGTCCGAATTTCTTAGCCTCCTCTCAAATTTATTTTTTGTTATATTGGCAGATGATGATTGTGAGACATAGTGTGGTGTGACACAGATTTCAGACAGTTATTGACTAATTAATGGATTAATTAAAGGGATCAGACAAACTGGACGACTAGTCGCAGCATTTTAGCATCACTGTATATCAGAGACAGAGTGTGCATGAAGGATTTCATTGACTGCTCTGCCTCTGTACATAAGCATACTCACAATGCTGCTATATGTGATATAATGACTCAGTCATATGGAGGTGAAGATGATATACAGTACTGCACAAAAGCTTTTGGCACCCTCTTATTTTTTTATATTTTCAAAGAGAATGGAAATGGTTGCAGTGATTTATTGAAACGTGGGCAAGCATAACTGGAAATACAGAAAACAAGACAAAAAAAGAGTTTGTGCAACTCGAAAAAGCTTTAAAATTGATATTTGGTCCATCTTTACTCATCCTGAATTTTCTTAGGTAAGCTTTCTTCTCATTTCTTTAAGTCGTCTTCAGGGACAGCTCTCCAGACTTCTTGAAGCTCTTCTTTGGACGTTGGGTGACTTCTGCTATTTGACTTTCTATTTTTTGTCAAGTTGAATTGACATTTTAAATTGGGATTTGTTGCATCCCTTGTTTCTTCACATATTTTCAGTCCAGTTCTTGTGTAATTTGTCATACCTCAGCCTTTTCTCACGCTTTCTCTTCCTAAATATTGACTTCTTGACAGTCACCCTTCCATGGAGTCCATTCTGCTGACCCTTCGGTCAGTTGTGGAGAGATCAAATGAAGGCCCATAGTTAGTTCTTAGGTTCTTTGACAGGTCTTTGGATGTTATCCTATTTCCCATGGATATTAATTTCAGATACTGTTCATCTGCTGTACATGATTTCTTGGCCATGACAATTTTTTGTCCTCCAGTTGTCCAGTTTCTTGTCCAGTTTCCTGGACAACTGAATAACAGAATACATGAGTGTGAATGAGAGGGAGGCAGGTGTAACAGTGGAGATGCAAGGAGTAGAGCTAGTGAAGGCAGATGAGTTTAAATACCTGGGGTCAACCATCCAAAGCAATGGGAAATGCACAAGAGAGGTAAAGACGAGAAAGCAGGCAGGGTGGAGTGGGTGAAGACGAGTATCAGAGGTGATTTGTGACAGAGGGATAGCAGCTAGAGTGAAAGGGAAGATTTACAAGATGGTAATGAGACCTGCTATGGTGTATGGTTTGTAGACGGTGGTGCTGACAAAAAGACAGGTGGTAGAGCTGGAGGTGGCAGAGTTGAAGAGGCTAAGATTTTCATTGGGAGTAACGAGGAGGGACAGGATTAGAGTATATCAGAGGGACAGCTCAGATTGAGCGGTTTGGAGACAAAGTAAGAGAGGCAAGGCTGAGATGGTTTGGACATGTGCAGAGGAGGGATAGTGGATATATTGGACAAAGGATGTTGAAGATGGAGCTGCCAAGCAGGATGAAAAGAGGAAGACAACAGAGAAGATTCGTGGATGTAGTGAAGGAGGACATGGAGAGAATTGGTATTACAGAGGAAGATGCAAGGGATAGGGTGAGATGGAGGCAGATGATCTGCTGTGGTGACCCCTAAAGGGAGCAGCTGAAAGAGGAAGAAGTTGCCGAGTTCCCTGGAGAAAAAAAAAAAATGAGGAAACTGGACAAAATTCAAAAATGAGTGAAAAAGCACCCCATGTCCCAAGAAAAAGTTTGAAACATCTTTAGAAAACCTGTAGAACTATTGCTCAAGACCCTTTTTACAGGAGAGTCTGGTTCCTGGGAAGCAAAATAAAAGGAAATAAGCAGGTTTCTTAAAGCTTTTGCAAAGTACTGTATGTTACATTGGGCAGTATTCTTTATTTCAGTGTTACATTGTACACGAAATACAGTTTGCTCATTTTTAAATGACACAAATTGCAATCAGCATTCAAGAGACAAAATGAAGCATGGTTTTTCCACCCAGTTCTGTTTCAAATAGGATCACTCAGCAGTTTCGACGTCTGCCAGATTCCTGGCCTTACCGCTGTACTGGGGTCAGCCACCAGCTTTTAGATGGAAAACTTATGCTACAGCCTCCAGAACTTAACTGGGAGAGTTCTGAGCACACTTGTTTAAGCTGGTTGAGAAATTTAGTCTGGTGTTTCCCCTCTGCCCCGGCGCTGAATCCCACTTCCCCCACTAGAGATTCAGGTTGAGTGTCCTCTTGAACCTGATATCTAAAGCCTTATTCATGCTGCATTTCCCCTCTAGTCTGCTTTAGTCTACGTGCACTTTGGATGAGCCTGGCACGCACATGGCGCTGTACATGCTCACTTTTTTCATCTACCCAGGCCAAGCGGTTGATGCATGCGCACAACCATCATTTGTAGTTTACTCCCGCCCTATAGGTAGCGTCAATGTGCTGACGCGCCAGTATTTTCACCAACGAAGAAACACTGCTTGCTTTCTGCTGCTTGACTTCCCAGTTTTCACTCCTTTTCCACGAAGATTCTGCTGCTGCTGCTGCTGAAGTATGTATGTATGATTCACGTATGTTTATTTTCGTCTTCCGCTTCCTCGTTGTCTTCTTCATCTACTTTGTCTTGGTATGC
Organism: Pholidichthys leucotaenia; assembly: GCA_020510985.1. NCBI lineage: Eukaryota > Metazoa > Chordata > Actinopteri > Cichliformes > Pholidichthyidae > Pholidichthys > Pholidichthys leucotaenia. The sequence continues at coordinate 226,828,947 of CM035836.1, forward strand.
TGTGTCGATATTGCCACCTCATGAATAGAACGTTCTGTCTTGTGCATGCGCTTTTCAATGCGTTGAGGTTGTGGGCAGGCAGTGCGGTCACAAAATTTGGGCTGCACGCGGTCGTCCGCGGTCGAGCACTGCGGACACTAGCGAAGTGGAAACGATGACGTAAATTTCGTCACACGAGGTTTCCGGTTACACATACGTCGACAGCAGAGGCGCAGCATGAATCCAGCTTAATAGTGAGCCCACTGGTTAATGGGGGGGTTCTCTCTTCTGATCTGTAAAACTTGGTAAAAGGCCAGTTACAGTTTGAAGACAACTGCTTGAAAACCACAACCTCTCTTCACGGCTAAAACAAAGCTTAGAGCTGTCTTAAACATTGGTCATTTATATTCTGCTGCTGGCAAAAATGGTTCAGATCCTGCTTAAAAAGCAGTAGAATAGCTCCCAATGTCCTAGAATCAAGCAAAATCTTCAATGGACGAACTCCTGGGACTGAACAACTTCTGAGGTGTTGGCTGTTACTTTATACCAAGTTTTACCGCTCTGTTGTAAGCATTATGTCATGTTCACTCTGATTGGTGACTTTTTTCCCCTTTCTACCGGGTTTTCGGCCATTTTATTTAGATGTTTTTCCCTCTTCCCTAATATGGTGGTGCTAAATCAATGTTTTTACAGTTTAAACCACTCCTTCCACACCATTTTAAAATGGAATCATTTGTGACGTTTGCAGGGGTTCACACACAAAAAGACAATGGAGCAGATGGCTGTGATCAACCTGATTTATTTTTCACACCCCGACCCCCAACTTCAACTTAGTACACAGAGCAGGGGAGGTCATTCCCCCAGACCCCTGTTTGAATCATGGTTACACACACATGGTACATCTTGCCCTAATCCTGCTAAACACTGCTGGGTCATTATAATGCAGTTATAATGACACAGCAGTATAACTCAGAAATAACACATTTAACACACACAGTAACGTTTCAAACTGGCAAAGCATGCTGGGAAATCCCTGGCTCCCTTAAAATGGCCCCGACGTTACACTGCCCCCCCCCCCCCTGGACTGGTTTCTGTCCCCAGAAAATTCAAAGTCCACTTTCAGAAATCCAACGCGAGTCAGCCCGGTGCCAGGGCGGCATGCACGGGCCATCTGAGTCTCGGTCAGAGTATCTGGTTGGGGTAGGGTTCCGGTTTGGCCACCAGCGGGCGGATGGACACATCTTACAGCCTCTGTAGGACCACGCACAGTCCCTTCCCTGGCAGCGGGAGTCCCAGGCCCGCTCCGGCCGACTCCCACCGCTGCCAGATCTCCCAGGCGGCCGCTGGCCCGCGTCCATGCGTCCAGCCCTTGCCGCGCCTGGAAAGTGGCCGCATCTTCGTCCTGCTCGCTCCGCTGCGTCGCTCCTGCGCCGAGGGCCTCCGTGACGTCACCGAAAGGAAAAGCATCGGGTAGCGGTAGGACACGCACAGTTCCTCCTCTGGCAGCGGGAGTCCGATGACTCCCACCGCTGCCAGGACTTCCCAGTCGGCCGCTGGCCCGCGTCCAGGCGCCCAGCCCCTGCCGATCCCGAGAAAAGACCGGATCTGTCCTGCTCGCTCCACTGCTGCTGCGCTCCAAAGGCCTCTGTGACGTCACCTGCCGGGGGAAGCATCTGCAGGAGGCGGCTTTTTCCCCGTCCATGCCACCTCGCTCTAATTTAACGTCGGCGAGGGGCCAGTTTGTCGTGCGCTGTGTGTGGGGCAGTACCATGCCATGTACCCTGGCTCTGTGCAGCGGAAGCCGTCCTTCCTCGCGTCGCCACGGCTGTTTCCTTCGTGCACGCGCTGCTGTGATCTGCCGTAGCTCCTCCTCCACTCGCTCTCAGCGCGGCAGCCAACTCAACCTGGGCCAGGCGGTCATCCGACAGGTTCTCGCCGTTGTAGCGGGGAATCTTGGCCCGCTGCTGGATGGATGGGACCGTCATCTCCCGGTCGATTGCCGCTCCTAATTGCTCTGGAATCGCCAGCCCGTCCTGCCCTGAAAAGGGCGGGAAACGGGGCTGGTTTGCTCTGCTCCGTCCATCGCAGCGAAGCTCTCCAGGGGCCGGCGTCTCAGCTCTATACTCCGTTCCCGGCAGAGCGATGAATCGCTCCGGCCGCTGTACCTCCGCCTGGATCCTCATCTTGCTCCATATCCCACTCCTGACACCAGTGTGACGTTTGCAGGGGTTCACACACAAAAAGACAATGGAGCAGATGGCTGTGATCAACCTGATTTATTTTTCACACCCCGACCCCCAACTTCAACTTAGTACACAGAGCAGGGGAGGTCATTCCCCCAGACCCCTGTTTGAATCATGGTTACACACACATGGAACATCTTGCCCTAATCCTGCTAAACACTGCTGGGTCATTATAATGCAGTTATAATGACACAGCAGTATAACTCAGAAATAACATATTTAACACACACAGTAACGTTTCAAACTGGCAAAGCATGCTGGGAAATCCCTGGCTCCCTTAAAATGGCCCCGACGTTACACATTTTTTCCCAGCTCGTACCCACAACCTCTAACAAGTACAAAGTACATCCAGCACACACCCACAAAAGTCAACATAACATTCACTGAAACTTGTTTCAACACATTTTTCATGGAGAAGAAAACGCCAGAACAAAAGTATGTGGGCATTTTACTGAAAATAAACATTGAAGCAAGTTAAACGCAGACACCGTAAAGCAGCATTGCCATGTCACGGCAGCACTACAGCAACACATCCATCTGCCTCCTCCTCCTCCCACCGCTCTGTCCCCCGGCTTGGTCGCCTGTCAGCGGGTCTCTGTTGGACTCTGTCCTGGTGATGAATAGTTGAAGTGGGGCCCTTTCTAAACACTGCACCTGTAAGGTTAGCAAGTTTTAGCGAGTAAAGTTAGCTCTTCTTATTTTCAATGAGTGACTGCCTCAGCTTTAGAAAACTGATTAAAGTTTTAGCATGTGCTGTTTATGATATTTTACCTGTTGGACAATAATCTCTCATGGACAATGGTTGCTGAGCTGTTTCACTTCTGCTGGCTAATGTGTTAAGTGCAGTACAGGGTGAGAATATGTATGGGCACATAATCATACCATGTAGGATAACTAAGTAGACGGTTATGCTGTTTCATTCCATCTAGCAACAATGCTCTGCACTGTGTGTGTTTATATATTTGCATATTTATTCCATCTAGCTACAATGCTCCGTACTGTGGGTGTTTATATATTTATATATCTACATATTATTCCATCTAGCTACATTGCTCCGCACTGTGTGTGTTTATATACTTGCATATTTATTCCACCTAGCTGCAATGCTCCGTACTGTGGGTGTTTATATATTTACATATTTATTCCATCTAGCTACAATGCTCTGCACTGTGTGTTCATATATTCATATATTTATTCCATCCAGCTACAATGCTCTGCACTGTGTGTCTGTGTGTGTGTGTATATATATATATTTTATAGTAATACGTACATATGTTTATTAGCTGCTCTTGCTTGCTTGTTTTTTTTTTTTTTCTTGCCTTCTGATTGTTGCTCTGAGTGTTGCTATCCCTGTGCTGTTGCAATCCTGGAATTTCCCCGTTGTGGGACTAATAAAGGCTTATCTTATCTTATCTTATCTTACATTAATCGTTATTCGTAGCCCTATTACAAAAACATCTTCATGCATCAGATACATAGAATGCAAAACCATGTCTTCTTATTTCAGATACGTGTGAACGTGTGGCAAGAGAAGGCGAGGCAAAATCTTCTTTTTCAATTAATCCAATTTATTTACTTACAAATAATATCTTCAGTCTCTCAGGAAAAATCATCTGACAGTCTTTTCAACGAATGTACTTCCTCAAACAAGAAGCATATCAAGCAATACCAAATTCCTCAATAAAACAGTCATACTCGATATCTCACACCTGTTATATAATGGAGAGATAATTAGAGGTGATTAGCCCCTACCATAATCCCAGGTAAACACTCATCATTCCTTATTCTAAACACATACCCACTAACATCTAAAAATACATAAATAGTTTCCCCAAACATACACAATATAAATATATAAATAACACACAATAAATAGTAATATAAATAGTTCAATAAATAACTTTAACCCCTATTTACAAATATTAAACCACCCCTCTAACCTACCATACATATTTGCTCCCTGCTGGTGTCCTATATCAGGCCCTCAACTCCTAACGGAGTCTTTTGCCTGGACACGCACAGGAAGCATGTTGGCAAAGGTATGTGCAATAAATCCTTTAATTATTTTACCAAATTCTTAATCATACTAATTATCTCCCAGGGCATTCAAATTAACAAAGACAAATCCTAAACTATTATGTGCATTTTAACAAACAATCATACAACATTACAACAATACAGATACAACATAATCACACAATATAACCAGACATACAGTGGTGACATCCCACCATCACATTTCCTACCCCCTTTCCCAAGAATACAGTACTCTTATGAGTCATGTATTCTAGAGAGGCTATCAGCCACAAGGTTGGTTTTCTCTGCCACATACCGAACAGTAAAATTATATGGTTGGAGGGACACATACCACCCTGTAAGACGACTGTTCACATCCTTCATTCTGTCTAACCACTGTAAAGCCCGATGATCTGTCTCTAACAAAAAATGACGCCCTAAAAAATAATATTTTAAAGACCCTATTGCCCATTTTATGGCAAGACATTCTTTTTCAACCGTAGAGTATCTTGTCTCCCAGTCCAACAATTTACGGCTCAAGAACAGTACTGGGTGTCTCTCTCCCTTCTCCTCCTGGAGAAGTACTGCTCCAATGCCAACCCCTGAAGCATCAGTCTGTAAAATGAACGGGCGAGCAAAGTCTGGACTGAAGAGAACCTTCCCCCCAGAAATAGCCCTCTTCAGATCCTCAAACGCTCTGTCACACTCCTCTGTCCATTTTACCTTATTCGGTGCTGCAGCTTTAGTGAGGTCAGTCAATACTGCGGCTCTTTCAGCAAAGTGGGGGATGAACTTACTATACCATCCTACCATTCCCATGAATGATCGCACTCTCTTCTTAGTGGTGGGTACAGGGTAGGTCCGAATGGCATCCACTTTACCTATTCGTGGTCTAATGACCCCCTGACCAACCACATGTCCCAGGTACTCCACCTGCTGTTGTCCGAATGCACATTTGCGTGGGTTAATTGTCAGTCCTGCCCTCTTAATTAGCTGAAGGACCTGCCTAAGGTGTATCAGATATTCTTCCCAGGTCTGACTATAAATGACCACGTCATCCAAATAGGCAGCCGCAAAGTTCGATACTCTCCTTAAAATTTGGTCCATCAGCCGCTGAAATGTTGCAGGTGCCCCCTGAAGGCCAAATGGCATGACCCTAAATTGAAAACTGCCATACGGTGTTTTAAAGGCTGTAAGTTCCTTTATTTCTGGTGCCAATGCCACCTGCCAATACCCCTTACATAGGTCCAAAGTAGAAATAAATCTAGCCTTGCCCACTTTCTCTAATAATTCATCGATCCGGGGCATGGGGTATGACTCAAATTTAGATACTGAGTTAAGGTATCTAAAGTCAATACAAAATCTTAATGAGCCATCCTTTTTTGGAACCAGCACAATCGGGCTACACCACTCACTGACCGACTCCTCAATCACTCCCAGCTGTAACATCAAGTCAATTTCTGTTTTCATTTTGGGGACCAATCGTTCCGGGATCCTATACGATTTTCTCTGTGGAACAGTTTCCTCTTTCAAATAAATCTCATGACGTACCAACGTGGTGAAACCAGGTCTCTCCTGAAACAAATCTGGATCCAGTAATGTCTGTAACTCTCTCCGCTGATCCACCTGCAAATGAGACACTTGAAATAAATAAGGCTCTGACGCATTTGTGGGAAAGGACTGTTCCTTCTCCTCATCCACTTCCGTCGCACAGATCAAGAGCTGATGTGTCTCCTGAAGAGCAGGTTGCTACTGCTGATGGCCAGGCTGCTGAAACTCTTTCAATAAGTTAATATGGAAGGTCTGATACTTTACCTTCCTGTCAGGCATCTATAGTTCATATGTCACTGCACTTAGTTTTTTGGAAATTTCATAAGGCCCCTGCCATCGAGCCAACAGCTTACTGTCACACGAGGGCAGCAATAACAAAACCCGTTGTCCTGGGTGAAAAACCCTTTTCCTGGCCTTCTTATCATACCAGGTTTTTTGTTTGGCCTGTGCCGTCCTCATGTGCTCCTGAGCCAAAGCAGTCATTCGATCCAGTTTCTCTCTCATTTTAATGACATAAGAGACCACATTATCCTGATCACTCGGTGGACTCTCCCAGTGCTCCTTTAATAAATCCAGTGGGCCCCTCACCTGACGACCATAGAGTAGTTCAAAAGGTGAGAACCCTGTTGAAGCCTTGGGCACCTCCCGATAAGCAAACAGTAAAAAAGGTACCCATTGATCCCAATCTGAGCCCGTTTCAGAAACAAATTTCCGCAGCATATTTTTAAGAGTCTGGTTGAATCGCTCCACTAGTCCATCAGTCTGCGGGTGATAAGGGGTGGTCTTAATACCCTTAATCCCCAACAGCTTATACACTTGCTGCAACAGTTTGGACAAGAAATTTGTTCCACAGTCTGTCAGAACTTCTCTAGGTATGCCTACCCTTGAAAACAACTGGATAAGGCAGTTGGCAACCTGCCTAACCTTAATAGATTTCAGGGGAAAGGCTTCTGGGTACCGAGTCGCATAGTCACAAATTACAAGAATGTATTTATTACCCGAGGAGCTTCTTTCTAGGGGGCCCACTATATCCATCCCTATTCTGTCGAATGGTGTTCCAGTAATGGTTGCAGTTGGGCACGTGCTACTCCCCTAGATGCTGTAATCTGACATACTGAGCATGTCGTGCAGAAGTCCTTTACTTGGGTATACATTCCCGGCCACACAGACCTTCTAGCAATTCTCTGTAGAGTTTTTTGGAATGCTAGATGACCTGCCCAAGAAATAACATGTCCTAGTTCCATAATTTTTGGTGTGAGGTCCTGTGGTAAAGCTATGGCCATAACTCCACCGTGCTGTTGATATAGAATGCCCTTTTTTATGACATACAAGGCCTCAGCCAAACAATCAGTTTTTCCCTGTTTCACACCCTCAATCTCTGAGACTTTATCAAACCAGGGCTTAAGTGTTGGGTCAGCTTTCTGCAATCTAGCTATGTCAGGAGGGATGTCAAACTCTACTGACTGGCTTAATTGTGGTGTTTCTTCCAAGTTCTGTGCTGACGCTAACACCTTATCTCTTCTCTTCTGAGCCTTGGATTTGTGTTGCTTAATAGGGCCTACCTCTATCTCAGAATCATAAAAAGGTAATTCCTGAAGAGCATTGGCAACCCTCTGTGCCCTCTGTGCCCTAGTTGTCACCATATTACAATTTTTCACCACAGGTGTATTTACTCTCTGCTCAACAGCGCCACCTGCCTGTCTCTCCTCCGTTTGTTCCTCTCTAACCTGTTGTATGATGTCTAACAGAGTTGGAACATCATTGCCAAGAATAACAGGATACGGCAAATCAGGCACAAGAGCTACCGGAAGGAGATAAGTTTGACCCCCTACTGTTAAATAAACCTCAGCAGTCGGGTACAGTTTCTTATCCCCATGGACACAACTGATGTTTATTTCTGAATCATTCCATAAATCCCTAGGGATCAAACTAGGTAGCACAACTGTTTGAAAACAGCCTGAATCTAACAGGGCCTCTTCACACTGACCATTAAGCAACACTTTTGTTTTATATACTCCACTATGCACTGAGGCTGAACACGTGGGTCTAGGAACTGAACATAAAAGTGACGGTTTCTGATTTCTTATGGCAGGACATGAGTATTGGGTGTGACCGATTTTATTGCGGTGATAACAGCGTATATCCTTATTTGCAACCACTCATGACTTTTTGCTATTATCATATTTGCTGTTTGTGATCTGACTGGGCCTGGAATACAACCTATTTCAAACTGGGCCACCCCTTTCACCCTCATTAAACTCACTCCGAGTGGTGAAAAATCTGTCACAGCCGAGAGTAGGTCTCCTGCTCCCAGACCTGGCTGACAGAAAAACCTCTGCCAGACGAGCAGCGTCCTCTGCAGTCTTCGGGTCCCGCTCTTGTATCCAGACTCCCAGTTCCGGGTTCACCATGCGCAAAAACTGTTCCAAAATAAACTGTTCCATAATGTCTTTTAACGATCGGGTCTCTGGCTTAATCCATTTATACAACAGGTCCTTCAAGCATGCATAAAGTTTGCGAGGGGTTTCGTCCTGATTAATGTCCAAGGAACGAAACCTTCTCCTTTAAGTGTCAGACGTTATTTCAGATTTACTCAAGATAGCTTCTTTAACTTTCCCATAATTGTCTGTGTGAGCCACATCCATCAAAACATATGCGCTCCACGCTTTACCTGTGAGTAAAGGAGCAAGATGGATAGCCCACTCTTCTTCCCTCCAGCGGCAGACTGTAGCAATCCTCTCGAACATCGTCAGGTAATGTTCTACGTCGTCCTCGGGTGAGAGAGGATTCAGCCTGGGCTCGTGGTGCACTGATGTACTCCTCGGCTGCACCTGCAGCGGCAAATCTTCCCCCTGCGGGCTGACCCGACTAGCCGTCACCCGGAGACGGTCCTCCCCCGGAGCGCCGTCGTCATCACCATGCTCCGCCCGGCTCCCGTACTCCTCTCTCAGCTCCGCAACCTGCGACTGTACCCGACGAATTTGTTCATTTACAGCCTGCCACCTTTGGTCATGGAGAGCGGCTTCCTCCTCCATCTGCCGATCTCGGAGCGTCAGCGAACGCACCACAGATTTCACTAGGCTCGTTAGCTCCTCGAGCTTGCCCAGTCCGCTGACTCCCGGTTCCTCCTCTGTCATGCCTGTATCCAGGTCAGACTGCTCCTCCTGCCTCACTTTTCTTCTGGCCATGGATTCCTCCGTCCACTGAACGCCACGGCGTCCATAGCACGGGCCACCGCTGCCACCAAATGTAACGAATTGGTGCAGCAACGAAGCGAGGCCAGAATCTTATTTTTCAATTAATCCAATTTATTTACTTACAAATAATATCTTCAGTCTCTCAGGAAAAATCATCTGACACAGTCTTTTCAACGAATGTACTTCCTCAAACAAGAAGCATATCAAGCAATACCAAATTCCTCAATAAAACAATCATACTCGACATCTCACACCTGTTATATAATGGAGAGATAATTAGAGGTGATTAGCCCCTACCATAATCCCAGGTAAACACTCATCATTCCTTATTCTAAACACATACCCACTAACATCTAAAAATACATAAATAGTTTCCCCAAACATACACAATATAAATATATAAATAACACACAATAAATAGTAATATAAATAGTTCAATAAATAACTTTAACCCCTATTTACAAATATTAAACCACCCCTCTAACCTACCATACATATTTGCTCCCTGCTGGTGTCCTATATCAGGCCCTCAACTCCTAACGGAGTCCTTTGCCTGGACACGCACAGGAAGCATGTTGGCAAAGGTATGTGCAATAAATCCTTTAATTATTTTACCAAATTCTTAATCATACTAATTATCTCCCAGGGCATTCAAATTAACAAAGACAAATCCTAAACTATTATGTGCATCTTAACAAACAATCATACAACAATACAACAATACAGATACAACATAATCACATAATATAACCAGACATACAGTGGTGACATCCCATCTTCACAACAGGCTTATTTTATAATTAACTTTGAGCATTTTCTCTCTGCCACATTCACTGAGCCCTGCTGTCTGATAAGTTTCTGGTGTCTGGGCCTCTACACTTCCCCTTTTCTCCACAAATCCCCTATTACATCACCCCCCACACAGACAGCCACATAATATACCCAGTTACCTTTCTGACTCTCACACAACCCATGCATTCCATTTAAAATACATTTCAACACACACTGGATTTTAATTTAATTCATCAATTCATTCATTCAACTTTATTTATATAGCGCCATATCACAACAATAGTCATCTCATAGCACTTTCAAATGTAGGGGAAACCCCCACAATTGCAGAAAGACCCCAGCAATTAGGTGATCCCCTGTGAGCAAGCACTTGGCGATGGTGGAGAGGAAAAGCTCCCTTTTAACAGGAAGAAACCTCTAGCAGAACCAGGCTCAGGGAGGGGCAGTCATCTGCTGTGACTGGCTGGGGGGTGAGGGGATAGAGAAGATGAAAAGAACTGACATAAAGAGAGCAAACATTAACGGAGAGAAGCCGAGTACATTATTGGAGGTCATCCGGCAGTCTAAATCTATTAACAGCAAAACAAAGGGAGGGTTAAGAGACACAAGTTCCCTCCCTAATCGTAGGCTATATTGAAGAGGAAGGTTTTTACCCTATTCTTAAACAGAGATCAAGTCTGACTCCCGAATCCAGATTGATAACTGGTTCTGCAGGAAAGGAGCTTGATAGCAGAAGGCTCTGCCTCCCATTGTACTTTTGGAGATTCTAGGTATTACAAGTAATCCAGCATCTTGGGAGTGTAGTGCTCTGTTAGGATGATAGGGTAATATCAGATCTTTTATATAAAAGGAGGCCTGATTATTAAGAGCTTTGTAAGTGAGAAGAAGGATTTTAAACTTATTTCTAAACTCTATGGGAAGCCAATGAAGGGAGGCCAGAACTGGAGAGATATGATCTCTCTTTCTAGTACCTGTTAAAACTCTTGCAGCAGCATTTTGGATCAACTGAAGACTTTTTAAAGATATTTTAGAACAACCTGATTATAACGGGTTACAATAATCTAATCTAGAGCTAACAAAAGCGTGGATCAGTTTCTCAGCATCATTCAGAGACAAGATGTTCCTAATCTTGGCAATATTGCACAGATGATAGAAGGAAGTCTTAGAAACAAATTTAATATGTGAATTAAAAAACAGATCTTGATCAAAAATAACTCCAAGGTTCCTCGCTGAACTATTCAGAGTAAGAGTAGCGGCATCCAAATTAAGAGTTTAATTTGGAAAGGTATTTTTAAGGTTTTTTGGACCAACAAGAATGACTTCAGTCTTATCTGGGTTTAATAGCAGAAAATTACAAGTCATCCAAGCTTTGATTTCCTTAAGACAGGTATCTAACTTGGCTAATTGATTACAATCATCGGGCTTCATTGACAGGTATAGTTGTGTCATCTGTGTAACACTGAAAATGTATACAGTGCTTTCTAATGATGTTGTCTAATTTGGGTTAACGCTTCCAAATCCAAATATAAAATGTCCTTTAGATATCTGTCCTGTCCCAAGGAAACTCAAATGTAAGGACATATTTTTTTCCCCTACCTTTACTAACTTGAGTAGCTGTCCATTAAAAGCTTTACACCTCATTTAATAACTCCAGTCATTTAATGCACAGATTAGAATCTATGGACAACAGTGCAGTGGTTTCACAACCTTCATTCGTTTGTCTTTTCATTTTCCTCCAATATTTTGTCTTCTTTCTAGGGACAGTAGACATTGCCCTTAACTGTGGATCATGAATGTGTGACTAAATAAAGATTTCTTTCTCTTTCAGGAGGTTGCAGATTGAAAAGACACCAATAAAATGTCTCTGTCTCCTATTCTGACCTTGTTTCTATCTTTCAGCCCTTTCTTTGATTGTCAAGGAAACTCAAAAAGTTACATTTTCATATAATTAAAACTTCATTAATAACCCAGTGATGTATTATCACCTCAGTGGTGTAAATTCCCTTTATTATATCCCCAAATTGCTGATTTAATAGTTACCGAATGCTTTTGTCTTTCCCTCAAATATGTCACAGTAGCTCTTAAGGACTGTTTGGGGAAAATTGGCCTGTAATCCATTATTACAGCTTTTTAATTAATCAAAAATGACAGTAAGAACAGCGAGGCTGCCAGAGTGAATACCAATACTCACATACTCTTCCCTACTTCCCTCCCCTCCAAAACACCCCCCCCACCTAACCAAAACTGCCCTGCCCCCTCTGTGCAACTTGATTTGCTAACTCTTGTCTCTCTTACTAACAAGATTCAGAATTCTTCCAATTTGATTCTTTTCATTGGTGAATTTTCTTTTCCCGTACCTTTTATTATTTCAACGACTAACCCTGTGTCATCCACGGAATGTCAGCCATCTGTTGTTTGCTCTACTTAACTTGCAACTTACATACTAACAAATGTACTGTTTTCCTTTTACTCCTTTTTGTTTTTATTTTTTTGACAATGACCCCTATAAGAATAGCTGCTTCTGGTTGCTTTCTTTATTTCTTTATTTGGATGTTTACCACCTAATAATAGTAAAAAATAATAATAATAAGTTCTATTTAACTATTAAATTATTTGTAGAGCAATTTGTTAAAATAAATATTTTTTTTCTTTCTCTTTCCCTCTTTTTCGGGTTGAGGTATGTTTTCTTGAGTTTAAGGCTTGTCATTATTTTTTTCTTTCTCCTCCCCCTGTTTTCTCCTGAAGCACGCAGGCATTGGACACGCTATGGTAAACAAACTGCATTATATGGTAGATATCATTCTAATTGTCTTACACTTTGGTTTGCCCTGGGTTTTCCGTTACCTCTTTCTATTCAGTTTGCTTTACTGAAAGTACAATCCTCCATCAATTCCAAGGTAGCTGAAAAGTTCCACCTTTCTTTTATTTCAGCCCTCTCTCTGTATTTATGTTACTGCTTTTTTTTTTAATGCCATCCAATTTCTCACTCCTGTGAAAACTTAATATTTTATTTCAAAGAGGTCTGGACAAAAGCTATATATAAAAAAAAAATCCATTTATTTTGTTTGCTATTTATTTTTCCCATTTTATTTGTTGTTATTTTTTGTGTACTACAAATACAATCCGTATGAAGAAATAAAGAATAATAATGCAAACTATAGACTTGCAATTCAGTATTTAAAACATTTTAACTTTGCTTTTTGTTAATCCCCTTTTCCTTTATTATTATTATTATTATTATTATTATTATTTAAGAATCTTGTTAAATGAGCGTACACAGCAGACTTCTCACGTTAATCCTGTTCCAGTGAAAAAAGCTTTAAAATAATGGCAGCATTCTTAACTTTTAAACAAGTGAGCCATGGTCGTTTCTTGTCACGCCGCTTCAGTGGGACAACATTGCTCTTTTATGGAGCGGTCTGTGATGTAGGCTTATAGTCTTGATTTAGTGGTCGAAGCCCTTGCTGTAAAGTCGTCTTCAAATGAGGGCTCGATCCCATTAGTAGCCTGAGGATGAGTTACAATCCACATGGACCCGTTCTCAGTTCTGCACCTCAACATGCTCCCTTCTCAGCATGCGCACGTGCAGCTTTAATAAGCTGCTCAAATATGACGGTTGTTCCCAGAATGCAGGTGCAGAGATGAGCAAACAAAATTAAAAATGAAAGGACTTTTTTTTTTTTTTTTTTTTTTTTTTTTTTATAAAGATTTCAGGTCAGTTTTTGTTCACTTGCAAACTGATCTTTCTTTATTGGCCCAAAACATTTTTTACCGTAATACCGTACTGGATTTTCATTTTCAAAACTCATAGAGACTCTGTGCATTATTGTGGTACTTCTGTTAGGACCTGATTTACTAACGATCTGTGTGTATGGAAACAAAAAATGGAGGAAACTGATTTACAAAGGCCTTGTAATGATGGTTGCTTTGGTCACGTGAGCAAAATTGCACAGCGTTTGGATTTTGTACCTGCGTCTTACAGAGTGGGGTGTTTCTGTCAGAATCTGCAAAATACTGGACGGGGCGAATCCAGATACATTCTTCGACTCAACAATAATGTGATTTACCAGTGTTAAGACAAAATGCACCTTCTGTAGTGGTGTCTGTTTTATTAAACGCCTTCCTATGGCGTTTCTCGGAACACTGAGATTTCATAGTTTTAGTGCATCAGTGTAATACTTAACTTTCCATGACTTTTTTTTTTTAACTCCCTTGGGTGGAAAATTCCTTTCTCATCAGTCTTTAAACTCTCCCTGACAGAAACACACAGCAAGACACACTAAAGTCTCCTTTAAATAAAGCTGTGTCCTACTATTCACACCCACAAAGGAATTTCTGTGCCTGTGTGTGCAGTAGTGTCCAGTATTTGGTACCTTAGTAAATCAGGCCCTTTTTATGGAGTGTTGCTGCTTGCTGTCACTGGACCGGTGCAGAATATCGCTGTCTGCCCATTGGTGCAGACAGTCTGGGGAAATCTGAACTGTGTACAATCAGCCTCTTATTAACACTAACACTGACTTATATTTTTACTTTACTGGTCTCAGCCTTGCATGAGGAGACCCCTCCCTTCTTTATTTTTTTAATTATTTGATTTATTTATTGGTTCTTGTTTTTAGATATAAAGATTGCCTTGAGTATACTGTATATGCATATGTATATATCATGGCTAACATATATACATACATATATCAGTTATCCCTAATACTGTATATTCAGTATGATCATAAGACATGTTAGCCACACCAGTTTTTTTTCCCCTCTTGTATGTGTTTTTTTTTTACTTTATTTTTTATAAGTTTAACTTTAAAATTAACATACTAAAATGAATAATGACCTCACTCCTTATCTTTCTGGAACAAAAAAGGGAAAATAACGAGGGGAGACAGATTTTCATTTTCTGGTGAATCGAGGATTGGTGCCCTCTAGGAATGAATCTGGCCAATCCATCATAGCACATGAGCTGGGACGGAGGAGTGCCGCGCGCACGGAGCCGCCGTATCTGCAAGTGACTCGCTCAATCTGGGCTCAGATTTGACAAAAGTGATGAGGCAATTTTCAGTTCTCATCAGAAATGCGGCGAAATACTAGCAGAGGCATAATGAGAAGAGCAGTCATGACTGAATGTCAAACCCCCCCCCCCACACACACACACACACACACACCACCCCACGTGTCCAACATTGATGGCGACGTTCACAGCAGTGCTGAGACATGTGAATACTAATTTCTCGATTCACCATAACGGGATTGTCTTCTCTCCCCCTCTCAGTTTTCCCCATTCTTTAAAAAAACCCTCTCATGTCCGTTGATTCCATCTGTAACCTTAACACCTCGTCCCCCCCCCCCCCCCATCCCACCTCCACCTCCAGACTTACAGTATCCAGTGGTTGTGTTTGCATGTTTCCATTGCCTATAGAATGTCTTCACATCGGCACCCTCATGGGGGTGTTAATGCTCCTCTAGCCCAGCACGTGTCGGTATGTTGCACACGTGACCAGATGGGTTTTTACGTTGCTTTCCTGTCCAGAACCCCCACAAATCTTAACCCTGAATGCTATCCTCTTGTGCCCATTTCTCTGGTGTCGTGGTGGCCTGGAATTAGACTCACCCATTTTGCTGCATCTTGCCACGTTGTTGATCCTCACCCCCCCACCCCCAGTAGTTGGTTCAGTTCTGTTCCCTCAACCCTTTCCCTTTCATTGAACTGCATGGCTTGTGTGTCACCTTTAGCCTGGATGGATTCATTTTTTTCTTAACAAAACAAACCCTCTGTCACTTGAAATAACACATTCAGTCCAAATCCGGATCTGATTTGAGCAATCAAATTGTAGAGGACTTTTAAAGAATCCTCATTTCTCCACTTTGACTAAATTCACTAAACCAGTGTTACTAATCTATTGTTTGGATAGAACCTTTGTTGTAACTGTACTAACAACCATTTTTGTGTCTGACTTTCCCTCACTTACAAAAGTACTAACCGATTCCGTTCACCCTATAACCCCTGTTAACTTTTTGGGCATACAGCTAAAGAACTTCCCACCTTCCTCTCTCCCAGTCCTCTTGACAACTGGAGCCAAAACAAACCTCGCTCGTCCCAAACATCCCAACCCCACCTCATAGCTACACTAACCTAAACATGAGGCTTAGCTTAACAGTTGTTAGCATTTAGAGACTCTGAGTGGTTAGCACATTTTGACAAGCTGCCAGACACCTACTGAAATTCCAACAGCTGGAACTGGAAGCACTTTCTTCCTCTCTAATGTGGAATGATTTATATTAAAAAAATTAAAAATTCACCGTTTCTCCCTGCAAGCAATCTCTGACAGGAATCGGATGTGACGTCAGCAGGGATAAGTGATACACGTCAAGGTAAGCTCTGTCGCACAGAGTAGAATGTTAAGAGAGAACCTGCTGACAAAAAAATGAAGAAGCTACAGTAAAGAGAAGATGTGCAACACTGGGCTGAGGTGCAAGAGTCCCCCCCCCCCCCCAATAATTAAGAGGATTGTGGCCTCTGTGAGCTTTAAGAGTTGATCGGTTGCTTAAGGGAGAACATACTTTGATGAGTGATAAAACACCTTTGCATGTTTAACTTTACTAGTGCAGTGCCCAGTCACATGACCATATAAGGAGTTGTTCAGAACTCCTTATAAAGAGTCTGAGTTCAGGAGCTCTGAACAACTCCTTATAAGGTCTTCTAAGGAAGACCTGGTTCCAGAGTTTGGATTGGGCCCAAATTTTTATCATTTTATCCCACTGGCCTCCAAAGCCTGCCCTGTGAATTTCAGCCCCCCACTCCCAGCAGTTATACCTTTTCCACTTCTGTGTTCATTTAATAGCTCTGCTATGGACATTCAGTACAGATTTCCCCTGCTAAACTTCCACATATCTGGGGAGGCAGAAATTTACAGGGGTTACTGGGCTTAATATTGTAGCTGAAAATCCAAATTTTCAACTCCTAAATCCCAGCGGTTATACCTTTTCCACCTCCATGTTCATTTAGCAGCTACCCTAACTAACTAACTACTAACTAACCTGCACTTATATAGCGCTTTTCTAGACACAAAGACCACTCAAAGCGCTTTCATTAATACTAACCCTCTATTCTCAGGGCCTATAGGAAACAAATATCTAGGGACAATTTTAGAACAGCCAATTAACCTAACATGCATGTTTTTGGCATGTGGGAGGAAACCGGAGAAATCCCGGAGTAAACCCACGCAACACGGGGAGAACATGCAAACTCCACACAGATCACTGTTGGTCGGGGGCTGGGATCGAACCCACGATCCCCACAATCCCCCGGCCAAGGGTAAACTGTGCTGCCGCAGTGCTAACCACTGCGCCACCGTGCAGCTATGGATGTTCATTAAAGATTTCCCCCTCTTAAACTTCCACATATCTGGGGATGCTGAAATTTGGGGATGCACACCCTCGTAACCTCAGCAAAACACTTACAAAATCTGAGGTCAGTCTGACGAACAGTTCGAGAGATATACCAGGAACAGACACACAGACACATGCATAGACAGAGATTCCTTGCATTTATAGATAGATAACTAATAAAGTTTGTGCTGCTTTTAACAAACCAGAGAATGTGGCGTCATCAGTGACTGCATTAAATCTGTACGATTTTAATATAAATATCAGTCATCTCATGTTAGCATCTACTGCCCATCAAGCTTCAGACTTTGAGAAGTACTGTAAGAGCAACATTTTTTTTAATGAAAAACACAGTTATTGCCCCTGCATAACCTTTGCTCATCCTGAACCTTTTCTTTATTAAAGTCTGGGCTTCTGGACTTTTTTTTTTTTTAAACTCCTAATTTAACTTAGTCAGCACAAAAAGTTGCTTCCAAACTTGTTCAGATCAATAGACACTGAATTAGCTGTGAGTTCACTAGTATGTAGGGGCTCATCTGCTGATAACATAAGGTGCAGTGTAGATGTATGTCCAATAAAGTGTATTGTTTGTTTTTCACAGATGCAGATTTAGGGTGTACATGTCATGGTTAATCTTCTAATCTCTAAAAAGGCTGTGAGGCTGAGCAGAGTGCATTCAGTAAGACTTAATAGGTGTAATCTAAGTGGTTTTAGTATAATCACTAGCACAGTGTGAATCTCATTGATCCTTGTTTACTTCATTCCACTTCCCCCCCCCCCCCCCCCCCCCGAAGCCTGTGTTCATAAAGCAAGACATGGTCAATTAGCCAGTGATGCATTCAAGTGGGCACACACCGCAGGCCTCCTTGGAAAACAGTTCTAGTTTGGGCCCTTTGAACATTTGTAGTTGGTAGTTGATGGTTTATGAGCAGGAGTTGAAAAGTGTCTTAACAGTGAGGTTATTGGCATAAAAGGAGGTGCACATCCATCACAGGAACGTCTTGAAAACCAGTCCAGCAGCATTAAAACGGGTAAAATGAAATGCTTCTCATCATTTGAACTTCCAAGCCTTGCCAATCCCTTTCACAGTGTACTCAGTTGTAAACATCTTCAATGCATCTATTATACCTGGGGCACTCGGTGCAGCACAGCTAAGCGAGGTCGGTTTAGTCTCTGTGTGCTGGGCTAAGAAAGTGTTTGAAGAGCAGCTGGGTGAAACCCAAGAATCCAATAAAGACAGCAGCTCTTCTTGTGAGCAAAGTCTCTGTCTTAGGTGTGTTTTCCTCTTCAAATATTTCCATTTGCTGTGGAGGTGTGCTCCTTGTTTTCTTGGACGTTTGTGTGAAAAAAAAAAAAAAAAAGAAACACGGCCGATGAAATAAACTCAGACGAAACAGAAGAGTAGAAAATACCAGGGATGCGTTAGTTTACCAGCTGTATTTGTGGTTTTTATCGGACAGTCTGTTTCCTTTGTCGCACTAGCCTTTGGATTAAAAAGAGCTGTGATCACACATTTTCAGACCATATTGGTGCATACGCTGGTTGCTCTTTTTTTTTTCCTGTAGCAGATTGTTCTGTTGCAGAAATGATGGCTACTAGTACTGTTGTTAAAATGTTCTCTGCAGGTCCATGAAACTTGTTCACAGTGCAACAAAAACAGTTAGAATCTCAACCATTAAAAATGGTATGTGCTTTAAATTGTGGTTTAAAGCTATTTTTCCACATGAGAAATGCACAAAGGGCATTTCAGCTGCTCCCCGGGCAGCGTGTGCACGTGGGCCCACTACCCGGCGGGTTAGAACTGGCCCGTCTCATGGCTCCCGTGTGGGCTTCCATGATGGCCCAGCTGGGTTTGCTTATTTTGTGTAAACTTATTTTCTCATAACTTTGCTGTTTTCTTCTAAATCTGTGGCATTTCCCCCCTAATTTGATTTTTTTTTTTGAAGATTTAAAACTTGTTCATAAATTTGAAACTTTTTTACTGTAAATTTCCAACTTTTTCCTCATAAATTTGTGGCTTTTTTTCTTGTAAAATTGTGACTTTTTTCTTGCAGATTTGCTAACTTTTTCTTGTGATTTTGGGACTTTGTCCTTAATTTGGCACTTTTTTTATTGTAATCTTGCAACTTTTTTTTATAAATTTATTACTTTTTCCTTGTAAATTTGTGTTTTTCCTGTAAATTTGTGATATTTTTCTTGTAAATATGGAACTTTCTCAAAAATGTTCAGCTTTTTTTACTGCAAACTTACAGCTTTTCCTCATAAATTTGGGACTTTTTCTCTCATAAATTTTCAAATTATTTACTCATACATTTCCTACTTTTTTTTGTTAATTTGCAACTTTTTCAAAAATTTTCCTCATAAATTTGTGACTTTTCTCTTGTAAATGTACTAAACTTATCTTGTAAGTTTGTCACTCTTTTCAAGTAATTTTACAATTTTTTCTTGTAAATTTGCAGCTTTTCTTTCCTAAATTTTCCCCTTTTTCTCATAAATTTGGGACTTTGTTCTGATAAATTTGTGACTTTTCTCATACATTTGCTACTATTTTTTTTAATAAATTTGGCTTTTTTTTCTTATAAATTTTCACTTTTTTTCTCATAAATTTGTGACTTTTCTTGTAAATGTGTTAATTTTTTGTAAGTTTTTAATTTCAAGTAATTTTACATTTTTTGTGTACATTTCCTCATTTTTTTCTCCTAAATTTGTGACTTTTTTCTGCTAAATTTGACTTTTTCTAGCAAATCTGTAACTTTTTTCTTGTAAATGAGGTAAATTTTTTCAAAGTTTGTAACTCTTCAAGTAATTTTACATTTTTTTTGTAAATTTGCAACTTTTTTCTCATAAATTTGTAACTTTTTTCTGCTAAATTTGACTTTTTCTAGCAAATCTGTAACTTTTTTTCTTGTAAATGAGGTAAATTTTTTCAAAGTTTGTAACTCTTCAAGTAATTTTACATTTTTTTTTTGTAAATTTGCAACTTTTTTCTCATAAATTTGTAACTTTTTTCTGCTAAATTTGTCTTTTTCTAGCAAATCTGTAACTTTTTTTCTTGTAAATGAGGTACATTTTTTCAAAGTTTGTAACTCTTCAAGTAATTTTACATTTTTTGTGTAAATTTGCTAATTTTTTTCTCCTAAATTTGTGACTTTTTTCTGCTAAATTTGACTTTTTCTAGCAAATTTGTGACTTTTTTCTTGTAAATGAGGTAAATTTATTTCAAAGTTTGTAACTCTTCAAGTAATTTTACATTTTTTTTTTGTAAATTTGCAACTTTTTCTCATAAAATTGTAACTTTTTTTCCTGCTAAATTTGACTTTTTCTAGCAAATTTGTGACTATTCTCCTGATTTTCACATTTTTTCATAAATTTGTCACCTTTTTCTGATAAATGTTCACCTTTGTTTGTCATAAATGTGTGCCTTTTTGGCATCATTTTGCCTGTGGCACCAGTGTTGCTGAAACCAGCCACATTAAAGCCACGCGGGGCCCAGCGGGTTTAAAGCGGGTGAACAGATTACCTGCACCACAGGTAATTTTGTTAGTATTATTGTCTTTTATTTTGCAGGACTTGTTCATGAGCTTGTTTGGGGATTTTGACATCTCTCTGCAGGATATTTTTCCCTCCTCAGCTCCTCTAACCACCAAATGAATCGCTGTATAAAATATGATTGCCAGGGCAGTGTTTATTAAAAGTGCTTTAATAAACTTTTACCATGGTGAAGTTTTATGGGGATTAGAGGATGGGCTGGGGGGGGGGGGGGCGAAGAAGAGATGCTGCTTTCTGCTTTTGCTTTTCTAGCTGTGAACTTTATAGGTGTCTGGCAGCTCTTTAACTTCTTTATGGCCACTCTGAGTACATTCAGCCGCCAACAACCCTCCATAAAATAATCTCCTAAATCTTGCTTTTCAAAATCCTTGTCTGTCTTTATGTCCAATTTGCTTATCTTAAAACACATTATTTCAAATGTCCACAGGTCAGCCAACCAGTAGTAATGATAATGTCCCCTCCCCGTCTGTTTCCTCTTTAACTCATTAGGTCTGTTATGTCACTACGGAACAAATGGAGTGTTTCTGCTGAAAGCCCCAACCGAGATGTCCAAAGATGACCCAGAATGCATCGGCACCGTGAACTGTAGATGCTTTAGAACAAAACTGGCACTTTGTGTCTAAGTAGCAACAGCAGACATAAAAATGTGTTGCCCTCTTAAGAAGGGGAGTACGGGAAAAAAACCAAAAAAAAAACTGGAAAAATGCTGCCAAGAAAAAAGGATTGTGAAAACTCAGCTCGGGTGACTGATCTGTGGAGTACAGTTGCTAAGGTTTATATACAGATCTTTTTTTCTGAATACACATTGAACCCTTGGTGACCTTCAGGTTAAATTATTACTTTTTAGTAATGTATATTTTTAGTCATTGACTTAATGTCTTTTCTATGCATTGTAAAAACAAGGTCAAAAGGCACCTCTACAAAGAAGCTCATATAGAAAAAAAACAGGCTGAATTAGTTCTGCGTCTAACATGACAAAAAGAAGTACCATCATACGTGGAGAATCGGTGCGTAGAGCTGGACCTTGATGAAATGACATGCATCACTTTTTAGAATGCCAAGGTAATGCATACTAAAAAGCAGATGGCTGCGTCTGTGAGTCCCAGCAGTGCCGGATTTGTACATTTATGCAGAATAACAGATGTTGAATCAGGAGCCGGAGCGCCTCAGTTTTGCCCAGTCCAGCTCTTTTCGCATAATTAGACAATAAAGTGGTCACTAACTGCAAAAGTCTCTCCCGAATCAGACAGCAGGATTTGGTGGCATGTTTTGCATCATAGCATAGCTGCGGTACTGGTACTAAATACAGACATGATGCACTGCAATTAGACAAGTTACACTAACTAGCATTTTGATCATGTCCTGCAATTTGCTGCATTGCTATAAATTTAACGTTAAGGCTTTCATTTGTGATGGCTCCCACAAAACCTGTGAAACACTTTTTATTTTCAACTTTGCATATCTCATGTCTAATTCACTCATCAGCTATTCTTTGAACTGACAAGGTAAGGTCTGGGGAAACATTTAAAACAATTTCACTTTGCCTTCTTAGGTGAAATGATGAATCAGTACAAGAATAGTCTTCACACACACACACTGTCGGAATTTGCACTAGAAGTCTTGTGTGGGAATCGTCTTTTACAAGGTAATACGAGAGTGCAAGAACTGACTATTACAGAGATCAAAACATCATTTGAGCATAAACGACTGGGAGAGCCAATAAAATGGACCAAAAATCTTTGTTGTGGATATTACACCTTGTTTTAGCAATTCAAATCGCATTATCTCATTCTATCAGCTTCAAGCTGCTTATTTGATTCGTGATTCCACCGCGGCACTTTCTGTTCTGTCTGCAATCAAACATTCTGCGCAGGATGCATAACCTTGCACAAAATACGAGACTTGAGGCAATTAAATATTTAAAAGTGAGGTTTTATTTGGTTTTTTTTGTTTTTTTTAAATAATAATGTCTCCTTGATGAAGACTGTTTCAGGAAAATCAGTTTTAGCTGTGCCAATCACTGAGAAAGCCCAGCTGTTATTTTGAATGCAGAGCCCCAAACGAAGATCACATTTTTGTGACTTATCTTGCTTTATTCAGTTTAGATGCAGTTGTAGTTCTAAAGAACGCACTTGTCACTACTGAGGTTTGGATGCCTGTTAGACTGTAGGTGAAGCGACCTTTGCGATGTTGCACTGGTTTAACCTTAGCAACTGCACTCGAGAGTGAAAGCCCCTAGCCTGACTGTCACCAAAAACAACCACCAAAACGATGCAGCCTATGACAGCTCAATCCATCACTGGTGTTTAATCCAATCTCTTCCTTGTTTTTCTCCCATTTCTTCTAATTTCTCTCTTTTCTTACCATGTTCTATCCCTGCTCTACTTTTCTACCTCTCCCTACCTGCCAGGTAACCATCTCAGTTGATGGTATTTTGACCACAACTGGTTACACGCAGGAAGATTACACCATGCTGGGCTCTGATGACTTCTTCTACATAGGAGGGAGCCCCAACACAGCAGACCTGCCTGGATCGCCCGTCAGCAACAACTTCATGGGCTGTCTGAAAGATGTAAGTAGCTCTAGGTCAGTGTTTTTCAACCAGGGTGCCCTGGTGCGTTCAGATTTCTCAGTGAAGATGTCTAATTTCACTTCTTAATTCACCCAAAAAAAATGCAAATAATTGCAGTTGTTTTGCATGAGTGCATGGGTGCCTACAGAACACAGCAACGGCAAATCATCTGCAATTTTTTGCACCAACTGAGAAGTGAAATTAGATAATTTCCCACAGAAACCTGAACGTATCCTGATATTACTGCTGATCAAACATTTGTGCCTAATGAAACTGTTGAAATAAGGTGGTAACACAACTCGCTGTAAAAGTATTTTCAATCTCAACACCCTAGAGTGTGTCATAACTGTTTCTCTCTACGGTGAATAGAAAAAGTGTACACACACCTGGTAAAACGTCAGGTTTTTGTTATGTGGAAATAATGGGATTACAATAATACATTTTCAAACTTCTTCCACCTACAGTTTGATCTATATCCTGTAGAATTCAATTGAAAAAAACTGAAAGAAAAAAATGCAAATATAAAAAAGCTTGCAATAAGATGGTTGCATAAGTTTGCACACCCTTAAACTAATACTTTGTTGAAACACCTTTTAATTTAATTAAACCACTCCGTCTTTTTGATAAGAGTCTATCAGCATGCCTTATCCTGACGACAGTATCTCCCTACTCCTCCTTGCAAAAGGACTCAATCTTTCAGATTGCGAAGACATTTCTGGTGCACAGTCCTCCTCAGGACACCCAACAGATTTTCAGTTGGATTTAGGTTTGGTCTCTGGTTCAGTCATTCCATTCTGGTGAAGCCATTCTTCTGTTGATTTGGATTTATGCATATGGTCACTGTCATCCTAAAAGGTGAAAGCTTTCCTCATCTACATTCTTTCTACTAGACATCTGAACGTTTTGGAGTAAAATTGACTGGTATTTGGAACTAGGACTGGGCAATATAGCTCAAAAAATGTATTGCAATATAATTTCTCTATTTTGCGATATATGATACACATTGCGATATGGATTTTGTGTGTTGAATGTCCTTTAAAATTTGCTTTTACTTACATTTTTATTAGAAATATATATATTTCACTGATGAAAAAGCTGAATAATTAAATAAAATAAAAATGCATGTCATAGAAAATTCTTCACAACAATATGTAACCAAGCAAAGTGTCTTTTTTCCTTTGCTTAACCCCTTGCACTCCGGTCAATTTCCCTAAAAACGCCAAAAAATAATGTGCCCAAATTAAATCCAAAGCTGTTCTTCAACCCTTTGCAGCATCTTCATGGGGTTGGTCTCATTTAAAAGAAAACACTTTGAATTTTTTGGCAAAACAGTCATAATCTCTCTAAGTGCTCCGGCCACTGAGTTACAGTCATCTAAACATAGTGAACTTGAAGAAAATAAATTTGGCCTGGGTGTTTTTTGGGATACAAATGCTTGCAAATAACACACAGCTTCAGATCAGGGCTGGAAAATGCAACAGAAATGTAGAACCAAGTGTTATCCAGCTGAGGTCCAAATTTTATAACAATACCACGAAAAATGAATATATTACACAGCTTTTTCCTCAGGCTGTTCCCAGGCGTTTTAGAACTGTGCCAAATTGTGCCAAATGGCACAGTTTGGAAAAACGTCTGTAACTTTTGAATGATTCAATGTAGAAGCTTCATTTTGGGCTCTAGTGAAAGGTCACACTCAGGGCTGTGTCTGTGTGTGTGTGGGGGGGGGGGGTTGTCCCCCCCCCCTCGCTACAGAGGATGGACATCGGCCATCGCTACATGATGGATTAGCCTCATGTGGGATGTGGGACAGCAGCTCAGTCACCGCGGCCCCCCCCCCCCCCCCCCGCCCCGCTACAGAAGAATAGCGGGGGGGGGGGCGTTCACGGTCTGGACGCGACGAACGAACCGTGTAAAGCGGTGCACGAACTTCAGACTTCGTGCGCCCCACAGTTGTAATTTACCGATCGGTCAAAAGTCATTTTGGATTACAATTTTCAGGAATAAAGAATAATTTAGCTTATAACACCTTACCTCTTCACAGCAGCAGAGTCCTGGCGAATTTCTCTCCCCATTGTCAGACGAACGCGATGCTGGTCCGCTCGTGGTTCTGGTCTCGCGACCCGATCAAAACATAATTCCATTATTGCGGTTTTGTGCTTCCATGATTGCAGTTTTTGGCGAACGATTTTTCAAAACAAATAACAGTAGTAATTAAAAAAAGACTGGCAAAGGCGTGTGTGTCACTCAGCCTTCATCGTCAGCCTCCTTCGGTCTATGACCATGGAAGAAATCATAATGTCTACTCTGCTGGAACAAAAACAAAATAAGCACCGCCTGTGGCCGAACATGCCGATGCGCGGATGGCACTCCCTGTCACACAGGTTGCATTTGTGGATGGTCTCCGTGCTGCTGGGTCTGTGGGGTTCTTCCTGCGGGTCCTGTTTTGATCCGCTGCAGCAGTCAGTCTTCACCCAGCCTTAAAAAAAACAGCTCGCGAACTTCTCTGCTTCAATTGGCTCACTGCATTCACAGCGTTGGTAGGTGGGTCCTTCTTGCTAGGTTTTCAGTCATTGGTTCTTCAAGGTTTCAGAAACCCAATTCAAGGCTCTTATTAGTTGAATGAGAGGTCAATCAGATGAACTAATCTGTTTGCGGCTGTGTCTGCAGCTTTTATTTTCAGTGCGCGCTTGAACGCCATACACCACCTACATCACCATCTCCATCATGCGTCCTAGAGCGCATGAGGGCGCTCTCGTGCGCCCTCGTGCACTCTAGGATGCAGAGACTTGCCTGTCCGCGGTACAACGGAGTGCAAGAGGTTAACAGAACTCATTATCAAATAATCGAGTTTATCCACATGGGCAGAAATGTTTCAGTTTACCACACAGTTAATACTTGGCAGTCTATTTTTTGTTTTTCTATGTGTCTACATTCCATGAGTTCTTTATTTGGTGAGCCACTTGCTCTTATTTTGAAGGGTTTCAAGACCGGATAGGAACTCTTATTCTGAAAGTGTGTTTGCTAAGCTTGATTTCACACCTGCAGAGTTCAGACTGGAAATGTTTATGTTCTCCTGCCCCCCCGTCGGTTTCCTGTCCTTCAGGTGGGCCTACTTTTATTTTGCTATCTCTCTTTTTATCTGTGTTTGCTGCTGTGTAGATTTCCCTATTTGCAGTGCATGCAATGGGCGGGGCAGCCATGCTGAGCATTCAGCACTGTTCAGCAGCGGCAGCTGGGGAGAGCATGAAGTCACTGCTCATATTAATATGATAAATACTCGAATATGTGCAATACAACCATTTTATGTATCGCGGGCAGCCAAATGTACGGATACAATGAATATATTCAGTCTTTCGCCCAGCCCTATTTGGAAATGTTCATAATTCCCTCAGTGTTGACTGAAGCCTCCAGTTTCAGTTGAAGAAAGTCAGCCCTAAAACGTGATGCTGCTATCAATATGCTTCACCACTGGTATGTTGGGTTTATTTTTCTTTGATGATGGAGTGACCTACAGTTCTCGTAACATCACTGTTGTCCGATATTTTCTGTCTTCACTGTGTTCCGTGGTATATGCAATGCTGTGGATTTGTTTTCCCCTACTTCTGACTGATACCTTTCAACACTGACGTCCCTGTGATGCTTTCTAAACTTTCCCGCAAACCGTGGCTTTTGCAGTAGGATGCAACTGGAAAGTCATTGTAGGACATCTGAAGCTTATTTGGAATTAGGCAGTGTCATTTTAGTTGGTAGCAGGTGTGTACCCCAAAATGCTGAATGCTGTAACTGCAGTGTTTCAACAAAGTACCCACATGACAGTGATTTCTTTCATCTTTTAATACTGTGTAGGTTTGTGAAGTCACAATGAATAATTTTCATCCCACCACACATTCGATGGCGTGTATAGCACAATATTCACACATTCCTGGGCAAACACATTTGTGTTGACTGACACGCTCCCTTGAGAATCATCAGTCTGAGCTGACAGAAGTCCCATATGCGAGTAGGAGGTGTTAGACATGCAGCATCCTCAGCCTCCTTCACGTCTTTCTCTTCAAAACCACAGTGCAGACCAAAGGCTCCTGTGGAAACTGTGGGCTGGCGGAAAACAGGCCTGTCCAGATTTGACACACGTGCAAGCATGCACAATATCCCACAGCCACTCAAACTCGTGGATGGATATGTAGAGGACAGCTGCCTTGTGAAAAATTTTTATCTAAGCTCTACTTCGATAAAATTTGACTTCAGTGAGACTCTAATTCATGGTTGAATGAGCTGTCAAGAGCACCAATCACAGCTTAAAGTATTCTGCCCTTGTAAATGTAATGGCTTGCAGAGAGACAACGCAACATGGTGCCATCGCATTTCCTCATAAAACCACACTGATTGAATAAGTAATTACTTTTGCCATCACTTTTAATGGGTCGCACAGTAATCACTCTATCTCTAACTTAATTATGCCTGAAGAATTACACTTTCATTATTTGGGTTGCTATTGGAAGGATCCCTAGTGGCTCTTAAACTTCCCAAGGCGTTTAACCGTCTCCTCTCTCATCACGACAAGACTGGATTTATGGCTGGCACACACACAGAGCAAAGGAGTGTGACACTAACACGAGTGAGTGCTATCATCAACAAAATGGAGGTGAAAATGAGGAAGCAGCACAGGAAGGAACACCAGAAGGTTTGAAACCTCATGATGAGACTGAGAGAGCAACCGTGACAATGATGAGCGTTTGGCTGCCTGTGAATCTGTCCTGTTTTGCTCATTATTAATTTTCATCTTTTCGTACTGTTCTCTTTTATGTTGCTGGTTGCGGCTCTTTTTTCATATATCCTTTTCACACCCGTTTTCCCCATGTTTGTCAAAGAAGACTTGGACAAAAACTTAAAAAAAAATGCAGTTCCAAAGTTACAAGAAAATTGCATGTTTCTGAAAAAAGCTATTTTTTACAAATTTAAGTGGAAATTATTTAACATTTACAGTTAAACTCACACTTTATGAAAAGAGTTTCATATTAAACACAAGGAAAATTCACCTATTATTAAAATTGACAGGCCACTTTACTCTTATAGGCTGTTGAGGCTTAAATTAGGGTTGGGCGATATGGTTTAAAAATAAAATCCCAGAATTTCTTCAAGCCACATTAGATTTTTAATTTCAATACATATTTTTTAATGATAAAAGACAAAGAGTGTTTTTTTTTCAAATATGTCATTTTTATTTAAAACAAACATGATTCCCTTTTGAGAATCAGTCTTTTTTAAATAAAAGTTTCATCAAACAAAGATGAATCCACAGATTTTGGATTAATAAACCAAAAAAGTAAATAAATACATTTTAAAAAATGGAAAAATGGTTCCTCTGTCTTAAAGTGGAATTACTTGTCACATTTTGCAAAATAAAGGAAAGACCTTCACTGGATAGCAGCAAGAGTGAAAGGGAAGATTTACAAGATGGTAGTGAGAGCTGCTATGATTTATGGTTTGGAGACAGTGGCGCTGACAAAAAAGACAGGACGCAGTGCTGGAGGTGGCAGAGCTGAAGATGCTAAGATTCTCATTGGCAGTGACTAGGAGGGACAGGATTAGAAATGAGTATATCAGAGGGACGGCTCAGGTTGAGCGGTTTGGAGACAAAGTAAGAGGCAAGACTGAGATGGTTTGGACATGTGCAGAGGAGGGACGGGGAGATATTGGGCAAAGGATGTTGAAGATGGAGCTGCCAGGCAGGAGGAAAAGAAGAAGACCACAGAGAAGATTCATGGATGTAGTGAAAGAGGATATGGAGAGGGTTGGTGTTACAGAGGAAGATGCAAGGTGAGATGGAGGCAGATGATCTGCTGTGGCGACCCCTAAAAAGAGCAGTCGGAAGAAGAAGAAGAAGATTATATATTTTGGCAATTTACGTGGTCACATGTTATAACCTTTATTGTGGGGCGGCGGTGGCGCAGGTGTAGTGTGACCGACTACTGATCGGAGGGTCATGGGTTCCATTCCCATTCTGTCTGCTGTCCGCTTGTTGAAGTGTCCTTGAGCAAGACACTGAACCCCCAGTTGCTCCTGGTGGCCTAGTTAGCGCCTGTGTGTATGGCAGCTCAGCCACCATCAGTGTGTGAATGTGTGTGTGAATGGGTGGATTGCAGGATCTGTAAAGCGCTTTGGTCATCCTAGATGAGAAGAAAAGCGCTATATAAGTGAACGTCATTCACCATTTTTTATTCATTGATCATTACCTCCGCCAAGGGAGCAGGTAATGTTTTCGGTAGCGTTGGTTGGTTGGTTGGTTGGTCTGTCTGTTGCCAACATACGGTGGGGCAAAAAAGTATTTAGTCATCCACCAATTGTGTAAGTTCTCTCACTTAAAAGATGAGAGAGGTCTCCAATTTTCATCATAGGTATACCTCAACTATGAGAGACAAAATGAGAAAAAAAAAATCCAGAAAATCACATTGTCTGATTTTTAAAGAATTTATTTGCAAATTGTGGTGAAAAATAAGTATTTGGTCAATAACAAAAGTTCATCTCAGTACTTTGTTATATCCCCTTTGCTGACAGAGGTCAAACGCTTTCTGTAAGTCTTCACAAGGTTTTCACACACTGTTGCTGGTATTTTGGCCCATTCCTCCATGCAGATCTCCTCTAGAGCAGTGATGTTTTGGGGCTGTCGCTGGGCAACACGGACTTTCAACTCCCTCCAAAGATTTTCTATGGGGTTGAGATCTGGAGACTGGCTAGGCCACTCCAGGACCTTGAAATGCTTCTTACGAAGCCACTCCTTCGTTGTCCGGGTGGTGTGTTTGGGATCATTGTCATGCTGAAAGACCCAGCCACGTTTCATCTTCAATGCCCTTGCTGATGGAAGGAGGTTTTCACTCAAAATCTCACGATATATGGCCCCATTCATTCTTTCCTTTACACGGATCAGTCGTCCTGGTCCCTTTGCAGAAAAACAGCGCGAAAGCATGATGTTTCCAGCCCCATGCTTCACAGTAGGTATGGTGTTCTTTGGATGCAACTCAGCATTCTTTCTCCTCCAAACACGACAAGTTGAGTTTTTACCAAAAAGTTCTATTTTGGTTTCATCTGACCATATGACATTCTCCCAATCCTCTTCTGGATCATCCAAATGCTCTCTAGCAAACTTCAGACGGGCCTGGACATGTACTGGCTTAAGCAGGGGGACACGTCTGGCACTGCAGGATTTGAGTCCCTGGTGGCGTAGTGTGTTTCTGATGTAGCCTTTGCTACTTTGGTCCCAGCTCTCTGCAGGTCATTCACTAGGTCCCCCCATGTGGTTCTGGGATTTTTGCTCACCGTTCTCATGATAATTTTGACCCCACGGGGTGAGATCTTGCATGGAGCCCCAGATCGAGGGAGATTGTCAGTGGTCTTGTATGTCTTCCATTTTCTAATAATTGCTCCCACAGTTGATTTCTTCACACCAAGCTGCTTACCTATTGCAGATTCAGTCTTCCCAGCCTGGTGCAGGTCTACAGTTTTGTTTCTGGTGTCCTTTGACAGCTCTTTGGTCTTGGCCATAGTGGAGTTTGGAGTCTGACTGTTTGAGGTTGTGGATAGGTGTCTTTTATACTGATAACGAGTTCAAGAAGCCAAGGTCATTAACATCCGTAATATTATGGAACTGGACAAATATCAATGAATATTATGAACTGGAGTCGACAGGAACAACAGACAATTGTAGGACACTGAAGGGATATACTCATCTGCTACAAGACATTT
Source organism: Pholidichthys leucotaenia (assembly GCA_020510985.1). NCBI lineage: Eukaryota > Metazoa > Chordata > Actinopteri > Cichliformes > Pholidichthyidae > Pholidichthys > Pholidichthys leucotaenia. Next base: position 226,859,969 of record CM035836.1, read on the forward strand.
AACAACATGAAACAAAAGATCAACAAACAGGAACAACAGGAACTGAAAGTTTTTGAATACAGTGATCCCTCGCTACTTCGCGCTTCACCTTTCGCGCCCTCAGTGCATCGCGGATTTTTCAAAAATATTCATCAAAAATTCAAAATTGAGAAAAAATGGGCGGGCGCTAGCAGAAGGCAGGGAGACTACATTAGAACATCAGGTATCAACACGGAGAGCCGCACAACTCAAAATCCACCTCTCTGACCACCGCTCCACTCCTCTCCGCCCACCTCTTCACCGCTCGGGAATCTCGCAAGCTGATTGGCCGAGACGTTTTACCCAGCGTCTCTCCCTGCCGAGCGCCCATACCCAGCGAAGGAAGACCGCATTCATTGTTCGCTGTTCTCTTGTGCCTTTTTGTGCAAAATAGTCTTCCCGTCGAGCCACTACGCCGCCTCCTGCAGCTTCTCCAGCTCTATCGGAAGCTGCCCTCGACGATCCTGCGCCTCTAGCACCTGACGATGAGGCGTCACCTGAGGAGCAGTAAAGCTCTCATTAACCTGTGCAGTAAATCATCTTCATCTTGAGTTACATATCTTGTTATAAGAATAAAAGAGTTCTAAAAACATATTTATGTACACTTTATTTACATCTACGTATGTATGTATACTTACACACACACACACGTATCATATGAGAGAGAGAGTGAGAGAATGAACGTACATATTATTTATGGGTGACGTCATTAGGGGTGACGCTACTTCGCGGTTTTTCACTTTTCGCGGTCGGTTCTGGAACCCATTAACCGCTATAAGTGAGGGATCACTGTATACAGATCACAACCTACAGGACGTAGACTATAACATAGACCCTGATAATAATTTATTTAGCTCCATCAATAATGACTGTAGTTAATACACAGATGAACAGTTTAACACAATGGTCACATCTGATTTCAATATTTCTATGATCCACTTCAACAGCAGAAGTCTCTATGCCAACTTTAATAACATTAAAGATTTTTTACATCAGTTTACATCAGTTAAAGAATGCACGTGAGGAAATACCGGACTCCTCCCTTGACACGCCTCCATTGAAGATGCAATTCGATGCAAATAGGTATGCAAATATATATATATACAAGCGCCACACGTTTGATTCTCCTGTATCCACGATCAAAAATAGTGGATTTAACAGAATTTCACGGACTGAGTTGGAGGCGCTCCTGAATGAGGTAGAGGTGCGTAAAAACATTTTGCTTGGCATGCTGTCCTCCGGCATTAGCGCCAGATACAGATAATTCAATAGCCTGCTTACAGCCCTGTAAGATTAGTTTATTGTTTCCTTTATTCAGACAGAGTTAAGAAGGAGATGTTTATTTAACTTTGACATGTTTAGACTGGCGTCTGCAGTCATCCTCAGAAGTGTCAGCTGATCGCTGTGATTTGTGACCAGCCGGGTGGATCAGCTGGTTGAATTAAAGGAAAACAGTCATGAAAAAGAAGACCTATTTAGTGGGTAGCCTCGTTCACCTGTCAGTTGAAAGCAGATCATATTAGACTAGACAAGTACATATTTTATGTCCAAAATGCAAATCTCATTCTTTATAGTTATATACAGCTTACATGGATTACATGATTGTAAATGAATGAAGTGTGCTGGGGAAAGGGTGACACTGTTGCATTTCAAACTTTACGAATGTGTATATTGACATAACTACTGTACACACAGTTGAAATTGGGGGCTTGGTAGAATGCTGTGAAACTGCAGTTTAATCAGCAAAAAAAGAAAGTCACTTACTTGAACCACAGACTTGTAATGAAGCCTTGAAGACAGGGTGATATTTGGGGGTGTACAGGCATGTTGCGCATGAGGTGGGTTATTAGGACAATTACGTAAATTTACTCACCAAGAAGCCACCTATTCGCACAGTGCCAGCTTGTAGTTTGTTCCCAACAATGCTGTTCATTAGAATCATTAGGAAAACCGGCTGTTGCCGCAAATTGCACATTGATGTCGGCCTGTTCAACCGCATTGTATGGGAATATGATGTACCTGGGTGACAGCCAGATAATGTCATCCCACACTGTTGGCATAGCTTGGCTCAGACTCGACTGGGAAATTCCCGATTGATCTGCCAGCTCACTCTGGCATGCCCCTGTTTCCAGGAACCCCAGATTGTCAGCACCTGCACTGGGACGGGCAGCGCACGGCTTCTCGCTGTGTCGCACTCCAAGAGCAGTCATAGCTCTGAGCACAGTTCCACAAGGACTGCCCCTGGAAACCTAAACCAGCTGACAAGCCAGTCATCATCCTGAGCCATAAAATCTTCTGTCTCTAAAGACCCTTCCTCTTCTCACTGCACAATTTGCAATATTCTGTAATCCTCTGTTGTTTGAGGCATTTTCTGCACTTCTTTGCGCTTGCTTTTATATCCACTCATCTAATTGTATACACTTGGATGTTTGTTCATCATGTGTCTCTGGTGTGTACAATAACTTTAATGTCACTATCATTCTCCCAACATCACCTCTAAGTGTTGCCAACGGACGAACGTCAGTAGAAACGTACGTACGCCGGCCATGAAGTTGACGTGGGGCTGCACATATTTCCACGGCCATTTCATTCTTGATACATCTGAAATTTTCTGTGGAAAAAGATGTACGCCATGTTTTTGTGCGTAAGTACCCTTTGTACATGAGTTAGCCTGGAGTTAACAGGTACTACTGTTTCAAAGAAAACAACAAGTAATGCACTCAACCGACATGGGCTCGATACCCACTCACCTTGCAAGACTCCATTGCTGAAGAGAAAGCATGTTGAAACTCCATTAAAGTTTGCTGCACAGCATGTGGGCAAGCCAGTAAAATACTGGGAGAATATAGTCTTGTCAGATGAGACCAAAATTTAACTTTTTGGATGCCACAACACACAGCATGTTTGGAGGAGAAATGGCACTGCACATCAGCCCCAAAACACCATACCAACAGTAAAGTTTGGAGGTTGGAGCATCATGGTGTGGGGGTGGTTTTCAGCACATGGTACAGGCAGACTTCATAAAATTGAAGGAAAGATGAATGGACAAATGTACAGAGATATCCTTGACAAAAACCTGTTGTCATCTGCAAAGATGTTGAAGATGAAACAAGGGTGGACATTTCAGCAAGACAATGATCCCAAACATAGAGCCAAGGAGACTCTTAACTGGCTTCAGAGAAGGAAAATAAAGCTGCTGGAATGGCTCAGTCAGTCACCTGAGCTGAATTCATTTGAAAAATCTATGGAACGAACTGAAGGTCAGAGTTCATAGAAGACACCCACAGAACCTTCAAGATTTGAAAACAGTTTGTTTGGAAGAATGAGCTAAAATCACCCCTGAGCAATGGCTGTGCCTAGTTTCTCTATACAGAAGGTGTCTGGAAACTGTTATTACCAACAAAGGCTTTTCTACTTAATATTAAATGAATTTCACCAAGTGTGTTCAATTCTTATTTCCTGTGTCATTTGACTTTATTAAATGTAACTTGTTTTGTGAACACAGTTGCCTTGATTTCTTTATATGTATGGATTAATTCAATTCAATTCAATTCAGCTTTATTTATACTGTGCCACATCACAACAGAAGCCTTCTTGTGGCGCCATGAATTGTTACTTGAGTTGTTACTGATATCTGGTGAAAATCTCACGTTAATGGCTCCATCAGAAATATGTTTAATGAGAAAAATGTTGACGTGTTCAACACTTATCTTCTCCGCTGTATGTACTGTACTCATTAATATGGATGCAAGGCAACTTTTCAAGGTACTTGTGCATTTTTCAGCATCGGTCTTGGTATGTGTGCATCTGGTCATTAGCAGTGCAGTAGGAAACACAGGACCTCTTATCAAGTCCCTCTGTCCTACAGTAAGATCAGGGATTTACTCATGGGGCAAACAAGGTTATATGAAGAGTGTGCATATGTGTTCGTTTATTGAAATGCATTCAAGGTTCAATTCCAGAATGTATGTTTTCCAGTCAAAAATACAGTTCATCCGGAAAGTATTCACAGCGCCTCACTTTTTCTACATTTTATGTTACAGCCTTATTCCAAAATGGATTAAATTATTTTTTTCCTCAAAATTCTACACACAATACCCCATAATGACAACATGAAAAAAAATTTGAGATTTTCGCAAATTTATTTAAAATACAAAACTAAGAAATCACATGTCCATAAGTATTCACAGCCTTTGCCATGAAGCTCAAACTTGAGCTCAGGAGCATCCTTTTTCCACTGATCATCCTTGTTGTTTCTACAGCTTAATTGGAGTCCACCTGTGGTAAATTCAGATGATTATGCATGGTTTGGAAAGACACACACCTGTCTACTGTATATAAGATCCCACAGTTGACAGTGGATGTCAGAGCACAAACCAAGCATGAAGTCAAAGGAATTGTCTGTAGACCTCCGAGACAGGATTGTCTCGAGGCACAAATCTGGGGAAGGACACAAAAAAAATTCTGCTTGTTTGATGGTCCCAATGAGCACAGTGGCCTCCATCATCTATAAATAGAAGAAGTTCAGAGCCACCAGGACTCTTCCTAGTGCTGTCCAGCCGTCTAAAATGAGCGACTGGGGGAGAAGGGCCTTAGTCAGAGAGGTGACCAAGAACCCGATTGTTACTTTGTCAGAGCTACAGCGTTCCTCTGTGGAGAGAGGAGAACCTTCCAGAAGGACAACCATTTCTGCAGCAATCCACCAATCAGGACTGTATTGTAGAGTGGCCAGACGGAAGCCACTCCTTAGTAAAAGGCACATGGCAGCCCACCTGGAGTTTGCCAAAAGGCACCTGAAGGACTCTCAGACCATGAGAAACAAAATTCTCTGGTCTGATGAGCCAAAGATTGAACTCCTTGGCGTGATTGCCAGGCGTCATGTTTGGAGGAAACCAGGCACTGCTCATCACCAGGCCAATACCATCCCTACAGTGAAGCATGGTGGTGGCAGCATCATCCTGTGGGGATGTTTTTCAGCAGCAAGAACTGGAAGACTAGTCAGGATAGAGGGAAAGATGAATGCAGCAATGTACAGAGACATCCTGGTGGAAAACCTGCTCCAGAGCGCTCTTGAGCTCAGACTGGGGCAACGGTTCATCTTTCAGCAGCACAATGACCCTCGGCACACAGCCAAGATATCAAACTCTGTGAATGTCCCTGAGTGGCCCTGCCAGAGCCCAGACTTCAATCCAATTGAACATCTCTGGAGAGACCTGAAAATGGCTGTGCACCAACGCTTCCCATCCAACCTGATGGAGGTTGAGAGGTGCTGCAAAGAGGAATGGGTCAAACTGCCCAAAGATAGGTGTGCCAAGCTTGTGGCATCATATTCAAGAAGACTTGAGGCTGTAGTTGCTGCCAAAGGTGCATCAACAAAGTATTGAGCTGTGATTTCTTAGTTTTTTTATTTTTAATAAATTTACAAAAGTCTCTAAAAACCTTTTTTTTTCACATTGTCATTATGTGGTATTGTATGTAGAATTTTGAGGAAAAAAATGAATTTAATCCATTTTGGAATTAAGCTGTAACTGTTATGATCCAGACATTCTCTCCTTGCCTTCTGTTATTTTTGAAAAGCCTGCACAATTCTGTTGTCACTAGTTTGTTGGGTTATCTCAGTGCTTAGTTCAGTTATGTTTTTTTTTCCCTTATTCAGCTTATTTATGATTATTGTCTACATTATTTGCCCTCTGTGTTCTCCCAGTGTCCATTATCTGCACAGCCCCGCCCTTCCTGTTTGTAGCTGCTCCTCTGTCACTTCCTACTTACCCCCAGCTGTCTCGTGTTAGTTTAATTATCCTGCTCCCTATATATTTCCCAGTCTAAGTTTGTATCATTGTGGTGTCATTGTTGGATTACCTTCCTCATCATCTTCTGTTCCATCTACCCAGTCTTGTAAGTTTGTTAGCCTCGAAGGCACTCTTTATTTCAGCCCCCATGCTGTCATTCGTTTGTTCCTTTTTGTGTTGTGAGTAAATCATTATTGCACCGAGTAATGTCTGCGCTCTTGGGTCCCACTTCAAAATTACATCTGCCTTCCGAAGCAGATATCTGGCAGTAACATAACAAAATGTGGAAAAAGTGAAGCACTGTCAACACTTTCCAGATGCACTGTATGTTTGACCCCAAATTGAACTTACTAGGAGCTGTTTTCCTGGTGTTTGGGTCTTAAAACTTCCAGCAACATCAAGCTTTAAAGACTGCATCAACTGAATTGAGTTAGAAAGCCACTGAGAAACCTGGAATTAGAGCACAAGGTTGAGCAGTAGTAGTTGTGAGGAGGAAGAAAGCGAGTAGGTAGAGGTTAGACAGCCATGTGTTTCACTCTGTGCTAGCTGTGCACCACAGCTTGGATTATCACTGGACCGGGGCGAGGCTTTCATGCTGCCACCATGGTCAAATGCCTTTGATATGCCCGGCCAGCACCCTCCAGGCAGCAGAAGTCCAAAGGAATGGCACAGTAGAAGGGGGGGTGAGCATCAAAAGAGACACTGAAGCCTTATGAAGTTTCTTTTTTCTTATTATTTGCTCTGTGTGTGTGCGTGCGTGCATGTGTGTGTGTTCAAAGCCACCCACATGCTGTCATCGTAGCACCATGTGATGGCATGTGTGTTTTTCCTCGTCTCCCCATCAGAGAGGTAGGGTGTGAAATCAGCTCTCTTTGCTCACTTCTGTCTTTTTTTTTTTTTTTCCCCAGCACGCCACCATCTGTCTCTCCACTGCAACCTCTGCCGCTCTGTCCCTCTCCCAGACAATGACCTTGCTATCTCCCATTTCACACCACTGTCTCTGTCTCCGTCTCTCCTCCACCTCCTTGTCGTAGTCACTCTATCTGCCTCTCTTGTCACTTCTCTGCTCTCATATTGCTTTTCTCGGGGGTAGTTTTTTTTTTTTTGTGTAATTAAGTGCACGGCAGTGCTGTTGGTGCACCAGCTTTGCCATCCTGACGGCCAAATTAAAAATTGATTTCTTCGACTGATTCTGTGCGCTGGATGAATGCTCTTGCCCTCCTCCTTGCCCTGGCTTTCTTTCACTCCCTTCCCTTCCTGCCCTCCCAACTTCATATTGATGCACCGTCTGTTCGCCTGTTGCTTGCTCCTCGGCTCACCTTTGTCACTTTATACAATCAAGTGTAGTCGCCTATTACCCCGGCTCACACTCCACCCACTAGAAGTCATTCTCTGAGAATTTCCTATGGAAGGGTGCTTCTCTAAAACCTCTTTGTTTTAGTTGTTTTGCCTAAGACAGGGGATAGAGCAGCTCTGATCTATTTGCTGAAAGTGGATCTTAACCTATCAATACTAAACCACCCTAAAAATAAAAGAAAAAGCAAAAAGTTTAAAAAAAATGATTTAATTCAAAGGCTGACTGTTACCAGTTGCAACAATACCAATGGAGAAATCAAGGTCTAAAATGTATGGGATGAAACATTCAGAATCCCAAATAAATGATAGAAAAATAACAGTCTCACCTTTTATGCCAAATTTGTTGCCATTTGCATCTAAACTTTTCAGATGATGGCAGGGGTGTTTGTCCTCACCTGGATTCAGATCCCAACCAGTCTGCTTAGGCCCATGTCTCAGGCAGCAGCGAATGCTGATGGATGTGGCGATTTTTGGATTTACCAACTTTTCCGACGAATGTCGGCAAAAATCCAACTAGTATCTCAGAGTGGTGTATGTGGTGTAATGCTGAGGTACATTAATGAACATTGCAATTGTTGGCTTTCATCAGTTTGTAAAACATTACAAAACAGTTTGCACAGTTTTGAAGGTAAACATAAAAATAAAGGTTCTTAAAGATCATTGATTTCTTTATTCCTGCATTTTAACAAGTCACGTCTTCATGAAATGTTTGAGACATATTTTGTTCAAATTTTCTTTAAATGTTTAATTATTTCAGCAAATTTGTTTTTATTTCTCCAGCCTTTCTGAGAATAGCTGGTTTCATTAATTGTCACTTTAAATCTCTGAGGAAGACAAAAGCATCAAGATTGAAAACTGAAAGCAATATGTCTTGAAAACAGAAAATGTGCAACAAAACAAATGAGGAAAGAAAGGGCGGAAGCTGGAGTCAATGACTGTAAGAAATTGCCTAAAGGAAATGGGATTTACATAGAGAAAAGCCAGACAAAAGCCGTCATTAACACCTCAACAGGAAGTAAGCAAGCAATCATGAACTGTGAATGATTGCATGAAAGTGATATTTGTGACAGAGGTTGAAATCAATTTTTCTACTCACCACTTGTGCCATTAACATAACTAGTGTATACCCGTGCATGCCAAGAGAAAGCAAGTGTAAGCAAGCATTTCTGCATGCCCATAGAAAGTTACTGTTACCATGGCAACAGTAACCATGGTGAAACCTGCCTTTGATCTTTGACATCACCACTTGTTCAGTGATGATTGCGTTTGATCTGTGATAGCTGCCTTTGATCTTTGATGATGTCCATAGCTTGCCTATGGACGTTCATTAAAGATTGAAGTACATGGCGGTAATGCACCTGTAAGCTGGTTGCCAACCGCCAATCAAATCTAAAAGAAGGAGGACAGATATCGTGACATCGTCACATCCATTGTCAGAGATTTCTTGAATTATATATAGAGTGATACATTGGACCAGGTGTTTCTGGTTTACTTTAAAGCCCCTTTTCCACTAGTACCTACAGTATATAGCCCAGAACACCACGATACGGTTTTATTCCATTCAGTTCGCTTTTGTTTCCATTACACCAGAGTACCACTTGACGTGGGTGGGATTTTTTTACAGGAAGGCGGCACAACCCTCCAGTGACGTAAAACAAGAGACACAGGCAAAACACAAGATGGCGGAATACGAGGTGACTGCTGTGTTTCTGGCTTTTTTGCCAGAGTAAATGTAAAAAAAGAGTGCCAGAGAAGGCTATAGGCGGCGAGACGACCACCCTGTAAAAGTACTGGAGTGTTTAGGAAGCCATATAGAGCAGTATAAAGTGGAAGGCATAAGGATGCGAACTAGATCACATATGAAGGTAAGCTAATGATTGCTAATGCTACTTTGCTTTAAGTCCGCCATACTACATTGTAATGTCGGCAAGTTATCGCTATTAGGTACTAAAATATGCATGCCGTGTGTGTGTTTAAGATGGCTCTCTTGTGACAAAATTATCCCTTCAAACTGTCGGTCTGGGCGTTCAACACAGGCTCCCGGTGATGTCACCCCACCTTCATGAATGTTCAGTGGTTACAGAACTTCAGAATGTCTGAAGAAACGTTTAGCTTCCTGTGCATCAAATTGCTCTGTTCTGTGTGAAAATCAGAGACTGCTGAGACGTCATGGGATGTACCTGCTCCAGCCGGTGGTTTCGTGGCAAAAAGTGATCAGCTGCCAAAAAATTGTCAGGTGCCATATTGTGATTATGGGGTTATATTAGCCGTAAAATATACATTTCAACAGGTAAACAGTACTGAGTTGGTATAATAAGATATATTTAACAATTCTGGCACATTTTAGGCCAAAACAAACTTGATCTAGGATTAAAAGCAAAATAATGCAGTCACAAGGTTACATGGGAGATACATGGATTTACTACATGTACTCTGTAAATATATATTCTCTGCATCAACAATGTACTACACATGTATTCATTTAGTATTGCACTAGGAATTTTGACAATAAACTTTTGTACTTTTGCAGCTGTGTCTCCACTTTTGTTTTGTGTGAAGGTTACCACCAAGTGACACAAATTAAATATTGAAAGATAGGAAAAGCTGTCTAAGAACAATCCAGCGGTTTGAGAAATCACTTTTGGTTCGGTGTAAGTCTGTCAACAGAATTATGAGCCATAAAGCAGTTTGTGTTAAAATGTTAAATCCCATTAAAACCTAACTCAGGGTTGTCCATGTGTCCTATGTGAACCGGGCGGAAGTCATGGCTACTCTGCCTAGACTGATGCCCCCACTACCTGGATCCCCAGATAAGCGATAGAAGATGGATGGATGGATGGCTTATGTAACATTCTATCACTTACCATCCTGGGTTTGTTTGGGCTAGTCTTATGTTACAGCTTAAATCAAAGTATTGGCGTAAGTTAACACAACCCTATAGTCTGAAGTTACATTAAATCACTCTATTAAGTTACATATTGAAAATGTTTGCTGTTTCTTTAAACTCGCCTTTAACTTCTTCTAATCAATCATTCAGGAATTGTTTGGGGAGGGGCCCACCCTGAATTTCCTGGTTTCAGTAGGTTTTGGTGAAGTTATGACATTGGTTTCAAAAATTAAAGGAGTGGAAGGAGTGGAAATGGGTGTGTTAAATTAAAATACCCATTCAAAAATTCAGTCGTGATTAATCAAGATTAAAAAGTTTTAACTTGTTTACTAGTTAACTGTGATTAATCGCGGGGAGAACTTGGGGGGTGGGGGTGGAGTGAGTGTTCAGTCTACTTACCATGGCAATCAGGCTTGACCATACCTTGAAAGTGCTGCCTTGAGAGCTCTTATTGTATAAAAATCTGAAGGAAATCAACATTATATTTGCAGTATTTTCAATAGTTTGGAGTGATAAAGGTTTTTATGCATTGCATTATGGGATATGTACAGGTGCCATCCATCCATCCTCTATCACTTATCCAGGGAACCGGGTTGCAGGGGCATCAACCCAGGCAGAGTTGCCCAGACCTCTGCCCGGTCACATAGCACCATGATCCCTCCTGTAGGTGGTGAACCCACTGGAGGTTGGACCAATGTTCCTCCTTTGGGTACCCTGAGTCCTTGATGTAACGTTTTTCATAGAGATCCACTGGACCGCTCTTCATCTGGCCCTTTACCCAGGACCCGTTTGCCTTGGGAGACCCTACCAGGGGCAAGTTGCCCCTGACAGCATAGCTCCTGGAATCATTTGGGCACTCAAACCTCTCCACCACGATAGGGTGGCGATCCATGGAGGGGATATACAGGTGCATCTCAATAAATTAAAATGTCAATGAAAAGTGGATTTATTTCAGTCATTCAGTTCAAAAAATGAAACTCATATATAGTAGATTCATTACACAGAGTGATATATTTCAGGTGTTTATTTCTTTTAATTTTGATGATTATGGCTTACAGCAAATGGAAACCCCAAATTCACTTTCTCAAAAAATTGGAATATTACATAGAATTTAATTTAAAAAAAAACATTTTTAATAGAAATATTGGCTAACTGAAAAGTATGTCCATGTTCACACTCAATACTTGGTTGGGGTTCCTTTTGCATGAATTACTGCATCAATGTGACGTGGCATGGAGGTGATCAGCCTGTGGCACTGCTGAGGTGTTATGGAGGTCCAGGTTGCTTTGATAGTGACCTTCAGCTCATCTGCATTGTTGGGTCTGATGTCTCTCATCTACCTCTTGACAATACCCCGTAGATTCTCCATGGGGTTTAGGTCAGGGGAGTTTGCTGGCCAGTTAAGCACAGTGATACCTTGATCATTAAACCAGGCTTTGGTACTTTTGGCAGTGTGAGCAGGTCCCAAGGTTCAGGAGTGGCTTGACACAAGGAATGTGACAGTTGTAACGCATGTCCTGGATACGTCTGTGTGTGGTGGCTCTTGAAGCACCAACTCCAGCTACAGTCTACTCCTTGTGAATCTCCCCAGATTCTTCAATGGGCTTTACTTCACAATCCTCTCAAGGCTGCATGTATCTCTGTTGCTTGTGCACCTTTTTCTGCCACACTTTTTCCTTCAACTCAACTTTCCATTATACCGTACTTGGATACAGCACCCTGTGAACAGCCAGCTTCTTTAGCAATGACCTTGTGTGGCTTACCCTCCTTGTGGAGCATGTCAGTGAAGGTCTTCTGGACAACTGTCAAGTCAGCAGTCTTCCCCATGATTGTGTAGATGACTGAACCAGACTGAAGCCATTTAAGGCTCACGATACCTTTGCAGGTGTTCGACCTGTTTGAAGTAATTGTATGGTTAGATCCAATTGGTGTCAACTATGTAGCCTATTTATCCATTTGGGGTGTTCCTCTGATGAGAGTTGAGGAAGTGCTGCCATTAATATTTGCTTTTTGGTGCACGGTGGCGCAGTGGTTTAGCACTGTGGCAGCACAGTTTTACCCTCGGCCGGGGGATCGCGGGGATCATGAGATCGTGGGTTCGATCCCAGCCCCCGACCAACAGTGAGCTGTGTGGAGTTTGCATGTTCTCCCCGTGTTGCGCGGGTTTACTCCGGGATTTCTCCGGTTTCCTCCCGCACACCAAAAACATGTAGGTTTAGGGCGCTCGCGCACGCAGCGACCAGCAGCCGGTGGCTTGTCACCAGACTGCAAACCAAGTCTACCTACGGGTACAAATAAGTAACAAAAAAAAAAAAAAAGTGGTGTTCATTTTCTTATCACATTTTTCCCATTTAATGTTTTGGTTTTTTTTTTAGTTTCTTTAATGGATATCACTGTAAATAAACTTTACACCTCTTGAACTTGAAAAATGTAATCTATCTGCTTAACTGTCACCTTCCTTGACGTTTGTGCCAGACTAATCTATGATAGTCAGTGACAAATCACAAACCTGCATTGGGCAAGGTGATGATGCTGGAACTTTTGTTTGGCACAAAATGATTGACGGAAATATGCAATTTTTCACAATTATTGATAATATGGGACTGCATGTCAAGTAAAGGTATGGGGGAGTCGGCAGTCAATACATCTTCAATAAATCCACAAGTTTATATTGAAATTTTGGACACTTCTTATTCCATCAGTTGAAAGGATGATTGGTGATGATGGCATCATTGCCCTAGGGAAAAAAAGCATGAAAACTTTTCTTCAAGAAAGATATAAAGTATGTTGTCAATGGCGTGGCTGGCAAATAGTCGGGACCTCTGTCCCATTGAAAATCTGCGGTGTAAATTAAAGAAAAATGGCACATGACAAGGCTCTAACCTGAAAAGCTGATCTGGCAACAGCAATAGGAGAAAGTTGGAGCTGGATTGTCGAAGATGTTGACTGTTTGTCAATAGTTAAGTCCATGCCTCAGAGAATTAAAGCTTTTACAAGCACCAGCGGTGGTGCAACAAAGTACCAGTGGTACAGCCTTTTTTTTCCCCCCCAAATTCCATATTTTCCTCAGAATTTAATGATTCCATATTTTTCTCCATCTTGATATAATAAAAAATTACAGTTGACTATACTAACTTTCTTTCATCCTTTTTGACATGTTTCTTAAAGCAAAAAGGTTGACATTTTAAATAAAAATAGTTCTGTCTTCTGGCTGTGGTTAGTTTTTTTTTTTTTTTACAAGATTAAACAATTCAATTCAATTCAGCTTTATTTATATAGTGCCATATCACAACAAAAGTCATCTCATAGCACTACCAAATGCAGGGAAAACCCCACAATTGCAGAAAGACCCAGCAATCAGACGATCCCCTGTGAGCAAGCACTTAGCAACCGTGGAGAGGAAAAACTCCCATTTAACAGGAAGAAACCTCTAGCAGAACCAGGCTCAGGGAGGAGCAGTCATCTGCTGCGACTGGCTGGGGGTGAGGGGATAGAGAGGATGAAGAGAACAGACATAAAGAACATGAACGGTGAGAAGCCAAGTACATTATTGGAGGTCACCCGGCAGTCTGAATCTAATAACAGCAAAACAAAGGGGGGGTTAAAAGACACAAGATCCCTCCCTACTCATAGGCTATATTGAAAAGGAAAGATTTTATCCTGTTCTTAAAAACAGAGATCGCGTCTGACTTCTGGACCCAGAGTTGTAACTGGTTCCACAGAGAAGGAGCTTGATAGCAGAAGGCTCTGCCTCCCATTGTACTTTTGGAGATTCTGGATATTACAAGTAATCCAGCCTTTTGGGAGCGTAGTGCTCTGTTAGGATGTAATATCATGTAATATGGGCTGCACGGTGGCGCAGTGGTTTAGCACTGTGGCAGCACAGTTTACCCTTGGTCGGGGGATCGCGGGGATCAGGAGATCGTGGGTTCGATCCCAGCCCCTGGCCAACAGTGAGCTGTGTGGAGTTTGCATGTTCTCCCCGTGTTGCGTGGGTTTACTCCGGGATTTCTCCGGTTTCCTCCCGCATACCAAAAACATGTAGGTTTAGGGCGCTCGCGCACGCAGCGACCGGCAACTGGTGGCTTGTCACCAGACTGCAAACCAAATCTACCTACGGGTACAAATAAGTAACAAAAAAAAAAATAAAAAAATATCAGATCTTTTATATATAAGGGGGCCTGATTATTAAGAGCTTTGAAAGTGAGAAGAAGGATTTTAAACTTAATTCTAGACTCTATGGGAAGCCAGTGAAGGGAGGCCAGAACCAGAGAGAGATTATCTCTCTTTCTAGAACCAGTTAAAACTCTTGCAGCAGCATTTTGGATCAACTGAAGACTTTTTAAAGATATTTTAGGGCAACGTGATTATAACGGGTTACAATAATCTAATCTAGAGCTAACAAAAGCATGGATCAGTTTCTCAGCATCATTCAGAGACGAGATGCTCCTAATCTTGGCAATATTGCACAGATGATAGAAGGCAGTCTTAGAAACAAATTTAATATGTGAATTAAAAAACAGATCTTGATCAAAAATAACTCCAAGGTTCCTCACAGAACTATTCAGAGTGAGAGTAGCGGCATCCAAATTCAGAGTATGATTAGGAAAGGAATTTCTAAGGTTTTTTTTGACCAACAAGAATGACTTCAGTCTTATCTGGGTTTAATAGCTGAAACTTACAAGTCATCCAGACTTTGATTTCCTTAAGACAGGCATCTAACTTGGCTAATTGATTACAATCATCGGGCTTCATTGACAGGTATAATTGTGTGTCGTCTGCGTAACAGTGAAAATGTATACAGTGCTTTCTAATGATATTGCCTAACGGAATCATATATAAACTAAAAAGAGTAGGGCCTAACACAGATCCCTGTGGAACTCCATGACTGAGCTTAGAGTTAGAAGAAAACTCATCATTGATGTGAACAAACCGAAGTCTGTCGGACAAATAAGATCTAAACCACTGCAGTTAAGTTCTATTTAGTCCAACATAGTGTTCTAATCTATCAAGTTGAATGTCGTGATTGATAGTATCAAAGGCTGCACTAAGATCAAAAAGGACAAGTAAAGAAACAAGTCCATTATCAGATGCGATAAGGAGGTCATTAGTGACCTTCACTAAGGCTGTTTCAGTGCTGTGATGAACTCTGAACCTAGATTGAAACCCTTCAAACTAGAAAAGCACTCAGAGAGCGCAGACCTCTGCCAAGTACCTCAGTTCCCCCTAATATTGTTATTTTCCCCAAATATAATAGTCCTACATTTATTTTATTTATATTTTCAGATTCCTTGACCATCAAAACATACCTTTAGCAATTGGATTCACATTGATATCTTTATTAGTTCAGTAGTTATTGACAAAAATCACTTTTTCGGTAATGGCGGTTTTCTTGTGGATATAGCTCCATAGCTTTTGAAGATACAACAAATCCATTGGCACACTACTGATTCCTCAGTGTCTTGGCTATATTTTGGTGTTTGTTGTATGTTTATATCTTAATTTTTTACCTTACAGTGATGAAAATTCCAAAGATCCCCTATTATTTCCTGTTCTGGATCACAGTATCCAGATTTTTTGCAGGATCGGGATCAGTCTTTGATATTTCGTAGAACTTATTGGGATCTTATCCTGTATATTTTTGGCAAGCGTCCTGACCATTTATTGTGGAGTTATATACACATATGCTAAAAATGGCCCTATCTTGCAATGATAAAGAATCCTTTAAAAAAAATTCCTAAATCCAGATGGTGATCCGGATCACTCCCAAAGTCTAATCATTTCTTCCTTGTCCCATTTGGGACTTGTCCTGAAAATTTCGTCAAAATCCATTTATAACTTTTTGAGTTATGTTGGTAACAGACAAACAAGCAAACCCCATTAAAAACATAACCTCCTTGGTGGAGGTAATAAACCAAATCCCTGCAAGTGGTCAAACAATTGCGCAGCAACAACTCTTTCTTAAATTTTTGAAATGAAAGGCAGATTAGAGATTGGTCGATAGTTAGCCAAAATTCCTGGGTCGAGCGTTGGCTTTTTGAACAAGGGTTTAATTACAGCAATTTTAAAAGCCTGTGGTACATAACCCAAAGTTAAAGAAGAATTAATTATATGAAGAATATGGCTACCAGTAACTAGGAAGACTATTTTAAATAACCTGGTAGGAATAGGGTCTAAAAGACAAGATGAAGGCTTAGATTAGGAGATTATTTTATCTAACTCTAAAAGATCAATTGGAGTAAACTTATCTAAACAGATATCAATTGAAGCAGTTGTAGTAGTTGATGTACTTAAGTTTACGGTGGGAAGAATCTTACTGATTTTATCTCTAATAGATAAAAATTTTATGATTGAAAAAGTTCAAAAAGTCCTGACTAGAAAGCTCAAGGGGGATGCGAGGACTGACCGAGTCCTGACTCTTTGTCAGCCTGGCTATAGTATTGAAGAGAAACCTGGGATTATTCTTATTCTCTTCTATTAAGGCAGAGTAATAACTCGTTCTAGCTTTTCTAAGAGATTTTTTATAAATTAAGAGATGATTTCTTCACACTAAATAGAATTCATCTAAAAAGTAGAACACCATTTTCTTTCTAATTGACGAGTCTTCTGTTTTAAGCTACGAGTTCTGTGTTAAACCAAGGGGTTTGAAATCTCTGGTTAGACTTTTTCTTTTTTAAAGGGGCCACCAAATCTAGAGTCTGATGCAGAGAGGCTGAAACACTATTTACCATGCTATCAATTACGGAAGGAGCAGGCTCTCCGTCTTTTATTTCTGTTGTGTTGACCCATGGTATAGAGGAGACAATCTGCAAAAATTTGGTAACGTCATCTGAGAGACATCTGCTGTAGTAATATTTTTCATTAGGAGTCAAAGAATCAGAAATAGTGAAATCAGAGGTTAACAGACAATGGTCTGACAGTACAGGATTTTGAGGAGACACTACCAGATTTTCTATTTCTATACCATAAGTCAAAACAAGGTCCAATGTGTGCTGGAGATAATGGGCAGAATTTTCTACTTTCTGGGAAAACCCCATTGAGTCTCCTGAAGTCACTTTTTAAGACGTCTGACACTTCATCTGGGATGTTGTTGCATCCAACATGTACTATGACAGTTTTAGCGTGGGGGAATTCATTTAATAGGTCAGGGGTAAGAGCCTCAATGTCAGACACTTTAGCCCCAGGAAAAAATTTATTCACACAGTACCTGCTTCTGACGTTCCTCATAATCGAGTCATCAATTACCAGCGTCATCTGGGGGGGCTTTGTCGGTGGTTTCTGAAGTGGTGAATAATCTTGTCGATGTTGTTGTTGTGATGGTGGGGTGATGCGCTCTCTTCTTTTTGGAGCTGGTGTGTAATTTGGTACACTTAAAGTAGTCTTAATCCGGGGTTTGCGGGTTTGAGCCGCCGCTGAAGGAGAGGGAGGAGGAGGAGGGGCGGCCACGGGCGGACAGCCAGCGCTCAGGTGGGGAAAATCCTCCAGAGAAAGGATGTCAAATCTATTTTCCAAAAGCAAGGGAATGGAAGAGGCGCAGCCCTGTCTGGTCGATTGACGATGATTGCTAGCTGGTCCAACCAAGGTCCAGGGCGCGCATTGAGGATGAGAAGAACCAACCAGGGCTTTGGGTTTAGCCCCGAGTCAAAGCCAGTGTCTATTGCTGTGGTCCTGGATGTCTGAAGAAACCGGAGCAGGGGTGGAAGTAGACGGAGATGTGCTGAACTCACCCAGGTAAGTAGCTGTCTCTGCCAGCTGCAAGTCAGTTGTCGGGGCCGTTGTTCGCCCGAGAATTATGGTGTCAAGGTGGTCTTCAGCCTCCCAAATCTTATAGAGGTTGAAGAGTCTCACTTCCAACTCAGAAGCCTTCTTAAGGAGGGACACGCAGCTGACACATGTCGGGGATGGAGCCATGACGTTCCAGGCGATAGGTGGATAGCCAGCCAGCCAAAAACAGCTAAAAACGGGTTAGCTAAAAACAGCTAAAAAGGCTTAAAAACAGGTTAGCAGGTTAGCCTAGCACGGTAAAACAGCCCAGCCGGGGGCCCAACCCACCCACACGTCTGATCGGGCTTTTCTGCTAGGCCAATACTAAGCTAACACCAAGCAAAAACTAATATCAGCAAAAAGACATAAAAAATTAAAAACGAAATCAATAAAAACAAACAAAAGTGGACAAGATAACTCTTTGACGCGACAAGACGTTAACAATTGAATGAACATCCTCCAAGAGTGGTTTTTCCACACTTTTTGTCAGGGTTGTAATGTAATCCACTTCCCCCATTAAAATTGGTGTAGATGTAAAGTTTTTGTTAATGCTAGTGGAAAACTGTAATGTTTCCAATGTTGGAAGCTTACTTGCTTATATATTTACATATTTCTTGCAGCGTTTTCTATGTTTAACAAAGTAATATAACTTATAATAATAAAATGAAAACAGTACAAGCCCAGTGTAATAAATTAGTTTGAGACTTTAGTTGGAATATTTGTCCAAAATCTTCTTAAACTGACTGGCACCATGTTGGACCCCTGTAGCTCCTTTCAGAGCTGTCAGCCAGTAGGAGCTCCAGCTCATATGTATTCAAAATTAGTCATTAAATTCACATTGCAGAAGCCAACTAGCCTGACAGTCAGCGGGTACATTTTGTCCCCAGCTTTATTTTCTGCCTCATCTTTTGTAAACATGTCATTTGATGTATTGTGAAAAGCGTAGCAGCTTGCTCGCTTTTTGAACAGGTCGAGCAGCATGCATTAACAACAAGAAACAACTGAACATAAAAAGAGCGTTTACCTTCTTCCCACTTCCCTTTCCCCCCTCTTGCATCTCCCCCTCACACCTTAATCCAGGAGAGTTTACACGGCATTATCTGCCAGTTTGAGCATTATCGTAGCTAATTACCTCAACTAATCTCTGTTAATGGCATCATTATAAGGTGTACAGTGCATGGTTAATGTTGAAGATAACCAAAGGATGCTTAAGTTAAAAAAAGCAAGCCTATCTGGTTTCTTGTTGAGAATTCAGCACCCGTGCGTAGGCATAGCATTTGACAGGGAAGAAGAGTGAGGGGATGAGATAGTGAGCCTGCATGTGAGAAAAATAGGTAAGATTGCAGGATGTTTCAAAGCGATACTGTGAAAGACAAAAGGAAACAACAGCTGCAGTCTGGATAAATTAGGTAGTCAGATACCAATATGGTGTGTCACACGGCACAAGGCAAACCTTTGCATACAAGCAAGTCTAAGAAGAGGCCAATGTAAAGCAAAGTGGTTACGTGTCCTCATAAACAAATGCTGCTTCAATATAATATAACCCCTCTAGAGGATATACACAGGAACAGAGTTCATGGCAGATATACAACGCTGAGTGGCAGCTTTTGTTTGTATGCGTGTGTATTTATGACTTTGGTTTTTAGTACCACACCGTTTACACGACAGTAGTGATGTGTGGGTGAAGATAAAAGAGCACACATCATTTCAAGACTGGTTCTGAGCCTTTTTATTTTATTTTTATGCCTTGGTGAAACAGGCATACAGTAATCAGTGCGTCTGTCTGTGGCTGTTTGTATCTGTCTGTCTGTCCGCCTCTCTGTTTCAGCTCACTCAGTCAAAATTTAGTGGAACTAAAGGCTTATATCATTGTATCGCCATATTTTCTTGATTTTTAATTTGCCAAAATTGCGAGATAAGGCTTTGTTTTGAAAATAAATACAAATTTAACTCAACATTTCTGACAATGCAGCCGCGAAAACAGGCAATGTAATAACTAACTAATAACCCCAGTAGGGGTCAGAGTGCCACTTTTTTACAGCTGCCCATGCTACCATGCCACCATGCCACAGGCACTGAGGCACAGCACCTTGGTGCTTTTAATTTTATAAAGTAATACAAGGTAGAATGATAGGACCTTTTCGGCAACACAGGAATGATTCTGTGTAATGTGACAGAATACTGTGCGGTTTTTGTGTTTTGATGTATAGCTTAAAGCTGTCATCATTCAGTATATTCAGAAGTTCATTCAAGATATTGCTCTGCATGATGTTTATGAGCTTTAACAGTTTGCTTTTTTATCTAAATAATAATGATAATAATTCCATTTATGCTGAGCATCCTCAAGAGAATTAATAGCACAAGCAAGTTCCAAGAATCCAGTTACTGTCACTTTGATCTAAATCTGACACCAATACCTGCTTTTTATAATAACCACAAAAATGACAGTTAAGAGAAAACCATACTTTGTAGCAGCTAAGGTCATGGCGATAGTGGAGGAGGTGAGTTGTAAAATTCAAATGCACAGTCTAGAAGTGAGTCTGTTCTGCCTGGAGCAAAACTGAGCAGAAAATAATAAGACAAAAGGTGTTACTACAGTCTGATGTGGATCCCAACCAGCTTTACCGCTACATCGTCCACATGGGAATACGTTTTAGTAATGAGATCCCTGGTTTTAGTATTAGAACTGTTGAGAAGAAAGGGGGTTGGGGCTATTTTTCTTTCACAATTTAAATTGCATTACCTGTTGAAAAAAGTAGCCATAGAAAAGTAGTTCAATTTAAATTACTAGTGCACACCTGTGCATGCCCGTAGAAAGCAGGTGTATGCAAGGGTGTAAGCAAGCACATCAGCACTCGTTCAGTGATGCCTGCCTTTGGTCTTTGATGATGTCATAGCGAGTCCTATGATGGTGAGTGATGCCTGCCTTTGATCTTTGATGTCCTATGATCGTGAGTGAGCGTGAGTGATGCCTGCCTTTGGTCTTTGATGTCATAGCAAGTCCTATGCTCTTTGATGATGTCATAGCAAGTCCTATGATCGTAAGTGATGCCTGCGTTTGATCTTTGATGTCATAGCGAGTCCTATGATCGTGAGTGATGCCTGCCTTTGATCACACACAGACACACAGATTTTCTTGAATCAATCTATCTATATCAATCAATTTATCTATATGATGTCATATAGACATCATGTAGAGAGCATAGGCACATCATAGGCAATCCTATGATCTTTTAGCGAGTCCTATGGTCGTGACAGACATCGTCACATTGTGACAGAGTTTTCTTGAATTACAGTATACAGTATATAGTTATATCATCCAAGTGGCAAATTAGCAGGTTTGTTTTACAGACTAAAACAAAGTGACAGGCCCATTGTTTGTTTTCTTTTTTATCATTTTTAGTGACTCACCATACACAATTGTCATCAACAAAATTAAAGGGCAATACGAGAGTATATACAGTACCTTGGCCATTGCTTTTTGCCAGTTGGTTAAAAAAAAAAGCTGAAATACGCCCCCCCCCCCCCTTCCCAGCATACACTCAGATGCACACATTTGATTAACTGCCAGCAACATGATATGGCAGGGAGTGTGAAGGATGCTCCATGGAGGGAAAGAGCCCCCGAACAGAGAGACCTCAGCTGGTTCAGGCCATCACCTAGAGAATGCCCTCTTACAAAGCTGTGTACATCGCACTGAACAAACACAAGCACAACAAAAGCTGTGAGCCACAACAATAATTTACTTTGCCTTCAGGACTTAATCCATTATGAATGCAAACACTGAGGCATAAATGCACACTTTGAGCTGTAACAATAGAGCTGTGCTTCATCAAAGGCCACTGGGAGCATTTGCATTAAAGCTTTAGGGAACATTTTCCTCTCAGTGTTTCTAGATACCCCCCTCAAGCCTTTTAATTGTTTTTTTTTTTCCCAATTTATTACATATATTTGCATATTTACATTTCCAAGCAATGTTTGTTTAAACAACAGCAACAAATGTTTACTGTATTATGTATTTGACCGGGAGTTAGGCGTTTCTGAGGATGTGTTCGACCTACACTACCCCAGTTCTCACAAATACCTTTAAAATCACTAAAAGTCATCCATCCCCAAGTGGCCAGTGATTTTTCACCACTAAATCATTCATCTTGAGTAAACCAAGCATTGTTCTGACCTTAATTTCTTGTTAGGTGGTCTTGGAGATAGGGAGGCAGCATCCGTGATGCTAATAACAGTTTCAAGCTTCTGTTCAAGGAAAGAAAATCCTATAATTTATTCATATTTTGATTCATCATTTCCCCATGCTGTCAAGATTTCCCAACAGCCACCGTAGCTTGTACTTGAAACTAATTTGAGCAATTAGCATGTGTTTGTGAGCTTTCAGCATTCAGGATAGAAAGTTATTCTCTACTGCAGCTGCTATTTGTTTGAAAGCTATCATATCTGAATAAAACCCGTCTCTAAATGCCAAATCCTCATCCACAAGCATTTTTGTTTGTTTGTCTAACCACTCAATGTTCTCTATTTTTAATAGGTGGTTTACAAGAACAATGACTTTAAGCTGGAGCTTTCGCGACTGGCCATCGAGCATGACCCTAAGATCACCCTGCACGGCGATCTGGTGTTCCGCTGTGAGGACGTTGCCGCCCTAGACCCCGTGACATTTGAAACGCCCGAGTCTTACATCTCCCTCCCTAAGTGGAACACCAAGAAGACAGGATCCATCTCCTTTGACTTCCGCACCACCGAGCCCAGTGGACTTTTGCTGTTTAGCCACGGACGGCCTCAAGGTTCCAAAGAGCAGAAACCCGGCAGAGAGCTGAAGACTGATTACTTTGCCATGGAACTCCTAGATGGGTATTTGTACCTGTTGATCGATATGGGCTCTGGAAAAACAAAGCTCAAGGCAAGCAACAAGAAGGTCAACGATGGGGAGTGGTGTCATGTGGACTTCCAGAGGGAAGGGAGGAAAGGTGAGGAGCGCACACTGACACGGATGACATGTCCAAAAATCTGATGTAAGACAAAATGTAGGTTTAATTAATGCAGAAGTCACTCATTTGTTTGACATGATATCATCAATAAAGTTTATAAAGGGCCAAAATGCATGTAAAACTCAGGTGACAGGCAGCACTGGTGGTTCGTTCGTTAGGGTGATTTGGTGATGCACGTAATGACGCCGCCAGCATGTCCATGTGGGCCACACCAAAGGTTCCTCTGGGCTGTCTTCTGGGTCCCATGTGGGTTTGTCCGTGGATTCCATGTTGGCCCCATCTGTGTTTGCCCACATGGACTTCACCTGTTTGCATATTTTCAACTTATTTTCTTAGAAATTTGCTATTTTCTTGTAAATTCGACGTTTACCTTATTTGATACATTTTTTCTTGAAAATTTCAAACTTTCTCATAAATTAGCAACTTTTTTTTACTGTAATCTTTCAACTTTTTCACATAAATGTATTTTTTTTCCTTGTAAAGTTACTATTTTCTTATAAATTTCTGACTTTTTCCAATAAATTTGCAACATTTTTCTTGTAAATTTGGAACTTTGTCAAAAAATGCTTGACTTTTTTTACTGTAACTTTTTATCATAAATTTGTAAGTTTTTTTCTTGCAAATTTTCAGTTTGTTTACTTATATATTTGCTACTTTTTTGTTAATTTGCAACTTTTCCTTTTTTTTCCTCATAAATTTGTAGCTTCTTTTTCTTGTAAATTAGCTAAAAAAAATTTCTTGTAAGTTTACAACTTTTTTCAAGTAATCTTACAATTTCTCCTAAATTTTCACATTTTTTCTCACAAATTTGTGACTTTTTTCTAGTAATTTTGTGACTTTCTGAAATATTAGCTACTATTTTTTTTTTGTAAATGTTGGACTTTTTCTCATTATTTTTCACATTTTTGTTCTCATCAATTTTCAACATTTTTTCTCCTAAATTTGTGACTTTTTTCCTTGTGATTTTGGCACCAGTGTTGCTGAAACCTGCTCACCTGCGTTTGGGTCCCAGATGGGTTTAATGCAGGTGAGGAGGTAATCTGCTTCCCTGCACCACAGGTAAAGTCCATGTGGGCAAACACAGATGGGGCCGACGTGGAAGCCGCTGCCAAACCCACATGGGACCTACACGACAGCCCAGATTTAACCGGTAGTGGGGCCCCCATGGGCATGCTGGCTGGGGAGGGATACAGCGGGAGAGCTAGAGTATGATTTATGAAGGATGAACGGTAATGCTTTTGTTTGATCAGCAGTATTCCATCAGCTACCAGCTGTAGTTCATTTTCCACATGCTCTGCATTCCCCAAACACATTATTATCCATCGAGCAGCCACGCTCTCCTGAAAGTGTGGCCGCACCTCTTTTTTAGTAGTTTTTGTCCACAACAAAATTTTCCAAACTTCTCACACACATCTAAAAATTCTTCAGCTTGCAGGCCCTTGAATGCAACGTGAATGACCACAGCACACAGCTGTACCTCGTACGTTCTGTCAGGATGGAGGCTTCAGGTGACAGAGGAAGCTGAAGAAGCCAAAAGCATTTTCACAAGACATTCACTGTTAGACAAAAAAGAGCATATAGGAGCATTAGCCAGACTGACCTTGATATATTCAGCTGCAAACAAATGACCAAGAACTGATTATAGACAGCTTAATATTTCCATATAACTATAAAACATAGCTGACTAATACTTCTGTGATGGTCTCAACATAACCTGGAGTGAATAAATTTGGCATACTTATACATTATCAGACATGAACTGATATTCAAACTAAAGTATATTATACATATCTCAAAATGGGTCTGACTTTAATCAGAATGTTATTGAGAGAAAGAGGGATAAAATGTATTTTCTTTTTTGTTGTCATTGTTGTTTTTAAACTGCTATTTTTTATCATTGGCCACCAGTGATTAAAAAAAAGAAAAAAAAAAAAAAAACACCTCACTTGAAATGATGGCAGAAAACGCTGCACCATGGGAGCAAACACTGAGCACATCCAGGAGAGGTAGGCAGCAAGAGAAAACAGCGAACGCTCAGGAACATGAGCTGCTCTAAAGCCAATATAAACCCATTCAAAATATTTATGAGAGCAGGTAAAAAGTGGGAAATAAAGTGCCAGAAAGACTTTAAATTAACATAAAGGCTAAAGTAGGAAATAAGCAGACAAAGGGACCCAAGTGCGAGCCAAGTGCCAGATTGGCTTTTCAGAGGTGGAATTATATGACGTAAGCGTGTGTGTGTGCGTGCGTGCATTCTGAGTGTGCATGGCATAAGGAGATAAAGGCAGAGACTGGTCTAACCTCAAATGGTGTGCAAGAGTCAGTCTCTTCCCACATAACTGGTGACAAAGATGGGATGGATTTCATCTTCCTCCACCGGACCCTTTCCTTGCGATTCCAGGGGAGCCCACAGTGCCATGGACATGATAGTTGGCAGGTTTTACTGCTTATGTCGACGCCATGGGGTTCCCTGATGAAGCCCTCATGAGAAATGGAAGACAGCTCTTCTGATTCATTGTGTCAGGACAGAGGGACAGTGCATTCTTGCAGCACTGGGATCACGACAATGTTTGATAGGCCGACCACCGTGAGCTTGCCAGAGCCTGTGACTGCTACGGTGCATCCTGGCTTATTTTGTTATATTTTCACCATGATGCTACATCAATTTGTTAGCATTTGCTTGGCTAGGTGGTCCGTGGCTTCTGAAGCTAACACTTTAGCCACTAGTTCATGAATATTTCTCTGCTTATTGTACTCCAGGGATCAGTCATGGCCCATTAACCACTGAAATCACACACTCCTGTCCACAATAATGCATTATTTTATTAATTCTTTAAGACAAATTTATATTAGTTGTCTCAGCCTCACACCGGAGCTAGGAGCTAGCAAGCTAAGATTAGCAATAGTGACATAAGAGGGAGGATGGAGTTAAATGTGGTACTTAAGAATTTAAAGAGACATGCACTGAAAGGAGCCATTCTGAGTAAGGCAGCAAAAGATGTTTCACAATGATGCTGCAATAATTAAATATGTATAGGCAATTTGACAAAAAATATGTCACAAACATTTCATTAAGACTTGTGAGAGCAGTCAAAATGTGGGAAATGTGCAGTGAATGGGACCTTTAATGTGGCTGAGGGTTATCCAGATTTTACTTTTACTGGTATATTCAAAATGCATCTAAAATCAAATGCAGAAGCTGCAACTACTTTTTTTAGGATGAATGTTTTCTCCACTTACAAATGAAGTCCAAAAGATTGCAAAAATTCAAAGCAGAGAAAACTCAGTCAGGAGAATTTTCAGGGTTTCAGTCACAATAAAACTCCTTGTTTGTTATGTATAATGTATTTTAATAATGGGTTTGTGCTACATGCTTAATCAGCATGTTGAAAGTGAAGAACCAGTTACATGCAGTAATAGTACAAATGGCGGCATGTGTTAATGTGGGTTTATTTTTCATAGCTGTGGAATGTTTTCAAATTGTGCCACAGCCTGGTAGTGGGCACGCCTCTCTAACAGCACAACAATGTAGGATGGTCTATCTCTGCTATACTATGCACAAAGATAATTGCAAATGTCCCAAAAGAAACAGTTCAAAAGAAACAGCACTCACCCACATTTCCCATCAGCCCTTGCAGCTGCATTCGTCCAGAAGGCTACAATATTTTTGCAAGAATTAAAAGTAACTGTCTTCATTTGTGCCAGCTAAGCTCCTTTTATGTTTAGCGAAGCACTTAAAAACTCAATGTAAAAAATAAGTAATGCCAAACTGCAGAGACAATGAAGCTTTATCAGGGTAATCGATTTGATATATGCACAGAACTTCAAGCACTTCCCTATAACAAAGTCACCTCCCCCCCGACATCTTTTGCTCTTATGTTTCTAAGTTGTCGGCATGTCACAGACAAAGAAGTTCACACTTCCAAAAAACTGAGAGCAACAACAGAGAAAAGGGCAGGAGGAATTATGTTGAGGGCTCTGTGGATAATTTGTGGGCGGATACATGGATAGATAAGCATGCCAGAGCAAACAAAATCTTGCCTAGGGCTCCCAAAAACCAGGAAACCGCCCTGAACAGGGGGCATCTGTGTGCCTGAGTGTGCGCAGTCTGATGAATGATCTGTAGGTGGGCAAGCACCTTGGACATTATATCTCCTCCTAATGGTGTCTTATAATGAGAGGGTGTGGATGAATGTCTGTGTGTGTGTGCATACGTGTGTGTGTGTGTGTGTGTGTGTGTGTGCATGCGCGCACGCCCGCGATCTCGTGGCTGCTCTGGCTGTAATTGGCTTTTAATAGAAAATTAAGATGGAGTCGTTAATCACAGAAAGGGAGAGGGCCTTTTGTTTCACCCAGTCCCTGCTGCATCCTGCTTCCCTTCTCCTCCATTTAGCCTATTATGGACACATTAGACACACACACACACACACACACACACACACACACCTTTACTGTCATCTATCCCCCTCCTTTCCTGTATGTCTTCCTGTCCGTATCACTGAATTAGCCACAGACTGCTATCCCTACTCATCCTTTCACTCAGTAGCCCACTCGCTTACCCAGACTGTACACATCTTCAATCATTTGCACCCTTTGAGTCATTAGAACCCACTTTTAATCAGTCACTTGGTACAAATGGCATTCTCATTATTACACAAACATAGGCCTGAGCTGCCCCACTTATGATTTTGTGAGTGTTTTGTGAGACAGATGTTTCCAGTTATTACTATATTGAAGACGGTAGTTGTATTTTAGTATCGAACTGTTAATATGCTATCTTGTGCTTGTTTGTGTCTGTGTACTTTAGGATCCATCTCAGTCAACAGTCGCAGCATGCCCTTCAGCTCCCCGGAGGGCAGTGAGATCTTGGACCTGGACAGTGACATGTACTTAGGCGGGCTGCCCGAGTCCAAGTCGGACCTCATTCTGCCGCCGGAGGTTTGGACAGCACTCCTCAACTACGGCTACGTGGGCTGCGTCCGCGACCTCTTTATTGACGGCAAGAGCCGAGACGTCCGCCGACTGGCTGAGATCCAGAGCTCCATGGGCGTCAGCAGCTTCTGCACCCGTGAGCTGCAGAAGCGGTGTAGCAGCGCCCCCTGTGGCAACGGAGGTCTATGCAAAGAGGGCTGGAACCGTTACATTTGTGACTGCACTGGCACTGGATA
Source organism: Pholidichthys leucotaenia (assembly GCA_020510985.1). Classification (NCBI taxonomy): domain Eukaryota; kingdom Metazoa; phylum Chordata; class Actinopteri; order Cichliformes; family Pholidichthyidae; genus Pholidichthys; species Pholidichthys leucotaenia. The sequence goes on from CM035836.1 coordinate 226,887,948, forward strand.
CCTTGGCACCAACTGTGAGATAGGTAAGAAGGATTAGATGGACCAATATATAGAGTAAAAAAAGCCCCAAGATTCTGCCCTGGCTCTCACCCATCATGTCACATATTAGCTTATTGTTAATGCTGCATTACGGAGTAGGGAACAAAACGTAGCGTCATGCCAGCAGTGACAACAGTCTCCCTTGTGTTTGACACAGTTGAGCAGCTGGTTCATAGAAGGAGTTGGAGCTTCACTGGGGGGATATGTGATTCCACCCAAAGCTCGCTTGCGTACATCCTTCACTTGCTGGGGAGAGGGAATCGAGACAAGCGCTGAGAGGTTGGCAGCAGTGTGGCGGAGCAGCCAGGCCTATTGCCTCCATCTGCGCCAGTCATGCAAATGTGGCTGGTGGACACGCTGCCTCAGAACGGCGCGTGGGATCCTCAAAGATGGTGTTTGTCTGATTCACCCCAATTAGCGACAGACACCCCGACCCCACGATTCGTCTTTGCGCGTCTGTGGGGGTGGGCTTTAAAAGGATGAGATTTTTGAGGGACAAGCAGGGTAATGATGAAAGAAGAAATCTGATCTGAGTCAAGACAGCTGAAGCAGGTTAAAAATGCATTTATTTTGAAGGGTGACGTTTTATCCATTTGGCATGTGAGCGCTCAGAAACACGGCTGCTTTCTGTGAGGTTCTAATGCCATCTAGTGGAGGGTTGTGCTACTGCAAGGGTGTAGCGCGGGCGCTTCAATGAAACCAGCCTCATATTTCTTTGTGTCAGCAAGCTGAGTTCACAGCTTAAAGGGGTGTTAAGACAATTGATCACATTGGCAGGAGAAGGGCCAGCCTTGAGGATGGCGGTGACTGTATGTTGAGCAGGTGTTTGTGTGATCATGGGTATTCTTTGTGAACTATTGATTGTTTGGCTTCGTCACTAGCTTGCAGCACTGGCACATTTCTTTGAAAGTGGGACTGTTGCCAAATAAAAAGTGGGATATACACTCACCGGCCACTTTATTAGGTACACCTGTCCAACTGCTCGTTAACACTTAATTTCTAATCAGCCAATCACATGGCGGCAACTCAGTGCATTTAGGCATGTAGACATGGTCAAGACAATCTCCTGCAGTTCAAACCGAGCATCAGTATGGGGAAGAAAGGTGATTTGAGTGACTTTGAACGTGGCATGGTTGTTGGTGCCAGAAGGGCTGGTCTGAGTATTTCAGAAACTGCTGATCTACTGGGATTTTCACGCACAACCATCTCTAGGGTTTACAGAGAATGGTCCGAAAAAGAAAAAATATCCAGTGAGCGGCAGTTCTGTGGGCGGAAATGCCTTGTTGATGCCAGAGGTCAGAGGAGAATGGCCAGACTGGTTCGAGCTGATAGAAAGGCAACAGTGACTCCAATAACCACCCGTTACAACCAAGGTAGGCAGAAGAGCATCTCTGAACGCACAGTACGTCGAACTTTGAGGCAGATGGGCTACAGCAGCAGAAGACCACGCCGGGTGCCACTCCTTTCAGCTAAGAACAGGAAACTGAGGCTACAATTTGCACAAGCTCATCGAAATTGGACAATAGAAGATTGGGAAAACGTTGCCTGGTCTGATGAGTCTCGATTTCTGCTGCGACATTCGGATGGTAGGGTCAGAATTTGGCGTCAACAACATGAAAGCATGGATCCATCCTGCCTTGTATCAATGGTTCAGGCTGGTGGTGGTGGTGTAATGGTGTGGGGAATATTTTCTTGGCACTCTTTGGGCCCCTTGGTACCAATTGAGCATCGTTGCAACGCTACAGCCTACCTGAGTATTGTTGCTGACCATGTCCATCCCTTTATGACCACAATGTACCCAACTTCTGATGGCTACTTTCAGCAGGATAATGCGCCATGTCATAAAGCTGGAATCATCTCAGACTGGTTTCTTGAACATGACAATGAGTTCACTGTACTCAAATGGCCTCCACAGTCACCAGATCTCAATCCAATAGAGCATCTTTGGGATGTGGTGGAACGGGAGATTCGCATCATGGATGTGCAGCCGACAAATCTGCGCCAACTGTGTGATGCCATCATGTCAATATGGACCAAACTGTCTGAGGAATGCTTCCAGCACCTTGTTGAATCTATGCCACGAAGAATTGAGGCAGTTCTGAAGGCAAAAGGGGGTCCAACCCGTTACTAGCATGGTGTACCTAATAAAGTGGCCGGTGAGTGTATATATATTGTGTGCAACTTACAGGGTTTTTTCTGAATCTCTTGTACTCTTAAAATAATCACAGTGCTCTTTACAGGCTGTTGGCCCCATAACAGGGTCGTCACTGCATCTTTAACATTGTGTTTTTGCACGCTCTCAAGCCTAAATGCTTTAAGCACCCCCGTGTCAGTGACTCATGTTAGACTATGATGACGCATATCGACCCACGCTGCAAGACAAGAGCACTTCTCTGCAACTGTCACTCATCACAGCAGTCTATTTCTGGCAGCGCGACTCTGACGGCAGTCACCACAGCTACAAGCAGCGTGAAGAAAGACGTGTCGGAATTCAGGTCGACTTTTTTTTTTTTTTTCAGGGAATGTCTATCTTGGATTTTCTTTCTCTCTTTTTATTTGAATGTTTTGTGTACTTTCACAGGAGCTATTCATCCCTTCAGACATTTTTTTTCTTCTGGTCTTTCAATTTTTTTTCCCCCCTATGCGTTCAGTGTACCTCAGACAACACAGAACTGTAGAATAACAACGCAGGTCCAGCACAGCACAAGCAGTCCACACCCTGGCCAGTCCACCGGGAATCGTCCCGCCCTTCCAGATGGCAGGCCGCCCCTCATTGATACCACAGTTCTAGCTTTGAAAAATCTGGGATGAGTTCAAATTTTGCTCTCAGCTCTCAAAAAAATCTTGTACACGTGGTAACTTGTGAATGAAATGATGTTGGCTTTTCACATTGATGCCACAGTTGTATCTGTGACAAATCTGGGGCGGTTTTGATTTTTACTGACTTTGAACAAGAATTCAGCTAGCCAGCGCTCTTGATGCCAGCAGACTGAGGGGCGTCACTGGCAGCCATCAGTATTTGTTATAGTGATACTTAACATTTGGTAGCCAAATTCTTGCATACCACAGTATAATTTATGCATAGAATTGACAAACTATCGTCAGTGCATTGTGTACAATAAACATACAGTATATGGGAAAATGTTGATCATTTCCCACCAAACTGGAAAAAAAAAGACCTGGTATCTTTGCATTATTGCAAGATATATTAATTTGTATTGATATTTGTATTTATATACCAATGAGCCATACACATATCATCGCTGTCTGGCGCAAACCTCATATTTCCACACCAGACTATTTTTTTTTTCAAAATATTAGAAAAACTCTGAATTTTCTGATTGATTTATGAAATTTATTCGCATGGCTTTTCTACTGCTTATCATTGGTTTAATATGAGCATCCAAAGACATAAAGGGCGACCAAAAGAATGAGTTTATACCAAAAACTAGAAAAGGTGAAATATGGTGATACATAGTTTGTGCCCGAAAACAACAATATGGTGCAAAATTCTGAATTCCCACTCATGGTTTCTGGCTGTTCCACACCAACGTTGGTATGCTGTATACAGCCGTGGACAAAATTGTTGGTACCCCTCTGTTAATGAAAGAAAAACCCACAATGGTCACAGAATTAACTTCAATCTGACAAAAGTGGTAATAAATAAAAATTCTATGAAAATTAACCAATGAAAATCAGACAGTGCTTTTGAATTGTGGTTCAACAGAATTATTTTAAAAAACAAACTCATGAAACAGGCCTGGACAAAAATGATGGTACCCTTAACTTAATATTTTGTTGCACAACCTTTTGAGGCAATCACTGCAATCAAACGATTTCTGTAACTGTCAATGAGACTTCTGCACCTCTCAGCAGGTATTTTGGCCCACTCCTCATGAGCAAACTGCTCCAGTTGTCTCAGGTTTGAAGGGTGCCTTCTCCAAACGGCATGTTTCAGCTCCTTCCACAGATGTTCAATAGGATTTAGATCAGGGCTCATAGAAGGCCACTTTAGAATAGTCCAATGTTTCACTCTAAGCCATTCTTGGGTGTTTTTAGCTGTGTTTTGGGTCATTATCCTGTTGCAAGACCCATGACCTGCGACTGAGACCAAGGTGTCTGACACTGGGCAGCACATTTCTCTCTAGAATACCTTGATAGTCTTGAGATTTCATTGTACCCTGCACAGATTCAAGACACCCTGTGCCAGATGCAGCAAAGCAGCCCCAGAACATAACAGAACCTCCTCCATGTTTCACAGTAGGGACAGTGTTCTTTTCTTGGTATGCTTCATTTTTGCATCTGTGAACATAGTGCTGATGTGCCTTGACAAAAAGTTCCAGTTTTGTCTCCTCTGTCCATAGGACATTCTCCCAGAAGCTTTGTGGCTTGTCAACATGCAGTTTGGCAAATTCCAGTCTGGCTTTTTTATGATTTGTTTTCAACAGTGGTGTCCTCCTTGGTCGTCTCCCATGAAGTCCACTTTGGCTCAAACAACGATGGATGGTGCGATCTGACACTGATGTACCTTGACCGTTGAGTTCACCATGAATGTGTTTAGAGGTTGTTCTGGGCTCTTTTGTTACCATTCGTATTATCCGTCTCTTCCATTTTTCATCAAGTTTCCTCCTGCAGCCACGTCCAGGGAGGTTGGCTACAGTCCCGTGGATCTTAAATTTCTGAATAATATGTGCAACTGTAGTCACAGGAACATCAAGCTGCTTGGAGATGGTCTTATGGTAAATAGTAAATGGCACTCACCTATATAGCGCTTTTATTCTTATCTCTTGATGACCAAAGCGCTTTACAGATCCTGCTATCCACCCATTCACACACACATTCACACACTGATGGTGGCATATATATATATATATATATATATATATATATAGCCTTTACCTTTAACATCCTTGTCTATAATTTTCTTTCTAATCTCCTAAGACAACTCTCTCCTTTGCTTCCTCTGGTCCATGTTTAGTGAGGTACACACCATGTCACCAAACAGCACAGTGACTACTTGTCACCCTTTAAATAGGCCGACTGACTGATTACAAGTTTGTAGACACCTGTGATGTTAATTAGAGGACACATCTTGGTTGAACATGTCCCTATGGTCACATTATTTTCAATCTTTTCTAGGGGTACCATCATTTTTGTCCAGGCCTGTTTCATGAGTTTGTTTTTTAAAGTAATTCTGTTGAACCACAATTCAAAAGCATTGTCCGATTTTCATTGGTTAATTTTCATAGAATTTTTATTTATTACCACTTTTGTCAGATTCAAGTTATTTCTGTGACCATTGTGGGTTTTTCTTTCATTAACAGAGGGGTACCAACAATTTTGTCCACGTGTGTAACTGGTCTTGTTCTTCTACTTTGCCTGAATAGGAGAACACGACCAGTTTTATCACTAAGAAGACACAATGAACTCATTTGAGATATGTGGTGTGCTTTGGTTCCATCTCTGGTTAAAAAATGTCCTAAACATACAGCACACATTACTTTTTCTTATAAAATACACAACCTATGTTGAACAAATTTCTTCCACGCAACAAATGGAAGACGGAAGATACAAAGATATATCTTCAGAGATGTGAAGCCTGAAGATTTTTCATCAAACCAATTAAGATGCTGGAGAAATGTTTAAAGGTGGATATTTGATGACGACGATTAGTTTTCATGCAAATGTGGCTCTAATTGTCACTTTTGCTGAAAGTTCCCTTTATCTTACGCCGCTGATGTGGCGTCCAAATGCACGTTGATAAAAACAGGAAGTTAAATAATGTTTGAAACATAATTGCTTTATGCTCCTTTTGGAAGAGCTGAAACCCAAAGAGACAAACAGACTTTTTTTCCCCCTCAAATGTCCAGAGAATGTACAGTATGTCCATATGTCCTCACATGTATACCATTAAAACCAACTCCCAATTCACTGACAAATGCATACCGACTTTCTTTAGTAGCAGATTTCCCTTCAATGTTTTGTAATGTCACAAAAAAAAAAAAAATAAATCAAGCCCTGCCTTCAGTTCTCCTCCAATCACAGTCCTGCTTACCGTTAAACCCTGCCTCTGCTGTAGGCTATCCCTTGTTTCTCATGATTGGGTTACAGTGTCTCATTGGAAAAGCCTTTTTCCTAATCAAAGTAGGGGCTCGTTAATCTTAGTCAGCATTTTGGAAACTCTTAAAGTGATGTAAAACAGCAGAAATGACTTTTTGGTTTTAGCAGCTACATGTACTATACAGTATGTCCTTGAAGATGTCAAAATATAAACTTAAGGCCTAGAAAGTGCATGCATGCGTATGACAGACTAGCGAAACATGACGTTTAAAATGTTGCTAAATTGGAAAATTCTTCTACTCTCTCCTTTTGCCTTGCTGCTCTCCTGCTCCCACAGAGGCGACGGTCCTGAGCTACGATGGCAGCATGTACCTGAAGATCATCATGCCCGTCACCATGCACACCGAGGCCGAGGACGTGGCGCTGCGCTTCATGTCCCAGCGGGCGTACGGCCTGCTCATGGCCACCACCTCCAAGGAGTCGGCGGACACCCTGCGACTGGAGCTGGACGGAGGGCGCATCAAGCTCACCGTCAATCTCGGTAGGCCAGCTGTGGAGGTCCCTGCTTACGTTTATCCCATCCCCTCTCTGACTGCATCCTTTAGTCTATCAGCATCGTCTGCCTTTGTACATTAAAAAAAAAGGTTTGGTATTTTGAGTTTGAGAACATGTTTTATGTTTCCATTACCAGACAGTGTGATGGGGTAGAAGTTTCATCAGTGTGTTTCACTCACTATCAGCAGCTGGGAGTATTGCTGTCTAATACTCTCCAAACAGAAACTTCTGCTCCACCAACAGCTTTCTGCAGGAAAATAAGACATAAAGGCGCCTCCGCAGCACAGTCTTTGTGTCCCGTGTGGGGAGACACCCTGCAGTAATTTAGCCCCAGTATTTTGGGACCCCAGTCCTCATCCTCCCTGTGTCCATCCCCTTCTGTGAAACCCTCCAGCCCCTCATCCTCTCTAAAAGCTCCATCTCTAACAAAATCCGTGGCCCGACCCGGTCTCCTGAGGCTGGAAGGTGGCCTTGTGTCTGTCCCTCCTCCTCGTGGTTCTTGCTCTTTTTCCCTCTTTTTTTTTTTTTGGTGAAAATAGCTTATGACCTTATTCTAAGGTGCTAAGGCTAAGCAGGAGTTTTTGTTATAGGAATATTAGCAGTTTACTGAAAGAAGAGGTGGATGTAAAGTGGCTTATGAGGCAGTGATGATGAGGAGAAGGTCAGTGGAGTCATACTAAGGGAACAGTTTGGAAGATGAATGGTTTATTGGGTGGAGAATTGCTTCCCCTCTAGTAAGTGGCTGCAGGAATGCAGACCTATTGGCTTATGAGAAAATTCACTGCTATGAATACAGTATTGGTGCTCTAGGGAAGACTGCTATGGCCATCCAGCTCAGAAGAGTTTTAGTCTGTCCCGACCCTTTTGAAGGACCAGACTCTGAGCACCAACCAGGAGGAGCGGGACAGAGTTACATCCTAGAATATTAGTTTGAGGTCCCACAGAGACAGGAGGGAGGGAAGCAGAAGAACCGAGGGTGGACATTTCTTCTTCTTTTCTACTCCTCTTCTTCTTCACTCATCTTCCGTCTTTCGATCCCGAACACCCCACCCGGCCTGGGCTTAGAAGATGGAACTTTTCATCCCTTCAATGGCCTGTATGTCTGCGGCCCTTGGATCGAACAGTCTGAGACCGGCTCACAGCTGTAGCTGACAGGAGATGCACGTCAGCTCATAGCTGCCTATGGCTGACACTGACCTCAAAGGCATTAGAAGGTTTTTACGTGAAATGTCACACCTTGGCTTTGTTAATTATTTTCATAGCTCCTAAAGTGAAATACATTCTCAAATCAGAAGGGATCTCTTTGGATTTGTAAAGGCCTTAATTATTGTTGGGATAATTAAAATCCTGCTAATTATTTAACAGGAGAAATGCTCTATTTGGACCAGTTTAGCCTTGTCTTTTTTGTGCTCGATAATAATAATTTGGAACATTTAATGGCTGGTTTCTGCTCTTCAGATTCTGCCAAATGACACACACGTTCCAGTTAAACTCCCTTGGACGCTGTGTCTGTTAAGTGCCTGGGCGAGGATGTGGCTTTCATAAACAGTGCCCATAAAAGCCCATTAATAGAAGTGTCCTTGTCTCGCCTCCACATCTCTACAGTGTGATACCGGTTCCTGGCTGTTTGCGTCCACTATTCTGTCGCGGTTGACAGCTCGAGAACACAGCCCAGCCCCGCTGCCGCATGCACATGTAGTTTACAGCACTAGAAGGGGACAAATGGCAATGAATTTCAAAATATAGGTTGCAATGGGGGGGTGGGGGTGACATTTAATGCTCTAAAGATTCCTGTAAAGGAAGTCTTTTTAGTAACCAGCCACCTTTCAGAGGGAGAGAGTGTTTTAGAATATATATTTTGACCAACACATCAGTTGCCCGACTATGCTCTTTGTAAAACTGACGGCACTATTCGATGCACTTTTGCCGCCCTACTCGACACAACTCGACTACGCCACAGAGTGGCATTCCTTGTTTGTGCACCAGGCACGAGGCGGCTGGGATGTGCAGATCACCCTTTCTTGTCTCTGTTGGGTTGGTTGTACCCCCCGAGTGCTGCAGAAGGCAAGCGTGTCTCCCAGCTGTCAAAAGCGAGGAGCTGCGGGGTGCTGCGTCTGCTGTAGTTTTGGTAAAGCAAATGCAGGAGCGATGGCGCTTATTACAGTGTTTTATTCAGGTTCTGTTTATGGTAGGTTGTAATTTGTTATTATGCACCAGAGGTGGGTATTAATTAGCTACATTTACTCAAGTACATGTACTCAATTAATCTTTCCGTAAAATTGTGCTGTGATATTGCAGGACGCTTTTACTTGAGTACATTTTTGAGAAAAAAAAAACATGTAAATGTTCTTGTGAATAGTGCATCTTTGATCTTTTTGGTAAATATATTATGCTATAGTCACAAATACGCGTATGAACGGCTGAGAACACCGCACAAATTATTTTTGGACCATTTCGTACGGCCTTCTTAAGGCGACTGTAGGAGAATCCAGCATTCGTAGACCGTTTGTAAGTTCATGGTTAGATGATGGTCTTGTCCAACATTTTCTATCAACAGCCCACAAAAACCCCTCATCGTAGGATGGCTGTACCAGTGCCATAGGAACAATTTAAGAACTACACAAGATGCTTGTTCGTGGATTATTTAGGGTCAGCAGACCATTCCAGAATGTCAAATCCCTACGGTGGCCCTAAGTATGCTGCAAGAACACCTGAAGTTGTTCTTTGAGGGCCCCTTACAGCGGTTGTACGGAGATTTGTACAGCGTGCGTAAGGCGGTAGTGAGGCGCTCATAAGGTGGAAGTACGTCATCCGTGCGACATTTGCGGCGTTCTTTGGGATAGGCCCCACGCACGGCGTACAAATTGTCATTCAGTGCAAGGTTCTCGAGTAGAAAACAACTGCTATTTTCATATTTCTTTTTCAAGACGTCAACCACGCTTTTACTAGGCCTATTTGAGACATGGGACTCAAAGGAAAGAGCAACAAGGAGAAGCCACCAAAACGAGGAAGAGGGGAAGAGAAAGGAGGAGGATGAGGAGGACGGGGGAGAGAAGAGCCACAGTCGAGTCCTGAAGTCCTTCTCAGCATCGTTGCCGACTTGAAAGTAACAAATAAACTTTTCCACAAATTTTTAAGCAGATGCAAAGCTCATTCAGACACAGAATGTTGGAGAGTGGACGTCCGCCACTTAAGTACCCCGACAAAATGTGCCGGAAGCCATAAGAGCTTCCTTCCAACTACTTGACAGTGCCATGAGTTGCACTTAGGGGTGCCGTACAGCCACCTTTGGACAAAAAGTTTTCATAAGATGGCTGTAAGCATGCCATAGGAAGATTCTAAGGTGCCCTTACGGAGAACGTAACAACTCTAGGGCCACTGTACGACAGAAAAGCCCCTCATTTCTCAAGAATGCCTCAAGTTGCTCTTGCGAATTGAACGACTTGTTGTACCAACTTCCTAAGAAGGCCTTAAGAAAGTTGGAAAATTTATGTACGTATTTAAAAAACAATATGGAAAAAAATTTAAATATGAGGAAAAAGTTGTATATTGACCTGAAAAGCATCTTTTATGTTAAAAAATATGAACTTAGGAGAAAAGAGCCACAAAATCCAAAGAATAAAACCTGAAAAACTGGCAACTGTCGTTACTGTCGTCGAGTAACTTTTGGACGTACTACTGCATCTAAAAAAATCTGAATATCATGATTGGTTAATTGAATTGAAACATCTAAGTCATTATCATTAACATTTAAGACAGAAAAAAGCTTGAAATCGCTCACTTTTATGTGTGATGAATATAGAAATTATGAAAATTTGGCTTTTCAATTTTTGAGATACATTTTCTTATTTACTGTATTTTTTTTTTTTTTTAGAAAATATAGGGAACACGACTTGAATGCAGTTTTTTGGCTTCTCTACCCACCTCTGTTATACACAAATGATTTTCTACAGTTGAATTAATTCAAGCTTGTCTAGCTTGCATTGTTTACGCAGCGACGCTATGGCTTCCAGTATAAAGAAGACTGAAAAACACACCAGGCCGTTCATGCTATTTTGCACCCGATGCTGTGTTAAATTCTTTTTGATCCGTATAGAATGATCCGTAGAGAACCTCACAGCTCTGAGTGCCAGTCAGTGTGCGCCGTATTTGGCTATCGAGAGCGCTGGACACATTTGATGTCCGCACGCCAGATTAAAAAAAACAGTGTTCCCAGTCTAGTATGTTGAGTTTTCGGCACACGCCCCACATTGAGAGTCTTGCCTTCTCCTGCGCTTTTGGGGATTTTTGGGTGGAACGAGGGACCGACGAAGGAAAAGGGTGATCCTGACTCAGAGCCTGTCCCCGGATGGTGGCCCCAGAGCAAAGCTTGGTTGTCTGCAGAATGTACCTTGAAGGATGTAAAATGTCTCTCTCTCACTCTCTCTTTTATCCTCTCTCCTCTTTCTTTCTTCCTTTCTCTTTTTATTTGCTCTCACCATTCCGCTCTCTCTCCCGCCAGATTGTATCAGGATAGACTGTAGCCTCAGTAAGTGCTTCTACCCGTTCTTCTGACTCAAATGTGTCTGAGCTTTCTGCTTTCTCCTGTCGTTTTGATCAGTGGCACCTCTCCTTTTCCTTCTTTTGGATCATCACCTTTTCTTTGATTCCCATCAGACATCCTTTTCTCATTTTTTTTTCCCCTTTCATGTGTGCATACTTGTACACTGTAATTTCTATTGGTTTTTTGAAGTCCCTGCTCTAGTTTTCTTGTCATCTTAATTTCCTCTCTGTCATATATTTTAATTCACATTTTACTTGCATAATAATGATTTTTTTTCTCAATCCCACAACCTTCCTCTCCTGCCCTCCTCTCTCAGCTATGAAATTATTTCATCCCCCAGCCACCCCCATTCCCCACTGTAGTAATTTTCTTGTCAACCTTCAACCCCCCCCCCCAAAAAAAAAGAAAAGCATTCACAAAAAGGGCAGCCTCACACTTGGATGTTCTCATTTTCTATTATGCGCCGCGAGTCTCGGCTGCACACGGCTGCACACACAGGTGTTCCCTGTTTTCTGTGCGGGGACAAACTGTAGTTGTGGGCCCCCAGAAAGCTAATTGCATATCCACAGAGAGGTGGCACCACCTGGCATGTGCTTGTTTTCCGAGCAAGCTAATGTTTTGCCGCCTCGTGCTGACAGAAAGATAGCAAACTGTTATTTCTGTCATGGTCACTGCCAATTGAACAACAAGCCCGCAGGTAAGTGCTGCCAGCCATGGTGACAAAAAGAAAGGAGAAAACCTCATGTTTGCCACAGCGATTGCATGTTTGTCTGTATGATAATACTTGAAAAAGCCTCTTTGGAATGAGAAAGTTTGAGGCGAAAGAAGGAGAGCATGTTGACAATTTCAAGTTAAATATGTATACAAAGAAATCAACATTTTGTTTTATTTTTATCAGTACAGTTAAGGCAAAGATTCTGTTTGTTGATGACCCCGTGTCCCTGCACTAGGTCTGTCGTATCTTCCTTTCTGGATAATTTTCAGTCGTCGGTGCAAGGCTGATGCTTTACATTAGATTAAAGCTCTCATTGTGTGCAGAGCTGCCCATATTGTGCACATGAAAATAATCCCTTGGAGATCCTAGTACTCAGTGTTAGCCACTAGATGTCACGGAAGCATCAGAGATGTTGCGTTACTGCCCGACAGCAGGGAGGCGTCGATCTTTTTATTTTCTTCCAAGTCATTCCTCTGTAAGCCTGAAGTTTTGAGATAAATAATACTTGATCTTTGTAAGTTGTTTGATATGGTTGATAAGGTCATGTCATGTTTGAACGTTTGTTGGAGAAATGATGTTTTTACATAATTTTTTCCCCTCTACAATTATATGTGCTTTTCTTAAGAATCACCTTTAAATACTGATGGAGATCAACACCAGTTCTGCTCAAGCTATAATATGCCATGAGCTCAGAAATGTGAGTTCTGGGGGGGGGGGGTTGGTTTTTTTTTTTTTTTTTTTTTTTTCAAGAAATGCAGTGCTGAATTCAGTCATTGTATTTTTCGGTTGAATGTGCACACTTGTTCAGTAATGCGCTGCTTTATAGCCACCTTGTTGCACGCAGAGAACAGTATAAGAGATACGGCATGTTACTCTGAGCGTGTGCCTTTATAAATGAGAGGTAATTACAAACAGAACTGTTAAAAAAAAAAAAAAGAAATAATAATGTAAAGGTGAGGACTTTGGAGTGCTCCGTGATTTGTCTTGTGTTATACGACAGCACACTGTACACCGTGACCCGGGTCTTCCCTCTATGATCCATCTATATACGTATGACACAGAGCGGGGTGGGAGCCCTCGGCTGCACTTGGTCACAGTGTCACGCTGATGATATGGGTTTGGAAGGTGGCCTTTCAGCCTCCGGCAGCACCTTCTCTGAGAGCGAGGCCAGACTAGATCTGGCGTGACATATGGGCCAGCATGTGGCGCGCGAGCACTCCGTCTGCTAATGTCATACCCTTTGGCCTGCGCACCTGCGAACACTTACTCAGCATCACGCTGAGGCAGATGATGTATTGGTATGTAAGCATTTTAACACAGTATACAGGGTCTAGCAATGATTACCAATAGCCAACATTTTGCTGAGGATGGTAGTATTGCTTTAGACTCGGTCTCAGTGTCGCAGTGGTGTTATGGTGAATGTAAGTATGCACTTTCTAGTCACTAATCCACTTCATGCAGTCTAATCAACACACTCAAGTTATTCAACATAGTATTTCCACCTCAGATATTCACTCCCATGTTTAAATGTCAGTACTGTCCTCACATCGAGTGGGATGCAATGAAATACCAGTGTAGGTTTTGGGCACGCAGGTGAAACTTCAGTTTTTCTCTAAAGGGGAAAAATGTTTCTTTTTGCTGACTTTGCACATTAAATTAGCTAGCCAGAGTGGCTTTCAACGGGGAAAAAAAATGACAATAAAATGCAACTCAGTCACTTTGTTAGTTTTCAGCACCCACACATCTATACAAGTACACACCAGTAAATTAGAATGTCATCAAAGTTGATTTATTTCAGTAATTCAAGTCAAAGAATAAAATTCATATATAGATACATTACACAGAGTGATGTATTTCAAGTGTTTATTTATTTTAATTTTGATGGTTATGGCTTATAGCTCATGAAAACCCCAAATTTAGGTTATCAAAAAATTACAGTATTACCTAAAATTAATTTTAAGAAACAGATTTTCATTAAAAAATGTTGGCTGCAATTTTTTTCACTTTTTGTGTAGAAATTGAAAATTATTAAACATATTCTGAGGAAAAAAAAAAAAATGTTGGCCGACTGAAAAGTGTGTCCATGTACACGCTTGGTTGGGTCTCCTTTTGCATGAATTACTGCATCACTGCAGCATAGCATGGAGGTGATCAGCCTGTGTTACTGCTGAGGTGTTATGGAGGCCCAGGTTGCTTTGATAGTGACCATCAGCTCGTCTGCATTGTTGGGTCTGGTGTCTCCCATCTCCCTCTTGACAATACTCCATAGATTCTCCACGGGATTTAGGTCAGGAGAGTGTGCTGGTCAATCAAGCACAGTGATGCCATGGTCATTAAAGGTCTGATGACACGATTTTGACTTCATCTAATTTTGCAACACATAATTTCAATATGACAAAATAGGTTTGTCTGTGCAGTTCTAAGTCAAACAGGCTTTTTTTCACACGAATATCCGACGTTTTCATGAGCGCCACGTCACAAATTGCGTCAGTGGCTGGGAAACCCCCCGGCCATGTTGTAACTTCAGTGACAGAACACATCGCTTGGCTTCCCATTGTACACGCAGGATGGAAGCAGTTGAAAACATCGACGATGGTTCCAGCACATGTAGTCTGGAATTGGTTTGTGTTGTCCAATCTTCAGATGATTATAGTTCAGAAGAATGGGATGATAATGAAGAATCTGGGGGCATCAGACCTTATAGGTTTGAGCCGTGCCAAGCGGGCATCGTGCCCAGCGAGTCAGACTCAGAGAGTGACAGTGGAGAGGCACACATGCCCGCTGCAGCAGCAGCGACAAACACACAGCAGGGGAACACCGAGTGGTATGCTTTTGTTACGGATATTGCAACAAATTATTTGTTCATGAATATAATTTATTTAAACCCGATTTTTCAATAAAATCATAGCAGTGTATTCTCTGTGGCTCAGGCATTGGGTTTATTATGTATTATCTTTTGAGTTCTTGTTTTTATGTTTTGTACATGTGGTTTATTTGCCGTTTTGACCCACTTTCAGGTGGCCACCGTCCAAGATTCGCCGGTCCGACCACGCCCCCTCTTTCTTTGACAGTCAGCTGTTCATGGTTTGTGTGCATCATTTGTCGTGTTGTCAGCTAGCCAATATTGCCAACTCTATCACAACATGTTAGCCACTCCACACAACTGTGGTTCTGTTGCGCTCCTTGAAGTGATGTCGGCCCTGGGGCGCAAGTGTGGTTAACACGTCGCCTCTCTGTGCGTTTACTGGGCAATGTCACCCCGAACACCAACTGTAAGTGTTTCTGTTTATTTTTGTAAGTCTTCACCTTTTTGGGAACTGTTGTCATCAGTCTTATTATGTTCCATACATGTGCTGTGGTGAATCCTGCGCATAAATCCATTCATCCTTCCCCTCCTTGTGCGCTCCTTGTCATGACCCTCCGTGCACTCTTATGCAGCGCACAGAGAGGGAGGATGAAATAACAAGGATTTACGTGCAGGGTTCACTACAGCACATTTAATACAGAAAGACAGACAATTCCCAAAAAGGTGAAGACGTACAAAAAACACAAACACACTTACTGATGGCATTCGGGGGCCGGCATCGCCCAGCGAGCAAACGAATGAGAGGAGACGTGTTAGCCACAGGTGCGCCCCAGAGCCGACATCACTTCAAGGACGCACGTGAACCATGGCGAACATGGAGTGACTAACACGTCGTGAGAGTGCTGAAAATACTGGCAGACTAACAGCACAGATGACAATACTATGGACCAGCAGTGCGTGACTGGCAAACGGCCGCAAAGTACACGCACTGCTGGTGATGGTGTGATGAGAAGCACCTGGGCGAGGACCGGGAAAGATGATCAGTGGGAGTGGGAATCAGCTGGTGTTAACACAGGGTTACAAAAATATTTTTTTTGTAAGTTGTCTGTGTTTTTTCAACTGACTTAAGACAGTTTTTCACCGCTGAATCCGAAAATGACATCCGTTTCTCTCGATCAGTTGCTAAGTAAAAACCTGTACTTACTTAGTACTGTGCATGTACTTACCTTTATATAAAGGTAAGTACAGGTAAGTAAGTACCTTTAGGTAAGTACCTTTATATAAAGGTAAGTACATGTAAATTGAATGTTAATTCATCACTGTTCAAAATTCAAAGAGTTTCAAGACATTCAATTTCAAGACATAAAAAGAATTTTGCATCACAAAAAGCGAAAATACCCGTACATGTAAACAAAAACGTAGAAAACAACATGTGGCCATAATTCAAAAAGTTGGCCTGATTGAGCAAAACCATTGTGATTTTTGGATTCAGCACATCAAAATTATCCTTAATCAGCTAAAAAAAACTTAGACAATAAATTTGGTGTTGACTAGTGTAATGATAGAGGGGACTTGGCCGGACCGGCGAGCGTCAGCATGCGCTCACAGAAAGTAGGTCAAAGCGGCCGTCTAACAGCTGCCAGCCAGACAGTGGCTAAGGAGAGGAAAGCACACTGAAATACATACTATACATACATAAACAGCAGCACCTAAACCCACAGAGAGGTCTGGACCAAGCCGGGGGAAACCAAGCCGGCTCGGCTCCTGACACTCCTCCTGTGTAAAAGCGCACGAGGAGGCTTATGACAGATGGAGCTGAAGCGTGTGATGTGGTCTTTCACGGCCTGCTGTTTATCTAAGCCTGCGACACAACGTGAAGGCATAGCCGTAAAATTATAACAAGAAACCAGAGAAACTGTGAGCTACAAAGCTGCTGTCATTCCAGTCAACAACACCGGCATCCGTTCTTTCGCTTGCATCATGGTGGTGCCGCCCTTCATTCAGTGGGTGGCACCACAGTCCAGTCAGCAGCTGCAGTTTTTTGATGATAACTGTTATGCAGGCGCAGTTGTAAATATTATATTGATCATTGGCAATAACTTTTGGGTATACACAACATGCTAAAAAATGTCAAAATTGTGTCATCAGACCTTTAAACCAGGTTTTGGTACTTTTTCCCAGTGTGAGCAGGTGCCAAGTCCTGCTGAAAGATGAAATTAGCATCTCCATAAAGCTTGTCAGCAGACGGAAGCATGAAGTGCTCTAAAATTTCCCGGTAGACAGCTGCGCTGACTTTGGACTTGATAAAACACAGTGGACCAACACCAGCAGATAATATGGCTCCCCAAATCATCACTGACAGTGGAAACGTCACACTGGACCTCAAGCAACCTGGATTCTGTTCTTCTCCACTCTTCCTTCAAACTCTGGGATCTTGATTTCCAAATGAAATGCAAAATTTGCTCTCATCTGAACCACTGAGCAACAGTCCAGTCTGTTTTCTCTGTAGCCCAGGTAAGACACTTCTGCTGCTTTCTCTGGTTCAGGAGTGGCTTGACACAAGGAATGTGATAGTTGTAGCCCATGTCCTGGGTATGTCGGTGTGTGGTGGCTCTTGAAGCATTGACTCCAGCTGCAGTCTACTCCTTGTGAATCTCCCCCAGACTCTTGAATGGGCTTTTCTTCACAATCCTCTCAAGGCTGCGGTTAACCCTGTTGCTTGTGCACCTTTTTCTGCCACACTTTTTCCTTCCACTAAACTTCCCAATATGTTTGGATACAGTACCCTGTGAACAGCCAGCTTTTTAGCAATGACCTTTTGTGGCTTACCCTCCATGTGGAGGGTGTCAATGAAGGTCTTCTGGACAACTGTCAAGTCAGCAGTCTTCCCAATGATTATGTAGATGACTGAACCAGACTGAGACCATTTAAAGGCTCAGGATGCCTTTGCAGGTGTTTGGATTTAATTAGCTGGTAAGAATGTGACACCACGAGTCTACACTATTGAACTTTTTCCACAGTGTTCTAATTTTTTGAGAAACTGAATTTTGGGTTTTCATGAACTCTAAGCCATAACCATCAAAATTAAAAGAAATTATCACTTGAAATATATCACTCTGTGTGTAATGAATCTACATAATGTGTGAGGTTCATTTTTTGAATTGAATTACTGAAGTAAATCAACTTTTCAATTTATTGAGATGCACCTGTAGTTCCGCTAGTGAGGTAACTTAGCACTTACAATAACTCTATATTTTCTACTTACCCAACATCTGTGTTCCCAGCTCATTCATTAATGCAAAGTCTGTTATTTTCTCACTTCATTATAGTCCATGCATCCATCCATCTTCTTCCGCTTAATCCTTTTCAGGTCACGAGGGGGGCTGGAGCCTATCCCAGCATCTTTGGGTGAGAGGCAGGGGACACCCTGGACAGATCGCCAGTCCATCGCAGGGCCAACACAGAGAGACAGACAACCATTCACTCTCACAGTCATACCCAAGGACAATTTAGAATCCCCAGTAGATGCCAATTAACCTAACTTGCATGTTTTTGGCATGTGGGAGGAAACCGGAGAAATCCTGGCGTAAACCCACGCAGACACGGGGAGAACATGCAAACTCCACACAGATCACTGTTGGTCAGGGGCTGGGATCGAACCCAGGATCCCCCGGCCAAGGGTGAGTTGCTATGCTGCCGCAGTGCTAACCACTGCACCACCACGCTGCCCCACTTCAATATAGTCTTTTTTGTTATTTATTTATGGTTGTTTGGATGGCCTTGTAAATTATTCCGATAGTGGAGTTTTCTCCATAGCACAGCTACTTTTTTTAATGGATATTTTGTCTATTTTCAATTCACCCCACTACATACTGTATGTGTTTTCAGCTAGTTCATCAATCACTGGTTTATATATCACATCATTCTGCTTCTTTTTTTTTTACATTTTCAAATTAATTTATTTTGTAATACTTTAGCCGCAATAATCTCATTTATAGCTAGTTTTTAGCTAGCATTTATAGCTAGCTAATGCTTCTTGCTCCACATGATATACCTCGTCAACCCCATTCATTTCAATTTCAGTTCAATTCAGCTTTATTTACATCGTGCCATTTCACAACAGTTATCTGTTGTATGTTCAAACTGTACAACAAATACCCCAAAGTAGCAGAAAGACCCCAACAATCAGGTGATCCCCTGTGAACTAGCACTTGGCAACGGTGGAGAGGAAAAACTCCTTTTGCAGGAGGAAACCTCCATCAGAACCAGTTTCAGTGAGGGGCAGTCATCTTATATGACTGGCTGGGGGGTGAGGGAATGGAGAAGAAGAAAAGAACAGACATTTAGAGACCAAACAACATGACAGGGACTCGATTTATGGGAGAGAACAACCAGATGTTAATGAACAACAAAAATATTACATTAAGAGTGAAGAAAGAAGTGAAAGCCCAGTGCATCATGGGATGTCCCCCAGCTGTCTAAGCCTAGAGCAGCATAAGTAAGGGATGATTCACCTTTAGGTCGAGGTCAGAGGTCAGTTTTCCCAAGATCTTGTGAACATGATAACTAGAGAAAGAAATGACATGGGCTTTTTAAATTGATACCATGGGTGTATCTATGAAAAATCTCAGATGAGTTTGAATTTGGGTTACCGCTGACCTTGACCTAAAGGTCAGTTTTCCCTAACTCTTGTAATGTGATAACTACACAAAGCAATGATGTAGCCTTTTCAAGTCAATATCATCATGTCTAAGACAAGTCTTGGATAGCCTAGACCAGTGGTGCCCAACCTTTTTTGAACCAAGCTCCACTTTTAAAGTTGTGAGCCTGTTGAGATCTGCCAGTTCACATAGGCCATGTCATTTGTCCATCTACACATTTAATATGCACACAACAAACAGGAAACCCATTCAGATATAATAAAAAGTAGTTTGTGAGTTGCAAAGTAGTTGCAATAAATGTATTTCCTTATCTCAGTGGGACCTTTGGCATTGGGAGGGGGCAGCTAGTTTCTCATAGTCAGGGCAGTAGGAGCTGGTTGCAAGCCTTAGGCAGGCCACAAGGTGAATGACTGTTATTGTGGATCTGTACTTCGACTTGATGATTTTCATGTAAGAGAAAGGAATCTCACACAAATACGTTGATCCGAAAAGTGCAGTCAAGCTCAAGGCACATCTTCTGAGGTTTGGATATTTTTGTTCCAGCAGTAGGTTCCAGAAGTCTCTTTTCATGCAAGGTGTTGCCCTGGATTTGATCTCAGTGTCATTTTGCAGTGTTAGAATCTCACTCTCAACAGCAGAGCTATCCAGTTGAAACAGTGATGCTACTTTAGAAGCAATGTAATCCACATCGATGCCCTCCCCAAATGGAAAAAAAAAAACAGATAGCTGGCAACAGGCTCAATGGATGTAAAGTCAGTAAAACTCTTCTCAAATTTTGAAAAGATGCCTCCTCCATCTCTTCCTCCAGCGACGCAAAACGACACTCACTAGCCAGCAGTTTCAGGTCGGCAACGAATCGGTGGATAGGTTCACCCGCCTGTTGGTAGCGCTGCCAAAACCTGATCCTCCGGGCGATGACACTGTCCGGGGCATGAAAATGGCACGCCAGTAACTCGACCACATCTTCATACGTGTCCGAGTCCCCAAGTGTGCTTAGGATCCGCTGGCCCTCAATTCCCAAATTATGCACTAGAAGCACACGTGCCCTCAGCTTGTCCATCTCACCCAGGTTGAGCGCCATGATGTAGGTCTCAAAGACCGCATCCATCTTGGCCAGGGGACAGGTGGCTCACCCAGAAGCTCCAGGAAGGGCCAAATCTGTAAAATACACACCTCCATACTTTTATTGTCGTTGCCAAAATGTTGTGTATGGAACTACCTCCCAAATGGCGAGGCCAGGTACTCGGTAGAACTCAGCTTTATTAACAATACTTCTCCACAATACAACCGCCAGGCAGGGATGTTGGCAAAGAGGCCGAACCAAGCTGCCCACTGGTATTTTTAGAGGCAGTGCAGTGGCGGAAGAGAAAGTGGCCGCCACTACACCGCACTTCACAAATAAAAGCATGGATTACAATATAATGCTAAGGAGCAAAGCTTCTCACAAGTTTGCTGGCATTTTGGCCCATTCCTCCTGACAGAACTGAGTCAGGTTTGTAGGCCATCTTGCTCGCATATGTCTTTTCCGCTCTGCCCACAAATTTTCAATGGGATTGAGATCAGGGCTCTGTGATGACCTCTCCAAAAGTTTGACTTTGTTGTCCTTACGCCACTTTGTAACAAATTTGGTGGTATGTTTATAGTCATTGTCCATTTGGAAGACCCATTTTTGCCCAAGCTTTAACTTCCTGGTTGATATCTATTTAGGTGTTGGTTCAATATTTCCACATATTGTTCCTTCCTCATGATGCCATCTATTCTGTAAAGTGCACCAGTCCCTCCTGCACCAAAACACCCTCACAACACGATGCTACCACTCCCGTACTTCACAGTTGGGATGATGTTCTCAGGCTTGCAAGCTCCCCTCTTTTTCCTCCAAATGTAATGATGGTCATTATGGCCAAACAGTTCAATTTTAGTTTCATCAGACCACAGGGCATGTCTACAGAAATTAAGGTCTTTGTCCCTGTTTTGCATTTGCAAACTGCAGTCTGGCTTATTTATTTTGCTTTTGCAGTAATGGGTTCTTCCTCGCTGAGTGGCCTTTCAGCCCAGGTCAGTGCAGGACTCGTTTCACTGTGGATAATAACACTCTTTCACTAGCTTCAGCCAGTATCTTTACAAGGTCTTTTTCTTTTGTTCTTGGGTTGATATGCATATTTCACACCACTCTCTGGGACACAGAACCCGTCTTCTTCCTGAGCGGTATGATCACTGGACATTCCCATGGTGTTTATACTTGTGTATAATTGTTTGAAAAGATGAACGTTGCACCTTCAGGTAGCTGTAAACTGTACCCAAGGATGAACCAGACTTGTGGAGGTTCACAGTTTTCTTCCTGATGGCTTGGCTGAATTCTTTTGATTTTCCCATGATCAGGGCTTGACATCAACACCCGCCAACTCTCAAAAGCGGGTGGATTTCAGCAGTGGCCAGTAAACCAGCCATTTTGCCATTTAGCCATTTTGCCGGGTTGTAGTGTTCTAAAGCAACATCTAAAATAATAAACCTATCGCAATGGGAGACTATGAAACTACAACTCCCATAAGCACTATCTGCATACACACAATGTGTTGTCGTTGGTAAACTGTCGCTGTGGACGCAGTCTGGCTCCACTGCCAGCCTGGTACAGGAGAAGTCGCGGACAGAGTCTGGCTTCGCTCTCAGCTGGGTATAGGAGAAGCCACGGACAGTGTGTACCATGGGTCGGTTCATTTTGTGGCCAGTCTGGAGAAACGGTGACAGACAACAGCCGTCAAAACATACCAGTCCCCTCTCTCAGCAGTCAGATCACCGGGGCAACTACCCCTGATCCCCCGTTGTCCCAGCGGTGAGTCACTAATAACCTGTGCTCTCCCCCCACATTAGCTCCTACCTCTGTGGTTAATAAGATTATTTTTAGAGCAGGACACTCTTGTTTACTGTCAGCAGTTCGAAGAGAAAAAGTGACTGCTCTTTGATATGTTGCTGTAAAGAGCAAATGAAGCTTCTTCTGAGGTGAACTTTCATTTATGAATGAATGAGTGAACTTTCATTTATCTGTGATATCTGTCATTTGCAGCTATTTCGTGGAAGTAAATCCTCTAAATATGTATTGTTAATTTGCTGGTCCAGGGGTATGAAAAATATGGCCCGGGGGCCAAAAACAGCCCACCCGCCAAGGGGTTCAAATTTTCCTTTGTGAATTTATAGCTGACTTTTTCTACTGATTCGAATTGTTCATGTAAATTTGAGATTTTTTTTCTCTTTTTTTTTTCCTCATCAGTTTTCATTTTCTTTTTCTTCTTTTTTCTGGCAAAAACACGTAGTGTCTATTTAGATTAAATCCATCAGCAACTACTAATGATGTTGTGCAGCCCTGAACGGGTGTCCCAATTCATAGGGGTAGGCAAAGGGGAAGCGGTACAAATGAGAACTGAGAATGACCCCAAATCTACCTGCACTTCACTCTCATGTTGCAATTATTTTTCTCAACAGTTTTACAGTATTTACTGCTGCTAATAAATAAACAGGCAGTGTTTAAAAAAGGTTCTGTCTTTTAATACAATGTATGCAGCCATTGGTTTCAACTGTATTAGTGTGCGCATCCAATAAAACTGACGGATGAATGCCTCATTTGTTCACACATTATGAGCTAATAAATGAGTCTGAGCTTTTATACACACCATGAAATACACTACATTGCCTCTGAATCCAGAACAACCTCAGCAGCTTTGACCCAGGTTATCAGGGATGACACTTCTCGATATCGCAATTATGTAATAAGACCACTTTATGTAATGATTTAACAAAATGTAATAGTTTTTCACTTCAATATGTATATAATGCCTTCATTCTTAGCTCATTCAGGCAAAGCCAAAAGAAGCTAATGCGATTGCGCAGTGTCTGTCTGTCCATTCGTCCGTCTGTCCACGTTGCACAGGAATCACTACTCTTCCTAGGCATTTTCCCCGATGGTCAACAAACTCACACGCAATGGTCCTCATTCATGAAACATTAGTGAATCTGTAAGCGGCTTTCCAAGTATGTCACCTCGGTACTAAAAACTTACTCCGAATTCATGAAGGCTGTGTAAAACCCTTTTTGCAGATCTGTGTGTAAGTTCCTGAATCCCATCCATTTGTAAACTGGCTGTACAGTTCTGATGACTGGCAACTAACAAGAGCTCTTTTCGTGTTGCTCTGAGGTGCAGCACAATTAAAGAGTAGAAGGAAGAACTCCACAGAGGCTGTAACTGAAGTCATCTTGAGTTAAGTAGAGGTGAGAGAGAAAAAATATATAATTTCTTCTATCAGTATTGAAGTGACAGCACAGGGAAAGAAAATGCCTTGACAGAGGTGACATGCTGCAAGAAAAAACTGCAACAGCTGGAAGAAGCCCATAACAGGACTTTTTTTATTGTTTTATTTTTGAGAGCTGCTTGTATTCCAGATGGACCCTTAAACCCCAAAATGTAAGGTGATACCGTGTTATAAACATAAGTGCTAAATCACTATTCTATCAGTCATCACAAATATACACTGGGTCCTTGATATAACGTTTTTTCATGGAGATCCACTGGACCACTCTTCATCTGGCCTTTCACCCAGGACCAGTTTGCCTTGGAAGTAGGGCTGGGCAATATGAAAACATTCCAGTCACAATAATTTTTTTCCATATTGATCAATATCTATATATACTGCGATATAAATCAAATCACTGTTTCTGTCAAGCTTAAAGGTTCCTTTTTACTCCTGAGATGTGAAACTATAACAAGATTCATTTTAAATATTTATTTTCTGTCAGAAGTTGAAATTGACAAATGTAGTGTAGAACATTATACAACTGTGTTTCAACTAATTATAAAACATAAAATATAAATATTTTAGAATATTCTGCTCATCAACTTACTGATAGCTGAGTGAAGTACATGCCCAAAGCACTGCAGCCTTTGTCCCACAGTCTGTCGTGATGCAGACTTGCTTGTTTTCACTCAGTCTCTAGGATCCAAGTGTTTCGGTCAGTCCTAAATTAGTTCACCTGTATGGTCTTCTGGAAAGTTTGAAGACATTTGCTTTTTAAATTCCAATCTTGATCAATGCAGTGGGCAGTGAAGCTCATGCAGTGGTGTGAAAAAATGTTTGCCCCCTTCCTGATTTCTCATTTTTTTGTATGTTTGTCACACTTAAATGTTTCAGATCATCAAACAAATGTAAATATTTGTCATGTGCGCCTCTGTGAGGCACAGAGAGACAGCCCAAACGCTGGTGGTTTTCGTGCATTTATTTAGCAAAGAAAATCTTGACAGACAAAAGAGCCCAAAATACAAAGAATACAAATGAGGGGAGACTTACAGCAAAGTGCTTCGGAGCGGGAGGCTCCGGAAGGAATAAACAGCACAATTGTGGCGTCAGGAGAAAACAGCTGAGTCATACAACGAACCAGTAAAGAATGAGAATAATGGCAGGGTATAAATACAAGCAGAGGTGATGACATAATTGAACTCCGGTGTGAACACATGAGCAGGCAAGAGCGACACACAGGTGATTGGAATTAACTAATACGTGAGGGAGGAGCGGCTGGATTGACAACCTGACAGGTGATGCCCCCAGAAGAGCAAAAATCAGGAAATCGCCTTACAGCTGTCAACCCAGAGAACAGAACAAACATAATCCCAGCAGACTAAAACCAAATACAAATAAACATGAATCCAAAACCCATACAATGCAAGATATGGCCAAAAATAACAGGAACACAAGAGAAGAGAAATTAAAGGCAGAATAACCCTAAGAAAAGCATAGTAATACAAGGAATAAATAAATATACAGTGAAAGCCACAAGCCTGGGTCCAGCAGGAAAACCCGGCTCGTGACAGAGCCCCCTCTCAAGGGGTGGATTCCTCACACCCCAACATAACATCAAAAGAAAAGGAACAGGCCAGGAGGGAACAAAAGCAACCCTGCTCAGAGCCCACACCAGAAACCACAGAATAAAGGCCCCTGGCCTACGGCCCTCTAAAATTCAGGCGGCCGCCCAAAGTCCCAGGCCCGGCGGCCGGCAAGGTGAACCCAGTCAGGTGGCCTACCAAATTCCCAGGCCAACCAGACAGCCAGGTGGTACGAGTCGGATGGCCTTTCAGAGAACATAGACCACCCGACCCAGCGGCTCAGTTTTTCTGGCGGCCAGCCCGAGTTCTTGAGCCACCTGAACAGACGAGGTGGCCTGGGATGCGGCTTCCCCACAGGGAGACTCGAAGAAGGAGTGGAGAGCCGAGGAGGGGGAACCATGCCGTCATCTGACAGAGAAGGGAGTGGGACCATGATGACGTCAGGCTGAGGAGGAGAAGAGACCACAACACCCTCTGTGACATCGGACTGGGGAAAGATTGCACCTGTGGTGGCTCGGGGCTGGAGCTCAGCTGCACGCCCCCATAGCTGCCCCGCACTGGAGCGCAGCACCCTCGTCGGGCTAATGCTGGAGCGTAGCCCCCACGAGGGCCCCCAGCTGGGATGCAGCGTCCACGGAGACCTGGACTGTGGAGGGGGATCCCAGATGACAGCCTCAGGCAGAGGTAGCACTGCATCCACGGTGGACCCGGCCTGGGCCGTAGCTGCACCCACAGAGGTCCCTGGCTGGGCCAGGACACCAGTAACAACCTCAATGGGTGAAGCTGGACCCTGGATGACCCCCAGTGGTGAACCTGGTTCGGAGACGTCTGGCGATGTTGGATTCTTTCCGGCAACCCTGGGTGAGAGCTCAGACAGAGGACAAAGAGAAACTGGGTTAGGGTCGCCGGCAACGGTGGAGCCCGGCGAGGTGAGCTCAGGTGCAGCGAGTGGCAGCACCCGGCCCTCCTCACCAAGAGCCAGGCAAGAATGCTCCAAAACTGATAGAAGAAAGACAAAAGAGAGCACTTGCCTGAGCTCAAGCTCCACCGCCGTCCAGGACTTCAACGATCCAGGTGACAATGGTTCTTCGGGCTCGGGCCTCAGGAGGTCCATCTCGGGCTCCCACTCTGCTGCGGTGGCCTCCACAGCAGGAATGATGGTTGTAGCAGTCATGGTGCCCCCAGGCGAAATAACCCACGCTGGTCACTCCTCCGGCGTGGCGACTGGGGGTCGGCTCCATGCTGGCGCTGGTTTTGAGTCTTCCAGGGCCACAAGCTCCTCCATCGTCCAGCGGCTTGGTTCTAGAGCCGACGGACACTCGGCAATAACCAGAGGCAACACGGAGAGGACGGGTGAGAATTGATGGATGGCAGCAAGTGGAGGGAGCTCTGAGAACTGCACACCCAGAGTCTCCCTACCAGGGATCAGGCAAGACATATCATCAGGAACTGAAAGTGAATGAAATGTTACTTGCCTGTTCTCCTGGTAAGCGAAGTTGACTGCTGCGGCTGGAGTTGCGTCATGCCTCTCCGTGTCTATGGTGAGAGTGGACCCCTCTGAGGACTGTGGAGGAGCCGTCCCGATTTTCACGTAGGGAAACGTGGCTGGAGGGATTGTGGAGGACCTCTTGTCAGCAGGAGGACATGCCAAGGTGACTGGGGTTGCAGCGGCGATGAGAGAAGGCTGAGCAGGCGGGAATGCCGATGAGAACGGGAGAAAAAGAGGCTCTGCTGTTGGAGTAGTCAGGCTCGGTGTGGAAAAGGAGGCTGGTGAAGAGGTGGGGGAATTCCTCCGGTGCACTGTGGCAGGATGATTCTTTCGCTGTGGATCTGGCGATGTGTGTGCTGGAGCTGAGGAAGAGTCGGGCGAGGTAGGAAGGGAGAAGATGGTGAGGAGAATGTCGGTAGCCTCTGGGTGATCCCATAGGCTGGGGAACGCCTTGATAACTCGCGCAGCACCATCCCCACTCTCTTGGACCGTCTCCAGAGAATGGGAGGCCTGCGTCCGTGACCATATGTCCCCCAGGAGACGCACCATCTGGCACTCCATGTCACTCAGACCCGACATAGTGTGCTCCAACACAGGTGGGCGAAAAACACAAAAAGGTGAAAAGGGAAAAAATATGCACGTTAAACCACAGCTGGACTTAAACTTGCCGGTTCGTTCAGTCATGTGCGCCTCTGCGAGGCACAGAGAGACAGCCCAAGCGCTGGATGTTTTTTGTGCATTTATTTAGCAAAGAAAAACTTGACAGACAAATGAGCCCAAAATACAAAAAATACAAACGAGGGGAGACTTACAGCAAAGTGCCTCAGAGCGGGAGGCTCCGGAGGGAATAAGTAGCACAATTGTGGTGTCAGGAGAAAACAGCTGAGTCATACAACGAACCGGCAAAGATTGAGAATAATGGCAAGGTATAGTAAATACAAGCAGAGGTGATGACATAATTAAACTCCAGTGTGAACACATGAGCAGGCAAGAGCAACACTAATACTGTACATGAGGGAGGAGCGGCTGGATTGACAACCTGACAGGCGATACCCCCAGAAGGTCAAAAATCAGGAAATCGCCTGACAGCTGTCAACCCAGAGAACAGAACAAACATAATCCCAACAGACTAAAACCAAATACAAATAAACATGAATCCAAACCCCATACAACACAAGATATGGCCAAAAGTAACAAAAACACAACAGAAGAGAAATAAAAGGCAGAATAGAAAAATTTTCAAAGCAAATTAAAAGTAGACAACAGAAGATTAGCCTACCATGGTTAAATAATGAAATAAGAAAACTTATGAAGAGGCGAGACTATGCACTGAAAACATCACTAACCTCCAAACTACAAAATGATCACCTTGTGTACAAAAGTTTAAGAAATAAAGTGGTACATGAGCTGCGAAAATCAAAAATATCTTATTACAATAAACTGATAGATCATGCAAAGGGTAACAACAGTTCCCTATGGAGGCATTTAAATAACTTAACTAATAAAAAAAACGATCAGAAGGGGGTAAAGGAACTTAGAATCAATGGCAAGACCGTCAGTGACAAGGCTACTTTGGCAAATGAATTTAATTCACACTTTGTGGGCTCTGTGGAAGACTTAACAAAAATTTTTGTGCTGCCAAATGTGCTCAACAACACAAATTCCATACTTCCAACAGATACTTTTCACATCGATGAGGTAAATGAGAAGTTAATTGCTGGTATTGTTAAAACACTGTCAAACTCAAAAACTAATGATATCTACAATATGAGCACCTCCTTTCTCAAAATGCACAGCAAAATATTAATCAAACCACTGACTCATCTCATTAATCTCTCCATTAGGTCTAGTACATTTCCATCTGGCTGGAAAAAAGCTGTCGTCATACCAGTTCATAAATCAGGCAGTAAAGACGATATATGCAATTACCGCCCAATCTCTATCTTACCAGTCCTATCTAAGGTTCTTGAAAAAGTTGTAGCTACACAGCTGATAGACTACTTACAAGACAATCAACTTCTTCATCCACATCAATTTGGTTTTAGACCAGGATACTCAACAGAAACAGCAAATTGTTGCCTTATTGAAAACGTCAAACAGTCCTTGGACAGGGGTAATGTGGTAGGAGCTGTTTTTCTAGATCTCAAAAAGGCTTTCGATACTGTAAACCACAGTTTGCTTTTATCCAAAATGGTATCTTTTAACTTCTCCCCAAATACATTAGAATGGTTTGCATCTTATCTCCAGAATAGAGAACAGTGTGTAAAAGTTCACCAGGATAAATCCTCATTTTTAAACAACCGCATGGGTATCCCACAAGGGTCCATTCTTGGTCCTTTACTTTTCAGCATTTTTATTAATGACCTGCCGTTACACTGCTCAGCTGCAACATGCCAACTTTATGCAGATGATGCAGTTATTTACACAGCTGCCAAGACTCCAGCACAGGCTGCAGATGTACTGTCTACAAGTATGGTTGATGTCCAAGAGTGGCTCCTCAAGAACCATCTATTGCTGAACCTTCAGAAAACAGTCTCAATGTGCTTTTCAATCAAAAAATGTAACCTGCAACATTTTAAAGTTAATATACATGATCATGACATCAGTTTAGTTACAGAATTCAAATACCTTGGCATTGTACTAGATCCTCAACTCAAATTTAATCTTCATATAAAGAAAATTTCAAAAACAGTAAAAAAAAATCTGAACTGCTTTAAATTAATTAGATATTACATACCTTACGAAGCAGCTGCACTGTATATGCATTCTATGGTTTTTTCTCATATATCATACTGTTTGACAGTCTGGGCTCAAGCAGCCCCTTCCACAATAAGACATATAGGTTCATTATATAATCAAACCCTAAAAATCTTGGACAAAAAGCCCATTAGGTGGCATCACTGTAATGTTTTAAAAAAATACAACCTATTGAGTTTTGAGAGCTTCATTGACCTCTGTCTTCTGAAATTAACGTTCAAATGTTTTCATAAATCAGCACCCGAGCCACTTGCTGGTTTTGTCCAAAGACAGGACAGCAGCAGAGCCACCAGGAGTTCTGTTAACAATAACTGTAAAATATTCCACCGCAGAACCACATTTGGACAAACAGCTTTCTCTATAAAGGGCAGTCACATCTGGAACACAATGCCAAATGAAATTAAAATAATAACGGACTTTAAAACATTCACTAAAAATGTTAAAAACTGGCTGAAAAATAAACAAGAATGTACTCATGTATGAATTAATTGTCTGCAAAGTGAGAGTGAATGAAGGGAAGGAATAAATGTGTTTGTTTATAGTGAGTGACGGAGGGAGGAAGGCCTGAAATAGGCAAATGTGAGTTATGTTATATGTGTTAAATGTGAGTCAGGCTGTTATATTTGTGTATTTATAATATTTATAATATTTATGTTAAATGTGAGTCAGGCTGTTATATTTGTGTATTTATAATATTTATAATATTTATAATTGTGTATTTATAATTTTTCTGCATTGATGTATGTGGTTATTGTGTATATTTTTTATCTTGATTCTTTTTTCTAAAGCCCATCCAGGGACAAGAGTTGCAAATTAGCTAATAGCTATACACTCTATGTGCAACACATCAGATTGATTGTCTTTGATTAATTGTCTATGTTTATTGCACTGTCCCTGTCAAATAAACTAATCTACTACTACTATAACCCTAAGAGAAGCATAGTAATACAAGGATTAAATAAATATACAGGGAAAGCCATGAGCCTGGGTCCAGCAGGAAAACCCGGCCCTGGCTCGTGACAATATTAGACAAAGATAATGCAAGTAAACACAAAATGCAATCTTTAAATGAAGGTGGTTATTATTTAGGAAAAAAAATCCAAACCTACTTATCCCTGTGTGAAAAAGTGATTGCCCCCTAAACCTATTAACTGGTTGGGCCACCCTGAGCAGCAACAACTGCAACCAAGCATTTGCTGTAACTTGAAACGAGTCTTTTACAGCGCTGTGGAGAAATTTTGGCCCACACATCTTTGCAGAATTGTTGTAATTCAGCCACATTGGAGGGTCCGCAGCATTAACCACCTTTTTAAGGTCATGCCACAGCATCTCAATTGGATTCAGGTCAGGACTTTGTCTAGGCCAATCCACAGTCTTCATTTTGTTTTTCTTAAGCCATTCAGAGGTGGACTTGCTGGTGTGCTTTGGATCATTGTCCTGCTGCAGAACCCAAGTGTGCTTCAGCTTGAGGTCATGAACAGATGGCCGGACATTTTCCTTCAGGATTTTTTGGTAGACAGCAGAATTCATGGTTCAATTTACCACAGCAAGTCTTCCAGGTCCTGAAACAGCAAAACAGCCCCAGACCATCATACTACCACCACCATTTTTTACTGCTGGTATGATGTTTATTTTCTGAAATGCTGTGTTACTTTTACGCTGGATGTAATGGAACACACACCTTCCAAAAAGTTCAACTTTTGTCTCGTCAGTCCACAGAGTATTTTCCCAAAAGTCTTGGGGATCTTCAAGATGTTTTCTGGCAAAACTGAGACGAGCCTTTATGTTCTTTTTGCTCAGCAGTGGTTATCGTCTTGGAACTCTGCCATGCAGGCCATTTTTGTCCAGTCTCTTTCTTATGGTGGAGTCATGAACATTAACCCTAACTGAGGCAAGTGAGGCCTGCAGTTCTTTGAATGTTGTTGTGGGGTCTTTTATGACCTCTTGGCGTAATTTTGGTCTACCAGCCACTCCAAAGAAGGTTCAGCACTGTTCCATGTTTTCGCCATTTGTGGATAATGGCTCTCACTGTGGTTCGCTGGAGTCCCAAAGCTTTAGAAATGGCTTTGTAACCTTTTCCAGACCTATAGCTCTCAATTACTTTTTCTCATTTGTTCCTGAATTTCTTTGGATCGCCGCATGATGTCTAGCTTTTGTGGATCTTTTGGTCTACTTCACTTTGTCAGACAGGTCCTATTTAAGTGATTTCTTGATTGAGAACAGGTGTGGCAGTAATCAGGCCTGGGTGTGGCTATAGAAATTGAACTCAGCTTTCCAAAGATGTGATAAACCACACATAATTTTTTGTAATTTAAGTTTTCATTTACTTTATACAGGCTGGTACAACACATACTGACCTTCCAGGTATCACATCAGTCTCCAAAAAGGGTAAATAAATTAAAATATGGATGATTACAAAGCAAGGATGACCATACCAGCGAGGGAAGGCAATGAACTCAAGAGAACAATCAGGGAAACAGAGAAAGACAGGCCTTCATTCAGAGATTGAGTTGTTAGCCAAAGAGATATAATTCCAAAAGTCTCTCCATATTGGTCATTTAGTGTGTTTTCCATCAGTCCTCCTATTTAACATGGACTCATAAAAGCCAGTCTTTATCATGTAGTTAACCCACTCTTCCATTCTTGGGGGTTCAACTGATTTCCAGTGACAAAGTATCGTTCTGATTGCTGTAGTTAGTTCAGTCATGACCACTGAGAATTCTTCTTTCGATAAATTAGGTACTTGGGATTTGTCTCCAAGTAGACACATTCTCGGTGACATTGGGAGCGTCTTGACCAACCACTCACCCATATGTCTGAGAGTTTTAGTCCAAAAAGGCTGAACAAGTGGGCAATCCCAAACACAATGCAAAAAATTTCCTTTTTCTTTGTTACATTTCCAACATAGATTATTATTTAGCAGACCCATTATATGCAATCTGGTTGGTTTCCAATAGTACCTGTGCATTATTTTATACTGTGTAAGTTTACTTCTGGCTTCCCTTACATATTTTCCACTATCTGACAAGATGTTTAGCCATTCTTCTTCACTCATTGTACATTCCAGGTCTTTCTGCCATATTCCTCTCAAGCTGTCACATCTGTTACTAAGTAGATCATTAATTAGTCTGTAGAAAGCAGATGCATGAAGACCTTTCAGTGGTAATTTAAAAAAAAAAAAATCTATGATGGGGTTACAGTCCTTATACTGATTCATTGATGTCAGACAGCTCCTAATTTGGAGATGCTTCAAAAAGTGACCTTTCCCTGTAAGGGTATATCTCTTGAGCAAGTCTGTATAAGACATGAGCACACCATCTTGGTATAGGTCATTCACCTGGCGTATGCCACCAAGGTGCCACTTTTTCCAGTATAATGGTGTTTTCCCAATAATAATTGCTGGATTATACCATAAAGATGAGTAGGATTGGCTAAGGTGTGGGATCTTTAACATCCTGTGTATTCTGTTCCAGACCTGTTTTGAATGAGATTAGATAGGGTTCAGGGGTCTATTTTGGGACTGGGAAACACTATCTGTAGGAGTAAATGGAGAGCACATTTCAGCTTCAATGTCAACCCAATCCAGTTTACTGTGTCTGCTTAAGTGTTTAGCTAATTTGGTAATTCCAAATGAGATGTGATATAGCCTCAAGTTTGGTAAACCCAGGCCTCCTTTATCTTTTGGCCAACACAATTTATTCATTCCAATCCTTGATCTCTTCTCCTCCCACAGAAATTCTTTAATTATGGAGTCATATTGTTTAAAAAACTGTGATGGTATAGCAATTGGCAACATCATAGTTATATAACTGAGCTGGGGTGCAACAACCATTTTAACAACATTGATCTTGCCCCATAATGAGAGTAAACCACACATAATTTATGTTTTAATGGGGGGATCACTTTTTCACACAGGGCCATGTAGATTTGGATTTTTTTTTTTACCCTTAAGAATAAACACTTTCATTTAAAAACTGCATTTTGCGTTTACTTGTTATCTTTGTCTTATATTTTAATTTGTTTGATCTGAAACATTTAAGTGTGACAAACATACAAAAAAATGAGAAATCAGGAAGGGGGCAAACATTTTTTGACACCACTGTATATGGTTCAGATGTGCGACTTGACCACAAATCTGACATGGTAGTGAAGTATGGCAGACTTTGCACCTCCTTTTCAACTGTTTCTCTACATTCCATGTACAGCTGGGAAAATGCTGTCTAGGAGAAATATTTATGGCCAGGGAGTTAGTAATGAGGGGCATTTACTTTAATCAGCCGCTTAAATCCGACATTCTGTCAGCACTAGTGAAATCCACTGACGCTTCTTTTCAACAATCTCTTCATCTAGTGAGCACTGGCCAGCGTCCGTTTTGGTGTCTTGTTTGGTTATTCTATCACTGGACTTTTCATTAATGTTTTTGGTCTTTTTCTTTTTAACCACGCTCCAACTTCTACAAGGCTGTGCTAGCCCAAACATTGGCAGGTGTGCTAAGCCTCGGCTATTGGTCCTACGCGCCTACACATGCTGTTGTGTGCATTAATCTAATACGACTTCCAGCCACATGATCGGTTTGGTGCGGTGTATTCTTATTTTCATTGGCTTTTCATGCTGTCTGTCAAAACACAGAACGAATGACTTCTATCGACATTCTATTGAAAATGTATTAGGAAAAGTTATTTTGCAATAATTATCGTTATCGTTTTATCGCCCAGCCGTACTTGGGAGCCCCTACCAGGGGCAAGTTGACCCTGGCAATAGTGGCTCCTGGGATCATTCAGGCACTCAAACCTCTCCAGCATGATAAGGTGGTGATCCACAGAGGGGACAAATATGCATAGGGCTAAAGTCTTATTTTCCCTAATGAGAAATCTTTTAAAAGGTTTAGGCCTAAGAAATGTTTCTGTTTAATAAACTTAAATTCATTTAGATACTCGTTTGAGTGTCTGTGGTCATTTGATAGTGGATAAAAGGTTTCAAAATTAAGGTAAAACAATAAAAAATAAGTAAAACAATAAAAATATTCTTTTAATTTGTATATTTTAGACTAGACCGGCCTGGGTCAAACTGGTAAGACTTGCCTTTTAATTTAAAACAAAACAAATGACATTTTTATCCCCTACCGGTTGAATACCAACCCCTTTGGGCAAAGACTGAAGAGGGATTATGTTATTGGACAGTCCATCTATCTGTCTTTCTCACTTTTGTGAAATCAACTCCTCCTAGAGTTTTGTTCCGATTATTCTGAAACTTGGTACCAGGGTTTGATATACACTGGTGTATATCAAACCCTGGTGGTATATTACCCTGATGGTATAACCCTGATGGTATATTACAATTTGGTTCAGACTTGATGATTTTTGCTTTTTGCAGAAATTATCAGCCCCTGACTTATGATGATCTATTTCACCTCAGTTAATAGACAGTATCTCTCTTGTGAAATCAGTTCCTCCTATGTTTTGAAACTTGCTACCAGGGTGTGATATACACTGGTGACATGTATATTACAGTTTGGTTCAGATCAGATGATTTTGTAGGAATTATAGCCCCTGACTTATGATTTCCTATTTCACTTCAGTTAATAGACAGTAACTGTCCTGTGAAGTCATCTCCTCATGCAGTTTTATTCCAAATGTTTTGAAACTCGGTATCAGGGTTTGATATACACCGATGAGGTGCATATTGCAATGTGACGCTGAATGGATGACCTTGAGGTCAAGGTCACAGGTCATTTTTCCCCTAAATCTTGTAAACGCAATAACTACTGAAAGAAATGTAGGCTTTTCAAATTCATGCCATAGTTGTATCTAAGACACATCTTGGACAACTTACACCCTGACCTGACTATGGGTTCAGTGTCAAAAGCTCAAAGTTAACATTCCATTCATGTACTTCATGTGTCCTACATATTTTTGTTGTTTTTATTGTATGTTCATTACTGAATAAAATTCAAATTCATTCATTCAACTGGTATTCATTACTATACAACAATTAAAGCTAGGGTCACCAAACTTTGCACACAGGTTGTCTTTGTGAACCTGAAGGGTGACTATGGTTTTAAGATTGCAAGGTCAAAGGTCAACATCAAAAATAAATAAACTATATCTCAAAAATAAAGAAAGCTAGGATCACCAAACTTGGTACACAGGCTAACCTTGGGATCCTGACCTCAAACTATGGGTCTGGGATCTAACGGTCAAGCTTTTTTGTTTTCATTCGAATTCTGTTGATTTTCATGATTTTTCATTTATTCATTTGTTTCACGGCCAATCACATTGGCACACTATCAAAATTTTCATTGGAAATTTTCTAGTTGTATCTATGACAAATCTGGGATGAGTTTGAATTTGCATGACCTTGAACTTAAGGTCAAGGTCCACAGGTCAGTTTTTCAAAAAACATTGTAAACATGATAACTCAGAAAAGAGATGGTGTACATGTTTTACATCAATACCATAGTTCTTTCTTTGAAAAATCTGGGATGAGTTTGAATTTTGACCTCAGGTCGAGGTCAGAAGGAGACTCTCAAAAATCCATTTAAATTTGATCATTTTTGAATGAAATAACATATGTTTTCCATATTGATCCTGTGACCAAGGGGACGGGCGGTTAAGCCCAACTGGTGGTGTCCAACCAGGGGTTTGAGCTCACAACCTCCCGCTCCGGAGTCTGGCGCTCTACCTGTGTCACCAAGAGTCGGCCCACTTGGTAAGCCAAGTAGGTATGCTTTTATTTACTCTGTCACATATTCCCACTCAGATTTTGATATTGTCCCAATGTCAGAGGTGCATTTAAGCTTTAAGGGAGTCCGCCTTCTGACTATGTCAACACCAGTGTGTCCTACCAGCAACACCTCTTGTGGGGGGGGGACCAATCACCACTTGTGGGACCAACACACTGGTGGTATCTGGGGAATAGGACCAATGCACCACTACTAACTCCTGCCAACAAACGCCAATTGTGACCAAGGAGACGGGCGGTTAAGCCCAACTGGTGTTGTCCAACCAGGGGTTTGAACTCACAACCTCCCGCTCCAGAGTCCGGCACTCTACCTGTGTCACCAAGAGGGCCGACCCACTTTGCAAGCCAAGTAGGAATGCTTTTATTGACTCTGTTACAATCCCATAGTTGCATCTTTTAAAAATACAGTATGATTTTTATTTTGGGTTACTTCACACAAAAATTCAGCCAGTCATTGATCTTAATACCAGCAAGCAGTGCTATCAATGCCAGCAAATACCACTGGCATCTGCCAGTATTTTTA
Organism: Pholidichthys leucotaenia; assembly: GCA_020510985.1. Lineage (NCBI taxonomy): Eukaryota > Metazoa > Chordata > Actinopteri > Cichliformes > Pholidichthyidae > Pholidichthys > Pholidichthys leucotaenia. The sequence goes on from CM035836.1 coordinate 226,924,703, forward strand.
ATTCTTGGGCCTTTTATTGTTTTACTTGGCAGCTAAAGTTAAAATACCTGGCTCCGTGTTTGGCTCCACATTGCCGACGCAGATTTCTTTCCTTGAGCACTGGCACTGCATTATTGACATACTGATTTGTCTTTTTTCAGCACAAACATGTGTTCACTTTCCCATCTGTCTTCTAACTGCCTTCCCTATCCATTATTTTTTTCTTTTCTTGCATATTTTCTTCCTGACCCTATGACTCAACTGGAGGAGAAAAAACCCTTCTTTTAGCAAAGTAATGACTGATGTTGAAACACTGCCCACCATGGCTGGATGACATCATTGAACTGATGACAGAATAGCAATGCACTGTTGGACATGTAGTGTGTCACTGTATTCTGTAGTGCAACACCAAATCATATTTTTAAGATGATCATATTCTTTTTAACCTCCTGTATGTACATCAAATGGCATGGAATTGGCCTGTGGGCCCTGAGTTTTACATATTATGGCCTTAACACTGCAAAAAAAAAAATAAAATAAATCAATTTTCAGTAAGGTAAACATTGTTTTATTTTAATTTCTTAAAAAAAAAAAAAAAACCTCCTTCTTACCGATGCTCAGTATCTCTGTATTGTATTCCAAGCCAGCCTTTTTTCCAGCACCTAATAGGACTTATCAACACCAGCCACTTATATCTGTTGATGGTACATACTTGCCCTTTCATGATGGTTCCTCCACCTTCTCCTCCTCATCAGGTCTGTGCTGCCTAAAGGCTGCATTCACACCAGGATAGTCCGGGGGTCTCGGTTTGACTGGGCGGGGAATGCCGAGAATTTTCACACCTTTGTTCGGTTTTGTTTGCGTTCACAGTGCAGTGGACCAAACTGCCTGGACAACGTCACGCAGTTACAGCAACTGCTCGTTTGGGGCGCTGTAGCTGAAACCACCACTGACCAGGAAGAAAAAAATCTCGACTAAGAAGAAAAATCAGGCTCATTGATTGGCTAGGACTGAAAATGGAAATCTGTTCCCTTCAGCCGGGTTGTTTGTCCGCCACAAACAAGGTATTTTTTAACTTTTCTCCTCAGCTTTGACTGGTAAAAGAATTTTCTCAGATTTGCGCGGTTGTCTTTATTGTTGTTTTCTACCCAAAATGTGCTCCACTAAATGCCACTTCTTCTTCTCAGACTATGTGTTGCTATGGTTACACAAACGCAGAGGGGCACTTCTGCCCTTTGTTCCGCCGGATACTCCGTTTGGATTCACACTGCAAGTGGAGCGCACCAGACTTTGTTTGCAAGTGAACCGAGATCCCTGTTTTCAGTGGGTCCAGACTTTGCTTGTTTGGTGCACACCAGAGTTCCAATGCACGTTCAGACTGCACCAAACGATCCAAACTTTCCGTGGAAGCCACTGTTTGGTCCTTCGGTCCGGACTAAACAGTGGCCGTCTGAATGCGCCCTTAGCATTTCATCTATCAAGGCCATCTTGATGATGTGCTCCTATGTCTGAGATTTTGCATCCTGGATAGTGGCTCTCTTGCTCATTAGACCTCGGCTTTCCTCCTTCCATTTAGTGTATAGCCTCATGGACCTGCTGGAATTGGGGTGAAACCCCCGTGAATTGTGAAGAGCTTACTTGTTCATGTATGGCCTCCATCTTCTGCTTTGGCCAGGTCACTATTCCAGCAGGGTCTCTGATAACTGGCAGGTTGTATATTTTCATGGCTTGGAGTTTCTTTTTACCATTCAGATGACTTTTCAGGATCTCCCTCACTTTTTCCAGCGATTTGGCTCTGGCTGACTTCTTTAGTGTCCTGGAAATATGATGCATTGTGCATGGAGAGAGATGAAATGAAGAATCCCAGCGAGGTCATTATATATGTTTTAATCTGCAGAATTGGTCAGTCTGGAGAGATCTCATCCTCCCTGTGTCTCGCTCCCGACAGCCACCCCCAAAGGATGCATGAGGTTTAAATAGAGGTGTTAAGATTCTCATGTAGACAAAAGGGAAAGCAATTTAGAATAGACTAGATGTCATTGTACAGTTGTACAGTACAGCGAAATTGTGGGTGCTCCACCAGGCTACTGCACAATTAAGTATGAGAGAAGGATTAGATAAAACAGTTACAGAACACACAATTAAACAGATGACTAAAATAAAGCTAAAAATAGCCCAGGATTATGGAAATATGCACAGGTATGGTAGTGGTTTCACGGATGTGTCAACATACATGAAAATGTGGAGTGCAAAGACAGGTGTGTTATTGTGATAATTAGGAAGGTCCTCAGTTCTGTGCATGTGAGCGTTCAGAGGGAGGGGGGTGGGGCCTCTGACTGTTTGCATTTCGGATGGCCCAGGAGAAGAAACTGTTTCAGTCTGAAGGTGTGGGACCTGATTGATCTGAACCGTCGTCCAGAGGGAAGCAGGTCAAACAGGTGGTGGGTGAGATGTGAGGGGTCTCTTGTGATGGCCTTGATCTTTCTGAGACAGAAGGATCTGTCTTCCTGGGAGGGCAAAGGGCTGCCGATAATTTTTTTTTGGCGATGTTGATGACCCTCTGCACAGCCTTCCTGTTCTCGGCCGTGGAGCCGGAGTACCACACACCCAGACAGTAGGTGAGCACGCTCTCCACTGAGCAGCGATAGAAGGCCAGCAACAGCTTCTGGTCCAGGTTGTTCTTCCTGAAGACATGGAGGAAGTGCAGCCACTGTTGGGCTTTCTTCACCAGGGCCTTGGTGTTGACAGTCCAGGAGAGGTCAGAGAAGATGTGGGTGCCCAGGAACCTGAAGGTGGGGATGATGAGCGGCAGTGGCTCAGGAGGTAGAGCAGGTCGTCTAATAACCCGATGGTTGGCGGTTCGAATCCCGCTCTCCCCAGATATCCTGCCGTTGTGTCCCTGGGCAAGACACTTCACCCGCATTGCCTCCAGTGCCCATAACACTGGGTATGAATGTGTATAAATGTATAAAATGTTCGGTGGTGGCCGGAAAGGCCGTTGGCGCAGATTGGCTGCCACGTTTCCGTCAGCCTGCCCCAGGGCAGCTGTGGCTGCAGAAGTAGCTTGCCACTACCATTGCCTGTCTGGAGTGAATGAATAATGTACCTACTTGTAAAGCGTCTTTGAGTATATATGATAAAGCGCTATATAAAACCGATGCATTATTATTATTATGTTTTCCACGCGGTCGCCATTTATGATGAAGGGGTGGGGGTGGTCCTGTCTGTTTTTCTTGAAGTCCAGTATGAGTTGTTTGGTTTTTTTGAACATTCAGTTTCAGGTTGTTTTCTTAGCACCACAGCAGCAGATTCTCTACCTCCGCCCTGTATGCCTTCTCATTGTCATCGGTGATGAGCCCAACCAAGGTGGTGTTGTCTGCATACTTCACCATAACGGTGGTTGGTTTTTGGAATATAGACAAAGGTGTACAGGGAGTATAGTAATTGGCTTAGCACACAGCCCTGGTGGGAGCCAGTGCTAAGAGAAAGTCTAGAGCAGTGGTGGGGGCCAAGTCTGACTGTTTGTGGGCGGTTGGTGAGAAAGTTTTTTTTATCCAGGAACAGCTAAGCTGAGCTGTAGTCCACAAAGAGCATCCTCACGTAGCTCCTTGGGTTCGCCAGGTGGCTCAGCACTCTGTGGAAAGTGGTGGTGATGACGTCTTCTGTAGACCAGTTCTCCCTGTAGGCGAACTGTTGGGGTTGAAGGAGGGGGGAAGACAGTCCCTGATGTGCTGGGACACCAATCACTCAAAACATTTCGTGACTACAGATGTGAGTGCTATGGGTCTGGAGTCGTTCAGGCTGTCAATTGTGGACTTTTGGGGGATGGGGATGATGGTGGAGGCCTTGAGGCAGGAGGGGACAATGGCGTACGTCAGGGAGAGGTTGAACAGTTTGGTGAGGATCCCTGCCGGCTGGTCTGCACATGGTTTGACCACTGCTTCTCAGATGCCATCTGGACCAGCTGCTCTGTGGGGGTTCACTGCTCTCAGTTGCCTCCTCACCTCATGCACCTGTAGAGAGAGGGGAGTGGGGGGGAGGAGGGGTGAGAGAGCGGAGGAGGGGGAGGGGGAGGGTGCGATTTTTGGGGGGGAGGTGTGCTCAAACCGGGCAAAGAAGCTGTTAAGCTCTTCTGCCAGAGTGAGGCTGCTGTCTGATGTTGGGGGCCCTGGCCCCCCAACATCAAAGGCCCTCCACAGCCCTCCACTTTCCTCCTATAGGCATTCTTAGTGAGTTATATGCCTCTCCTTAGGTTGCCTCTGGGAGTGCGGTACAGAGAGCTGTCCCTCTGTCTGAAGGCTGAGTTGTGGGCTCTGATCAGAGCCTGGACTTCACTGGTCATCCAGGGTTTGCGGTTTGGAAAGACCCGGATGTGTCTGATGACTGTCAGATTTTCTACACACCATTTAATGTAGAAAAGGAACATACTCGGTGTAGGAGTCCAGGTCCTGCTGTTCAAAGATGCTCCAATCTGTGCAGGCAAAGCAGTCTTGCAGCTGGAGGAGAGCATTTTCAGGCCAGGTTTTAATTGTTTGTTTGGTTGGGAGGAACTCTTCCTGATGGGGGAGTAAGCAGGTGTTAGAAGCAAGGAAAGATGGTCTGATTGTCCAAGGTAGGGCAGGGCGGTGGCTCTGTAGCCATGCTTAATGTTGCTGTAAACATGAGCCAGTGTTCTTTCCCCTCTTGTGGGACACTTAACATGTTGGTGGAATTTGAGGAGCACAGTCTTTAAGCATGCTTTGTTAAAATCCCTTGCAATAATCTGGACTCCATCGGGGTGATCTCTTTGCTGCCTGCTGACAATGTGCTAGAGGTGATTGAGTGCTAAGCTAACGCTTGCGTCTGGAGGAACGTAAACAACATTTACAATTACTGCATTTAGCTCGCGGGGAAGATAAAAAGGCCTACACAGGAAGGACATGGCCTCTAAGTCTGGTGAACAATGGCTTTGAATTATTCTGCTGTTATTACACCAAGTCTGAAGCACATAAGCACAGAGCCCTCCACCCCTTCTCTTACCAGAATCAGCGTTGCGGTTGAAACAGTGTGTAGTTCGGCCAGATAATTCCACAGCAGCGTCGGGAATATGTGAATGCAGCCATGACTCGGTCACAATCAGAATACAACAGTCCCGGACGTAGTGATTGTAGGCAATTTCCGATTGCAGCTCATCCTTTTTGTTGGCGAGGGATCTGGCGTTGGTGACAAAAATTGAAGGTAGCCGTGGTTTGGTGCGTAGTTTGCACAGCTGGGCATGGAGGCCAGCACTGCAGCCTCATTTCTGCTTTCTCTCTCATTGTCTACGCCATTTGTGGGGCCCGATAACAAACCACTGAACGCCCGGAGGTGTGGTGATCTCCTCAGGGATATGGTGGTGATTACTGGAATAAGCGCTGGAGATGTTGGAGGTAAGTTGGTGACCAATGCCTAGTAGTTCCTGGCAAGTGTAGGTAATTAGTCCGTCACAGAAGGAGCACAGAAAAAGGCAGAAAAAACACAAAAACCAGCGCAGTAGTCTGGAGTGTCTATCCACAGTGTGTTAACACGCCACTGCCATATTAAAGTCTTTTGTTTACATTACAGAAGACAGGCAGGAAGCCAACAGGATCAGTTTATAAGTTTATTTATTTATAAAAGGGACAATACATATTAATGAACATAAATATGTAAATATGCAGTATACCAGATTATAGCCGAAGCTAATTTCCATCTTTTGTCCCCTGGCCAGCCAAAGCCAGCCACATAAACAGATAACACAATACAACAATAATAAACAACACAACAATAATAAAGCAAATAACACAATACAGCAATAACAATAGCAGTAACATTGCACACTGATGGAAAGAGAGGAATAAACGAACAAAGTTAAGATGAATATTGTTGATCTCAGGCCAGGAAAAAGTACTACAATGACCAAGGTGTTACTCGGGATGTTTAAGTGTGAAGTGCTAAGGTGCATCATATAGTTTAGTAAATTGTGTTTGTAGAATTACAGTATATGATGCATGAATTTAAAGTACGTAGTGAATTACACACAGTTCTATTGCACATGTTTCAGTGCATACAGACGTGTGTGTTCTAATAATATTGCACCAGGTTTGTATACAGGGTTAAACCCATGTACACAGGCTTATTGAACTTATGTAAATTAGCATACAAACATATGGACACACAAACATGCCTCGGTCATATGACAGTCACAAATGTGGTCTGTTTTCAACAAATTGACAACACATAGTTACTGCACATGAGTCACTGGTGTTGAACATGTACACAGGTTTGAGATGATATGAGCCACTCCTTCACTAAAGGTGGCAAAGATGGAGCCTTCCCTGACAGGAAATGGTATGGTGTTCCATAAAGTACTACCATGGAATGAAAAACCATTTTGGCCACAAGAGGTTTTACGGAGGAGTATCACACAATCACCTCTTGAGGAAGCTCTAGTGGACCGACCATGAGTGCTACTCACCCTGTATTTGATGTATTTATTTGGGTTGGGGGTGGGGGGCGGGGGGTGGTGCCAGACCATGTAGGATTTTATACATCAAGCAGGCAGTTTTAATTTTTTTTTTAAATTCTCAAAGGACAGGAGGTTGGGACTGGGTAGAATATTAAGTTATTTATAGCTGTCCTCAACATTTGCTATGTTGCCTTCTAGTATCTCAATCCCTTCAGTTCTGTTCACCTTGCCTCTCTGATACAATCAGACTCCACTTGTACAATCTACATTGCATTCTGTTGTCATTGCTGTAAATCCTTTTGAAAGGGATCAGTAAGCCAATGTGTTGTTTATTCTTTGCATACATGTCATTCATGTAAAGGAGGTGGTTGACAGTTGTTTCACTTACAGAACCAGCATCTGTAGCTATTGTTATCTTGATGAGCTTTCTAAAAGGGTTTAGGTTTATGCAGAAAAGCAGCAGGCAGGGTGCGTCTCTTTGATATATACTACGTCCACTTGATCGTAAATTTTGCAGGTGGTTGTGAATTGGCCCCTGTAGGCATTTTCCACAGTCCTGTTGAGTTCCTGAGGAAGGTTCTTATAGTCCTGTTGCTGTTGTACAGTTACAAGCATTCCAACATGCACATATGCAGCCCTAAATTCTAGGTGCACATCCCTATTAAAATGTCAGGTTTTATGATGTAAAAATGATGAAAAACAACTATGTGAGGGGGTAGATATTTTAAAAATTAAGAAATGTTCAGTACATTGGTTGCATAAGTCTGCACACCTTTAAACTAATTCTCTGATGAAGGTCTTTCTGATTTAATTACTGTATTCTATTATTTTTGGGTACACACCTGCCTTCAAATTAAAGTGACTCTGACAAATCCCTAATGATTTCAGCTGTCCCACTACAATTTACTACATTTACTCAGTTGCATCTGTTAGAAAAATACCCGATTCTTTGATTGAAAGGTCCAAGAACAAACCGGAGATTTCTTCAGTTTAAAGGATGGTACATTTATTTAGAAGTCACATGTAAAGCAAGCAGCGCTGGGTGCAGCGTGACGCAGCTCCCTCTGGAGCTGGTCAGACTGAACCCCGACTTCCGGGTGCAGGTTACAATTATCCCCTCGGGTTGGGCGAGCCAGTACAATGGGATGGGCTTGTACGCGACTATCTGATTGGCTAATCTACCTATGGCGGGAACAGGCCATCCACTGAACACGCCTCTTCATTCTAGAATGTGCTATCAACAGTGTGCGTGGGTGTTGGGTTTGGGTGTGTATCTAATGTTAAAGACCTGACTTAAAAGAGAGAGAAAAGACAGAGAGGGCTCTATACCTTTGTCTCATTCCTGTTATCAATATACCATAACATACTTGTTCATAAGCATGCAAACAGAATTTGTATGGAATATGTGTAGAGCATAATGGGAGATCACCTACAGAATTATTATTCTGGCACTAACTATACATTAACCCTTTCACATCCTACAGCAAAAGTCATGGTCCTGCAGTCCCTCCAAAACTGATGAAAAGATGAGACAAAAAATGTACAGAAATGCTGCCAACAGGTCTACAGCAACACTGAAAGAACTCGTAGTGTCACGTGGGGACACCGTTACTATGTATATGATTATTAATAATTAATAACTGGAATTATTAATTATTAACGCTTTCATTACCTTGTTTGCAACACTAGGCGGGGCACCACCCACTTCAGAGCATGGGAATTCTATGAACAAATAACTAAGCTTAAGAATCTGGCAATTAATAAGCATTGATTAATAATTCAATTAGCAATATTTGATCAGTCCCATAATCTTGAGTGTCAGTTCTTCACCCTGTGCAATTCTTGATTTCTGGACAGAGAGTACACTAATGAAGAAGCTAGTAAGTTTATTAAAGAAGAACCAAAATGACAATAGACATCTGTATAACTTGTAAAATGGGAAGATAATTAAAATAGCACGAACAGTGGTAATTTTTCATATATGGAGAAACAGCAATATTTACCTAGATTCAAAGATTCAAAGATTTTTATTTGTCAATACTTCTATACGTACAGGACATACAGGAGAACTGAAATGCCGTTTCTCTCTCTCTTAGTGGTGTGTGCAATATATAAGAAAAGAAGGAATAAGGATGAAAAACAGCAACAGCAGTCTATGTACAGTAATGCTACCCATAGTGCAAATAAAGATAAAAGATAATACCCAGCAATCCTGTAGTGCAAATAAGATAAATGATAAAACTCAGCACCCCCAGTACAGAAGAAGTGGAGCCGTAATACGCGAAATTGCAAGTTCAATGCAGTAGTGTTGGTGCAGACAGTGACAGATTGGACTGCACATGATGAATATTTTAATAACAGACAGAGAGCAGCAGATATAGCATTTGTGCAAATGGTTGTAGTAAGGTGCAGAGACATACAGCAGTAGCTGTAATAGGCTGTGTGTCAACCAAATGCGTTTTTTGTCACCTGACCGCCCTGAGCATTTTTTTTTTGAGCATTTGTGTGCGGCGCTCGAGGGGAAAAAAAAAAGTATGTGCCCTGTATCCCATTAACGACTTATCACTTTCAGCTCAGCACTTCTGCTTTTCCTATTGTCAGACTTTCTACTGATTTTTTTAATAGCAGTCTCTAAATAACAGTGGGCAGGAAATGTTTTCTAGCAGCTCTGGATGTAAAATATGATGACACTCAAAGCAGGAGTCTGAGTACAGTCTAGTACGCCGTCCTATGTCCGGCCCACGTAGCAGTTCTGATTGGCTGCTTAGGTCTGGCATTTACAAGCTCAGCTGCAGTCTCTGAAAAGTTGAACTTTTTTCAGCTCTGAGCGCCCTGAGCACCACGACAAAAAATGTCCACCGCTGACAGCGTTTCAGCGCTGAGTAAATGCTGGACTACATAGAGAATGAATGGAAAATGGCCACCCAGAGTGGAAAAAACGTGTTTGGTGGACACGCAGCCTTACTGTTGGTGTGCCAGTCTTTCTGTGCAAACAGCTGTGGTAGTTATTGTGTGGGTGAGTGTGTTACAGTCCAGGGGTGGGGGTGGGGGGAGTAGACAGAGTTCAGGGTCCTGATGGCCTGATGAACAAAGCTGTTTAACAGTCTTGTGGAGTGGGCCCGCAGGCTCCGGTACCTTTTCCCCGAGGGCTGAAAGCTGAAGAGGGAGTGTGACAGGTGGGAGGTGTCTCTGCAATGTTGATGGCTCTGCGGGTGAAGTGGGTGTGGTAGATGTCCGGGAAGGGGTGGGGCAGAGGGGCACCGATGATCTTGCTAGCTGCTTTCACTATGTGTTGCATTGTCTCCCGGCAGGAGGCGATGGAGCTTCCATACCACACCGTGATGCAGCTGGTGAAGATGATCTCAATGGTGCCCCGGTAGAATGAGCACATGATGATGGTGGTGGGACTCGTGCTCTCCTCAGTTTGTGGAAGAAATAGAGGCATGTTTGAGCCTTCCTAGCCAGGGATGTGGTGTTGTAGGACTAGGAGAGGTGCTCAGAGATGTTCACCCCCAGGAACTTGGTACTGCTCACCCTCTCCACAGCTGCTCCATTGATGATCAGAGGGGGATGCTGTGTGTGTCCCCTCCTAAAGTCGACCAACATATTTCCAGGTCTTGCATATGCGGAATTAAGGTGAAATATGATCATGTGTGTGAATAGGGAATTGGTGAAGTGAAAATAGTGGCAAAACTTAAGCATAACGCAAAGTTAATGAAAAGGAATTTGGGAAAAATGTTTTGAAAAAGAAAAACAGATTAGCTTTACCTTATGCTCAAAAGGGGCTGTAGTTACAGAAAAGGATTATGGCTGTCCCTGCAGCTTATGCTGTTAGCGGCCTTACTTTCTTGAAGTAGTGTGGTTCCCAAGAGACTCAGTCTGGAACAGGACGGAATGGTCCAGCCCCAGGGGGTCACAGTCGGGGGGGGAAATGGCTTTGGGTAGCCTTGCTTTGGTCCAGCCTGGGTTGGAGATGAGCCTTGGAGGCAATTGTTCTCCCTGCTGTTCTGTGCCCCGTGGTCTCCGCTGAGGCATCTTCTGTGAGGTGGGGCCAGTCAGGCCTGGAGCGTGCGTCTCCTTGAGGTGGCTGTGGAACAATGGATTCCCCCTCTAGCATTTGGCAGTCAGGCTACAGCTAGCAGGAAGCCTTAAAAATACTGTAGATTAACCCAATGACTGCCACAGGCACTCCGTTGCACCATAAACCCATAGTGGTCAAGGTTTTTTTCCAAGAAAATATTCATTTCAGATGTCAGAGATTTCCAAGGCTATAACTTGAAAGTGGTAAGAGATAATGGCTTACTGTCAATTAGAAAGATGTAGAATATGATCCAAAGTTTGAGATAGGAGTGAATTTACAAATCTCATTTGCATAGTGCCATGGCAGCCATATCGAATTACATAACTTTAAGTCAAAAGTGGACTTTGGACATTTTTACACAAAGAATGATTTTGCTTTTTGTCACCGTTTCTTGTTTTGGGCATTTTTTTTTTTATCTTAAAAGTGTACGAACCAGTAAATCAGTACAATGTAAACAAACCAAGACATTCGTCACTTACTGCTGGCCAGGTGGCTCGCTCGCTTCGTCCTTTTGTGGCATCCTAGTCGTTATTTTCTCTTGTCAGTCATTTTATTTTCCCCCCTCACATCCAGAAACTGTTATGATTATTCCACCTCGATTTATCCCGCTGCTATTTATCTTATGACGACATGGAACCAGCGTGATTGTTCTCTCCAGTCACATGGTGCTGGGGGCGATGGCAGGTGGACATCAACCAGCTTCGCCCGCCCTTTGTTATAACAAAATGTATGTATTTACCTTCATAAGCTAAATAATCTCTTTTTAGAATCATAGTTGGCAAATTTGGGAGCAAATGCCTCCTCCGTGATGGCAATGGTGATCATCAACATTTGTTTACAAACTCTTCTTCTGTGGTGTCCAGAAGTGAGGTTTTAGGATGGTTCTATGCCCGCCATCAGTCCTCCAAGGCAAGAGCAGTAAGTTATACGTGTCTGCCACCTTGTGAGGTGGAATTCTTAGTACAACTGGGGAGATTTTGGCCACGTCATATAACATGACATGACAGGCGCTGCGCCTGTGGCAGTGGGGGCACTATCTGTTCACGCAATCTTGCCACAATAAGGGTTAAGCTCTAAAAAAGTATGATCACACTTACAGAAAAATTAAGGTTAAGAAAAAAGAAGCTTCAAGTGTTACCTTCAGTCAGGTAAAAGAGCTGGATGAGAGGCTTTGAGACCCACAGGAGAGGGGAGCCAACCTCTCTCTTCAGAAGACCAGCAGGAAAAAAAACAAAACCAGACAGACCTGGGGAGGTCTGATCGGGATGAAGGCAGCAGGAAAAGAGTAAGAACTGTCCACTGCATCACTGCATCATCACTTAAACTGAGTCCTTCCTCACAGATAGTTTCAGAAGGCCTCAGCCAGTGAGAGTGATTCAGTGTTTGACGAGTCACATAACTCACTGTGGAGCCTTGTGAGTGGGGGTTGCACTCAGAGCATGGACCTAAATCCAGTTAAGTCTGTGAGAGGTGACGTGAAGAGGGCTGTGCACCAGAAATGTCCTTGTAGTCTGACAGATTTGGAGCACTTTTGCAAACACCAATAAATTTTCCCAAGACAAGATGTGGCATGCTAATAAACTCCCACCCAAAAAAGACTGATTGCTGTAATTAAATGAAATGGTGCTTCAACAAAGTATTTGTTTAAATGCATTATATTTTATTGGGTTTTTTTTTCTTATAACAGATGCTTTTCAGTTGATCTGTACAGGTTATAGGTCACATTAAAGACGGGAAAAGTTTGCAAATGATTCATTGTTACCGGGCCACCGGAGTGGTGGCCTTGTTGATAGAGAATCCGCTGTTGAAGACCCAGCCGGGTCATACTGAAGACCATATAAAAATGGTACTTCCCGCCTTCTAGCTTGGTGCTCAGCATAATAGAATGGGGGAAGGAGAAGTTGTTTGTGGCGGCGCCTTGCATGGCAGCGACCTCTCTGATTCTAGATGTGATTAACATTGTAAACAGGAGAAATATAATTCTGTTCTACTCTACATGATTGGCTGTATGGATTGAATGACAATGAAGTTGGATTCTTCCTGTTAGCTCTGTGACTGTTTTCACTCAGATACAGTGCACAGGTTGAGACAGCAGGTGTCATGGCCACTTTAGATTTAAATGGATGGGTTTTTTTCAGAATAATTTATATAGAATTGGGTTCTTATCTGCCTCCCCAGCTCTTTCACACTTGCCTTCAAGCAGATGGTGTTCCCTTACTTTCTCGGTGAATCAGAAATATTGAATCAGAATGAGTTTCCATTCGCTCCCTTAAATCATGAATCATCACATCCTGTCTGAGCCAAATAGATGGATTTGCAGTAGGCACTAGAACTTGCTGTCAGCATGCACAACATCCTATGGTTTGTAAAGTTAAAGCACGTATCAAAGTTGGACTGTATGAAATTAATTTGCATGGATTGGGATTTGATTTTTAAAGGCAATTTAATGCTCCAATGGAGGGCAGCCCCCTTTTTAAAAAAAAAAATTATTATTTAATGTTCATTGAATCCTCCAGAACTCCAGGCCAAATGTGATGCAATGAGCCAAAAGAGAAATGAATTATTATATTAACATAGTGCCTTTGGTGAGCCCTCAGAGCTGGCCATATGTGATCCAAACAGATTTATGTTCAAGTTAATTTTTGAGTTCAGCCATACAGAAATCATTTGCACATTTATTTAATCAGTTTAAAGATATTTAGGAGGCAGCTTGTGATTGTAAAACAGCCCCAAAGTTGTTGTTTTTTTTTTTGTTTTTTTTATTTTAACAGAGCCACTCCTGGCAGTGGTAGAGGAACAGTGAACTGTCACGCTCAAATCAGGTGTACATGAGAGAACAATCTAGCTGCGTATTCATTTCATTTCAAGGCATTTATCTCACTCTGCTCTTTACAAAATAGAAACAAACCAAAAGCCTGTTAAAACCTTCAGCAGCCATGACCTAATAAAAGAAATTCTTTGAAGTGTGTAGAAACTTCAAAGGAATATGTAATAGTGATGTTTTCCTAAGTGGATGAAGTGTTTCTGTGGAAACGTTCCACCATACTAAACTGTACATGTGCACATCTGACGTTCACCAATTCATGCTATAATGATAATTAATCATGTGTTTTAACCTGTTTGAGACATTATCTTTCCCTGACACATGGATCATAGCTTGATATTACTCACAGTGAAATGGCTTTATCTCTAAACGACTTCACTTAGTGAACAGTTGAGCTACATGAGTACTTGCACCTCAGGGATCCTGTCCACCTTGGAAATAAATGCCTGTTCCATCTGGCAAACACGCTGCAGTGGGGCTACAGTTTTGTTTGCAGTTTTACAACATCTCTTCTGCTGGGTTTATGTTCAGGCTACAGCAGGAGTGCTATCATGGCTCATTTTTGTTTTGTATAAAAGAGGTCAGAGCCACTTTACTTTTATTTTAAAAGAAGCAACAGTGCCCTTTCCATTCCTCTGAGTTACCTTTGCCAGATATGACACACAAATGACTATCTGTGAAAACAAGCCTATAATATGAAGCTTAAATATTATTTACAAGCAGCAATACCCGGTGAATATGCCAGTCATTCATTTTCAACTGCACATGCATTGTTTAAGCCTGATGATACTACATCAGCAATATGAAGGACCTGTTGACAAACCTCCGCTCCTCCCAGAGCTCAGCTGGGCTGCAATGAATATATAACGCATGTTGACCTGACATGCACCTTTCCAGAAATATAATTGCACATTGTGGCAACGTTTTGAATAGGATGACCTTCCATATAATTGGTCCCTTTCCCAGATTGCACCCTACATGCAACAATGTCAGCATTACATTATGTCGTGTAATATTTATAAAGGCTAAAGTTTGGCAGCGCAGCTTAAAAAGCTGATGTTTCCAAATGTTGGTAATGCATCGTTTTTGTGTAGCATTCAAGGAGGGTTATTGCTCCAATATTCCAATGTTCTGAAGGGTATGTAAAGCATTAAACATGTATTAATGTTTTCATGTTAGTTTTTTATTGGACAAAATTAAATGTACCAGGGGCTGATAATAGCATGTATGTATAAATACATAATTGACATTTATTTACCTCATTTACTTAATGTATTACTTTATTCTGCAATCATGAAATAGTGTTTTTCTCTTGTATGTCCTTTTATTTTGATTGCTTCATTTTAGTGAAATTAATTCATTCATTTATTGGTATGATTTTTTGATTCCTTAAAAAATACTTTTTTTAAAAAATTTGTGACTTTTGTTTTTTTTTTTTTGCAAAATATGCTAACTGAAATCAAGAAGAAGCTACTCCATGCTTCAAATAACAGTGTGGGAAATTTTAAAACCATAAATTTTGTATTTGAAATAAAGTAGTTTCAGAAGGAAATATCAGTGGGACTGCGTCCTAGTTTCAGGAGCGTGGATACCACAGCTGTTTTACTTATCCGGTTTGTTTGGCTATTCACACATCTTTGTTGTTCATTTCAGCCAATCAGCAGCACGTTCAGGTAGAAGCACATGGCTACTTAAGCAGGGTTTCCAGAGCGCCTTTTGATAAGCACTGTAAGGGGGGTAGGTTCATGCTAAGTCATGCAAATGACCAGCTTTTGTTACCGCCCCCCACCTGGCTTCCCTGGAAGGTGACAATCCTTGGAAACTTTGAACCTGATTTTCTGAGAGAAGTAGTTTGAGAGGTGCTAACATTCAAATGGCCACATCTTCAAATCTTTTCGGATTTCTATATGTGAGACATCATTGGGAATCTTAGATTCCACACTTTTAGAATCTGTAAATGACTCAAAATACCCTTTGGGAGACTTTTTCATTTTTTAAAATTTTTTTTGTGTACTTTAGGAAATTCAGGGCATCCACCTGGATAGATGAGGCAGCCACAGTACGGCGGCAATCTCTTCACCATTCTCACACACACATTCACACCTAGGGCCACTTTACAATCTTCAGTTAACCTAACTTGCATGTTTTTGGCCTGTGGGAGGAAACCGGAGTACTCGGGGTAAACCCACACAGATACGGGGAGAACATGCAAACTCCACACAGAAGGGTGACTGATGGTCAGGGGTGGAATCGATCCCATGACATGCTAACCACTGCGCCACCGAGCTGCCCACTGACTTGTTGCTAGTTTTTCCATGGCTGGTCACAAATTTGACTTTTTCTTGTAAATTTGCAACTTTTGTTATTAGAGTTGAAACTTTTCTCATAAACTTGCATTTTTTTATTGTAAAGTAAAAACTTTCTTAAACTTTCCAGCTTCTGTCCTAATAAATTTGCTACTTTTTCCTTGTAAATATGCAATGTACATATGGATGCTGGTTAAATTTTTGTTTTCTTTGATGGTTTTATTTTTTCTTCTGATTTGGACAATGATCCAGTTTGGTTTTTCAGTCTTTCTGTTGGAAGAGGAGCTTTTTTTTTTTTTTTATTTGATAGTTTTTAGTGGCTAGATTGATGGATCTTCATAAAAACACATCTGGGTGTTTTTACAAACATTTTAAATCCATTATAATTCATACATTATTTTTAATAGACAATTGTGTCCTTTACATTTCCCACACTTCCAAAGTGAGTGGGATGAACAGCAAATTCAAAAAAAATATTGAGGAAGTTAGCAGACGCAGAATATTTGTAACCCCGATAATTTTTGAAAATTTTATTACAAGACCTGATGTTGCCATCATTTCTGATGAAAAGCAGTCCATAAAACCCAAAGTTATATTTCATTTACATATAAAGTAAAAAAAAAAAAATCACATTATTGTTAGCAGTGGTGGTTGGTGTACATACCATTTTGCCGTCTTGATTTTTTTTCTCCTGTTATAGTGATCATATGAAAAGTGAAACCTGTTTTGGCAAGGCCAGAATGCATTCAAAGCAGCACACAAATAAGAGGATTAAATAGAGGTTCAGTCTCCCTGCTTATAGCTTCCGTCTTCCCAACACGAATGATCAGGGTGCGCTCGATTCTGTCACCAGCGTACAACTCAACTGGGTTATATGAGCGAATTAAAGTGTGGAGGCACGGGTGGGGGATTCTCCTTCCAGAGAAGGCAGCTGGGATAAGGGGGAACAATGGACCGGAGGAGGAAGTGCCACTGGGGGGTCTCAAACCGGACAGTATGGACTATGCACCCCTGGGGGAGAGGAGGAACCACCGGAGCCGCTGGAAGAGAGAAAGGTGTGAGCAGCGGGGCCAGCGTGATGTTATGATAATGTGCCACACAGGTCTTTGTTCCAAACAGTGTATCATGGTCTTAAGTTCCGGGACTCAATGCATGGAATTAAAGGTATAAAAGAGGAATGCACAGAGACCCAGGAGTTCTTTAACTGTACTGTATGTTGGAGATGGAATAAAGTTCATGTGCCGTCCAGCTCGTTGCCTTGCCTGCTTCCTTTCTCCACATTGCTGACCCTAAGATGTGCCATGGAAAACGAGCCGAGCACCACTCCGGAGACTACCTGGAGGGAGAGCACCAGCACCAAGTGCGTTGTCAGCCAAGCTCCCAGACTTCTGGCTTCACAACCCGACCACTTGGTTCTTGCACATAGAAGCCCAGTTCGCACTCTGCAGGATAACAACGAATGACACCAAGTGTCACTGTGCTGGATGCGCGCACCACACAACAGGTGACAATCCTGCTCCAGGAGCCACTGGCCCAAGGAAGATATGGAGCGCTTAAAGAGGAAGCTTCTCCAGCGCTATGCCCTTTCTGACAGTGAGAGGGCAGAGAGACTCCTAACATGTTCAGAGTTAGATGACAGATTAGCAGTGGAGCTCGTGGAGAACATTTTGGCACTGAGGGGGAAGGATGATTAATCTTTCCTGTTTGCCCACTTGTTCCTCAGGAACCTACCAGCTACAGCGAGGGCGATCCTGGCCAACTTACCGTAGCTGGTTGCTAAGGACTACCGCGCCCAGGCGCAGGAAGCGGACCGCATCATTTTGGTGACCAGAACTCTCAACGTGCAAGCAGTGGCACCGGCATCCATGAGGGACTCCAGCGAGGTCGAGGAGCCGTTGGTGATAGGCAGGACAGACACCAGGAGATGAAAGAACGGGGCGTTCTGTTTCTTTCATCGCCGTTTCAGCTTGAATGCCCAGTGCTGCCTGTTGCCATGCCAATTCAAGAAGCCGGGAAGATAGCACGTTCGGAATTCAGTTGCAGCTGCAACCGATGGCGACAGGAACAGACTGCTTTATGTCATGGACACACGTTTGGGGAGACGGTTTTTGGTGGGCTCCGGCTCCCAGAAGAGCTTCATCCTGCCGGTCAACACAGACAGGGTGGCAGGAGGCAGTGGTCCCAAGCTCTCGGCCGTCAATGGATCCACCATCAGGACATTTGGCGAGCAGACACTGACGATTTGCTTACATGGACGCGACTTTCAGTGGGACTTTGCGGTAGCTGCATGTTCCGCCCCCATTTTAGGCACAGATTTTTTTATGTGCTTATGGGTTGTTAGTCAGTGTTGCTAATAGGAGATTAGTGGACGCTGTCTCTTCTACCTCACTGCCCTGTACAGCTTGGGGAGCTGGGTCGAAAACACTGGCTAACGTTATAGCTCCATGGGGTAAGTACCAACATTTACTCACACAGTTCCCAGCACTCACGGTCCCGACTTTTTCGGCTATAATAATGAAACACGGGGTCAAACACTTCATAACGACAAAAGGCCCACTGGTGTTTGTGTGACCTTGGTGCTTGGACGCAGCTAAACTGGTCAGCGTGCGAGAGGAATTTGCCAACTTTGGGCATCGTCAGGTTCGCCAGCAGCCCGTGGGCATCCCCACTACACATGGTGCCTAAAGCCGACAGGTCGTGGTGACCGTGCGGCGATTTCCGCCACTTGAATAACGCGATGGAACACGATCGTTATCACATTCCGCACATCCAGGATTTTTCCGTGCACCTTGCCGGGGCGCATGTTTTTTCAAAAGTGGACCTGGTCTGTGGATACCATCAGGTCCCGGTACGCGCGGAAAACATTCTGAAAACAGCGGTAATAACTCCTTATGGCCTTTTCGAGTTTTTACACATGCTGTTCTGATTAAAAGGCGCTGCACAGACTTTATAGAGGATGATGGATGCAGTGCTTTGTGACTTGTCCTTCGTTTTCATCTACTTAGACAACATTCTGGTAGGTAGCGCATCCGAAGAGGAACACATCACGCATCTCAAGACGGTTATCCAGAGGTTGGAAGCGCATGGGCTTATAGTGAACCCGGCAAAGTGCCAGTTCGGTGTGCTTGTGATTGACTTTTTGGGCCACTGCATTTCGCCAGAAGGCACAATTCTGCTACCAGATAAGGTGCACGCCGTGTCAGACTTTCCGCATCTGCAGACCGTAAGGGCCCTGCAGGAGTTTTTGGGGACAGTCGATTTTTATAATCATTTCCTTCCCCGGGCAGCCCAGCTGATGCAGCCATTGTATGCTGGGCTGAAAAAAAAAAGAAGTCTGCGGAAAACGTCAACTGGACTCCCGAGCGAGTTCAGGCTTTCACGAATGCCAAAACAGCGCTTGCGGATGCCGCGTTGCTAGCTCATCCGGATCCATCAGCACGGATAGCGCTGACTACGGACGCGTCTGATGTTGCCATAGGAGCAGTGGTGGAGCAGTACGTCTCCGGTTCGTGGCAGCTGCTCGCATTTTTCAGTCGGACTTTGCGTGACAGTGAATGCAAATGCAACACATTTGACAGAGAATTGTTGGTTCTCCACCTGGCGATGTGCCATTTCCAGTTTTGGCTAGAAAGGCGTGAGTTCACCGCGTTCGTGGAACATAAGCCGCTGATGTACGCGATGTCCCAAGGTCTTGGAACCGTGGTCAGCCCGGCAGCAATGGCATTTGGCCGCAATCTCAGAGTTTACTACCGCCATTCAACACATTGCCGGTAAGCTCAACATTGTGGCGACTGCCTGTTGCACGCGCTAGTCTCCCCGATCTACATGGGAATAGATTTCTCTGCGATGGCCACGGAGCAAGCCGGGGATGCGGACATTTGCACGCTCCAGTCTGCACCTACTGGGTTAAGGCTATAGAGCAGGGTGGTGCAAGAAGGGTGCCCTCCCTTGCTCTGCAACGTCTCCACCAGCCACCGTGCCCTGTGGTTCTGAGCTTTTGGCGCCATTGCGTTTTTGAGTCAGTCCACTCCCTTTTGCACCTGGGAGTGTGTGCTTCATTGAAGCTAGTGGGGGCAAAATTTGTCTGGCCTCGCTTGCGCAAGGACATGAAGGAGTGGGCTGCAGCTTGCGTCGCGTGCCAGTGGGACAAAGTGCTTAAGCACACCCCCTCGAGCCGTTCCAAATCCCGGCCAGGAGGTTCGACTACGTCCACGTGGATTTGGTGGGACCCCTCCCGCCGCTGATAGGTTTCACGCACCTTTTAACAATCGTGGACCACACCACGCGCTGGCCTGAAGTGGTCCTGCTGGCTTCTACCACGTCCGCAGAAGTGGCTCATGCTTTTTTGTTGGCTTGGGTTGCATGGTTCGGATCCCCGTCAGACATCACTTTCGACGGGTCCACAATTTGTTTTGGAACTGTCGTCCGCGATGGCCTGGGGGTCAAAATTCACTTCACTACCGCGTACAACCCCCAAGCTAATGGGTTATGCGAGCGTTTTCATAGGTCGCTTAAAGCAGCACTCAGAGCTTCGCTCACGGACACAAATTGGGTCGACCGCCTGCCCTGGGTTCTTTTAGGGTTGCGCTCCGCACCTAAGGAGGATTTGGCAACCTCCCCAGCAGAACTCGTTTTTTCTCAGCTGCTGTGGATCCTCAAAGAGTTTTTACCCGAAAGCCCCATGCCCAAGGCTGATCCGCCCACGCAATTTTTGCACAGTATGGAGGCTTTTAACATACTGGGCCCGGCCCACCATTGTTTTCCCCGCACTTTTGTCCCCAAGAGTTTACAGAACCCCAGCTTTGTTTTCGTCAGGCACGATGCGCAACACACCCCGCTGCGCCCACTGTACGACGGACCGTTCAGGGTGTTGGAACCTGGGGTGTAACATTTTGTGTTATACTTGGGGGGGGGGGGGGGCATAGGGAGACCGTCTGCATCGACAGGCTGAAGCCCACTTTTGTGTTGGCAGATGAGCAGGTGGTGTTGGCCAAAACTCCACGGCGCGGACATCCACCATTGGTGGCTCCGTAAGTTGGTGTTCCCTTGGTAGGGACCTGCGTACAGGAAGCTGATGTGTTTTCCTCCCCTCCCTTTTCCCTCCACAGACTCATGTGCCCTCCTGTACATCTTGCCAGCAGGGTGCTCCGACTGGATTGGCGACCCTCTGCTACAGCCGCTATGGGTGCAGGCTCAAGCCCGGAGGGGGGGGGGTAGTGCCCAGCTGGGGTAAGGGGGAACAATGGACCGGAGGAGGAAGAGCCACTGGGGCGTCTCAAATGGGACAGTATGGACTATGCACCCCCCGGGGAGAGGAGGTACCGCCGGAACCGCTGGAAGAGAGAAGGGTGTGAGCTGCAGGGCCGGCATTATGTTATGATAATGTGCCACACAGGTCTTTGTTCCAAGCAGTGTATTATGGTCAGAAGTTCTGCGTCTCAATGCATGGAATTAAAGGTATAAAAGAGGAATGCACAGAGACCCGGGAGCTCTCTTACTGTACTGTATGTTGGAGATGGAATAAAGTTCATGTGTCGTCCAGCTCATTGCCTCGCCTGTTTCCTTTCCCCACAAAAGTCAATAAATGTGAATATAGTTAAATGTAAATATAGTTTTGGTGTCCCAACATCCAGTAGTTACCTGTACCTCTGTCACCCTGTCAGTTCACAACACCTGTATTGTGGAGAGAGACCCATGGATCTTAAACTCTGCCGACCGTGTCGATTGCACTTAATTTCTCTCCCTTTGTACACTTCCACCTGTAAAGGACGACAAAAAAGGTCACCTTTTGACCTCTTTTATGGTCAAGCGGTCAGTGAAACCATGTCAGGTGCATTCTTCAGGTACCGTGGCATAGCCATGCAAGAGATGAGAGCCCGCGGTCAAGTGCCTTCTGAGTTAGCAGAGGGACAAAGTTTCTGCCACATACATGCATACCCACCCTGCAGAATCCATTTTATATATAGAATAGAATAGGCTTTATTGTCATTGTGCAGTTGTACAGTACAACGAAATTGTGCTGTACAAGAAAATATATGTAGATAATCCAGAATTTGCCACTGAGGTCTCTCACACATGATCTGCTTTAAAAATCCCAGCCACTAGTTAAAGATGCCAAGTGTACACAGATTGTAAAAACTTACTTTAGTCAATCTAGACTCAGGAATGAAGTGCACATCTTAAACCCTTAGTTAATAATAATAATAATAATAATAATAGCTATAAGTTAATAAATCTTATCGTGCATAATTCCAAAAAGGAAAAGGACTAATATTTCTGCAAACAACTCCCAGACTAAGATCAATGCGTGAACTGAAGTACATGCTGGGAGTTTGATGACCCATAGCTGCAGCAGTTGCTGATACTGAGCGAAAGTAGACAATCTAACAAGGATGGCACTGTGCCTTGTTCATTCTTCTTTTTCTGTTTGTTGCCTTCTCTCTCACTTCTGTCTCTACTCTCTGTGAACTCGAGACACTTACACTAATCTGTTCACCAGAACTAACTGGGTGAAGAGATTGCCTTCCTACTGTTTTTGTCTAGGATTGTTGTCCTCAGCAATTCCTCCATTTCTGCTCGTTGCTTGGCCACAATCTAAGATCTTTAATGTTGGGAAAATGCAGTAAAAGTTTGAGTGTGTGTGCTTTCTTTATCAGTTTTGTGGAGGACTGGGAAGGAATCCTGTCGAACAGAAAGACCTGTGGTCAGTGGATGGTCTCCAAGCTTGTCTTATTCACTTGTGGTATGTGTACAGAGAATTATGCCACTTAACACTGGTGGCTGAGAGTGAATGGATCCTTAAAATATAATAATAAATTCTCAATAAATTATAATTTATAAAACAATAATTAAAATATTCCTTTCAAAGGTCTTAAAAATACCACACTTGTAATGGGCATGATATGTCATTTCTTATCTTGGTATGGGCAAATTCTCACTGAGTTCAATTAATTTGATTTAATTTAATTTAAATTAATTTTTCTCAACATCAGAGAAAGCGAAATTGGCTGAAGCAATCATTTCTCATAATATACTTTTCCTGTAAATTTGCAACATTATCTTTGAAATTTGCAAATTTCTTTTTTCTCACCCAGTTCAGTTTTTTTTTTTTTTTCACAATTTTGCAACTTTTTATAAATCCATCCATCCATCCATCTTCTACCGCTTAATCCTTTCGGGTCGCGGGGGGGCTGGAGCCTATCCCAGCATCTTTTGGGCGAGAGGCAGGGTACACCCTGGACAGATTGCCAGTCCATCACAGGGCCAACACAGAGAGACAGACAACCATTCACTCTCACATCCATACCTAAGGACAATTTAGAATCCCCAGTTTTGATGCCAATTAACCTAACTTGCATGTTTTTGGCATGTGGGAGGAAACCGGAGTGCCCAGAGTAAACCCACGCAGACACGGGGAGAACATGCAAACTCCACACAGAATGGTCACCGATGGTCTGGGGGTGGGATCGAACCCACGATGGTCAAGGGTGGAATCGATCCCATGACCTTCTTGCTGTGCTAACCACTGTGCCACCGTGCTGCCCTAACTTTTTTTTTTTTCTTGTAAATGCGAGAGCATTTTCCTTTGAATTTGCAACTTTTGTGATAAAATTGCAACATTTTCTTTCCTTTTTTCGGCAGTCTCCCGCTAAATTTATTTATTTTTTTGAGTGACACGCCACCAAAAATTGTTTGTTCTTGTTAACATGTGACTTACAAGACATAGTATCAAGAGCAAAATTGCTCAAATGTCTCATATCTCTGCTTTTTTGCTGTGAAGTTTCACTTCAGCCCGGCGATGGAACGTTTTTGGTGTCTTAACTATTGGTGGTGCTAGCACGTGGGTCGTGTTGAGCCAATCAGGACTCTCCGGACTAACTGATGTTATCCTCCAGGCTAGTTAGCATTTTTTAACAAACTGCTTTGAAAATTTGACCCAAATAAAGATGAATTTTTACCATTAAAGGACCGATGACGTTTCAGTCACTATCCTGGGCCACCGTGCGCACAACTGGCCACGGCCTTCAACCGGCAAGTCTTTTTTATCACAAGATTTATTCTGATAATAGTGCTAGCCACTATTAGCCTTGTGGTATGTGGTTGGGCCTAGTAATCACTGATTCTGGCGTGGTTTTTTGGCATCTTTTTTCACTGGCATTAAACTGTAAGATGTTGTGTCCGAATAATGAGGAGGCGAGGTGACGTTTATGAGTTTTATTATAACATGAACTATACACACACAGGAGTCCCTACTACGAGTACAGGAGCCACAGCAAAGAGACAATATGTCTCCCGCTACTGGCTTATATACTAGCGGTGATGCCGCCCCCCCAGAGGCGGGGCGTCCCCCTCCCTAGCCCAGGGCACCGCCATAATAATATAATATATCTAATATAGGATTCTGCATAAGACAATGGAAGTTGTTTTTTTTGGGGGGGGGGGGGTTTGTAGGAAAAAAGGGTATAAAATACCATTTTACACAATGTGGATTAGTTTTTATAAGGGATTTATAACTTTTTTTCATCACTAGCTTGTGGCTTTTGGCTTTGGGAGTAGAGGCTATTTATGATGATTGACATAAATAGTGTAATTATCTATAGTGGCAGCATCAGTCCCAAGGAAGTTTAAATTATATTAGTTTAACTGAATACCCCAAATTGCACTAATTATTATTCTTAATTCTAATTAATTATTAGAACGTTTATTAACTGTGGTACTCAGCTGCCAATGTTAGTTCTAATAAATTCTGGGTCATTTTATATGTGAGGTCTTAAATTTGATCAAGTGGCCTTAAAATTTATGAGGAAAAAATTAGAAAATTTGCAACTTAACAAAAAGTAGCAAATGTGAGTAAATAAATTCAAAATTTATGAGAAAAAAGTCCCAAATTTATGAGGAAAAGCTGTAAATTTACAGTAAAAAAAAAAAAGTTGCAAATTTCTGAGAAAGTTCCAAATTTACAAGAAAATTGTCACAAATTTATGGGAAAAACTCACAAATTTACAAGAAAGTAGTAAATTTAGAAGAAAAAAAAATAAATTTATGAGGAAAAAGTTGCAATATTGCAGTAAAAAAGTGGCAAATTTATGAGAACATTCCACAATTACAAGAAAAAAGTTAGCAAATATGCAAGAAAAAAAATTACAATTTTACAAGAAAACTAATAAATTTATGAGAAAAAAGTTGCAAATTTCTGAGAAAGTTCCAAATTTACAAGAAAATTGTCACAAATTTATGGGAAAAACTCACAAATTTACAAGAAAGTAGTAAATTTAGAAGAAAAAAATAAATTTATGAGAAAAAGTTGCATTATTGCAGTAAAAAAGTGGCAAATTTATGAGAACATTCCACAATTACAAGAAAAAAGTTAGCAAATATGCAAGAAAAAAAATTACAATTTTACAAGAAAACTAATAAATTTATGAGAAAAAAGTTGCAAATTTCTGAGAAAGTTCCAAATTTACAAGAAAATTGTCACAAATTTATGGGAAAAACTCACAAATTTACAAGAAAGTAGTAAATTTAGAAGAAAAAAATAACAAATTTATGAGAAAAAGTTGCATTATTGCAGTAAAAAAGTGGCAAATTTATGAGAACATTCCAGATTTACAAGAAAAAAGTTGGCAAATATGCAAGAAAAAAAATCACAATTTTACAAGAAAACTAATAAATTTATGAGAAAAAAGTTGCAAATTTTATGAGAAAGTTCCAAATTATGGGGAAAAGTTTACAAGAAAATAGCAAATTTATGAGGAAAATAAGTTGAAAACAGGTGAAGTTCATGTGGGCAAACACAGATGGGGCCAACATGGACCCCGCAGACAAATCCACATGACACCCGTAATACAGCCCACATTAACCTTTGGTGGGGCCCACATGGGCATGCTGGCTGGGGGGATGGGGGGGGGGCTTTCAAGTCTTACATTTAACTTTCACATAGCTGCAGATACCCTGTTCAACCCAGCCTCTCATTATTATTTGCACATAACCCATCCAACAATGACCTCCGTAGTGACGTCCAGCTGTTTGTGTGTAGAGGACTGTGTGGCTCTGCTGACAGAACTGACACAAGCGTAGAGCTTTCAGGACCTGGGCAGCACCAGAACTTGCTACAGTACGCTGGCAAATGTGGGTCAAATCATATATCATCATCCTCCTCCACCCAAGAGATGTAAGGAGGTGGAGTTTAAAAAAAAAAGAGAGATGGAAAGAGGGGGAGGACAGGCAGTGATAAGCAGGAGATGGAGGGTAAGGTTGGAAAGTGAAAGCAGAGAGGAAAGATGCAGATGGTGTTATGAAAGGGAAGAAGGGAGCTGCATGGCTTTGAAGCTCCGGCAGAAATCCCGCCGAGGATAGGCAAAACGTCTGATTCATTTCCTGCTCCTCAAAAATCAATCAGGTGTCCTCTCAACATTTTCCCGAGTCAAATAGACCCCCCCTTCCCCCCCCCCCCGTGGAGGCCATCTGCAATTCTAGAAGCTACCAAGACGTTGTCATTCTGAAGCACCAGAGGACGCCCTGCTCTCTCCACACAGGAGAAATGAAAGGGGCGGGGGGGGGGGAGAGAAAAACTGTGTGGCCCCTGATAGCAACCAGGGAATACGAATGTCTTATGTGCAAGCAAGCAAGCATCACACGCGCATTTTGCTTTGGCGAGAGGAAAGGGAACACACTGTACACGCACGCACGTGCCTGCGCGCAAACAGACATGGGCTTTCTTATCTCTGTAATTGGCACGGGGGGTCAGAGCGGCAGGCGTAGATAATCATGGCTGGGGGACATAATCCGTTTGCTGCTCCCCTCCGTGCTTATTCCACTTCTCTCATAGACACCCCCCCCCACCTCCCCACATCCTCTCACCATCACAACCACCCACACCCACACACAGTTTTGTACTCCACATATAGACGCTTTCAGCCACCTCCTGTCTTATTTGAAATGCGCCACCATGCAGGAGATGCTTTTGGATGCGGCTGTGTGTGTGTGTGGGGGGGGCGTTTCGCCGGCGTGTCGGCATGTGACCATGCCCTCAACTGAGTGTCAGACTCCCCTCCTGTGCCTACCGCTCCCCAATTCCCCTCTGTGAACCCGTGCAAATACATCCCGACAGCACCAAGAAACACCTGAGCGCTTGGAATGGAGGTGTGCTTTCTAGGAGAGAAGGAGCTGATAGCTAAAAAGCAGAGAAGTGCACGCTATATGGGGGGGGGAGGTGCACGGAAATATAACTAGCAGCAGTAACTAGAAAAGCACTCAGAGAGCGCAGACCTCCGCCAAGCGCCACAGTTCCCCCCCATACAGTGTTTGTGTGTACGTTTTCAGATTCCTTGACCATGAAAACATATGACTAGCAATTGGATTGACAATGATAGGATTAGTGGTTCAGAAGTTATTGACGAAAATGGCATTTTCCGTAATGGCGGTTTTCTTCTGGACGGTGATCCGGATCACCACCAAAATCTAATCTGTAGGATACCCCATTTCTGACAATCTGTGAAAATTTCATGAAAATCTGTCCATAACTTTTCGAGTTATCTTGCTAACAGACAGACAGACAGACAAACCAACGCCGATGATCACATAACCTCCTTGGCGGAGGTAATAATAAAGCAGACAGAGGGTTAGATGGAGGATGCCTTAATATAGACATCTCCTTGCATTTTTATTGGCGATATCTTCTCATATCTTACGTTTCTCATATCTTACGTTTCAATCGCGGCATCTTCGCCGTTAGCAGATGGCTGCCATTTAGATGACACGCATGCAGCCACACATGTTCAGAAGGCGCACGTACACGGAGATACACCCAGCTTTTCATTAGATCCGTAGCGATAGGCTGGGGGCTCTTCGAGATAAGGAGCCAAATGGCATTATCGTCAAAAGAGGTCTTTTCCTGATAGCTCTGAAGAGCAAAGTAAATCCTGTCTCTCACCATAGAAGTGATATTAACTTGTGCTGGCTTATAGAACTATTTATAGTTGAACAGAAGAATGCATGCCCACGTGGGCCGCTCGCCTCCATCGTAGACCCCCCCCGGCACTCCCATAAAGCACACTGCTCTGAAGTAGAATAGTCGTTTTAGCTTCTTTCCCCCACGTTCGGTGCATGTGTGAACACTAAACATTTGGTAAATGATGCTGCAATGGTGGCCGCAGAGTAACTAAAGCAAAAATTGGGTGGCAAGATATAAAGAAATCCATCCAGACACATGCGTTATGTTTATACCGGTCCACGCGACGGGCAGACCGCTTTCCTCCTTTTTAGCCGTTGCATAGCTCATTTTTAAACAAGACACCTCTGCATTTGAAAGTCAATGAAGGCAGTTAACACAGTTACCAGTCATGAATCATAAAATGGCACCCCTGGGTATCTGAATAAAGCATCATTTGCATAGTCTTACCTCTGTAAATTCACTTCTACCACACGCAGGGCATCTGTGGCTCATGCACTTTTTAGTTGTTGTGGATTTTATTTATTGTTAAAAAAAATACGTGTGCTCTCAGCAAATCCATTTTAAGTTGCTGAATAAACTCTGTTCTTTTTTTTTTTTTTTTGCTTATTTTTATTGTTTTTATTTTAAACATTTTATTAAACTCACTGTGCAGGGATATACGTCATACAATGAGTGGTTCCCCAAATGAGAATTGCCTGATACTGATCTTGTCTCTCGCCCAGAAGACGCTGGGATAGGCTCCCAGCCCCTCCTGCAACCCATCCATCCATCCATCTTCTTCCACTTAATCCTTTTCGGGTCACGGGGCTGGAGCCTATCCCAGCATCTTTGGACGAGAGGCAGGGTACACCCTGGACAGATCGCCAGTCCATCGCAGAGCCAACACAGAGAGACAGACAACCATTCACTCTCACAGTCATACCTAAGGACAATTTAGAATCCCCAGTTTGATGCCAATTAACCTAACTTGCATGTTTTAGGCATGTGGGAGGAAACCGAAGAAATCCCGGAGTAAACCCACACAGACACAGGGAGAACATGCAAACTCCACACAGATCACTGTTGGTCAGGGGGATGGGATCGAACCCAGGATCCCCCGGCCAAGGGTGAGTTGCTGTGCTGCCGCAGTGCTAACCACTCTGCCACTGCGCCGCCCAAAAACGATTAAGTGGTTGAAGATGAATGAACTACTAGTTTTTTATTATCTTTATTTTGAATCAAGACCTATTTTGGGTGGCAGTGGCTCAGGAGGTAGAGCGGGTCGTCCAATAACCAGATGGTTGGCGGCTCGAATCCCGCTCTCCCCAGATATCCTGCCGTTGTGTCCCTGGGCAAGACACTTTACCCACCTTGCCTCCAGTGTCTATAACATTGGGCATGAATGTGTATAAATGTTCGGTGGTGGCCGGACTGGCAGCCATGTTTCTGTCAGCCTGCTCCAGGGCAACTGTGGCTACAGTAGTAGCTTACCACTACCACTGTCTGCAGTGAATGAATAATGTATCTATTTGTAAAGTGTCTATGATAAAGTGCTATATACAGTAAATCTGATGCAGTATTATTATTTTCGATCATGTGCTTATGGTTATGATTTATGAAACATAGATAAAGAATGTTATCATTAAAAAATAAGTTGTGAATTAGAAATGACAGCTCGTGATCCCTTTGCTCATAACTTTGCCCCAGAAGACTTCTCTTGTGTATAGACGGGTGCATTGGCTGTCATTATTTATTTGAATGGAAAGCTACGGTCACAAAGATTCTTATGAAGAAGAATCAGTACCTCCAAATCTGAGTCCATGACCCTCAGCTGGAAATGGGTGGATTGTCCTATCTGGGTTGTGGTCGAGCTCCTGCTCCAAGTGGAGTAGTTCAGGTATCCCTGGGTCTTATTCACAAGTGATGGGAGAATGCAGCGGGGGATTGACTGATCGGTCAATGATTTACCAGTCAGTCTACATTCCTGCCCTCACCTATGGTCATGAACTTTGCGTAATGACTGAAAGAATAAGATCACGGGGTGGGGTGGCCTCCCCTGTGGCTCCCCGCTGCTTGCTACTGCCTTCCCCGGGCGTGGGTGCCTGGTTGCTCCCGGGCTGGCGTGCGGCCCCACTGGGGTGTGTGTGTGTGTGTGGGGGGGGGGGGGGGGGATGCGCCATGCCGGCCACTCGGTTGCCTTCCCTTCTGAGGGCTGTGCCTGGCTGTCCTGGGGCTTGGTGGCTTCAGGGTATTCATGTCCTGTGGGGTCTGCGGGTTGCCTGGGAGTTTTGGGGGGGGGGGGGTGCTGTCTTGCTTGCTCATGGTTCCAGTGGAGGGTTGCTGCGGCCTGAGGACGTGAGAGGCACCTTAACGCTGTTGTGACATCTCTTCATAAGTTCTTTTGCTGTGCCAATATAGGCGGTATAATCTTTTAACTAACACTGATCGAATCCCTGACCCTCCGATCAATAGTCGGCCACACTACACCTGCGCCACAGCCGCCTCCAATAAGGTCAATAACATAATAAGGTGCCAATAATGTAATTAAGTTTTTGAGCCAATAGCATAATAACATTTTCCCAATAATGTAATAAGTTAGGCCAATAACTTATTGTTACTTATTGGCAAAATGTTATTACATTATTGGCTCAAAAAATGTATTACATTATTGGCAGCATGTTACGTTATTGGCTTTATTACATTTAAAATGGCCAAAATTATTGTATTATTGGCAGATATTACATTATTGGTTGCTACAAGGAGTTAAAGCCCTTGTCACACCTTGACGATTTAAGCAGCATATGCTGACATTTAAAAAAAAAAAAAGGCAAATATGTTGGCGTACATCTAATAAGTTAAGGGTAAGTTTTGTATAAGTTAAGAGCATGCTGAAGCACACTGGTATACGTTGTAGTACGGTGAGGTCGCCTAAAAAGTTTTGTGCATGCAGAAAATTTTTACACGTACCCAGCCTATGGCTCATACGTCCCGCATGCGCGGCCCATAAGTTATACGTAAGTTATGTGATCGTTCACACGTTACTTGTAAGTTACTCATAAGTCGAAATACGTCAAGATAATGTCTAGCGTACCAAAACTTATTTCTAACCTATGTGTACCTATGAGTGTTTTGAACCTATGTGCAACTTAGTGAACGCGTTTCTAACAGCTACCATATAATGGTGTATTAGCAGCACTGGTTCACAGGAGGAAACCGTCAAGACTCCATGGTGAGCAGATGTCCATGTGAAACTGGTCTTGTTCTTCTATTCAGACAAAGTAAAGATATGTTTCATACCTTGACATGTTTCACCTGTCATCTGACATCCGGGCCATGTCACATCAGCTGTTTTATCCTTTCTGTGGGCGTGACTGACCTGACAGATTTGGCAGCTCTGCCAGGTTGGTCACCCCCCCCCCCCCGCTGTGCGACGGTTTTTGGAGGGGAGAATCATCTTGGTTGAACCGAGACTGACTTTTTTTTATTAACTTTTTTATATGCCCGTGAGTGAGATGATGAAACCTTCATGCACTTGCACACCTAGGATTCATGGATCAGGAGGCACTGGCAGTTTGGCATGACCGCGCTGTGCATAAGTTAAGTTAAACTATGCAGTAAGTTAGACTATCATTGGGCATAAGCTGTGAATGCTGGCAACATGCTAAGCATTTGTTTGTATTTGTCTATGTACAACTCATATACAAAATTGAAAATTTTGACCGTATGCAAGCATTTTAGAGAAATTTTGATACGTCGGCAAACACTGCCTCAACTGTCAAAGTGTGACAGGACCTTAAGGCACACAGTGGCAAGTGATGATGACTCCTACACAATAAGTCGGGGATCTCTTAAACAGCTGGTTTAAATGAATTCCTTTCCACTGATTGCTCATCAGTGAAAATATTTCAGAAACTTGCTAAAATAAAGCCTTCTGGGTCTTGGTTCTCATTGACACATAGTGAGCCAGCCCTGCAGTACGTCATTCTTTCTAGGTTGAGTAGAAATGATATCTCGTCCCATTGTGACCAGATATCACTTATCTTAACTAAAGATACTAAAGATAACTTAGGCACATATCTTTATGATTGCAAAAAGTTGTTTTCTGTCATGAACCTGGGTTTGGTGGTCCCAAACCCAGTTCTGACCCATGGTTATTTTGGCCCACTTTCCTATTTATTTTCCATCATGCGCTTCAGGGAGTCCTTTGGGTCCTCGCTCCCTGACAGCTCGGGCACGCCCCCTCCTCCTGTCAGTATCGCCAGCTGATCCGCATTATGGGTGCTTCACACACGTACACGCACACACTTCATTCATTCTCATTCACACGCTCATGCACTCACTCATGCACACGTTTTCAATTATGTCCAGCTCACGCATCCTCACACCGGCGGTCTCTTCCCTCATTAGTATTACGACTACTTAAACGCTGTGAGAGTAGAGAGACCGCCGGAGCATTATATGTGCGTCATTCACGGCAGCGTGTACCTCCGTGTATGCAAATCGCCATTACCTACGTTACTCTGTCAGCCTGTCTCATCCTCATCCACCGGACTGCATGGACCGCCCCGGATTGCTCCAGCACTGTAAGTCTATGTTTGCCTTTCACCCTGTGCCCACAGTAGTTCTGCAGCACTAGGCATTCCCTTCCTGGACTGTAGAGCATCCAGGAGGCGTCTCTGTATGTCTGGTGGCCTTAAACCAATCATTCCAACGCTCTGAGTTTATCATGACTGTTTGCTGGACTTATGATTTTGGGATTTACTTTCAATAAAATGCACAAAACTACTCCTGCACGTGAGTTTTTCATTCGGTCCTCTGTGCGCCACATAATGGCGCACGAGGATTCATAACAGAATGTTCCGGCCAGCAGGAAAAAACCCAGTGGAGTAGACGTGCATTTTTTTTTCTTTTTCTTTCCACCCTCTTTTCCCTTTTTCCGAGTAATATTGTGGTGGTCTGGACGGACGAGCAGCAGAGGGCGCGGGACCTGCTGGAAGAGGTGCTCTTCTCCGCTCAGTGGCCGCAGTTCCTCGAAGACGTCCAATGGGCGCGGTTCGTCGCAGAGGACATCGAGTGGCACCATCCTGGTCTCCGGGTAATTCCGAGGATGGATGACATCCTCTCCTTCCCCCACCAGACTTGGTGCCGGAGTGGACCTCTCCTACATCGGAACCTTCCTCCCGTCGGAAGAAGCACTCCCGGCATAAGAAGACATCCTCCTCCTGCAGCTCGCCCGCTCCTGCATCATCCCTAGAGCCTGGGCACATTTCGTCCCCTGATGCGATGACAGAAAAGGAGACACGCAGGGTGATTGCCCAGATAGACCATCTAATCGAGGAGGAGCGCCACGAGAGAGAGAAACGAGAACGTACTTCACTGGTGTTGACTGTTCCATCCTCCAGGCCGGGGGCTGCCCTGTTCACAGATATGATGATGGAGGAGGAGAGACTGGCTTTGCTCGCCCTCACTGACCGGTTGATTGAGGAGGAATGTTCAGGGCAGAGAGGAGACACCTCGGAGGCCGCTGGGGACATCCAGAGCCAGGAGAACAGGCAGTTTTTTCCTCATTTTACTCTCACTAGTGATGAACAATGTTGCCTGCCTCCTGGCCAGGAGACTTGGGGTTTGCAGTCCCCTGAGTGCTCCACCCCAGCAGCATATAGTAGCCCTTCTTTTGACCTCCCCAATCCCTCTGTGTGTGTGTGCCTATGAGTTTGTCGGTTCCAGAGCAGGGGTGCTTGAGGGGAGAGAAACCAGAGCTCCTGCAGAGTCTGGCTCCAGGCCCAACGGTGAGGCAATCCCCGGCCGCCACACCGGATGAGCCAGTGGTGTGGAAGATGGTGCATGGGGGGGGTAAGACTGCTACCACCATCATGCCTGCTCCGGGGGCCGCCGCAGCAGAGTCACACTCTGGACCAGACCCCCAGCTGCCTGGGTCCAGGACGTCAGCATCGTCAGAGTCCTGGATGGCAGTGGAGCTTGAGTACAGGCAAGTAACCTCTCCTGTAATTCTCTTGTCAGTTGTGGAGAGATCTTGCTTGGCTCTTGGGGAGGAGAGTCGGGTGCAACCCTCAGCTGCATCCGAACTCCCTTCACCAGGCTCCGCCGCTGCCGGCAACCCTAACCATCTTTCCTCTCCCTTTCTTCTCCGAGCTCCTTCCTAGGGTCACCGGAGAGGAGCCGCTGCAACCTGGGGAGTCCACAGATGACGGTGATGTGAGCCCAGCCACCCTGGGAGAAGTCGACGTGGGTGCAGCACCCGATGGACTGATGGAGCCAGTGCACCCTAGATCGCCGGAGTCCTGGATGGCGGTGGAGCCCGAGTTCAGGCAAGTGTGCTCCATAGGGTCTCATATGTCCATGTTGATGTCACACTGCCTGACTCATGGTGAGGATGGCCCAGGGGAGCTTGCAGTAGCCCTTGGGGCCGCCTCACCAGGCTCTGCCGCTGCCGGCAACCCTGACTCGGTCTCTTTCTCTCTCCCTCCGGGTTCGGAGCTCCCTGCCAGGGTCTCCGGAGAGTAGCCAATCCCCCCAGAGGCCGCCGAAGAGCTGGGTTCGGCACCGGGGTTCAAAGAGAACCCTACCTCTCCCGTTGGTGAGGCCACTGGGGGAGCAATGAGGCCCGCAATGGGGACCACCGCTGGTGCAACGGTGCTTCAGCCGAAGCCCACCATGGATGCAGCAGAGCTCCGGCCAGAGTCCACTGCCAGTGCAGCAGAGCTCCGGCCGGAGCCCACCGTCGATGCAGCCACATCCCAGACCGGGTCCATCGCGGATGCAGCCACGTCCCAGACTGGAACCATCGCGAGTGCTACGGTCCCCCTGCTCCAAGCTTCGGAGAGCAGGGGGGCTCCTACCCCTCGTTTTGGCCACCGAGGTTCCCCGGTGGGTAGGCTGTCTCTTCGCCTTCCCCTTCGGTCCTGGTGGCTCCACCACGCTGACACCACTCTGTGGTAGCTAATTCATAGCTCAGGATAGTTACCTGTTGTGCATATCAATAAAAAAAAATAACATTAACAAATAAAAGTTAGGATTGTTTTTTCAGTCAGTTCATTTTTCCTCTGGAGTGGAGGTAGGGGGGAGGTGGAGCAGAGTTGGTAGATCTCCAGAGAGAAGCTAATAAATGATGGAGTTTTGTTGATAACCCGTTTATATTGAGCTGGTTGATATTAACAGAATGGACCTTAAAAACGGTTATATTTACACAGCCCCAATAAATAAGTTAGGATTGCTTTATCAGTCAGTTCGTTTTTTCCTCTGGAGTGGAGGCCAGGGTGGAGGTGGAGCAGAGTTGGTAGATCTCCAGAGAGAAGCTAATAAATGATGGAGTTTTGTTGATAACCTGTTTATGTTGAGCTCGTTGATATTAACAAAATGGACCTTAAAAATGGTTATATTTACACAGCCACTCCTTCATGTACAAGCAGCAGTGCTATTGTATCGATGTTATTGAAATTTATCAAGTTACTGTCAGAAAAACTGCAGTAATGCTACCAAATCATTGTATAAATATAATTACTTCATTGAAACAGCATCAATTTTGATATTTCTTCGATATACAGTATGTGATTCTAGTAAATTGTCATGTTTTTAAAAGCTGGAGAGCCTCTAAATCCTTGCAGTACACTTACCAGTATAATTTCATGTATTTTATAAAGCCTTTTCCTTGTCTTAGTTCTTCAGAGGCCAGTTCTAATAATGATCCTGGAGGAGCTGACCACACAGCTGCTCAAAGACAGCCAGCACTACTTTATGAAGCTTGCACATTTTATCTTCGACACAGAAGAACCAACCTTTTCTACTTCATCCTGGAACACATTTATAGTTTCAAATGCACGTTTTATGCCCTTTATCAAGATAATTTATTCTTTGGTTTTGATTTTATGTTTCAGTTAATATAAAAGTCACAAAATTTACACACTTGTTTATTGTAGTGATATAGTTATATTGGTATTGTAGAGAAAGGAATGAGCAGGCGAGGCTCTGGTGGTGAGGATAATCCAATCTGCCTCTTGTGCTAGCGCCTGGTAGTTGCGCGTGGCCAGCAGCAGCGAATTGGCAAGGACCGCTCTGGCCGCTGTTGGGAGGTTCCGGAGGAAAAGGTGAGCAAAGAGGAAATGTCCATCATCTGTGCCCATCAACGCCAACATCTTCTCCATTAATTCGACCGCTGACCCGTCTTCCAACTCAGAGCGCGTCAGGAGCCTTTCCGCTCTCTCACAGTCCGAGAGCGGGTAGCGCTGGGTCAGCGCGGTTTTGAGAGCGTCGTATTTGTAGTGGGCTGGGGGCTGTTGGAGCAGGCTCGCCACCTGCTGTGTTGTGCATGCGTCCAGTGCTGCAACCACGTAGAAGTATTTGGTGTCATCCGCCGTCACTCCCCGGAGCACAAACTGGGCCTTGGTGTGGAAGAACCAAGACTTCAGGTCATGTAACCAAAAGTTTGGGAGTTTGGCCGAAACGGCACACATGGTGCTGGTGCCTCCAGTCCAGGTCGTCTCCGGGGTGTTCGCCTCGAGTTCCATTGTGCGTCAAGGGCCACCAGTGTAGAGAGAGGAATGAGCAGGCGAGGCAGTAGCTGGGGCAGAGCAGACTTTATTAATCTCTCTCTATCATCAGTCAAGAAGAAGAAACATGATCCAGGTCGCAGGCATCTCTCTTTTTATACCATACAACTCACCATGCGACCTGGGGTGTTTGCATTAACATACATACATTTACAATGACAATCCTCTTTGTCACCCAGCCTGTCGGCGCATTATTATGCAGACCGGAGGAGAATGCATGTTATCATGCGGTCTTAGGGGGAAACCACAGACTGCCCTGCATATCCATTTCTCAGCTTTTACTCATCTCCACCTGCCGTACCATTCAGTCTGAGTAGAGAACGTACTGACTGGGTACCCCACAGTATAATGAAAATGGCATTAAAGAGACAGGTAAACATGTTCAGAAATTTTATGACTATGTGTTTACATTTTTATGCCATAACTTATTCACCATGTGACTTAATGTAGTTCATTGTAGTGACTTTGTTAGTGATGTGGATCTCAAACTGAGCAGTTTATTTACACAGCAGAGCTGATCAAGATGGTCTTGTGGGGCTGGAAGGTCCTACACATCCCTCCATCTTCTACCGCTTTTCGGGAGGTCCGGGTCGCAGAGGCAGCAGTTCAAGCAGAGAAGCCCAGACTTCCCTCTCCCCAGCCACCTGCTCCAGTTCTTCAGAGAAGATACCAAGGCATTCCCAGACCAGCTGGGAGACATAGTCTCTCCACCGAGTCCTGGGTCTGCCCCGGTGTCTCCTCCCAGTGGGACGTGCCTGAAACACCTCAAGTGGGAGGCGTCCAGGACGCATCCTAATCAGATGGCCATACCACCTCAACTGACTCCTTTCAATGTGGAGGAGCAGCGGTTCTACTCTGAGCCTCTCCCGGATGACTGAGCTCCTCACCCCATCTCTGAGGGTGAGTCCAGCAATCCTATGGAGAAAGCTCATTTCAGCCGCTTGTATCCGCGATCTTATTCTTTCGGTCATTACCCAAAGCTCGTGACCATAGGTGAGAGTAGGAACGTAGATTGACTGGTAAATTGACAGCTTTGCCTTAGAGCTCAGCTCCCTCTTCACCACAACAGACCAGTACAACGTCCGCATCACTGCGGATGCTGCTCCAATCCATCTGTCAATCTCTTGCTCCATTTTCCCCTCACTCATGAACAAGACCCCAAGATACTTAAACTCCTCCACTTGAGGCACGTCCTGCACAGTCTAGTCTATAACTGGGAGCTCTTCAGTGGATGGTTTAGTTTTCAGGCTCCATCCATTCTGTGCATACATCATCTACTGTATATTAAAACTGTAACAAACATGTCAAAGAGGAACTGTAGATAAGAGAAAAGCAGATAAGACAGATTAGGATCCTTCTGCCCAGTCTGTATTGTCAGGGACAAAATTAGAAATTAATAAATAACTAAATGGGTCATAAGATTTTGCTGTATGTCCTCCTCCACAATGTTTATGTCCTAAAAGCATTAGAAATTATATATATATATATATATATACAGTATATATATATATATATATATATATATATACGTATATATACTGTGTATATATATATATATATATATATATACACTACCGTTAAAAAGTTTGGGGTCACTTAGAAATTTCCTTATTTTTGAAAGAAAAGCACTGGTTTTTTTCAATGAAGATAACTTTAAACTAATCAGAAATATACTCTAATATCTAATATACATTGCTAATGTGGTAAATGACTATTCTAGCTGCAAATGTCTGGTTTTTGGTGCAATATCTACATAGGTGTATAGAGGCCCATTTCCAGCAACTATCACTCCAGTGTTCTAATGGTACAATGTGTTTGCTCATTGCCTCAGAAGGCTAATGGATGATTAGAAAACCCTTGTGCAATCATGTTAGCACAGCTGAAAACAGTTTAGCTGGTTAGAGAAGCTATAAAACTGACCTTCCTTTGAGCAGGTTGAGTATCTGGAAAAAATTATTTCAAATACAAATCATTATTTCTAACCTTGTCAATGTCTTGACTATATTTTCTATTCATTTTACAACTCATGGTGGTAAATAAGTGTGACTTTTCATGGAAAACACAAAATAATTGTCTGGGTGACCCCAAACTTTTGAACGGTAGTGTGTATATATATATATATATATATATATATATATATATATATATACTGTGTATATATACAAAAAAAGCATAAAACAGACGATGAGTATTGGAAAAAAAAAGGTTGGGTTTTTTTTTCCCTTTGCTGAAGGCACCTGAATTTCTGTTGCTTATGGAATGACAGTAAATGTGTTTCTAATTAAAAATATTAAACCAGTCCCAATATATCAAATTGACTTCCTGTACCTCCAACTATGAGATGTAACTTGAAATTTTCCTTCACAGGAGCAGGACCTCTTTGTGGCTAAAAACAGATCAGCAACAATTTAGGCTTCTAATTAGATATTTGCATTACATATGTTTAAAATATTTGCATTACATATGTTTAAAAATCAAATATGAGAACCAGTAACTAAAGTTATCATGAACATATACAGTTATTTTTTCTTCTGTTTAGGTTTGAGCTCCCACTCTTTAATAGTAATTAGTAATAAGTAGCATCAGCTGCGGGCTGATCTCAGTTACTACACCAGCTTTTTGCATATCTTGATACTGTACTCCCTCTTGTGTAATATTGCCTTATTATAAAGTAATTTACTAGACCTACTTTATATTGGGGTTTTTTTCTTTAAAAAATAACAGTTTAAACTAGAATATCAAATTTCTCCCAGCAAGTGAACTACACCCCATGGAGGTTAAAGGCAAACAGAACCGCTTACCATATCAGTTAATCATAACTGAACATTTATGTGGCTAAGAAAGAGCCAAATCTGACTTATTTTGCACTTTTAAAACTTTGATTTCTTGGGGGCAGCCTTTCTCTTCAGGACGATACTTTCCAGAGTAACTCCACAGTGAATTTCCATCACAAGTCAGTAAATATTACAACTACTTTTGAATTGTAAACCAATGTATTTGCATTAACAGGCTGTGTGCCGTTTTCAAATCATCCAACCCTGTCAGGGTACAAATTCCCCATGCTCTGTCTGAACA
The DNA here is from genome assembly GCA_020510985.1 of Pholidichthys leucotaenia. Taxonomy (NCBI): domain Eukaryota; kingdom Metazoa; phylum Chordata; class Actinopteri; order Cichliformes; family Pholidichthyidae; genus Pholidichthys; species Pholidichthys leucotaenia. The sequence goes on from CM035836.1 coordinate 226,963,933, forward strand.
TCTAACAGCTGTGCTATAAACCACAACACTACAGTGGGTGTGTAATTTTCCCCACTTCATAGTAAGTCTCCAAATTATCCATGGAGCACAGCAACACCTGACTTTCAAGTGTAAATCAAATGATGATCATATACGCTATGTAATAAGAATGTGACCTGAATGAATAGCAATATCTGTCAAGGTGTACTTTTGTTTTGTCTTTGATTTTCTTTTCAGTGTTCTTTTTCAAAGTATCCCAGGTATTGTTCATTCTTTCACTCACACACACACACACACACACACACACACACACACACACACACACACACACACACACACACACACACTTCTAAATCCTTTTCGCTTTTCATGAGGAAAACAGCAGCTCCCTCTTTGCACATGGCGTCCTAAATTGAGCATTAGCATTTCTAATGAACTGGGTTAGGACACGAGAGTGGTGGCAGGGAGGGCACTGGTGTCCTGGAGCTGTCCCCCCGCAGTTTAGACAGCAGTCGACTTGAGTAATCAAGTGTGAAGGTTGTAAGGAGCAAACATCCATTAACCTCCCAAACACAGGCCATCGTCACAGTCTGCAAAGGACAGGGGGGAGGGTGTGTGTGTGTGTGTGCCCGTACTGGCGCGTAAAAATGGAGCCACTGCCAAAGCTGCTGAGCATAGTGTAGCTCTGTGTGTGTGTGTGTGTGTGTGTGTGTGTCCCCTTTATTGCCGTCTGATGGATGGACCAGATTGGGGGACATTTCTAAGTGTGTCTGTTGGCACATTTGCGAGTGCATGGTGTGTGTCTGCAGCCTGGACAGTCACCAGTTGGGCAGAGAGGATTGTGTGTACATTTCAGTCTAGGCAATGGTGCTCAGAACATGTAAGTCTGAGGTGTTGACTATAGTCTAGTAACTTGATATGTGTACTGTATCTGTGCGGGTGTTCTTCTAGACTTCAACATATATATTCAAGCATCCCTACTGTTAGAACAAAAATGAATTGACTGAGGCTGAAACAATAATCAATAGGCGGTTTTCCAAGTTCTGAGTCATTTATTCTCCTTCTGATCAGAAAGGAGGAAATCAGTATCAGCATACACTCGCCTCAGAGCTTCACAGCACCAACTCCCTAACATGTGTCCAAGGATGTTGATTTTTATGCCTCGGTCTCTTATCTAAGCTAGACTGGCAGGAGCCAACTCTCCAAGTGACTCCTTCTTTATCTGTGGTCAGCAATGAACATTCTAACATGATCTGGTCATCCTGACAATACAGTACAGCTTGGTATGATAAAACAAAGAAACTTTCGTCATTATTCACAATCTTGCTCATCCTAATCTTGCTCTGAAAACAGACAGTCTTTTCAAGCTCTGAGACAATAAAAATATCACAGTGACCCAGACATTGGATTTTATATGCACCAGAAACAATTATAATATAAAATAGAATAATATAGCATTAAAATCATATAGAATAATTAATGAAACTTGAAAATATCCTATCACCTACCAATCTATCTATAAATGCAGCCTATACCTGTGTGTGTGTCTGTGTGTCTGTTCACACATATCTCTTGAACCGTTTGTCAGACTGGCCTAAGATTTTATACGTGTTTTGCTGAGGTTACGAGGGTGTGCATCCACGAGTATGGAGTCGCTCGGTCAAAATTTGTAATTTTTATCAATAAAAATTTAGGCACCGCTCTGTCTCTTCATGCCCTGGCTTCAGGAAGTTGGGCGGGGTTTCATATTGACTCCATGCTGATTGGATAACACATGGCATCACGGCCATGCTGAGTGGATAATATGCGGCATCACGACCATGCTGATTGGATAATACACAGCATCATGACCTGTCAGTCATCACAGTGTTCACTGGACAAAAACAAGGAAGTGAAAAACGACAAATTTGACTAGAAAAAGATAATTAATGCATAAACAATTATACCATAAAGTTGCTGTGATTGCATAGGTCTTAAGGATGATTTGCTGTATGTGGAAAACATAAGGCGCATGAGCAGACTGGGCAGAACGTCAGTGGGGACCGGGTCTGACAAAAAAAACCAGTGTATCCAACACAGAACATGCTGGGAGAAGCAGCAGCCCTACCAGGCGGACCACGGTTCTTCGCGGGGAGGCACGCTCAACCTGCCCAGTCAGTAGAAGATGGGAGTACCTGCTTCTGCTTCACCCATGTGGTACCACTGTACTTTATAGGACTGTGAGTCCCCCCTCCCGTGCGAGTATCTAAAAATTAAAAACTTAATAATACTGCTGCCATGATTGTTGTGGGGAATGGTCGGAATGGCATAACGACCAAACGCAGGACACAAAAATGACCAAATAACAAAGCAAATCATTTTTAGTTAAATATTTACTGACAAATGGGCAACACTGATGCAACGGTTGCAGTCAAACGGGTCCTTCTGCTGTGAATAATAATAGATAGATTGTGGAGGTAAAAGATCAGGCGAGATGCGACGAGCTGGAAGGTTGCAGAGTTTTATTTTCCTCCATAATGAGACGCACTTTGTGGCTCAGTGCGCTACTGTGCTGCTGAGGCATGTATAGCAAGCTCTTTTATACAGACAGAGAGAATACATGACACATTAGCACAGTAATATACATATCAGTCAATACCTATTATTAGCGTGACAAACTGACGCCCGGATGTCCTCTCCCTCATCCTGGGATGTATACACTACAGTCCATTGTCCTGATTGCCCCCAGGAGCTCTCTGTATGCAAATTGTCCTCCGTTTCCTCCAGCTCTGCTGAGCGTGGAATATAGTATCAGTCTGCATTGTGCTGGGCCACCACACGGCTCCTCCCAGAACGCTCAGAAGGGGCTGTGACCCCCCCCCCCCCCGGTCGTTTGGGCTCCAGCTCCGGTAGAACTGTCCTGCTGTAGAGGAGTGTCGGATGGCATGTCGGTCCGTGTGGGGGGGACGGGGGAGGGGTGGAAAAGACAGTGTGCTCCGCTCCGAGTTCCGGCACGTTGAACGGCCGTGGATCGTGGGCACACGGGGCCGGTGCGCGTCATGCGTAATGGAACAAGACGGCGATCGGCCGGCTTTAGGGAGTGAGGTGCAGGAAGAGCGCTGTGGAGGAGGAGAGGGAGAGGGATGGGAGTAAGTGAGTGCAGGCCCGGGATGTCAAAGGTGTCTGGGCCGCGCAAAAATTGCGTGTGGATCCGCCATGGCGAGGGACTTTCCTGGTCAACCAGGCGGTGATCCGCAGCGTCTGTGAAAAAAATTAAGTCTCTGACTCCTCTTGCGGCTCGGTCCAGCGAGGATGTGGGGACGGCGAACGGCCAAATTCCCCGAGGATGCGTAGCGGCTGTGAAACAACTGCAGCTGTTTTAGGGGACTTGGCGGTTAGGCTTTAGGTGCAGATGTAGCCCTTGACTGTCGCCCGGATGTCCTCTCCCTCATCCCGGGATGTATACACTACAGCCCATTGTCCTGATTGCCCTCAGGGGCTCTCTGTCTGTATGTAAATTGTCCTCCGTTTCCTCCAGCCCTGCCGAGTGTGGAATAGTATCAGTCTGCATTGTGCTGGGTCACCACACAATGTACTTTATTGATGTTGGGTGTTTTGTAGTTAATTCGGTTGATTAGTTTTAAAAAAACCTTTTAATAGCAAAATATTGCTACAATATAAACTGATGCACAACAATGGGTCTCAGATATTTGTAAATGTGTCCACTGCATGAGTTTATTGACGATACACAGAAGAAATTCAATATTACACTGAACTCTATCACTGAACAGTGATATAAACTAAAATAATTATAATGATGGCTGAACACCTCCCATTCCCCAAAATGCAAGATGAATATAAATAATAAAAGATCACAAAAATAAGCGATCTGACAAACAAATAAACAAGGGATCTGAAGCAGTCGCTAATATTGGATGTCCCATTCATTTTCAGTAATTAGGTATTCTGTAATTAATATTCACACAGTCAAATAAATCTTAGTGTCATTTACTTCCTTTTATTTGTCAAAGTCTAACAAGTGATTGCCAACATATAGGCAACACCTCTCTATTCCACTTTCAAACACAGCCTACATTTGGGCCTGGAAAGCCTGATTGGGATACCTGTTTTCACACAAGAATACTTGTGTTCTACGGGCAGCGCACTAGTTTCTTCTGATTTACAGGCAAATCAGACCCTGGACTGCTCTCTGTCTGCATATCCAGGGAGATCTAAACATGCTATATTCTTATATGGTGGTACAGTATGACTGCTTAGCATGCCCAGCCTGCGACAGCCTGTTTGACATGCCAACTGTGTCGGCTAGTGATGCCATGCTGAACCAACCCATCTGCTCCCGGCCAATATTGCAAAAGAGAGAATTCAGGCAAGCATGTGGAAAAGGGCATTGGATGGTTCTTAAACTGCTGCCCTCAAAACTCTTCAGAGAAACAAGGGTGTGATTTTTTTTTTTTATTTTTTTTTTTTGTAGATGAAAGGAGGAATTACATAGTACCTATTTTGTTAGCTTTATAAGAGTTTACCTAGTGTTTCTGACAATACGCTCTAGTTAATTCCATACATGATGTTGGTAAAAATAGCAGGAAACAAAGCTTTGCTCACAATGTACAAGCTTTGTTTTTTGGGGCGAGTAACAACCAATACAGTCATGTGAAAAAATTAGGATTCCCTGTATAAGCCTGTGTGGGTTTTTTTTTTTAACATATTTGGACATATGGATATTTAATATCAATGTTAAAAAATACTGGGAGATTCATGTAATACCACTAAACAATTAAAAATGAATTAAATGTTTTCCAAATTTTCTGTAAAATATAATTCTAAACAAATAGTGAAGAATAAATTAGGACCCCCCCATCTTTTTTAGGACACCCCCACATTCATTCCCACTTAAAATGGCTAAAATAAATGATAAAAAATGCAAACAAAAACAAGGTTAGACATAGATATGTGAACATTTCTTAATAAAGAACTGAATATTTAATGGGGTATCCTAATTTTTTCACATGACTGTACATTTTGTCTTTACAAATCAGATTAAAATATGAATATGTAAGCAGATTTTTTTTCTTACAGATTTCATCAAATTTAGTGTGCGTTCTCACCTAACCTTGGTCAAGTAAAAAGAGGTGGTCTTCGCCCATTTCAAACTGAACCTGGTTGTTTAGAGTGTGAAAGAAATTTTCAAAAAGGTTTGGACTTTCAGACTAAACACAGAAAGTTAAGCTGACGAGGGAAAATGAACCATGTCCTGCCCATATTTTAAGTAATTCTTAGACTGTAGGTGTATATGTTGCAGGTAGGATGCTTGAAGTTAGGTTATTACAGGTGAATTCTGGGAATGGGTTGGAAGTGTAGATTTTATGGTTGGAGGGGGAAATACTGTAACAATTAAAAGTAGAAAAAAGTGTAGAAGGGAAAAAAAAATAAAGGTTTAATGGCATAACAGATCATTGATTTTTTTTTTCTACAATACATTTGTATTGTATTACCTAATCTACATTTGGGTTTTGAGGAAAAGGGGTTGTAAGTTCATAGAAAGGACAGACATGCATCAAATCTCAGAGATAATTTATAAATTTTCTTAATCACTTCACTCAGGATAGTTTGCAAAACCATCACAGGGCCAACACAGAGAGACAGACAACAATTCACTCTAACAGGCAGTTTACAATCCCGTTAACATCCCGTTAAACCTGAGTACCCAGAAGGAACCCATCAAAGCAGATGCAAATCATGCAAAGTCCTCACAAAAAGTCTGAGCAGGCTGATGGATTCAAGACTCTTGCTGCGAGTTGATACTATTAACCACTACACCACTGTGCTGCAAACAATCATTTAAAAAAGCAATTGTAGAAGTAAATTATTTCAGTCAGGCATAAGTCCTTTGGTCTTTTAAATAGATCTAATTAAAATAATAGTTAAAGGCAAAACAAACCTTTGGCTCCCTTCTTTTATGACCCCAGACTTTCCCTGATGAGGGTATGATCTCCATCACTGATTCAGAGGCCATTATTAAAGCAAGGAAGACCCTACCGTGTGTTTAGCTCAAGTCATCTTTACTTAAAAGCAAAAGTTAAAAAAGTGCCAAAGTAAAAAAAAAACGATTGATATATTCTTGAATTCACTGAGCTTTTCTTCAGTATACCGACCTATCTGGATGACTGAGAATCTTCTTCAGAGCATTTATTTTAAAGTGTAAATAATAAAAGTAAAACTACAAGATTAATTATGATGTAGTTTGAAAAAAAAAGCTATTTTGTTTTGAGAAGATAAAAACTATATATATATATTTATAGCTGAATTTGGGTGGAGACATTTTCGTCGAGTTGCCAGGGTGTTGTGGAGCGTCGTTTGCTTGCAGCGCGTGTACAGTTCATGCTCCCCACTGAGTTCATATTATCCAAAATGTGCCCAAGCGTCCACTTTCAAAACACCAAGTGTGTTTTTTATCACCTCTTGCTGTTCTCTGCCTCCAACCACTGCACAATTCCAGTTTTCAATGTTGCAACCTACCTTCACAACTTTACTGACAAGTAGAGGTCGGACAAACAACAGTCAAGATTAGCGCTTCAGGTTTTTGCACAGTGAGATCTTGACACAGTGCTTTGGAAAAAGCCCTTCTTGATTTTTTTTTTTTTTTTTTTTTTTTTTTTTTTTTTAATTTTTGCATTTGTCACACGTAATTGTTTCAAATCATCAAATATGCTAATATTAGCCAAAGATAACACAAGTAAACACAAAATGCAGTTTTTAAATGATGATTTAATTTATTAAGGGTAAAAAAGCTTTTCAAACCTACCTGGGTCTATGTGTAAAAGTAATTGCCTCCCTTGTTTCATCACGAGTTAACTGTGATTAACCACATTTTTTTTTGGAAAGCTGAGTTAAATTTCACTAGCCACACCCAGGCCTGATTACTCCCAGCTCTGTTGAATCACAAAATCACTTAAATAGAACCTGTCTGACAAAGTGAAGATCTCAAAAAGCAACACATCATGCTCCAATCTAAAGAAATTCAAGAACAGATGAGAACAAAAAAACCCAAACCACAACAACATCTAAAGAACTGCAGGCCTCACTTGCCTCATTTTGGACACTGGTCCATCATTCATCAATAAGAAAGAGACCGAACAAAAATGTCATCCATGGGCCAGTTTGAAGGTGAAAACCCCTGCTCACCAAAAAGAACACAAAGGGTCATCTCGCATTTGCCAAAAAATATCTTGATGATCCCCAAGAAAGTATTCTGTGGAATGACAAGACAAACATTGAAATTTTTAGAAGGTGTGTGCCCCACTACATCTGGCACAAAAGTAACACAGCATTTCATAAAAAGAACATCATACTGAAGAGACATATGCCAGACAGGCATATTTGACACATTGCACCCCTACGCACTGTGCAGGCCCGAGACTTTCACCTGATTTAGTCACCTCAAACGAATCTCACCCTAAAACTAGGCCGTGCAAAATTATAGCTACACCGGGGTGTTCAGAATTTTAACAAAAGGGATTTCCTACAATGTTTCGATGCAAGAATTAATCCCTTGGCCTAATTAGTTTTATTTCATTTCAGTGAACCTGTAACCATGTGACTATGATCTTTGGGTCAGGAGCATTTTACCAAATTAATCACACCTGTGGATGCACACATACACTACTCACAAAATGTTAGGGATATTCGGCCTTCGGGTGAAATTTCAGGATGCACCTAAAATGCACTATAACCTTTACAGTTGAATTTAATTTAACCTTCTCTAACCTTTTGAACGCACATGTCCAACTACTCAATATTTCAGTTCTTTTTGCATAACTTGCTGTTCTCTAACAAGGTGGTTAACGGCAAAATTCACAACAGGTGTTTAATCAGTGAATCGACCAATAAATTTTCGGGTTCAATTAGAACTGATATTTAAACAGTCCTCTTCACCATGCTGTTCACATTTTGACATCATGAGACCAAGGTGACACCTAACAATTGATCAACAGTACCTCACCATTGCGAGGCTTCAAACAGGATTTTCTCAGAGGAAAGTGGCCACTGAGCTTAGAGTGTCACAGAGTGTCATCAGCAGGTTGCAAGAGAGATACAGAGAGACTTGAAGAGTCACAGAAAGGCATAGAAGTGGACATCCTTTGGCCACATACCATGCTGATGACCGCTTCATTGTAAACAGTGCCCTGCAGAACTGGATGATGAATGCCACTCAACTCCAGGCATATTTAAGGGAGGCGAGAGGCACCCAAGTGTCATGTCAGAGCATTCAAAACCATTTACATCAGTGTGGTCTGCGTGATAAGACGACCTGCAAGGGTACCTGACCACACTACCAGGTACAGCCATCATCATCTTGCATGGGCCAGGGAGCATTTATGCTGGACAAGGGATCGGTGGGCCTCAGTGCTGTTCTGTGATGAAAGTCGATTCACTTTGAGCAGAAATGATGGCCGCCAGTGATATTGAAGATGTCAAGAAGGGTGCTATGCATCAGCCGTTGTCACCAGATGAGCCTTTGGTGATGGTGGTGTTACAGTCTGGGCAGGTGTGTCTTGTCAATACAGAACTGCCCTACACCTTGTGAATGGTACAATGACAAGCTGATACTACCTGAATAACATCATTAATCCAGTCATTGTGCTACTGCATGAACAACACAGGCCTAAATTCATCTTCATAGACGACAATGCTCCAGCTCATTGAGGTTGCATCATTAGGGAATGGCTTCTGGAGGCTGAGGTACCTCAAATGGAGTGGCCTGCACTCTCTCCAGACCTGAATCCCATAGAAAACCTATGGGATCAGCTGAGTTGCCATGTAGAGTCTCATAACCCTGCACCCCACAACCTAAATGACCTGAGGGCCAACCTTCAAGAAGAGTTGAATGCCATGCCTCAGCAGACAATAAGTCGACTTGTGAACAGCATGAGATGTCGTTGTCAAGATGTAATTAATGCTCAAGGGCACATACACTACCGTTCAAAAGTTTGGGGTCACTTAAAAATTTCCTTATTTTTGAAAGAAAATCACTTTTTTTCAATGAAGATGACTTTAAACTAATCAGAAATACACTCTATACATTGCTAATGTGGTAAATGACTATTCTAGCTGCAAATGTCTGGTTTTTGGTGCAATATCTACATACGTAGGTGTATAGAGGCCCATTTCCAGCAACTATCACTCCAGTGTTCTAATGGTACAATGTGTTTGCTCATTGCGTCAGAAGGCTAATGGATGATTAGAAAACCCTTGTGCAATCATGTTAGGTCTGCAATGCTGTAATTGCTGTAAATGGAGGATTCTTTGACGAAAGCAAAGTTTGAAGAAAAAAATTATTATTTCAAATAGAAATCATTATTTCTAACCTTGTCAATGTCTTGACTATATTTTCTATTCATTTTACAACTCATGGTGGTAAATAAGTGTGACTTTTCATGGAAAACACAAAATAATTGTCTGGGTGACCCCAAACTTTTGAACGGTAGTGTAAGTTATTGAGTCATTGACATTTTTGGTTGTGGTATACCTACCACTGTTGTTGGCTTTTGTTTCAATAAATTGTCTGAGATGAGGAAACCATGATTGCATGCTTCGACTTAAATGCCATACTTTCATAATATTATATCACTGTAGCGTGAACTTTTTACATTTTCCTTAAATTTCACCCAAAAACAAAATATCTCGAACTTTTTGTGAATAGTGTGTATATCCCCTTGCATCCACCCACTCTTCCTCTTTCTATCCTCCTGGTCGGTCAAAGCTTATACCAGTCTGACATTATGTTTTCTGTGCTGTGTTGGGCTATCTTACCTTTGCTGTGTCATAAGTTTGTGTTTTCTGCTGAGTGAGAGAAGGCATGCAGCGGCTGTATGCAGCATGGTCTGCACTATCCTTATCTTCTTAGAGGTATGTGATATATTTTTGCCTTCTTCTTCAGGCAGAAACTGTTTAACAGCTTAACAGCATGGTACAATTTGCCTTTAGTTCTGTATTTGTCAATTGGCAGTCGTATTCTTTATGTAGGTATTGGGCACCCTGGTGCTTAGCGTGCTCTCGCCACCTCTAGTGGGGGAGTCGTACCGCGTACAAGTGGAAACTAAAGTCTGATATTGATCTATGTTGTCTTCTGACTACTGCTCTTTTTGCCTCCCGGAACAGTCTTTAACCTGTTTGTTATAATAATAATGATATCTATCTTGTTTTCTCTCTCTTTCCATCTTCCTGAAGGAGTAATGTCTTCTTTGGGGAGTGAAGAGGGGGCAAGTAGCCCAGAAACTGGTATGCCGCCAGCTCAGAGCTCCATCCCTCTGGGTTAAGTACTTCAGCTGGAACTGGGAAGGCTAACAGGAGGCAGAAACGGTTTGAAGAAAAACAGTTATGCGATCCATTGGTGGATCTCATGCGGAGGCAGTTGGAGGAAATGCATAAGACCATGGAGCACATGGTTGCAAATCAACATCGCCTTTTGGGTATGCTACACCAGGCTCTCTTATTTGCCCCTAGACCGCACCCTGTTGTAGTGTCTCTCATGGTCTCCAGTGTTTTGGGTAAGACCAGCAGCTTGACTGTGGCTCCATCGGGCGAGTGAATATCTTTGGGAGTGATGACAAGGTCGACAGTGACTCTTAGGTTGAAAAGGACCATCCCGAGCCCAACAATGTATCTGTCAGGACACTGGTCTCTAGAGCAGCATCAGCTGCAGGGCTTCCTCCCCCAGTCTTCTCCACCTAAGGCTTCAGCTCTGGACAGAGGTCCTGCAACTCAGAAGCAGGTTCCCTTGCCAGTTATTCTGGCTTTGTGAAGCATCTGCAGAAGTCTTGGACTCATCCAAAGGAGGCTGCTGCCCCTCGCCTTACACTCAGTACTTTGAGTGGTGCTGCGGAGCAGGGCTTGGAGGGTCCATTGAGAGTTGGTCCTACCTTTGCATTGCTGGCCGGGGCTCCCCTCACAGGCAGCAAATCTGTCCGTCACCCTAACAAGAAATGTCATGCCACTGATGGTTTAATGGCTAGGGCCTACCAGTCTGTAGCTATGGCCTCTAGGTTGGCAAATACTAATACACTTCTTTTGGTGTATTTAGAAGGTCTGATAAAGGACCTAGAAATAAAGCAAAGCTGACTGTCTACCAGAGTTGGTGAGGGTTATGGCCACTGTAATTCAAGGGCTAGCTCTCAGGCTAGAGCACTTGGAAATTCCTTGGCCCAGCTCACCATGGCCCGGTGGCATGTTTGATTGAGTCAGTCTGGATTGGCAAATACAAACAAGGCTGCTGTTTTGGAGGATGCAGTGGTGCCTGGTGAGGCCTTTGGGCCTGCAGCAGAGGCGGTGTTGGATGAGGTGCATAACGTGAGACTGCACACACAGTCCTTTCATCAGCCAGGACCAACCAGGTCAAGTGTCTGGAGACCACTTGAAGGGCATGAGGATCCACACCAGCTTTGTTTCACAGAGCCAAGTTCCTCTTGGAGTTCGGATCACCCAAGGCAGCAGGCTCCTTGGCAGCAGGTGCAGGTTCAACAGCTGTCACATCTGCGCTTTCATGAGGGCGTAGGTCATGATCCTGCTAAGCCCCCCAGTGTCCCTGATGGTGCGCTTCCCCTGACGTCGACCTTCTCTGTATCTCACCTCCCTCCCTCCCACCGCCACCACTGTGTGTACGGTGTGTGCGTGAATGAGTGGTTAGCAGGATTTGTAAAACATTTTGGTCATCCAGAGATGAGTGAACGCCATTTACCATTTACCTCATGAGTTGGTGTCAGTCCACCTCGTGTCCGTGTGTGATCAAATACACTGGAATTCTTATACCGCCTACAATTCAGATCTCATTCCCCCGATTTCAAGGGGCTTTGGAGACAAAAGTAAAAGAGAAGTCTCTTTCTGGTTTTCTGGGCGGCAAAGTTTCTGCCCTACTGTGGAAGAACACAATACGGCCTCTGTCTCCAGGAGAAGAGGGGCAGGGCTTTTACTCGGCCTACTTTCGTGTCCCCAAGCTAACTGGGGGTTTCCGCCCAACTCTAGACCTAAGGCGGTTGAACAGGTATCTAAGGGTGCGCCCTTTCTGGAGGCTCAGGTTGATATTATTTCAGGCCATAAGGCCAGGCGACTGGTTTACAACAGTGAACCATTGCAATGTCTATTTTCATATTCCCATAAATCCTGCCCACAGGAAGTTCCTCAGATTTTCTTTCAGGGCAAGGCCTTCAAGTACAACGTCTTCCTTTTCAGTCTGTCCCTGTTACCTTGGACATTCACAAAGTGCATGGATGCTGCACTCACCCCACTGCAGCAGAAGGGCATCCGAGTTTTCAGTTACCTTGAGGATTGGCTGAGTTGTGCCCCATCAAAGTCCATGGCAAGGAGCCACATGGAGACCATCTTGGCTCACTTGGTTGCACTCAGGTTGCATTTAAATACAGGGTGAAGCTGCCTAGTTCCAATCAGAGTTATCAAGTACTGGGGGCTCACCCTGGATTCAGTTGCCATGGCGGCATCCTTAACCCTGAGGAGAATGCATACTATCAGGGAATGCATCAAGGGCTGTGTCTCACAAAGGACAGTATCAGTGCAGCAGTGCCAGAGGATTTTGGGTCTCTGTGCTGCAGCTGCCTAGGTGGTGCCATTCGGCCTTTTTATGTACTCGTCCCCTTTGCACTTCAGAAGGTTTTCTGCCCAGAGACAAAAGGATGAGGCTTGTTCTTTGTGAAAGGAACCTCATGGTCCTCAGGTGGTTTAGACACTCACCGGCAGTCCGAGATGGTGTTCCCCTGGGCCAAGGGGTCTGCAGGGTGACCGCTACAACCAGTGCCCTCCTAGCAATCTTGGGCGCAGTCTGGAAGGGAAGGTTTGTTCAGGGACACTGGGATCCAGCACAGCAGTCTTGGCATATAAACCATTTCGAGATAAAGATGGTGCATTTGGCTCGGGAACATATCCTTCCAGTCATTCAAGGCAGACGAATTTTGGTATGGACAGACAGCACAGCCATGGTGTTATACATCAACTGGCAGAGTGGACTGAAGTCTCCTTCCCCCCATGTGATGGCATGCTGTCTGCTCTTGTGGGCTCAAACCAAAGGCATGGCTCTGAGGGCCTTTCACCTGCCAGGTCCCCAGAATATAGCAGCAGATCTGCTGTCACAAGGGGGTCCCCAACCTGGCTACTGGCGACTGTACCCAGAAATAGACGAGCAGATCTGGCTTGGTTGGCCAGGTAGAAGCAGACCAATTTGCAACAGTGGAGAACACTCTACTCTTGGGCCCCGATGCACGGCCCACCACGCCCACTAGGTATAGATGCTTTGAGTATTGCCTGGCATTCAGTGAAACTGCATTCCCATCACTGCTTCTTCTGCAAGTTTCCTCATGAGTGTGAGACTGCTGTCTGTTCGAATAATTTTGGTAACCCCGAATTGGCCACAAAGCCCATGGATGGTGGAGATCTACAAGATGCTGGAAACCCATCCATGGCTCCTCCAAGTCAGTCAGGACATGCTCTCTCAGGCACAGGGCAGGATTTGGCATCCAAATCCGGAACTCCTGAAGCTTCATATATGGCCCTTGATAGGGAGCAATTGTGTAAACTTGGCTTAGAGGGGGAGGTTATAGGCACCGTGCAGGCTTCACTGGCTCCATCTATACAGCTGCAGTACAGTGTGAAGTTGAGTGTTTTCGAACTGATGTCTGACCAAGGGTGAGAACCCCTTAGTATGTTGCATCTCTTTTATCTTGTCCTTCCTTCAGTACCTTTTCGCCCATGGCTGGGCGGAGTCAACTATCAGGGGCTACCTGGCAGCAGTGTCAACTGTCCATGGAAAATGTCTCCTGTGACACATCCCTTGGCTAAGCATTTTTAAGAGGGGTGAGATGGAGCCATCCATCTCAGCGTCCTTTGTGCCCACCTGGGATCTCCAGACAGCTCTCAGGGCTCTGTGTTTACCTCCTTTTGAGCCACTGCCCATTACTGACCTTCGTTCGGTCTCTTGGAAAACTGCCTTTTTCTTGGCAATTGTCTCAGCCAAGAGGGGTCAGTGAACTGAATGCACTCTCTGTGGACACAGCACGTCTTAGGTTTGATGGTGGTCGGATAGCCCACCTGCTGCCTAACCCAGCTTTTCAACCCAAGGTGCTGACTAGTAGTTTTGTTTCCCACTCTTGTGCTTGAAGCCTTTTATCCTCCTCTGCACACTTCTTCAGAGGCTGAGAGGCTCCATAATTTATGCCCTGTAAGGGCCCTTAAGGTTTATGTTAACCGTACAAGATCTGTCCGCTCTTCAGACAAGCTTTTTGTGTCCTATGGGGAGTCCACACTGGGCAGGCTTATCTCTAAGCAGCGCCTGTCCCATTGAATAGTCAACCTGATTGCTCTTGCATATGTACAGGCTGGAGTGGAGCCACTGGCAAGGCTGCTGGATCACTCAACACGGGGAATGGCTATTACATGGGCACTATTTAGGGGTGCACCCCAGGAGGATGTATGCGCAGCCGCTGGCTGGGCTTCTACCTCAACGTTCACCCTCTTCTGTAGGCTTAACCTGGCCTCATCAGTCGTCCCCTCATTTGTTCTGGGGGTCACAGCAGATTCTTAACTGCCATCGTTTGGGTTATTATCACTCAAGCCGGCATGGGTGCCTTGTACACAAAAACGCTTTTTTTCCTTGTTTCATCTCTGATTACCTGGAAAATCCAGCTTAATTTGTATGCACTCAGTTAAGTACAATAAAGCAGTTGAACTCATCTGGTTGAGTTCTGTGCTTAATGGTGTGATTGGAGCATTGTGCTCCCTTGGCCTGTGGGTGACGCCACCTCCATTCTCCTCAGGACTGATTTGGTATACTGTTGTCACATGGTTACAGGTTCACTGAAATAAAATAAAATGAATGTTTACGTATGTAAACATGGTTTTATGAATGAAAGTGAACGTGTAGCCATTCATTGTCCCTCGTCAGTGGAGGCTGGCTCCTCCCAGTCATGAGAAAGAGGAAGAGTGGGTGGATGCAGGGGATATATACAGTATGTGTGCATCCACAGGTGTGATTAATTTGGTATAATGCTCCTGACCTGAGGATCATAGTCATATGGTTACAGATTCACTTTCATTCATAAAACCATGTTTACATACGTAAACATCTGTTTCATTTTTTAACACACACACTTTTTATGGCGCTTTTCCACTAGTACCTACTCAGCCCTACTTGCCTCGACTCTATTCGGTTTGTAGCGTTTTCCATTAGTACCTGGTACTTTTTTGGGACCTACTTCAGTGAGGTTCCAACCGTGCTGAGTCGAGCTGAAAATGTGACGCCAACAGATTGCAGGCCACTGATTGGCCAGGGTGTAACGTCAGTGGATGAGACGTCTTCACGAGATTCAAAACTGCCATTTGTAAATCCGGCCGTGAGTTTTTATTATTTCTGTGAAAATAGCATAAATGGCTACACAGAAATCAACAAACCATCTTCCCCGTGAGCAGCCATCAGCTCGGAGACCTCCTGGTATTTCATTTCAGAACCCTCCGCTGGCGCCGTGGATGAAAAGTTCATAGGCTGAAAAGTTCATATAGTGGTCAAATTTGACCAAATGTGATTATTTTTCAACAGTCTCCCCGTCGGGGTGTGTGTGTGTGTGTGTGTTCCATCGGTGTTGCAGTGCTTGGATCCCTGTACTTACAAAGTAAACTACATTTGGTGAAATTTGACAGCCCATTTGCTGCGGCGAAGTGACCCGAAATGAAAAAGTATACCAGGAGGTCTCCGAGCTGCTGGCTGCTCACAGGGAAGATGGTGAGTGTTTTGTGATTTTAAGTATCTTTTATGTTATTTATCAGTGAAAACGTCAGCATGTAAACAACATAACGGGATAACGGGCCGCCTTCCTGTAATGAACCCAACCACTTGAGGTGGTACTCGATTGTAATGGAAAACCAACCACACCGTGCCAAGCCGAGTAGAGGCGAGGCGAGTAGGGTTGAGTAGGTGCTAGTGGAAAAGCGGCTTTATTTAGCAGGGAGTTTGCTCATTCTCAGCGCATCTGTTTCCATGCACAGAAACTCTTGTCTGTTTCGACTGTTCGAACGACAGAACTAGTAACCTATTTTAAACTCCAAGTCTTATCCTGATGATAAAAATGTCTGCATTTAAAGTGTGGTGAGCACTAGTGAGGGCTATTCTTAGCAGACTACATCCTAATTCAAAAGATTTCAAGAAACTAACTTACAACACATTTTAACCTTTGAGTTATATATACTGTATATGTAATTTAACCAAATTTAATCTGTGTGCAAAGTTAGTTGGAATACAAGCAGAGATAAGTAAAGCAGCCTAACCTTTAATTTCCCAGCTTGGGATCAATAAAGTCTATCTGTCTGTCTGTCTAAAATATCTTCCAAAAATCTCCTTTAATATACATACACAGTTTTATATTTCACTGGGAGCACAGCAGCTAAGATAAAGTCATCGTAGAATCAATTCTGTGTCCTCAAATGCATGGTAAACTGTAGGATATGAGTGTTGGGGTGGTAAATCGTGTCTAATTCTTGGTTAGGGTGCGCTATGAGTGTGTGTTTCACAACAGACGTGTGGCATTTACACGGGGTGAGACCGGACATCCTGCCAGATAAGCACATCTGTCGCAAGGTCTGTGGTGGACTTTTGCCAGTTGGTGCATCGTGACATGCACTACACAAAGAGCAGAGATAAACAAACCTATCATCTGGTCAGTCACTGCAACAGATACTGGAGTCAGTTTGTCTTGGCCTGTCCTTGCCACTGATAATACCTCTATCTGCCAAGAATGTGTCGCTAGTCCAGCAAAAGCTAGCGGTACTCAAACACTTTGCAAGCAGTTTCCGGCTCGGACGTTGCCCGGGTTTGCAGGGTTGGGAGTTCCTAGTGGCAGAGGGCGGGGGACAGAGCTGCATAGAGGAATCTGATCAGACCTAAATGAAACAGTCATTGTCACCCGCGACAGACTGCTATGATGATGATGATGATGATGATGATGATGTTCATTTGGGTTGAAGGGGAATGTTCAGCTGTTTTAAGAGGCATCATGCTGAAAGGAACGGTAAAAAGGGAAAAAGTCAATTGCAAGTCAAGTGGTTTCATAAATGTGCTTCGGGGCAGGAAGGTGAGAGCCACGTGCTGAACTGTGAGTTTGGGTAATTTATTGACAAAAACAACAAGCATGAAGTTCAACAAAGTGCTCAAAACACAAAATACAAACGAAGGGGAAAATTTACAGATTTGCAGACCAGAGCAAGGCAGGGCTCTGGTGAGACGAGGTGAGTATAATCAAGACAGCGGCAATTAGAAAATGAAAATAACTCCCCTTAAATAGGGATCAAAACCCTTTACATAATTTGTGACAGGTGTGGGTATCTGAACGGGCCAGGGAAGACATAATGCGGACCAGCTGAGGCAGAGGGAGAGAGAGGCGAACCAAAACTGACAGCTGACAGGGCAACACCCACATGAAGCCTCACGCTACTGACAGCTGTCAACCAGTAAAAGAACAATAATAAAGATATAAAAAATAAAATAAAAATCCCCGCTTACTAAAATATAAATAGATACAAAATAAAAATGTAACAAAACTAAAACACAAACAGGAAAATGGCAAACAGAGCATGAATGCAGAAACCCAAAAAGACATAAAATGCAACAAATAAGTAAATATAAAGAAAAAACCACGAGACTGAGCGTGGCAGAAACTGCCAGTGCTCCGCTCGTGACAAATAGATTCTTGGGGAAAGTGTTTTAAAATCAGCAATACCAAACAGATCAGGTGGACCAGGATTTGTGTGTTTTTAAACTGCATTGCAGCAGAGTCGTGTGTGTTGAGGGGTGGGGTGGGGGGGTGGGGGAATCTGGGTATGTGGGAGTTCCTCTTCATTACCAACACTAAGCAGCCAGACCAGGAGCACAGATGGCAAAGGAGAGCGAGGGAGGACAGACAATTGGCACATCACTGGCAGCACATTCTTACACTCTACATACACTGGCACAATCAAATACCATAAAAATGATTTACATCGAAAAATAAGTCCTGAAAGCTCAATATGTCTTTCAAATCATTGCCATGTAAAAGTGCAGGTGGACTGACACCCACATCAGCATCGGTACAGTCTTCACTCCTCCTCACATAAATTTTCCACACGCTTACACAGAAAGACGTGCCATCATGTTTATACCGTGGCATTCTCACGCCAGTTTCTAGCCAGGAAAACAAGAAACGGGGAAAAAAACCAAACATCAGTGGTGACACTGCATATATCTTGTCATCTATTGGCCATCTAAAGCATGCAAACACACACACATACACTGCAATTGCAATGATCTTCCATCACCTCAGACCTAAATTAAGGGTGCTTTCACACCTGCAGGCTTTAGTTCGTTTCAACTGAACTCAAGTTCGAATCAAATGGCGAACTCTGGTGCGGTCCTGCAGGGGAGAAAGCGATCATACTAAAACAGGACCAGCAGCAAACGGTAAAACATTTTATGGCACTGTACGTACCTGATGGCTCTTTGAAAATATCTGTGGCTGAGCACGTCACAGTTCTGGAGGATTAAAGAACGTTAACATGTTATTTCCCATCCATAGCAGCGCTTCATTTTCAAACTGTACGATTTGCCGAAAGTGGTATATGTAATAAACGGTAACCGGGACGATGACACCCCACCCCCCCCACACCCGTAGATTACACTACGATTTGTATTATTTTCTCCCCAGAAATGCATAAATACACAGTAGTCATCCTACTTCCTGTATTTACCTTTCCTGTTCTCGCGGTAAACAAATCTGACCAATAACAGAGAACGTTCTGACGTAAGTCTCGCGGGACTTAACGTGATGCAGTTCGGTCCGCTTGAATTTTTGCCTGTGTGAAAGGGGACCGAACCAAGGAGAAAATGATACAAAGGTAACAAACTTGTCAACTGATAAGATAAGATAAGATAAGATGAGCCTTTATTAGCCCCACAATGGGGAAATTCCAGGATTGCAACAGCACAGGGATAGAAACACTCAGAGCAACAATCAGAAGGCAAGAAAAAACAACATCTAGTAAACATATGTCCATATTACTATAAATGTGTATATATATAGACACACAGTGCAGAGCATTATGGTTGGTGAATGTGCAACATAAAGTCTAAGCTCTCTCTCCGCGGATGCGGCGGGCCAGCTGGAAGTCTTTGGGCATGATGGTGACCCCCTTAGCGAAGAAGAGACCACCAGGTGGGCCTCGCTGGTCTCCTGCAGAGCCATGACGGCAAAGCTCAGGAAACGCAGGACGGTCTTGAAGTCCTGAGCGATCTCCCTCACCAGGCGCTGATTCAGACCAAATTAAACAAATTTATGTGTGAAAGCACCCTGAAACTCTCCCTTCATCTTACTGAAAATGAGACCCATTCACCGTTTTATTCTCCTTAATTTAAACACACACACACACACACACACACACACACACACACACACACACACACACACACACACACACACACACACACACACACACTTCTCCCATTAGGAGCACAGATCTGTTTGCACACACAGCAAGAACAGGGCGACATGTTTGTATGTGGGAGAAAGCCATTCCCACAGCATGTGCTGCTCTCCTCTGCAAGGTTGAAGTGAAGAACAAACTTTCGTGTGCTCCCACGCTTCTCTCGCTCTTTCTCTCTCTCTTTCTCTCATATACGCACACAAACACCTCCCACAAAATGCAGGAAGGCAGATACACATGTGGCTATGTACTTCATAACACACGGTAGCTAATAAATGGCCACCGTCTTACACTTCTTAGAGCAGTAACTTGCATTATTATTATTTTTTTGACTCTTGTGGTCCAGACAATAATATATGGCAAATGCTGTTTTCATCTACACTTTGTGCTACAGGGTACATATTTTCCAACCAAGGACATGGAAAAATGTAAAGCTCTGATGCAGAATTTAACATTAGCCAGTCTTTAATTCATCAGCTCTGCACATCAGTACTGGCTTGACATTGAATTGTGCCCTCTTTTTTTTAACTAACTGTGTTGTTAAGTTTATTTCTTTTAATAAAAGTCCCTTGTGAACCTGGTGAATGAACAAATGCAGAGTCAAAGATGCCTTTCTATATTTATTCTTGATCAAGAGGAAGATTCCATGCCTCTGTTCGGCAGGAACGTTCACAGTCAGAATGGTGCGGGCAGATTTTATACCATGAAACAAACAAAGATAAAATGTTATGAGAATGTTATGTGCGGGTATGGAGCCTAGCTGTCTCCCAGAACTGACCTTGATAGGCCAGAACCTCAGTATCACAGGGAGAAACTTGATATACTGTATCTAGAAACACAATTACAGGGACACAGTGTAATATTAAATGAGAAAGGAAATCTTTCAGCCAGTGACTAATGCCAGATGGCTATGGGAATCGTTGCCATATCATGCCCGAAAAGGAGCAGCCAGAAGAAGAAGAATTTGCTTGTAGGTCAGCAGTGTCACAGCAATACTTTGTCAATCAATCCTGCTCTAATATCAAAAGCACCTGTAGCATAATGCACATTTTTTAGATGTAAGAACAATATATTTAACCCAGAATGTGCCTGTCCAGATGGATGCACAAAACTGGGCTGCCTAAGGTCCATCATCTGGTAGTTAAATGCTAATAATAAACATCAAATAATTCTTCACTCATGCATAAACATACTTCTGGTTTGATCACAGCACCTGTCTGTCTCGCTAAGCAGGGATTTTTAGGAGGACGTGATTCTATTCCTCGCCTCCATATGAATCCATATTTCCCTTGTCTACTCCCCCTGGTCAGCCTTTGGTCCCTCACTTTGTTTTTATGTTGCCACGCATGAAAGAATAATTTCTGCCGTCGTAACTGCTTTTTTCTGTCTGCCCCCCCACAGACTCCTTTTCCCCCTGTTTTTCTTCCCTCTTTTCACCGACACCATCAGCACCCTCTGTTATTTTCCTCAGAGTGGGGCTGCTGAGCCAAGAACAAAACACCCAGGAGCATGGATCTTACTCGAGCGCTTTTTTAATTAGTCTGGAGGCCACAGTTGAGTTTTCTTTCTTTTTTTTTTCATGGATGCTTGCAAGTGTGCATATGTGGAGCCATAACTGTCTGCCTGGCTTTATAGAAACATAGGACCAGAGAAGTCCTGAGCACTAAGCACTGACAAACGTGCCTTCTTTCAGGGACTGCACTGAACAGGCCAGCGTGATGTTCTTTTTTCTTCATATTAACATTTTTGTCTGCGAGTCATAATTTCAGGGTTCATTTCATTGACTTAAATTGCATTTCTTGCGGCATTGTAACTGGTGCCCAGTCCAGTCATGTAACCAGATTGGGATACAGCCTGTCTTGTGGCTCAGATGCATCCTCACATTCACATCCCCTCCCCACGGACAGGTTTGACCCTTTAACTTGCAGTCGCGCCCTGCAGCCGGGCCTGTCCCATGCAACATCAGCACTCCCTGTGCATATGTTTGAGTGACCCTGATAAACAGTCAGCCGCCACGGCCGGCTTCCATGTGTGACGCGTGACTCACAGCCACTTCTGTTGGTGTCCGTTGCTGCACCAGCGGAAAACTTGCCAGAGACTGCCTGTGGTCTTATCATAGTGAGGCATTGTTGTTCTGGCCACTGCTCTGCCCTAGCAAATCTTTGTCTGGCTTTGGTCCCTCTGGGTAGACTTGCGTGTGCTTGTTAGCTTAACAATCATGTTGGGGGAGCTTGCCCGGTGCTGTATGGCTGTCATCCGTCAGAGATGATTCTAAGTGGCAATGGGAATGATAGCTGGAGCACACAGTGCTCTAATGTCATGCACAATGCAAAATAACCAAATGGAACATTCCTCATAGCTGTGTTTTATCATTATGCCTCGGTGCAACAGAGGCATACGGTAATCAACGTTGTGTGTGTGTGTGTGTGTGTGTGTGTGTGTGTCTGTCTGTTTCCAGCTTTTCAGCTCACCCGGTCAAAATCAAGCGGAACTGAAGGCTTGTATCTAGGGGTGGGCAATGTTGCCTTAAAATGATATCATGATATTTCTGTGAATTTTCATAATAAAGATATAAATACATTTTTTCTTTCAAATTTATGCAAAAAGGACAGTTTCACAGGCCAACATTATTTACCTCCAACAAAAAAACAAGCAAAAACTATTATTTCTCCATTATGTAAACAGCAGCTCCGATTTAGTCTAAAATATTTTTTAGTTCTGTATCAAATATTACAAGAAAATAATATAAACCATTACATCTTAACTGCAGACGGAGGTCGGGTTTTACGCTGAATCACTTTACCTGCAGTCCTCCCATTGCATGGACCTGTCCTGGTGCTTTTGGCTCTCATTGCACTGAACAAATGTTTTTTTCTCTCTCTCTCTCTTTGGGTGGTTGAATAAAATCAAGATAAAGTGGCCAAAATGGAAGTAAAAATCTACAGCCACTTTGAGCTGCACATTGTTCAACGCTAATACCACTCCAGCGGTGTTGTGGACGTGTGGAAAAAAATGCAGGCAGATTGTCCACACTGCTGCACTGCTTTTTTTAAAAAAAAAAAAAAAAAACCAAAAACATGACAGCAGTCTGAAACAGAGAGTGAAACTTAAATATTTCCACTCAACTGGAGACGGTCTGATTTCAGAGCGGCAGCCTCCCGCCATATTTGTTTTGCCGTTTCTATGCGGTGTGACACCATCATGCAGTAGACCCAAAATATTGCAATATTCATTTTTACACCAGTGTCAAAATTTATACCAGTATTATCATGAATGATACAATGTGGCACACCCCTACTTGTATCATTATATTGCCATATTTTCTTGACTTTTAATTTGCCAGAAAGTCCAGAAAATGGAGTGAGAGATTGACAGACGGATTGGAGCAGCATCTGCAGTGATGCGGATGTTGTACCGGTCTGTTGTGGTGAAGAGGGAGCTGAGTTCTAAGGCAAAGCTGTTGATTTACCAGTCAATCTATGTTCCTACTCTCACCTATAGTCACGAGCTTTGGGTAATGACCAAAAGAACGAGATCGCGGATACAAGTGGCTGAAATGAGCTTTCTCCGTAGGAACGCTGGACTCACCCTCAGAGATAGGGTGAGGAGCTCAGTCATCCGGGAGAGGCTCAGAGTAGAACCACTGCTCCTCCACATTGAAAGGAGTCAGTTGAGGTGTTTCAGGCACGTCCCACTGGGAGGAGACCCCGGGGCAGACCCAGGACTCGGTGGAGAGACTGTCTCCCAGCTGGTCTGGGAACGCCTTGGTATCTTCTCTGAAGAGCTGGAGCAGGTGGCTGGGGAGAGGGAAGTCTGGGCTTCTCTGCTTGAACTGCTGCCTCTGTGACCCGGACCTCCAGAAAAGCAGTAGAAGATGGATGGATGGATGGATAATTTGCCAGAATTTCGATATATGCTTTTGTTTTCAAAATAAACACAAATTTAACTCACCATAATACCCTCAATGGAGCTGCAAAAAAGGTATTGTAATAACTAGGCTGGGCCAGTAGAGGGCACACCGAGGCAGCTACACCTTGGTGCTTTCATTTGAAATCATATTTGGGTTTAGACCTACTTTGTCTGTGACAAACATAAACAAGGCTGAGCCAAATCAGTATGCCAGAAAGCACACTTTCAGTTAAATGGTTCTACCTTAAGCACCTCCGTAAACTTGGATTGCTTACATGTACCAGTGGGCTTGACGATAACTGGACATCTGTGCCACTTTTCCACAGTAAGAAGAAAAATCACGTTTTGTTTCGTGCGATCGTTGTAATTTAAATCATTGTATCATTGTCGTGTCTGCAGATACTGTAATGACTGATAATCAGCATTACTCTCTCAAGTAGTTTTGATTTTGACAAATTAATTATAGAAGCCTGCATCAAGTATTCACTGTTGCTGCAGCAACCACACAGCCTGAATAGAGACTGATGGCGACAACTTGCAGCCGTTGGCTGAGGGCTTGTGTTCCATTGATCCGATTGCATTAATCAATGTTGTTTACAGGGAGCACACAGTGGCCACTGATGGATGGCTGCTGGTAATTATACAGCAGCCCACAAACATCACACCTCTCACTTGTAGTGTGCTGACACAGTCAATGAAAATAATCCACAGTCTGAGCTATTTTTACGCCGCTGAAGAAATCTCTTTGACATCTCTTCAGCTCACATTTGGACACATTTATAAAGGGCAAGTGACAGGATGGGAGGGGGTGGAAACAAAAGAGATGTTGAGATGTGCAGAGGAAGCTTCGCGTTCCTGTGATCACGGCTCTTTGCTCTGCTGATCTCAAGACAAAGTGGGAGGTGACAAGTGCCAGGATAAGAATTAATGGCAGATTAATAATCACCATATTTTTATATTAATAAGCCCTGCTCCCATCTTGGATTTTTTTTCCATTAATGAGTACTTCATTGTGCCGGTGGTTACAATAATGGGTTAGTCT
This sequence comes from Pholidichthys leucotaenia, assembly GCA_020510985.1. Lineage (NCBI taxonomy): Eukaryota > Metazoa > Chordata > Actinopteri > Cichliformes > Pholidichthyidae > Pholidichthys > Pholidichthys leucotaenia. The sequence continues at coordinate 226,988,366 of CM035836.1, forward strand.
GACTCTGGGCTGCTTGTCTTCAGGGATCTGTTGGCCCTCTTACCTGGGTGGCCAAATAAAACTCCAATGTCAATGAGTAACCGCCAGCTTCATTAAAATGTCATTAATTGTGGTAATTATTCTGCAGCATAAGCGATTGCAATATGATGAGGTCATTAAGCTAATGGTCCAATATGCTAAATTCTTTAAAGTGGCTGTTTTGAAGATTGTTATCTAAATAAAAGTAATTTCAGTGATTCTTTACTGTCGAAGTAGGTGACTGCAGTATTGAAGGAGTATTTCAAAATGATATATATTTGCAGTTGGCTTATATGAACTTGTGTTGCACATTCTCTTCAGAAAATGCCGTTTAAAGTAGCTGTATGTAACTTTGAATTAATTGTAACTTTGAACACCAGGTGGCAGCAGTGCTCCAAAAAAGTAAATATCTAGCTGTGCTCGAAATGTTAACTCACTCCCTACTTTACTTACTGTATAAACTCAACATAACAATAAAATAGTCAGCTTTAGGACACTCCTCGACTTGTTTTCTAAGCACGGTTAATGACGTCATAATGGTGCGACAGATAAATGGGGTTTAAAAAAGAATTCCTGCATGCATTTTGTAGCAAACATATTTTTAACACAAAAGTGATTTTTTTTCAAGTTACATTAAGGTTTACAAACTAATTAACACTAATAACACTGTTTTTCTGTTGCATTATCAACTGCACTGTGGTACCCCATATTATCTGCTACTTGCTAATTTTTTTTAAAACTGCCTTGACTAGTATTACTCATTATTACTATTATTATTATTATTATTACTATTACTTATTTTTCTACACTTATTGCACGTTTTTAGTCCTTTAGTTTTTTAGTTTATCTCTTTATCTCATCATGTTTTTAATGTTGCAGCATGGCACTGAGACAAATTCCTAGTTTGTGTACTACATGAACAATGGCAATGAATCCGATTCTAATTAATAACCTGCTTATATAGTGTTAAGTACTCCTTTAAGGTAGTCTTATTGTGAAGTGGTACCCATTGCGGGTATGAAAGGTCACTGGCTGCACTTTTACTCCCCAACACGCCAGCCAGACCAGTACCACAGACATACTGTATCTTTTAAGTCCTCCATTGTTTGCAGTATTTTTTTTCCAAATGGTTCTTGCTTTTTGTGCAGGAGTGGCCTTCACTCTCCTGTGGCCTGTAGCAGCCAGGCCAGATGAATATTACATGGGATCCATTCGAAAGGGTTCCCTCTCACTTCCGTTGCCCCACTCTAAATTTTATGATCTTACATCAGGCAGTGGGCTCTGCTGTGCCGTCGCTGCACTTACTGCTGAACTCTTTTGTAGCTCTTTATTAAATCTTATTTTCTTTGATTTTCAAACTTCATCCCATCTCTGTTTATGTCTTTACTTTAGCTTTAATGTATCTGCTGGTCGTTTTCTCTCAGAAATCTGGCAGTCTTTGCCTTCACATGTACTTCCCATAATTTCACTCAAAAGTGTTTCTATCACATTTTCTCTGGCTGTAGGGAAAAAAAAATATCAATGAAGAAAACAATTTAATGAAAAAAGAACATGAGTAAATGGGGGGGAAATGGTTCTCCAGTGGGCCATGTGTGTTTCTGCCAGGCGCAGCCATCAGTTGAAGGGACATTTTTTTCCCCTCCTCACTAAATAATTTCACGTGCAACTGGGAAAGGAGACATTGTATTTCACTAGACTGTACTATGTCATCCTCTTAACGGGCTGGTCCAGTACACTCAGGCTTCAGTCAGCTAAACAGGCAGCAAACTGCCGCTGACCTGAGAATTGTATTTGCATCACAAACTGTAGACCAACATAAACAAGTCATCAGTGTTAATGGAGTAAGAAGTCCAGTATCTTTTGATGCCACCGTGTCTTTATTTACCAGCCACAGTGACCCTCACTGCTCTCCAGAGCTGCCTGAAAGCAGGGGCAGCACAGACGATGGCTTAATGAAAGGGACCAGAGTCCTCTGGCATTCCTATTTCAGTCTAACCCCTGTCACTAAGTCAGAAGTTTACCCTCATTAAACTGTTGTTTACAGAATTCTCCTTTTACTCTCTAATCACTAATTACCTTCATTGCTGCAGTGCAGAAAAAACATCCTCCAAATTCACTGAATGGGGCTTTTTTTTTTTTTTTTTTAGCTTCTGAAGCCCCATAACAAGTGATTGCCTCTTGACAGACTTGTGTTAATAAAGCACTTTTCTAATGTTATTGGCCACTCAAAGTGCTCATAGTTGCTAACCACAGTCAGAAAAGACTTTATTGAATCCAGTCTCACTAGAATGCATTCAACTAACATGATTTTCCACTCCTTCAACACAGCATAATATACTGTATCTACAAACAGATATAAGGTGAAGATGAGATCCACAGAGTAGTGAAAACAGTGACCTGTAGTGGTGTTGAAAAAAATTAGGTACGGTGAGATTGGAGAGATTCAATTAAATTCACCTTTATTTATATAGCGCCATTTTACAACAACAGTCATCTCATAGCATTTTCAACTATAGGGGAAACCCCCACAATTGCAGAAAGACCCCCAGCCATCAGGCGATCCCCTGTGAGCAAGCACTTGGCAACGGTGGAGAGGAAAAACTCCCTTTTAACAGGAAGAAACCTCCAGCAGAACCAGGCTGAGGGAGGGACATCTGCTGCGACTGGCTGGGGGTGTGTGTGAGGGGATAGAAGAAGAAGGAGAAGAAGAAGAAGAAGAACTACTACTCCTCCTCCTCTATGGGAGACAACAAAGACATGTTAATGAGCAGCAACAATATTCCATTGACAGTGAAGAAAGGAATGAAGCCCAGTACATTGTGGGAGGTCCCCCAGCTGTCTAAACCTGTTAGCAGCATAACTAAGGTGGGGTTCAGGGGCACATGATCCCTCCCTAATTATAGGGTATATCAAAAAGGAAGACTTTAACCCTATTCTTAAAAAACAGAGATTGAGTCTGACTCCCCAATCCAGATTGGTAACTGCTTCCACAGGAGAGGAGCTTCATAACTGAAGGCTCTGCCTCCAATTGTACCTTTGGACATTCTAGGTATTACAAGTAATCCAGCATTTTGGAAGCGTAGTGCTCTGTTAGGATAATAGGGTAGTATCAGATCATTTAAATAAAAAGGGGCCTGATTATTTAGAGCTTTGTAAGTGACAAGAAGGATTTTAAACTTAATTCTAAACTCTATGGGAAGCCAATGAAGGGAAGCCCGAACCGGAGCGATATGATCTCTCTCTTTCTCTTTGTCACCATTTCTTTCTAGTACCTGTTAAAACTCTTGCTGCAGCGTTTTGGATCAGCTGAAGATGATCAGCTGAAGATGTTTTAGGACAACCTGATAATAAAGAGCTACAATAATCTAATCTAGAGCTAACAAAAGCGTAGATCAGTTTCTCAGCATCACTCTGAGACAAGATGTTCCTAATCTTGGCAATGTTATGCAAATGATAGAAGGCAGTCTTAGAAACAAATTTAATATGTGAATTGAAAAACAGATCTTGATCAAAAATAACTCCAAGGTTCCTCACAGAACTATTAAGAGAAAGAGTAACCACATCCAAACTAAGAGTTTAATTTGGAAAGGTATTTCTAAGGTTTTTTTGGACCAAATAGAATGACTTCAGTCTTATCTGAATTTAATAGCAGGAAATTACAAGTCATCCAATCTTTGGTTTCCTTAAGACAGGCTTCTAACTTGGCTAATTGATTACCATCATCTGGCTTCATTGACAGGTATAATTGTGTGTCATCTCTATAACAATGAAAATGTACAGTGCTTTCTAATAATATTGCCTAGTGGAAGCATATCACTCTATTAAAGCAAGAAATCTCTGTGTGTCTGTCTGTCATATTTATAGGACATTATAGGATGGCCTATGATCTCTGCCTGAACATCATAGGACGTCCTATGAACTCAGGCATCATAGGACTCGTGATGCCGTCATAAAAGATATGATGTCTATATGATAGACAAATGTGTCTTTATGATGTCATATAGACCATCACTCACGATCAATCAATCAATCAATGCATCAGATTTATATAGCGCTTTATCATAGACACTCAAAGACGCTTTACAGAAATTAAGGGTCATCCACCACCTGGATGGATGAAGCAGCCACAATACGGCGCCATCCCTTTTTTTAACCATTCACACACACATTCACACCAAGGGCCACTTTAGAGTCTCCAGTTAACCTAACCTGCATGTTTTTGGCATGTGGGAGGAAACCGGAGAAATCCTGGGGTAAACCCATGTATACACGGGGAGAACATGCAAACTCCACACAGATCACTGTTGGTCCGGGGCTGGGATCGAACCCACGATCCCCCGGCCAAGGGTAAACTGTGCTGCCGCAGTGCTAACCACTGCGCCACCGTGCAGACGATGCCTAGACTAATGTGTCTTTATGATGTCATATGGCTCATAGACAAATGTGTATTTATGATGTCATATGGCTGAAAATTGGCAACGTGAATAAGTCACAGGGCTAGTCGTTGCAGCACGTTTGTGTTTTCTGCACAACAGATTTCTACAGCCATGGCCAATTCTACGTTGCCGTGAGCAGAGTTGCCAGATCAAGCAGTCTTCGTATTGTTGCTCAAGATGAAGAAACTAAGCAAAAGCGTCGCTTTGTCAGCAATGTCATTTTTAAGGAGGTGCTGATACAGTAAAAATGCAACTATGCAAATGTGAAAAAACCCGTTTCTCCTCTCTGTAGGGATAAGGGGAGGTTGTCTTTACAATAGTCAGCTAAAACTATGGTAAAAATGGGTGTGACATGCTAGGGTAAAGCATTACACCTTGAAGAATGCCAATCTACACTACGAATGTGTAAAATGCCAAGCAAAACGCAGATTTTCTCCAGGTGCTCCGGTTTCTTGGTTTCTACGGGCATGCACGGGCCTTCCTGAACAGGGTCAAAAGTCAATTTTTGCTCCGTTCTGTTTTCATGATTCTGCACATGAACTGGAATTACAAGTGTGTGGCGGTGTGTTGCGGACAGCCACAGGATTCGGCTGCACCTCGGACACAGTCCAAGGACAGATAATTTTTTCACACATAAGGAGTTGTTCAGAACTTCTTATACAAAGATATAGAGTTATGATAATCAAGTCAGTGGCGGTAATGCACCTGTAAGTTGGTTGCTAACCGCCAATCAAATCTAAAAGAAGAAGAAGCAACATAACACAGAACAGTAACAAGCAGGGGCAGAGAGGCAGGGCATGGTTACAGAAAATGGCATGGGTGGGGCTGCACAGATAATCACACACAGGGAACCAGAGGGGAGACAAGACCAAGGCAATAATGATGATGACGATAATAATAATAATAATGCTGATAAACTAAGAGGAAGACCAATGAAGAAATAAATATGCAAGACAGAATAATAAGAATAACAATAACAATAATAGCAACCAAGGACAATCACTCTAAATTCAAGAAATCTGTGTGTCTGTCACGATCATAGGACATCACAGGACGGCCTATGATGTCACTATGATGTCTGCATCATCGGGACAGCAGAGGCTGTCCTATGATGCAGACATCATAGGCCATTGATGCCGGCCATGATGTCTTTATGATGTCATATATGTACACCATCACTCACAATGCCTGCCTTCATGTCTTTATGATGTCATATAGACCATCACTCACCAAAGAAGAGATACTCATCACTCAATGCCTGCCTTCATAACTTTATGATGTCATAAAAAGCATCACTCACCAAAGAAGAGTACAATTTCCAAATCCCATTTAAGGGACAGAATCAATGCTTTGCAAACAAAAAAAGCAAGTGAAAAGCAATAAATCTGACAAGAAAGAAAGAATAGTGAAGATGTTAATGTTGCCGTGATTGCATACATGTATCTATAAATTCAAGAAATCTCTGTGTGTCTTGTCTGTGTGTCACAATCATAGGACATCAAAGGACAGCGTATGATGCGCCTATGCTCACCCTATGAAGTCTGCATCATAGGACAGCCTATAGGACACACTAATTTAAACCGGGATCAAATGCAGGCATCATAGGAATCGCGATGCCACCATCAAAAATCAAAGGCATGCGTCACTGAATGAGTGCTGACATGCTTGCTTACACCCTTGCTTACACCTGCTTTCTATGGCCATGCAGAAATACTTGCTTATACTTGGTTTCTATGGGCATGCACGGGTATGCACGGACATGCACAGGTATGTACTGGTATAAACTAAAAAGAATAGGACCTAGCACAGATCCCTGTGGAACTCCATGACTGAGCTTTGAGTTGGAAGAAAACTCATTATTGACATGAACAAACTGGAATCTATCAGATAAACAAGATCTAAACCATTGCAATGAAGTTCCATTAAGTCCAACATGGTGTTCTAATCTATCAAGTAGAATATTATGATCGATAGTATCAAAAGCTGCACAAAGGTCTAAAAGGACAAGAACAGAAACAAGTCCATTATCAGATGCGATAAGATCATTAGCGACCTTCACTAAGGCTGTTTCAGTACTATGATGGATTCTAAACCCACACTGAAACTCTTCAAATAAACCGTTTCCCTGTAAGTGGTCAAATAACTGCGTAACAACAACTCTAAGATTTTTGAAATGAAAGGCAGATTAGAGATTGGTCTATAGTTAGCTAAAACTCCTGGATCCAGCATTGGCTTTTTGAGTACCGGTAAGGGTTTAATTACAGCAGTTTTAAAAGCCTGCGGTACATGGCCTAATGTTAATGAAGAATTGATTATTTGAAGAATAGAGCTACCAATAAATGGGAAGACTTCTTTAAATAACCTGGTAGGAATAGGGTCTAAAAGACAAGTTGAAGGCTTGGATGAGGAAATTATTTTATCTAACTCTAGAAGGTCAATTGAAGTAAACTCATCCAAACAGATAACAATTGAAGGAGATGCAGTGGTTACTGTATTTAAGTTAATGGTGGGAAGAATCTGACTGATTTTATCTCTGATAGATTATATTTTATTATTGAAAAAGTTCATAAAGTCCTGACTAGTAAGCTCTAAGGGAATGCTAGGATTGACAGAGTCCTGACTCTTTGTCAGCCTGGCTACAGTGCTGAAAAGAAACCTGGGATTATTTTTGTTCTCTTCTATTAATGCGGAGTAATAACTTGTTCGAGATTTTTTAAGAGATTTTTTTATAAATTAGATGATTTCTCCAAGCTAAATAGATTTCATCTAATTTAGTGTAACACCATTTTCTTTCTTATTGACGAGTCTTCTGTTTTAAGCTACGAGTTTCTGTGTTGAACCAATGAGTTAAAAATCTCTGATTAGACTTTTTCTTTTTTAAAGATGAATGAAAAGTAGTTAAAAGTTGCCCCTCATCCTACCACAACCTTAGTCCCAACCATTACTGAAAACAGTTTCTTACCCAAACCCGAACAATCTGAAATGTGCATTTATTTCCGAAGAAAAGTCAAATTCAGAGGTGGACATGGATGTAAACACAGACGGGTGTAGATGCAAAATCCTGTTTGGTGAGTGGAGCCCATTGTGTAATTACCCCCCCCCCCCCCCCCCAGGACAGGCCACACCCCACCCACCTCTGATTACAGATTTGATCACTTATGAAATGGTGAAAGTTGGTCACGCAACTTTTGAAGGCAACTGACCCCCCCCACACACACACACACCACCACTACCAAAAAATCCTAAACATCTTCTCTCTCTTTTTTAACAGATGGATGTGAGGTGACATTGCTAGCACCTTCTCCACCATGTTACCATGCTCCATCTATTTTGGCTCCATCTGGTTGCACCACACAAATCACTCCGTTGTTTTAGAAATGATTAATGTAAACTTGTTTTGTTTCTGCAATGAAATGGGGATTCATGATTTATTAAAAAAAATCTGCACTGTTTCCCTTATCAAAATTTCATGCCAAATAGTTTGTTCTAACTTAAGAAAAAAGGCTCTATCACTGGCAGGATATAAATGGCCTCTTTTCCCACTTGGAATTTATGCTCATGTAAATATTTCCTCTAAAAAGTGTCATAACAGCACCATATGCCGTCACAGAGAAACTGAAGGGAACTGGGATGTGAGGAGAGGAAAGGGAGAATTAGGGTGGAGAGTAGTTGGGGGGACGAGGAGTTTTTCCCATCATCTCCCCTACTTACAGGTGCATCTCAATGAATTAGAATGTCATCGAAAAGTTGATTTATTTCAGTAAGGCAATTCAAAAAGTGAAACTCGTATATTATGTAGATTCATTACACAGTATACAGAGTGATATATTTCAAGTGTTTATTTCTTTTGATTTTGATGGTTATGGCTTATAGTTCACAAAAGCCCCAAATTCAGTTTCTCAAAAAATTAGAATATTGTGAAAAAGCACTAAGTGAAGAAATTTATAGTTTGAAACTCTGTTGCAAACATGCAGGTTTTCTCCACAACCTCTGTGACCCACTGCAAGCAAATTCCTTGTGTGTGTTTGGGATGAGGGTGGTGGTGGTGGGTATCTGGGGGTTGCCATGCATATATACGCACCAGCACCATTTCCACTATGCTGTTTGTGATTTTAACTCCCTCTCCAACAGGCAAAGGACCCGAGACACTGTTTGCGGGCCAAAAGCTGAACGACAACGAGTGGCACACGGTGAAGGTGGTGCGAAGAGGCAAGAGCCTCCAGCTGTCTGTGGACAATGTCACAGTGGAAGGTGAGTTGTGGTTGAAGACATGGGATTTGTCTGAGGTAAGCCAATGATATAATCATGTAAATAACTAAACCTGCACATTTTAGGAGCACACAAAGATACACGAGGGAAGTATTTTGACTCATGCAAGCGAGCAACTGTTATAACACAGAAAAAATAAGTCTTAACTTTCGAGAAAACAGAGAGGAGGGCAAAAGTTGAAGGTATGCCATGACAGACTGTTGTAGCCTCAGGGCAAACTATGACGGAACAGAACAGGGAAAAGGTGAGTTAAAGGTGTGAGCCGGATGAAGGGAAACAACCTGTTGCTGAGACCAAAAGCAGAGAATGACCCTGCGAAGCATATGAATAGGAGGAGAAAGGAAGAGAATAGAAGAAATAAAAACATTTTTAAAAACTCACTTGCATACACAGGAGACAGTCTGGAAAAGTCAATACTTGGGTGCTGAAAACAGTCAGATCAGTTTTTAAATGAAGTAATACCATTGTTAAAACTGAACACAATTTTCCCCTTAATTTTCTACCGTTATCAGGCATTGAAAAGATCAATTGAGTGCTGTTTATTTCATATAATATTCAGCTTCTTGTTTTAGCCCCAACTGTTATGCTTGAGAACTTTACATTCACTAAATAACAATACAATAAATTTCTCTGAACAGAGTTTTAACTGGATATTCTTCCACACAGTTTACCATTTTCCCCCATTAGTTCATGAATAACAGAGTTATTGTTGTGAATGATGTTCTTTTGTCTGTTATCCACCATTTTTAGGTCAGATGACTGGTGCCCACACACGTCTCGAGTTCCACAACATTGAGACAGGAATCATGACCGAGCGCCGCTTCATATCTGTGGTGCCCTCCAACTTCATTGGCCATCTCCAGGGCCTGACCTTCAATGGCGTGCCTTACCTAGACCAGTGTAAAAATGGGGACATCTCTTACTGCGAGCTCAACGCTCGCTTTGGCATGCGCCACATCATTGCTGACCCTGTGACATTTCGGACAAAAGGCAGCTACTTAGCCTTAGCCACGTTGCAAGCTTATGCCTCCATGCACCTCTTCTTTCAGTTTAAGACCACCACGCCTGATGGCCTGATGCTCTTCAACTCAGGGGACGGGAGCGACTTCATAGTTGTGGAACTAGTAAAAGGGTGAGTTTTATGCAGAGCGGACATCTTCGTTTTTCAGTTAGTTAAAAAAAGGACTAATGATAAATATTTGGATTTACAGCTACCTGCTTATAATCTGTCCCATTTCTTACACAGATTTTATACTGTAGGGCTGTCTACGCTTACGTCACCGATCGCATGAACTTAGCCTTAGCAGCAGAGCAAGGTGCCAGCAATCCCCGTCCTCAATGTATTTCAATGGGAATGTTAGCTACATTTAAACAAGGAATATGCAGAAATGGTACACAGTTGGCTCATGTAGCCATCACCATCTTATGAAAGATGACAATGGCAAGCAGAAATATCAGTTTTTTTAGATTCTCATTGGCCAGCAAAGATTACCAAAGCAGGATGTTGTGGACTAGTGCCTGTTGAAGGAGAACGCCTTTTCATATTGGGACGTGGAGGCGGCAGGATGATGTGACCCATGTCTCCGTCTGTTCTGACCACTTTATCAAAGCTGTGTCTGTTTACCAAAACTATAGAGTCTCATTTAGCATTAAAAGTCATTTGCCTGCATGTAACGTTAATGTGAACATGCGGAAAAAAACAACACAACTTTGCATCTGAAGGAGTTGAGAGCCATATTAGAATAGAAAAGAACAGAGAAGTGTTGACTCGGTAGGAATATTAATTCCAATTTGAGCCGCTAATCAGCCTCAGAGTAAAAGTATCAACACTGCAATTAAACTAGTTTAAAAGGGAGACTGCCACTCACCTGCAGACGAGACGTGTCGGGATTAATGAGGGTAGAAGTGTAAACAAACGGCAGTCTTCCGTCTTTGTGGAGGCAAGTAATATTTTCCCAGCTGTGAGCTCCATTGGATAGATTTTGCAACCCTAAACATGACAGCTTTTTAAGGTTTTCCACAGCAGCTAGAAGTTATTTTCTATTATTAGAGTGTTCCACCAATGCACAGCGAAGTGCATCTATCCGGTAGTTATAAAAGTCAATAACTGTTGTCTCTGCCCACTCTGCTGGATTGTTCTTCCACATACTGGCTGGCAGATGGTAGGGGTACTTTTCAAGATCAGAAATTTAAAGTTTTTTATCATGTCTGAGCCGATCTTGTGGTGAAAACTCGTCATAATATTGATATGACCAACCCAGTCTCAGTAAAAAACCTATCTAATAAACGTTTTCCCACCCATCTAAAAATGTACATTTCCATGTTAAATGAAAAAAAAACGTGCCTCAGTACGTTTTTACAAGTTCACTCACTGCACAGTCCTCACCGCGCATGCACACAACGCATCTTTTACTTTGCTTTCCCAACGCTCATTCGGTTACACAGACGTTTCAGCAAAAACACACAAGTTCGACTCCCACTCTTGTCTGTAACTGACCTTTCTCTTTGGTTTTTTTTTCCATTTTTTTTTTCCTTCCTTTGTTTTTCACTCCACTAATGAAAGGTTCCTGTGAGGTTAGGGTTAGGCATTAAAGTATGGGTTAGGTTAGGTTAGTTGCTCCATGCTCACACACAGTAAAAGTGACAAAAAAAAAAAAAAACTGCTGTTAGACACTTTTCTTAAAACTGTAAATGCCACATACCCACTGCACGTCAAAAATCCTTTTCACATGCCTCTGTACATTTTCTCTGACTGACAAAACGTGCAATTGAACGTTTTTGTTTTTTTTTGCTGAGACTGGGCTCAATATGACATACTGTTTCAATGGTAAACTGCCGGTTTTTGGCACTGCTGTGTGTTTTTCCCACGGGAGCGCACCCACCTAGTGCTCGGATGTGTCGACCCCTGTGTGACCTGCAGGGAAGGATTTCTGCTCAAATCTTATTTTCCCTTATAGTTCAGTGGTCATGACTTTTGTTCATGTTTGTGAGTTAATATTTAGGCATGTTGAAAATATTTCTGTTTCAAATCGACACAGACTGCAGTCTCTTATTGGCTTATTTTTATTGCATTGTTTGTTAATGTTTAATTGAAGGTACATCACATTTCTGTGAACTATTTGGTACATTTTCTTTATACACTAGGAAAAACTTTCAGGGATAAGAAATAAATTGGTTCAGTTTGTGGATTGCACCCACCTCAGAGCTGCTGGTAATTAGTGTCAGAGGATTTTTTTTTTTTGTTAGTTTGTCTCTTCCCTCTGTGCTCTATATTCTACAGTGATACAAAACCAAAGACAGGGGCCATAAATGAATTTAGTAGGAAAAAACATACCTTGAATAAAAAGACCGAAGAAGCCCTAACCCACAAAGCAACAATCATATTTGTCTAAAGGGAGAAGCTGGTCCACCTCTTTATGCTAGTGGGCGGACTAAAGCATGTTTCTAAATTTACCTGTCAAATGGGTGACTAAGCAAAAACAAATCTCTGGCCAAGTTAAACTGCTGATATTTTCTTCAGTAATGTGTTCTTACAAACCCAGTTCCAAAAAAGTTGGCAGTCTGTAAATCGAAATACAGACAGAATGCAATGATTTGCAAAGCTCACAAACCACTGCTTCATTCACAGAACATAGAAAACATACCAAATGGTGAATGTGAGACATTTTACTGTTTCATAAAAATATATTGGCTCATCTTGAATTTGATGGCTACAGCAAGTCTCTTAAAGGGGTCATTGACTGAAAAATGGTGTGTTTGTAGGTTTTAACTTTCTGAAATGTGTTTATTGGTCACGTAATTAGCAAAAATTTCTCAAAACAGTCAATTCTCTTTAAAAACACACAGCCTTTATCTCATTTTTCTCTCCCAGAAACGTTTATGACTCTTCCGGGTAAATCGTATACAGTGGGGAAAATAAATATTAAACACGTCAAACACATTCATTAAACACATTTCTGATGGAGCCATTGACCTGAGATTTTCACCAGATATCAGTAACAACCCAGGTAATCCATACATGCAAAGAAATCAAGGCAACTGTGTTCACAAAGCAAGTTATATTTAATAAAGTACAGTGACACAGGGAATAAGTATTGAACACACTTGGTGAAATTCATTTTAATATTTAGTAGAAAGCCTTTGTTGATAACAGCTTCCAGACGCCTCCTGTATGGAGAAACTTGGCGAAGGCATTGCTCAGGAGTGATTTTAGCCCATTCTTCAACACAGGCTCTTTTCAACTCTTGAAGGTTCCGTGGGTGTCTTCTATGAACTCTGATCTTCAGTTTGTTCCATAGATTTTCAATTGGATTCAGGTCAGGTTCTTGACTGGGTCATTCTAGTAGCTTTATTTTCCTTCTCTGGAGCCAGTTGAGTTTCCTTGGCTGTGTGTTTGGGATCATTGTCTTGTTGAAATGTCCACCCTCGTTTCATCTTCAGCATCTTGGCAGATGGCAACAGGTTCTTATCAAGGATGTCTCTGTACATTTGTCCATTCACTTTTCCTTCAGTAATATGAAGTCTGCCTGTACCATGTGCTGAAAAGCACCCCCACACTATGATGGGATGTGCAGTGCCATTTCTCCTCCAAACATGCTGTGTGTTGGGGCATCCAAGAAGTTCAGTTTTAGTCTTATCTGACCAGACTATATTCTCCCAGTATTTTACTGGGCTACCCAAATGTTGTGCATTAAACTTTAAACAAGCTTCAACATGCTTTTTCTTCAGTAATGGAGTCTTGCCAGGTGAGCGGACAAAGAGCCTATGTCAGTTGGAGTGCGTTACTTATTGTTTTCTTTGAAACAGCAGTACCTGCTAACTCCAGGTCTTTCTGGAACTCTCCACGAGTGGTCTTTGGCTCTTGGATAACTCTTTTGATAATTCTTTTGACTCCTCTGTCAGAAATCTTGCGATGAGCTCCTGGTCGTGGCCGGTTTATGGTAAAATGATGTTCTTTCCACTTACGAATGATGGCTCCAACTGTGCTTACTGGAACATTCAGCAGTTTAGAAATGCACCTGTAATCAATGTCATCATTATGTTTTGCAACAAAAAGGTTGTGAAGGTCTAGAGAGAGCTCTTTGCTTCTACCCATCATGAGTTCTTTGTGGTGTGACAATCTGATATTCATCAACCTTTTCAAAGGCTATAAATCAGAACTTAACCAGCTGAAATTAATTTGCACTGATGGGAGATGGGATTGCTTCCTAAATTCTGATGGCTTTCAGCTGGTTTCTTGGCTTTCTATGCCTTTTTGCACCTCTTTTTCTTCACATGTTCAACACTTATTCCCTGTGTCATTCCCCTTTATTAAATTAACTTGTTTTGTGAACACAGTTGCCTTGATTTCTTTGTATGTATGGTGTACTTGGGTTGTTACTGATATCTGGTGAAAATCCCAGGTCACTGGCTACATCAGAAATATGATTAATGAGAAAAATGTTCACGTGTTCAGTACTTATTTTCCCCGCTGTATGTCAATTTTTGACAAAGCCAACCCACCGCTGTCCTTGAGACCCGCCTGCTGCTTGTTTATTGGCCTTCCTAGCTGTCTGTCATATAGATGGAAGGGGCGCTAAAGGTAGCCTATTAGCCTCTGAGCTATTAGCCCCCAGGCTAACACTGGTACCAGGAGACTCACACCAAGTGTGGCTTATATTATTTTCCTCAGATTTTAGTCACCCTAACAGCAATCCATGTTACCACCTGGTTCACCAGTCAAGTCGACAATATACCTTGCGTCACTCCGGCCCATCTCCCAATAATTTTGTTGTGATTCCACAGCAAATTGCCAGCTCCAACACACCGGTCACTGCAACCGACCTGGCCTGGGACCTGAGGCTGCTGGCTCTCACAGCCAGCTCCCCCACTGTCCTCTAGGGCTCCATGCCACTCTGCTGTGCTCTCGCAAGCAGCATAGGGGAGCCGCTCATGACGGGATGTCCCCCCACTGGCCGTGGGAGTGGAGCAGCATCCTGCAGAGTGGTACATTGCCCTTTGAGATCCCATGGCTCAGCTCTGCCAGCAGCCTTGGGTCCTGAGCCAGGTTTTTTGCCGTGATTGGGGACTTTCCGGCACGTGGTGCTCGTAGTTTGTTGTGAAATCACAGCAAAATTATTGGGAAATGTGCTGGGGTGATGCACCATGGACTGTGGATCGGTGAACCAGTGCCGTTCATCTGAACTCGAGGGAGGCTAAAAGCTAAAGGCTAGAAGCTAGTCAGCTAATGGCTGACATAAGAGGGAGAGCGAACTGGGTTGGGATTTGGGGGCAGTTGGTGGCCTCCTGAACCAGTTTGCGAGCTGGCTTCTAGGGTGGACCGGCTCGCTTTTGGACCACCTCCCTCCCAGTCTTACCCCCCCCCCCCCCCATCCCCGATTCTGAGTGGAATATACATCTTCTTGGATACACTTAGGGCTTTGGGGCGGGGGTCCCACTGTGTTGGTGAAGGGGATACCTCTGCTGCGCAGTGGGGTCTGACCTCACTTCAATTTTAATTGCATTTTAGACACTGAGGGCTTGGGGGGATTGGGGCCCCGCTGCCTATCGCAGTGGCTAGTGGTGCTTCAACCACCATCCTCCCAATTTTAACTGCACTATGGTAGTTCGCACACCTGCACACAATCACATCATACAACCAACACATACCTACCATGATTTGTGCAAAGGGGGGGGGGGTTCTTTCCCCACCCCTTGTTGCCCTCCTTCTGCCGGGGGCCTGGGACCCGTCATGTTGTCAAAATCCCTGGGTACTGCTGAATGAAGAGAAATGAGCAAGGGAGTGAGAGAGGGGCTGAACAAGAGAGTAAGCGAGAGTGAGGGAGTGATGAGTGGAGATGGTAATGGTGAGTCGGTTTTGTGTGGCGCATTGTGTGTCAGGTGGCGTCTTGGGGCACCTGCGGTGGTCTGCTGATCAGTTGCTTGGGTGGGCGTCTGCTTCTGTGGCCACGGCCGCCCTGGATTGGGTCGGCGGGGAGGTGGCTGCTGGCCTGCCTCGGCGGTATCCCCGGCCGCTTCCAGGTGCTAGTGCGCATTCAGGCTTGCTGCATCTGCATTGCAGTCGCCCTAAGAAATAAGGGTGAATGAGGGTGGGTGAGTGTGAGGGGGAGAGCACGAATGGATGCGAGTAGGCCGGAGTGTGAGTGAGACTGCGTGTATGGGTGAACGTCAGTGAGTGTGGGTGACCCTGAGGGCGAGTGGGAGCGAGCTTGAGCGGGTATAGGGGTGAGAGAGAATGGGTGGATCTGGGAGTGCGAGTGTGGGACTGTGTGGGGGAGTGAGAGTGAGTGAGTGCATGTGGGTGCATATAAGAGCATGAGGGTGTGAAGGTGTGGGAATGAGTGTGTCTGCTAGTCGAGAGGTGCTGGATTGAGGGGGTAGTGCCTCTCGGCTACGTGGGCTTCCCTGGGGGGGGGAGGGGGGTGTCTTTGGGCATGGGGTCCCTGGGGTGTGCGGTGGTGGCGCTGGTGGGGGGGGGCTGTGGAGGTGCCTGGGGGGCTTGCGCTGGGAGGCGTGGGCCGGTTTCCGGCCCAGGGGGTGGGACCGCTGGTCTTCCGGTGCCTGGGGCTCAGGGTCTGGCGTTGGCCCCGCTGGCGGGGGGTAGGGGGTTGGTGGGCCCGGAGGTGTGGCCCCACCGCACTGGCCACCTAGCGGCCTGGCCTTCCTCGGCCGTCCCTCAGCCATCCCTTCGGGGGTGGATGCCTGGCTTTCCTGGGGCTTGTTGACCTTGGGCATTTGTGCTCAGTGGGAGTTGGCTGCGCTACCTTGCCTGCTGGGGGTTTCTGGGTGGGTGGGGGGGTTGTTGCGACTGGTCCTCTCTTTGTATGGTTCCTGACAAACCACTCACATGCACACACTTATTTTGCGCACGCTCTCATATACACGCACACGGTTGCACTCGCACAAATGTCTCTCCTTTAACAGGTGCGGATACCAGACTTGTGTTGAGACCTCGTCGGTGGAAGAAGCAGTCTGTCTTCTGTTTGTTTTAGTTGTTGGTTTGTTTGTCTTTTTAGTCTGTTCCTCTCTCTTTTCTTTCCCCCTACCCACAATTCCTTTCCCCATCCCCCATCCTGTCGGGTCCTTCATTCATTCATTCATGAATGAATGAATGAATATTACAAGTTATTACAGGAGGAGTTTACAACAGTATGCAGTACATAGATAGGTACTGTATAAAGCTCCTTTTGGCAAAGTAAATCTGTTTTGGCAAAATAAGGGTAGCAGATCTCTGTTCTGCTCACCCAGCTGCCTGACAGGACGGGGGGTGGAGGTGAACAGGTGAAGGATGTTTCTTAAAATGACTTAAAGTGCTTTTAATCAGAGCATTTCAAGAAAGCCAGGAAAAATACAAAACAAATTTGCTTCAATAATTAAAAAAAATCCAGAAAATGTGAACAAATTATGTCACGAAAACTTCATTAAGACATGTGTGAGCTGTTAAAATATGGAAAAAGTGCAGTCAGTGACCCCTTTAATATTTTGGACAGCTGCAACAAATGACTGGAAATGTAAGTGTTACTGTAAAAGAAACAGCCAGGGGAACATATTAATTAAGGTAATATGCAACAGGCCAGTAACATGGTGTGAATACATACATGTAAGGAGAATAGAAAGTAATTACGAAGTGAAAGGAAACTGAGTCGCTGCTCCTTTGATTATTTCAAATTTCTTGAGGAAAAAAAATGTCTGAAATCATAATTTATATGGAGAAAATGATCAGCTGTCTGTCTCAGCTTTTAAAAGTCAAATAAATTACCTCCTCATTCTGTCCCCCCCTCTTTTTTTTTTTTTTTTACAGATACATGCACTATGTCTTTGATCTTGGCAACGGCCCGTCACTGATGAAGGGCAACTCAGACAAGCCACTAAACGACAACCAGTGGCACAATGTGGTGGTGTCCCGGGATGTCAACAATGTACATACACTCAAGATCGACTCACGCACCGTTACCCAGCACTCCAATGGAGCCCGCAACTTGGACCTCAAAGGTAAGATTCAGCCATGCAGGACTGTGGAAACTCCAAAGAAGTATTGGCACGTATTGGAAATAAGTGTCATCGTTAGTCTTTCTTCACAGTGTTGCTGGAGAGCAGCCATGAGCACATGCCAGCTTATATCCATCAAAATTAGATCACCTCAGGAATCCTTTTCCCTTTTGCTTCATATACCAAAATTCAAGCCCAGTATTTCCATTAACTATAATGTTTCCTAGATACGTGTCATAAAAAAGATGTGATATCCAGAAGCAACTGCTTTCAGCAGTTCTTGGCTTTACAGCAGCGGGGTAATAACAGAGCAATATCCTCTACCATTCAGTATTTCAGTATGGCCTGAGTCCAAAAATAAGGTTGAATATGATGAAAAACAAACAGTGAAAGAACTGTATCACAGATTGTAAGATTGTGCCATTTTGTTTGCTTATTTCTTTTGAGCCTATGGTCTGTCCGAATTTGGTGTTTATGACTTCTGCCTATAATAACTATACAATAATTACACAGACATATCGGTGGCTTTACTCAATATAAATGCAATGCAATCCTTCATATTTCTGCAGTGTTCACAATGTGTAAACTGTATTTTCTGGGACTATAAGCATAGAAGAGTTTGAGTCGAGTTTGTCTGACTTATTTGGATTCTCTTGACACTATAAAAAAACGAGCTAAAGTGTTTCTATTGGATGGAGAATGACAGCTGTGTCACCAGTGCTGATCTTCTTCAAGTGTCCGTGTACACAAATATCAGTGATTAGCACTGGGTGAGCCCCTCTGTTTCTGCCGGTGTCATGTCCCAGACGTTGGAGTGCTCTCGAGGTTACAGCAGGGTATTGCATAAGACGCGTCAGAAGTCTGGGTGAGCCCTCGGGCCCACTGAAAGCAGCAAGGAGTCAAAAGATCAAAACGCAGAGCAAGCTTTTTGGGAGGCATGATTTATTGAGAGTCTTACCTCTTTTCTCACTTCCATCCTTAGGGGTGTGCAAAATGCACCAAAAATGATTATCATAAGGTGAGGGTATGGCTTTATGCCGGCATCTTTGCTTTCCTGGGGTTACACAGTTAATGAAAACAGAACAAGCTTTGACAAGCTAGGGACGCATAAAATGAACAGTGAAAAATTGCGTATAGAAGCTTAGGCAGTGACACATGTAATTAGCAGGCTGGTGTTTCTCTCACTTTTTCCCCAACATAATTGCACAGGAGGATATAATTGCCGCATGTCTTTATACCCTTTTCTCATTTCATAAGTATAGTCAATAGTTGGATCAGGATGTCAGAGATATGATAAATGTAAAGTATGGTAAAGTATGGTGTAATTGCATAGTAATTTTGGATAGTGTGATGTTTATCTGTTTATCCTTATTTGCAATATACTCAGACACTCTCCTTGAGTGATGTATTATATGTCGTGGAAGAGTAGGTGTCTTTGAATTATTTATTCTAAGATGAGGTAAAGACTACTGCCAATCAAATGTAAGGCGACACAGGAGAACCATAATGACTGACGCAGAGGTGTGTAAGGGATTGTCAGCAATTCTAAATACTGTATGTTGAACCGTGTCATTTTCCCCCCCACTGTAAGATACTGAAGCTCAGTTGAAATCTCACTCTTGTATATAAATGTGGCAAAGTTTCAGCATTACAGAATATAATAGGAGATATGTCAAACATAATGAAAATATGACAGATATATAGTATAAACAAGCATATAGTTTTGGTGTGAATCAAATTGTCACAACCCTGGGATGAACAAAAGGGGGAATGCACACGGTATTTGTCAGTTTTATAAATAATTGTTTATTTTGAATCATAGAGAATGCAAGCCAGATATCAAAAGGGAGATCAGTGGTGTATGCAGTGTTGGCCGTAGGTGTGTGAGCATAAGAACAAACCAACCAAATCAATGTCCTTCAGCGTGAGGCAGTGGGGAGAGAGCCCTAAGTCAGAGCCAGACCTGGCTTATATAACGCTGGGCCCCAGTCAGACCTCTCTCTCTCATTTTCTTCCTTCATCAGCTCCTCAAAAGTATATTCCATTACTGTAATATCCAAATGTGTCTCAGGGATGTGTGAATGGCTGTCGGGGTGGGGTGTGAGGGGGGGTGTGAGTGTGTTTTTAAATTATGTTCTTTTTACAATACGGATGCCTAGAGAAACGCCATTTCATCTTTCTTGCGCTACAGTTGTATGCATAGCATCATGACAATAAAGGTTGATTGATTGATTGATTCTCAGAACACTGTTTTCACTCGTTTATGCATTATCATCTCTGTCCTTAATCAACCTAACCCGCTGCACATCTTTTCCAGTTCGATCTCTCTGTCTAGCCAATCGATACAACTCCTTTTCTCCCTCCTTAGTGTCCAGCCTCTCATACAACTCACTATATGCCTTTGCCTTTGCCACCTCTGTCTTTGCCATGCACCTAGCTTCCAAATACTCCTGTCTACTTTCTTAATCTCCCTCACTATCCCACTTTTACTTTGCCAACTTTTTCCTTTGAATACTTTACTGTGTCTCCTCATTCCACCACCAAGTCTCCTTATCTTCATTCCTCTGTCCACTGGATACACCACATACCTTTCTAGCCATTTATCTCAGTACTTTTACTGTACTTTCCCAGTCCTCTGGTAATTCTTCCATACCATCCAGAGCCTGTATCAACTCCTTCCTGAATTCTGTACAATCTTCTCCCTTCTTTAACTCCCCCCATTTAATCTTTGGCTCAGCCTTCTCTCTCTTGCTCTTCTTGCTTTTCAAAGTCATCCTACAGACTACCATCCGATGCTGTCTAGCTACATTCTCCCTTGTCACCACCTTGCAGTCTCCTGTCTCTTTCAGATTTCTCCTTCTGTTAAAGATGTAGTCCACCTGTGTGCACCTTCATCTGCTCTTGTAAGTCACACTATGGTCCTCTCTCTTCTTAAAGTATGTGTTCACCACAGCCATTTCCATCCTTTTAGCAAAATCCACAACCATCTGTCCTTCCACATTTCTCTCCTTAAAACCATACCTACTCAGCACCTCCTCATCACCTCTGTTCCCTTCACCTACATGTCCAGTAAAGTCCACTCCAATCACCACTCTCTCCCCCCTGGGAACATGTTCTACCACTTCATCAGCTGACTCCAGAATTCGTCTTTCTCTTCTTCCTAACATCCAGCTTGTGGGGCATACACACTGACAACATGTGCTCAACAGTGCATCAAACTGTATAAGTGGGACTGCTGTACTTTGATTCCTGGGTTTGAGAAACACTTGAGTCGCAGCTGCATAGCTCATACCATGGAAGCTGCTACCTTTGTTAGCTAAGATGCTTGTGGGAAATGCACCCTGATCCCAGAAGGTTCTCCTGGACACAATATTAAGTACATTTTAGAAAAGACAGAGGCCAGGGAGTGGACACTCCCCAAAGGGAGTAAAACATTAAACTTACATGGTGGCTTTCTCAGCAGCTCAGAAACTCCTCAGGTTGCTAAAATTCACAGAAAAAAAAGGTGAAGAACTGAGCTGCAGGAGATAAAAGGGACTCTTCTAAGCTTTAAAACATCATTTAAAGAGCGCGTGTGAAGGCAGGACTGGAAGTTAACTGTCTGAACGAATGAGAAGAAGGGCTGAGCTTACTCCAGGTGATGCTGAAAGGATCCTTAGCCAATCAGAAGTGGACAATGTAATTTTCTTTGTTTAAGAGAAGTGGGGGGAAAGGCAAGTAGTAAGAGAAAGGGGGAAAAAAAAATTGAACAGTGCACAGAAATGTTTACCAAATGGACACAGCCACTAATAGAGAAAAGAACATAAAAAATGCAAATGTATGCAAAAAGGGTTATCAGTCTTTGGAATCCAAAATCAGTCTTATTAATTCTTCATAAAGCATCAAATTTCACAGTTGCTTTACTGGAGTTTTTTTTTTTAATCAAAAGAGAGGTGTCCAAGAGAGCGAGGAATGTGTTTTGGTCTTCATCATAACAGCAGTATCTCACTGTGCTACGACAGTATAGAGACTTAAAATATATTAAAAAAACAGTCTGACAATTATGTCAATTTTCATAAATTTTCACTTGGAATCGCACTGAATTGGCACTTACGACGCATGTAAAATGACTTTAACACAGACAACAAACCCATGTATACAAAAAAATTACACATGCCTGGCAATCACTAGAAACGATAGTAAAACCATGTGTTCACTGCTTGCCCACTCCAGCGCCTATACAGACAGGAAATAGACCAGGAATTAGCCTGACCCCCCCACCCCCCCGTGCCCCCGTCCCGCAAAAAATAAATAAATAAATAAAAAAATACAGCTTTCAAAGGAACTCATTAATAATGTTTCTATATTTTCCACATCATCTGTAAATAACAAGCGGATATATAAACAGCATCAGGATTATATTTGACATTGACATTGCTGGAAATACACTAGAATGTGTTGGAGTTAAAGTTGTACGATCACCAGAAATGTCTTTTGCTTTGATTGTGGTCTATCGACCTCCATCCTCTAAGGATACATTTTTTAATTGTCTATCAAATGTACTGAAACAGTTTGGCAGCAAAGAGATAATCCTCATGGGTGATTTCAACTTAAATTGGCTTTGTAAAACACGCAGACAGAAATTAAAGGACATCACCAGTTAGTTTCGTATGGATCAGATTATCAGTAACCCAACTAGAATAACTCGTTCATCTCAAACTTTCCTTGATTTGATCTTTACCAACAAAGCTGACCGCATAACAGAAAAATAAAATCTAGTTACTGTCATGTCTGACCATAATCTCACTTTAGTAGTGCGCAAATTGTCAAAATCATGATACAAAAAGCCTACTGATGGTGGAAAATATATCTCGTACATGCCAAAAAAACCCAGAATCATTTGAAAATGAGTAACAGCACGTAAAGTGGAATGAAATAAATTGTGATACAAACTGTGAATAGACATGCGAAAATATGATATCAACAATCAGAGAAATTATCTCAAAACATAAAATAACAACACTATCTAAGCACAAGAGAAAACAGGCTCTCCCTTGGCTAAATGAAAACATTTGGAATCTCATGAATAAAAGGGATTTAGCTCTTAAAAAAATGGCTAAAAACTGATTTAAGTACAGATAGACTGATTTTTAAAAGCCTCAGAAATGAAGTCACCATGCAGCTCCATAAAGCAAAAGCAAATTTCTTCTTAGACATAATCAAAAATGCAAAAGGGAACAACAAAAAACCCTGGAAATGTAATTTTATCATCTCAAGTTCCAGAGCTAAGGATATTCATGGACTAGACACTGTATTCTTGAAAAAACATAAAGATATTTTAATAATTCCAATTACAGAACTAATAAATCAACCAATACATGAAAATGTCTTCCCTGATGCATTGAGACCACCATTGTAACCCCCATACACAAAGCCAGAGACAGGAAATCAGTAATTATAGGCTGATAAGTATACTTCCTGTTTTGTCAAAAGCCACTGAAGAGGTGGTAGTAGACCAACTGGTAGAACATCTCGAATCTGCCCAGCTGCTGCATCCCATGCAGTATGGTTTTAGGCTGAACCACTCAATGGAGACTGCATGTTGTTACTTTATTGAAACGATTAAAGAAAATCTGGACAAAGAGGAGGTGGTAGGAGCCATCTTTTTAGACTTGTGTAAAGCCTTTGATACAGTCAATCCCTCAGTCCTTCTTTCTAAACTATCAGGATATAAACTGTCCATGAATACCCTTAGCTGGTAAAAATCTCATCTGATCGCTCCCAGTGTATGCACATAAACAATACTGTATCCCAATCAGAGGCATGCACCATGGGAGTACCACAAGGTTCAATTTTAGGCCCACTGCTTTTTACTTTATATGTTAATGATTTGCCATCAGTATGTGAAAATGACATAAAAATTCAGATGTATGCAGATGACAGTCATCTACACACATGGGAAGGATGCCAAACAAGTTTCTGACAAGTTAATGACAGCAATGGAAAAAGTGTCAAAGTGGCTTAATCAATCATGCCCCACTCTGAACATAGGGAAAACAACTGCCCTGTACTTTACCAATGAACAAAATCATACACACTATCCAACTATAACTGTAAATGGAGCAAATATAGCAAATGTAACAGAGTTTAAGTATTTGGGTGTCACATTAGATCCCATGCTCAGCTTTAAAAAGCACATAAAACAGATGAGCCGCACTCTGAAATATAACTTTGCAAATTTCCTTTGCATCAGAAACTCTCTTACTGTACTCTAAAAGGATCAAAAACCTTTCTGAATGCCATGATTTTGACACATTTATCCAATTTCATCTCATACTGGTCACAAGCCAATAGTACGACTCTGAAACCCTTGGAATCCCTGTATAAACAATCCATCAAAATTCTGGATAAGAAGACACAACAGTATCACCATTGTGGTATACTTGCCAAACACAAGATGTTAAGCTTTGAAAATATGATCATGTATGCAAATATACGGTTGGTCTTTCAAATTATCCATGGTTCTGCACCCCTGCCCCTGACGACTTTTGTGTATCTGACTTCTGAACAAAATACCAGAGTAACAAGGACTTCCTCTAGGTGGCATTGTTGCACCCCCCCTACGTAAAACTGCTTTTGGACAATCAGTCTTCTCATACAAAGCTATAATGTAATGGAACAAACTCCCCATTGCCTTGAAGACCAGAACAAATTACAGAGACTTTTCTACAGAGACTAAAAAATGGATTTTAAGTAATCAATCCTTCCAGCATTGGCTCTCCCACTTAAATGGGATTTGAAATTGTACTCTAATTGTTTTTATGTGTGCCGTCTCTCTTATCTTTTTACCTTTTAAACTTACTCCCTGCTTGTTTCAGGGTCAACAGTTTCTGAAACCTGACCTGAATTGCTTTCTATATGTGCTGTTTTTCTTTTAATATCTTCCTACCTGCCTCAGGGACTCCAGATGGAAATTAGTGAGAACACTATAATCTGGTACAGAGCATCTTTACCCTGTGTTTAATGCTTTTTTCTGTACATGGTCCCTGACAAATAAACAAATAAACTAATATAAACTAAAATTATGCAATAAGAATGTGCAATTTCTACCCACTAGGCTGTGCGTCTCCTCCCAATCCTCATGGTTTTGCTGAATCAGATTCCAAATAAAGTTTTATCTTTATTTGTTGACTGTTGTCATGCTGGATGCCGACCGGGCTGACATGCTGAAGGCTGCTGCTGCATCAGGCACCCTCTTTGCCACTCTGCTGCTGACAGGTACCAGGCTGCTGGAATGTGCGAGGCTGCTGCCATTACTGGGAAGTACCACTCTAGTGCTGGACTGTCCCTCCCCGCTGCAGCTGCTGTTTGTCTCCAATCACCAGAGAAAATTGCGAACCCCCACAAATGTTTGGAGAGATTTTGGAAATTCCCTTGGGAATGCCATTCTCCAAATAGTGGCAAGCTGTTGCAGCCCAGTGAGATACTACTCTGAAGCAGGGGTCATTAACTGCATTTGTTCAAGGGCCAGATTGTCTTGTAAAATAAAGTAAATTAATATTGTTTCCTAGATAATATATTATTTGATATATTAATTTTCCTTGCAAATATACGTAATTTTTTCAGCCTTTGTTTGTGTTAACAGACTAATATTACCTGAACAGTTAGCTGTTGTGAAAATGTCAGGGCAGGATGGTGCTCAGCCAAGAAAACCACACATGAAGAGTTTGTTCTCTTAAAAAAAAAAACAACCTCCAACCTCCTTGGTCATACTCATTTATGCACACACACGCACGCATGTATGCTCGCACACACTTAAATTATACGATTAAAGCTGGGCAGAGTAGTCAGAAATTGTAGCCATGTAAAATTAGCATCACCTTATAATATTAATGAAAGTATAATGGTAGTCGTGACCCCAAAACATTAGTTAGTAAGAGTCAGAAACTACCGTATTTTTGGGACTATAAGGCGCACCGGATTATAAGGCGCACTATCAATGAACGGTCTATTTGATGGTCTAATTTCATACATAAGGCGCACCGGATTATAAGGCGCATTAAAGCGAGGTAGTCGGAGCCGGGAAAAGAAAAATTTGCGTGCATGGAAAGAAAATCCTATCTATAGTCATTATAGACACATATAGCACGATTGTCTGCGAGTGTGAATGACCTGTTCCATGAGCAGGCGGAACGTTTTTAGTCCGTGGCTGTTTACATCGCCATATTGGCCAGAATACTCGTTCGGTACTCGCTCGGTAATCGATATTTATTTACAGCCGTAAATACGTATTTACAGCCGTATTTACTGCTCCCGTTTACAGCTAAACGGGAGCAGTTTCGATGCTGAAATTTCACATACAAATCCTAATATACATGTTCTATACACCATCGGCTTTTGGGTATTGACTACCTCGCGAGGTAGTTGGATCTGGGAATTTTTTTTTTTTTTTTGCGTGCATGGAAAGAAAATCCTATCTATAGTCATTATAGACACATATAGCGCGATTGTCTGCGAGTGTGAATGACCTGTTCCACAAGCAAATGTACGTTTTTGGTCCGTGGCTGTTTACATCGCCAGGATACTCGCTCAGTAATCGATACGGCTCGCTCTCCGGCGGCAGCCCCAAGAAGTAAACAATGCAAACAAATGCCGGGACGCTTGAATTCTTTCGTCCCAAAAATATCATTTTTGAATATTAATTACAGCTAAACAGGAGCAGTTTCGATCCACGATCCATTGGCAGATAGTGGCGTAACTCGCTATCAATTTAACTTTGAACGACCTGTTGACACCAATATAGCGGTTGGAGTTCTTTGGTTAATCCACCCGGAATGATGGCAAGCTCCGAATTAGTTTGCTTCACTTGGGTTTTGACAGTATCGGTGAGATGGGCGCGCATGGAGTGGCAGATCAATAGGGATGGAGATTTGTGGAAAAAGCCATCCGGCCATTATGTTGAAGCACATATTACTCCGCGAGGCTCCTGACTACCGTAATGCTCCGACAATCCATCAAGCGGTTCGGCTTCGTAACTTACTAAAGTCATACTAAGACATTTTTGACAGATTTTTGAGCGCCGTGTACCACATAAAATCGGTTCGAGGTCAGTAAGCACAACCAGAATTAATACATAAGGCGCACCGGATTATAAAGCGCACTGTCGATTTTTGAGAAAATTAAAGGATTTTAAGTGCGCCTTATAGTCCAAAAAGTACGGTACTGTATCTACTTAAAAAGTTACTCTAGATGTTGTTTTATTCTTTACAGTTTGAGAATTTGCAGTATTCTTTACAGTTTGTAAATTTAGGACTATCATACATTTGAGACTTTATTCTCATAAACCTGTGAGGTTTTTGTCAAAATTTTTCTGATTGGCTTGTTTTTTTTTTACTCATAATTTTATCTCTGCTTTATCATGAATTTATTATGTTTTGTTCCTAAAACACTGACTTTTTCCACACGTATCTGAATGTCAATTTGCAGAGACAGAAAACAACATTGGGCCTCATGCAAGAAGCATTGGAACTAACAGATTTGTTTGTAAATGTGACGTACGATCAATTGATGTGAACTTTTGGGCTTCACCAATCTGTTAGTATCTAGAAATTTATTACATTTACTAAAAAAAATTTACAAGTGGACCAGATGTGAGAGTTTGGTGTAATTAGTTTGCTGTTATTTTAACCTTAATTTTCATTAAATGGCTGTATATTTAATTTTTCTGAATCAAATACAAGAGTGTAAACCCAACAGACAGTCAACAAGATTCTATACTCTGATTCAGTTATAAATAAAATTAAAATACAGTTAAAAATAATTAAAAGCAGTATTCATCAATGTCCAAATCATATCTGATGCACGGTATAAGATTTAAAATGTCGTTGCCGGACTACAGTGTAGCCGAGGCAGAGCACGTCTTCCTTATACTGGAGAACAGCACAGTTTTGTGTCTCAGACAAAGGGATCATAATCTGGAAGGCTGATCAACAAGTGAATTATCGATCACAATGCAAATCACATGGATATCAGGGGTTGGGGGAGTACAGTGCGTGTAAACTTCTGGTTTCAGCTGTAGATAATAACCCACAGCTGACCAACACACGATCCTGCAGCAACAATGACTCAATTTACATATTCCAAATTATACATGTCTGATGTGATTTTTCTTTTTCTCCACACAAATGAAACTGATGCCAGGCTTTCATTGTTCAATCAACACAATATATGTGACCAGGGAATAACTCTCCATCTGTGTTGATGATGCAACAAGCTGTTGTGTTGAAGACTTCTCTATTTTACGATTTCTTTCCTTTATCTTAGCGGGGAGCAGCTTAGGTGGGAGAAAAATGATTGTTGAAAATCTTTCCTTTGAGGAGGTTGTGAGAACCTTGACAAAATATTGACAGTGCATTCAGTAAAAAAAAAAAAAAAAAAAAAAAAAATGGCTTAACACATGCAGGTGACATCTAGATCCCTGTATCAAATTCCCCCACACTCAGCTGTGATGTGCATGTTTTAGCAGTTTTGCCGTCGCACTCAGAGTTTTGTAATTTCTCCCAGTCGCCTAGCTGTGCTTTAACACAATTTCTGCCTGAATTTCAAAGACAAAAAAAGACCCATTCTCCAAGCTTTATCTGTGTAATTGCATAGAGAGAATGGGTAAAATTGGTTTTATGCTTCCTACTTTCCTTCCCTTTGTTTTGGTGCAGGCAAAAAAAAATAAAAAATCTTTAAAGCCTCTCTGTCTGCTGAAGTATGGTGATGAAATAATACAGGGTCCCTGCGGATGGCTCTGACTGGATCAATTCTTTTCTTTGATAGTGAATGTAGGTCTCAGAATAAGGCATGTTACACCTGCACTCAATGTGCAATACGGCTGTCATTCCTCTTGACAGCCAGCAGAACACAGTGAAATCAAGTTATTGCCATAATATTGTCCTGACATAGCCAGATCCTTATCAAATATCCAAATGAAGCTTTACAGTATGATTTTAAAGCATAATAGTATTGGAAGAAGCCTTTAGTTAGAGGTAATATGATAAGCTAAAGACACCATACTGCATAATTTGGCATGGGGAATATAATGCATATCAGCATACTGTATGTCTGAAACATTACAGATTACTGAAACTGTACCTTATATTCAGTGATGCATAAAGAAATAAGGTGTTGTAGTGACCCACCACAGTCTACAGGAACATTCCTCACACTCAGCAGGTCTGGAGGAAGCAGAGGACAATTTGCATACGGACAGAGAGCCCCTGGGGGACAACCAGAACAATGGACTATTGTTTATACATCCCTGGATTAAGGAGAGGACGTCCGGGCGCCAGTTGGTCACGCGAATGATATGTTTTGACTGATATGTATATCAATATGCTAATGTGCCATGCATTCTCTCTGTTTGTATAACATATAAAAGACTGGCGATACATGCCTCAGCAGCACAGTGTAGCACAGTAACGCACAGTGCTACAAGTGTGTCTCATTATGTTGGAGGAAAATAAAGACTTTGCAACCTTCCAGTTCGTTGCATCTCGCTTGATCTTATTTCCTCCACACTGGTGACCCGATGTGTCATGGTGCACCCCTCGCCTGATCTTTTCCCTCCACACTGGTGACCTGATGAGAGAGAATGACCGTCTACTCCCTCTCACCGCGCTGTGGATCCCAGACAACCAGAGAACGCCTGCAACCTCTTCATCCTCACGGGAGCACGCTCCCCGGAGCGGGCAGCGCTGGGTCCGACATGCACTATGAACGGCGACACGAGCGAATCGAAAGAAGCAGCCTGAACGGGGAAATCATTGACGCCGTCTGCGTTGATTTCCACGAAGCTCCCCGACCTTGACTCAGCAGGCGACAGCGGACCTGCCGCGCACAGAAGCCCCACACGCACACCACAGGATTACGAGGACAGCGCAACTGCCAGCTATGTGGCCACTGCGCCAAGCGCGCTCCACGCACAGGGACAAACCGGCTCCACGACTGATACATCGTCCTCCGCCGCTGCACATGCCTGAGAAACACAGCCGATCGCCACCCTTGGAACCTTCAGGGCTGCTCACGCACCTGAAGCAGACGTGCAGCCCACACACAGGACATTGTATGGGTTTCTCAGCCACAGCGCACAATGAGAGCCTAGCCGATTGCTGTCCCCAAAGGCTTTAGGGCTGCGTCTGCAACTAAAGCCTAACCGCCAAGTCCCTCACACAGCTGCAGTTGTTTCACAGTCGCTACGCATCCTCGGGGAATTTGGCCGTTCACTTTCCCCACATCTTTGCTGGACTGAGCCACGAGAGGAGTCAGAGACTTAATTTTTTCACAGCCGCTGCGAATCACCACCAGGATGACCGGGAAAGTCCCTCACCATCGCGGATCCACACGCAATTTTTGCACGGCCCAGACACCTTTGACGTCCCGGGCCGGCATTCACTTACTCCCACCGACCTCCCCCTCCTCCTCCACAGCGCTCTTCCCACACCCCATTCCCTAAAGCCAGCCGATCGCCGTCTTGTTCCATTATGCACGACGCGCACCGGCCCCGTGCACCCATGATCCACGGATGTTCAATGTGCTGGAACCCGGAGCGGAGCACACTGTTTTTTCCACTCCTCCCCCATCCCCACCATGGACTGACACGCCCTCTGACACACCCCTACAGCAGGACAGTTCTACCGGAGCTGGAGCCCAAACGACTGGGGGGCCGGGGGTCACAGCCCCTTCTGAGTGTTCTGGGGGGAGCCCTGTGGTGACCCACCACAATCTACAGGAACATTCCTCACACTCAGCAGTTCTGGAGGAAGCAGAGGACAATTTGCATACGGACAGAGAGCCCCTGGGGGACAACCAGAACAATGGACTATTGTTTATACATCCCCGGATTAAGGAGAGGATGTCCGGGTGCCAGTTGGTCACGCGAATGATATGTATTGAATGATATATACTGTATATATATATATATCAATATGCTAATGTGCCATGCATTCTCTCTGTTTGTATAACATATAAAAGAGCTGACAATACATGCCTCAGCAGCACAGTGTAGCACAGTAATGCACAGCGCTACAAGTGTGTGTCATTATGTTGGAGGAAAATAAAGACTTTGCAACCTTCCAGCTCGTCGCATCTCATTCATTCATTCATTCATTCATCTTCCGCTTAATCCTTTTCGGGTCGCGGGGGGGCTGGAGCCTATCCCAGCATCTTTTGGCGAGAGGCAGGGTACACCCTGGACAGATCGCCAGTCCATCGCAGGGCCAACACAGAGAGACAGACAACCATTCACTCTCACAGTCACACCCTAAGGACAATTTAGAATCCCCAGTTTTGATGCCAATTAACCTAACTTGCATGTTTTTGGCATGTGGGAGGAAACCGGAGAAATCCCGGAGTAAACCCACGCAGACACGGGGAGAACATGCAAACCCCACACAGATCACTGTTGGTCGGGGGCTGGGATCGAACCCAGGATCCCCTGGCCAAGGGTGAGTTGCTGTGCTGCCGCAGTGCTAACCACTCCGCCACCTCGCCGCCCACTCGCCGTATCTCGCCTGATCTTATTTCCTCCACAGCGTTTTATTTATTTATATATGTATAATTTACCAGCCTATGAGCAAGCATCAGGCATCAGTAGATGTGGTTTACTGGACTAAATATAGTTGTCCTGTTTGATATTTGTTTAAAAGGACAACCTCTCAACCAAAAAACTTGAAAAAAATGAAAATTTGACATACTATATGTCTCATCATAAGACCTTTTTTTCTAAGAATTCTTTTAAATCACTAGAGGAATTTACTTTTCACCCTTAAATTCTGCCCGTTACTCCTTTTTTTTTTAGTTTTTCAACCTCTTTAGAGCCACCGCACCCTTCTTTCATTGAAAAAAATCCCACAGCACTCCACCACTCAAAATATTATAAAATGACACATTGTAGCCTATTATTGCATATCTAATGACAGTTTAGTTGTGTAATTAGGCCTGTAACAGACAATATATTTTTAACAGTAAATCATGTTTATACAGTATCTTCGTTGTTGGTCAAAGGCTCCTTTATATCAGATCGTGGGGAAATGGAGGGGTCTGCATATTTTAACACAGTTTTGTTCCCACTTGGAAAAACGGAATAGGGTGGTTATGTTTTTTTTAATTCATTTTTCACTTTTCGTTTCAACTGTTTTCAAATATCGGCCACATACTGGCTTGTTGACATTACTGGGCTCTCTTCACTCATTTGACTTCAGTAGAAAATTCTCCCACACCGGAGCTTTGGAATTCAGTTTTCTATTTACACTTCCAAACTTTCTTCCCAGCGATCCCACTGTGCTGACATTGTAATTTGTTTGTACTCGGTGTGAAATGCAGTGCCATTGCATACAAATCAGCCTTGATATTCCGCAGTTACCAGGAGAATAAATTTGTTTGAAAATGAGACTTACCGGGGCAGATGGATGAATGGGCTGGAGGAGCGCCGTGACAATTTTATCCATTTTTCCATCCTTGTTTAGTGCTGAGGGCAACTGACATCGGGATGTGGTTTCTGGAAGAGGTGGCGACAGTTTCCCCACTAGTCTGACCCTCTGGATGGTTTTGTGGGCTCACACATGGCAGCATTTTTGGGGGATTTCCACGGAGCATGCACAGCGGCAGCGAGTTTGTGTCAAGAAGAAGAAGAAGAAAGATTGCATTCATTCTGCCACCCCGGACATGGAAGAGCCACTACAGGCACCAACGGACAATGAACCCAAATTATTAGCTATTTTGGAACCAATTAAATAAAATTAGCCAATTTCTCACAGCACCCTGACAGAGCTCTCATGGGCACCCCGGATAAAAAACACTGCAGTAAATGGTAAATGGTGTTCACTTACGTATATAGCGCTTTTTCTCATCTCGAGATGACCAAAGCGCTTTTCAGATCCTGCTATTCACCCATTCACACACACATTCACACAGTGATGGCGGCAGAGCTGCCATACACAGGCACTCGCCTGACCCACCAGGAGCAACTGGGGGTTCAGTGTCTTGCTCAAGGACACTTCTACATGCAGACTGCAGACACAGCTGGAATGGAACCCCTGACCCTCCGATCAGTAGCCACACTACACCTGCGCCACAACCCTCCCCCCCAAAAAATGACAGTTGTCTTTTTATCATGTTTTTAAAGTCATACTGCTCCTCGTCAGAGCATACCTCCACCTCTCCAGATTGTATTCACCCTGCTTCCTATTCTCACTACATCCTTGGCTTTTCAAATTGATACCATAGTTGTATCTAAGAAAAATCTAGTATGAGTTTGAATTTGATTTTTCCCCCTACATATTGTGAATGTGATAACTCCAGAAAGAAATGATGTAGGCTTTTCAAATCTATACCATAGATGTACAGTATCTATGAAAAATTTCAGACAAGTTCAAATTTGCGTGACCTCTGATCTTCAAGTAAAGGTCTGAGGTCAGTTTTTTCCCCTACAACTTGTGAACATAATAGCTAAAGAAAGAAATGATGTGGCCTTTTCAAATCAATACCATAGTTGTATCTGAGATCACTCTTTGACAGGTTAGACCCTCACCTCTGACTATGGGTTTGGGGTCAAAAGGTCAAGGTTAGTATTCCATGTGCCCTATTACTATAGAATAAGTAAAGGTAGGACCACAAATATTTGTACACAGGTTCATCCTTTGACCCTCAAGTGTAACTATGGTTTTGGGATTCCAAGGACAGAGTTCAAGGTCAAAATGCCACATAATCTATATCTCAACAACAAAGAAAGCTAGGATCACGAAACTTGGTACACAGGTTCATCTTTGGATCCTGACCTAGAAGTATGGGTTGGGGTCAGAAGATCAAAGGTCAAGGTTAATATTCGCTTTGCACTATTCCTATATAACAAGTAAAACTAGGGCCACCAAACTTGGTACACAGGTTCATCCTGACCTCTGACTATGGGTTTGAAGTCAAAAGGATAAAGGTCAAGGCTAGTGTTCCCTTTGCTCCCATTTTGTGGTGGTTTCAGAGGTTTTATCCAGTCATAAATTATATATATATATATATATATATATATATATATATATATATATATATACATTTTTATTTTTTTTTTGTTACTTATTTGTACTCGTAGGTAGATTTGGTTTGCAGTCTGGTGACAAGCCACCGGCTGCCGGTCGCTGCGTGCGCGAGCGCCCTAAACCTACATGTTTTTGGTATGCGGGAGGAAACCGGAGAAATCCCGGAGTAAACCCACGCAACACGGGGAGAACATGCAAACTCCACACAGCTCACTGTTGGTCGGGGGCTGGGATCGAACCCACGATCTCATGATCCCCGCGATCCCCCGGCCGAGGGTAAAACTGTGCTGCCACAGTGCTAAACCACTGCGCCACCGTGCAGCCGTGGCGCACGGTGGCGCCACGGCTTATTATATTGATGTAATATTTGTTGATACTCTGTGATATTATTTTGTATAATTGCTAGAATACTAAATTTGGCAAACAACTTTCACAAAGATAATGCAAGGTTAGTTATGTGTATGATTGGTGTATAAATATGAGGCAGATGCTGCATCACTTGCTATGGTGTCAACATAACCATCTACCCAACTGGGATGCCCTCCTCTGTTTAAAGTGGCAGCACTAATGATGGGAATATCCAACATATTTTAAACAAAACGACACAAAGTTAGTAGTAGTAGTTAGGCCTTTGACCGCCACCTAATCCACATAGCACCGGACCCCCATGATCCCTCCTGCAGGTGGTGAGCCCACTGGAGGGCGGACCCATGTAACTCCTTCGGGCTGAGCCCAGTCGGGTCCCATGGGTGGAAACCCGGCCACCAGACGCTAGCCATGGAGCCCCTCTCCCAGGCCTGGCTCCAGGGTGGCGCCCCGGTAACCCCATACCGGGCGGGGTACACTGAATCCTTGATCTAGAATTTATCATGAGAGTCTGTTGGATCGTTCTTAGTCTGGCCCTTCACCCAGGGCCAGTTTGTCTTGGGTGACCCTATCAGAGGCAAATTGCCCCGGACAACATTGGGCTTGTTGTTACGAGCTATTCGGTCCATGCACGACCATTGTGAGAGTTTGGTTTGTATTGCCAACACTCAGTCGGAGTCATTCTCAGTGAGAGTTGAACTCCGCCAGGGCTGCCCTTTGTCACCGATCCTGTTCATAATTTTTATGGACAGTATTTCTAGGCGCAGCCAGGGAATGGAGGGCGTCATGCTTGGTGACCACAGGATCTCATCTCTGTTGTTTGCAGATGATGTTGTCCTGTTGGCTTCATCCAGCAATGACCTACAGCTCTTGCTGGGATGGTTTGCCACTGAGTGTGAAGCGGCTGGGATGAGAATCAGCACCTCCAAGTCCGAGTCCATGGTCCTCAGCCGGAAAAAGGTGGATTGTCCTCTCTGGGTTGGGGACAGGCTCCTACCCCAAGTGGAGGAGTTTA
This sequence comes from Pholidichthys leucotaenia, assembly GCA_020510985.1. NCBI lineage: Eukaryota > Metazoa > Chordata > Actinopteri > Cichliformes > Pholidichthyidae > Pholidichthys > Pholidichthys leucotaenia. Next base: position 227,023,510 of record CM035836.1, read on the forward strand.
AGTATCTTGGGGTCTTATTCACGAGTGAGGGGAAAATGGAGCGAGAGATTGACAGACGGATTGGAGCAGCATCTGCAGTGATGTGGACGTTGTACCGGTCTGTTGTGGTGAAGAGGGAGCTTAGTTCTAAGGCAAAGCTGTCAATTTACCAGTCAGTCTACGTTCCTACTCTCACCTATGGTCACGAGCTTTGGGTAATGACTGAAAGAATGACATCATGGATACAAGTGGCTGAAATGAGCTTTCTCCGTAGGATTGCTGGACTCTCCCTCAGAGATAGGGTGAGGAGCTCAGTCATCTGGGAGAGGCTCAGAGTAGAACCGCTGCTCCTCCACATTGAAAGGAGTCAGTTGAGGTGGTATGGGCATCTGATTAGGATGCCTCCTGGAGGCCTCCCACTTGAGGTGTTTTGGGCACATCCCACTGGGAGGAGATCCCGCGGCAGACCCAGGACTCGGTGGAGAGACTATGTCTCCCAGCTGGTCTGGGACCACCTTGGTATTCTCTCTGAAGAGCTGGAGCAGGTGGCTGGGGAGAGGGAAGTCTGGGCTTCTCTGCTTGAACTGCTGCCTCCGCGACCCGGACCTCCTGAAAAGCGGTAGAAGATGGATGGATGGATGGATGGACACAACATTGAACACATTTCCTCCGGCTGCCATGGTTGTAATGCCTGAGTAACACAGTTCCACACACCCTTATGTATGTTGAAATGAATGCTGGAGATACTGTAATACAGTTTAGAAAAGTCTAGAAATTCTAGAACAATTTAGAAACAAATTAGGGACACCTCTTTGGTCCCAGAGTGAACTGTAGCTCTATTCACACAACCTTTTTCACAAATGAGAGGAGCTACTGTTCATCTTGTGGTGAAAGTTCACTCAAACCTGAGTTTTTCCAATAGTTCTTGTCTTTTACTTATAAAACTTCCACCAAATGCTTATACCATTAAAGAAAACATAAACATGGACTGAAACGATGTATATTAGATTATGATTTCCCAGCAGGGATTTTCTGTAATGCAAATTGTTATTGATTACAAAGAGCAATCCCCAGCCACTACTTTGATCCAGAAAATGTATTATTAATTATTATCAAAATGTAATTGCCGTAGAATAAATTTAAATGTACATCTAGATGTTTTCATCTCATTCTGTTAATCTCTACTGGGAAGCATCAAACATCATTTTGTTTAACTTTTATATTTGTCATTATTAGACGTGGAAAAATAATGTTGGTTCAGTTTGTTCCCATTTATACTGTGAAATATTTTATTTCTTATCTTTGGCATCTTACTTTTTTCAATTTTCAACCTTGATTCATTTCATGACTGTAAGGTCTAACTGGCATCATTTTAGCTTGAGTAATTACAGAATAACAATAGTACCCCCCCCCCCCCAAGAGATTTTGTGACAGGAAGCAGTGATTGTCTATTTCATGTCCTCACTGCGGAACACACTGGCACCAGTAACACCATTTGGGGTGGACACAGGCTAATAGGCCTCATTTGTTTATGCTAATTGTGTCAGTTATCACAGTTACTTTAACAAAGACGTATTGATCATTAATTCATTAGTGCTACATGAGCACTTTAAACCAAGGACACTTACGGTTAATTAGTGGATGTTTACTGACTAAAGCCAATAAGAATAAAACCCTTTCCTGTATCCTGTAACATGCTGGCCCAATTAATGTTACAAAGCCAGCATTGCACGAGTCCTCTTTTTCTAGGTAGAAGCAAAAATCCACAAATTCTTTTTTTTTTTTTTTTTTTTAAAGAATCTTCTCTCCTAGATCTCAGCAATAATAATCAAATTCTTAAAGTTAGAAAAGCAAACAAAGCAAAAGGCCACAGGGTTTAGTCGAGTATGCTGTTGTCTGCTGTAGTCCTGCTGTGTTTTTATCTTGTATTTCTGCTGCTTTCCAAAGCTAAAGATGAAGTTTACAGTGATGGGCATAAGAGGAAGTAGTAAACAAAAACACTGATTGCCCCCAGGGGGATAATCTGTTTAACTATGCAAAGGACATGACAATGTCAAAAATATTAATGCTGTTATTACATGAAAAAAAAAAGTTTTAGCAGCAGTAGCAGAATAAATCTAATGAAGCATTTTTCACACTGAGGAGATACAAGGAGACTGGGTAATTTGGCATACCATATCCAGACAGTGCCTGTCCCTTTCTTTTGAAGATGCCTGCTAATGAGGCATGCTTGTGTAGACTTGTAAAGAGATGACATTGAATGTGTTCCATTTCCCAACAAAAGCAGGACAAATTGAAACAATATGGTGTTGCAGTTTGGCAAGGGAGCAGGAGGAGGAGAGAAAGACAAACAGGTACACACATTTTAATGAGCTCTGATTTTGCCAGCAGTAAAATTGAGATTAGCTGTTTGATTCCCCCAAAGCTTCCCTTTCTCCTGTTTTTTTTTAAAAAAAATTTTCCCCTCTTGTCATAAATCCCCTTGTCATGGCTGAATAAAGGCACCAAATGTGTGAGTTGCTGTGAGTTTGCAAATTTAATTGAGAAAAAACACGAAAGGACAAACAAGATCAAACCAAAAACTAGTAGGAGAAGGAGACAGCAGGATAAGCCAAAAATAGCAAACACTAAGGCGAGAGGAGTCACCGGCTAAACCTGGGGAAACTAGCTGTGGAACACACACTAGGATAAATACAGAAGGTAAGTAAAGATGCACTTACGCTGGAAGTCGAGAGTAGGGTACTGTGCCCGACAATGGTGCACAGCCCCCTTAAATAAGGCTGCAGACAAAATGAAATAAGTAGCAACAGGTGTGGGTAATCTGAGCAGGCAGGAGAAAACAAAGATAAAATTCGGACCAGCTGGGAATAATGAGGGAGCCATCGGAGCTGACAGCTGACAGGGCCATGCCCACGCAGAGCAAAACCCCAGAAAGCCATTGACAGCTGTCAATCCCGAGAGAAAGAACACAACAGAATACAAATATAACGATATGGCAAAAAATGGAGACAGGCACCCTCAAAAATACAATAAACAAACTATAACAAATGTGAATGGGAAAATAAATCATACTGAGAAACAGTATAGGATAAGTGACAACTCAAAATGACAACACCGTACAAATATGAAAAAAGGCAGACAACCTGAGCCCGGTGGATTCCCCCCGCGCTCAGAACATCACACCTCTGTCTAAAATCCGCATTTGACAAACCAAGCTAATCCTGTCACAACCATTTCCTTGTAGTGAACTTGTCATTGCATTCTGCAAGTTTTCAAATGCAGAAGGTAAGGTTATGATTAGCTTTAAATAATCACAGTGATACAGCCACTGATGCTTGTTTAGATGTAAAATCACTTTTTGTATATTTATTAGGTCTGTTTGTGTTAGTTCAAGTTTGGAAGCAACAAGATTTCACTAAATGCCAGGTTGGTAAATAGCTTTGCCACTCCAAGAGGCCGACAGCAACATTAAATTAGCTGCAGGAATTTCTGGCTAGTACTGGCTCTTTAGTACATGTGACAACAATCTCCCGATTTTTCGAATGTCTGGGCTACTGTGTAGGGTGGCAAGACAGAAGCCTTTATCTTACGAAGAAAAACATCCAAGCCCGGCTACTGTTTGCAAAAACACATTTGAAATCTCCCAGACGCATGTGGGAAAATGTGTTATGGTCAGATGAAACCAAGACTAAACTTTTTGGCCATAATTCCAAAAGGTATATTTGGCTCAAACACAGCACTGCTTATCACCAAAAGAACACCATACCTACAGTGAAGCATGGTGGTGGCAGCATCATGCTGTGGGGCTGTTTTTCTTCAGCTGGAACTGGGGCCTTAGTCAAGGTTGAGGGAATTATGAACAGTTCCAAATACCAGTCAGTGTTGGCACAAAACCTTCAGGCTTCTGCTAGAAAGCTGAAGATGAAGAGGAACATCATCTTTCAGCATGACAATGACCCAAATCACACATCCAAATCAACAAAAGAATTGCTTCTCCAGAATAAGATTACAATTTTGGAATATCCCAGCCAGAGTCCAGACCTGAATCCAGTCATCTGTGGGATGATCTGAAGAGGGTTGTGCACAGGAGATGCCCTTGCTATTTGACAGATTTGGAGCATTTTTGCAAAGAAGAGTGGGCAAATATTGCCGTATCAAGTTAGGCCACACTCATAGACTCTACCCAAAAAGACTGAGTGTTGTAATAAAAGACAAAGGTACTGCAACAAAGTATTAGTTTAAGGGTGTGCATATTTATGCAACCAGGTTATTGTAAGTTTTTTTTTTTTATTATTTTTCCCCTTAAAAGATTTTAGTTTGCTTTTCAATTGGGTTGTACAGGTTTTAGGTCACATTAATGGTGGAAAAAGTTTTAAAATGATTTATCTTACTCATTTTTTTACATCACAAAAACCTGGCATTTGAACAGGGGTATGCAGACCATTTATATCCACTGTATACATATACTAAATACAGAATGAATGAATGAATGAATGAATGAATTTATTTCGGATAGTACATTACAGGTTAAAAGAAACTGTATAATATAACAACAAGGTCAAATTAGACAAAGACTCCTTCTACTATACAATTCCACGTGAGTTATCCGAAATGGGTGATGGCTGAAGCCGCAGCTTATATTGCCCACCCATATTCCATCCAAGAATTCAAAGGAGAAAAAAGAGAAAACAAGACAAGAGCGATTACAATTTAAAACAAGGCTAAGACAAAATATGACTGAGAGAAAAAGAAAACTGAGCTAGTCTAAGTTAAGCGGTTACTATTCAAAAACAAATCTAAGACATAGTGTCACAGAGAAAAAAGAAAAACTAAGCTATAACAACACAGGCTGGAAATGTCAATCCTTATGTGAGTTTACATGTCGTCTTGTAAATATGTTTGGAGTATTTCTTCCTTTAGTTTTTGTTTAAATTGTCCAAGCTTTGTACATGATTTTAATTCAGGTCCAAAATCGTTCCATAATCTGACTCCTTGCACTGAAATACAGTGTTGCTTGGTAGTTGTTCTCACTGTAGGCTTTTGAAATATACATGTTCCTCTGAAGTGATATCGTTTCTCCCTTGTTTGGAACAACTTTTGGATATTTGCGGGCAGTGATAGATTCTTCACTTTGAACATTATTATTGCGGTTTTAAAGTCGATCAGATCTTTCAACTTGAGAGTTTTTTGTTTAAGAAAAAGTGGGTTTGTTGGTTCCCTGTAAGCTGCTTTGTTGATTATTCTAATAGCTCTCTTTTGAAGCATAAAGAGTGGATATATGTTTGTTTTATATGTATTTCCCCATACTTCATTACAATATGTCATGTATGGGAGTATTAATGAATGATACAAGGTGTATAGTGTGGGTTGATTCAGCAAATTTTTCACTCTGTGTAATATTGCAATTGATTTGGATACTTTACCTTTTATATAATTAATATGTGGCTTCCAACACATACAAACAACATAGAAACAACATAAGACACTGAAATAAGCAAAAGATAAAAACTTTTTGACCAGAACGTGTGAAACAATCTGATTTAAAAATCCATTGCATCCTATTACCTAAACAGTTTACCTCCACAGGTATGTTGTCTGGATCGGCTGCCTTTCTTCATCCTCTTCATAGTTGCCCTCACTACCATCTTACTAATCCTTTGAACGTCATGATTCACTTCATCGTTGTCTTTCCTTCCATGCTCTACTCTCAATTTCTTCATCCATCAGCTCCTGAAAGTATGCTTTCTACCTTTTGAACACACTCTTTTCACTTGTTAGTACATTCTAGTCTTTGTCCTGAATCAACCTAACCGGCTGCACATCCTTTGTAGCTCAATTTCTCTGTCTAGCCAATCAATGCAAGTTTTTTTTCTCCTTCCTGAGAGTCCATGCTGCTCACTATATGCCTTTTCTTTTTCCTTTGCTACCTTTCTGTTTGCCATACACATAGGGCCCTGCTTTGACAGTCTATTCACCAGTCTATTGTCTGAGGCACAGAGTGCATTTATGAGTGTGTCCAAGTCTATTTTGTTATCTCAACATTACCTTCTTCCCTTTGGGTGTTCAACATAAAATATGGGACTTGTGCTGCAGACACGACTGGCATGTTTCTGGAAACCCTGTAAAAACATCCATTACAGCCTGCTGGCCCTCCTTCAGGCAACATTTGCCCTGATGCTATCCTCTGAAAAAGGATCAAGATGATCAGGAGTATAGAAGCTCGGGGGCTGCTAGGGATTTGTTGTCTTGCACCAGGACACATTATTAGGTCAATTTGGTATAACGGGAACATTTTCAGATTAAACGAGTCACTTTTTCAGCTACTGTAATAAATTGTCTGTTTTCCAATGCCCAGCTATCTGATCTTGAAAGGTTACAGTTTAAGGAGAGCAGCGACTTGCGTCAGTTACTCATCATAAGCAGCATATCATCAATACTGCTGTGCCTGCTCACCCTCTGTCTTCTTGGGAGCACTCACACCAGCAGATTAACATTTCCCCTTATTCAAAGCAGTCTTTTGTCAGGATGCACATAAAACATCAAAATCTAGTTATCTTTTGATGATGTACGTGCACCATTACATCCTGAGGGTTTTTCCTGTCCTCCCATTACAGAGTGTGTGGCTGAAATGTCATTACCATAATGTCAAGGTCTGCTCTATTATGTAAGAAGAATGCATTTGCTTTTTCCATCTCTTACACTTCTTATTATTGCCTTCTGTATATTGCCATGTCCACAGCTCTGTTGAATCTGCTTCTCTAGGGCAACCACAACAAGAGAGTGGAGTAAACCTATAGGTGCATCTCAATAAATTAGAAGATCATACAAAAGTTTCAGTAATTCAATTAAAAAAAGTGAAACTCATAGATTATATAAATTCATAGCATAAAGACTGATATATTTGTTTCTTTTAATTTTGATGATCATGGCTTACAGCTAACAAAAATTCAAAATTCAGTTTTTCAGAACATTAGAATATTACATAAGAACAATAAGAAAAAAAGGATTTTTAATAGAAATGTTGGCCGAATGAAAAGTGTGTCCTTGTACATCCCCAGTACTTGATCAGGGCTCCTTTTGCAAGACTTACTGCATCAGTGCACATGGCATGGAGGTTATCAGCCTGTGGTACTGCTGAGGTGTTGTGGAAGTTTGCATATCGTTCAGACCGCTCCACGGAGGATGCTATAGTCACCACCCTACACTCTGTCATCACCCACCTGGACCAGAAAGACACCTACGCCAGACTCCTGTACATTGATTTCAGTTCAGCATTCAACACCATTATTCCCCAGAGACTGATAGAGAAATTACTCCTTCTCGGTCTGAACACCGCCACATGTCTCTGGATCCTGGATTTCCTGACTGAGAGACCTCAGTCTGTCCGGGTTGGAAACAACATCTCCAACTCTGTCACGCTGAGTACCGGAACCCCTCAAGGCTGTGTACTCAGTCCACTGTTATTTACACTTCTAACACATGACTGTGTATCCAAACACGAGGGGAACCAGATTATTAAGTTTGCAGATGACACCACGATGGTGGGACTTATTCAGAGGGATGAGGAATCAATGTACAGGGAAGAAGTGAGAGACGTGGAGGGCTGGTGCAGGGAGAACAATCTGGTGCTCAACGTGGACAAAACGAAGGAGATGATTATCGACTTCCGGCGGTCACAGCCTGAGCACGTCCCCCTCAGCATCGGCGGCCGTTTAGTGGAGAGAGTAGAGAACATCAAGTTCCTCGGAGTGCAGATCTCGCAGGACCTGACCTGGAGCAAGAATTCCTTGGAGATCAGGAAGCGAGCTCAGCAGAGACTACACTTCTTGAGGAAACTCAAACAGGCCTCTCTCCCCATCTGCATCCTTAGGACCTTCTACAGAGGTGTGGTGGAGAGTGTTCTGACGTACTGCATTGCTACATGGTACTCCAGCTGCAGTATGTCAGACAAAAAAGCCCTGCAGAGGATAGTCAAGGGGGCGGAGAGGGTAATTGGAGTCTCCCTCCCCTCTGTCCAAGAACTTTTTCAGAACCGTTGTAGGAGCAGGGCACTGAACATTGTCAAGGACCGTTCTCTCCCTCTGCATAAACACTTTGAACTTCTTCCATCTGGTAAACGATTCCGGAGCATCAGAGGCAGAACCACCAGACGGATCAACAGCTTCCTCCCACAAGCTGTCAGGATGCTGAACAGTTGATCCGGAATCTCATACACACTACTGCACCTATGGCATTTTGTATATTATAGTTAGTTATTCTTTTTCCCCAAGTATGTCTCAGGGATGTGTGAATGGATGGGGGGGGGGGGGGTGGAGCTATGTGGGAGTGTGTCTTAATCATGCTGCTTCTTATATGGATGCTGAGAGAAACGCAATTTCATCCTGCCTGCACTACAGTTGTATGTACAGCAATATGACAATAAAGTTTGATTTGATTTGAAGCCCAGGTTTCAGCCTTCAGTTTCTCTGCATTGTTGGGTCTGGTGTCTCTCATCTGTCTCTTGCAAATACCCCACAGATTCTCTGTGGGTTTAGGTCAGGAGAGTTTGCTGGCCAATCAAGCACAGTGATATCTTTTGGCAGTGTGGGCAAGTGCCAGGTCCTTTTGGAAAATGAAATCAGCATCTCCATAAAGCTTGTCAGCAGAGGGAAGCATGAAGTGCTCTAAAATTTACTGGTAGACAGCAGCAATAACTTTGGACTTGATAAAGCACAGTGGACCAACATCAGTAAGTGATGTGGCTCGCCAAATCACCACTGACTATGGAAACTTCACACTGGACCTCAAGCAACTTGTATTCTGTGGCTCTCCAGTGTTCCTCCAGACTCTGGAATTAATTAATTAATTTCAAAATGACGACTTGTCACCCAATGTGGGGAGCCATGTCAAGGTTGCCTGACCTAAACCCCATAGAGAATCTATGGAGTATTGTCAAGAGAAAGATGAAAGACACTAGACCCAACAATGCAGACAAGCTGAAGGCCGCTATCAAAGCAACCTGGGCTTCCATAACACCTCAGCAGTACCACAGGCTGATCACCTCCATGCCACACCACACTGATGCAGTAATTCATGCAAAAGGAGCACTGACCAAGTATTGGGATAGAAGGAATGGACACTAATAAAAAAAAATCTGTATCAGACCCCTTGTCTAATGAATCTATATAATCTATGAGTTTCACTTTGTGAATTGAATTACTGAAATAAATTAACTTTTCAATGATATTCTAATTTATTGAGATGTACCTTATTAAGTGAAGATCAAGATAAAGATGTAATCTCACTGGGGGAAAAAAAATCAATGTCCATTTGTGAAAATTTAAATCCTAATAATTTCTACTTTAGACAGCATGGAAATGGCACCGACATTAATTGGAACGACTGCAAAACATCGCAGCTCCTGAGCAGTACAACTCTGATTACACGTATGTTCTTTTTTCATGCCTTACTGTACAATGTTAGCAATAATGAGTTGGATAATTAACTTGTTAAAGTTTTCAAATATGCTGCTCAATTAAGTGATTCAGAAAGCATTGGATGTCTCTGCTTATAGCTCAACATTTAGATCTAGTTGTTAACATAATGCTTGGTTGGGTCCTGTTGCATTCATATTTTAGGGTATCCCCTAGAGTAGGAGCAGTTTGATAGAATTCAGCATGTTTCCCTCAGCAAAATCTGGGACAACGCCATAGTCAAATAATATCCCAATAACAATATAATTGATAATTAATATCGATATAATGTTTTTTACTTTGCTCCCCACAAAATCTGATTTCATGCAATTTCATTCATGTACCAAAATAATCTTCCTGAAAGATCTGTCAGTCTTTGTGTCTTGTCAGTGTAATTTTTTGTTTTGAGAAAGTACGGCTATGAACTAAAGCACCAGTGTGGTGTAGTGGGTTCAGATTTTCATCTGGTATGCTGAAGAACTTGTTCTTCACTAAAGTGCATTTAACTTTCATATTTCAATCTACTTATCCTCTTTGTTGTATCAGATTTAGTTATTGCTTTTGCCAGAATTGTTTGTTTTTATAGAAATTATCACACTGACGTTTCAATAAATTAACATGTTCAAATTGTAAAGGTGCATGGTTTTTTTTCAAAACTTACGTCCGGCTATAACCAGAACAATAAAATGAAAAAAGCAACCAACAAAATCAGATCCGCTGTCCCACATAACAACTACTTCTGGGTGTTCTGTTTTTGTTAATAAATCTACGTATATAAAGAACAAAGAGTACATGTGTTGAGTACTAACTTATTGATTCTCTTGCAGTTTTAGGTGAATACCATGCTTTACATTGCTGACACCAGGTATTTAAACTCATCTACCTGCACTACCCTGACTCCTTGCATCTTCACCAAACGCTTCCCTTCGTCTCACACACATGTATTCTGTCTTGCTTCTACTGACTTTCCTTCAATCTCTCTCCAGCATACAGTGGATATAAAAAGTCTACACACCCCTGTTCAAATGCCAGGTTTTTGTGATGTCAAAAAATGAGACTAAGATAAATCATTTCAAAACTTTTTCCATCATTAATGTGACCTATAGCCTGTACAACCCAATAGAAAAACAAACTGAAATCTTTCAAGGGGAAAAATAAAAATAAACATCTTACAATAACCTGGTTGCATAAATGTTCACACCCTTAAACTAATACTATGTTGCAGCACCTTTGGCTTTTATTACAGCACTCAGTCTTTTTGGGTAGGAGTCCATCAATGTGGCACATCTTGATGTAGCAATATTTGCCCACTCTTCTTTGCAAAAATGCTCCATATCTGTCAGATTGCAAGGGCATCTCCCATGCACAGCCCTCTTCAGATCACCCCACAGATGTTTGATTGGATTCAGGTCTGGACTGTGGCTGGGCCATTCCAAAACCTTAATCTTCTTCTGGCGACGCCATTCATTTGTTGATTTGGATGTGTGCTTTGGGTCATTGTTGTGGTGAAAGATGAAATTCCTCTTCATCTTCAGCTTTCTAGGAGAAGCCTGAGGGTTTTGTGCCACCACTGAGTGGTATTTGGAATTGTTTATAATTCCCTCCACCTTGACTAAGGCCCCAGTTCCAGCTGAAGAAAAACAGCCCCACAGCATGATGCTGCCACCACCATTCTTCACTGTAGGTATGGTGTTCTTTTGGTGATAAGCAGTGTTGTGTTTGCGCCAAATATACCTTTTGGAATTATGGCCAAAAAGTTTAGTCTTGGTTTCATCAGACCATAACACATTTTCCCACATGCGTTTAAGACATTTCAAATGTGTTTTTGCAAAATGTAGCCGGGCTTGGATATTTTGCTTCGTAAGATAAGGCTTCCATCTAGCCACCGTAGACGGAAGATTGTTGTCACATGTACTTGACAGCCAGTACTTGCACAAAATTCCTGCAGCTCCTTCAATGTTGCTGTCGGCCTCTTGGCAGCCTCCCTGATCAGTTTTCTTCTCATCTTTTCATCAATTTTGGAGGGACGTCCTGTTCTTTGTAATGTCACTGTTGTGCCATATTTTCTCCACTTGATGACTGTCTTTACTGTGTTCCGTGGTATATTTAATGCCTTAGAAATTCTTTTGCACCCTTCTCCTGACTGATTCCTTTGAACAATGAGATCCCTTTGATGCTTTGGAAGTTCTCTGCGGACCATGGCTTGTGCTGTAAGATGTGATTACAAAAATGTTAGGAAAAGCCTACTGGATCAGCTGAACTTTATTTGGGGTTAATCAGAGGCACTTTAAATGGTGGCAGGTGTGTGCTGACTCCGATTAGCATGAATTTGAATGTGATTGGGTAATTCTGAACACAGTCACATTCCCAGTTATAACAGGGTGTGCATATTTATGCAACCAGGTTATTGTGGGTTTTTATTTTTTTATTTTTCCTCTTAAAAGATTTCAGTTTGTTTATCAATTGGGTTGTACAGGTTATAGGTCACAATAATGGTGGAAAAAGTTTTGAAATTATTTATCATGGTCTAATTTTTTTACATCACAAAATCTTGGCATTTGAACAGGGGTGTGTAGACTTTTTAAATCCACTGTATATCTCCACCTCTTCGGGTTCTCTTCCATCTGGTGCCTACTCTCACTACACATTGCAGTGTCGTCTATGAACAACATGGCCCACGACTACTCCTTCCTGACCTCATCTCTCAGAGTATCCATCACCATTGCAAACGACAAGCCGCTCAGGGTTGATCCCTGATATAGTCCCTCCCCACCTTGAAACCATTTGTCACTCCTACAGCACACCTCACCACTGTCTCACTGTGCTCCTACATGTCCCGCACCACCCTCACACACTTCTCTGCCACTCCTGACTTCCTCATACAGTACTACACTTACTCTCTTTCCACCCTATCATTTGCTTCCTCTAGGTTCACAAAGACACAGTGCAAGTCCTTCGGACCTTCTCTATAATTTTCCATTAGCATGCTTAAAGCAATCTTTGCATCTGTAGTAGCGACTCTTTGTTGGCATGAAACCATGCTGCTGCTGGCTTATCATCACCTCTGTTTTAACCTAGCCTCAAAAACTCTTTTCCATATCTTCATGGTATGACTTGAACACTGAAAACATAATTTTTTAATAATCTTCACACCAAAGATGTTGTTTCTGTGAATTATTACCTACCAAAGAAGATTGTGTCAGAATAAAATCATTTATATGCACAACAACGCAGTTGCTACATGGAAGAGTTTCTTGTTAAGCACTCTGGACTCAAATTAAATAAACACACAAAAACCACTGATTGGTTGGAAGCTTAATGTTATTTTTGTCTAGTACAATATAGGAGATAATACAGTATTTCTTTCTGCTAGATGTTTGAAGCAGTCTCTATGCAAGGTGATAAAGCAGACTCTTTCTTCTCTTCTGAACAGTTGGTTAGACACTCAAATTTCAAAGAGTTGGTTCACATATTTCTCAACTAGACCATAGAGAGAAAGGTTAAGCTCCTTCTGTGAGATTCCATATGCATGCCATGGCTATATGTAAACATATCCATATTTTTTGCCCTAGTTCCAGCTTGCTATGTCAGTGGTAATATGTGTTGTTTTTAAATGATAAAACTTTGCACAACTTATGTCAGGGTGTGGTAGACTGGACCCAAACACAGGACTTCGGGTTCATTGATTTATTGACAAAACATAAAACAAAGAGCAGCTCGTGGGCTGAAATAAAAATAAACAAACTAGGCAGGCTGACACAACACTAAGAAACAAGATACCAGATGGGCAGAAAAGAGGCAAGGCTGAAGCGTGTAATCACGCATGAATGACATAAACAAATAAGGAACCAGAACAGACAAGGGCTTAAATTGGCAAGGGCAATCAAGGAAACATTGAACACGCAGGAAGACTAATCAGGACAAATACAAGACATACGGGACAACAGAAACCACAGGTATGGGGAATAGGATGGGCTGGGCTGTCTAGGAGGACAAAGACAGCACAAGAGACAGTGGGGGGCAATGAAAACCGTACCCAAGATGATAATGATAAAAATAATCAACAGACAGCAGGGCAGAAACAAAACTAGGGAACATAAGTAGAGACATAACAATAATGAACCTGCTGGCCGACAAAACACAGAGAAACACAATAAACTAAAGGAAAAGGCATGGGCTGAAACCTCATGCCCCGAAAATTACAAAAAATACAAAAATAACCACAAAGCGGGGACATAAGCACAGCCATGTTCAAACCTTTACAGTACCCCCCTCTTAAGGATCGGAAACCAGACAACCTAAACAACATAAAATGACCCTCCCGGGGTGGGTGGTGGGGGTCCAAGGCAAAACTGGCCGAAACATATTCTTACTCCCCATAGAGTCCAAAACAAAAAATAGTTTGTGGGGGTTGATCGGAGTCTCAAGGTCCCAAGTCAAAGGACAAGGCACCACGGTGGTGCAGTGGTTAGCACTGCTGCCTTACAGCTAGAAGGTTCCTGGTTCGAATCCCCAGGCTGGCAGGGGTTGGAACCTTTCTGTGTGGAGTTTGCATGTTCTCCCTGTGCTGCGTGGGTTTACTCCGGGGGCTCCGGTTTCCTCCCACAATCCAAAAGACATGCGTGTTAGGTTAATTGGCTGTTCTAAATTGTCCCTAGATATCTGTTTCCTATAGGCCCTTAGAATAGAGGGTTAGTATTAGTAAAAGCGCTTTGAGTGGTCTTTGTGACTAGAAAAAGCGCTATATAAGTGCAGGTTAGTTAGTTAGTTAGTTAGTAGGTCAGGTGGTCTCCCTGAGCCCATGGACCACCGGACTGGAGAACAAGGTGGGTCAGGGACCTACCCAAGTCCATGGGCACCCAGACTGGAATGTGTGGTGGATCAGATGGCCTGCCACAGTCCCTTGGCTACCAGATCACTAAACAGGGTGAGTCAGGAGACCAACCACAGTCCATGGACCCCAGACCAAAGCACAGGAAGGATCGGGCACCCACCAAAGGCCCTAGACCACCTGATCACAGAGCGAGGTGGAACACCAGGTGTAGGAGCATAGAGCTCCCCAAACACACATAAGGGGGCCTTACACTCTGTAACCGGTGACCGCAGCATGTTGAACTCAGGAATGGGTAACAGAGTGCACCGACCTCAGGGACAGATGGTGGGGGTGCACCAGCCTCAACAGCAGATGAAGGAGGAGCACTGACCTCAGAAGCTGATGACGGAGGTGTACCGGCCTCTGGAACAAACGATGGAGGCTCACCGGCCTGTGGAACACATGACGGAGGTTCACCGGCCTCAGCAGCAGACGACGGAGGCGCACCGACCCCAGCAGCAGGCAATGGAGGCACGCCGACCTCAATAGCAAACAACGGAGGTGCACAGACCTCAATAGCAGGCAACGGAGGTGCACCGACCTCAGCAGTAGATGGCGGGGGCGCGCCGGCCCCAGGATGTGATGACTGTGGTGTACTGGCTTCTGGAGCAGATGGCAGAGGCGGAGGCACAGTGGCCTCTGGAGCAGATGACGGAGGCGCAGTGGCCTCTGGAGCAGATGGCGGAGGCACATTGGCATCTGGAACAGACAGCGGAGGCGCACCGGCCTCTGAAACAGACAGTAGCGGTGCATCGGCCTATGGAACAGACGGCGGAGGTGCACCAGCCTCTGGATGCGATGACTGAGGCACACCAGGCTCAGGAACATACGGCAAAGGCACAATGGCCTCAGGAACCAACAGCGGAGGCAAACCAGTCCCTTGATGCGATGACTGAGCCACACCGTCCTCAGGATCAAATGGCGAAGGCACACTGGCTTCTGGAACAAATGGCAAAGGCGCACCGGCCTCTGGAACAGACAGGGGAGGTGCACCGGCCTCAGAAACCAACCGTGGAGGCACACCACCCCCTGGATGCGACGACTGAGGCACATCGGCCTCAGGATCAAATGGCGAAGGCGCACTGGTCTCTGGAAAAAACAGCAGAGGCAAACCGGCCTCTGGAACAGATGGAGGCACACCGGCCTCAGCAGTAGACAGCGGGGGTGTGCCGGCCTCTGGATGCGATGACTGAGGCACACCAGCCTCAGGAACAGCAGGTGGAGGTGCACTGGCCTCAGGAGCAGACGACAGAGGTGCGCCGACCTCTGGAACTGACGGCTGGGGCGCGCTCCCCTCAGGAGCTGATGGCTGGAGTGCGCTGACCTCCAGGGCTGATAACTGAGGTACGCCGACCTCTGGAACAGATGGCTGGGGCGCACTGACCACAGAGATGGGTAATACAGGCTGATTTGCGACAAACCCAGACCATGAAGGCAGATCAGTGATGAGTGCCGATGATGAGGGCTGATCAGGAGTGAACCCACACCACGCAGATTGAGCAACAGCAAGTCCGGCAGGCCGACCAGCTGTGGACCCAGATGATACAGGCTGGAGCACCTCGAGCCCAAACGTCCGGGGATCCATCTCCAATCCAGCCAACTCGGACGAAGAGCTTGGGAGTAGGGAGATGGAAGGTGCAGGTGAGATGGGAGTGGCAGTAGATACCAGGAGAGAGAGCTCAGTGGTGGTAGGTGGCTGAGCCCTCTCCCGGGTAACAAGGCAAGACCTTTCATTAAATGATGTTAACAAATGAAAAGGTACTTGCCTTTGTTCCCATTCTACTGCCCTCTCAGATGCTGATGGAACTCGTCTGATGAGGAGCCCTTGTACGGTGGTGTGGTGCTGGTACTGGATTGGGGAAGGAGGACACGGAGGCCTGGAGTGCCTCCGCTGGAGATGAGAAGCCAAGCCGCTGTGTTCTCTGATGGTGGTGCGAGTCATGTCTCCTCACGGCATGGCACGATTCCTCCTCCCCTTGCTCCTCTCCAGCTGCTGGCGATGCCCTCACCAGCTCCCGGACCATCCATTGTAGGTTGGGCATGGAGCTCAGGAATCCAGTGAGCTGGGGGTAACGTTGCAGGGATAGAAAGGCCTCTGAGTTCTTCAATGCCTCCGAGGAGGAAGAGGGCCCTTTTTGGCGTGCAGGAGGTGCGGGTGTCCTCGATGAAGACCCTGACATGGTCTGCTGCCCACACTTCCTCCTTAACGAGGCCCATTTGAATAAAGTTGAAGTCCGCTGGGTCCATTTGTGTTTTTTTTTTCTGTCAGGAACCCAAGATAATAATGATAAAAATATTCAACAGAGAGCAGGGCAGAAAGAAAACTACGGAACACAAGTAGAGACATAACAATAATGAACCTGATGGCCAACAGAACTAAGACTAAGGCTGGGATAAAAATAAAACACAGAGAAATATAATAAACTAAAGGCAAGGATATGGGCTGAACTCATGCCCAAAAATTCCCGAGAATACACAAACACAAAGTGGGGACATGAGCAGTCATGTCCAAACCCTTACAAATTACACAAATCTCTTTTTTTCTCCTTGCGACAGCACTGCTACAAAACAAACTATAAAAAACTACTTACATCTCAGTTGCTATGAGAATACAGACAAAAGAAGAGAGGGACAGGGAAAAGAAGTAAAAAATGTTCTGTGGCCACATTCGTCTCCTACCCACTGAGAACCTGTGAAGTATGGAAGCTATATGAGGGTAGACAGCAGTAAACAGCAGTTCAGGGAAAACATACTGACATATGGAATGAAATGAGGCAAAACCTATTAAAGAAAAAAAAACTAGTTCATTGTGGATTGAGTATTTACTTATTTATTTGATCCTTGAAGCAGTTTTACTCTATGAACGATGCGACATATACAACAGATTATGAAATGTTTCAAAACTGCTTTGTGCCAATTTGTAAAAAAAATATATATACATATTTTAAAACATCAGGATGAAAAACTGCTTTCATTACTTTATAAATATTAATGTAATATTACTGAGTATTTGGAAGATCATCTCTACACATCGACACAATTATTTGGAGCGATAAACTGAACTGAGGTGAATCAAGGCAGGGTTGGTTTTTCCATTTTTAACCTTTTCTAAGGTGAAGGAGATGGATTTCTGTGTTGGAAGAAAAAAATGAATGTACCCATGGCAGCGTCCCATTCATCAGGGCGTTATTTACTAGCTTGTTGTGTGCCTGGTGAGGGCAGAACAGCCAGTAAGAGCCCAGGGATTTGTGGCAATGTGGGACAGTTTCATTGTTTTCCAAATAAACCTCCACCCAAACGCGGTAAATGTAATGCTGTCTTTTGAAGTGGCAGTTTAAGATGTTCTATAAATGAGGCAGCAGGGGAACGTTTTTGTATAGGGCAGTCAAAGCTATTTTCAAAATCAATTTTTACATCAAATATATATTTTGTGCAGTTTTTTTTTTTACACAAACAGTATTTTGTCCATTAACTGAAGATTTTGCTGTGTTGCCGTGTACCATTTTTACAGTTGTCCTCCTTTTTTAAAAATAAATAACCAAACCATCTTTGCTCTGTCTACTCTTCAGTTAGAGGAATCTGCATAATTTTGCAGCTATTTGCCTGTTTGTCTTTTTTGCAAGATTACACAGTAATTATTGGCGAAGTGAAATTTTGTTGAAAAATGGCACTCGTGACAGCTTTTATTAAAGGACAACTATGGCTTCCTTATAACACAGTGCACTATTTGAAGTCAACTTCCAGTAAATACATCAACTGGTGTATTTGTTGTCCAAACAATTTTAAAAGCTGAGAGGACTAGCATGACAAAATGTTATTTTTGACCTTCGTGTTGATGGAAACCCCGATTCACAGTGAATTTCATTACCTATTACTTATATTCATTTCTCTTATTCTGAACAGTAAAGGAAACTTAGAAGTGGACATTTTTTTGGGGAAGAATGGGACAACCGTGTAAAGAATATCCTTCACAGAGATTGAACCATTTAATATACAGTATAGTGAAATGGACAAAAGGGCTATAATGATATTTCACAACTGGATGTGGCACTAGAGCACGAGCAGTCACCACCCATCTCTGTCCTTGTAATTGTAAATTTTAATAATAGGAAATGAGAACATGCTAGTAATGCTAAGCTGTCCAGGTTAATAGCAATAACTGTGGGATGCTGCGTACATAAGTAAACAATAAAATAAGTGTGATAACAACTGGGAGTGAGATGCATGTTTCACCTTTTTTCATGGAGCCCATGAAGTATTATTAAGAATGAGAAAATGTTTATTAGATGAGTAAACATCACAATAGCAAGGCTAAGCTATCTGGACACTGGTTACCACTGTAAGCACTTAATTCATGTTAAACACAACTCTTACCTAACAGGGGGTTCCTCTGCTAGAATACGTTTATGTGACAGTAACACAATCCCGGGTCATTTTCGGCAGCAAAAAAGTAACATATAAAACAGGAGCTCACAGGAGGCATGTCTGTTCACGACAAGAGAGTCTTAGGTTCTCCCTGTAATGCTCTCCATCCCAGGAAAGCAATTCCAATGTTATCTCATGGTTGTGATCACTCTATTTATGAAGCTTCTTGCTCTTTCTCTGTTGAATGTTGTTTTTTCGGTGGTGGGAAAACCTGGAACTTCTCCTCCACTTGAACTGGAAGCTACAAAGTAATAAGCATGACGACAAGCCTTGTCGTGTCTGCTATATATATGAGGCAAACAAAAGGTTTCACGTGGGTGGCCAAGCCAGTAGTTTAAACAGGAGTCTGTCGGTGCATGAATAATGAAAGTGAGTTAGTTATATGAATTGACTGAGCACAGAAACTTACCAGTACAATGAAGCTGTTCTTTTAAATTAATACAAAAGTATAAATGTTTTTTTTATAGCACCTATAAGATAAAATCCCAAGTTTGATAGCAAAATTCACCGTAAGCATAAAAGGTTTTTGTTCACACTTAACCACTGATTGAACAGACCTGCTAAGTCTTAGTTGAAATATCATAGGATCAAAAATGCATCAATCAACTTCTCTTTGGCAGCTTTGACAGTTAATTCTAAAACTAGATTCAAATAAAAAGTCGAAACAACTGACTTATCCTGTCATTTTCAGCAGATACAAGGCAATAACTGAGTAAGCCAAAGCAGCAAGGATAGGAAAAGGAGATGAAGAAAGACAAGGTGAAATTGTCAACATAAAAACAAACACAGCTGAGCTTTCAGAGGGCAGCGAAATGAAGATAAATATGGGCAAAACAAAAAGAACAAAAGGGTGACCGAGCAAAGTCCAAGGAAAAAAACTGAAGCGCTATAGAGGAGCCCACCCAAGCAAAATGAAAGGACACTGAATATGGAGTGACACTTTATAGAGGGAGAATGGAGGCATGAAGGTGTGTAATATTGCCTTACTGTGCCACTACACAATCTTTCAGGAAGTGTCTACCAGCTCCCGTTGTGCTGAGGTCCTCTCGAGAACAATCGAGTTTAACTCAATCAAATATTTTCAAGGTGGCAAAAGTTCGCACATTTTATTCCATTTTTATTTAACAATTAATATTTTAGGATTTGTTTTTTTTTTTTTCCCTCTAAAGCTGATGTAGGAAGATTCTGGTTTGGTCACAGCTTCTTTAATTGTAGTACATCGACCTTTGCTATTAGTTTGCAGACCAGCTAAGAGATTTTAGGTAAGCTGTAGATCTTAGCATAAAGAGGTCAATTGAGTACATACAGTGCAAACGGAAAGTATTCGGTGTTTCACTTTTTCCACATTTTGTTATGTTACAGCCTTATTCCAAAAGGGATTAAATTCATTTTTTCCCTCAAAATTCTACACACAATACCCCATAATGACAATGTGAAAAAAGATTTTTTGAGATTTTTGCAAATTTATTAAAAATAAAAAACTAAGAAATCACATGTACAGAAGTATTCACAGCCTTTGCCATGAAGCTGAAAATTGAGTTCAGGTGCATTCTGTTTCCACTGATCATCCTTGAGATGTTTCTACAGCTTAGTCGGAGTCCACCTGTGGTAAATTCAGTTGATTGGACATGATTTGGAAAGGCACACGCCTGTCTATATAAGGTCCCACAGTTGACAGTGCATGTCAGAGCACAAACCAAGCATGAAGTCAAAGGAATTGTCTGTAGACTTCCAAGACAGGATTGTCTCGAGGCACAAATCTGGTGAAGGGAACAGAACAATTTCTGCTGCTTTGAAGATCCCGATGAGCACAGGGGCCTCCATCATCCGTAAATGGAAGAAGTTCAGAACCACCAGGACTCTTCCTAGAGCTGGCCAGCCGTCTAAACTGAGTGATCGGGGGAGAAGGGCCTTAGTCAGGGAGGTGACCAAGAGTCCAGTAGTCACTCTGTCAGCGCTCCAGCGTTCCTCTGTTGAGAGAGGAGAACATTCCAGAAGGACAACCATCTCTGCAGCAATCCACCAATCAGGGCTGTATGGTAGAGTGGCCAGACCGAAGCCACTGCTTAGTAAAAGGCACATGGCAGCCTGCCTCGAGTTTGTCAAAAGTCAGTTGAAGGACT